>OX421316.1:5000-2405000 GCA_949125395.1 Diaphora mendica
TAACCTAACCTAACCTAACCTAACCTAACCTAACCTAACCTAACCTAACCTAACCTAACCTAACCTAACCTAACCTAACCTAACCTAACCTAACCTAACCTAACCTAACCTAACCTAACCTAACCTAACCTAACCTAACCTAACCTAACCTAACCTAACCTAACCTAACCTAACCTAACCTAACCTAACCTAACCTAACCTAACCTAACCTAACCTAACCTAACCTAACCTAACCTAACCTAACCTAACCTAACCTAACCTAACCTAACCTAACCTAACCTAACCTAACCTAACCTAACCTAACCTAACCTAACCTAACCTAACCTAACCTAACCTAACCTAACCTAACCTAACCTAACCTAACCTAACCTAACCTAACCTAACCTAACCTAACCTAACCTAACCTAACCTAACCTAACCTAACCTAACCTAACCTAACCTAACCTAACCTAACCTAACCTAACCTAACCTAACCTAACCTAACCTAACCTAACCTAACCTAACCTAACCTAACCTAACCTAACCTAACCTAACCTAACCTAACCTAACCTAACCTAACCTAACCTAACCTAACCTAACCTAACCTAACCTAACCTAACCTAACCTAACCTAACCTAACCTAACCTAACCTAACCTAACCTAACCTAACCTAACCTAACCTAACCTAACCTAACCTAACCTAACCTAACCTAACCTAACCTAACCTAACCTAACCTAACCTAACCTAACCTAACCTAACCTAACCTAACCTAACCTAACCTAACCTAACCTAACCTAACCTAACCTAACCTAACCTAACCTAACCTAACCTAACCTAACCTAACCTAACCTAACCTAACCTAACCTAACCTAACCTAACCTAACCTAACCTAACCTAACCTAACCTAACCTAACCTAACCTAACCTAACCTAACCTAACCTAACCTAACCTAACCTAACCTAACCTAACCTAACCTAACCTAACCTAACCTAACCTAACCTAACCTAACCTAACCTAACCTAACCTAACCTAACCTAACCTAACCTAACCTAACCTAACCTAACCTAACCTAACCTAACCTAACCTAACCTAACCTAACCTAACCTAACCTAACCTAACCTAACCTAACCTAACCTAACCTAACCTAACCTAACCTAACCTAACCTAACCTAACCTAACCTAACCTAACCTAACCTAACCTAACCTAACCTAACCTAACCTAACCTAACCTAACCTAACCTAACCTAACCTAACCTAACCTAACCTAACCTAACCTAACCTAACCTAACCTAACCTAACCTAACCTAACCTAACCTAACCTAACCTAACCTAACCTAACCTAACCTAACCTAACCTAACCTAACCTAACCTAACCTAACCTAACCTAACCTAACCTAACCTAACCTAACCTAACCTAACCTAACCTAACCTAACCTAACCTAACCTAACCTAACCTAACCTAACCTAACCTAACCTAACCTAACCTAACCTAACCTAACCTAACCTAACCTAACCTAACCTAACCTAACCTAACCTAACCTAACCTAACCTAACCTAACCTAACCTAACCTAACCTAACCTAACCTAACCTAACCTAACCTAACCTAACCTAACCTAACCTAACCTAACCTAACCTAACCTAACCTAACCTAACCTAACCTAACCTAACCTAACCTAACCTAACCTAACCTAACCTAACCTAACCTAACCTAACCTAACCTAACCTAACCTAACCTAACCTAACCTAACCTAACCTAACCTAACCTAACCTAACCTAACCTAACCTAACCTAACCTAACCTAACCTAACCTAACCTAACCTAACCTAACCTAACCTAACCTAACCTAACCTAACCTAACCTAACCTAACCTAACCTAACCTAACCTAACCTAACCTAACCTAACCTAACCTAACCTAACCTAACCTAACCTAACCTAACCTAACCTAACCTAACCTAACCTAACCTAACCTAACCTAACCTAACCTAACCTAACCTAACCTAACCTAACCTAACCTAACCTAACCTAACCTAACCTAACCTAACCTAACCTAACCTAACCTAACCTAACCTAACCTAACCTAACCTAACCTAACCTAACCTAACCTAACCTAACCTAACCTAACCTAACCTAACCTAACCTAACCTAACCTAACCTAACCTAACCTAACCTAACCTAACCTAACCTAACCTAACCTAACCTAACCTAACCTAACCTAACCTAACCTAACCTAACCTAACCTAACCTAACCTAACCTAACCTAACCTAACCTAACCTAACCTAACCTAACCTAACCTAACCTAACCTAACCTAACCTAACCTAACCTAACCTAACCTAACCTAACCTAACCTAACCTAACCTAACCTAACCTAACCTAACCTAACCTAACCTAACCTAACCTAACCTAACCTAACCTAACCTAACCTAACCTAACCTAACCTAACCTAACCTAACCTAACCTAACCTAACCTAACCTAACCTAACCTAACCTAACCTAACCTAACCTAACCTAACCTAACCTAACCTAACCTAACCTAACCTAACCTAACCTAACCTAACCTAACCTAACCTAACCTAACCTAACCTAACCTAACCTAACCTAACCTAACCTAACCTAACCTAACCTAACCTAACCTAACCTAACCTAACCTAACCTAACCTAACCTAACCTAACCTAACCTAACCTAACCTAACCTAACCTAACCTAACCTAACCTAACCTAACCTAACCTAACCTAACCTAACCTAACCTAACCTAACCTAACCTAACCTAACCTAACCTAACCTAACCTAACCTAACCTAACCTAACCTAACCTAACCTAACCTAACCTAACCTAACCTAACCTAACCTAACCTAACCTAACCTAACCTAACCTAACCTAACCTAACCTAACCTAACCTAACCTAACCTAACCTAACCTAACCTAACCTAACCTAACCTAACCTAACCTAACCTAACCTAACCTAACCTAACCTAACCTAACCTAACCTAACCTAACCTAACCTAACCTAACCTAACCTAACCTAACCTAACCTAACCTAACCTAACCTAACCTAACCTAACCTAACCTAACCTAACCTAACCTAACCTAACCTAACCTAACCTAACCTAACCTAACCTAACCTAACCTAACCTAACCTAACCTAACCTAACCTAACCTAACCTAACCTAACCTAACCTAACCTAACCTAACCTAACCTAACCTAACCTAACCTAACCTAACCTAACCTAACCTAACCTAACCTAACCTAACCTAACCTAACCTAACCTAACCTAACCTAACCTAACCTAACCTAACCTAACCTAACCTAACCTAACCTAACCTAACCTAACCTAACCTAACCTAACCTAACCTAACCTAACCTAACCTAACCTAACCTAACCTAACCTAACCTAACCTAACCTAACCTAACCTAACCTAACCTAACCTAACCTAACCTAACCTAACCTAACCTAACCTAACCTAACCTAACCTAACCTAACCTAACCTAACCTAACCTAACCTAACCTAACCTAACCTAACCTAACCTAACCTAACCTAACCTAACCTAACCTAACCTAACCTAACCTAACCTAACCTAACCTAACCTAACCTAACCTAACCTAACCTAACCTAACCTAACCTAACCTAACCTAACCTAACCTAACCTAACCTAACCTAACCTAACCTAACCTAACCTAACCTAACCTAACCTAACCTAACCTAACCTAACCTAACCTAACCTAACCTAACCTAACCTAACCTAACCTAACCTAACCTAACCTAACCTAACCTAACCTAACCTAACCTAACCTAACCTAACCTAACCTAACCTAACCTAACCTAACCTAACCTAACCTAACCTAACCTAACCTAACCTAACCTAACCTAACCTAACCTAACCTAACCTAACCTAACCTAACCTAACCTAACCTAACCTAACCTAACCTAACCTAACCTAACCTAACCTAACCTAACCTAACCTAACCTAACCTAACCTAACCTAACCTAACCTAACCTAACCTAACCTAACCTAACCTAACCTAACCTAACCTAACCTAACCTAACCTAACCTAACCTAACCTAACCTAACCTAACCTAACCTAACCTAACCTAACCTAACCTAACCTAACCTAACCTAACCTAACCTAACCTAACCTAACCTAACCTAACCTAACCTAACCTAACCTAACCTAACCTAACCTAACCTAACCTAACCTAACCTAACCTAACCTAACCTAACCTAACCTAACCTAACCTAACCTAACCTAACCTAACCTAACCTAACCTAACCTAACCTAACCTAACCTAACCTAACCTAACCTAACCTAACCTAACCTAACCTAACCTAACCTAACCTAACCTAACCTAACCTAACCTAACCTAACCTAACCTAACCTAACCTAACCTAACCTAACCTAACCTAACCTAACCTAACCTAACCTAACCTAACCTAACCTAACCTAACCTAACCTAACCTAACCTAACCTAACCTAACCTAACCTAACCTAACCTAACCTAACCTAACCTAACCTAACCTAACCTAACCTAACCTAACCTAACCTAACCTAACCTAACCTAACCTAACCTAACCTAACCTAACCTAACCTAACCTAACCTAACCTAACCTAACCTAACCTAACCTAACCTAACCTAACCTAACCTAACCTAACCTAACCTAACCTAACCTAACCTAACCTAACCTAACCTAACCTAACCTAACCTAACCTAACCTAACCTAACCTAACCTAACCTAACCTAACCTAACCTAACCTAACCTAACCTAACCTAACCTAACCTAACCTAACCTAACCTAACCTAACCTAACCTAACCTAACCTAACCTAACCTAACCTAACCTAACCTAACCTAACCTAACCTAACCTAACCTAACCTAACCTAACCTAACCTAACCTAACCTAACCTAACCTAACCTAACCTAACCTAACCTAACCTAACCTAACCTAACCTAACCTAACCTAACCTAACCTAACCTAACCTAACCTAACCTAACCTAACCTAACCTAACCTAACCTAACCTAACCTAACCTAACCTAACCTAACCTAACCTAACCTAACCTAACCTAACCTAACCTAACCTAACCTAACCTAACCTAACCTAACCTAACCTAACCTAACCTAACCTAACCTAACCTAACCTAACCTAACCTAACCTAACCTAACCTAACCTAACCTAACCTAACCTAACCTAACCTAACCTAACCTAACCTAACCTAACCTAACCTAACCTAACCTAACCTAACCTAACCTAACCTAACCTAACCTAACCTAACCTAACCTAACCTAACCTAACCTAACCTAACCTAACCTAACCTAACCTAACCTAACCTAACCTAACCTAACCTAACCTAACCTAACCTAACCTAACCTAACCTAACCTAACCTAACCTAACCTAACCTAACCTAACCTAACCTAACCTAACCTAACCTAACCTAACCTAACCTAACCTAACCTAACCTAACCTAACCTAACCTAACCTAACCTAACCTAACCTAACCTAACCTAACCTAACCTAACCTAACCTAACCTAACCTAACCTAACCTAACCTAACCTAACCTAACCTAACCTAACCTAACCTAACCTAACCTAACCTAACCTAACCTAACCTAACCTAACCTAACCTAACCTAACCTAACCTAACCTAACCTAACCTAACCTAACCTAACCTAACCTAACCTAACCTAACCTAACCTAACCTAACCTAACCTAACCTAACCTAACCTAACCTAACCTAACCTAACCTAACCTAACCTAACCTAACCTAACCTAACCTAACCTAACCTAACCTAACCTAACCTAACCTAACCTAACCTAACCTAACCTAACCTAACCTAACCTAACCTAACCTAACCTAACCTAACCTAACCTAACCTAACCTAACCTAACCTAACCTAACCTAACCTAACCTAACCTAACCTAACCTAACCTAACCTAACCTAACCTAACCTAACCTAACCTAACCTAACCTAACCTAACCTAACCTAACCTAACCTAACCTAACCTAACCTAACCTAACCTAACCTAACCTAACCTAACCTAACCTAACCTAACCTAACCTAACCTAACCTAACCTAACCTAACCTAACCTAACCTAACCTAACCTAACCTAACCTAACCTAACCTAACCTAACCTAACCTAACCTAACCTAACCTAACCTAACCTAACCTAACCTAACCTAACCTAACCTAACCTAACCTAACCTAACCTAACCTAACCTAACCTAACCTAACCTAACCTAACCTAACCTAACCTAACCTAACCTAACCTAACCTAACCTAACCTAACCTAACCTAACCTAACCTAACCTAACCTAACCTAACCTAACCTAACCTAACCTAACCTAACCTAACCTAACCTAACCTAACCTAACCTAACCTAACCTAACCTAACCTAACCTAACCTAACCTAACCTAACCTAACCTAACCTAACCTAACCTAACCTAACCTAACCTAACCTAACCTAACCTAACCTAACCTAACCTAACCTAACCTAACCTAACCTAACCTAACCTAACCTAACCTAACCTAACCTAACCTAACCTAACCTAACCTAACCTAACCTAACCTAACCTAACCTAACCTAACCTAACCTAACCTAACCTAACCTAACCTAACCTAACCTAACCTAACCTAACCTAACCTAACCTAACCTAACCTAACCTAACCTAACCTAACCTAACCTAACCTAACCTAACCTAACCTAACCTAACCTAACCTAACCTAACCTAACCTAACCTAACCTAACCTAACCTAACCTAACCTAACCTAACCTAACCTAACCTAACCTAACCTAACCTAACCTAACCTAACCTAACCTAACCTAACCTAACCTAACCTAACCTAACCTAACCTAACCTAACCTAACCTAACCTAACCTAACCTAACCTAACCTAACCTAACCTAACCTAACCTAACCTAACCTAACCTAACCTAACCTAACCTAACCTAACCTAACCTAACCTAACCTAACCTAACCTAACCTAACCTAACCTAACCTAACCTAACCTAACCTAACCTAACCTAACCTAACCTAACCTAACCTAACCTAACCTAACCTAACCTAACCTAACCTAACCTAACCTAACCTAACCTAACCTAACCTAACCTAACCTAACCTAACCTAACCTAACCTAACCTAACCTAACCTAACCTAACCTAACCTAACCTAACCTAACCTAACCTAACCTAACCTAACCTAACCTAACCTAACCTAACCTAACCTAACCTAACCTAACCTAACCTAACCTAACCTAACCTAACCTAACCTAACCTAACCTAACCTAACCTAACCTAACCTAACCTAACCTAACCTAACCTAACCTAACCTAACCTAACCTAACCTAACCTAACCTAACCTAACCTAACCTAACCTAACCTAACCTAACCTAACCTAACCTAACCTAACCTAACCTAACCTAACCTAACCTAACCTAACCTAACCTAACCTAACCTAACCTAACCTAACCTAACCTAACCTAACCTAACCTAACCTAACCTAACCTAACCTAACCTAACCTAACCTAACCTAACCTAACCTAACCTAACCTAACCTAACCTAACCTAACCTAACCTAACCTAACCTAACCTAACCTAACCTAACCTAACCTAACCTAACCTAACCTAACCTAACCTAACCTAACCTAACCTAACCTAACCTAACCTAACCTAACCTAACCTAACCTAACCTAACCTAACCTAACCTAACCTAACCTAACCTAACCTAACCTAACCTAACCTAACCTAACCTAACCTAACCTAACCTAACCTAACCTAACCTAACCTAACCTAACCTAACCTAACCTAACCTAACCTAACCTAACCTAACCTAACCTAACCTAACCTAACCTAACCTAACCTAACCTAACCTAACCTAACCTAACCTAACCTAACCTAACCTAACCTAACCTAACCTAACCTAACCTAACCTAACCTAACCTAACCTAACCTAACCTAACCTAACCTAACCTAACCTAACCTAACCTAACCTAACCTAACCTAACCTAACCTAACCTAACCTAACCTAACCTAACCTAACCTAACCTAACCTAACCTAACCTAACCTAACCTAACCTAACCTAACCTAACCTAACCTAACCTAACCTAACCTAACCTAACCTAACCTAACCTAACCTAACCTAACCTAACCTAACCTAACCTAACCTAACCTAACCTAACCTAACCTAACCTAACCTAACCTAACCTAACCTAACCTAACCTAACCTAACCTAACCTAACCTAACCTAACCTAACCTAACCTAACCTAACCTAACCTAACCTAACCTAACCTAACCTAACCTAACCTAACCTAACCTAACCTAACCTAACCTAACCTAACCTAACCTAACCTAACCTAACCTAACCTAACCTAACCTAACCTAACCTAACCTAACCTAACCTAACCTAACCTAACCTAACCTAACCTAACCTAACCTAACCTAACCTAACCTAACCTAACCTAACCTAACCTAACCTAACCTAACCTAACCTAACCTAACCTAACCTAACCTAACCTAACCTAACCTAACCTAACCTAACCTAACCTAACCTAACCTAACCTAACCTAACCTAACCTAACCTAACCTAACCTAACCTAACCTAACCTAACCTAACCTAACCTAACCTAACCTAACCTAACCTAACCTAACCTAACCTAACCTAACCTAACCTAACCTAACCTAACCTAACCTAACCTAACCTAACCTAACCTAACCTAACCTAACCTAACCTAACCTAACCTAACCTAACCTAACCTAACCTAACCTAACCTAACCTAACCTAACCTAACCTAACCTAACCTAACCTAACCTAACCTAACCTAACCTAACCTAACCTAACCTAACCTAACCTAACCTAACCTAACCTAACCTAACCTAACCTAACCTAACCTAACCTAACCTAACCTAACCTAACCTAACCTAACCTAACCTAACCTAACCTAACCTAACCTAACCTAACCTAACCTAACCTAACCTAACCTAACCTAACCTAACCTAACCTAACCTAACCTAACCTAACCTAACCTAACCTAACCTAACCTAACCTAACCTAACCTAACCTAACCTAACCTAACCTAACCTAACCTAACCTAACCTAACCTAACCTAACCTAACCTAACCTAACCTAACCTAACCTAACCTAACCTAACCTAACCTAACCTAACCTAACCTAACCTAACCTAACCTAACCTAACCTAACCTAACCTAACCTAACCTAACCTAACCTAACCTAACCTAACCTAACCTAACCTAACCTAACCTAACCTAACCTAACCTAACCTAACCTAACCTAACCTAACCTAACCTAACCTAACCTAACCTAACCTAACCTAACCTAACCTAACCTAACCTAACCTAACCTAACCTAACCTAACCTAACCTAACCTAACCTAACCTAACCTAACCTAACCTAACCTAACCTAACCTAACCTAACCTAACCTAACCTAACCTAACCTAACCTAACCTAACCTAACCTAACCTAACCTAACCTAACCTAACCTAACCTAACCTAACCTAACCTAACCTAACCTAACCTAACCTAACCTAACCTAACCTAACCTAACCTAACCTAACCTAACCTAACCTAACCTAACCTAACCTAACCTAACCTAACCTAACCTAACCTAACCTAACCTAACCTAACCTAACCTAACCTAACCTAACCTAACCTAACCTAACCTAACCTAACCTAACCTAACCTAACCTAACCTAACCTAACCTAACCTAACCTAACCTAACCTAACCTAACCTAACCTAACCTAACCTAACCTAACCTAACCTAACCTAACCTAACCTAACCTAACCTAACCTAACCTAACCTAACCTAACCTAACCTAACCTAACCTAACCTAACCTAACCTAACCTAACCTAACCTAACCTAACCTAACCTAACCTAACCTAACCTAACCTAACCTAACCTAACCTAACCTAACCTAACCTAACCTAACCTAACCTAACCTAACCTAACCTAACCTAACCTAACCTAACCTAACCTAACCTAACCTAACCTAACCTAACCTAACCTAACCTAACCTAACCTAACCTAACCTAACCTAACCTAACCTAACCTAACCTAACCTAACCTAACCTAACCTAACCTAACCTAACCTAACCTAACCTAACCTAACCTAACCTAACCTAACCTAACCTAACCTAACCTAACCTAACCTAACCTAACCTAACCTAACCTAACCTAACCTAACCTAACCTAACCTAACCTAACCTAACCTAACCTAACCTAACCTAACCTAACCTAACCTAACCTAACCTAACCTAACCTAACCTAACCTAACCTAACCTAACCTAACCTAACCTAACCTAACCTAACCTAACCTAACCTAACCTAACCTAACCTAACCTAACCTAACCTAACCTAACCTAACCTAACCTAACCTAACCTAACCTAACCTAACCTAACCTAACCTAACCTAACCTAACCTAACCTAACCTAACCTAACCTAACCTAACCTAACCTAACCTAACCTAACCTAACCTAACCTAACCTAACCTAACCTAACCTAACCTAACCTAACCTAACCTAACCTAACCTAACCTAACCTAACCTAACCTAACCTAACCTAACCTAACCTAACCTAACCTAACCTAACCTAACCTAACCTAACCTAACCTAACCTAACCTAACCTAACCTAACCTAACCTAACCTAACCTAACCTAACCTAACCTAACCTAACCTAACCTAACCTAACCTAACCTAACCTAACCTAACCTAACCTAACCTAACCTAACCTAACCTAACCTAACCTAACCTAACCTAACCTAACCTAACCTAACCTAACCTAACCTAACCTAACCTAACCTAACCTAACCTAACCTAACCTAACCTAACCTAACCTAACCTAACCTAACCTAACCTAACCTAACCTAACCTAACCTAACCTAACCTAACCTAACCTAACCTAACCTAACCTAACCTAACCTAACCTAACCTAACCTAACCTAACCTAACCTAACCTAACCTAACCTAACCTAACCTAACCTAACCTAACCTAACCTAACCTAACCTAACCTAACCTAACCTAACCTAACCTAACCTAACCTAACCTAACCTAACCTAACCTAACCTAACCTAACCTAACCTAACCTAACCTAACCTAACCTAACCTAACCTAACCTAACCTAACCTAACCTAACCTAACCTAACCTAACCTAACCTAACCTAACCTAACCTAACCTAACCTAACCTAACCTAACCTAACCTAACCTAACCTAACCTAACCTAACCTAACCTAACCTAACCTAACCTAACCTAACCTAACCTAACCTAACCTAACCTAACCTAACCTAACCTAACCTAACCTAACCTAACCTAACCTAACCTAACCTAACCTAACCTAACCTAACCTAACCTAACCTAACCTAACCTAACCTAACCTAACCTAACCTAACCTAACCTAACCTAACCTAACCTAACCTAACCTAACCTAACCTAACCTAACCTAACCTAACCTAACCTAACCTAACCTAACCTAACCTAACCTAACCTAACCTAACCTAACCTAACCTAACCTAACCTAACCTAACCTAACCTAACCTAACCTAACCTAACCTAACCTAACCTAACCTAACCTAACCTAACCTAACCCAGTCCCGCTTACTCTGTGACCGCGCGAACAGTGATTTTTAGTCGCTCCGCAATTTAAAATTACAAAAAGTGGTAAAATTTCTATAAAACATAAAGTGTTACATATTAAAAGATTCAGAATCGCGAGCCCGTCATAACGGTGAAAACCGCGCAAAAATCCAACAAAAATTCGCGGTTTTTTCATATTAAAACAACATTTTATGGTTAAGTTTAGTGAAAAATTTGTGTTAAAACGTAAAAAACTCCGGAAAACGATCTGTGACCTCTGGTTTTTGAACTGTGGGAGGGTGCGTCTCGGAGATACCTATCTCTTGAGACCCCTTTCAGATTTTTCAAGACAATTTTGGGAAAGTTACAGCACTTTTCCTGAAAACCACGTGGCCACGAGGTCCCAGATCCCGTTGAGTTACAGCGATACGAGGATTACAGTGACGTGCAGGACTACCAACGGAACAAGGAACCGTTTCAAGAACCTAAAAAAGTTAAGTGGATTTTGAGTTATAGAGGATCAAAGTGCCATAAACTTTAGTTAACCCTAGCTCCTAGGGTAGATCTATGACCCCCCATTTTTAAAATTTTAGCTTAAAGCCTAATAAGTAAAGATCATTATAAAAAATTTCTAGAGTAATCTGAATTGAAACTCCCAAAATATTGACCAATAAACTCTTACGAAAAATTTTCAAAAATTTCTTGTGTAAAAGTCGGCTAAGGGTTGGAAATTCCACCCTTAGACCTGAACTATATAGTGTGGAAGATAGCCTACATTAAGAGCTATAAACTGAAACTTTTCTCGAAAAGATTAGACAATAAACAGTGTACTTATAGACATTATAAAATTCTAGGTTTTAAGTTAGTGCATAAGTTTTGACTAAGTTTAAACTATAGAAAAATATAGTTAGAATAGGTTTCTTGTAAAAATTTCTTCAGGCCCAATACCCTGGAACCCTTGACTACACATCCTATTATTTTTGGAATTTTGACGCCCTGAACGACCCCTAGAATTCAACTTTAAAAGAGACCTAACAAATACCTAAAGTATTTTTATACAAAATTTTTTCGAAAACTTTGTTAGGTCATAGCATTTAAACTAAAGCACCCAGAAAAATTTTGCCGCCGTGGGTGATATTTTTTCAGGCCAACGAATTTAGGAAAAATACAAATTTGACTCTACACATATTTTTGGAGGGGGTCATTTTGGGTTTGAAATTACGTAACGACAATTATCGTCGAAACTTCAACCTTGAATATCTCAGCTGCCACTGCTCCGATTAGCACAATCTGGGTGTTCATTAACTAGCCCTCGGCGAGACCTATTCAACTACGTCACTAAAGCGACTCTATGTAGAGCCGTTTCGGATCCGAACTTGGAGAGTGGTATATTCGAGGGGCAAAGTGCTGAAGTCTTGTTAGGGTGATCTGACTAGAGTCAAAGACTCTACATTTTGAAAAATTTGTTTTGTTTGTACAATAAGGGAATTTCTCCCTTTAAACTATCTATATTGACTAATTGGTGCCGACTTGCATTATTGCAATAAAATTTAGATTAATTTAGGCTAGGTATACACTTTACATTTATTTACAATTTTAAGGTTAATATCAGTTATTTAAACCTTAACACTCTTTAATTATATATCTTGTGATTGTGACTTCGCGTATCTCCTCTTCATTATAACACCATGAGCAACCCCACTTCAAAACCATCACCAAAGTACCCTGCAAGCAGGAGAAGCTTAGGAGGGGATCAAAGGTGCTCGTCGTGGCTCCAGGAAGCCATGCTTTACGGCAAAAAGGCCAAGGCGGCCCTAAATGAAGCCAAGAATTTAAAAGGAGACCTAAAAGTTCAAAATTTTAGTATGATAGACAGGTTGACTTCGTTGGTTGGAGATATGGAAAAACATTTCGAACAGATAGGCAGTGGAGAAAAGACAAGTAATCTAGGAAAAACAGTTGACTCTATTTCTGAGACTGTTGCCACGAGTAAGGTAATTTTGCAAAACATTGGAGAAAGCCTCGAACGAAGATTCAAGGAATTAGAAATTAATTTAATAGATAGAATAGAGGAGGGTGTTGAAGTGATTAACACAACCACTGCTATGACAAATGACCAGCAAACGGAGGAAACCTGTAAACGAATAATAAATGAGGTGAATAAAAGTACTACAAACACTGAAAACTTTGTCGATGGCTCGTTCGATGCCTTTGTCGAAAAATTGGATGCGCAGACGGAACTGATAGTTAGTGAGGTGAGGGAAAAAGTGGAGATTCTAAAATGCAGCATTACATCTGTGCATAAGGATGGAGAGATCGTGGGAGAAATACGAGAAATAAAAACTGCAGTTGAGGGCCTCCAGACACGCCAACTCGTGTCAGGAGCCTCTCCCTCGTACGCAGATGCAGTAAGGCAACCGAAAACATCATGGGAGCATAAGCCTACACACTCCCTCATCATCTCTTCCACTGAGGGCATGGACACTTCGGGTGAAGTGGTTGAACACATCAAGGGGGCGCTGGATGCCAAGAAAAGCGGAATTCGGGTGGAGAAGCTGAGGAAAATACGAGAAGGTAAAGTGATCCTCAGCTGCTCCACCAGAACGGAGCTGGACAAGGTAGAGGCTCGACTAAAAAAGAGCGCGAATATCGTCTTCGAGGAGGCGAAAAATAAAAGCCCGTTGGTAATATTTAAGAATGTGCAGACCTACAATACTAACGAGGAGATCAAAGCCGCCTTATATAAGCAAAACGACATCTTATTGGAGGACCTGGCGACTGACATAAGCCAAGCTGAGGTCATGTACAGACGCAAGGCTCGGAATCAAAATGAGTGCCATATGGTACTCAGAGTGACGCCTGCACTATACCAGAGGCTATTGTCGGTCGGCAGAGTATACATAGACCTTCAACGCATCCGTGTGGAAGACCAAACACCACTAGTGCAATGCACTAAGTGCCTAGCGTATGGGCACGGGCGCAAAATATGTACGGAAACCGCGGACCTCTGCTACTATTGCGGGGGCCCCCATCTAAAGGCAAAGTGCGAGCAATTCCTGGCAGCCCAAACACCGACGTGCAAAAATTGTGTAAAGGCAAAATTAAGTGACACCGCCCACAGCGTCTACAGCGACCAGTGTCCTGTTCGGAAAAAGTGGGACGCGATAGCGAGGACGGCTGTGGCTTATTCCTGATGTCGCCGCTGGCGTCCCACAGGAAGACAACGTATTCGAACCAAGCTCATCTGACACCCATCCACACCTTATAATGGGGCACATACAAAAACTGAAACATAAAAACTTTGGGAAACTAGACAACAAAAATCTCGATGTTAAAATATTAAATAAAAACGCCCTTCAAAAAACTACAATACTTACACAAATAAATAAAATTGCAGATCTAATAAATTGGACGTACTTTCGTTTGAAAGGAAGCCAATCAAAATGCAAGTCGGTCAGCATCAATGGTTTGATAAAATTTAGGTATAAACAAATAATAGGTATAAGAAATTATGCTGGATTTATATTTTGATATAATATATATAAAAGCATACCAAAAATATTGTATAATAAAAATGTATGTAAAGTTGAATAAAAAGCCAAATTAATGCTAGTATTAAGTATTGTGTTGAGAAACTGTATTAGTAATTGTAAAGTAATACAAGTGAATGTATAATTAAAATAGTGCATATATGTATGTATGATATATGCACATACACCATGTAATAGTAATTAAGTAGTTATAAGATATTAAAAACAGAAAAACAGTAAAAGAATATAAAACGAAAAGAAAAACAAAATATACAAAAAACAAAAAGAAAAATTAAAAATCATAAAAATTAAAACAAATATACAAAATACAAAAAATAAAAAATTATATAAATATAAGATAGTCTCCTAAATAGAATACTAAGAAAATAAATAGTTTTAATATATGTATTATAATGTTATGAGCGATCCATTATAAAAGAAGTTAAATTAGAATTAGATAAGAAAATGATTAAGTTTATTAGGATATAAAATAGTAAATATATAAGTTGATGAAGTAGGACGTCAATGTGTATGAGTGATTCCTTCTATAAGAGAAAGAAAATTAATAAGAAATTGTCAAAAAATTAACCAGGAAATAAATAGTAAATATATTAGTAGACAATGTAAATAAGATGTGACAAGATAAAGACACAAATAAATCACATGTATTAAGCACGGCACTATAGTGAAAAGCAGCCATAAATAATAATAATAATAATAATAATAATAATTTTATTTCTGCAAAATAGTTTAAACATTTTTGTAAAATCCTTTTCATTCTGATATAATCTTACAATTATATATGTAAACAACAACAATAATAAATAAATGTAGCGTATGTATGCAAACAACAATAAATGTAGCGACTATTACTTAAAATAATAACAGTGTTGCCAAAATATTCACCCACCAAAGGTCTCTGATTATGTTAGAGGAGAAAACGCGGTCTGGACTAAGGTCCAGGCAATAAAAAAAAAAAAAAAAAAAAAAAAAAAAAAAAACCTAACCTAACCTAACCTAACCTAACCTAACCTAACCTAACCTAACCTAACCTAACCTAACCTAACCTAACCTAACCTAACCTAACCTAACCTAACCTAACCTAACCTAACCTAACCTAACCTAACCTAACCTAACCTAACCTAACCTAACCTAACCTAACCTAACCTAACCTAACCTAACCTAACCTAACCTAACCTAACCTAACCTAACCTAACCTAACCTAACCTAACCTAACCTAACCTAACCTAACCTAACCTAACCTAACCTAACCTAACCTAACCTAACCTAACCTAACCTAACCTAACCTAACCTAACCTAACCTAACCTAACCTAACCTAACCTAACCTAACCTAACCTAACCTAACCTAACCTAACCTAACCTAACCTAACCTAACCTAACCTAACCTAACCTAACCTAACCTAACCTAACCTAACCTAACCTAACCTAACCTAACCTAACCTAACCTAACCTAACCTAACCTAACCTAACCTAACCTAACCTAACCTAACCTAACCTAACCTAACCTAACCTAACCTAACCTAACCTAACCTAACCTAACCTAACCTAACCTAACCTAACCTAACCGTGCGAAATTTTCATTGAAAACAGCTGCTAGTATCGTTGTTATTTGTTGGTATCATATTTGTAGACACTCCTGCGTCCCGTGGGAAGAAAATTACCTGAAAAATAAAGAAAAATTTTTAATTTCTGGACTTAGAATATTTTTAAATTTCTAAACTACCAAATTTTCGAGGTTTTTGTCGAATTACTCGATAACGCTTCGCTTCAAACTTGACATAGTTACAGATCTAGATAGCCCTCATCAAGGCCTATCTAATAACACCTCCTTTGTATAGGTTGGGTAAATAGAAGTTGCTAAATCTCAACATTCATTTTGACTTTCGGCATTTTTAAGGAATTTTCCAAGGCGCTTCGCTTATAACTTTTCGAAATTTATTTTTGGAATTTTTAATTATATATATTTAGATAGAACTCGTCAAGGCCTATCTAATAACACCTCCTTTATTAAGATCTGGTTAATAAAAGTAGTAAATTTTCAACAAACAAAACTCAATTTACCGCTTTTTCGAAAATTTTCTGAGATTTTCTTTGAATAACTTGCCCCCTCATTTTTTGGGAACAATTAATTATACATATCTAGATAGCTCGCGTCACGACCTATCTAACAACACCTCTTTTAATTAAATCTGGTAAATAGAATCTTAGAAATCCGATATTTAAATTTCAATTTTAGTCATTTTTGAGGTTTTTGTCGATTAATTCGATAGCCTTTGTTTTCCAAATTACTAATTATATATATTTAAATAGCCCTTTCAATTACCCGTCGAACGACACCACTCTCGTCCGGATCCGCCTGACGGAAAATTGGGAAATTGACTTATAAAATTTTCATTACTGTTTGTTTACTTTTGAAAGTCTACCTTAGGGGTGCACATTTGGAACATTTGTGCGAAATTTGAATCGAATACAGCTGCTAGTGTTGTTGTTATTTGTTGATATCATCTTTGTAGACACTCCTGCGTCCCGTGGGAAGATAATAACCTGAAAAACAAAGAAAAATTTTAGTTTCTGGACTTAGAATATTTTTAAATTTCTAAATTAACAAATTTTCGAGGTTTTTGTCGAATTATTCGATAACGCTTCACCTCAAAGTTGACATAGTTACAGATCTAGATAGCCCTCATCAAGGCCTATCTAATAACACCTCCTTTGTATAGGTTGGGTAAATAGAAGTTACTAAATTTTCACATTCATTTTGACTTTCGGCATTTTTAAGGAATTTTCCAAGGCGCTTCGCTTATAACTTTTCGAAATTTATTTTTGGAATTTTTAATTATATATATTTAGATAGAACTAGTCAAGGCCTATCTAATAACACCTCCTTTATTAAGATCTGGTTAATAAAAGTAGTAAATTTTCAACAAACAAAACTCAATTTACCGCTTTTTCGAAAATTTTCTGAGATTTTCTTTGAATAACTTGCTCCCTCATTTTTTGGGAACAATAAATTATACACACCTAGATAGCTCGCGTCACGACCTATCTAACAACACCTCTTTTATTTAAATCTGGTAAATATAACCTTAGAAATTCAACATTTAAATTTCAATTTTAGTCATTTTTGAGGTTTTTGTCGATTAATTCGATAGCCTTTGTTTTCCAAATTACTAATTATATATATTTAAATAGCCCTTTCAATTACCCGTCGAACGACACCACTCTCGTCCGGATCCGCCTGACGGAAAATTGAAAAATTGCCCGCCCACCCTCCCATCTTTCACTGCATATATAGGATAGGCAGGACAGGGGTGACCAACCTGTGGTTGCTACAAAAAATTTCGTTTATTTTATTTTATTTAAATTTGCATATACAAATTGACTACATACCGTACGAGGTCTATTGACCAGAAATATTTGATACTCGGCCCTTTTGGCTGAAATACAAGTTGACAAGGTCTTTCGACCTCTCACTTTTATTTGATAGTGACCTGAACGAAATCTAACAAGTATTAGTTGATCTTTTGGTCGATTAACAGGGACTCACGTTAATTTAAACGTTTTGACGCATCGGTCTATTGACCCAGTTTGATTCGTGATTGTCAGCCGGTCTTTTGACCGCACTCTGTTTGTGTTGTCCTTACTTGTTTATTAATTATTGCAATTTGGTTTATTGACCAAGTTATTGATTTAAAACATAGGTTAGGTTCGTTGTTCACTAAGTGTGTAACTCTGAGCGAGTCTCAAAAAGCGAATTGCAGTGGGAGCACTTTGGACACTTCTTCTTACAAGAAGCGTTTCCCTGCTAAGTCACCCACACGTGACTGAGCTCTGGGACCTGCTGGGGCTTTTACTGTGAAATTGTTTGTTCCATTGCCCTGATTAACTATTTACACTCTTATTCTAGTTTACTTGGTTATTTAACGCTTAGTTTACAACTTTTACAGGCCTAAAATTCAACAACTTAATATATTTTATTAAAAAACTGTCCCTCCCGTTCAGCAATATGTTGGGCATCCGTACCCCAGCCATAAAACAAGCCCCCACAATCTCTACTTCCCAGGGTACTCCCCCTGACGCGATGCCAGGCACGAGTCCCGCAGACCGATCGGTGACCCAGGCGAGCGTGGGGGGGGGTATCGGGGAATGTGAGAACACTAAAGCCCCCTCTCCGAGAACGGTGCCCGCCGCCCCCACGAAGTCCAAAAAACTTAAAAATAAAAATACAACTACACCAAGCATACCAATAGCTTCAATGGACCCTGTGGGGGCTGCGGACAGCCCGACATCAAATAACGCTCCGAAATTAACAGGCAGAATCCAAGAGGCCAAAAACTGGATGACGAAGGCGAAAATTCTACTTAAAAACTCCCGAAACCTCAGAAAAGACATCTTTGAGGGCGTCACCCAGGCAGTAGACAGCCTCTATCTGTTGGTGAAGAAGACAGAATCAGAGAAAAGAGAAAATGCGAGCAAAAACGAGCTACAAACATCTACAGAAGGCCCCTCAAAACCGGACAGTGAAGGGGTTTCTCAACTGCTCTCCTCATTAGCTGACCATGGTAGGCTAATGAGAGAGAGCAGTGAGAAAATTAACCAACTTAACGAAGCTCTGAAGATTAAATCGGAGGCGACCACCTACGCGGCTGTAACGGCGCGGGCCAAGCCGTCCCCGGCGCAACCCGTGTTGCACTCGGTAGTGGTCGCCTCTAAGGATGTAAAAGACACCGGAGAAGATGTCTTGGGGAAAATCAGGACCGCAATAGGAGCCAAAGAGGACGGTATATGCATTGACAGAGTCCGAAAAGCAAAGGACAGGAAAATCATCGTCAGCTGCAGGAGCGAAGAAGAAAGAAGAAAGGTCCGTGACAAACTTACATCAGCAGTAGATCAGCTGGATGTCCAGGACATAAAAAATCAGGACCCACTTGTTGTTCTCAAGAACGTCTTGAGATGCAACAAGGATGAAGACATCATCAAAGCCCTGAGGAAGCAAAATGCGGGACTCTTCTTGGGGCTTGCAGCTGATGATGATGACAAATTTGAAATCCGATATAGGAAAGCGGCAAGGAATTCCCTAATGTGCCACATTGTAGCAAGAGTGTCTCCTAAGCTCTGGGGCCGCATGACAGAGGCGTCTGCTGTGTACATAAATATACAGCGCGTTGGAGTGGAGGACCAGTCACCGCTGGTCCAATGCTCAGGATGCCTTGGCTATGGGCACAGCAAACGCCTCTGTGAAGACAAGGAGAAAGGGGAGATATGCGGCCACTGCGGTGGAACCCATCAACGCAGAAACTGCCCGAGCGTGCTCGCCAACGCACCTCCCACTTGCTGCAATTGCATTAGAGCCGGACTAGATGTGATCGAGCATAGTGCGTTTAACGCGGACTGCCCCGTTCGGCGAAAGTGGGATGCGTTGGCTAGAGCAAAAGTAGCGTACTGCTAAGGGCGCCGCTGTGGAAAACATGAGCACTCTGCCCGCCGGAACTAAGGCGTACCCGGTATTGCAGGCCAACTTGCAACGGAAGGAACTAGCAACCGCCGAGTTGTTTGCAGTTGCCCAGGAGAGAAGAGCGTCGATGGCTCTGATACAAGAGCCGTATGTGGGCAGCATCCGAAGGATGCGAGACTACCGTGGGGCGCGTATATTCCAGACGTCGGATGACGGAAGCGGAACTGTGAAGGCCGCAATTGCGATCTTCGACACAGACTTGGATGTCGAACAGTGTCCAGAACTCACCACTCACAACACCGTTGTGGTGAGGATCCGAACCCGCGCCTGGAACCTCACGGTGGTCTCCGTCTACTACGAGCCTGACAAGCCCATGGGCGACTACCTGGAGCAGCTCCGGAGAATTCGGCGGAAACTAGGAACCCGAGGCCTGCTCATCGGAGGCGATGTAAACGCCAAGAGTTCCTGGTGGGGCAGCACCACTGAAGACGGGCGAGGAGAGGAGATGTGTGGCACATTGGAGGAACTGGATTTGCAGGTGCTCAACAGCGGCACAACGCCCACGTTTTATACCATCAGGGGTGGCAAAACTTACAGCAGCCACGTGGACCTTACGGCTTGCTCAGCGGATTTAATCGGACTGGTGGAGGGATGGCGAGTAGACGTCGGCATGACCAGTTCCGACCACAACGGCATCGTATTTAACATTAGACAAACTAAATCATTAGGCCTAAATGTAAAAACCACAACCCGACTCTACAACACTAAAAAGGCAAATTGGGATCAGTTTCGTGCGAAACTGGCCCAATTTAAAATGGAATCTAGCATGAACAAAATTACTATTGACAGTATACAATCCAAAAATAGTTTAGACAAAGTTGTAGAGTCATATTCGGCAGTCATCGAAAAAGTGTGTCAAAATTGCATCCCAAAAATTAATCCCAAAAGAAAACTTACGATGCCGTGGTGGTCCAACGAGCTCGCTGCGTTGAAGCGGGAAGTCGCCACCAGGAAGAGGAGAATCCGCTGCGCCGCCCCGATCCGTCGGGAGTATGTCGTTGCTGAGTACCTGCAAAAGAAAAATGAGTATGAAAGGAAAGCAAGGTGCGCCCAGATTGAGAGCTGGAAGGACTTCTGCACCAAGCAGGATAGGGAGGGGGTCTGGGAGGGTATTTACCGAGTCATCGGTAGGACTGCCAAGAGGCAGGAGGACGTAGCCCTGAGTAAGAACGGCGTACCGCTCAGTTCCGCCGAATCTGCATCGCACCTGGCTGAGACCTTTTATCCGGAGGACTTACATGAAGCTGACAACCAACATCACATGGACACCCGGGATCTCGCACTGCGGGTAAACGACCGGGTCCATGATGAGGTGCATGACCCGCCGTTTACTTCGCGCGAGATGATCGCCGCGGTGTCCAGCTTCAATCCGAAGAAGGCGCCGGGTGCAGATGGCTTCACTGCGGACATCTGTCGTCACGCCATTCTCCAGGACCCTGATGCGTTCCTTGCCCTGGCCAACAAATGCCTCACCCTGGGCCACTTCCCCACGAAGTGGAAGGAGGCCACAGTTGTGGTTTTGAGGAAGCCGGGCAAGGACGACTATCAGAGCGCCAAATCCTACAGGCCCATCGGCCTGTTGCCTGTGTTGGGAAAAGTTCTGGAGAAAATGGTCGTAGCAAGGCTCCAGTGGCACCTAGTACCGAGGCTCAGTACTCGCCAGTACGGATTTATGCCCCAGAAAAGCACCGAAGACGCCCTCTATAACCTAGTGAACCAAATAAAAACTGAAATTAAGCAGAAAAAGCTGGTCACGCTAGTCTCACTGGATATAGAGGGTGCCTTCGACAGCGCATGGTGGCCCGCCATCAAGGTCCGACTGGCTGAGGAAGGTTGCCCGGTCAATATCAGGCGCCTACTGGATAGCTACCTAGACGACAGATGCGTGAAGCTACGGTACGCCGGGGCGGAACATCGCCGCAACACCCAAAAGGGCTGCGTTCAAGGGTCCATCAGTGGGCCCATACTGTGGAATATCCTCCTGGATCCCCTTCTGAAGGGCTTACAAGAACGGGGCGTCACCTGCCAGGCGTTCGCGGATGACGTGGTTCTGCTGTTTGCGGAATATACCGCGTCAGAGGTGCAGCGACATGCCAATGCCGCCCTTGAGTTTGTTCAGGGGTGGGGTATCAGGAACAAATTGAAATTTGCGCCACATAAAACCTGCGCCATGCTTCTTACCAATAAGTTGAAGCATGACACCCCACTCCTGAGCATGGGCGGAGTCGACATTGGCATGTCCCGAGAGCTGAAGATTTTGGGGCTTACTATAGACGACAAGCTGACCTTTAACACCCACGTTGGCAACGTCTGTAGGAAGGCCCTAAATATTTACAAGCAGCTCTCGAGAACAGCTAAAATAAGCTGGGGGCTGCACCCCGAGGTCGTGCAGACTATTTACACCGCAACAGTAGAACCGGTCATCACGTATGCGGCAGCCGCTTATGCTCCAGCTGTGGAGAAGCTGGGTGTCCGCAAGCTCCTCGACACTGTGCAAAGAGGATTCGCTCAGAAGATCTGCAAGTCGTACCGCACCGTCTCCCTTAACTCGGCCCTACTACTGGCTGGGTTACTACCTTTGGACCTCCGTATCAAGGAGGCAGCCGCCCTATACGAAGCGCGCAAAGGGTCAACCCGGCTAGTGCTGGGAGACCGGGAGGTAGAGCGTGTGGCGCGATTTGCAGAGCTCCCGCATCCAGCCCTGCGTATGGACTTGAGGTTCCAGAGTCTGGAAGACCAAAGCCTGGTAGACCAGCACAACGTGCAGTCGCTCCGTATCTTCACCGACGGAAGCAAGCTTCAGGGCAAGGTCGGTGCTGCGCTGTCTATATGGGACAGCCAGGCCGAACTGCGGAGCCGAAAACTGAGCTTGCCAGCGTACTGCACAGTCTACCAGGCCGAGCTCTTGGCCATATGCAGAGCCTCAAGCGAAGTCCTCACCTGCAGTGCGGGGAGCTGCGGCATCTACAGCGACTCGAGGGCAGCGCTAGAGACGGTGACGAACCCCGGAACCCTGCATCCTCTCGCGACCAAGGCGCGCCGAAACCTCAGCGAGGCCTTGGTCCAAGGCAAACGTGTGGCTTTGTACTGGATAAAGGCCCACGCCGGCATCGATGGCAACGAACGCGCCGACCAGTTGGCCAAGGAAGCGGCACTCTCGTGCCGGAGGAAGCCCGACTACGACCTGTGTCCGATTTCATTCGTCAAGCGTCAGATTCGCAGCGAATCGCTCGACGAATGGAACCGTCGATACCAGTCGGGCCGCACCGCCTCCGTCACGAGAGTGTTCTTCCCGGACGCGAAAGACGCATACTGCTTGGTGCAGAAGATCCGCCCCCAAGGCGTTGTCACGCAGATGCTGACGGGACATGGGGGGTTCTCCCAATACTTGTATCGTTTCAAGTGTCGGGAGAGCCCGTCATGTATCTGCGACCCAGCCCAGGAGGAGACTGCCATGCACGTAATATTCGAGTGCCCCGTATTTGGGGCGCTAAGGCACGAGGCTGAACAGCGACTTGGGGTTCGGCTGGCAGAAAAAGAAGCGCACCTCCTACTGAAAAACAAGGAGACAAGAACAGCATTTTTGGAATTCAGTAAAGAAATTTGTAAGAAGATAATAGACAAAAACAAATTATGACAAGAATGGAAACAAAATGTATAAAAACAAATTGAAGGATAGAAATACAAAAGATGCACACGTACTGACTAAAAGTAAGGAAAGAAGAATAGCATTCCTGGGTTTTGGCTCAAATGATCTGCAGAAGAAAAAAGTAAAAAACGATCTGCAAAAGAAAAATAAATAAATATCTGAAATAGGAAAAGTTATAAATGATCTGAAAAAGAAAAGCAATAAATAAAAAGAAGTAGGAAAACAAATAGTCGTAACGCAATATATACATTATAGAACAAAAAGGACTCTTGTCATGCAAGAGGTGCACAGAAAAAAAAAAAAAAAAAAAAAAAAAAAAAAAAAAAAAAAAAAAAAACCTAACCTAACCTAACCTAACCTAACCTAACCTAACAGTACGATTCGAGGTCCCGCCGAGAACACGTGCTATTTTTCTCGCTCCGACCTTTAAAAATAGGAAAAAGTGGTATATTCTTGCGCGATTTCTATAGTGAAAGTGTCAAAAGAAAGATAAAAGTGCGACCTATAAGTGACAAGTGCAAACATCAGTGACGCTACAGTGCCTGAAGCACAAATACTGAAAAACAACCTAAATTTAAGGTTAAGTGCACGTGGTCAGACCTTAGGTTGAGCTTTATTGCTCCCTGGGTGATCGCCCCCTCCTGGATTTTTAGCAGCCGGGTGCGTCTTCACGTCCCTCACCTTTCAGCAAGACCAGCCACCTGAAACGAACATCGGTTCCAGAGTTATTCAGCAAAAACTGAAAACCACGTGGTGCTGAAAATTGAAACGGAGCGTCCCAGCAAGCTGAAAATCGGCACGAACCTTCTCCTCTACAGACGAAGCAGATTCCTGCAAAAAGAAAAATTTTTGGACTTAAGGTTTATTTTTAATTAACTTATTAAACTTGAAAATTTGACCATCTATAACTTCGAAACTATACTCTATTTCGAAATTCTGCGACTGCTAGTTGTTGCGCGCTAGTTCGAGGAAGACCCCTGCAAGATTCCAGATTTTTTGATCCAGTAGTTTGAAGACCAAAATTAAAAAACCGAAAAAATCGGAAAAACTGAAAAATTTTACAGAAATAATTAGGAAAATTGAAATTTAAAATTGTAATCTTAAAGCCCTAGATTTAACATTAATTTAGACATTTTTTCCAAAATTTTTGCTATATTATTGACGAAGTTATTGAATTTTTTATGTTTTTCGTCAATAAATAGATAATAAATAGATTTAATTAATTTTTTAAGGTTATATTGTGTTTTTTATACTTATTTAAGCTTACTTAGGTCCAAACTAGGGTTGAATAGCTTTTAAAACAAAAGTTTTAGACTTTTTCGGCCATTTTGTTTTTATTTTTCAAAATTTAAAACTGTTATAACTTTTGACCTATTTTAGATAGAACTCCCGGGTTTGCGCAGAAAGCTGCCCCATAGAATAGTCTTTCCTGAAAACTTGGTTTCAGGCGTTTTCGGGAGAAAAAGTTTTTTCAGCCTGAAAGTGCTTGAGGGAGCTGCAGGAGGTCGAGCCGAACGGCACATTTGAAACCCGGTCCTTCTGCGACCCCTGGTTACTGACTTATGGGCGTTTGAAGTTCGGTTTTGACAGTTCCGAACTGTCAGAGTCGGGGTTTGGGCGCCTGTATCTCTGGACTGGTGTGTCGTGGAGAGACGCGGTTTTCACTAGGGTGCTTAGGGGGGTCCTCTGAAACCCGCTTCCTGGGTTTCAGGCGTTTTCAGGGCCAAGATTTTTTCAGGCCTGAAAGCCACGTAGGTCGAGAGACTAGGTCGAGACGATCCAGAAAACCCCAAACACCGGGTATCTGCGACTTCAGGGGATAGTTCTACAGCCTGTCAAACATCGAGTTTGACAGTTCTCAACTGTCACAACGAGTTTTTGGCAGCTCATAACTCCTGAACCGGAAGTCGCAGAGAGTCGCGGTTTCTTTCTGGGTGACAGGCACAACCAGGCCTAACATCACAGATAGGTTTCAGGAATTTTCAGCAACAAAAATTTTTTCAGCCTGAAACCTGAAAATTCAAACGCGTCTTGCCGGGACAAACACGGTGATACCAAGCACGGCTGAATTCGCGCTGTTGGTTTGTGAGAAATCCCGATTTTTCTAAAACGCGGCGGCCATCTTGGAAATTTTCGAGCCTTTGTATCTCCTGAACCCTTTGAGATTGGTGAGTCGAGTTTGGGCTCATTGGGTAGGGCTTGCGTAGAGCAATTCGAATCTACTATCAGACCGACTCTACGTAGAGTCAAAATTTAACTTGGCTCTAAATCTTTCAATTTTGACAATTAGAGCGATTTTTTCGCTCTCTTGAGTTACAATAAGGATTATCCATATTGTAAAGTAAACTTAAGACTAGAGCCCTAGCTCTATTTCATTTATTTTTACCCTGGTTTTATTTTTGTTTAATTTTAAGTTATACCCCTGACTCGCTAAATCATAGCGAAATCCTAATTTTAAGACAGGAGTCTGAGACTCTATACTTGCATTTGTTCTAGTTGTGTGTTTAGCTGCTTAAGATCTTACCTGTTGTATCTAACGGCGCGCCCACTGCTCGTTGCTCGTTGCACGTCGATTGTCATCGTTGCACGCTGCACGTAGTCCGCGTTGCCGGAACACCTGAAAAATAAAAATATTAAACTCTTGTTATCGTTAAATTAAGACCTATTCTAGACTCACTACACGTAGTGAAAAACTTAAATTACGTAGAGTCAAAAAATTTCTCTTTACTTTTTTGAATAGGATATTTGTGACTTTTAGATTAAGAGACATCCTCGGCCCCTTATACAGGCCGTTGAAATAGTTATAAGGATTATTGTGATTACTGACCTTAGTAGAACGACTCTGATTTTCAAAAAATTTACTTTGTACTTTGACTAATAGGACCGGAACTTATAGTAGATTACCCACTTGACCAAAAGGTAATTGTGTCGTTCTACGCGTTGCAGTATACACCATTTACACCCAATCTTATTTACAATACTGACGACCACCTCCATCGGAGCTTTACGTCAGAATGTTTGCTGCAGTCCGCACTCCGCAGAAAGACACCTCACCCGGAAAAATGGGAGAAAAATCGCCTACTGTCGAGAAACGAAAGACGGAGAAAGCAGGCCCCTCGACATCTCATCCGGCGCCAACGCAAGTGCGTATCAGTGTTGGTGAGATTGAGGCCAAAACCCGCCTCCCCGGCTCTGTATCCCCAAAAGCCAAATTAACAACGAGGCAGGGAGCGGTCAAGTATCTTAACAGGATTACTGAGGCGAAGGCGCAAGTGCAAAAAATCAAAGCAGCCACGAACCTCAGTAAAAACCTAAAGACCGAATTAAAAAGAGACATCATAGAGGCCGTTGATCGGCTCTTCAGTCTAGTAAAAGAAGCAGAAGGAGCAAACGCACCTAAACTCTCTATAACCACCGATCCCAAAATCCAGGCAGAAGACAAAGAGGAAAAACGTAGTCTGGACATAGAAAAACAACTCCTGAGAAGAATGGACGAGCAGGAGAAGCTGCTCAGAGAGAATAAGGAGGAGATCCAGAAAATTGGGATCATGATAAAAGAGAACCAACAACTGGTCTCATATGCGGAAGCAGTCGCCGGACCATCAAAACGCCCCGTCCGAGAGGAGATGGCAATGCACTCGATTGCGATCACATCCGGAACTGAAACGGAAACCGGTGACCAGGTGCTGGAGAGGGTGCGAAAGGCCGTTAATGCCCGAGAAGAAGGGGTCAAGGTAGACAGGATAAGGAAAGCTAGAGACCAAAAAATAATTCTGGGCTGCCAATCTAAAAAAGAGATTGAGAAGGTAAAAGAAAGGTTGAAAAAATCGGGGGGAGATCTCCAAGTAGAGGAGATTTTAAATAAAAACCCGCTAGTCATCTTGAAGTACGTCATGGACTACCTCACCGATGACCAAGTGCTGGGCGCCCTGGTAAAACAAAACCAAAACATATTAAAGGACGTATCCGAGCAAAATATAGCGGCCATAAAGGTTAAGTACAGGCGACGCACAAAGAACAAACTTGTGTCCCATATTGTCCTAACAGTGCCACCAGATGTATGGCGCCGCATGACAGAAACGGGCATCGTACACATTGACTTACAGCGGATTAGAGTGGAGGACCACTCGCCGTTGATTCAGTGTACGCGGTGCCTAGGCTATGGTCATAGCAAACGGTTTTGTAAGGACACCGCGGACATGTGCAGTCACTGTGGAGGCCCTCACTTAAGAGCGGCCTGTGATGAATGGCTGGCGAACTCACCACCAAAATGTCGCAACTGCACCAGGGCTCGCCTAGATCAGAACGAGCACAACGCGTTCAGCCCCGAATGTCCAACGCGTCGGAAATGGGACGAACTGGCTCGGTCGTCAATAGCTTACTGCTAAGGGCGTCCCGGGGTATTACAGGCTAGTGCAGGCAAACCTGCAACGAAAGAGGCTAGCCACCGATGAACTTTTTATTGAGGCAGGTAAACGTGGGATCTCTGTTGCGCTCCTGCAGGAGCCATATGTGGGTGCGGAGAAGGTATTGAAGAGTCGTACGGGTGTGAGGGTCTTCCAGAGCGCTAACAGGGGAGATGGTACTGTTAAAGCAGCGATCGCTGTCTTCGACAGAGACTTAAATATAAAACAGTACCCGAAACTCACCACTAATAACATCGTTGTGGTGGGACTCCAGACTAGCGCCTGGGAGATTACCCTTGTATCATATTACTTTGAGCCTGATCAACCCATCGCACCATACCTCGACCATCTGAGGACGATTACCGCAAGTGTAGGCACCAGAAACCTTGTAGTCGGTGGCGATGCCAACGCTAAGAGCCTGTGGTGGGGAAGCCCCACAACTGATGACCGAGGAGAGGAGATGGCGGGAGCACTGGGTGAACTCGACCTCCACATCCTGAACAGAGGGACGACTCCAACCTTCGACACCATTAGAGGAACCCAAAGATACCGGAGTTACATTGACGTCACAGCCTGCTCAGCGGATATCCTACACAGAGTTGAAGGATGGACAGTGGACGGAAGTCTTACAAGCTCGGATCACGGCAGTGTGGTGTTCAACCTGAAACTTGAAAAATCAAAGGGAATTAAGATAGAAAGAACCACTAGGGTTTATAACACTAAGAAAGCAAATTGGTCTGAGTTCCGTAAGGAACTTAGCCAGTTAAAATTAGATAACAATATAAATAAAAAAGTAATAGAGGAAATTCAAAATATACAAGATCTAGAAAAAATAATAAATTCAATAACTAATGTAATTACGGAAGCGTGCAATAAAACCATACCAAAGAAGAAACCAAGGGAAGAACTTACCGTGCCGTGGTGGTCCGAGAAACTGGATAGGCTGAAGAAGGAAGTCGCCACCAAGAAAAGGCGAATAAGATGTGCACGCCTGGTCCGAAGGCAAATGGTGGTCGAAGAGTACCTGGAGAAAAAACTGGAGTATGAAGTGGAGGCGTCGAGAGCCCAAACAGAAAGTTGGAAAGAGTTCTGCATGAAACAGGACAGGGAGGGGGTCTGGGAGGGGATATACAGGGTGATTAGCAGAACAACGGTAAGGGAGGAGGACCAACCTCTGGAGAGAGAAGGAGTGGTACTGGATCCGCTGGAGTCAGCCAAACTGCTTGCAGAGACGTTTTACCCAAATGACGAAACTGACAATGATAGCGCATACCACATCCTTGCCAGGGCAAAGGCAGACAGAGTTAACATGGAGGAACATGGCGAACAACGCGATCCCCCGTTCACCATATCAGAGCTCAGAACGTCTCACGAATCTTTCAACCCGAGAAAGGCACCGGGAGCCGATGGATTCACATCGGACATATGCAGCCACTTTGTGAATAGTGACCCTGAGCTCTTCCTGGCTCTTCTAAATAAATGCCTGGAACTTTATCATTTTCCCACACAATGGAAAGAGGCCACAGTGGTGGCCTTAAAGAAACCGGGCAAGGACAGTTACACTACACCCAAAGCCTATCGACCAATTGGGCTTCTCCCGGTCATGGGTAAAATATATGAAAAGATGCTGGTGGCACGTCTCAAGTATCATTTGCTCCCCAGGATGAGTACTCGCCAATACGGGTTCATGCCACAAAGGAGCACCGAGGACGCCCTCTATACCCTCATGGGGCGCATTCGTGCCGGGCTCGATAATAAGAGACTCGTCGCGATTGTGTCCCTGGATATAGAGGGGGCCTTCGACAGCGCCTGGTGGCCAGCTATAAGAATCCGGTTGGCTGAGGAAAAATGTCCGCTAAATTTAAGACGTGTCATAGACAGCTATTTGCAAGACAGGAGAGTCAGGCTGAGATACGCCGGAGCAGAACACCCAAGAGGCACGAAGAAAGGCTGCGTGCAGGGTTCGATAGGGGGACCTATCTTATGGAATCTCCTCCTAGATCCCCTTCTGAAGGAACTGGAAGATCGGGGTAATTATTGCCAGGCTTTCGCTGACGATGTTATCCTACTGTTTGAAGGCGAAACGGCACGTGAGATTGAACTGCAGGCCAATGCTGCACTCGCGCACGTTCTGGCGTGGGGGGTTAACAATAAGTTAAAATTTGCGCCACATAAGACTAGCGCCATGACAATCACCCGGAAACTCAAATTTGACACCCCGCGCCTGACCATGGGCGGAATTAACGTTACCATGGCCAAGGAGATCAAGCTGCTAGGCGTCATAATTGACGACAAACTCACTTTTAATAGCCACGTAGCGAGTGTCTGCGGCAAAGCAGTAGGCATCTATAAGCAGTTGTGTGGGGCCGCCAGAACAACCTGGGGATTACACCCAGAAGTCATCCGGGTCATCTACACAGCAACGATAGAACCAATTATTCTGTACGCCGCCAGCGTATGGGCTCCGGCAGCAGAGAAAATAGGGATAAGGAAACAACTAGGGGCAGTACAAAGAGGAGTGGCGCAGAAGCTGTGCAAGGCCTACCGAACTGTCTCCCTGAACTCTGCACTTGTGCTGGCTGGGGTGCTCCCCCTAGACCTCCGAGTCCGGGAGGCGGCCTCACTTTACGAGGCCAAGAGGGGAGTACCGCAGTGGGTTCTTGGGGACAGGGAGGTAGAACAAATGCACTCTGCCCTGCTAATACCACATCCCGCGGAACAGACTGACCTGGAGTTCGGGAACCTGGTGGACCAAGACCAATTTTCAGCTCTAACACATTTTGAAACTGCCATCTTTACGGATGGCAGCAAAATCGCGGGCAGGGTTGGGGCAGCGCTGTCAATATGGGACGAAACCAGAGAAACTAAATCCATCAAGTTAGCATTACCAGCATACTGCACTGTCTACCAGGCCGAACTCCTGGCCATATGCGTCGCGACGAGAGAGGTCGGGAAAATTAAGAAAACAACCGTTGGTATCCTTAGTGACTCTATGGCAGCACTAATGGCAGTCAAGAACCGCAGATGCCTCCACCCCCTAGCAGTAGAAACCAGAGATAACCTGAGAGCTCAATCTCTCCAGGGCAAAGTTGTCACCTTGCTCTGGGTCAAGGCCCATGCAGGGGTGGAGGGAAACGAGCGCGCGGACTATCTAGCCAAAGAAGCTGCAGAGAAGTCAAAAACAAAGCCGGATTATGATCTGTGCCCGGTTTCATTCATCAAGCGGAACCTGCGTATGCGGACGCTTGATGAATGGAACCTTCGGTATAACACTGGTGGAACCGCCAGTATTACCAAATTGTTTTTCCCGGATGCGGTGTCGGCGTACAGAATAATTAGAAAAATCGACATATCAAACACTTTAACACAGATAATGACGGGGCACGGTGGATTCTCCGAATACTTGGAACGGTTCAAGTGTAAGGAGAGTCCATCGTGCACCTGCGACCCCGGTGTATTAGAAACCGTCCCCCATATCTTATGCAGCTGCCCTGTCTTCGCTCTGGAGCGACACAATTATGAAAACATAGTAGAAATGGAAATCAAAGCAGAAAACTTTTGTAAGATCGTAAAAAGCAAATTTAGGGACCAATTCTTGGACTATTGTATGAAAATAGCGAAAAAAGTAATTAAGAAAAATAAAACTATAGTGTAAGAAATTATGTTTACATAATATTATATAAGATATTAGTGTTAAGCATGAAAAAGATAATGTAATAGAAATAAATACATAGCCATAGGAGAAACCTAAACTCATAGAATGTAAGGAAATTGTGTACAAACAATACATTAAAAATAAGAATAAAAATGTCATAAGTATAATTAAATAGATATAAGTCGAAAACTGTAAAAGAAAATTGTATACTAAAAACCTATAGAAAATAAGAAATAGCAGTATAATATAGTGTCGTTTAGGAGATAAGTAGAAATAAGAAACACTGTAAAAGAAAAGAAAATTATAGTAAAGTGTACTTACCTTATTTCCCCGAAGTAAACTATGAATAAATAAATAAAGCAATAAAGAAATAGATATAAAGACAAACTAGAATAGAATAGTAGACGGGAGTCCCACCCGTAAGGACTGAATGAGACGAATATCAGAAAGAAAAAGTATGCAGCATAAAAGTGCGAGAAGCATAGCAGCGAGAACTTGTATGCGTGAGAAATGATTCGCTAGCAAAGACTCCGATAATGTTGGAGGTGTAGATATAAAAAAAAAAAAAAAAAAAAAAAAAAAAAAAAAAAAAAAAAAAAAAAAAAAAAACCTAACCTAACCTAACCTAACCTAACCTAACCTAACCTAACCTAACCTAACCTAACCTAACCTAACCTAACCTAACCTAACCTGGGGCGGGGGGGGGCGCGGCGTCGGGTAACCTCCACGTTGGCTTACGCGTTTCTTCCCCCTTTGGGCTCCGGTCCTGGGGAGCAGAAGCGTGGAGGCTGGTGCGCCCTGGACAGGCGGTCAGGATACTCTGACTCTCAGGAGCTCTGTATGCTGGCCGTCTGACCAATAACCCGACAGCCCTTTTCAGGGCTTGACCCCATTGCACGAGGGGGTCGCGGGGTGGGATCCGCAGCAGCCCTTTTCAGGGCTCGGCGGGATCGAGGGGCGGGTCGGCCCACTGTTAACTCAGGGGCTGACAGGCACTAGTGCCACCGTCGGCGAGAGAGGCCTAGCCACCCTCTCGCGTTCCGTAACCAACAGGGGCTCAACAGTGACCTGACTGGTGGCTCCAGGAGGGTATGCTGAAAACCTGTTGGCCGGAGGGCTTGCCTTAACTGGCCGGCCCGCGTCAAGGAAAAGACTCTAAAACCCGACAGCAAAGTCGTAAAAAGCAGACCTCTCGCCGTAGGCTGTGGCTCCGGCTATGGCCGGCGGCGATGAGTGTCGGGCTGCCGTCGCCTCACGGCTGACGGCGGCCAAGAGGAGGGGCTCTGCTGGGGCGGGAGTGGGCTGGGCTCGCTCTTTCGCCCCGCGGGCCACGGGGACGCCGGCGGGCGGAGTTCGCACGCGTCCCTGGGTGAGAGTGGCCACGGGCGGTGGATCGGGGGATCTGCCGCCCCATGCTAATGTGGCGGAATGCGCCCCTCTGTGTTTCTGGGGTGCATTCATGAGGTGTGCCCAACAACAAAGGGCGTCCCTAGCCGAGTCGCGGTGAGCAAACTATCCCGTGGCTCGGATTAGGTGAAGGAGGAACACCGTGGTGGTTTAGTGGGTAGTCTGGCTTCTCTTTGAGGTCAGGAGTCCCACACGAAGCGAACCCCCTGCCCCCGCGGGAGGCGAGCGAAGTGCGTAAATGCATTCCACCACGTAAAAAAAAAAAAAAAAAAAAAAAATAAAAAAAAAAAAAAAAAAAAAAAACCTGGGGCGGGGGCGCGGCGTCGGGTAACCTCCACGTTGGCTTACGCGTTTCTTCCCCCTTTGGACTCCGGTCCTGGGGAGCAGAAGCGTGGAGGCTGGTGCGCCCTGGACAGGCGGTCAGGATACTCTGACTCTCAGGAGCTCTGTATGCTGGCCGTCTGACCAATAACCCGACAACTGACCCCATTGCACGAGGGGGTCGTGGGATCCGCGTAGCCCTTTTCAGGGCTCGCCATCGCTCCCAGTACCCCTCTGTTTTCAGAGGGGACAGGGGAGAGATGCTGGATCGAGGGACGGGTCGGCCCACTGATTACTCAGGGGCTGACAGGCACTAGTGCCACCGTCGGTGGGAGAGGCCTAGCCACCCTCTCGCGTTCCGTAACCAACAGGGGCTCAACTGTGACCTGACTGGTGGCTCCAGGAGGGTATGCTGAGAACCTGTTGGCCGGAGGGCTTGCCTTAATTGGCCGGCCCATGACAAGGACAGTCTATAACACCCGACAGCGAAGTCGTAAAAACCTGTGGATACCGGCCGACCTCCACAGTATATAGGCTTATCCGGGTGCAGGGGGCACCGCCCGGATGGACTGTTTATTTCCCCCACACTCGTGGGAATTGTATGGATTGCTTAAATATAAACCCAAAAAACAAACTCGATGATGTGCCAGTTTTGGCGGAGGAAATGGAGACGGAGATGGGGACGGAGACCGCAAGGTCTTCCGTCTCTGTAAATGAAATGGTGCCAGTGGTGGAGCTGGAGCGGATAGACTCGGCGGTAATGCTGGAGCGGATGACCGCTGCCAGCTTACCTGGAGTTGCGCGCTCGTCTTCCCCAGCTTTGGGAAGATTCTGGCGAAAGCGAGCCAATACCTTGGAGTCGCCCAGTGATAGTGATTCGGTGGATGGGGAGGGGCCTAAAAGGAACCGTGGCCGTCCCCCAAAAACGGGAGAATACGTCGGGCTGGCCAAGGCCAAGGCGGAGCTCAACGCGGCCAAGCAGCGTGAGCTCGAGCTCCGTGCTGAGGAGGAGCTCGCAGATGAGCTGCGGCTGCACCGGCAGAGGGCTCTCTATCTCAGAGAGACCCCAGGCCCGCAGCCGCAGCCCAGTCTGCAGCCCCAAGCGGGACTGGTATCCTCGGACACCCAGTCCCTCAGTGCCGAGGAGATCTCGGGCTCAATAGAGGCGGCGGTGAAGGTGGTCCAAACCATCGCCGCCAAGAGCTCCAACTTAAAGGGCCAATACGTGCGGGACCTCAAGGACGCGTGTGGCTCCATTATGGAGAACGTGCGCGTTCTGATGTCCCGCACGGAATCGGAAGAGGTGGCCAAGCTGCAGGCCGAGCTGGCGGCTGTGCGGGCCGAAATGCGGGCCATGAAGCAGCAGGCGGAGGCTGCGCCGCCCCCGATGAGCCGGGAAGAGATCGGCTTCCTGGTCGACGCCCGGCTCGCGGGGATCGCTGACCGCCTGCTGCCGGAGACCCGCATCCGTCCACCGCTGCAGGCGGACGCGAGGAATGCGGCGCGGTCCACCGGCGCACATGAGCCCGAGCCTGAGACGTCTCCCTCAGAACCTCTCCCCCCTCCCCTCTCTCCTCCAATGCCAGGCGGGCAGGTGGAGGCAGGGCCGAGCCTTACCGGGCCGCCGGGGGGGAAGGAGGAGAGGAAGAAGAAGAAGAAGACAGGAAAGAAGACGGCCGCGGCGAAGGAGGCGGAGTCTGCCCGGATATCGCGGCAGTCGCCCCCGTCGACATCGACGTTGGCTCCCGCCCCGCTCCCTCAAAGCGGGACATGGAGTGAGGTGGCGGCCAGGCCAAAGAAGCCTAAACCGCCCCCTGCCGGGTCGGCTGCCCCAACCGCTGCCACTCCGGTAGCGCCAGCCACCAAGCGGAGGAAAAGGAGGCCCCGCAAATTGCGCACCCCGCAAACGGCAGCGGTTACAGTCACGCTGCAGCCGGGTGCCGTAGAGCGGGGCATCACCTACGCGCAGGTGATGTCCAAAGCCGAGAGGTCGATAGACCTCAAGGGTTTGGGCATCGACGGCCTCCGACTCCGCAACGCGGTAACCGGAGGTCGGATCCTGGAGGTGGCTGGCGCCGACAGAACACGGAAGGCGGACCAGCTCGCTGCCAAACTCAGAGAGGTCCTGGAAGAGGTCCGCGTCGCTAGGCCGGAGAGATGCGTGGAGATGCGCGTCTCTGGGCTGGGCGACTCGGCCTCGAAAGAGTCGGTGGCGGCGCTGCTGGCAGCGGAGGGGGGCTGTACTGCCGACCACATCAAGGTGGGCGATATACAGCGCCCACCTGAGCGACAGGGCACTGCCTGGCTTCGATGCCCGGTTGCGGTCGCAAAAAAACTGACGGATGGCCGCCGCATCGTCGTCGGGTGGTCAGTGGTCAGACTGACCATCCTGGAGCCGAGGCCGGCGCGGTGCTTCCGCTGCCTCGAGCCGGGGCACGTCGGGGCCAAGTGCACTGCGGCCACTGACCGCAGTGCGCTCTGCTTCCGTTGCGGGCAGGAAGGCCACAAGTCGGCCACCTGCTCCGCGGAGCCCGGGTGCCTCATTTGTTCGGCGGAGGGTGCGGCGTCCGGCCATCGGCTTGGGTCGGCGCAATGTAAGGCGGCCTCCCGAAGCAGGGGGGCTAAAAGGAGAGCAGCAGGTGGGGCGAAACCCACGCCCTCGCCCACCCTGCTGCCGAATGAGGAGGTGATGGACACTGCCCAAACCTAATGGCCCAAACCATCTCTATGCTGCAGGCCAACGTCAACCACTGCGCCACGGCCCAGGACCTTCTGGCCCAATCCATGGCGCAGTGGCAGACGACAATGGCAGTAGTCGCCGAGCCGTATTGCGTTCGCAACAGCCCCAACTGGGCCGGCGACCACAGCGGCTTGGTGGCTATCGTCGCTCAGCGAACGGCCCCTCCTTTCGACAGAGTGCGGAAGGGCCGAGGGTGCGTACTCGTCGCGCTGGGTGGCGCTGCGGTAATTGGGGTGTACTGTCCCCCCAGCAGAAGCCTCGCCGAGTTCGAGCAGTTGCTCACGGAGGTCGGGGCTCTGCTGGCGGAAGTGCATCCCACCCCGGCTGTGGTGGCCGGGGATTTCAACGCTCACTCACGGGCGTGGGGATCCCCGGCGACCGATGCCCGGGGGGAGATGGTGGAGGAGTGGGCGGTGTCCCAAGGCTTGGTGCTGCTGAACCGAGGGGCGGTCCACACGTTTGTGCGGGCCCAGGCCGGGTCGATAGTTGACCTTTCTTTCGCGAGTTCTGGCCTGGCCCGCCGCATACACAACTGGCGGGTCATCGAGGGGGTGGAGACTTCGTCTGACCACCGGTACATCCGGTTCGACATCGTCTCCGCCCCCGCGGCGACGCCTCGTGTGGCACTGGACCGCCCCGTGGCAGGGGAAGGTCCGCGGTGGCGGCTCGGAACGCTGGACCGGGAGCTGGCCCGAGAGGCGGCTATCGTCGAGCGATGGGCTGCTGTCGACAGCGGTCAGGACGTGGACGCGAGATGCGAGTGGCTCGCTGGAGCACTGACTCGCGTCTGCGACGCGGCGATGCAGAGGGCGAGACCTATCCCGCCTCGGAGGCAGGTGTACTGGTGGCGTCCCCACCTGGCCGAGCTGCGTGCCGCGAGTCACGCGGCCCAGAGGCAGTACACCCGCAGCCGAAGGCGGGCCGTTAGAGATCTCGCCCGCGAAGAAGAATTGCACGCCGCGTACCTTTCCGCTCGTCGGGCCCTCAGCTCGGCGATCAAAGCCGCCAAGGACGAGGCCTGGAAGGAGTGGCTCGAGAGCCTCGACCGAGATCCGTGGGGGCGCCCGTATAAGATTGTGAGTCAAAAACTCCAGCCTTGGGCGCCTCCCCTCACCAGAACTCTCGAGCCGAGTCTTCTGGACCGAGTGGTCAGCTCCCTCTTCCCTGCCAGGGAAGAGTGGACCCCGCCGCGGATGGGAGCACCAAGCCAGGTGCCGGCAGACGAAGGGGCGATACCTCCCGTGTCCGAGGCCGAGTTAGGGGCTGCGATACTGGCACTCCGGTCCAGGAATCGCGCCCCGGGCCCGGACGGCGTCCCTGGGAAGGTTATCGTCACCGTCATGCCGGCACTAGAGGAGGAGACGCTGTCCCTCATGTCGGAGTGTCTGGTGTCGGGGAGAGTCCCTCGACGATGGAAAACCGGCAAGCTCGTGCTGCTCAAAAAGCACGGGCGCCCAGCCGAATCGCCGTCGGCCTACCGCCCCATCGTGTTGCTCGACGAGATGTGCAAGCTTTTTGAGCGGGTGCTCGCTGCGCGTCTCGTCGGCCACCTGGAGGGGGCGGGGCCCAATCTCAGCGATGGCCAGTTCGGCTTCCGTCGTGGGAGGTCGACCCTCGACGCGATATCCCGACTGCGGGACAGCGTCAACGAAGCGGTCTCCGGGGGTGAGGTGCTGTTGGCTGTATCGTTGGATATAGCGAACGCCTTCAACACCCTCCCCTGGGGAACCATTGCGGAGGCGTTGAGGTACCACAATGTCCCGTGGTACCTCAGGCGCGTCCTTGCGGACTACTTCGTGGACCGGGTCATCATTTACCCGGCCCAAGACGGGGTGGTCCGCAGGGGCATGTCTTGTGGCGTTCCACAGGGGTCGGTCCTCGGGCCGCTCCTGTGGAACATAGGTTATGATTGGGTCCTGCGCGGTGCTAATCTTCGGGGGGTCGGTGTACTTTGCTACGCCGACGATACCCTAGTCACCGCGCGGGCCCCCACATTTCGGGACGCCGCCGTCCTTGCCACGGCAGGTGTAGCCCACGTAGTGCGTCGCATCGAGGCGCTCGGCCTGAAAGTCGCCCTCGAAAAGTCCGAGGCCCTCTTCTTCCACGGGCCCCGGCAGACGCCGCCTCGAGATAGGACCATCATGGTGGGCGGCATCCCCATCGCTGTCGGGACCAGCCTGAAATACCTCGGGCTCGTTCTCGACAGTCGGTGGCGGTTCGCGGAGCATTTCCGGCAGCTGGCACCGAAGTTGCTGGCATTTGCCGGAATGCTCTCGCGGTTGCTGCCCAACAGCGGAGGCCCAGGGTCTGCATGCCGCCGTCTCTATGACGGAGTGGTGCGCTCCAAGGCGCTCTACGGAGCGCCCATATGGGCGGAGGCCCTCTGCCCGGCGAATATCGCGCTGCTGCGACGACCGCAGCGCGCCATAGCGCAGAGGGCTGCACGGGCGTACCACACCGTCTCTTACGAGGCGGCGTGTCTGATTGCGGGGAGTATCCCCTGGGATCTCGAGGCCGGCGTCCTCAAGAGGGTGTACGACGAAGGCGCCCTGATGCGGCGTGCTATCGGGGGTCGGCCGCCTTCGGAGGAGATCGATCGCTGGAGACAATCGGCTCGCGATGATCTCTTCCGGAAGTGGGCCGAAAGACTGCGGGCGACGCGTAGCGGATCGCTGCTTGTGGGGGCCGTCAGGCCCGTCCTGCGTCAGTGGGTAGAGAGGGGTCATGGGGCCCCGTCATACCACCTCACCCAACTTCTCACGGGCCATGGCTGTTTTGCCAAGTACCTGTGGGAAGTGGTGGGGATAGAGTCGGAGCCCCGGTGCCGAAACTGCACCAGCGGAGACCCTGACACGGCCTACCACACCCTGGCTGTGTGTGAGGCGTGGGACGGACAAAGGGCGGCCCTCATGAGCACCATTGGTGCGGACCTCTCGCTGTCGGTCGTAGTTCCAGCTATGGCCGGCAGCGAAGAGTGTTGGGCTGCCGTTGCCTCGTTCGCTGACGAGGTGATGGCGGCCAAGAGAGAGGCTCTGCGGGAGCGGGAGCGAGCTGGGCTCACTCTCCCGCCCCGCAGACCCGCGGCGAGGGGGCGCCGGCGAGCACAATTCGCCCGCGTCCCCGAATGAGAGTGGCCACGGGCGGTGGGTCGGGGGACCTGCTGCCCCACGCTAATGTGGCGGAATGCGCCCCTCTGTGTTCCTGGGGTGCATTCATGAGGAGGACAGGCCCCATCATCTGGGCACGGTGGCCCGGATGGTGGGGCCTCGACTGAGGTGAGCCCGATAAAAAGGGCGTCCCTAGCCGAGTCGCGGTGAGCAAACTATCCCGCGGCTCGGTTTAGGTGAAGGAGGAACACCGTGGTGGTTTAGTGGGTAGTCTGGCCTCTCTTCGAGGTCAGGAGTCCCACACGAAGCGAACCCTCTGCCCCCGCGGGGGGTGAGCGAAGTGCGTAAATGCATTCCACCACGTAAAAAAAAAAAAAAAAAAAAAAAAAAAACCTAACCTGGGGCGGGGCGCGGCGTCGGGTAACCTCCACGTTGGCTTACGCGTTTCTTCCCCCTTTGGACTCCGGTCCTGGGGAGCAGAAGCGTGGAGGCTGGTGCGCCCTGGACAGGCGGTCAGTATACTCTGACTCTCAGGAGCTCTGTATGCTGGCCGTCTGACCAATAACCCGACAGCCCTTTTCAGGGCTAGCGTACCCCATTGCACGAGGGGGTCGCGGGGTGGGATCCGCAGCAGCCCTTTTCAGGGCTCGGCGGGATCGAGGGGCGGGTCGGCCCACTGTTGACTCAGGGGCTGACAGGCACTAGTGCCACCGTCGGCGAGAGAGGCTTAGCCACCCTCTCGCGTTCCGTAACCAACAGGGGCTCAACAGTGGCCTGACTGGTGGCTCCAGGAGGGTATGCTGAGAACCTGTTGGCCGGAGGGCTTGCCTTAACTGGCCGGCCCGCGTCAAGGAAAAGACTCTAAAACCCGACAGCAAAGTCGTAAAAAGCAGACCTCTCGCCGTAGGCTGTGGCTCCGGCTATGGCCGGCGGCGATGAGTGTCGGGCTGCCGTCGCCTCACGGCTGATGGCGGCCAAGAGGAGGGGCTCTGCTGGGGCGGGAGTGGGCTGGGCTCGCTCTTTCGCCCCGCGGGCCACGGGGACGCCGGCGGGCGGAGTTCGCACGCGTCCCGGGGAGGGATGCCGGCGGGCGAAGTTCGCACGCGTCCCTGGGTGAGAGTGGCCACGGGCGGTGGGTCGGGGGATCTGCCGCCCCATGCTAATGTGGCGGAATGCGCCCTTCTGTGTTTCCGGGGTGCATTCAGGAGAAGAGCCCGACATCAAAGGGCGTCCCTAGCCGAGTCGCGGTGAGCAAACTATCCCGTGGCTCGGATTAGGTGAAGGAGGAACACCGTGGTGGTTTAGTGGGTAGTCTGGCTTCTCTTTGAGGTCAGGAGTCCCACACGAAGCGAACCCCCTGCCCCCGCGGGAGGCGAGCGAAGTGCGTAAATGCATTCCACCACGTAAAAAAAAAAAAAAAAAAAAAAAACCTAACCTGGGGCGCGGCGTCGGGTAACCTCCACGTTGGCTTACGCGTTTCTTCCCCCTTTGGACTCCGGTCCTGGGGAGCAGAAGCGTGGAGGCTGGTGCGCCCTGGACAGGCGGTCAGGATACTCTGACTCTCAGGAGCTCTGTATGCTGGCCGTCTGACCAATAACCCGACAGCCCTTTTCAGGGCTTGACCTCATTGCACGAGGGGGTCGCGGGGAGGGATCCGCAGCAGCCCTTTTCAGGGCTCGGCGGGATCGAGGGCGGGTCGGCCCACTGTTGACTCAGGGGCTGACAGGCACTAGTGCCACCGTCGGTGAGAGAGGCTTCGCCACCCTCTCGCGTTCCGTAACCAACAGGGGCTCAACTATGACCAGACTGGTGGCTCCAGGAGGGTAGCTGAGAACCTGTTGGCCGGAGGGCTTGCCTTAACTGGCCGGCCCGCGTCAAGGAAAAGACTCTAAAACCCGACAGCAAAGTCGTAAAAAGCAGACCTCTCGCCGTAGGCTGTGGCTCCGGCTATGGCCGGCGGCGATGAGTGTCGGGCTGCCGTCGCCTCACGGCTGATGGCGGCCACGAGGAGGGGCTCTGCTGGGGCGGGAGTGGGCTGGGCTCGCTCTTTCGCCCCGCGGGCCACGGGGACGCCGGCGGGCGGAGTTCGCACGCGTCCCGGGGAGGGATGCCGGTGGGCGAAGTCCGCACGCGTCCCTGGGTGAGAGTGGCCACGGGCGGTGGATCGGGGGATCTGCCGCCCCATGCTAATGTGGCGGAATGCGCCCCTCTGTGTTTCTGGGGTGCATTCATGAGGTGTGCCCAACAACAAAGGGCGTCCCTAGCCGAGTCGCGGTGAGCAAACTATCCCGTGGCTCGGATTAGGTGAAGGAGGAACACCGTGGTGGTTTAGTGGGTAGTCTGGCTTCTCTTTGAGGTCAGGAGTCCCACACGAAGCGAACCCCCTGCCCCCGCGGGAGGCGAGCGAAGTGCGTAAATGCATTCCACCACGTAAAAAAAAAAAAAAAAAAAAAAAAAAAAAAAACCTAACCTAACCTAACCTAACCTAACCGTGCGAAATTTTCATTGAAAACAGTTGCTAGTATCGTTGTTTTTTGTTGATATCATCTTTGTAGACACTCCTGCGTCCCGTGGGAAGAAAATAACCTGAAAAAACAAAGAAAATTTTTAATTTCTGGACTTAGAATATTTTTAAATTTCTAAATTACTTAATTTCTGAGGTTTTTGTCGAATTACTCGATAACGCTTCGCTTCAAACTTGACATAGTTACAGATCTAGATAGCCCTCATCAAGGCCTATCTAATAACACCTCCTTTGTATAGGTTGGGTAAATAGAAGTTGCAAAATTTCTACATTCATTTTGACTTTTGGTATTTTTAAGGAATTTCCAAGGCTCTTTGCTTATAACTCTTCGAAATTTATTTTCGGAATTTTTAATTATATATATCTAGATAGAACTCGTCAAGGTATATCTAATAACACCTCTTTTATTAACATTCGGTTAATAAAAGTACTAAATTTTCAACATACAAATTTCAATTTACCGTTTTTTCGAAAATTTTCTGCGATTTTCGTTTAATAACTTGCCCCCTTATTTTTTCTAAACAATTAATTATACATATCTAGATAGCTCGCGTCACGACCTATCTAACAACACCTCTTTTAAGTAAATCTGGTAAATAGAATCTTAGAAATTCGACATTTAAATTTCAATTTTAGTCATTTTTGAGGTTTTTGTCGATTAATTCGATAGCCTTTGTCTTCCAAATTATCATTTATATATATTTAGGTAGCCCTGTTAATTACCCGTCGAACGACACCACTCTCGTCCGGATCCGCCTGACGGAAAATTGGGAAATTGACATAGAAAATTTTTTGGTACTATTGTTTACTTTCAAAAGTCTACCTTAGGGGTGAATATTCAGAACTTTTGTGCGAAATTTTTAATAGAAAACAGCTACTATTATCGTTGTTATTTGTTGATATCATATTTGTAGACACTCCTGCGTCCCGTGGGAAGAATATAACCTGAAAAATAAAGAAAATTTTTAATTTCTGGACTTAGAATATTTTTAAATTTCTAAATTACTTAATTTCTGAGGTTTTTGTCGAATTACTCGATAACGCTTCGCTTCAAACTTGACATAGTTACAGATCTAGATAGCCCTCATCAAGGCCTATCTAATAACACCTCCTTTGTATAGGTTGGGTAAATAGAAGTTGCAAAATTTCTACATTCATTTTGACTTTTGGTATTTTTAAGGAATTTCCAAGGCTCTTTGCTTATAACTCTTCGAAATTTATTTTCGGAATTTTTAATTATATATATCTAGATAGAACTCGTCAAGGTATATCTAATAACACCTCTTTTATTAACATTCGGTTAATAAAAGTACTAAATTTTCAACATACAAATTTTAATTTACCGTTTTTTCGAAAATTTTCTGCGATTTTCGTTTAATAACTTGCCCCCTTATTTTTTCTAAACAATTAATTATACATATCTAGATAGCTCGCGTCACGACCTATCTAACAACACCTCTTTTAAGTAAATCTGGTAAATAGAATCTTAGAAATTCGACATTTAAATTTCAATTTTAGTCATTTTTGAGGTTTTTGTCGATTAATTCGATAGCCTTTGTCTTCCAAATTATCATTTATATATATTTAGGTAGCCCTGTTAATTACCCGTCGAACGACACCACTCTCGTCCGGATCCGCCTGACGGAAAATTAAAAATTGCCCGCCCACCCTCCCATATTTTTCTGGGCTATATAGACTTTGCGGAGTAAAGGTCACTGACCCCTTTATCCAACTTCCAGGGAAATATTTTAATCGCTTAAATTTAATTTCGCACTTATTTTAATTTATTGACAGAGGCACTATACACCTCAAAAATTATTAGACCGGCTCAAATTAGAGCGAAAAACTTTTGTTTGATTGTATTTGTTTTTTATCATTTTAACTGTGTAGAACTACGTTCTACACAAACCTTAGTATTTAATTTAGTTGTAAGACTGACACACCCCCCTATACAGGGCTACACAAACATTTACATACTGACACTGACACACCCCCCCATACAGGGTTGAACACACATTTACACACATTTACAAAATAGACAACATTCCCCGTTCACACACATTATACACCACATCACACTCTGTCACACACAACACATACATCAATATGTATAAAACACCACCCACGTCCGGCGCGGCCAAGAACTCGCAGAAGATTAGGGATCCGTCGATCGAAGAGGTCTTCCAGACGATCCCTGTAGAGGAACGTATGTACTATGCCACCAAATCCTGTACAATAATAAGGCAACAGCTCAATGACTCAAGGAACCTCAAGAGAGAGATAAAGCGGGAGATCGACAGAAGAGTCGATCTCCTAGAACGAATAATAAAGGCGTATGAAGAGGAGGCAAAGAGACCGAAACAAGGGCACAGTACCGAGGTCACGGAGGTTCCGAATATTAATGCCAACAAGGAAATCCTCAGAAAAATAGAAGACAATGAGAGGATGTTGAAGGAGAACGCTAAGGTCCTGGAAGAGATAAAGGAAAGCATAGGAAAGCAAGATGATAGGGAAAAGGAGAGGGAGAGAAAAGGAACATCAAAAGAGAACGAGAGAATACTGAAGGAAAACGTTAAAGTTCTAGGACAGATTAAGGAAAGAATAGAAAAACAAGATCGTAGTGAAAAGGAGAGAAAAGTAACACCGAAAGAGAATGAGAGGATATTGAAGGAGAACATCGAAGTCCTAGGAGAGATAAAGGAAATGATTGGAAAGCACGATGAAAGGGAGAGAAATGGAACACACACAGCGACCTATGCGGGGGTAGTGGCGGGCCGCTCTGAAGCTCGGCTCCCGGAAAGGACGACCCTGCACTCGGTGGTCGTCACGTCCAAAAACGATCAGGACACCGGGGAGCAGGTCATAGAGCGACTGAGGAAAGCTGCGGACGAGGACGAGGGATGGGTGAAGGCAGAGAAAATAAGAAAGGCTAAAGACAGAAAAGTAATAATCGGTTACAAAACGGAAGAAGACAGAAAAAAGGCCCAAAAAAGGTTAATAGAGAAAGCGAAAGATCTTGTGGTGGAAGAAATAAAGAACAGGGACCCCCTACTGGTACTCTACAGCGTCCTTAAAAATCAGACGGACGAGGACCTGGTAAAAGCTGTCAGGTGCAGAAACCAGAATATATTCCGAGACTTAACACCGGACCAAGACAGGCTGATAGTGCTCTATAGGAGGCGAGCAAAGAATCCCCACATGTGCCACGTGGTGCTCAGGGTCTCCCCGGCGGTTTGGTCTCGTGCCCTAGACATAGGGAGACTGCATATTGACCTACAACCGATTAAGGTTGCGGACCAATCTCCCTTAGTGCAGTGCTCCCTGTGTCTAGGATACGGACATAGCAGGAAGTTCTGTACCACAACAGAACTCAAGTGCAGCCATTGCGGAGGGCCCCACCTAAGGGCCGAATGCCCGGACGCTGCCAGTGGTGCAGAACCAAACTGTTGCAACTGCCAAGGGGAGAAGCTGAGCAGCACGGGGCACAACGCCTTCAGCGCCGAGTGCCCAATCCGCAAAAAGTGGGACTATCTGGCGAGACTAAGTACGGCATATTTGTGACACACTCGATCATACACACACGACACAGGAACATACACACACACACAGATTTTAGAAGTATATAGTGAATATATATGGAGATATCGTAACACGCACACAAACACCAGACACGCACACATAACTAAAGGGAACAGCATAATAAATTCACGACCAGGATTACAATAATTGCATATATTTAGGCATATATACACATTGTTGCTAACAAAGGTGGAATTAATGCTAAAAATAAAAAACATTCAGACACAAACATCACATATAGATTATATACACACAGATTAAATAACAAATTAAAATACACCCTAGATAAAACTATACACACATAATTAAACACTGGACATGTACAAAAAACAAAATACACAAAGTCACAAAAAAGCCATGATCTCACAGATTAAAGTCAAAAAGCACACAAAATCAAAAAGCCATTTGGAAAATAAACAGACTAAACAATAACAACAGGTAAAATGTATTAGATAAGAATAAAAAAGTATAAATAAAAAAGGAAAACAAAGCATGAACAGCATAAATGGAACATAACTTAGATAAAATAGTATATATAGTAGTAGTAGCAGTAATAGTAAAATAATAGGAAAATGCACTCAGAATAACACTATAGAAATATAAGAAATTAATATAATACATTGATATAAATCTAAAAAATTAGAAGACTATAAAGAAACCTAAGAATAAAACCTGCAACATAAAAATCCTTTGTTCTGTATTGTAAATATTGCACTAAGGATAAAAAACGGAAATTTAAGTCGTATCAAAACTTTTTGGAAATTAACGCTGCATTGTATAAATTCTGTGTAGTAATGAAACAAAAAAATGGAAAAATTAACTAAATTCTGTAAAGTAATACATTAAATTGAAATTAACAAAAGCAAAGAGATGGATGGGAGGCACTTGGTGCAAGGCACAACAATGAACAGCAAATATATATGACTAGTAGCAAGGTCCTGTCGTTATCATGGACGGGGGAAAGCAGCGTTATCCCAAGGGATAACATTAAAAAAAAAAAAAAAAAAAAAAAAAAAAAACCTAACCTAACCTAACCTAACCTAACCTAACCTAACCTAACCTAACCTAACCTAACCTAACCTAACCTAACCTGGGGCGCGGCGTCGGGTAACCTCCACGTTGGCTTACGCGTTTCTTCTCCCTTTGGGCTCCGGTCCTGGGGAGCAGAAGCGTGGAGGCTGGTGCGCCCTGGACAGGCGGTCAGGATACTCTGACTCTCAGGAGCTCTGTATGCTGGCCGTCTGACCAATAACCCGACAGCCCTTTTCAGGGCTTGACCTCATTGCACGAGGGGGTCGCGGGGTGGGATCCGCAGCAGCCCTTTTCAGGGCTCGGCGGGATCGAGGGGCGGGTCGGCCCACTGTTAACTCAGGGGCTGACAGGCACTAGTGCCACCGTCGGTGGGAGAGGCTTCGCCACCCTCTCGCGTTCCGTAACCAACAGGGGCTCAACTATGACCTGACTGGTGGCTCCAGGAGGGTAGCTGAGAACCTGTTGGCCGGAGGGCTTGCCTTAACTGGCCGGCCCGCGTCAAGGAAAAGACTCTAAAACCCGACAGCAAAGTCGTAAAAAGCAGACCTCTCGCCGTAGGCTGTGGCTCCGGCTATGGCCAGCGGCGATGAGTGTCGGGCTGCCGTCGCCTCGCGGCTGATGGCGGCCAAGAGGAGGGGCTCTGCTGGGGCGGGAGTGGGCTGGGCTCGCTCTTTCGCCCCGCGGGCCACGGGGACGCCGGCGGGCGGAGTTCGAACGCGTCCCGGGGAGGGATGCCGGCGGGCGAAGTTCGCACGCGTCCCTGGGTGAGAATGGCCACGGGCGGTGGGTCGGGGGATCTGCCGCCCCATGCTAATGTGGCGGAATGCGCCCTTCTGTGTTTCCGGGGTGCATTCAGGAGAAGAGCCCGACAACAAAGGGCGTCCCTAGCCGAGTCGCGGTGAGCAAACTATCCCGTGGCTCGGATTAGGTGAAGGAGGAACACCGTGGTGGTTTAGTGGGTAGTCTGGCTTCTCTTTGAGGTCAGGAGTCCCACACGAAGCGAACCCCCTGCCCCCGCGGGAGGCGAGCGAAGTGCGTAAATGCATTCCACCACGTAAAAAAAAAAAAAAAAAAAAAAAACCTAACCTAACCTAACCTAACCTAACCTTTTTTTTTTTTTTCAAAAGGGCGTCCCTAGCCGAGTCGCGGTGAGCAAACTATCCCGCGGCTCGGTTTAGGTGAAGGAGGAACACCGTGGTGGTTTAGTGGGTAGTCTGGCCTCTCTTCGAGGTCAGGAGTCCCACACGAAGTGAACCCTCTGCCCCCGCGGGGGGTGAGCGAAGTGCGTAAATGCATTCCACCACGTAAAAAAAAAAAAAAAAAAAAAAAAAACCTAACCTAACCTAACCTAACCTAACCTAACCTAACCTGGGGCGCGGCGTCGGGTAACCTCCACGTTGGCTTACGCGTTTCTTCCCCCTTTGGACTCCGGTCCTGGGGAGCAGAAGCGTGGAGGCTGGTGCGCCCTGGACAGGCGGTCAGTATACTCTGTCTCTGAGGAGCTCTGTATGCTGGCCGTCTGACCAATAACCCGACAGCCCTTTTCAGGGCTTGACCCCATTGCACGAGGGGGTCGCGGGGTGGGATCCGCAGCAGCCCTTTTCAGGGCTCGGCGGGATCGAGGGGCGGGTCGGCCCACTGTTAACTCAGGGGCTGACAGGCACTAGTGCCACCGTCGGTGAGAGAGGCTTCGCCACCCTCTCGCGTTCCGTAACCAACAGGGGCTCAACTATGACCTGACTGGTGGCTCCAGGAGGGTAGCTGAGAACCTGTTGGCCGGAGGGCTTGCCTTAACTGGCCGGCCCGCGTCAAGGAAAAGACTCTAAAACCCGACAGCAAAGTCGTAAAAAGCAGACCTCTCGCCGTAGGCTGTGGCTCCGGCTATGGCCGGCGGCGATGAGTGTCGGGCTGCCGTCGCCTCACGGCTGATGGCGGCCAAGAGGAGGGGCTCTGCTGGGGCGGGAGTGGGCTGGGCTCGCTCTTTCGCCCCGCGGGCCACGGGGACGCCGGCGGGCGGAGTTCGCACGCGTCCCGGGGAGGGATGCCGGTGGGCGAAGTCCGCACGCGTCCCTGGGTGAGAGTGGCCACGGGCGGTGGATCGGGGGATTTGCCGCCCCATGCTAATGTGGCGGAATGCGCCCCTCTGTGTTTCTGGGGCGCATTCATGAGGTGTGCCCGACAACAAAGGGCGTCCCTAGCCGAGTCGCGGTGAGCAAACTATCCCGTGGCTCGGATTAGGTGAAGGAGGAACACCGTGGTGGTTTAGTGGGTAGTCTGGCTTCTCTTTGAGGTCAGGAGTCCCACACGAAGCGAACCCCCTGCCCCCGCGGGAGGCGAGCGAAGTGCGTAAATGCATTCCACCACGTAAAAAAAAAAAAAAAAAACCTAACCTAACCTGGCGCGGCGTCGGGTAACCTCCACGTTGGCTTACGCGTTTCTTCCCCCTTTGGACTCCGGTCCTGGGGAGCGGAAGCGTGGAGGCTGGTGCGCCCTGGACAGGCGGTCAGGATACTCTGACTCTCAGGAGCTCTGTATGCTGGCCGTCTGACCAATAACCCGACAACTGACCCCATTGCACGAGGGGGTCGTGGGATCCGCGTAGCCCTTTTCAGGGCTCGCCATCGCTCCCAGTACCCCTCTGTTTTCAGAGGGGACAGGGGAGAGATGCTGGATCGAGGGACGGGTCGGCCCACTGATTACTCAGGGGCTGACAGGCACTAGTGCCACCGTCGGTGGGAGAGGCCTAGCCACCCTCTCGCGTTCCGTAACCAACAGGGGCTCAACTGTGACCTGACTGGTGGCTCCAGGAGGGTATGCTGAGAACCTGTTGGCCGGAGGGCTTGCCTTAATTGGCCGGCCCATGACAAGGACAGTCTATAACACCCGACAGCGAAGTCGTAAAAACCTGTGGATACCGGCCGACCTCCACAGTATATAGGCTTATCCGGGTGCAGGGGGCACCGCCCGGATGGACTTTCTTTTCCCCCACACTCGTGGGACTTGTATGGATTTGTCTACTTTAAAAACTAAAAACAAAAATGATGATGTGCCAGTTTTGGCGGAGGAAATGGAGACGGAGATGGGGACGGAGACCGCGAGGTCTTCCGCCTCTATCAATAAAATGGTGCCAGTGGTGGAGCTGGAGCGAATGATTGCTGCCAGCTTACCTGGAGTTGCGCGCTCGTCTTCCCCACCAAGGGGAAGACTCTGGCGTAAACGTACCAATTCTTTGGAATCGCCAGCGCAAAGCGACAGCGATTCGGTGGATGGGCGGGGGCCTAAAAGGAACCGTGGCCGTCCCCCGAAAACGGGGGAATACGTCGGTCTGGCCAAAGCCAAAGCGGAGCTCAACGCGGCTAAGGAGCGTGAGCTCGAGCTCCGAGCAGAAGAGGAGCTCGCAGATGAGCTGCGGCTGCAGCGGCGGAGGGCTCTCTATCTCAGAGAGACCCCTGGCCCGCAGCCGCAGCCCAGTCTGCAGCCCCAAGCGGGACTGGCATCCTCGGACACCCAGTCCCTCAGTGCCGAGGAGATCTCGGGCTCAATAGAGGCGGCGGTGAAGGTGGTCCAAACCATCGCCGCCAAGAGCTCCAATTTAAAGGGCCAATACGTGCGGGACCTCAAGGACGCGTGTGGCTCCATTATGGAGAACGTGCGCGTTCTGATGTCCCGCACGGAATCGGAGGAGGTGGCCAAGCTCCAGGCCGAGCTGGCGGCTGTGCGGGCCGAAATGCGGGCCATGAAACAGCAGGCGGAGGCTGCGCCGCCCCCGATGAGTCGGGAAGAGATCGGCTTCCTGGTCGACGCCCGGCTCGCGGGGATCGCTGACCGCCTGCTGCCGGAGACCCGCATCCGTCCGCCGCTGCAGGCGGACGCGAGGAATGCGGCGCGGTCCGCCGGCGCACTTGAGCCCGAGCCTGAGACGTCTCCCTCAGAACCTCTCCCCCCTCCCCTCTCTCCTCCAATGCCAGGCGGGCAGGTGGAGGCAGGGCCGAGCCTTACCGGGCCGCCGGGGGGGAAGGAGGAGAGGAAGAAGAAGAAGAAGACAGGGAAGAAGACGGCCGCGGCGAAGGAGGCGGAGGCTGCCCGGAAGCCCCCGTCGACTTCGACTTCGACGTTGGCTCCCGCCCCGCTCCCGCAAAGCGGAACATGGAGCGAGGTGGTGGCTAGGCCAAAGAAGCCTAAACCGCCCCCTGCCGGGTCGGCTGCCCCAACCGCTGCCACTCCAGTAGCGTCAGCCACCAAGCGGAAAAGGAAGCCCCGCAAATTGCGCACCCCGCAAACGGCGGCGGTCACAGTCACGCTGCAGCCGGGTGCCGTAGAGCGGGGCGTCACCTACGCGCAGGTGATGTCCAAAGCCGAGAGGTCGATAGACCTCAAGGGTTTGGGCATCGACGGCCTCCGACTCCGCAACGCGGTAACCGGAGGTCGGATCCTGGAGGTGGCTGGCGCCGACAGAAGCCGGAAGGCGGACCAGCTCGCGGCTAAACTGAGGGAGGTGCTCGAAGAGGTCCGAGTCGCTAGGCCGGAGAGATGCGTGGAGATGCGCATCTCTGGGCTGGGCGACTCGGCCTCGAAAGAGTCGGTGGCCGCGTTGCTGGCGGCGGAGGGGGGCTGTGCTGCCGACCACATCAAGGTGGGCGACATACAGCGCCCACCTAGCCGACAGGGCACTGCCTGGCTACGGTGCCCGGTTGAGGCGGCTAAGAAACTGACCGATGGCCGCCGCATCGTCGTCGGGTGGTCAGTGGTCAGACTGACCATCCTGGAATCGAGGCCGGCGCGGTGCTTCCGCTGCCTCGAGCCGGGTCACGTCGGGGCCAAGTGCTCTGCGGCCACAGACCGCAGTGCGCTCTGCTTCCGTTGCGGGCAGGAAGGCCACAAGTCGGCCACCTGCTCCGCGGAGCCCAGATGCCTCATATGTTCGGCGGAGGGTGCGGCGTCCGGCCACCGGCTTGGGTCGGCGCAATGCAAGGCGGCCTCCCGAAGCAGGGGGGCTAAAAGGAGAGCAGCAGGTGGGGCGAAACCCACGCCCTCGCCCACCCTGCTGCCGAATAGGGAGGAGGAGATGGACACTGCCCAAACCTAATGGCCCAAACCATCTCCATACTGCAGGCCAACGTCAACCACTGCGCCACGGCCCAGGACCTTCTGGCCCAATCCATGGCGCAGTGGCAGACGACAATGGCAGTAGTCGCCGAGCCGTATTGCGTTCGCAACAGCCCTAACTGGGCCGGCGACCGCGGCGGCTTGGTGGCTATCGTCGCTCAGCGAACGGCCCCTCCTTTCGACAGAGTGCGGAAGGGCCGAGGGTGCGTACTCGTCGCGCTGGGTGGCGCTGCGGTCATTGGGGTGTACTGTCCCCCCAGCAGAAGCCTCGCCGAGTTCGAGCAGTTGCTCACGGAGGTCGGGGCTCTGCTGGCGGAAGTGCACCCCACCCCGGTTGTGGTGGCCGGGGATTTCAACGCTCACTCACGGGCGTGGGGATCCCCGGCGACCGATGCCCGGGGGGAGATGGTGGAGGAGTGGGCGGTGTCCCAAGGCTTGGTGCTGCTGAACCGAGGGGCGGTCCATACGTTTGTGCGGGCCCGGGCCGGGTCGGTAGTCGATCTTTCTTTCGCGAGCTCTGGCCTGGCCCGTCGCATACACAACTGGCGGGTCGTCGAGGGGGTGGAGACTTCGTCTGACCACCGGTACATCCGGTTCGACATCGTCTCTGCCCCCGCGGCGACACCGCGTGTGGCACTGGACCGCCCCGTGGTAGGGGAAGGTCCGCGGTGGCGGCTCGGAACGCTGGACCGGGAGCTGGCCCGAGAGGCGGCTATCGTCGAGCGATGGGCTGCTGTCGACAGCGGTCAGGACGTGGACGCGAGATGCGAGTGGCTCGCTGGAGCACTGACTCGCGTCTGCGACGCGGCGATGCAGAGGGCGAGACCTATCCCGCCCCGGAGGCAGGTGTACTGGTGGCGTCCCCACTTGGCCGAGCTGCGTGCCGCGAGTCACGCGGCCCAGAGGCAGTACACCCGCAGCCGAAGGCGGGCCGTTAGGGATCTCGCCCGCGAAGAAGAGTTGCACGCCGCGTACCTTTCCGCTCGTCGGACCCTCAGCTCGGCGATCAAAGCCGCCAAGGACGAGGCCTGGAAGGAGTGGCTCGAGAGCCTCGACCGAGATCCGTGGGGGCGGCCGTACAAGATTGTGAGTCAGAAACTCCAGCCTTGGGCGCCTCCCCTCACCAGAACTCTCGAGCCGAGCCTTCTGGACCGAGTGGTCAGCTCCCTCTTCCCTGCCAGGGAAGAGTGGACCCCGCCGCGGATGGGAGCACCAAGCCAGGTGCCGGCAGACGAAGGGGCGATACCTCCCGTGTCCGAGGCCGAGTTAGGGGCTGCGATACTGGCACTCCGGTCCAGGAATCGCGCCCCGGGCCCGGACGGCGTCCCTGGGAAGGTTATCGTCACCGTCATGCCGGCACTAGAGGAGGAGACGCTGTCCCTCATGTCGGAGTGTCTGGTGTCGGGGAGAGTCCCTCGACGATGGAAAACCGGCAAGCTCGTGCTGCTCAAAAAGCACGGGCGCCCAGCCGAATCGCCGTCGGCCTACCGCCCCATCGTGTTGCTCGACGAGATGTGCAAGCTTTTTGAGCGGGTGCTCGCTGCGCGTCTCGTCGGCCACCTGGAGGGGGCGGGGCCCAATCTCAGCGATGGCCAGTTCGGCTTCCGTCGTGGGAGGTCGACCCTCGACGCGATATCCCGACTGCGGGACAGCGTCAATGAAGCGGTCTCCGGGGGTGAGGTGCTGTTGGCTGTATCGTTGGATATAGCGAACGCCTTCAACACCCTCCCCTGGGGAACCATTGCGGAGGCGTTGAGGTACCACAATGTCCCGTGGTACCTCAGGCGCGTCCTTGCGGACTACTTCGTGGACCGGGTCATCATTTACCCGGCCCAAGACGGGGTGGTCCGCAGGGGCATGTCTTGTGGCGTTCCACAGGGGTCGGTCCTCGGGCCGCTCCTGTGGAACATAGGTTATGATTGGGTCCTGCGCGGTGCTAATCTTCGGGGGGTCGGTGTACTTTGCTACGCCGACGATACCCTAGTCACCGCGCGGGCCCCCACATTTCGGGACGCCGCCGTCCTTGCCACGGCAGGTGTAGCCCACGTAGTGCGTCGCATCGAGGCGCTCGGCCTAAAAGTCGCCCTCGAAAAGTCCGAGGCCCTCTTCTTCCACGGGCCCCGGCAGACGCCGCCTCGAGATAGGACCATCATGGTGGGCGGCATCCCCATCGCTGTCGGGACCAGCCTGAAATACCTCGGGCTCGTTCTCGACAGTCGGTGGCGGTTTGCGGAGCATTTCCGGCAGCTGGCACCGAAGTTGCTGGCATTTGCCGGAATGCTCTCGCGGTTGCTGCCCAACAGCGGAGGCCCAGGGTCTGCATGCCGCCGCCTCTATGACGGAGTGGTGCGCTCCAAGGCGCTCTACGGAGCGCCCATATGGGCGGAGGCCCTCTGCCCGGCGAATATCGCGCTGCTGCGACGACCGCAGCGCGCCATAGCGCAGAGGGCTGCACGGGCGTACCACACCGTCTCTTACGAGGCGGCGTGTCTGATTGCGGGGAGTATCCCCTGGGATCTCGAGGCCGGCGTCCTCAAGAGGGTGTACGACGAGGGCGCCCTGGTGCGGCGTGCTATCGGGGGTCGGCCGCCTCCGGAGGAGATCGATCGCTGGAGACAATCGGCTCGCGATGATCTCTTCCGGAAGTGGGCCGAAAGACTGCGGGCGACGCGCGGCGGATCGCTGCTTGTGGGGGCCGTCAGGCCCGTCCTGCGTCAGTGGGTAGAGAGGGGTCATGGGGCCCCGACATACCACCTCACCCAACTTCTCACGGGCCATGGCTGTTTTGCCAAGTACCTGTGGGAAGTGGTGGGGATAGAGTCGGAGCCCCGGTGCCGAAACTGCACCAGCGGAGACCCTGACACGGCCTACCACACCCTGGCTGTGTGTGAGGCGTGGGACGGACAAAGGGCGGCCCTCATAAGCACCATTGGTGCGGACCTCTCGCTGTCGGTCGTAGTTCCAGCTATGGCCGGCAGCGAAGAGTGTTGGGCTGCCGTTGCCTCGTTCGCTGACGAGGTGATGGCGGCCAAGAGAGAGGCTCTGCGGGAGCGGGAGCGAGCTGGGCTCACTCTCCCGCCCCGCAGAACCGCGGCGAGGGGGCGCCGGCGAGCACAATTCGCCCGCGTCCCCGAATGAGAGTGGCCACGGGCGGTGGGTCGGGGGACCTGCTGCCCCACGCTAATGTGGCGGAATGCGCCCCTCTGTGTTCCTGGGGTGCATTCATGAGGAGGACAGGCCCCATCATCTGGGCTCGGTGGCCCGGATGGTGGGGCCTCGACAGAGGTGAGCCCGATAAAAAGGGCGTCCCTAGCCGAGTCGCGGTGAGCAAACTATCCCGCGGCTCGGTTTAGGTGAAGGAGGAACACCGTGGTGGTTTAGTGGGTAGTCTGGCCTCTCTTCGAGGTCAGGAGTCCCACACGAAGCGAACCCCCTGCCCCCGCGGGGGGTGAGCGAAGTGCGTAAATGCATTCCACCACGTAAAAAAAAAAAAAAAAAAAAAAACCTAACCTAACCTAACCTAACCTAACCTAACCTAACCTAACCTTTTTTTTTTTTTTTTTTTACGTGTGGAAATCCCCTCGGACCGTCACCCGCGCCGGGGCTTGCGGCGGGGCGGTGTGTCGGACTCGAACCGACTAAAACCACACGGTGTGCCACTCTGCGCCTGTGAAGGGAGGAGTCCGGGAACTGCAGTTATTAACACATCCGGACCCCTCCCAGCGCCTGCCCGCACAGAAGCGGGCACCGTCTGCTGGTAGACTCTCAATTTGGCGACGTACGGCACACGCGTACGTTGCCCCCTCGCGGGTGGCCACTAGAGCGGATGGAGGGGAAAGCCCGTCCCGACCATCCGCGGCCACACTCAGGGCGGCATGAGGCGCTGATAGGCGCGCCTCCGCCGCCCGGTTCGCCGGCGGCGGATAGGGTCCGAGTGGACATCGTCCTCCCGGGCCCCCTCCGCCACCTCCTTCTGCGAGATTACATCTTCGCAGAAGGTTGCGACCGCGGTAAAACTGCTATCGCTACCGGCCATGGAGCGTATGACGGCCGGTAGCGAGAGATCTCCTCCGATGACTGCAGTGAGGGCCCGACGCTGCGGCGCCCAAGCGGGGCAAACCGCCAGCGTGTGCTGGGCAGAGTCCTCACTGCAGTCGCAGTGGTGGCAGGCGGGACTCAATTCCCTCCTAGCGACCGAGTGCAGGTACTTCCCGAAGCAACCGTGCCCGGAAAGGACCTGCGTCAGTCGGAAGGAAAGGGTCCCGTGCTGCCGCCCTGCCCACTCGAGGATGACCGGCTGGAGGGCCTCCACGGCGGCAAAGCCAGCGCGTGGAGTCTCCAGCCGGAAAGACCATCTGTCCATAGTGGCTCGACGAGCGGCTTCACGCCATTCGCGTACCTCTTCGGGCGGAGGGCGAAAGCCACTTTCCGCCCGATATCCAGCCACCCGTCGATAAACTTCGGCGAGCACTTCCGCCTCCAAATCCCACGGGGGTGTTCCGGCCAAGGCGCACGCCGCCTCGGTCGACACCGTGCGGTATCCGCGTATGGCTCTGACTGCCAATACCCTCTGAGGCCGCCAGAGGCGAGCCTTATTTAGGGCAGTCAGAGCCGCCACCCACACCGGTGCGCCATACAGCGCCATCGACCGGACAACCCCCGTGTAAAGGAGTCTCGTTGCGACGCTGGCTCCACCCAAATTGGGCAAAAGTCGCCCAAGGGCGGAGGCAGCGTCGACCAGCCTGGGACCAAGCTGTCGGAAGTGCTCGTCGAAGAGCCACCTACCGTCGAGGATCAGGCCCAGATACCTCATCTGGGCCCGAACCGGTACGAGGACCGAGTTGACCTCTATGGAGGCGCCGGCGGGTGGACCACGACGGGGCCCATGGAACAATAGGGCCTCCGTCTTGTCCAGGGCCACCCGTAAGCCCAGCGCCTCGATGCGCCCGACCACCAGAGAAACACCCCTGGTGGCCAGGCACGCCGCCTCTTGGAAGTTCGCCCCCCGGGCTGTGACCAACGTGTCATCGGCGTAACAAATTACGCCCAGCCCGGGGGGGAGACGACCTCTCAGGACCCAATCGTACCCCACGTTCCACAGGAGTGGTCCAAGGACAGACCCCTGCGGAACGCCGCACGACATGGGTCGCCGTCTCAAGACGCCCTCTCGGTCCTCGTACACGACGGTACGCTCCTCTAAATAGTCTGCCACTAGCCGCCTCAGGTACTCTGGCACCCCGTGGTAGTGGAGTGCTTCCCTGATGCAGCTAAATGGCAGACTATTGAAGGCGTTGGCGATGTCCAAGGACACCGCCAACACCACGCCGCCACAGCTCACTGCCTCTTCGGTCACGGCCCTAAGGCGCATCACGGCATCGACCGTCGAACGCCCCTCTCGGAATCCAAATTGGGCGTCCGACAGGTCGGGCCCCACCTCGCAGAGGTGCCGGACGATGCGGGCAGAGAGTATCCTCTCAAAAAGTTTACCCGCCTCGTCCAGCAACACGATGGGCCTATAGGCCGCGACCGAATCGGCATGCCGTCCCGGCTTCCTCAATAGGACCAGCTTCCCGCATTTCCAGCACTCAGGAAAGCGCCCGGACGCCAGGCTAGCGTCCAACACTTCCCTGAGGCGGTCCGACATATGGTCGAGGGCTCGGGCCATCACTCGGGCTGGAACCCCGTCCGGCCCGGGGGCGGTGTTCTTGGAACGGATTCGAAGAACAGCCGCCCCAACCTCCGATTCCCTAACGGGCGGCACAGCGTCCTCTCTACCCCCGTCGTCTCCGACCGCGTAGGCCATGGACGGGGGTGTGTGCTCCGCCCGCTGCGGGAAAAGGCCCTCGACCACTTCCTGCAGGAAGCTGGGCTGGAGAGTCTCGGTAAGGGGGGGGCCCGACGTGCGGAGCTTCTGACGCACCGCACGGTATGGGCGACCCCAGGGGTCACGATCGAGACTCTCCAGCATCTCCTTTCTCTTTTCGTCTTTGGCGCGGCAAATGGCCAGCTTCAGAGTTTTCCGCGCTTCGCGGTACTCCTCATGAAGCTGGTCCCCGCCACCGTCTCCACGGTGACGTCGCCTGCTGCGGGTGTAGGACCTCCGGGCACGAGTACAAGCCGCACGGAGGTCCGCCAACTCCTGGGACCACCAGTAGACCTCCTTCCGAGGAGGCCGACGACCTTGGACGCGGGGCATGGCCGTATCGCAAATCTGCGTAATCGCATCGCGAAAACGGCCAGCCCCCACGTCCACGCCGACCTCCCCGGTCGGGGCCTGCGGAGACAGCCAAGATTGAACAATGGCCGCCTCCTCTAGTAGGTCCCTATCCAGCTTGGCAACAGCCCACCGCGGAAAGCGGGAAGGATGCCGCGCCGTGTGACCCCTACTGGGGCCCTGGGACCGGGAGAGCTCCAATCGGATATAAAGATGATCCGAGAGCGTCTCGACCTCTTCCAGGACACACCAGTTCCTTACTCGTGCGGCAACAGCAGGGGTAGCGAACGAATGGTCCACTATCGACCCCCCTTGCTGTCGCACGCACGTGTTGGTGGAGCCTCTGTTCAGCAAACAGAGGCCCACCGAAGCCGCCCACTCCTCTACGGCTTCGCCCTTGGCATCCGCCCTGGGGGACCCCCACGCAGTGGATTTTGCGTTGAAGTCCCCCAGCACGAGGACGTGCCCAGACGCTAGTCGCCGCATCGAGGTCTCCAAGTTGTTAAGGAAGACCTCGAAGTCGCTCAAACTCCGGTTGGGGGAGAAGTAAACACCGTAAACGGTGATCCCCCCCCACTCGGCGGCAACATATCCAGAGCCCTTGTCTCTAAGCGACAAGGGCGGGGAATGAGCCGCCGCGGAACCGACGACTGCCACGGAGCCGTCCCAGTCACCCATCCAGTTTGGACGGGGAGGAACGAAGTAGGGCTCCGCGACTACGGCAACACCGATCGACCACTGCGCCATGGTTTGCAGGAAGAGATCCTGCGCCGCGGCACAGTGGTTTAGGTTCGTCTGGACAAGGAGGTTGGAGACGTGGTCCATTAATGGATCGTCTCTACAACCTCCTCCATGGGCGACGATGCAGACGCACGAATGACATCGGAGGCAGCCTGGGTCGATTGGCTAGCCCCCGATGTTTGCTGAGAAGCACGGGATGGCCTACAGCCCCCCTGCCCCATCTGGTGATTGGCGGGCTTATTGCCCGCCGCACACACAGGGCAGTGAGGGGCGGCAGAACACTCCGCCGCCCTGTGCCCCGGTTGACCGCAGCGGAAACACAATCCACTGCAGTCGAAACAACTGAGGCACTTGGTGCGAGTGTGTCCCGCATCCAGGCACTTGTAGCACCTCATCGGTCTCGCGGCCAGCACTGTGACTCTGGCGCTCACGAAACCGACAAGGAGCCTGCCGGCGTCTCCCAAAATTTTGGCCGACGCCACGGGACAACTGAGCCACGCCGCACCAAGGCCTCCCGGACCGGGTCGAATGGTGCCGACCTTGATGTTGTCCGCGCCGCAACAGGTTTTCGCCTGAACCGCAACGCGGACGTCATCGGCCGTCACTGAGTCGTCCAGGCCCGAGATGCGCAACTCAGCGCACTTCGTAGGCCTGGCGACCCTAACACCATCCGTGCCCGAAAACACACCCCGCAGCTTCTCAGCAAACGTGTCCGCAGTCTTGGCGCCTTCAGCCCCAGGGAACTCTAGGATTCGAGCTCCCGTTTGGGCAAGGCGCAGTCGGACCCCTGCCGTCGCGAAATCGCCGGCGAGACAGTCCCGGGCCGTCTTGAATACGGCCGCGTAGGACAGTTCCCCACTTGCCGCCTCCGGTGACACGGTGACCACTACAGCCGCGGTTTTAGGCGGCTGCAGCTTCCGCGGCTTCCTCGGAGTGGTCCGGGCCACCGTCGACGACTGCAGGCCAGAGGCCGCCTTTTGGGCAGCCTTCTTGGCCCGCTTCTTGGCCGTCTTCGACTTCTTGTCCCCCCCGACTACCTGCCAACCCTCATTGGAGGGGGCAGATGTGGAGGGGCCAGGCAGGGCTGTTGGAGTGGGGAGCGGAGCAATCTCCGCTCCAGTCGCTGCCACCGTCTGGGGCCTTGGTTGCTGCGGCGGCGGTGCAACCGTCCTGGCCGGAGCCTTCACCCGCTGCTGCTTCTTGCGCGCGGCGGTAGGGCCCGGCACCGACGTCGCCGCTGCGTACGTCACTCGGCCACCCACCACTGGGAGCGGGGTCGGCGCTGAGGTGTCCTTCGTCCTCGGTGTTGCGAGCGGCGGCCGAACAATAGGGGCCGGTGGCAGCCTCGCCTCCAGACCCGCGATCCGCCCGTCCACGAGGTTTCCCATCGCGTGCAGCATGTACTGCAGCATCTGCTGCAGGACATCTTCGGACACCCCAGGGACGGTAGGGGCCGGCTGCAACGTAGACGGGGCCGGCTGGGACGTAGACGGGGCCGGCCGCGACGCAGACGGGGGCGGCCGCGACGCGGACGGGGCCGGCTGGGACGTAGACGGGGCCGGCCGCGACGCAGACGGGGGCGGCCGCGACGTAGACGGGGGCGGCCGCGACGTAGACGGGGCCGGCAGCGATGCAGATGGCGCCAGCTGGGACGCAGACAGGGCCGGCCGCGACGTAGACGGGGCCGGTGCGGGGGCCGGCTGGGACGCAGACGGGACAGGGGCCTCACGCTCAGAGCGCTCCGCCCGAAAGACGGCAAATTGAGCGCTGAGCCCGGCCACCTGCTCCGTTAAGCGGTCGTTGGCCGCCTGAAGGCGAGCCACGTCCCCAGCTAGGGTCTCCACGACCTCAGCAACGGCAGAGGAGGAGTCCTTGAGGGCCCTCACAAAAGGGCCCTTCAGGTTCACAGACTTGGTGGCCACCTTGTTTATGATGGCCACCGCCGCTTGCGCTTTCTCCTGCAAGGAAGTCGGTGTTTGGGGAACTGAATCCCCCACCACCGGCTCCCCTATCTTGAGCAGGAGATCAGCGATCTCCTCTTCCGCCTGCACTTCGCCGTCCGCCCTGGCTCGCCTATAAGACTCCGCCTTACAGAAGACGGAACCTGACGGGGCCGGCACCGGGGTCAGCGATCGCTCCCTCCGACTGCTCGCCACCTTTGGAGGCAACATCGCCTGAGCGATGTCACTCTCGCAGCCAGTGGGGCGTCCGCGCTTCCGGCCTTCTTCCTCCGTGTCCATCGCTTCAGGTGCGTCCGTCCTCGCACCGGAACCGCCACCCGTGACAACCACGGCGGACTTGGAACGCGTGCGTTCCATTGTTCTTCGGCTCCCAGTAGTCGGATCGACTTCTGGGAGCCCCACCGCTGCAGGCGTTCGAGCCGCAGTAATCTCCTCAGTAGAGACTGAGGGCAGAAGGGCGTCCGCCTTTCGGAACTGCCCTCTGCTGTTCCGCGTCTGCCTCTTCGTCTCTGTTGGCGCGTCCTTCGCGAGTTTGGTGCCGGATTTGACGCTCGGCGACGGGCGTGTGTGACATTGGGTGCCCCCCCCATAATACGATTGGGGGCTGCCGGAGCCGACTGGCTCCGGAAGGGATTCCCCAGACGCGTCGCGTCTAGGACCCTCCTGGGTAGGTAAATTCCTAGTATTGTCCATTGTCATAAGTTTTTTAAGTTTTATGTCCTACGACAGAGGACGCCCTTGGCACTGGACTCCCTCCAGCGATTCAGCTCATTGCCAGGCGTCAGAGCGTGAGCTTGGGGTATTTTTTATAGAGGTTTACGTCCTCGTGGCTTCGAAGAGCCACCGGTCCTGTCCGTTCAGGATTACGGCTGGGCCGGACGGGGTCTGCACCAGACCGGATCCGTCCGCCCCCTGTCCCTCTCGGAACTACTGGCACTCTAATACGCCCTCTGCTAGAGCAGAGGGACGTTTAGAGTGCCCCACGCGGGAGTCTGTAGCCAGACTCCGTCTGGTATCCCATTTAGTCTGGAGTCTCCTTCTGGGCCTATCCGGCATGAGTGGCTCTACCGGCATAGCCCCAGAAATCATCGACTCACGCAAGCCCCACCACGACGACAACGTAGGGATACATTGGGGGGAACCTAACCTAACCTAACCTAACCTAACCTAACCTAACCTAACCTAACCTAACCTAACCTAACCTAACCAAGTCGCAATTCACCTCTCGGGACAAACGCCACGAATTTACGTGCGCTCCGGCTTAAAAAATCGGAAAAAGTGGTCAATTGTTACGCGATCTTAACAGTGAAAGTGTCAAAAGATAGGAAAAAGTGAGTGCTTTCTGTGACAACTTTTTAAAACAGTGAAACTATAGTGCCTGAAGTACGAAAACTGAAAAACTCTTAACTTTAGAGGTTAAGAGCACGTGGTTTTACCTTTGGTCGAGCAGTGAAGCTCCCAGAGTGATCGCCCTCATCTGGATTTTTGCAGTTTGGTGTGTCTCCGTGACCCCCACATTTCAGCATCATCAGCCACCTGGAAATAACATCAACTTCGGAGTTATTCTGAAAAAAGTGAAAACCACGTGGTGCTGAAAATCGAAACGGAGCATCCCAGCGAGCTGAGATTTTGCAAGAACCTCAACCTCTACAAACAGAACAGGAATCTGCGAAGAGAAAAATTTTACAACATAAGGTCAATTTTTTATTAACTTTTTAAATTCTTAAATTTGACTCCTTATAACTTTGAAACTATTGCAAATATTAAAATTCGACAACTGCTCATCGTTGCGCGCTAGCCTGGAGAAGACATCTGCAAGTTTCTAGATTTTTCAAGCAAGTAGTTTTAAAATTAAAATCGAAAAACCGAAAATTTTGAAAAATTTTAAAAATTTTACTGAAAAACCTGAAAAATTTAAATTCTTATTTCATATATGTAAAGCCCTTGTTTAGACACTAATTTACAAATTTTTTCCGAAATTTTTGGTACATTTTTGACAAAGATATAGATTTTTATATGTTTTTTAGCAATAAATAGTAAATAAATAGATATAATTAGAATTTTAAGACTATATTGTGTTTTTCCAACATTTTCTAGCCTACCTGAACCCAAACTAGGGTAATATAGCTGTAATATTAAGAGATTTGAACTTTTTCGGCCATTTTATTTTTGAAATTAAAATCTTATATGTGTTATAACTTAGGAACTAATTAGGTTAGAACTTTCGGGTTTGCGCAGAAAGTAACTCCTTATAATTGTCTTGCCTGAAAACTCGTTTTCAGGAGTTTTCAGGCGAAAAAGTTTTTTCGGCCTGAAAGTGCTCCGGGCAGCTGCGGGAGACCGAGCCAGACGGCACATTCGAAACCCGGTCTTTCTGCGACCTCTGGTTGCTGTGATATCGGCGTTTGAATTTTGAATCTGACAGTTCTGAACTGTCAAGGACTGGGTTTGGACGCCCGTATCTCTGGACTGGTTGGTCGTGGAAGGGCACGGTTTTCTTTGGGGTACTTGGAGGAGTGTTCTTAAGCCCGCAACCTAGTGTTCAGGCGTTTTCAGGCCCTAGACATTTTTACTGCTGAAAGCCTTACAGGTCGAAAGAACAAGTCGGGGCGACTCTGAAAAGCCCAAGCACGGGGTATCTGCGACTTCGGGTGACAGTTCTACAGCTCATTAAACTTTCACGTTGACAGTTTCCAACTGTCAAAACCGGACTTTGACTGCCTGTAGCTCCTGAACCGGAAGTCGTAGAGAGCCGCGGTTTGTTTGTGGGTGACCAGCAGGACTATATCTAAGTGGTATACGGTTTTCAGGTTTTTCTGACGCCTGAAAAAATTTCGGGCTGAAACCTAAAAATTCAGGAGCGTCTCCTTAGCACCAATACCCTGACACCAAGCACGGCTAATTTCGCACAGGTGGTCTGCGAGATATACTGAATTAAGTAAATTTCAGCGGCCATCTTGGTTTTTATATCTCAACTTTAAACCGTTGTACCTCAGTAGTCCCTTGGGATAGGTGTACCGAGTTTGGGGTCGCCAGAAAGGGCTTAAAAAGGCCTTTCAAAATCCGTGGCCAGACCGGCTCTATATAGAGCCAAAAAATTGTAAAATCAAAAAATAAGCATATTTTAGTCTATTTTTAGTTAATTGCGACGTATTAGGTTAAGAGACATCTTCGACCCCTTCTACAGGTCGTAGATATATTGTACTGACTCTAGGTAGAGCGACCCTGATTTTTCAGGTTATTTTCTTTTTCTGTCTTTTTTAGATATTATTTTGACCTTGCTCTAGGTAGAGCAATACATTTAACAGTACCAATAACTGTGTACTTTGACACATCTCTACAGAGACTAAGTACACTTACTTAATTTTATTTTCTTGTCTGTTGTTTGTACACTATACATTTTTACACCTACTTCATACTATTTACACTTTACATATTTACACATTTATTAAGAGTATTTGAACTATTGACGTTCGGACTAACAGCCAACTAACCTAAAATGATTGGACTACGTACGCCTGTGAAGAAGCCAGAGAGCAAGACTAATAAAAGTCCTCTAAACACAAAAGAGGACATAGCATCACCCTCCACGACGACCAGTGTGAGGCAAAGCGTGGGTGAATGGGAGACGGGGAAGGTTGACCCAAACCCCTGTACCTCCAAAACACATCCTCACTCACCTAAGCAACAAAACATTGTTGCGGCACCTGCGGCGCCCCAGAGACCCAAACAGAAGACAGCGCTTCCACAAGAAGCGAAAGTACCGGCAACTCGTAGGACATCTATGGAGGCAACCGGGACGCCGCCGGGGCCGAAACAAGGCCCTGCAAAGCCAAACAGCAAAACAGCCCAAGCCAGGGTCTGGCTTCAAAAAGCGAAAAGCTACGTAGGAGAGTCTCGCAATTTGAAGACAGACCTCAAGGTAGGGATCTTAAGCGCGATAGACCATCTCTATCTGCTGGTTAAGGAGGCCGAATCTTCTACACCAAAGGGAGAAAAAACACTCGTGACACAAGAAAAGGACAACACGGAGACAACAACAAAGAAACCGGAAATGGTGGAGGCGACGTCTATAGAGGCGGAGTCTATGAAGAAGGCGCTCGAAGAACATAGCCGCCTTCTACAAATTAACACCCGAAAAATGGAGGACCTGAGGGAGGCACTGCAGGCGAACCAAAAACAGGAGCCCAAACTAGCGATAGATGGCAATGCAGCAAGCCAAATTAACACCACATATGCCGCTGTCGCAGCTAGAGTCCCAACCAATATACATCCGGATAGGCCAGCACTCCACTCGATTATAATCTCCTCGAAGGAAGAAACCGAGACAGGAGAGGAGGTCCTTGAAAGAGTGCGTCAAGCGGTTGACGCGAAAGAAGGTTGGGTTAAAGTGGAAAGGGTGAGACGGGCCAAGGATAGAAAAATCATAATTGGCTGTCCTACAAAGGACGATAGAGACAAGGTGCGGGAGCGTCTAAAAACCCGAAACCTGGTTGTCGAGGACGTCAAGAACAAGGACCCGCTGGTGGTGCTGAGGGACGTTCTGAGCGCAAACTCCGACGAGAATGTACTCAAGGCCCTCAGGAATCAGAACCGGGATGTTTTTGGCGGTCTCGACAAAGAGGAAAATCGGGTCCAAATAAAATATCGCAAAAAAGCTAGAAACCCCCACACATGCCATATAGTCCTCGCGGTAGCACCAACTATATGGAGAAGGGCAACGGAGTTGGGCACGCTGCATGTAGACTTGCAAAGAGTCAGGGTCACAGACCAGTCCCCACTGGTGCAGTGCTCAAGGTGTTTGGCTTATGGCCACACCCGAAGGTACTGCACGGAGGAGGTGGACGCCTGCAGCCATTGTGGGGGACCGCACCTTAGGGCAAACTGTGACTTGTGGTCCATAAATGACGTCCCAAAGTGCAGGAACTGTATAAAAACAAGATAGCAAGAACCGAACACAACGCTTTCAGCGAGGAGTGTCCCATCCGAAGGCGCTGGGAAACCTTGGCAAGATCCACCGTAGCTTATTGCTAAGGTGGAGACGGAGACCTTGGTATACCGTGTGTTCCAGGCAAATGTTATGAAAAAGAAGCTGGCTATGGAGGAACTGATGATCGAGGCTAAAAACCGCAAGATAACGGTCGCCCTAATTCAGGAACCATATGTCGTTGCGGGTCGGAGTACTAGGAGTTACCCGGGAGTGAGACTATATTACAACTATGCTCCGGGCGATGGGATCATTAAAGCTATGATAGCCGTATTTGATGACCAAGTCGATGTCATACAACACCCCAAACACACCACTGATAATGTAGTAGTGGTGGGGCTCGCGACAAAGGCATGGAGAATCACAATGGTCTCCTACTACTTCGAGCCGGAGCGGCCGATGGGACCCTACATCGACCAGATCAAGGCAATAGCCAGAAAACTTGAGATGGGAAAGATCATCATGGGAGGGGATGCAAACGCCTGGAACACATGGTGGGGTAGCGCCTCTGTTGACACTAGAGGAGAACATTTCCTGGAAGCATTGGATGAGCTGGGCCTTCAGGTGCTCAACGTGGGAGACACCCCGACATTTGACACCATTAGAGGTGGCAGACGATACCATAGTCACGTAGATGTGACTGTATGCTCTGCCAACGCCCTAGACTTGGTCAAAAACTGGACCGTAGAAGAGAACCTCACCAGCTCGGACCATAACGGGATCACTTTTGCGATTGCGCTGCGAAGGTCTAAAGGCACTGACGTTCAAAGAACCACAAGGCTATATAACACCAGAAAAGCCAACTGGAATCTTTTCCAAAACGAGCTGAGCCAACATCTTCAGACAAACCAACTAAATACGACCAAAATTGAATCGATAGACACGGTCAACGAACTGGAAAAGATGATCAATATATACACGTCCAGCATAAACAGTGCATGTGCAGCTGCAATACCCAAGAAAGCCCAGTGTCAGAAGCTGAGGAACCCGTGGTGGTCTGAAAGACTGGCCGAATTAAAAAGAGAGGTCACCACCAAGAGGCGACGTATTAGATGCGCCGCACCAGTACGCCGAGACAGTGTCGTGGGTGAGTACCTGTTGAGCAAAGAGAAATACGAAACGGAGGCAAAAAAGGCACAAATAGACAGCTACAAACAGTTCTGCTGCAGACAGGATAGAGAGGGGATGTGGGAGGGCATCTACAGGGTGATTGGCCGGAGCACCAGAAGAACCGAGGACCAACTTCTGCAAAGGAACGGTGCGACGCTGGATGCGGAAGGATCGGCAAGGCTGCTGGCCGAAACATTTTACCCGGAGGACCTGGAAGAAGAGGACTCGCCGCCTCAGGCTCGTATAAGAGAAAGTGCGCGGCAGATTACTGAGAGTCCTGGGGGTGAACACCAAGATCCTCCGTTTACCGCCAATGAACTTAACACAGCAATTAAGTCCTTTAATGCTAAAAAAGCACCAGGAGCCGACGGGTTTACTGCCGATATATGCTGCCAAGCCATAGGAAACGATCCAGCACTGTTTCTTGGTCTTGCAAACAAATGCCTAGCACTAGGATACTTTCCGAAAATATGGAAAGAGGCAACCATTGTAGCCCTCAAAAAACCGGGCAAAGATAATTACACTCACCCAAAATCTTATCGACCCATCGGGCTCCTACCGGTCCTGGGTAAAACTCTCGAAAAGATGGTAATGGCTCGGCTCCGCTATCATCTTCACCCACGCATTAGTAGTCACCAATATGGGTTCATGGCCCAGAGAAGCTGCGAAGACGCCCTCTATACCCTCGTTCAGCACGTTCGATCAAAGTTAGACGAAAAATTAATCGTTACACTCGTCTCCTTGGATATAGAGGGCGCTTTTGACAGCGCGTGGTGGCCGGCGATAAAAATGCGACTAGTGGAGGAGGAATGTCCGGAGGGCCTGAGGAGAACTATCAATAGTTACTTGGAGGATAGATGTGTTCGGGTGAGATATGCTGGTAAGGAACACACAAAGGGAACAGAGAAGGGTTGTGTCCAGGGCTCTATAGGAGGACCAATCCTGTGGAACCTCCTAATCGATCCACTGCTCAAAAGCCTGGACGAAAGGGGTGACTATGTGCAGGCCTTCGCCGATGACGTGGTGTTAGTTTTTCACGGCAAAACGGCTGCAGAAATCGAGGGATGTGCCAATGCCGCTCTCGATCATGTTCAGACGTGGGGTGAAAGAAACAAGTTAAAATTTGCACCACAAAAAACGAACGCGATGACCATCACTCGCAAATTGAAATATGACACCCCGCGTCTGAGCATGGGCGGGATAGGCATCGACGAATCCAAGGAGGTCAAAATTTTAGGCCTCACGATTGATAGTGGTCTAACATTCAATGCACATGTGGCAAACGTGTGTAAGAAGGTCACTGGCATTTATAAACAGCTGAGTAGGGCGGCGAAGGCAAGTTGGGGTCTCCATCCGGAGATTATACACACGATCTACACGGCTGCGGTGGAACCAGTGGTTCTGTACGCGTCCAACACATGGGCACCCGCGGCTGAGAAATTGGGAGTTAGGAAGAAGCTAGGCTTCATCCAACGCAGCTTTGCGCAAAAGATTTGCAAAGCATACCGTACGGTCTCTCTCCACTCGGCACTGGTGCTGGCGAGAATTCTCCCCCTTGACATTCGCGTACGCGAAACAGCAGCGCTGTATAGTGCCAAGAAGGGGCACCCACTACCGGGTCTCGGCGGGAGAGAGATCGAACGAGCAGCTCCGGTTACCGAAAACCCACATCCTGCTGAACATATTTGTCTTGAGTTCCTGAAGCTGGAGACTAGTGAGCAACTAGATGAAATTAGTCAAGGTAATGTACAAATTTTCACAGATGGCAGCAGGATTGAGGGGCGGGTAGGGGCTGCATTATCCATTTGGAATGATGGAGCAGAGACCAAGTCCCTCAAACTTAGCTTGCCATCATATTGTACAGTCTACCAAGCGGAACTCCTGGCGATATGTGAAGCATCAAGGGTGATAGTCAACCACAAAGCAAATGCGTTTGCGATCTGCAGTGACTCAACCGCGGCTTTGCAGACGATCGGGAATCCCGGCAGCCTCCATCCCCTAGCGTTGGAAACTCGACGAAATCTGAAACTTTGCATTCAGCAAAACAAATTAGTTAATTTGTTCTGGGTCAAGGCACACGCGGGGCTGGAAGGCAATGAGAGGGCCGACCAGCTGGCAAAAGAAGCAGCGCTAAAACTGAAATGCAAGCCACACTATGATCGCTGTCCGGTCTCATTCGTCAAGCGAAAAATCCGTATGGATTCGCTTGACGAATGGAACCGAAGATACATGTCCGGTGATACCGCTTCGATAACGAAGCTGTTCTTCCCAAATGTGATCGACGCGTACAGGATCACGGCGAAATTTGAAGCCAACTTTCACACAACACAGTTACTGACAGGGCACGGTGGGTTCTCCGAATACTTGACGCGATTCAAGTGTAAGGAGAGCCCATCTTGCATCTGTGATCCGGCAAAAAATGAGACGGTTCCCCACCTAATAGTCGATTGTCCCACTTTTGATAGGCAGAGGTACGATCTAGAACAAGAAACACAGTATAAAGTCACAATTAACAACATGAGTCAAATAATAGATAGTACACATAGAAATATATTTTTAAAATACTGTATTAATATAATAAAAATTGTAAACAAACGTAATAAAGTAGTATAAGTCGTATGATCACGAATAATGTAACATTATAAATGTAGATCATAATAAATAGTGAAAAAGAGAATGTAACAATTAGTACAGTAAGATTATGTATTAAAACTAAATCTAAGAAATACAAATGTAAAGTAGTTGATAAAATAGTAAGATAAGTAAAATGTAATAGAAATAATTTAGTTGTTATGACAATTGTAATAGGAAAGTAAAAGTGTAATAGCCCTGGGTATGTATGGGTGAATCATCAATGTGGGTAAAAATGTAATAAAATAAGTAGCTCTAGGTAATAAGTCGTCAATGTAAAATAAAACTTGTGTCCTAATCATTTTCCCGTGTAATAGTAAGGATTAAATAAAGTTATACCTATAGAGTAGTAAATTAGTATCAGATTAGCAGGCATCCCACCTGTATGGCTTGAAAGGCAAATGTGACAGAAAGAACCAGTATGAGGCATGCTAGTACGAGAGGCAAAAAAGCGAGAACTGGTATGACAGGCAGAGACTAGTAAGGACTCCAAATTATAAATATTGGAGGTGTTAGTAATCGAAAAAAAAAAAAAAAAAAAAAAAAAAAAAAAAAAAAAAAAAAAACCTTTTTTTTTACGTGTGGAAATCCCCTCGGACCGTCACCCGCGCCGGGGCTTGCGGCGGGGCGGTGTGTCGGACTCGAACCGACTAAAACCACACGGTGTGCCACTCTGCGCCTGAGGAGGGAGGAGTCCGGGAACTGCTGTTATTACGCCGTCCAGACCCCTCCCAGCGCTTGCCCGCACAGAAGCGGGCACCCTCTCCAACACCTCTCCTTTTAGGCGACGTACGGCACACACGTAACGTCGCCTCCTCGCGGGCGGCCACTAGAGCGGATGGAAGGGAAAGCCCGTCCCGACCATCCGCGGCCACACTCAGGGCGGCATGAGGCGCAGGTGCGCGCGCCTCCGCTGCCCGGTTCGCCGGCGACGGATTGGGTCCGAGTGGAGGTCGTCCTCCCGGGCCTTCTCCGCCGCCTCCTTCTGCGAGATTACATCTTCGCAGAAGGTTGCGACCGCGGTAAAACTGCTGTCGCTACCGGCCATGGAGCGTATGACGGCCGGTAGCGAGAGATCTCCTCCGATGACTGCAGTGAGGGCCCGGCGCTGCGACGCCCAAGCGGGGCAAATCGCCAGCGTGTGCTGGGCCGAGTCTTCACTGCAGTCGCAGTGGTGGCAGGCGGGACTCAGTTCCCTCCTAGCGACCGAGTGCAGGTACTTCCCGAAGCAACCGTGCCCGGAAAGTACCTGCGTCAGTCGGAAGGAAAGGGTCCCGTGCTGCCGCCCTGCCCACTCGAGGATGACCGGCTGGAGAGCCTCCACGGCGGCAAAGCCAGCGCGTGGAGTCTCCAGTCGGAAAGACCACCGAGCCATCGTGGCTCGACGGGCGGCTTCACGCCACTCGCGTACCTCTTCGGGCGGAGGGCGAATGCCTCTCTCCACCCGATATTCAGCCACCCGTCGATAAACTTCGGCGAGCACTTCCGCCTCCAAATCCCACGGGGGTGTTCCGGCCAACGCGCACGCTGCCTCGGTCGACACCGTGCGGTAACCACGTATCGCTCTGACCGCCAGTACCCTCTGAGGCCGCCAGAGGCGCGCCTTGTTCTGGGCGGTCAGAGCCGTGACCCACACCGGTGCGCCGTACAGCGCCATTGACCGGACAACCCCCGTGTACAGCTGTCTCGTAGCGACGCTGGCTCCACCCAAATTAGGCAAAAGTCGCCCAAGGGCAGAGGCAGCGTCGACCAGCCTGGGAGCAAGCTGTCGGAAGTGCTCGTCGAAGAGCCACCTACCGTCGAGGATCAGACCCAGATACTTCATCTGGGCCCGAACCGGTACGAGGACCGAGTTGACCTCTATGGAGGCGCCGGGGGGCGGACCACGACGGGGCCCATGAAATAACAGGGCCTCCGTCTTGTCCAGGGCCACCCGAAGGCCCAGCGCCTCGATGCGCCCGACCACCAGAGAAACACCCGTGGTGGCCAGGCGCGCCGCCTCGTGGAAGTTCACCCCCCGGGCTGTGACCAATGTGTCATCGGCGTAACAAATTACGCCCAGCCCGGGGGGGAGACGACCTCGTAGGACCCAGTCGTATCCCACGTTCCACAGGAGTGGTCCAAGGACAGACCCCTGTGGAACGCCGCACGACATGGGTCGCCGTCTCAAGACGCCCTCTCGGTCCTCGTACACGACGGTACGCTCCTCCAAATAGTCTGCCACTAGCCGCCTCAGGTACTCTGGCACCCCGTGGTACTGGAGTGCTTCCCCGATGCAGCTGAATGGCAGACTATTGAATGCGTTGGCGATGTCTAAAGACACCGCCAACAGCACGCCGCCACAGCACACTGCCTCTTCGGTCACGGCCCTAAGGCGCATCACGGCATCGACCGTCGAACGCCCCTCTCGGAATCCGAACTGGGCATCCGACAGGTCGGGCCCCACCTCGCAGAGGTGCCGGACGATGCGGGCAGAGATTATCCTTTCGAACAACTTGCCCGCCTCGTCCAGCAACACGATGGGCCTATAGGCCGCGACCGAATCAGCAGGCCGTCCCGGCTTCTTCAGTAGGACCAGCTTCCCGCTTTTCCAGCACTCAGGGAAGTGTCCGGACGCCAGGCTAGCGTCCAACACTCCCCTGAGGCGGTCCGACATATGGTCGAGGGCTCGGGCCATCACTCGGGCTGGAACCCCGTCCGGCCCGGGGGCGGTGTTCTTTGAACGAATTCGCAGAACAGCCGCCCCTACCTCCGATTCCCTCACGGGTGGAGCATCGTCCTCTCTACCCCCGTCGTCTCTGACCGAGTAGGCCATCGACGGGGGTGTGTGCTCTGCCCGCTGAGGGAAAAGGCCCTCGACCACTTCCTGCAGGAAGCTGGGCTGGAGAGTCTCGGTAAGGGGGGGGCCCGGCGTGCGGAGCTTTTGACGCACCGCACGATACGGGCGACCCCAGGGGTCACGATCGAGACTCTCCAGCATCTCCTTTCTCTTAGCGTCCTTGGCGCGGCAAATGGCCAGCTTTAGAGTTTTCCGCGCTTCACGGTACTCCTCATAAAGCTGGTCATCCTCACCGTTTCCGCGGTGACGTCGCCGGCTGCGAGTGTAGGACCTCCGGGCACGTGTACAGGCCGCACGGAGGTCCGCCAGCTCCTGGGACCACCAGTAGACCTCCTTCCGAGGAGGCCGACGACTCCGGATGCGGGGCATGGCCGTATCGCAAATCTGCGTAATCGCATTGCGAAAACGGCCAGCCCCAGCGTCCACGTCGACCTCCTCGGCCGAGGCCTGCGGAGACAGCCAAGAATGAATAATGGCTGCCTCCTCCAGCAGGTCCCTGTCGAGCTTGGCAACAGCCCACCGCGGAAAACGGGATGGATGCCGCGCCGTGTGACCCCTACTGGGGCCCTGGGACCGGGAGAGCTCAAATCGGATATACAAATGATCCGAGAGCGTCTCGACCTCTTCCAGGACACACCAGTTCCTTACTCGTGCGGCAACAGCAGGGGTAGCGAACGAAAGGTCCACTATCGACCCGCCCTGCTGTCGCACGCACGTGTTGGTGGAGCCTCTGTTCAGCAAACAGAGGCCCACCGAAGCCGCCCACTCCACTACGGCTTCGCCCTTGGCGTCCGTCCCGGGGGACCCCCACGCAATGGACTTTGCGTTGAAGTCCCCCAGCACGAGGACGTGCCCAGACGCTAGTCGCCGTATCGAGGTCTCCAAGGTGTTGAGGAAGACCTCGAAGTCACTCAGACTCCGGTTGGGGGAGAAGTATACACCGTAAACGGTGACCCCCCCCCAATCGGCGGCAACATATCCAGTACCCTTGTCTCTTAGCGACAAGGGCGGGGAATGAGCCGCCGTGGAGCTGACGACTGCCACGGAGCCGTCCCGGTCACCCATCCAGTTTGGACGGGGAGGAACGTAGTAGGGCTCCGCGACTACGGCAACACCTATTGACCACTGCGCCATGGTTTGCAGGAATAAATCCTGCGCCGCGGCACAGTGGTTCAGGTTCGTCTGGACCAGGAGGCTGGAGACTTGATCCATTAATGGATCGTCTCTACAGCCTCCTCCATGGGCGTCGGCGTAGACGCACTAATTACGCCGGAGGCAGCCTGGGTCGATTGGCTTACCCCCGACGCTTGCCGAGAAGCACGAGAAGGCCTGCAGCCTCCCTGCCCCATCTGATGATTGGCGGGCTTATTAGCCGCCGCACAGATGGGGCAGTGAGGGGCGGCAGAACATTCCGCCGCCTTGTGCCCCTGTTGACCACAGCGGAAGCATAGTCCGCTGCAGTTGAAGCAACTACTGCACTTGGTGCGCGTGTGCCCCGCCGACAGGCATTTATAACACCTCATCGGCCTCGCCGCCAGGACTGTTATCCTGGCACTCACGAAGCCGATGAGTAGCCTGCCAGCATCACTCAGGACTTTGGCTGCCGCCACTGGGCAGCTGAGCCACACCGCACCAAGCCCTCCCGGACCGGTACGGACGGTGCCGACCTTAATGTTATCAGCGCTGCAGCCAGTCTTTTCCTGGACTGCAACGCGGACATCCTCGGCCGTGACAGAATCGTCCAGGCCCGAAATGCGCAATTCCGCGCACTTTATAGGCCTGGCGATTCTTACACCGTCCGTTTCCGCGAACACTTCTCGCAGCTTCTCGGCAAAAGCGTCTGCCGACTTTGCGCCTTCAGCCCCGGGAAATTCGAGGACTCGAGCTCCCGTCTGGGCGAGGCGCAATCTCACCCCTGTTGTCCCGAAGGTGGCGAGACTAGCCCGGGCCCTCTTGAAGAGGGCCGCGTAGGACAGCCCGCCCTCAGCCGCCTCCGGCGACACGGTCACCACTACCGCCGCGGTTTTAGGCTGCTTCAGCTTCCGCGGCTTCTTCTTTTTGACCTCTGTCGCCGGCGACGCCTGCGGGGTAGAGGCCGCCTTTTGGGCAGCCTTCTTGGCCCGCTTTCGGGACTTTTTGGACCCCCCGACTACCTGCCAATCCTCATTAGAGGGGGCAGAGGTAGAGGGTCCAGGTACAGTCGTTGGAGTGGGGAGCGGAGGGAATTCCGCTCCAGCTCTTGCCGTCGTTTGAGTGTTAGGCCCCGGCTTCGGGGCAGCCGTCTTGGCCTTAGCCCCCTGCCGTGGTTTTTGGGCAGCCGCAGGAGCCCGGGCCGACGTCGCCGCGGCGTAGGTCACGCGACCCCCCACCACGGGAAGCGGGGTCGGCGCCGAAGCGACCGTCTTTCGTTGGGCTCCAAGCGGCGGCCGCACGACAGGGGCCGGAGGCAGCCTCGCCTCGAGGCCGGCCAGACGCCCGTCCACCAGATTCCCCACTGCGATGAGGATCTGTTGGACGAGGTCCTCCGATACCCCAGGGACGGTGGGGGCCGGCTGCGACGCAGACGGGGCCGGCCGTGACGCAGATGGGGCAGGCCGCAACGCAGATGGGGCCGGCCGCGACCCAGACGGAGTCGGCGGTGCCGCAGACGTGGCCGGCCGTGCCGCAGACGGGGCCGGGGCCTCTCGCTCAGGACGAGTCGCCTGAAACTGGGCGAACTGCGCACTGAGCTCAGCCACCTGGCCCGTCAAGCGGTCGTTGGCCGCCTGGAGACGAGCCACGTCTCCGATGAGGGACTCCACGACCCCCCCCAGTGCGGAAGAGGAGTCCTTAAGGGCCCTCACAAAGGAACCCTTAAGGTTGACGGACTTGGTGGCCACCTTTTGAATAACTGCCACCGCCGCCTGCGCTCTCTCCCGCAAGGAGGACGGTAATTGGGGCGCTGAATCCCCCACCACCGGCTCGCCGATCTTGAGGAGGAGATCTGAGATCTCCTCCTCGGCCTGAGTCTCGCCATCAGCTCTAGCTCGCCTATATGATTCCGCCTTACTAAAGGCGGAACCCGACGCGCTCGAGACTGGGGTTCGAGACCTCCCCCTTTGGCTAGTCGCCATTTTGGGCGGCAGCATCTCCTGGGTGTCACTGCCCCCATCGTTGTTGGAGCGTACGCGTTTACGGCTTTCGCTCGGGTCCAGGTCCATAGACTCAGCATTGGAGCCACCCGCGCCATCCGACGAGTGGGTGGACCTGGAACGCGTACGCTCCGATGTTCTTCGGCTCCCAGCAGTCCGACTGACTACTGGGAGCCCCGCCGGTCCAGGCGTTCCGGACGCAGACTCCTCCTCGGTAGAGGAGTCGTCTGCCCTCCGGAACTGCCCCTTGGCGTTCCTCCTTCCCTTCCGTTTTTGTTCCGTTCTCGTCTCTTTTTCAGTACCGTTGTGCTTGCCATTTTTCGTTAGAATAAAATCGATCGTATTAACTTTTGTATTTGAATTATCACTTGCCATAACATATCCCACGAGTATGGGGGAAAAGAAGGTCCATCCGGGCGGTGCCCCCTGCACCCGGATAAGCCTAAATACTGTGGAGGTCGGCCGGTATCCACAGGTTTTTACGACTTGGCTGTCGGGTTTTATAGACTGTCCTTGTCATGGGCCGGCCAATCAAGGCAAGCCCTCCGGCCAACAGGTTCTCAGCATACCCTCCTGGAGCCACCAGTCAGGTCGTTGCTGAGCCCCTGTTGGTTACGGAATGCGACAGGGTGGCTAGCCCTGTCTCACCGACGGTTGTCAGCCCCTGAATTAACAGTGGGCTGACCCGCCCCAGGTTCCTCTCGAACCTCCTCGCACTCCAGCACGCCCTCTGCTAGATCAGAGGGACGCTTGGAGTGCCCTCCGCGGCAGTCTTTCCAGACTCCGCCTGGTATCCCATTTAGTCTGGAGTCTCCTTCTGGGCCTATCCGGCATGAGTGGCTCTACCGGCATAGCCCCAGAAATCATCGACTCACGCAAGCCCCACCACGACGACAGCGTAGGGATACATTGGGGGGAACCTAACCTAACCTAACCTAACCTAACCTAACCTAACCTTTTTTTTTTTTTTTTTTTTTTTTAACGTGTGGAAATCCCCTCGGACCGTCACCCCACCGGGGCTTGCGGCGGGGCGGTGTGTCGGACTCGAACCGACTAAAACCACACGGTGTGCCACTCTGCGCCTGTGAAGGGAGGAATCCGGGAACTGCAGTTATTAACACGTCCGGACCCCTCCCAGCGCTTGCCCGCACAAAAGCGGGCACCGTCAGCTGTTACAATCTCAATTTAGGCGACGTACGGCACACGCGTAACGTCACCTCCTCGCGGGCGGCCACTAGAGCGGATGGAAGGGAAAGCCCGTCCCGACCATCCGCGGCCACACTCAGGGCGGCATGAGGCGCTGATAGGCGCGCCTCCGCCGCCCGGTTCGCCGGCGGCGGATTGGGTCCGAGTGGACATCGTCCTCTCGGGCCTTCTCCGCCACCTCCTTCTGCGAGATGACATCTTCGCAGAAGGCTGCGACCGCGGTAAAACTGCTATCGCTACCGGCCATGGAGCGTATGACGGCCGGTAGCGAGAGATCTCCTCCGATGACTGCAGTGAGGGCCCGGCGCTGCGACGCCCATGCGGGGCAGATCGCCAGCGTATGCTGGGCCGAGTCCTCACTGCAGTCGCAGTGGTGGCAGGCGGGACTCAGTTCCCTCCTGGCGACCGAGTGCAGGTACTTCCCGAAGCAACCGTGCCCGGAAAGGACCTGCGTCAGTCGGAAGGAAAGGGTCCCGTGCTGCCGCCCTGCCCACTCGAGGATGACCGGCTGGAGAGCCTCCACGGCGGCAAAGCCAGCGCGTGGAGTCTCCAGCCGGAACGACCATCTAGCCATAGTGGCTCGACGGGCGGCTTCACGCCACTCGCGTACCTCTTCGGGCGGAGGGCGATAGCCATACTCCGCCCGATATTCAGCCACCCGTCGATAAACTTCGGCGAGCACTTCCGCCTCCAAATCCCACGGGGGTGTTCCGGCCAGGGCGCACGCCGCCTCGGTCGACACCGTGCGGTATCCGCGTATGGCTCTGACTGCCAATACCCTCTGGGGCCGCCAGAGGCGCGCCTTATTAAGGGCAGTCAGAGCCGCCACCCACACCGGTGCGCCATACAGCGCCATCGACCGGACCACCCCCGTGTAGAGGAGTCGGGTTGCGACGCTGGCTCCACCCAAATTGGGCAAAATTCGCCCAAGGGCAGAGGCAGCGTCGACCAGCTTTGGACCAAGCTGTCGGAAGTGCTCGTCGAAGAGCCACCTACCGTCGAGGATCAGGCCCAGATACCTCATCTGGGCCCGAACCGGTACGAGGACCGAGTTGACCTCTATGGAGGCGCCGGGGGGCGGACCACGACGGGGCCCATGAAATAACAGGGCCTCCGTCTTGTCCAGGGCCACCCGCAAGCCCAGCGCCTCGATGCGCCCGACCACCAGAGAAACACCCCTGGTGGCCAGGCACGCCGCCTCTTGGAAGTTCGCCCCCCGAGCTGTGACCAACGTGTCATCGGCGTAACAAATTACGCCCAGCCCGGGGGGCAGACGACTCCGAAGGACCCAGTCGTACCCCACGTTCCACAGGAGTGGTCCAAGGACAGACCCCTGCGGAACGCCGCACGACATGGGTCGCCGTCTCAAGACGCCCTCTCGGTCCTCGTACACGACGGTACGCTCCTCTAGATAGTCTGCCACTAGCCGCCTCAGGTACTTTGGCACCCCGTGGTAATGGAGTGCTTCCCTGATGCAGCTAAATGGCAGACTATTGAAGGCGTTGGCGATGTCCAAGGACACCGCCAACACCACGCCGCCACAGCTCACTGCCTCTTCGGTCACGGCCCTAAGGCGCATCACGGCATCGACCGTCGAACGCCCCTCTCGGAATCCGAATTGGGCGTCCGACAGGTCGGGCCCCACCTCGCAGAGGTGCCGGACGATGCGGGCAGAGAGTATCCTCTCAAAAAGTTTACCCGCCTCGTCCAGCAACACGATGGGCCTATAGGCCGCGACCGAATCGGCAGGCCGTCCCGGCTTCCTCAACAGGACCAGCTTCCCGCATTTCCAGCACTCAGGAAAGCGTCCGGACGCCAGGCTAGCGTCCAACAGCTCCCTGAGGCGGTCCGACATATGGTCGAGGGCTCGGGCCATCACTCGGGCTGGTATCCCGTCCGGCCCGGGGGCGGTGTTCTTGGAACGGATCCGAAGAACAACCGCCCCAACCTCCGATTCCCTAACGGGCGGCACATCGTCCTCTCTACCCCCGTCGTCTCCGACCGCGTAGGCCATCGACGGGGGTGTGTGCTCCGCCCGCTGCGGGAAAAGGCCCTCGACCACTTCCTGCAGGAAGCTGGGCTGGAGAGTCTCGGTAAGGGGGGGGCCCGACGTGCGGAGCTTCTGTCGCACCGCACGGTATGGGCGACCCCAGGGGTCACGGTCGAGACCCTCCAGCATCTCCTTTCTCTTCTCCTCCTTGGCGCGGCAAATGGCCAGCTTCAGAGTCCTCCGCGCCTCGCGGTACTCCTCATGAAGCTGGTCCCCGCCACCGTCTCCACGGTGGCGTCGCCTGCTACGGGTGTAGGACCTCCGGGCACGAGTACAGGCCGCACGGAGGTCCGCCAACTCCTGGGACCACCAGTAGACCTTCTTCCGAGGAGGCCGACGACCTTGGATGCGGGGCATGGCCGTATCGCAAATTTGCGTAATCGCATCGCGAAAACGGCCAGCCCCCAAGTCCACGCCGACCTCCTCGGTCGGGGCCTGCGGAGACAGCCAAGATTGAATAATGGCCGCCTCCTCTAGTAGGTCCCTATCCAGCTTGGCAACAGCCCACCGCGGAAAGCGGGAAGGATGCCGCGCCATGTGACCCCTACTGGGGCCCTGGGACCGGGAGAGCTCGAATCGGATGTACAAGTGATCCGAGAGCGTCTCGACCTCTTCCAGGACACACCAGTTCCTTACTCGTGCGGCAACAGCAGGGGTAGCAAACGAAAGGTCCACTATCGACCCCCCTTGCTGTCGCACGCACGTGTTGGTGGAGCCTCTGTTTAGTAAACAGAGGCCCACCGAAGCCGCCCACTCCTCGACGGCCTCGCCCTTGGCGTCCATCCTGGGGGACCCCCACACAATGGATTTTGCGTTGAAGTCCCCCAGCACGAGGACGTGCCCAGACGCTAATCGCCGCATCGAGGTCTCCAAGCTGTTAAGGAAGACCTCGAAGTCGCTCAAACTCCGGTTGGGGGAGAAGTAAACACCGTAAACGGTGATCCCCCCCCACTCGGCGGCAACATATCCAGAGCCCTTGTCTTTTAACGACAAGGGCGGGGAATGAGCCGCCGCGGAACCGACGACTGCCACGGAGCCGTCCCAGTCACCCATCCAGTTTGGACGGGGAGGAACGAAGTAGGGCTCCGCGACTACGGCAACACCGACCGACCACTGTGCCATGGTTTGCAGGAAGAGATCCTGCGCCGCGGCACAGTGGTTCAGGTTCGTCTGGACAAGGAGGTTGCAGACTTGATCCATTAATGGATCGTTTCTACAACCCCCTCCATAGGCGTCAAAGATGACGGGCGGACGTCGCCGGAGGCAGCCTGGGTCGACTGGCTAGCCCCCGACGTCTGCCGAGAAGCGCGGGAGGGCCTGCAGCCCCCCTGCCCCATCTGGTGATTGGCGGGCTTATTGCCCGCCGCACACACAGGGCAGTGAGGGGCGGCAGAACACCCCGCAGCCACGTGCCCCGGTCGACCGCAGCGGAAACAAAGTCCGCTGCAGTCAAAACAACTGTCACACTTGACGCGTGTGTGTCCCGATGCTAGGCATTTATAGCATCTCATCGGCCTCGCCGCCAGGACTGTGATCCTAGCGCTGACGAAGCCGACGAGCAGCCTGCCGGCGTCGCCCAAAACTTTGGCCGACGCCACGGGACAGCTAACCCACACAGCGCCAAGCCCTCCTGGACCGGGGCGGATGGTGCCAATTCTGACGTTGTCCGCGCTGCTTCCAGTCTTTTCTTGGATCGCAACGCGGACATCGTCAGTCGTCACTGAATCATCCAGGCCTGAAATGCGCAGCTCCGCGCATTTGGTAGGCCTGGCGATCTTGACACCCTCCGTGGCCGCGAACACTCCCCGCAGCTTCTCGGCGAATGTGTCCGCCGTCTTGGCGCCTTCAGCCCCAGGGAACTCGAGGATTCGAGCTCCCGTTTGGGCGAGGCGCAGTCGGACCCCTGCCGTTGCAAAGTCCGGGGCTAGACAGTCCCGGGCCGTCTTGAAGACGGCCGCATAGGACAGCCCGCTGCTCGCCGCCTCCGGCGACACCGTGACTACTACAGCCGCGGTCTTAGGCGTCTGCAGCTTCCGCGGCTTCTTCGCAGTGGCCACCGATTGCGACTGCGGGCCAGAGGCCGCCTTTTGGGCAGCCTTTTTGGCCCGCTTTTTTGCCTTTTTCGACATTTTATCCCCTCCGACTAGCTGCCAACCATCATTTGATGGGGCAGACGTGGAGGGGCCAGGCAGAGGTGTTGGAGTGGGCCCCGGCTTCGGTGCAGCCGTTTTGGCTGGAGCCTTTGCAACCTGACGGCGCCTTTGAGGAGCCGCAGGAGCCGGAGCCGACGTTGCTACCGCGTATGACACGCGACCCCCCACAACGGCAAGAGGGGTCGGTGCCGACGCGACCGACTTTGGTGTCGCAAGCGGCGGCCGAATAATTGGGGCCGGAGGCAGCCTGGCCTCCAGGCCGGCCGTACGTCCCTCCACCATACGCCAGCATGCGTCCAGGATGGCACCAAGCTGGGCGTCGGTAATCCCGGTGCCAGCAGGAGCCAGCTGCGACGCGGACGCAGACGGGGCCGGCTGGGACGCAGACGGGGCCGGCTGGTACGCAGACGGGGCCGGCCGCGACGTAGACGGGGTCGGCCGCGACGTAGACGGGGTCGGCCGCGACGTAGACGGGGTCGGCCGCGACGTAGACGGGGCCGGGGCCGACCAGGACGCAGACGGGGCAGGGGCCCCACGCTCAGAGCGCTCCGCCCGAAATACGGCAAATTGAGCGCTGAGCCCGGCCACCTGCTCCGTCAATCGGTCGTTGGCCGCCTGGAGGCGAGCCACGTCCCCGGCTAGGGTCTCCACGACCTCAGCAACGGCAGAGGAGGAGTCCTTGAGGGCCCTCACAAAAGGGCCCTTTAGGTTTACCGACTTGGTGGCCACCTTGTGGATGATGGCCACCGCCGCATGCGCCCTCTCCTGCAAAGAGGCCGGTGATTGGGGCACTGAATCCCCTTCCACCGGCGTCCCGATTGTAAGCAGGAGACCAGCGATCTCCTCTTCCGCCTGGAGTTCCCCGTCCGTCCTGGCTCGCCTGTAAGACTCCGCCTTAGAGAAGACGGAGCCCGACGGGGCCGAGACTGGGGTCCGTGACCTCCCTCTATGACTACTAGGTACTTTAGGAGGCGGGCACTCCTGGGACGTTTCCACGTCCGTAGCAGTGCTACCGCGCTTCCGGCTATCGCCGATCTCCACCTCCACGACATCCATTGCGACAGTTGTCGCACCGGAGCCAGTGGAGCCGGTTGGAACAGATGACCTTGATCGCAGACGATCCGATGTTCTTCGGCTCCCAGCAGTCAGGTTGACTTCTGGGAGCCGCACCGATGTAGGCGTTCCAGACCTAGCAATTTCTTCGGTAGACGAGTGGTCGTCTGCCTTTCTGAATTGCCCCTTGGAATTCCTTACAACCTTGCCTTCTCTCTCCTTTTCGTTTCCAGTATTCTTGCCATTAGTCGTTATTTGTGTATCGATCGTATTACTTTTATTAAATTTATCACTTTCCATATTAAGCCCACGAGTAGGGGAGAACTAAACGTCGACCCGGGCAGAGATCCCCAATACCCGGGCAAGCGAAGGTTTGTGCCCAACCGAGGGGTCCGCAGGTCCCTGGCTGGGGGTGTGCTTGCGACTGAACTACCCATCAGCCATGCATCCCCTGGTCACACACCAGAACACGGGATTCGGGGTGATTTTTTATAGAGGTTTTCTTCCTCGCGGTCCGGGCGGTTAAGCCAAGACCCACGGTCCCAGTCGAGTCAGAGACGTGACCTAACTCGACGCACCTACTGGGATTACGTTGTAGCAGCGGGGCAACAAAAGACTAACTCTTAAGTTGCCCGCTCGGAGGCAGGTGAGTGCTCACCGAGCTCGCCATAGTTCCTCTTATTCGAGGACCTACTCGCACTCCAATACGCCTTCTGCTAGAGCAGAGGGACGTTTGGAGTGCCCTTCGCGGCAGTCTCTACAGACTCCATCTGGTATCCCATTTAGTCTGGAGTCTCCTTCTGAGCCTATCCGGCATGAGTGGCTCTACCGGCATAGCCCCAGAAATCATCGACCCACGCAAGCCCCACCACGACGACAACGTAGGGATACATTGGGGGGAACCTAACCTAACCTAACCTAACCTTTTTTTTTTTTTTTTTTTTTATCGTGTGGAAATCCCCTCGGACCGTCACCCGCGCCGGGGCTTGCGGCGGGGCGGTGTGTCGGACTCGAACCGACTAAAACCACACGGTGTGCCACTCTGCGCCTGTAAAGGGAGGAGTCCGGGAACTGCTGTTATTACGCCGTCCAGACCCCTCCCAGCGCTTGCCCGCACAGAAGCGGGCACCCTCTCCAAAGCCTCTCCATTTAGGCGACGTACGGCACACACGTAACGTCGTCTCCTCGCGGGCGGCCACTAGAGCGGATGGAAGGGAAAGCCCGTCCCGACCATCCGCGGCCACACTCAGGGCGGCATGAGGCGCAGGTGAGCGCGCCTCCGCTGCCCGGTTCGCCGGCGGCGGATCGGGTCCGAGTGGAGGTCGTCCTCCCGGGCCTTCTCCGCCACCTCCTTCTGCGAGATGACATCTTCGCAGAAGGTTGCGACCGCGGTAAAACTGCTGTCGCTACCGGCCATGGAGCGTATGACGGCCGGTAGCGAGAGATCTCCTCCGATGACTGCAGTGAGGGCCCGGCGCTGCGACGCCCATGCGGGGCAGATCGCCAGCGTATGCTGGGCCGAGTCTTCACTGCAGTCGCAGTGGTGGCAGGCGGGACTCAGTTCCCTCCTAGCGACCGAGTGCAGGTACTTCCCGAAGCAACCGTGCCCGGAAAGTACCTGCGTCAGTCGGAAGGAAAGGGTCCCGTGCTGCCGCCCTGCCCACTCGAGGATGACCGGCTGGAGAGCCTCCACGGCGGCAAAGCCAGCGCGTGGAGTCTCCAGTCGGAAAGACCAACGAGCCATCGTGGCTCGACGGGCGGCTTCACGCCACTCGCGTACCTCTTCGGGCGGAGGGCGCATGCCTCTCTCCACCCGATATTCAGCCACCCGTCGATAAACTTCGGCGAGCACTTCCGCCTCCAAATCCCACGGGGGTGTTCCGGCCAACGCGCACGCTGCCTCGGTCGACACCGTGCGGTAACCACGTATCGCTCTGACCGCCAGCACCCTCTGAGGCCGCCAGAGGCGCGCCTTGTTCTGGGCGGTCAGAGCCGTGACCCACACCGGTGCGCCGTACAGCGCCATTGACCGGACAACCCCCGTGTACAGCTGTCTCGTTGCGACGCTGGCTCCACCCAAATTAGGCAAAAGTCGCCCAAGGGCAGAGGCAGCGTCGACCAGCTTGGGAGCAAGCTGTCGGAAGTGCTCGTCGAAGAGCCACCTACCGTCGAGGATCAGACCCAGATATTTCATCTGGGCCCGAACCGGTACGAGGACCGAGTTGACCTCTATGGAGGCGCCGGGGGGCGGACCACGACGGGGCCCATGAAACAACAGGGCCTCCGTCTTGTCTAGGGCCACCCGTAAGCCCAGAACCTAACCTAACCTAACCTAACCTTTTTTTTTTTTTTTTTTTTTTTTTTTTTTTTTTTTTTTTTTTACGTGTGGAAATCCCCTCGGACCGTCACCCGCGCCGGGGCTTGCGGCGGGGCGGTGTGTCGGACTCGAACCGACTAAAACCACACGGTGTGCCACTCTGCGCCTGAGGAGGGAGGAGTCCGGGAACTGCTGTTATTACGCCGTCCAGACCCCTCCCAGCGCTTGCCCGCACAGAAGCGGGCACCCTCTCCAGAGCCTCTCCTTTTAGGCGACGTACGGCACACACGTCACGTCGCCTCCTCGCGGGCGGCCACTAGAGCGGATGGAAGGGAAAGCCCGTCCCGACAATCCGCGGCCACACTCAGGGCGGCATGAGGCGCAGGTGAGCGCGCCTCCGCTGCCCGGTTCGCCGGCGACGGATTGGGTCCGAGTGGAGGTCGTCCTCCCGGGCCTTCTCCGCCGCCTCCTTCTGCGAGATTACATCTTCGCAGAAGGTTGCGACCGCGGTAAAACTGCTGTCGCTACCGGCCATGGAGCGTATGACGGCCGGTAGCGAGAGATCTCCTCCGATGACTGCAGTGAGGGCCCGGCGCTGCGACGCCCAAGCGGGGCAAATCGCCAGCGTGTGCTGGGCCGAGTCTTCACTGCAGTCGCAGTGGTGGCAGGCGGGACTCAGTTCCCTCCTAGCGACCGAGTGCAGGTACTTCCCGAAGCAACCATGCCCGGAAAGTACCTGCGTCAGTCGGAAGGAAAGGGTTCCGTGCTGCCGCCCTGCCCACTCGAGGATGACCGGCTGGAGAGCCTCCACGGCGGCAAAGCCAGCGCGTGGAGTCTCCAGTCGGAAAGACCAACGAGCCATCGTGGCTCGACGGGCGGCTTCACGCCACTCGCGTACCTCTTCGGGCGGAGGGCGCATGCCTCTCTCCACCCGATATTCAGCCACCCGTCGATAAACTTCGGCGAGCACTTCCGCCTCCAAATCCCACGGGGGTGTTCCGGCCAACGCGCACGCTGCCTCGGTCGACACCGTGCGGTAACCACGTATCGCTCTGACCGCCAGTACCCTCTGAGGCCGCCAGAGGCGTGCCTTGTTCTGGGCGGTCAGAGCCGTGACCCACACCGGTGCGCCGTACAGCGCCATTGACCGGACAACCCCCGTGTATAGCTGTCTAGTTGCGACCCTGGCTCCACCCAAATTAGGCAAAAGTCGCCCAAGGGCAGAGGCAGCGTCGACCAGCTTGGGAGCAAGCTGTCGGAAGTGCTCGTCGAAGAGCCACCTACCGTCGAGGATCAGACCCAGATATTTCATCTGGGCCCGAACCGGTACGAGGACCGAGTTGACCTCTATGGAGGCGCCGGGGGGCGGACCACGACGGGGCCCATGAAATAACAGGGCCTCCGTCTTGTCCAGGGCCACCCGAAGGCCCAGCGCCTCGATGCGCCCGACCACCAGAGAAACACCCGTGGTGGCCAGGCGCGCCGCCTCTTGGAAGTTCGCCCCCCGGGCTGTGACCAATGTGTCATCGGCGTAACAAATTACGCCCAGCCCGGGGGGGAGACGACCTCGTAGGACCCAGTCGTATCCCACGTTCCACAGGAGTGGTCCAAGGACAGACCCCTGCGGAACGCCGCACGACATGGGTCGCCGTCTCAAGACGCCCTCTCGGTCCTCGTACACGACGGTACGCTCCTCCAAATAGTCTGCCACTAGCCGCCTCAGGTACTCTGGCACCCCGTGATACTGGAGTGCTTCCCCGATGCAGCTGAATGGCAGACTATTGAATGCGTTGGCGATGTCTAACGACACCGCCAACAGCACGCCGCCACAGCACACTGCCTCTTCGGTCACGGCCCTAAGGCGCATCACGGCATCGACCGTCGAACGCCCCTCTCGGAATCCGAACTGGGCATCCGACAGGTCGGGCCCCACCTCACTGAGGTGCCGGACGATGCGGGCAGAGATTATCCTTTCGAACAACTTGCCCGCCTCGTCCAGCAACACGATGGGCCTATAGGCCGCGACCGAATCGGCAGGCCGTCCCGGCTTCTTCAGCAGGACCAGCTTCCCGCATTTCCAGCACTCAGGGAAGTGTCCGGACGCTAGACTAGCATCCAACACTTCCCTGAGGCGGTCCGACATATGGTCGAGGGCTCGGGCCATCACTCGGGCTGGTATCCCGTCCGGCCCGGGGGCGGTGTTCTTGGAACGAATCCGCAGAACAGCCGCCCCTACCTCCGATTCCCTCACGGGTGGAGCATCGTCCTCTCTACCCCCGTCGTCTCTGACCGAGTAGGCCATCGACGGGGGTGTGTGCTCTGCCCGCTGAGGGAAAAGGCCCTCGACCACTTCCTGCAGGAAGCTGGGCTGGAGAGTCTCGGTAAGGGGGGGGCCCGGCGTGCGGAGCTTTTGACGCACCGCACGATACGGGCGACCCCAGGGGTCACGATCGAGGCTCTCCAGCATCTCCTTTCTCTTGGCGTCCTTGGCGCGGCAAATGGCCAGCTTCAGAGTTTTCCGCGCTTCGCGGTACTCCTCATGAAGCTGGTCATCCTCACCGTTTCCGCGGTGACGTCGCCGGCTGCGGGTGTAGGACCTCCGGGCACGGGTACAGGCCGCACGGAGGTCCGCCAACTCCTGGGACCACCAGTAGACCTCCTTCCGTGGAGGCCGACGACTCCGGATGCGGGGCATGGCCGTATCGCAAATCTGCGTAATCGCATCGCGAAAACGGCCAGCCCCCACGTCCACGTCAACCTCCCCGGCCGAGGCCTGCGGAGACAGCCAAGAATGAATAATGGCTGCCTCCTCCAGCAGGTCCCTGTCGAGCTTGGCGACAGCCCACCGCGGAAAGCGGGATGATTGCCGCGCCGTGTGACCCCTACTGGGGCCCTGGGACCGGGAGAGCTCAAATCGGATATACAAATGATCCGAGAGCGTCTCGACCTCTTCCAGGACACACCAGTTCCTTACTCGTGCGGCAACAGCAGGGGTAGCGAACGAAAGGTCCACTATCGACCCGCCCTGCTGTCGCACGCACGTGTTGGTGGAGCCTCTGTTCAGCAAACAGAGGCCCACCGAAGCCGCCCACTCCACTACGGCTTCGCCCTTGGCGTCCGTCCCGGGGGACCCCCACGCAATGGACTTTGCGTTGAAGTCCCCCAGCACGAGGACGTGCCCAGACGCTAGTCGCCGTATCGAGGTCTCCAAGGTGTTGAGGAAGACCTCGAAGTCACTCAGACTCCGGTTTGGGGAGAAGTATACACCGTAAACGGTGACCCCCCCCCAATCGGCGGCAACATATCCAGTACCCTTGTCTCTTAGCGACAAGGGCGGGGAATGAGCCGCCGTGGAGCTGACGACTGCCACGGAGCCGTCCCGGTCACCCATCCAATTTGGACGGGGAGGAACATAATAGGGCTCCGCGACTACGGCAACACCTATTGACCACTGCGCCATGGTTTGCAGGAATAAATCCTGCGCCGCGGCACAGTGGTTCAGGTTCGTCTGGACCAGGAGGCTGGAGACTTGATCCATTAATGGATCGTCTCTACAGCCTCCTCCATGGGCGTCGGCGTCGACGCACGAGCGACGTCGGAGGTAGCCTGGGTCGACTGGCTAACCTCCGACGCTTGCCGAGAAGCACGGGAATGCCTGCAGCCTCCCTGCCCCATCTGGTGATTGGCGGGCTTATTACCCGCCGCACATATGGGGCAGTGAGGGGCAGCAGAACATTCTGCCGCCTTGTGCCCCGGTCGACCGCAGCGGAAACAAAGACCGCTGCAGTCAAAACAGTTGGCGCACTTGGCGCGTGTGTGTCCCGCCGACAGGCATTTAAAACACCTCATCGGCCTCGCCGCCAGGACTGTTATCCTGGCGCTCACGAAGCCGACGAGGAGCCTGCCAGCATCGCCCAGCACTTTGGCTGCCGCAATTGGGCAGCTGAGCCACACCGCACCAAGGCCTCCTGGACCGGGGCGGATGGTGCCGACCTTAATGTTTTCCGCGCTGCAGTTCGTCTTCTCCTGCACTGCAACGCGGACATCCTCGGCCGTGACGGAGTCGTCCAGGCCCGAGATGCGCAACTCCGCGCACTTCGTAGGCCTGGCGATCCGAACACCATCCGTTTCTGCAAACATTTCCCTCAACTTCTCGGCAAATGCGTCTGCCGACTTTGCGCCTTCAGCCCCGGGGAACTCGAGAACTCGAGCTCCCGTCTGGGCGAGGCGCAATCTAACGCCGGTCGTCCCGAAAGAGGCGAGACTAGCCCGGGCCCTCTTGAAGAGGGCTGCGTAGGAAAGTCCGCCTTCAGCCGCCTCCGGCGACACGGTCACCACTACCGCCGCGGTTTTAGGCGGCTGCAGCTTCCGCGGCTTCGTCTTCTTGACCTGTGTCGCCGGCGGCGCCTGCGGGGTAGAGGCCGCCTTTTGGGCAGCCTTCTTGGCCCGCTTTCGGGACTTTTTGGACCCCCCGACTACCTGCCAATCCTCATTGGAGGGGGCAGCTGTGGAGGGGCCAGGTACCGGCGTTGGAGTGGGGAGCGGAGGGAACTCCGCTCCAGCTCTTGCCGTAGTCTTAGACCCCGGCTTCGGGGCAGCCGTCTTTGTTGCCGCTTTGGCCCCCTGCCGTGTCTTTTGGGCAGCCGAAGGAGCAGGCACCGACGTCGCCACCGCGTAGGTGACGCGACCACCCACCACGGGGAGCGGTGTCGGCGCTGAGGGGCCCTTAGGGCCTGCGAGCGGCGGCCGAATGATAGGGGCCGGCGGCAGCCTCGCCTCCAGACCGGCCAGACGTCCGTCAAACATCTGCCACGCCGCGTCGAGGAATCGACGTAGGGTGGCATCAGGGACCTCGGGGTCGGCAGAAGCCGACTGGGACTTAGACGGTCCCGGCCGCGACGCAGACGGGGCCGGCCGTGACGCCGAAGGGGCGGGCCGCGACGCTGACGGGGCCGGCCGCGACGCAGACGGGGCCGCGGCCGAGGCCTCGCGCCCAGGGCGCTCCGCCCGAAATTCAGCGAACTGAGCGCTAAGCTCAGCCACCTGCCCCGTCAAACGGTCGTTTGCCGCCTGGAGGCGAGCTACGTCCCCTATCAATGACTGGACGACTCCACCCAGTGTGGAGGAGGAGTCCTTAAGGGCCCTTACAAAAGAGCCCTTAAGGTTTACAGACTTGGCGGCCACCTTGTTGATAATGGCAACCGCCGCCTGTGCCCTCTCCTGCAGCGAGGCCGGTGTTTGGGGCCCTGAATCCCCATCCACCGGCTCTCCGATCTTCAACAGGAGACCCGAAATCTCCTCCTCCGCCTGAATCTCGCCGTCCGCTCTGACTCGCCTATATGATTCCGCCTTACTAAAGGCGGAACCAGACGGGGCCGGCACCGGGGTTCGCGAGCGTCCCCTCTGGCTGCTCGCTATTTTTGGCGGCAACATGTGTTGTGCGTCGCTCTCCTCGTCGTTGGAGCGTACGCGTTTGCGGCTGTCGCTTAGCTCCAAGTCCATAGCCTCCAATGCATCAGCATTGGAGCCACCCGCGCCATCCGACGAGTGGCTGGACCTGGAGCGCGTACGCTCCGATGTTCTGCGGCTCCCAGCAGCCCGACTGACTGCTGGGAGCACCGCCGATATAGGCGCCCCAGACGCAGACTCCTCCTCGGTAGAGGAGTCGTCTGCCCTCCGGAACTGCCCCTTGGCGTTCCTCCTTCCCTTCACTTTCGTCTCCCTCTCTCTCTCTGGTCCGGTGTGCTTGCTTTTGGTCGTTGTAGTTAGATCGGTCGTATTTTCATTTTTATCAAATTTATCAGTACCCATAAAATTCCCACGAGTATGGGGGAAATAAAAAGTCCGTCCGGGCGGTGCCCCCTGCACCCGGATAAGCCTAAATACTGTGGAGGTCGGCCGGTATCCACAGGTTTTAACGACTTGGCTGTCGGGTGTTATAGACTATCCTTGTCATGGGCCGGCCAATTAAGGCAAGCCCTCCGGCCAACAGGTTCTCAACATACCCTCCTGGAGCCACCAGTCAGGTCGTTGCTGAGCCCCTGTTGGTTACGGAATGCGACAGGGTGGCTAGCCCCGTCCCACCGACGAGTGTCAGCCCCTGAATTAACAGTGGGCTGACCCGTCCCAGGTTCCTCTCGAACCTACTTGCACTCCAATACGCCCTCTGCTAGATCAGAGGGACGATTGGAGTGCTCTCCGCGGCAGTCTTTCCAGACTCCGCCAGGTATCCCATTTAGTTACTTACACGAAAGCTCAAATTCGACACCCCACGCCTGAGCATGGGCGGGATCGGGATTGCAATGTCCGAAGATCTAAAATTATTAGGAGTAACAATAGACCGGAAGTTAACCTTCAATAAGCACGTCGCAAACGTTTGTGGCAAAGCAGTCGGAATCTACAAGCAGCTTTGCAGGGCTGCCAGAACAACATGGGGTCTACAACCGGACATTATTAAAATTATCTACACAGCGGCAATGGAACCGATTATTTTGTACGCCGCCAGCGTATGGGCTCCAGCCGCCAAAAAGGTGGGAATAGTTAAGTTACTGGGAGCAGTACAAAGAGGAGTAGCACAGAAAATGTGCAAGGCCTACCGAACTGTCTCCTTGAACTCCTCACTCATCTTGGCGGGAATTCTCCCCCTCGACCTCCGAGTCCGTGAGGCGGCCTCACTTTATGAGGCTAAGAGGGGAGCACCGCAGCAGATTCTTGGGGACAGGGAGGTAGAGCGAATGCAGTCGGCGTTGCTGGCACCACACCCCGCGGAGCGGAATGGCCTGGAGTTCGGAAACCTGGTGGACCAACGCCAGCTAGCAACACCGTCAGATTTTGAAGTTACCATCTTTACAGATGGTAGCAGAATTGGGGGAAAAGTTGGAGCAGCGCTGTCGATATGGGATGGAAGAAGGGAGACAAAATCGATAAAATTGACATTATCAGCGTACTGCACGGTGTACCAGGCCGAACTCCTGGCCATCTGCGTCGCAACGAGGGAGGTTAAGAAGATCAAGGCCTCAAAGCTCCGCATTCTCAGTGACTCCATGGCAGCACTAATGACAGTGACAAACTACAGTTGCCTCCACCCACTGGCAGTGGAAACTAGAGAGAATATAAAATCCCAGTCTCTCCAGAACAAAGTTGTCACTCTGTTCTGGGTCAAAGCCCACGCAGGGGTGGAGGGAAACGAAAGAGCGGACCATTTAGCCAAGGAAGCTGCTGAGAAGTCGAAGCAGAAGCCGGATTACGATCTGTGCCCGGTTTCATTCATCAAGCGAAATCTGCGCATGCAGACGCTTGATGAATGGAACCACAGGTACAAAATTGGTGAAACCGCAAAGGTCACCAAGCTATTTTTCCCAGATGCGGTGTCGGCGTACAAAATAATCGGAAAGATCAAAATTGATTACATACTCACACAAACAATGACGGGGCACGGTGGGTTCTCCGAATACTTGGAACGGTTCAAGTGTAAGGAGAGCCCATCCTGCATCTGCGACCCTGCCGAAAGGGAAACCGTACCACACATCTTGTGCCGTTGCCCTGTCTTCGCGCTAGAGCGACACAATTATGAGAACAAACTTGACATAAAAATCAGCGAACAAAATCTATTTGAAATTATAAAAAGTAAAGATAGGGATGTGTTTTTAGAATACTGCACAAGGTTGGTAAATATTGTAATAAAGAGGAATAAAACAAGAGTATAAGTAAATTATGTTTACACAGTATAGTATGATATATTAGTGATAATCATAAGTAATATAATGTAAATAGCAAAATAAGTGAGTAGTGATAGAAAAACATCCATGTAATAGCAGATAAGGAAAACTATGTAATAATAAGTAAGAACTAGAATAGATATTAAGAAAATATTAATACTAAGACAAATAGTATATAAATAAACTGTAAGATTCTATATGTAGTACTAGAAGAATAAAATATAAACTGTAAGATTTTTTATATATGTAGTAAACAATGTCTCGAATGTAAGAATAGCCTAAGTCAAGCATGTAAAAAGCGAAATTAAATCAAAATTTGAACGTCCCTTATTTCCCCGTAATATTAAGACTAAGCAGAAAAGTATTAAATAGAAGTAAAGAAACAGACAAAATAGTTTAGAGCACGGGAGTCCCACCCGTAAAGAACGAATGAATAGAATAATAGAAAGAAACAGTATGCGGCATGACAGTACGAGAGGTATATAAGCGAGAACTGGTATGAAACTGAACTAGTTTAACAAAGGCTCCGATAATGTTGGAGGTAGAGATAATAAAAAAAAAAAAAAAAAAAAAAAAAAAAAAAAAAAAAAAAAAAAAAAAAAAAAAAAAAAAAACCTAACCTAACCTAACCAGTCTCGTACGCTTAGATGCCGTGACAACAGCGTTTTTACCTCGCTCCTCAGTGTAAAAATCGTGTGTGTAGCAAAGTGTCGCCGATTTTTAAGTGTAATAGCTTAAAAGTTGCGCCGTCGCAAGACGAACGTTTTGCAAAAAAAAACCGCGTGGTTTTTGGACCAGAACTGTGGATTATATAGGCGAAAGAATATAAATTTTTTCGTTAAAAGTGACAGAGTGGGTGAAAGACCTTATATCTCCGGATTAAGATCTGTAACCCCCGGTTTTTCGACTGTGGAAAGTTGCGCAGTGAGTGCCCGAACCTTTAGAGACCTCTCTCGGATTTTTGCAGTGACTAGTGCCAGAGTTGTGGTTCTCTTTCCAAAAATTTTTCGATCAAAACAATCAGAAAAAGTGAAAAGGTCTTGTAACTCCGAAAAGCGATCTACGACCTCCGGTTTTTTAACCGTTAAGGGGTGCGTCTCAGGTGTCCGCGCCTTTTGAGACCCCTCCCGGATTTTTTAGACGCTTTTCGACGAAGTTATAGTGACTTTTGCAAAAGGGCGTGGCCGGTGAAAAAATTTTTCACCATCACCGATATCACCCGGTGATAGCCCAAAAGTTGCGCGCTAGCGAGAGGAATACAACAGTGAAAGTCCGGTGAAAAACGGACCAGGACTTCTGTGTTTTTCACTACAAAAACTATTTTTAACCTACAAATGTGAAAGTGACACTAAAAAGTGGTGAAACCTGGACTTTTTGTTCTTGACCCCTGTGGTTCCTGTTTTGTGAGGGTGCGTCTCGGGGATTCGCATCTTTTGAGACCCCTCTCAAGAATTTTGGGACACAGCTGTGGGAGCTACGGCCCCCTTTTTCAAAAGGGCGTGGCGGTGAGGTCCTTGATCCTGGTCCCTCAGGAGTGTATCTGTAACTGAACAGTGTGTGAGACGCCCAGCGGAACCAGGAACCGCTTACAGAAATAAGCTAAGTACTTTACTTTAAAACTTATAGTGCTTTTAGTGCGACAAACTCTTGACAACCCTAGCTTTAAGGGTGGTTTTTTAACCCCCTCCTTCAACTTTCTTTCCAATAGATAAATAAGTGACGAAGTGATAGAGACCTTCCTGGCTCAAATCGGACAAGGAATGAAGAAGCTATAGTGTCGCAAACTTTTTAAAAATTCAAGACAATACACCTACTAAGGCATTTAGTTATTACATAAGTGAAAGTAGGTCAACATTTTTCTAAAAAACTTATAAACCTTTATATCTTGAAGACCCGTGGTCTGACCGGGCCGACCAGGGTATTTATAGGCTTCCCGCAACATACACCGTCCATCCCAAGTGGGATTAACAAATTGCGGTAAAACTTTTTGAAACAGTAGGCCAAACTTTTAGGAGAAAACCTCTGTATCTTTGGATTGGCTGGACCGAAAATTACCGGATTTTCGAGGTTGAGACCAGCAAAAGAAGTGCTACCATCTACGCACCTTTCCTTAGCAAAAGGAAAAATTTCTCCAGAAAATTATAAGTTGTGGAACAAAATAAATCAAATATTTTATTATTATTTTGCTGCCGTACCAACAGAAAAACACAAAAAGTGTATCACACCCATATCTCCCGACTGGTTGAACCGATCCTGTTGAAACTTGGGAATCGGAAGCTCCTTGTGGAGGCCCCCCCTTTGACCTTACTGGTTGGACCGCTTCCTGGAAGAGTCCCTGGAATAAAGGGATAAAACCAGGAAACATCAATATCCTTGGCCTGGTCGGGCCAATTCCAAAAATCTCTTCGGGGATAGAATCCCCTTGACAAAGGGGAACTACTGGAGCCTTCAGTTGGACCAATTTGGAAGAGGTCCGGGAAGAAAAGGGAATAAAACCCGAAATATCTAACTTCGGTTTGGCTGGTCCGATTTGGATAATTCTTTCAGATTGTGGCTCAGGATAGGGAGGACAACCCGACATAATAGAGAGGAGCTCTATATAGAGTCACAATCCTCTACGAAAATTAGTTTTAAGTTTTCAAATTTTAAATCATTTTGATTTACATTTTTATTTTATTTACTTTTGAATTCACTAAAATTATAGTAATAGACTAACTCTTTGATAGAGTTAAAAACTACTTTTAACCACCCCCCAAATAATTTAATTTTAAATTATTTTACTTTTAACTCGTTAAATTTAAGGTGTCCAAAACTTAATTTAATTATAGTGACGGGGACTGTATACATCCCCTAAACATAAGGACAACTCTACCGTGTAGAGTCCACGTCTCCTCACAGAGAGAAAATTAATTTTAAGTTTTTATTGACATTATCTCCAAATTTTAATTTGAAATTTTAAATTGTATTTGAATTTATGTGTATTTTTTTTGACCTAGTATATAGACGTGTACCCCCTTTTACAGGGTTAAATATTAAGGATAACCACACCCCTCTATACAGGGTTGTATAACATTAATTTTAGAGATTGACAATTTTCTCCGCCCACTCAGAATGTATCAGACACCACCAGCATCTGTAGTAGTAAAGGGACAGGCCTCCCCTAGCACCAACACCTCGCCCTCGCTAGTGCTGGACGCCGCCAAAACGTTTATCAGGAGACCAACCACCAAAAGGAGGTCACTGGACAACATGACCACCTATAAGAGACAGCAAAACAGCTACGCTGATCAGCCCAGTGACCAACTGCTCCAGGAGGTAATGAAGACCTTCGAGGACATACCCTTGAAGGTCCAACAGTACCCTCAAATGAGGAAGGATATTAAGACCTTCCTGGAGCAGAACTCCGATAGATGTCAGCGCATCCTCTTCGAGCTCAGTGGGAGGATGAAGAGCTTGGAGAGGGCGGCGTCCGGCACCGCTGGTGCGGTGGTCGCGGCTACACCTCCCGTAGAGGAGAGAGCCGCAGCGACGGCCGCGCCCCCGGCTCACGAGGAGGAAATACTGGAAAAACTGGGGGAGATTGAAACAAATATCTACAATTGGATAAAACAGTCACGCGACGAATTAAAGAAAGAACTCCGGGACCTTGGCGAGGAAAACGATGCACGAACCGTGGCCACAACGGAACTTTTTCATGAAAAGTTGGAAAGGGCACAAACTGAAATCGACCAAACGACCAAGGAGCAAATAGTGCGTGCGCAGTCCCATATAGAAGACCTAATTGGGACAGTAGCTAGAGACGTTGTGGTCGAAACCAAAACGCACTTCGGCATCGCAGTAAAAGAACTGGCTACCCAGAACCAAGGTGTCCCGGAGCATAACCCCCAGACTTACGCCAGTGTTGCAGCGGCCAGACCCCGGCGCCGGCCGGCACTTCACTCTGTGGCTGTTACCTCTAAGGATAGACAGGAGACGGCCGGAGAGGTATTCACCAGGGTGGAGAAGGCGGTCGACGCCAGGAGTACTGGCCTAAAAATCTCAAAGGCCAGAAAGGCAAAGAATAGCGTCGTTATTCTTGGCTGCGACACGAAAGAAGAGATAGCGAGAGTGAGGACACAAATAGAAAGTAAAGGCGAGGGGCTTGTGGTAGAGCCCATGAGGAATAAGGACCCGCTGGTCGTCCTTAAGGACGTCCACGCGGAGAGCGATAACGACCAGATGATATCCGCCATATACACACAAAACGCGGCAGTCATCATGGGCCTACCACAGGAGGAAAGAGAGGCCAAAATCAAATATAGAAAAAGAACTAAGAATCCGGGGACTTCCCACATCGTCCTTCAAGTAGGGCCAAGAGTATGGCAGAGAATGGTGGAGGCTGGGACACTTTACTTGGACCTGCAAAGGGTCAGGGTGGAGGACCAGTCTCCACTCATTCAATGCACTAGGTGCCTGGCATTCGGACATGGCCGTAAGTTCTGCACCGAGAGTGTGGACAGGTGTAGTCACTGTGGGGGCCCGCACTTGCGCAAGGATTGCGCAGACTATAGTGCGGGTTCAGTACCGCGGTGCTGCAACTGTTCGCACTCTGGGTCGCGGAGCGTCGGCCACAACGCCTTCAGCGCCGAATGCCCTACACGCGCCAAGTGGGATTACTTGGCGAGGGAGACAACGGCGTATCTATGACACACAAACACACAGAAACACACTACACAAAAACATACATAAATACACATTGATATAATGAACATATTATAATAATATAGGAATATATCAAAACACGCACACAACAATAAACACTAGAATTACACTAATTTGACAGACATACATTGACCGAAACAGTTCACTATTAGGAACGAAACAACTATATATATAAATGTATATATATATATTGTTAAAAGTATGACGCAACAGAAAAGAGTGAACTGCGGATGGGAACACACACGGACGAAACATTAGGCACGCACACGAAAACAAGTATACAATACACAAATACGTGTCATGGATACCGAGTCTCCCTGACCGGGAGACGAGTGGGAGGCCCCTCGATAGGTAACGCACAAAAGTCCCACTATAACATATAGAGCTGAAACAAAATAACAAGTAGGAAATAAATGTATAATTAGCATAACTTGTAACTGGCAACAAATATAGACATATATAACATGATAAATAAATGAAATGTATGTACTATAGATACAATAGATGAAACTGAATATAAAAATAAATATGTAAATAAATGGAAATATATGTGTAATACATACAATAGATAGCAAAGGGTATATAAATATAGTGTAAATAAATAAAAACATATATGTAATACATACAAAGATGGAATGGTGGTATATATGAACATAGTGTGTAAATGGATATGTCATATGTATAATAAGTACAACAGATAGAAAATAGAATATATAAGTATAGTGTATAATACACGTATCAGAATCATCAGATTAAAAGAAAACTGAAAGCAACATATGTACAATGAATGTAGTAGAAGGCAAATAGATAAAATACAATATGATGTAAACAAATAGAATATAAACATACAGGATACAATGGATGAGCGAATGTATGTGTACAGTAACTGTAAATGTGCTGTACATATGGATTTGAGCGTTGTGTGTACTTTATATACATATATATTACACAATTAGAAATATATATAAATAGATAGTTGAAAATAACATATGTACAAAAATGTAGTAGAAGACAAATAGATATAATGTAATATGATGTAAACAAATAGAATGTAAGTATATAGGACACAGAGGATGAACGAATGTATGTGTACAGCGACTCGAACCGACTAAAACCACACGGTGTGCCACTCTGCGCCTGTGAAGGGAGGAATCCGGGAACTGCAGTTATTAACACGTCCGGACCCCTCCCAGCGCTTGCCCGCACAGTAGCGGGCACCGTCAGCTGTTAAAATCTCAATTTAGGCGACGTACGGCACACGCGTAACGTCGCCTCCTCGCGGGAGGCCACTAGAGCGGATGGAAGGGAAAGCCCGTCCCGACCATCCGCGGCCACACTCAGGGCGGCATGAGGCGCTGATAGGCGCGCCTCCGCCGCCCGGTTCGCCGGCGGCGGATTGGGTCCGAGTGGATATCATCCTCCCGGGCCTTCTCCGCCACCTCCTTCTGCGAGATTACGTCTTCGCAGAAGGTTGCGACCGCGGTAAAACTGCTGTCGCTACCGGCCATGGAGCGTATGACGGCCGGTAGCGAGAGATCTCCTCCGATGACTGCAGTGAGGGCCCGGCGCTGCGACGCCCAAGCGGGGCAAATCGCCAGCGTATGCTGGGCCGAGTCCTCACTGCAGTCGCAGTGGTGGCAGGCGGGACTCAATTCCCTCCTAGCGACCGAGTGCAGGTACTTCCCGAAGCAACCATGCCCGGAAAGGACCTGCGTCAGTCGGAAGGAAAGGGTCCCGTGCTGCCGCCCTGCCCACTCGAGGATGACCGGCTGGAGAGCCTCCACGGCGGCAAAGCCAGCGCGTGGAGTCTCCAGCCGGAACGACCATCTAGCCATCGTGGCTCGACGGGCGGCTTCACGCCAGTCGCGTACCTCTTCGGGCGGAGGGCGATAGCCATACTCCGCCCGATATTCAGCCACCCGTCGATAAACTTCGGCGAGCACTTCCGCCTCCAAATCCCATGGGGGTGTTCCGGCCAGGGCGCACGCCGCCTCGGTCGACACCGTGCGGTATCCGCGTATGGCTCTGACTGCCAGTACCCTCTGAGGCCGCCAGAGGCGAGCCTTATTTAGGGCAGTCAGAGCCGCCACCCACACCGGTGCACCGTACAGCGCCATCGACCGGACCACCCCCGTGTAGAGGTGTCGCGTTGTGACGCTGGCTCCACCCAGATTGGGCAAAAGTCGCCCAAGGGCGGAGGCAGCATCGACCAGCTTGGGACCAAGCTGTCGGAAGTGCTCGTCGAAGAGCCACCTACCGTCGAGGATCAGGCCCAGATACCTCATCTGGGCCCGAACCGGTACGAGGACCGAGTTGACCTCTATTGAGGCGCCGGCGGGTGGACCACGACGGGGCCCATGGAACAATAGGGCCTCCGTCTTGTCCAGGGCCACCCGTAATCCCATTGCCTCGATGCGCCCAACCACCAGAGAAACTCCCCTGGTGGCCAGGCACGCCGCCTCTTGGAAGTTCGCTCCCCGGGCTGTGACCAATGTGTCATCGGCGTAACAAATTACGCCCAGCCCGGGGGGGAGACGACCTCGCAGGACCCAGTCGTACCCCACGTTCCACAGGAGTGGTCCAAGGACAGACCCCTGCGGAACGCCGCACGACATGGGTCGCCGTCTCAAGACGCCCTCTCGGTCCTCGTACACGACGGTACGCTCCTCTAGATAGTCTGCCACTAGCCGCCTCAGGTACTCTGGCACTCCGTGGTAGTGGAGTGCTTCCCTGATGCAGCTAAATGGCAGACTATTGAAGGCGTTGGCGATGTCCAAGGACACCGCCAACACCACGCCGCCACAGCTCACTGCCTCTTCGGTCACGGCCCTAAGGCGCATCACGGCATCGACCGTCGAACGCCCCTCCCGGAATCCGAATTGGGCGTCCGACAGGTCGGGCCCCACCTCGCAGAGGTGCCGGACGATGCGGGCAGAGAGTATCCTCTCAAAAAGTTTACCCGCCTCGTCCAGCAACACGATGGGCCTATAGGCCGCGACCGAATCGGCAGGCCGTCCCGGCTTCCTCAATAGGACCAGCTTCCCGCTTTTCCAGCACTCAGGGAAGCGTCCGGACGCCAGGCTAGCATCCAACACTTCCCTGAGGCGGTCTGACATATGGTCGAGGGCTCGGGCCATCACTCGGGCTGGTACCCCGTCCGGCCCGGGAACCTAACCTTTTTTTTTTTTTTTTTTTTTTTTTTTTTTTTTTTTTTTTTTTTTTTTTTTTTTAACGTGTGGAAATCCCCTCGGACCGTCACCCCACCGGGGCTTGCGGCGGGGCGGTGTGTCGGACTCGAACCGACTAAAACCACACGGTGTGCCACTCTGCGCCTGTGAAGGGAGGAATCCGGGGACTGCAGATATTAACACGTCCGGACCCCTCCCAGCGCTTGCCCGCATAAAAGCGGGCACCGTCAGCTGTTAACATCTCGATTTAGGCGACGTACGGCACACGCGTAACGTCGCCTCCTCGCGGGCGGCCACTATAGCGGATGGAAGGGAAAGCCCGTCCCGACCATCCGCGGCCACACTCAGGGCGGCATGAGGCGCTGATAGGCGCGCCTCCGCCGCCCGGTTCGCCGGCGGCGGATTGGGTCCGAGTGGATATCATCCTCCCGGGCCTTCTCCGCCACCTCCTTCCGCGAGATTACGTCTTCGCAGAAGGTTGCGACCGCGGTAAAACTGTTGTCGCTACCGGCCATGGAGCGTATGACGGCCGGTAGCGAGAGATCTCCTCCGATGACTGCAGTGAGGGCCCGGCGCTGCGACGCCCAAGCGGGGCAAATCGCCAGCGTATGCTGGGCCGAGTCCTCACTGCAGTCGCAGTGGTGGCAGGCGGGACTCAATTCCCTCCTAGCGACCGAGTGCAGGTACTTCCCGAAGCAACCGTGCCCGGAAAGGACCTGCGTCAGTCGGAAGGAAAGGGTCCCGTGCTGCCGCCCTGCCCACTCGAGGATGACCGGCTGGAGAGCCTCCACGGCGGCAAAGCCAGCGCGTGGAGTCTCCAGCCGGAACGACCATCTGTCCATAGTGGCTCGACGAGCGGCTTCACGCCATTCGCGTACCTCTTCGGGCGGAGGGCGATAGCCATACTCCGCCCGATATTCAGCCACCCGTCGATAAACTTCGGCGAGCACTTCCGCCTCCAAATCCCACGGGGGTGTTCCGGCCAGGGCGCACGCCGCCTCGGTCGACACCGTGCGGTATCCGCGTATGGCTCTGACTGCCAATACCCTCTGAGGCCGCCAGAGGCGGGCCTTATTTAGGGCAGTCAGAGCCGCCACCCACACCGGTGCACCATACAGCGCCATCGACCGGACAACCCCCGTGTACAGGAGTCGCGTTGCGACGCTGGCTCCACCCAAATTGGGCAAAAGTCGCCCAAGGGCGGAGGCAGCGTCGACCAGCTTCGGACCAAGCTGTCGGAAGTGCTCGTCGAAGAGCCACCTACCGTCGAGGATCAGGCCCAGATACCTCATCTGGGCCCGAACCGGTACGAGGACCGAGTTGACCACTATGGAGGCGCCGGGGGGCGGACCACGACGGGGCCCATGAAATAGTAGGGCCTCCGTCTTGTCCAGGGCCACCCGTAAGCCCAGCGCCTCGATGCGCCCGACCACCAGAGAAACACCCCAGGTGGCCAGGCGCGCCGCCTCTTGGAAGTTCGCCCCCCGGGCTGTGACAAGCGTGTCATCGGCGTAACAAATTACGCCCAGCCCGGGGGGGAGACGACCTCGTAGGACCCAGTCGTATCCCACGTTCCACAGGAGTGGTCCAAGGACAGACCCCTGCGGAACGCCGCACGACATGGGTCGCCGTCTCAAGACGCCCTCTCGGTCCTCGTACACGACGGTACGCTCCTCTAAATAGTCTGCCACTAGCCGCCTCAGGTACTCTGGCACCCCGTGGTAATGGAGTGCTTCCCTGATGCAGCTAAATGGCAGACTATTGAAGGCGTTGGCGATGTCCAAGGACACCGCCAACACCACGCCGCCACAGCTCACTGCCTCTTCGGTCACGGCCCTAAGGCGCATCACGGCATCGACCGTCGAACGCCCCTCTCGGAATCCGAATTGGGCGTCCGACAGGTCGGGCCCCACCTCGCAGAGGTGCCGGACGATGCGGGCAGAGAGTATCCTCTCAAAAAGTTTACCCGCCTCGTCCAGCAACACGATGGGCCTATAGGCCGCGACCGAATCGGCAGGCCGTCCCGTCTTCCTCAACAGGACCAGCTTCCCGCATTTCCAGCACTCAGGGAAGCGTCCGGACGCCAGGCTAGCATCCAACACTTCCCTGAGGCGGTCCGACATATGGTCGAGGGCTCGGGCCATCACTCGGGCTGGAACCCCGTCCGGCCCGGGGGCGGTGTTCTTGGAACGGATCCGAAGAACAGCCGCCCCAACCTCCGATTCCCTAACGGGCGGCACATCGTCCTCTCTACCCCCGTCGTCTCCGACCGCATAGGCCATCGACGGGGGTGTGTGCTCCGCCCGCTCAGGGAAAAGGCCCTCGACCACTTCCTGCAGGAAGCTGGGCTGGAGAGTCTCGGTAAGGGGGGGGCCCGACGTGCGGAGCTTCTGACGCACCGCACGGTAAGGGCGACCCCAGGGGTCACGGTCGAGACCCTCCAGCATCTCCTTTCTCTTCTCCTCCTTGGCGCGGCAAATGGCCAGCTTCAGAGTCCTCCGCGCCTCGCGGTACTCCTCATGAAGCTGGTCCCCGCCACCGTCTCCACGGTGGCGTCGCCTGCTACGGGTGTAGGACCTCCGGGCACGAGTACAGGCCGCACGGAGGTCTGCCAACTCCTGGGACCACCAGTAGACCTCCTTCCGAGGAGGCCGACGACCTTGGATGCGGGGCATGGCCGTATCGCAAATTTGCGTAACCGCATCGCGAAAACGGCCAGCCCCTACGTCCACGCCGACTTCCTCGGTTGGGGCCTGCGGAGACAGCCAAGATTGAATAATGGCCGCCTCCTCTAGTAGGTCCCTATCCAGCTTGGCAACAGCCCACCGCGGAAAGCGGGAAGGATGCCGCGCCATGTGACCCCTACTGGGGCCCTGGGACTGGGAGAGCTCGAATCGGATGTACAAGTGATCCGAGAGCGTCTCGACCTCTTCCAGGACACACCAGTTCCTTACTCGTGCGGCAACAGCAGGGGTAGCAAACGAAAGGTCTACTATCGACCCCCCTTGCTGTCGCACGCACGTATTGGTGGAGCCTCTGTTTAGTAAACAGAGGCCCACCGAAGCCGCCCACTCCTCGACGGCCTCGCCCTTGGCGTCCGTCCTGGGGGACCCCCACGCAATGGATTTTGCGTTGAAGTCCCCCAGCACGAGGACGTGCCCAGACGCTAATCGCCGCATCGAGGTCTCCAAGCTGTTAAGGAAGACCTCGAAGTCGCTCAAACTCCGGTTGGGGGAGAAGTAAACACCGTAGACGGTGATCCCCCCCCACTCAGCGGCAACATATCCAGAGCCCTTGTCCCTAAGCGACAAGGGCGGGGAATGAGCCGCCGCGGAGCCGACGACTGCCACGGAGCCGTCCCAGTCACCCATCCAGTGTGGACGGGGAGGAACGAAGTAGGGCTCCGCGACTACGGCAACACCGATCGTCCACTGTGCCATGGTTTGCAGGAAGAGATCCTGCGCCGCAGCACAGTGGTTTAGGTTCGTCTGGACAAGGAGGTTGGAGACGTGGTCCATTAATGGATCGTCTCTACAACCTCCTCCATGGGCGACGATGCAGACGCACGAATGACATCGGAGGCAGCCTGGGTCGATTGGCTAGCCCCCGATGTTTGCTGAGAAGCACGGGATGGCCTACAGCCCCCCTGCCCCATCTGGTGATTGGCGGGCTTATTGCCCGCCGCACACACAGGGCAGTGAGGGGCGGCAGAACACTCCGCCGCCCTATGCCCCAGTTGACCGCAGCGGAAACACAATCCGCTGCAGTCGAAACAACTGAGGCACTTGGTGCGAGTGTGTCCCGCGTCCAGGCACTTGTAGCACCTCATCGGTCTCGCGGCCAGCACCGTGACTCTGGCGCTCACGAAACCGACAAGGAGCCTGCCAGCGTCTCCCAAAATTTTGGCCGACGCCACGGGACAACTGAGCCATGCCGCACCAAGGCCTCCTGGACCGGGTCGGATGGTGCCGACCTTGATGTTGTCCGCGCTGCAACAGGTTTTCGCCTGAACCGCAACGCGGACGTCATCGGCCGTCACTGAGTCGTCCAGGCCCGAGATGCGCAACTCAGCGCACTTCGTAGGCCTGGCAACCCTGACACCATCCTTATCCGAAAATACCTCCCGCAGCTTCTCAGCAAAAGCGTCAGCCGTCTTGGCGCCTTCAGCCCCCGGGAACTCGAGGATTCGAGCTCCCGTTTGGGCGAGGCGCAGTCGGACCCCTGCCGTCGCGAAATCCGGGGCGAGACAGTCCCGGGCCGTCTTAAAGACGGCCGCGTAGGACAGTCCCCCACTTGCCGCCTCCGGTGACACCGTGACCACTACAGCCGCGGTTTTCGGCGGCTGCAGCTTCCGGGGCTTATTCGGAGTGGCCCGCGCCACCTTCGACGACTGCGGGCCAGAGGCCGCCTTTTGGGCAGCCTTCTTGGCCCGCTTCTTGGCCTTCTTCGACTTCTTTTCCCCCCCGACTACCTGCCAACCCTCATTGGAGGGGGCAGATGTGGAGGGGCCAGGCAGGGGTGTTGGAGTGGGGAGCGGAGCAATCTCCGCTCCAGTCACTGCCACCGTCTGGGGCCTTGGTTGCTGCGGCGGCGGTGCAGCCGTCCTAGCCGGAGCCTTCGCCCGCTGCTGCGTCTTTCGCGCGGCGGCAGGGCCCGGAACCGACGTCGCCGCTGCGTACGTGACTCGGCCACCCACCACGGGGAGTGGGGTCGGCGCTGAGGCGTCCTTCGTCCTCGGTGTCGCGAGTGGCGGCCGAACAATAGGGGCCGGTGGCAGCCTCGCCTCCAGACCCGCGATCCGTCCGTCCACCAGGTTACCCATTGCGTGCAGCATGTACTGCAGCATCTGCTGCAGGACGTCGTCGGGTACCCCGGGGACAGCAGGGGCCGGCTGGGACGCAGACGGGGCCAGCTGGGACTTAGACGGGGCCAGCTTAGACTTAGACGGGGCCGGCTGGGATGCAGACGGGGCCGGCCGGGACGCAGACGGGGCCGACCGGGACGCAGGCGGGGCCGGCCGCGACGTAGACGGGGCCGGCTGGGACGCAGACGGGGCCGGCTGGGACGTAGACGGAGCCGGCCGGGACGCAGACGGGGCCGGCCGGGACGCAGACGGGGCCGGGTCCTCTGGCCCAGGGCGCTCCGCCTGGAATTGGGCGAACTGGGAGCTCAGCTCTGCCACCTGCCCCGTCAGGCGATCGTTTGCCGATTGAAGGCGAGACACGTCCCCGATTAGCGTCTCTATGACCCCCGCCACTGCGGAAGAGGAGTCCTTAAGGGCCCTGACAAAGGGACCCTTAAGATTGACGGACTTGGTGGCCACCTTGCGGATGATTGCCACCGCCGCTTCCGCTCTCTCCTGCAGGGAGCACGGTGTACTGGGCACTGAGTCCCCATCCACCGGCTCACCGATCTTCAGCAGGAGACCGCTGATCTCCTCTTCCGCCTGCAGTTCTCCGTCCGCCCGAGCCCGCCTATACGATTCCGCCTTACAGAAGGCGGAACCTGATGGGGCTGACACCGGGGTTCGCGAGCGCCCCCTATGGCTGCTGGCAACCTTAGGCGGAGGCAACATCTCCTGAGAGATGTCGCTCTCGCAGCCCTGGGGGCGTCCGCGCTTCCGACCGTCTGCCTCCACGTCCATCGGTTCCGGTGCATCCGTCCTCACACCGGAACTACCACCCGGGACATCCACGGCGGACTTGGAACGTATGCGTTCCGATTGTCTTCGGCTCCCAGCAGTCGGATCGACTTCGAGCCCCACCGTTGCAGGCGTTACGGCCGTAGCAATCTCTTCAGTGGAGGAGTGGGCGTCCGCCTTCCGGAACTGCCCTCGGCTGTTCCTCGATGGGCGCGACACTGCCCCACTCCTTTTTTCCGCGTCCTGCGCGGTGCTAATCTTCGGGGGGTCGGTGTACTTTGTTACGCCGACGATACCCTAGTCACCGCGCGGGCCCCCACTTTTCGGGACGCCGCCGTCCTTGCCACGGCAGGTGTAGCCCACGTAGTGCGTCGCATCGAGGCGCTCGGCCTAAAAGTCGCCCTCGAAAAGTCCGAGGCCCTCTTCTTCCACGGGCCCCTGCAGACGCCGCCTCGAGATAGGACAATCATGGTGGGCGGCATCCCCATCGCTGTCGGGACCAGCCTGAAATACCTCGGGCTCGTTCTCGACAGTCGGTGGCGGTTCGCGGAGCATTTCCGGCAGCTGGCACCGAAGTTGCTGGCATTTGCCGGAATGCTCTCGCGGTTGCTGCCCAACAGCGGAGGCCCAGGGTCTGCATGCCGCCGTCTCTATGACGGAGTGGTGCGCTCCAAGGCGCTCTACGGAGCGCCCATATGGGCGGATGCCCTCTGCCCGGCGAATATCGCGCTGCTGCGACGACCGCAGCGCGCCATAGCGCAGAGGGCTGCACGGGCGTACCACACCGTCTCTTACGAGGCGGCGTGTCTGATTGCGGGGAGTATCCCCTGGGATCTCGAGGCCGGCGTCCTCAAGAGGGTGTACGACGAGGGCGCCCTGATGCGGCGTGCTATCGGGGGTCGGCCGCCTCCGGAGGAGATCGATCGCTGGAGACAATCGGCTCGCGATGATCTCTTCCGGAAGTGGGCCGAAAGACTGCGGGCGACGCGCAGCGGATCGCTGCTTGTGGGGGCCGTCAGGCCCGTCCTGCGTCAGTGGGTAGAGAGGGGTCATGGGGCCCCGACATACCACCTCACCCAACTTCTCACGGGCCATGGCTGTTTTGCCAAGTACCTGTGGGAAGTGGTGGGGATAGAGTCGGAGCCCCGGTGCCGAAACTGCACCAGCGGAGACCCGGACACGGCCTACCACACCCTGGCTGTGTGTGAAGCGTGGGACGGACAAAGGACGGCCCTCATAAGCACCATTGTTGCGGACCTCTCGCTGTCGGCCGTAATTCCAGCTATGGCTGGCAGCGGAGAGTGTTGGGCTGCCGTTGCCTCGTTCGCTGACGAGGTGATGGCGGCTAAGAGAGAGGCTCTGCGGGAGCGGGAGCGAGCTGGGCTCACTCTCCCGCCCCGCAGACCCGCGGCGAGGGGGCGCCGGCGAGCACAATTCGCCCGCGTCCCCGAATGAGAGTGGCCACGGGCGGTGGGTCGGGGGACCTGCTGCCCCACGCTAATGTGGCGGAATGCGCCCCTCTGTGTTCCTGGGGTGCATTCATGAGGAGGACAGGCCCCATCATCTGGGCACGGTGGCCCGGATGGTGGGGCCTCGACTGAGGTGAGCCCGATAAAAAGGGCGTCCCTAGCCGAGTCGCGGTGAGCAAACTATCCCGCGGCTCGGTTTAGGTGAAGGAGGAACACCGTGGTGGTTTAGTGGGTAGTCTGGCCTCTCTTCGAGGTCAGGAGTCCCACACGAAGCGAACCCTCTGCCCCCGCGGGGGGTGAGCGAAGTGCGTAAATGCATTCCACCACGTAAAAAAAAAAAAAAAAAAAAAAAAAAAACCTAACCTAACCTAACCTAACCTAACCTAACCTAACCTAACCTTGGACACGTACATGTAAGTAAAATATCATAAAAAATTCAAAACAAAATTGCAATAATATATATATTTGAATATATATACATTGTTGACAATGAAACTCAATATCACCACCCCATAGAATTAAATAGCATTAAAATAAGTCATATAAAATACAGTAGAGAATCATAAAGTTAAATTACGAACATTATTAAATCAAATAAATAACAAAATTTAGGAATTAAATAAAAGTAAAACACTCACAGAAATACAACACGTACACAAAACAATTAAATAAAAAACAGCTTAAGAAACAACCAGCATAAGAAATTCTCAATAAGTTTGTATTCTAAAAGAATATATAAACTACTATTGACAAGAAACAACAGGAATAAGCAAAATAAAAAAGTCATAAATGTCACAGTCTCGCAAAGTGGTAAATAATAACAAAAAACATCTTGGAAAGAATAAAAAATTAGAATAAATTATTAAATTGAGCTTAAAATCATTTTGAATAAAATAGGAAACAAAAATTGCAAACAATAAGAATAATAGTATTTTAGGAAAATAAATAGACATAGGAAACATATATAAAATCAAGAGAAAAAGAAACTAAGCACAATAAAAATAAATAAGCTAATAATATTTCTATAGCAGCTAAATAAAATAGCCGTAGTAGTAGCTTGTGGGAGGCACTGGGTGCGAGAACCAAATACTACTAAATACGACGACACAAAAAATATAACACAGAATGATAAGGTCCTGTCTAATGGACGGGGAAAAGCAGAGAGGTCAAATAGACCTCACAAAAAAAAAAAAAAAAAAAAAAAAAAAAAAAAAAAAAAAAAAAAAAAAAACCTAACCTAACCTAACCTAACCTAACCTAACCTAACCTAACCTGGGGCGCGGCGTCGGGTAACCTCCACGTTGGCTTACGCGTTTCTTCTCCCTTTGGACTCCGGTCCTGGGGAGCGGAAGCGTGGAGGCTGGTGCGCCCTAGACAGGCGGTCAGGATACTCTGACTCTCAGGAGCTCTGTATGCTGGCCGTCTGACCAATAACCCGACAGCCCTTTTCAGGGCTTGACTCCATTGCACGAGGGGGTCGCGGGGTGGGATCCGCAGCAGCCCTTTTCAGGGCTCGGCGGGATCTAGGGGCGGGTCGGCCCACTGTTAACTCAGGGGCTGACAGGCACTAGTGCCACCGTCGGTGAGAGAGGCTTCGCCACCCTCTCGCGTTCCGTAACCAACAGGGGCTCAACTATGACCTGACTGGTGGCTCCAGGAGGGTAGCTGAGAACCTGTTGGCCGGAGGGCTTGCCTTAACTGGCCGGCCCGCGTCAAGGAAAAGACTCTAAAACCCGACAGCAAAGTCGTAAAAAGCAGACCTCTCGCCGTAGGCTGTGGCTCCGGCTATGGCCGGCGGCGATGAGTGTCGGGCTGCCGTCGCCTCACGGCTGATGGCGGCCAAGAGGAGGGGCTCTGCTGGGGCGGGAGTGGGCTGGGCTCGCTCTTTCGCCCCGCGGGCCACGGGGACGCCGGCGGGCGGAGTTCGCACGCGTCCCGGGGAGGGATGCCGGTGGGCGAAGTCCGCACGCGTCCCTGGGTGAGAGTGGCCACGGGTGGTGGATCGGGGGATCTGCCGCCCCATGCTAATGTGGCGGAATGCGCCCCTCTGTGTTTCTGGGGTGCATTCATGAGGTGTGCCCAACAACAAAGGGCGTCCCTAGCCGAGTCGCGGTGAGCAAACTATCCCGTGGCTCGGATTAGGTGAAGGAGGAACACCGTGGTGGTTTAGTGGGTAGTCTGGCTTCTCTTTGAGGTCAGGAGTCCCACACGAAGCGAACCCCCTGCCCCCGCGGGAGGCGAGCGAAGTGCGTAAATGCATTCCACCACGTAAAAAAAAAAAAAAAAAAAAAAAAAACCTAACCTAACCTGGGGCGCGGCGTCGGGTAACCTCCACGTTGGCTTACGCGTTTCTTCCCCCTTTGGACTCCGGTCCTGGGGAGCAGAAGCGTGGAGGCTGGTGCGCCCTGGACAGGCGGTCAGGATACTCTGACTCTCAGGAGCTCTGTATGCTGGCCGTCTGACCAATAACCCGACAACTGACCCCATTGCACGAGGGGGTCGTGGGATCCGCGTAGCCCTTTTCAGGGCTCGCCATCGCTCCCAGTACCCCTCTGTTTTCAGAGTGGACAGGGGAGAGATGCTGGATCGAGGGACGGGTCGGCCCACTGATTACTCAGGGGCTGACAGGCACTAGTGCCACCGTCGGTGGGAGAGGCCTAGCCACCCTCTCGCGTTCCGTAACCAACAGGGGCTCAACTGTGACCTGACTGGTGGCTCCAGGAGGGTATGCTGAGAACCTGTTGGCCGGAGGGCTTGCCTTAATTGGCCGGCCCATGACAAGGACAGTCTATAACACCCGACAGCGAAGTCGTAAAAACCTGTGGATACCGGCCGACCTCCACAGTATATAGGCTTATCCGGGTGCAGGGGGCACCGCCCGGATGGACTTTCTTTTCCCCCACACTCGTGGGACTTGTATGGATTTGTCTACTTTAAAAACTAAAAACAAAAATGATGATGTGCCAGTTTTGGCGGAGGAAATGGAGACGGAGATGGGGACGGAGACCGCGAGGTCTTCCGTCTCTGTAAATGAAATGGTGCCAGTGGTGGAGCTGGAGCGGATAGACTCGGCGGTAATGCTGGAGCGGATGACCGCTGCCAGCTTACCTGGAGTTGCGCGCTCGTCTTCCCCAGCTTTGGGAAGATTCTGGCGAAAGCGAGCCAATACCTTGGAGTCGCCCAGTGATAGTGATTCGGTGGATGGGGAGGGGCCTAAAAGGAACCGTGGCCGTCCCCCAAAAACGGGAGAATACGTCGGGCTGGCCAAGGCCAAGGCGGAGCTCAACGCGGCCAAGCAGCGTGAGCTCGAGCTCCGTGCTGAGGAGGAGCTCGCAGATGAGCTGCGGCTGCACCGGCAGAGGGCTCTCTATCTCAGAGAGACCCCTGGCCCGCAGCCGCAGCCCAGTCTGCAGCCCCAAGCGGGACTGGTATCCTCGGACACCCAGTCCCTCAGTGCCGAGGAGATCTCGGGCTCAATAGAGGCGGCGGTGAAGGTGGTCCAAACCATCGCCGCCAAGAGCTCCAATTTAAAGGGCCAATACGTGCGGGACCTCAAGGACGCGTGTGGCTCCATTATGGAGAACGTGCGCGTTCTGATGTCCCGCACGGAATCGGAAGAGGTGGCCAAGCTGCAGGCCGAGCTGGCGGCTGTGCGGGCCGAAATGCGGGCCATGAAGCAGCAGGCGGAGGCTGCGCCGCCCCCGATGAGCCGGGAAGAGATCGGCTTCCTGGTCGACGCCCGGCTCGCGGGGATCGCTGACCGCCTGCTGCCGGAGACCCGCATCCGTCCACCGCTGCAGGCGGACGCGAGGAATGCGGCGCGGTCCACCGGCGCACTTGAGCCCGAGCCTGAGACGTCTCCCTCAGAACCTCTCCCCCCTCCCCTCTCTCCTCCAATGCCAGGCGGGCAGGTGGAGGCAGGGCCGAGCCTTACCGGGCCGCCGGGGGGGAAGGAGGAGAGGAAGAAGAAGAAGAAGACAGGAAAGAAGACGGCCGCGGCGAAGGAGGCGGAGTCTGCCCGGATATCGCGGCAGTCGCCCCCGTCGACTTCGACGTTGGCTCCCGCCCCGCTCCCTCAAAGCGGGACATGGAGTGAGGTGGCGGCCAGGCCAAAGAAGCCTAAACCGCCCCCTGCCGGGTCGGCTGCCCCAACCGCTGCCACTCCGGTAGCGCCAGCCACCAAGCGGAGGAAAAGGAGGCCCCGCAAATTGCGCACCCCGCAAACGGCAGCGGTTACAGTCACGCTGCAGCCGGGTGCCGTAGAGCGGGGCATCACCTACGCGCAGGTGATGTCCAAAGCCGAGAGGTCGATAGACCTCAAGGGTTTGGGCATCGACGGCCTCCGACTCCGCAACGCGGTAACCGGAGGTCGGATCCTGGAGGTGGCTGGCGCCGACAGAAGCCGGAAGGCGGACCAGCTCGCGGCTAAACTGAGGGAGGTGCTCGAAGAGGTCCGCGTCGCTAGGCCGGAGAGATGCGTGGAGATGCGCATCTCTGGGCTGGGCGACTCGGCCTCAAAAGAGTCGGTGGCCGCGTTGCTGGCAGCGGAAGGGGGCTGTGCTGCCGACCACATCAAGGTGGGCGACATACAGCGCCCACCTGACCGACAGGGCACTGCCTGGATACCTGGATACTGCCTGGCACGTCGGGGCCAAGTGCACTGCGGCCATTGACCGCAGTGCGCTCTGCTTCCGTTGCGGGCAGGAAGGCCACAAGGCGGCCAGCTGCTCCGCGGAGCCGAAGTGCCTCATCTGTTCGGCGGAGGGTGCGGCGTCCGGCCACCGGCTTGGGTCGGCGCAATGCAAGGCGGCCTCCCGAAGCAGGGGGGCTAAAAGGAGAGCAGCAGGTGGGGCGAAACCCACGCCCTCGCCCACCCTGCTGCCGAATAGGGAGGAGGAGATGGACACTGCCCAAACCTAATGGCCCAAACCATCTCCATACTGCAGGCCAACGTCAACCACTGCGCCACGGCCCAGGACCTTCTGGCCCAATCCATGGCGCAGTGGCAGACGACATTGGCAGTAGTCGCCGAGCCGTATTGCGTTCGCAACAGCCCTAACTGGGCCGGCGACCGCGGCGGCTTGGTGGCTATCGTCGCTCAGCGAACGGCCCCTCCTTTCGACAGAGTGCGGAAGGGCCGAGGGTGCGTACTCGTCGCGCTGGGTGGCGCTGCGGTCATTGGGGTGTACTGTCCCCCCAGCAGAAGCCTCGCCGAGTTCGAGCAGTTGCTCACGGAGGTCGGGGCTCTGCTGGCGGAAGTGCACCCCACCCCGGCTGTGGTGGCCGGGGATTTCAACGCTCACTCACGGGCGTGGGGATCCCCGGCGACCGATGCCCGGGGGGAGATGGTTGAGGAGTGGGCGGTGTCCCAAGGCTTGGTGCTGCTGAACCGAGGGGCGGTCCACACGTTTGTGCGGGCCCGGGCCGGGTCGGTGGTCGATCTTTCTTTCGCGAGTTCTGGCCTGGCCCGTCGCATACACAACTGGCGGGTCGTCGAGGGGGTGGAGACTTCGTCTGACCACCGGTACATCCGGTTCGACATCGTCTCTGCCCCCGCGGCGACGCCGCGTGTGGCACTGGACCGCCCCGTGGTAGGGGAAGGTCCGCGGTGGCGGCTCGGAACGCTGGACCGGGAGCTGGCCCGAGAGGCGGCTATCGTCGAGCGATGGGCTGCTGTCGACAGCGGTCAGGACGTGGACGCGAGATGCGAGTGGCTCGCTGGAGCACTGACTCGCGTCTGCGACGCGGCGATGCAGAGGGCGAGACCTATCCCGCCTCGGAGGCAGGTGTACTGGTGGCGTCCCCACCTGGCCGAGCTGCGTGCCGCGAGTCACGCGGCCCAGAGGCAGTACACTCGCAGCCGAAGGCGGGCCGTTAGAGATCTCGCCCGCGAAGAAGAATTGCACGCCGCGTACCTTTCCGCTCGTCGGGCCCTCAGCTCGGCGATCAAAGCCGCCAAGGACGAGGCCTGGAAGGAGTGGCTCGAGAGCCTCGACCGAGATCCGTGGGGGCGCCCGTACAAGATTGTGAGTCAGAAACTCCAGCCTTGGGCGCCTCCCCTCACCAGAACTCTCGAGCCGAGTCTTCTGGACCGAGTGGTCAGCTCCCTCTTCCCTGCCAGGGAAGAGTGGGCCCCGCCGCGGATGGCAGCACCAAGCCAGGTGCCGGCAGACGAAGGGGCGATACCTCCCGTGTCCGAGGCCGAGTTAGGGGCTGCGATACTGGCACTCCGGTCCAGGAATCGCGCCCCGGGCCCGGACGGCGTCCCTGGGAAGGTTATCGTCACCGTCATGCCGGCACTAGAGGAGGAGACGCTGTCCCTCATGTCGGAGTGTCTGGTGTCGGGGAGAGTCCCTCGACGATGGAAAACCGGCAAGCTCGTGCTGCTCAAAAAGCACGGGCGCCCAGCCGAATCGCCGTCGGCCTACCGCCCCATCGTGTTGCTCGGCGAGATGTGCAAGCTTTTTGAGCGGGTGCTCGCTGCGCGTCTCGTCGGCCACCTGGAGGGGGCGGGGCCCAATCTCAGCGATGGCCAGTTCGGCTTCCGTCGTGGGAGGTCGACCCTCGACGCGATATCCCGACTGCGGGACAGCGTCAATGAAGCGGTCTCCGGGGGTGAGGTGCTGTTGGCTGTATCGTTGGATATAGCGAACGCCTTCAACACCCTCCCCTGGGGAACCATTGCGGAGGCGTTGAGGTACCACAATGTCCCGTGGTACCTCAGGCGCGTCCTTGCGGACTACTTCGTGGACCGGGTCATCATTTACCCGGCCCAAGACGGGGTGGTCCGCAGGGGCATGTCTTGTGGCGTTCCACAGGGGTCGGTCCTCGGGCCGCTCCTGTGGAACATAGGTTATGATTGGGTCCTGCGCGGTACTAATCTCCGGGGGGTCGGTGTACTTTGTTACGCCGACGATACCCTAGTCACCGCGCGGGCCCCCACTTTTCGGGACGCCGCCGTCCTTGCCACGGCAGGTGTAGCCCACGTAGTGCGTCGCATCGAGGCGCTCGGCCTAAAAGTCGCCCTCGAAAAGTCCGAGGCCCTCTTCTTCCACGGGCCCCGGCAGACGCCGCCTCGAGATAGGACAATCATGGTGGGCGGCATCCCCATCGCTGTCGGGACCAGCCTGAAATACCTCGGGCTCGTTCTCGACAGTCGGTGGCGGTTCGCGGAGCATTTCCGGCAGCTGGCACCGAAGTTGCTGGCATTTGCCGGAATGCTCTCGCGGTTGCTGCCCAACAGCGGAGGCCCAGGGTCTGCATGCCGCCGTCTCTATGACGGAGTGGTGCGCTCCAAGGCGCTCTACGGAGCGCCCATATGGGCGGAGGCCCTCTGCCCGGCGAATATCGCGCTGCTGCGACGACCGCAGCGCGCCATAGCGCAGAGGGCTGCACGGGCGTACCACACCGTCTCTTACGAGGCGGCGTGTCTGATTGCGGGGAGCATCCCCTGGGATCTCGAGGCCGGCGTCCTCAAGAGGGTGTACGACGAGGGCGCCCTGATGCGGCGTGCTATCGGGGGTCGGCCGCCTCCGGAGGAGATCGATCGCTGGAGACAATCGGCTCGCGATGATCTCTTCCGGAAGTGGGCTGAAAGACTGCGGGCGACGCGCAGCGGATCGCTGCTTGTGGGGGCCGTCAGGCCCGTCCTGCGTCAGTGGGTAGAGAGGGGTCATGGGGCCCCGTCATACCACCTCACCCAACTTCTCACGGGCCATGGCTGTTTTGCCAAGTACCTGTGGGAAGTGGTGGGGATAGAGTCGGAGCCCCGGTGCCGAAACTGCACCAGCGGAGACCCTGACACGGCCTACCACACCCTGGCTGTGTGTGAGGCGTGGGACGGACAAAGGACGGCCCTCACGAGCACCATTGGTGTGGACCTCTCGCTGTCGGTCGTAGTTCCAGCTATGGCCGGCAGCGAAGAGTGCTGGGCTGCCGTTGCCTCATTCGCTGACGAGGTGATGGCGGCCAAGAGAGAGGCTCTGCGGGAGCGGGAGCGAGCTGGGCTCACTCTCCCGTCCCGCAGACCCGCGGCGAGGGGGCGCCGGCGAGCACAATTCGCCCGCGTCCCCGAATGAGAGTGGCCACGGGCGGTGGGTCGGGGGACCTGCTGCCCCACGCTAATGTGGCGGAATGCGCCCCTCTGTGTTCCTGGGGCGCATTCATGAGGAGGACAGGCCCCATCATCTGGGCACGGTGGCCCGGATGGTGGGGCCTCGACAGAGGTGAGCCCGATTAAAGGGCGTCCCTAGCCGAGTCGCGGTGAGCAAACTATCCCGCGGCTCGGTTTAGGTGAAGGAGGAACACCGTGGTGGTTTAGTGGGTAGTCTGGCCTCTCTTCGAGGTCAGGAGTCCCACACGAAGCGAACCCCCTGCCCCCGCGGGGGGTGAGCGAAGTGCGTAAATGCATTCCACCACGTAAAAAAAAAAAAAAAAAAAAAAAAAAAACCTAACCTAACCTGGGGCGCGGCGTCGGGTAACCTCCACGTTGGCTTACGCGTTTCTTCCCCCTTTGGACTCCGGTCCTGGGGAGCGGAAGCGTGGAGGCTGGTGCGCCCTGGACAGGCGGTCGGGATACTCTGACTCTCAGGAGCTCTGTATGCTGGCCGTCTGACCAATAACCCGACAGCCCTTTTCAGGGCTTGACCCCATTGCACGAGGGGGTCGCGGGGTGGGATCCGCAGCAGCCCTTTTCAGGGCTCGGCGGGATCGAGGGGCGGGTCGGCCCACTGTTAACTCAGGGGCTGACAGGCACTAGTGCCACCGTCGGTGAGAGAGGCTTCGCCACCCTCTCGCGTTCCGTAACCAACAGGGGCTCAACTATGACCTGACTGGTGGCTCCAGGAGGGTAGCTGAGAACCTGTTGGCCGGAGGGCTTGCCTTAACTGGCCGGCCCGCGTCAAGGAAAAGACTCTAAAACCCGACAGCAAAGTCGTAAAAAGCAGACCTCTCGCCGTAGGCTGTGGCTCCGGCTATGGCCGGCGGCGATGAGTGTCGGGCTGCCGTCGCCTCGCGGCTGATGGCGGCCGAGAGGAGGGGCTCTGCTGGGGCGGGAGTGGGCTGGGCTCGCTCTTTCGCCCCGCGGGTCACGGGGACGCCGGCGGGCGGAGTTCGCACGCGTCCCGGGGAGGGATGCCGGCGGGCGAAGTTCGCACGCGTCCCTGGGTGAGAGTGGCCACGGGCGGTGGGTCGGGGGATCTGCCGCCCCATGCTAATGTGGCGGAATGCGCCCTTCTGTGTTTCCGGGGTGCATTCAGGAGAAGAGCCCGACAACAAAGGGCGTCCCTAGCCGAGTCGCGGTGAGCAAACTATCCCGTGGCTCGGATTAGGTGAAGGAGGAACACCGTGGTGGTTTAGTGGGTAGTCTGGCTTCTCTTTGAGGTCAGGAGTCCCACACGAAGCGAACCCCCTGCCCCCGCGGGAGGCGAGCGAAGTGCGTAAATGCATTCCACCACGTAAAAAAAAAAAAAAAAAAAAAAAAAAAAAAAACCTAACCTAACCTAACCTAACCTAACCTAACCGTGCGAAATTTTCATTGAAAACAGCTGCTGGTGACATTGTTGTTTGTTGGTATCATATTTGTGGACACTCCTGCGTCCCGTGGGAAGATTTAAGCCTGAAAAATAAAGAAAAATTTTTAATTTCTGGACTTAGAATATTTTTAAATTTCTGGACTACCAAGTTTTCGAGGTTTTTGTCGAATTATTCGATAACGCTTCGCCTCAAACTTGACATACTTGCGGATATAGATAGCCCTCATCAAGGCCTATCTAATGGCACCTCTTTTGTATAGGTTGGATAAATATAAGTTGCTAAATTTCAACATTCATTTTGACTTTTGGGTTTTTTAAGGAATTTTCCAAGGCTCTTTGCTTATAACTCTTCGAAATTTATTTTTGGAATTTTTAATTATATATATTTAGATAGAACTCGTCAAGGCCTATCTAATAACACCTCTTTTATTAACATTCGGTTAATAAAAGTACTAAATTTTCAACATACAAATCTCAATTTACCGTTTTTTCGAAAATTTTCTGCGATTTTCGTTTAATAACTTGCCCCCTTATTTTTTCTAAACAATTAATTATACATATCTAGATAGCTCACGTCACGACCTATCTAACAACACCTCTTTTAAGTAAATCTGGTAAATAGAATCTTAGAAATTCGACATTTAAATTTCAATTTTAGTCATTTTTGAGGTTTTTGTCGATTAATTCGATAGCCTTTCTTTTCCAAATTATCAATTATATATATTTAGATAGCCCTGTTAATTACCCGTCGAAAGACACCACTTTCGTCCGGATCCGCCTGACGGAAAATTGGGAAATTGACCTACAAAAAATTCGGCATTGTTTGTTTACGTTCAAAAGTCTACCTTAGGGGTGAACATTTAGAACATTTGTGCGAAATTTTCATTGAAAACAGCTGCTAGTAACATTGTTATTTGTTGGTATCATATTTGTAGACACTCCTGCGTCCCGTGGGAAGATTTAAACCTGAAAAATAAAGAAAAATTTTTAATTTCTGGACTTAGAATATTTTTAAATTTCTAAACTACCAAATTTTCGAGGTTTTTGTCGAATTATTCGATAACGCTTCGCCTCAAACTTGACATACTTACAGATATAGATAGCCCTCATCAAGGCCTATCTAATAACACCTCTTTTATATAGGTTGGATAAATATAAGTTGCTAAATTTCAACATTCATTTTGACTTTTGGGTTTTTTAAGGAATTTTCCAAGGCTCTTTGCTTATAACTCTTCGAAATTTATTTTTGGAATTTTTAATTATATATATTTAGATAGAACTCGTCAAGGCCTATCTAATAACACCTCTTTTATTAACATTCGGTTAATAAAAGTACTAAATTTTCAACATACAAATCTCAATTTACCGTTTTTTCGAAAATTTTCTGCGATTTTCGTTTAATAACTTGCCCCCTTATTTTTTCTAAACAATTAATTATACATATCTAGATAGCTCACGTCACGACCTATCTAACAACACCTCTTTTAAGTAAATCTGGTAAATAGAATCTTAGAAATTCGACATTTAAATTTCAATTTTAGTCATTTTTGAGGTTTTTGTCGATTAATTCGATAGCCTTTCTTTTCCAAATTATCAATTATATATATTTAGATAGCCCTGTTAATTACCCGTCGAAAGACACCACTTTCGTCCGGATCCGCCTGACGGAAAATTGGGAAATTGACCTACAAAAAATTCGGCATTGTTTGTTTACGTTCAAAAGTCTACCTTAGGGGTGAACATTTAGAACATTTGTGCGAAATTTTCATTGAAAACAGCTGCTAGTAACATTGTTATTTGTTGGTATCATATTTGTAGACACTCCTGCGTCCCGTGGGAAGATTTAAACCTGAAAAATAAAGAAAAATTTTTAATTTCTGGACTTAGAATATTTTTAAATTTCTAAACTACCAAATTTTCGAGGTTTTTGTCGAATTATTCGATAACGCTTCGCCTCAAACTTGACATACTTACAGATATAGATAGCCCTCATCAAGGCCTATCTAATAACACCTCTTTTATATAGGTTGGATAAATATAAGTTGCTAAATTTCAACATTCATTTTGACTTTTGGGTTTTTTAAGGAATTTTCCAAGGCTCTTTGCTTATAACTCTTCGAAATTTATTTTTGGAATTTTTAATTATATATATTTAGATAGAACTCGTCAAGGCCTATCTAATAACACCTCTTTTATTAACATTCGGTTAATAAAAGTACTAAATTTTCAACATACAAATCTCAATTTACCGTTTTTTCGAAAATTTTCTGCGATTTTCGTTTAATAACTTGCCCCCTTATTTTTTCTAAACAATTAATTATACATATCTAGATAGCTCACGTCACGACCTATCTAACAACACCTCTTTTAAGTAAATCTGGTAAATAGAATCTTAGAAATTCGACATTTAAATTTCAATTTTAGTCATTTTTGAGGTTTTTGTCGATTAATTCGATAGCCTTTCTTTTCCAAATTATCAATTATATATATTTAGATAGCCCTGTTAATTACCCGTCGAAAGACACCACTTTCGTCCGGATCCGCCTGACGGAAAATTAAAAAATACCCCCATATTTCACTGGGTATATAGGTTCGGCTGAATTTTATTTAGGGAAAATTTTTATTGTTTCATTATTAAATTTCGTATAGTTTTAAGTTTATTGTTTTAAGTTTTATTCGTCGACTGAGGCTATATACACCTCCTATAATAAATAGACCGGCTCAAATTAGAGCAACAAATATACACATTGATTCAAACTTTTAAGTTTTAGTTTACATTGACACAGACATTCACCCCCCTATACAGGGTCAGACACACACTTTTACACTAACATTCACACCCCTATACAGGGTTGAATACGTATATACACACCGACAATTTCCCCTGAACACACACGACACTAACTCACAAACTTACACCCACAATTATAAACTCACCGAACGCACACCCCCAACATGTCCACCACTGGAACCTTCACCAACAGACGACTCAGTTTTGCTTCATCATCACCAACGCCGGAGGCAGCGACGATCCCGGCAGACAAGCGAAGCTACCATGCCTCCCGAAACTGCCAAATCATAAGAGAGCAGCTCAAGATCTCGGGCAACATTAAGAGAGACATAAAGAAAGAGATAGAGTGCAGAATCGGTATCATAGAGCGCCTATTTAAGGAATATGAAAAGGATAGAGTAAGATCGGTTGTGGAGCAGAGCTTCGAAGTCGTGGGGGTTCCAGGAACCAATACCAACGAGGAAGTCCTCAGGAAGATAGAAGCCAACGAGAGGATTTTGAAAGAAAATGCCAAAGCTATAGGAGAAATAAAAGAACAGATAGAAAAGCAAGCTGATAGAGGAAAGAAAGTAGAAGAGAACGAGAAGATACTGAAAGAAAACGCAAAGGCTATAGGCGAGATAAAAGAAAGGATAGAGAACCAAGATGATAGTGAGAGAAAGGGAACGCAAAAAGCGACCTATGCGGGGGTAGTGGCAGGCCGCTCTGAGGCTCGGCTCCCGGACAGGACGACCCTGCACTCGGTGGTCGTCACGTCTAAAGACGATCAGGACACCGGGGAGCAGGTCATCGAGCGACTGCGACAGGCTGCGGACGAGGACGAGGGATGGGTGCAAGTGGAAAAAATAAGGAAAGCCAAAGATAGAAAAGTAATACTAGGATATAGAACAGAAGAAGAACGTAAGAAAGCTCTAAAACGAATAACAGAGAAAGGCAAAGATCTGGTAGTGGAGGAGGTAAAAAATAGGGATCCCCTCCTGGTGCTATACGGCGTCCAAAAGACCCAAACGGACGAGGACCTAGTGAGGGCCTTGAGGTGCAGGAACCGGGAGATATTCCGGGACCTGACACCGGATCAGGACAGGCTAACGGTCCAATACAGGAGGAGAGCCAAAAATCCCCACACGTGCCACGTGGTGCTCAGGGTCTCCCCGGTGGTTTGGTCTCGAGCCCTAGACAGAGGGAGGCTGCATGTTGATCTGCAACCGATCAAGGTTGCGGACCAATCCCCTCTAGTGCAGTGCTCCCTGTGTCTGGGATACGGGCACAGCAAGAGGTTCTGCACCACAACTAAACCTAACTGCAGCCATTGTGGCGGGCCCCACCTAAGGGCCGAATGCCCGGACGCTGCCCGTGGTGCGGAACCAAACTGCTGCAACTGCCGGGGGGAGAAGCTGAGCAGCACGGGGCACAACGCCTTCAGCGCTGAGTGCCCAGTCCGCCAAAAGTGGGACTATCTGGCGAGGTTAACCACGGCATACTCGTGACACACTCATTCATACACACACGACACAGAAACACACACACATGAACGCACACAGATATCGAAAGTATATTGTGAATATATACGGAGACATCATAACATGCACACAAACACTGAACACGCACACACAACTAAAATAAACAGCAAAACAAATAATTCACGACCGGGCTTATAATAATTGTTTATATTTAAGCATATAAATAGATTGTTGATAACAAAGGCGGAATTAATGCTAAAAATAAAAAACATATACAGACACGAACATCATTTCTAGACATTTAAATCAAGCACACATAGATTAAAACAACAAATCACAAAATCACACTAAAACACTCACAAAAACCCTGGACAAGAACACAAAACAAATTACACAAAACAAGTTACAAATGCCGTGGCCTCACAGATGGGAAAACCACAAATGAAATACACCTGGAGAACATAACTAGAAGTAATATAACAAATATAAATAAAGAAAAAGTACAACTAAAAAGAAAACTAAGCATTAACAGCATTAAATAGAAAATAACCTAGTATAAAACAATATACATAAATAGTAAAATGAATAGATAATACCTCGATAATTAATTAAAAATTTAGACGATCATTAAATAACTTGAAATAAATATTACATTGAAAATTACTTTGATTGTATTTAGAACAATTGTTTAAATATATTAAATGGATATTAATACCATAAACGACCAAAGAAAAGAGAAGTTAAGAAAATAATGACGTAATTTAAAAATTTTTAGAAAAAATGCTATGCTGTAAAATTTTGTATAATAAAAATAGAAGAAAATGAAATTGAAAACAGCCACAAATTAATTAAAGTCAAGAGACGGATGGGAGGCACTTGGTGCGAGACACATTAATAAATGGCAAAACTTATAACTAGTAAAAAAGGTCCTGTCGTTATCATGGACGGGGGGAAAGCAGCGTTATCCCAAGGGATAACATTAAAAAAAAAAAAAAAAAAAAAAAAAAAAAAAAAAAAAAAAACCTAACCTAACCTAACCTTTTTTTTTTTTTTTTTTTTTTTTTTTTTTTTTTTTTACGTGTGGAAATCCCCTCGGACCGTCACCCGCGCCGGGGCTTGCGGCGGGGCGGTGTGTCGGACTCGAACCGACTAAAACCACACGGTGTGCCACTCTGCGCCTGAGGAGGGAGGAGTCCGGGAACTGCTGTTATTACGCCGTCCAGACCCCTCCCAGCGCTTGCCCGCACAGAAGCGGGCACCCTCTCCAAAAACCTCTCCATTTAGGCGACGTACGGCACACACGTAACGTCGCCTCCTCGCGGGCGGCCACTAAAGCGGATGGAAGGGAAAGCCCGTCCCGACCATCCGCGGCCACACTCAGGGCGGCATGAGGCGCAGGTGAGCGCGCCTCCGCTGCCCGGTTCGCCGGCGACGGATTGGGTCCGAGTGGAGGTCGTCCTCCCGGGCCTTCTCCGCCGCCTCCTTCTGCGAGATGACTTCTTCGCAGAAGGTTGCGACCGCGGTAAAACTGCTGTCGCTACCGGCCATGGAGCGTATGACGGCCGGTAGCGAGAGATCTCCTCCGATGACTGCAGTGAGGGCCCGGCGCTGCGACGCCCATGCGGGGCAGATCGCCAGCGTATGCTGGGCCGAGTCTTCACTGCAGTCGCAGTGGTGGCAGGCGGGACTCAGTTCCCTCCTAGCGACCGAGTGCAGGTACTTCCCGAAGCAACCGTGCCCGGAAAGTACCTGCGTCAGTCGGAAGGAAAGGGTCCCGTGCTGCCGCCCTGCCCACTCGAGGATGACCGGCTGGAGAGCCTCCACGGCGGCAAAGCCAGCGCGTGGAGTCTCCAGTCGGAAAGACCAACGAGCCATCGTGGCTCGACGGGCGGCTTCACGCCACTCGCGTACCTCTTCGGGCGGAGGGCGCATGCCTCTCTCCACCCGATATTCAGCCACCCGTCGATAAACTTCGGCGAGCACTTCCGCCTCCAAATCCCACGGGGGTGTTCCGGCCAACGCGCACGCTGCCTCGGTCGACACCGTGCGGTAACCACGTATCGCTCTGACCGCCAGTACCCTCTGAGGCCGCCAGAGGCGCGCCTTGTTCTGGGCGGTCAGAGCCGTGACCCACACCGGTGCGCCGTACAGCGCCATTGACCGGACAACCCCCGTGTACAGCTGTCTCGTTGCGACGCTGGCTCCACCCAAATTAGGCAAAAGTCGCCCAAACCTAACCTAACCTTTTTTTTTTTTTTTTTTTTTTTTTTTTTTTTACGTGTGGAAATCCCCTCGGACCGTCACCCGCGCCGGGGCTTGCGGCGGGGCGGTGTGTCGGACTCGAACCGACTAAAACCACACGGTGTGCCACTCTGCGCCTGAGGAGGGAGGAGTCCGGGAACTGCTGTTATTACGCCGTCCAGACCCCTCCCAGCGCTTGCCCGCACAGAAGCGGGCACCCTCTCCAGAACCTCTCATTTTAGGCGACGTACGGCACACACGTAACGTCGCCTCCTCGCGGGCGGCCACTAGAGCGGATGGAAGGGAAAGCCCGTCCCGACCATCCGCGGCCACACTCAGGGCGGCATGAGGCGCAGGTGAGTGCGCCTCCGCTGCCCGGTTCGCCGGCGGCGGATCGGGTCCGAGTGGAGGTCGTCCTCCCGGGCCTTCTCCGCCACCTCCTTCTGCGAGATGACTTCTTCGCAGAAGGTTGCGACCGCGGTAAAACTGCTGTCGCTACCGGCCATGGAGCGTATGACGGCCGGTAGCGAGAGATCTCCTCCGATGACTGCAGTGAGGGCCCGGCGCTGCGACGCCCACGCGGGGCAGATCGCCAGCGTATGCTGGGCCGAGTCTTCACTGCAGTCGCAGTGGTGGCAGGCGGGACTCAGTTCCCTCCTAGCGACCGAGTGCAGGTACTTCCCGAAGCAACCGTGCCCGGAAAGTACCTGCGTCAGTCGGAAGGAAAGGGTCCCGTGCTGCCGCCCTGCCCACTCGAGGATGACCGGCTGGAGAGCCTCCACGGCGGCAAAGCCAGCGCGTGGAGTCTCCAGTCGGAAAGACCAACGAGCCATCGTGGCTCGACGGGCGGCTTCACGCCACTCGCGTACCTCTTCGGGCGGAGGGCGCATGCCTCTCTCCACCCGATATTCAGCCACCCGTCGATAAACTTCGGCGAGCACCTCCGCCTCCAAATCCCACGGGGGTGTTCCGGCCAACGCGCACGCTGCCTCGGTCGACACCGTGCGGTAACCACGTATCGCTCTGACCGCCAGTACCCTCTGAGGCCGCCAGAGGCGCGCCTTGTTCTGGGCGGTCAGAGCCGTGACCCACACCGGTGCGCCGTACAGCGCCATTGACCGGACAACCCCCGTGTACAGCTGTCTCGTTGCGACGCTGGCTCCACCCAAATTAGGCAAAAGTCGCCCAAGGGCAGAGGCAGCGTCGACCAGCTTGGGAGCAAGCTGTCGGAAGTGCTCGTCGAAGAGCCACCTACCGTCGAGGATCAGACCCAGATACTTCATCTGGGCCCGAACCGGTACGAGGACCGAGTTGACCTCTATGGAGGCGCCGGGGGGCGGACCACGACGGGGCCCATGAAATAACAGGGCCTCCGTCTTGTCCAGGGCCACCCGTAGGCCCAGCGCCTCGATGCGCCCGACCACCAGAGAAACACCCCTGGTGGCCAGGCGCGCCGAAACCTAACCTAACCTAACCTAACCTAACCTAACCTAACCTAACCTAACCCGTGCGAAATTGGGGCGCGGCGTCGGGTAACCTCCACGTTGGCTTACGCGTTTCTTCCCCCTTTGGGCTCCGGTCCTGGGGAGCAGAAGCGTGGAGGCTGGTGCGCCCTGGACAGGCGGTCAGTATACTCTGTCTCTGAGGAGCTCTGTATGCTGGCCGTCTGACCAATAACCCGACAGCCCTTTTCAGGGCTTGGCCTCATTGCACGAGGGGGTCGCGGGGAGGGATCCGTAGCAGCCCTTTTCAGGGCTCGGCGGGATCGAGGGGCGGGTCGGCCCACTGTTAACTCAGGGGCTGACAGGCACTAGTGCCACCGTCGGCGAGAGAGGCCTAGCCACCCTCTCGCGTTCCGTAACCAACAGGGGCTCAACAGTGACCTGACTGGTGGCTCCAGGAGGGTATGCTGAAAACCTGTTGGCCGGAGGGCTTGCCTTAACTGGCCGGCCCGCGTCAAGGAAAAGACTCTAAAACCCGACAGCAAAGTCGTAAAAAGCAGACCTCTCGCCGTAGGCTGTGGCTCCGGCTATGGCCGGCGGCGATGAGTGTCGGGCTGCCGTCGCCTCACGGCTGATGGCGGCCACGAGGAGGGGCTCTGCTGGGGCGGGAGTGGGCTGGGCTCGCTCTTTCGCTCCGCGGGCCACGGGGACGCCGGCGGGCGGAGTTCGCACGCGTCCCGGGGAGGGATGCCGGTGGGCGAAGCCCGCACGCGTCCCTGGGTGAGAGTGGCCACGGGCGGTGGATCGGGGGATCTGCCGCCCCATGCTAATGTGGCGGAATGCGCCCTTCTGTGTTTCTGGGGTGCATTCATGAGGAGAGCCCGACAAGAAAGGGCGTCCCTAGCCGAGTCGCGGTGAGCAAACTATCCCGTGGCTCGGATTAGGTGAAGGAGGAACACCGTGGTGGTTTAGTGGGTAGTCTGGCTTCTCTTTGAGGTCAGGAGTCCCACACGAAGCGAGCCCCCTGCCCCCGCGGAAGGCGAGCGAAGTGCGTAAATGCATTCCACCACGTAAAAAAAAAAAAAAAAAAAAAAAAAAAACCCGTGCGAAATTTTCATTGAAAACAGCTGCTAGTAACGTTGTTATTTGTTGGTATCATATTTGTAGACACTCCTGCGTCCCGTGGGAAGAAAATTACCTGAAAAATAAAGAAAAATTTTTAATTTCTGGACTTAGAATATTTTTAAATTTCTAAATTAACAAATTTTCGAGGTTTTTGTCGAATTATTCGATAACGCTTCACCTCAAAGTTGACATAGTTACAGATCTAGATAGCCCTCATCAAGGCCTATCTAATAACACCTCCTTTGTATAGGTTGGGTAAATAGAAGTTACTAAATTTTCACATTCATTTTGACTTTCGGCATTTTTAAGGAATTTTCCAAGGCGCTTCGCTTATAACTTTTCGAAATTTATTTTTGGAATTTTTAATTATATATATTTAGATAGAACTCGTCAAGGCCTATCTAATAACACCTCCTTTATTAAGATCTGGTTAATAAAAGTAGTAAATTTTCAACAAACAAAACTCAATTTACCGCTTTTTCGAAAATTTTCTGAGATTTTCTTTGAATAACTTGCTCCCTCATTTTTTGGGAACAATAAATTATACATACCTAGATAGCTCGCGTCACGACCTATCTAACAACACCTCTTTTATTTAAATCTGGTAAATATAACCTTAGAAATTCAACATTTAAATTTCAATTTTAGTCATTTTTGAGGTTTTTGTCGATTAATTCGATAGCCTTTGTTTTCCAAATTACTAATTATATATATTTAAATAGCCCTTTCAATTACCCGTCGAACGACACCACTCTCGTCCGGATCCGCCTGACGGAAAATTAAAAAACTGCCCGCCCACCCTCCCATATTTCACTGGGTATATAGGCTTTGCTTACAGGGATCGCCAACAATTGGTATCGACTAAAAATTTTTTAATCTACAAAAGGTTGCTAAGGATTTCGTGCTATTTTATTTAGTAGACTGAGGCAATATACACCTCCATAAATAATTTGAACAGCTCAACATAGAGCAGGACCTCCGCTATAACTAGGTAGAACTGAGTTTTACCTACCACTAAATTTAAGTTTGACGTACATTTGACACACCCCCCTATACAGGGTCAGACAGACACTTTACACTAGACACTCACAAGAATATTTAAACTATAGTTTACGTTGCTTAATTGCTCACACAATATTTACACATTTTACATATTTACATTGCTCCTACAGCTTACACATCACATTTATCATATAAGTAGCATTTTAAAAAACTTGACGGTCAGACTCACCAACATCTAAGACAAAAATGATGGGAATACGGACGCCCGCAAAGAGGCCAGAGAGCAGATCCGATAAAAGCCCCCTTAACACCAAGGAAGAGGCGGGACCCTCCTCTACTACAACTAGCGTGAGGCGAAGCGTGGGTGAGGCAGGGAAGGTCGACCCCAAACCCTGCACCTCCAAAACGCACCCGCACCCACCCAAACTACTAAAACCACCTGTTACCCGTAGAACATCCACGGAGGCCACCAGGACGTCACCGGGGCCGGGACAGGAACCGCAAAAGTCGAGCAGCAGGACAGCCCAAGCTAGGGTCTGGCTTCAGAGAGCGAAGACTTGCGTGGGCGAGTCCCGCAATCTGAAGACAGACCTTAAGGTGGGGATCCTTAATGCTATAGATCACCTCTACCAACTAGTCAAGGAGGCGGAAGCGTCCAAGGCAAAAACATCAGCCGCGACGCAGGATAGAGGCACCAACACGGAGACTAGTAGAGAACCTGAAGTAGTGGGAGCGACGACGATAGAGACGGAGTCGCTAAGGAAGGCGCTCGAGGAGCATAGCCACCTTCTAAAAATAAACACCACCAAACTGGACGATCTGAAAGAGGCGCTGCAGGTAAAACAGGAACAAGCAGGAAAGCTGTCCTATGCCGGCGCAGTAGCCAGTCGGCCAGTTTTACAAGCCCCCAAACAACTACAAACCGCGCTCCACTCGGTTGTTGTCACCTCAACAAACGAAATGGATACGGGGGAGGAAGTCTTGGAACGCATCAAGAAGGCTGTGAACGCTAAGGAGGGGTGGGTCACAGTGGACAGAGTGAGGAAAGCGAAGGACAGAAAAATAATATTAGGATGTCGCACTGAGGAGGGAAGGGAGAAGATCAAGGAAAGGCTTGCTAGGGTGAAGGAACAACTTAACGTGGAGGACGTCAAGAATAAGAACCCTCTCGTCGTGTTAAAGGATCTCTTGAAGAGTAACACAGACGAGGACATCCTGATGGCTCTTAAGAACCAGAATACGGATGTATTTGACGGCCTCAGCAAAGAAGACGAACAAATCGAGGTGCTCTTTAAAAAAAGAGCTAGAAATCTCCACACGCACCACGTGGTTCTTAGAGTCTCCCCTAAAATCTGGACCAGATTGCAAGAAAGAGAGGTCGTGCATATCGACCTGCAGAGGATCAGGGTTGAGGACCAGTCTCCCCTGGTCCAATGTTCCCTATGTCTAGGCTACGGGCACGGGAGACGGCTCTGCAGGGAAAACACTGAAAAGTGTAGCCACTGTGGGGGACCCCACCTTAAAGCAAAATGCGCCGACTGGCTGGCTGGGGCGGCACCCAAATGCTGCAACTGTGTGCGCGAAGGCCTGGATCGCGTTGAGCACAACGCATTCAGTGCCGAGTGCCCAGTACGCGGCAAATGGGAGATGCTGGCCAGATCCAGGGTGGCGTATTCCTGATGGCGGAACTGGCAAGACGGGCACACCAACTTTGGGGTACGGAACGGCAGACAGCGGACTCACAGTACAACACATACGGAGGAAGCTAGGCACCGTCCACAGGGATGCCAGCTATGAATTCTAGAGTAATTCCAAGTCGGCATTGCAGGTCGGGGACGGTGCCTTGCTCCGTCCGCGAACTCATTGCGAAGGTACTAGGAAATGTGTGAGACCGACAGACACCACTACGCAGGTCCTTACAGGGCACGATGGGCCCTCCAAATACCCGAGCTGTGTCGGGTGTGGGGAGGCCCACCGTGTACTTGCGACCCTAACACTGACCAAACAGCCCCCCAAAATCTTTAAACGCCCAAATAAACACGGAACCAGAAGACAGTAAGAACAAAACCAGCTGAAAAGAGAGAACACTTGTAAAATACATAGATAGTTTCCTAAAACACTGTATTAAAATAGCGAATAGAGAAAGAAAATGATAAGACAGATAAATAAATATGTTTAGTTATATATTATACATATAATAACATAAGCATAAAAAAATAAACAGTAAATATAAATAGTAATTAAGTAAACAGTACAAATAAGAATATGAAATAGGTAAGGCACTTAAATAGAATAAGCTTAATAAAGTGTAACTAGGTAAGAACAAGTAGAAGTAAACATTACGTGTAACATTATTCCCTACAAATAAGATAAATGGATTAGATATATAGTACAGAAAATATAAAAAGAACCATAGTAATAGAAATGCGCGGATGGCCGCGGACAACTTGGCCGGATCAGTCGGGATTTACTCCGATTCTTCGTCGGCATTGCTCACGCTTAAAAACCCGAAAGCCCTCCATCCCATAGCCGTCGAGGCGCGAGGACATCTGCGAAGAGCTCTGCTCCAGGACAAACAGGTCAGTTTGTTCTGGATCAAAGCTCACGCAGGACTAGAGGGGAATGAGCGTGCCGACCATCTAGCCAAGGAGGCAGCGCTGAGGTCAAAACGCAAATTTGACTACGACAGCTGCCCGGTCTCATTCATCAAGCGGAGCATTCGTATGCAATCGCTTGATGAATGGAACCAGCGGTATCGCGCCGGTGAAACGGCTGGTGTCACCAGGGTGTTTTTCCCTGACGCGATAGCCGCGTACCGGATCATCGGTAAAATAAAGGTGGACAGATTTCTCACGCAGGTTTTGACGGGGCACGGTGGATTCTCCGAGTACTTGCATCGTTTCAAGTGCAAGGAGAGTCCATCGTGCATCTGCGATCCTGCGTGTTCGGAATCTGCCCTCCACGTCGTTCTGGACTGCCCGGTCCATAATCGCGAGAGGCAGAGGTTGGAGTTCATGTTGGACATCAAAATTGATCAAAATTCTCTTTCGGAAATTATGGCTAGTAAGGACAGAGACTTGCTCCTCGAATATTGTATAAAAATTTGTAAAATAGTTATTAATAGAAATAAAGTATAAGCAAAATATGTTAGATAATTATAGTTTTATATTTAGGCTGACATATGTCACCCTGTAATTAATATAAGGAGCATAGAAATCGATTTATTAAAAGGATCCAATTGTAATATATAAATTTGCAATTTATATAAAACAATTTGTTGTACATTACCTTAGTTGATTATTATTTAGTTCTGTTCTCCATGGTAATTAAGCCTGTTGATAATAGTAGATTTAAGATAACATAAAGTAAAATTAGATTAGACAGTAAGAGAATTGTATTATAATTAAAAGTTACTCCTGTTTTCCCCATTATTGTCCCCTTTTTAATAGTATAGTTAAAAGTTGTAAATAATACAAAAAAAAAAAAAAAAAAAAAAAAAAAAAAAAAAAAAAAAAAAAAAAAAAAAAAAAAAAATATGAAGAGAGTTAAGCCAGAAATATTAAAATAACTAATTAAAACACTAGATAGTAAAAGAAAGATTATTACACTAGATAGAAATTTGTTGTTTCCCCCCCTCATTGTCCCCGTGTAAGTAGTTTGTAAACATAAAAATTAAAGAGCCTTAAGCCAGAATGAAAAGAGGAAGGATAAAAGAAAGACCAGATATGCAGCACGAAAGATTGAATAATAGCGAGAACTATGTATGCAAGAGTAGATAATAAAAATTAGTAAACACAGTCTCGCACTAGAGTGTGAGGTCAAGTATAAAAAAAAAAAAAAAAAAAAAAAAAAAAAAAAAAAAAAAAAAAAAAACCTAACCTAACCTAACCTAACCTAACCTAACCTAAGGGGGGGCGCGGCGTCGGGTAACCTCCACGTTGGCTTACGCGTTTCTTCCCCCTTTGGACTCCGGTCCTGGGGAGCAGAAGCGTGGAGGCTGGTGCGCCCTGGACAGGCGGTCAGGATACTCTGACTCTCAGGAGCTCTGTATGCTGGCCGTCTGACCAATAACCCGACAACTGACCCCATTGCACGAGGGGGTCGTGGGATCCGCGTAGCCCTTTTCAGGGCTCGCCATCGCTCCCAGTACCCCTCTGTTTTCAGAGTGGACAGGGGAGAGATGCTGGATCGAGGGACGGGTCGGCCCACTGATTACTCAGGGGCTGACAGGCACTAGTGCCACCGTCGGTGGGAGAGGCCTAGCCACCCTCTCGCGTTCCGTAACCAACAGGGGCTCAACTGTGACCTGACTGGTGGCTCCAGGAGGGTATGCTGAGAACCTGTTGGCCGGAGGGCTTGCCTTAATTGGCCGGCCCATGACAAGGACAGTCTATAACACCCGACAGCGAAGTCGTAAAAACCTGTGGATACCGGCCGACCTCCACAGTATATAGGCTTATCCGGGTGCAGGGGGCACCGCCCGGATGGACTTTCTTTTCCCCCACACTCGTGGGACTTGTATGGATTTGTCTACTTTAAAAACTAAAAACAAAAATGATGATGTGCCAGTTTTGGCGGAGGAAATGGAGACGGAGATGGGGACGGAGACCGCGAGGTCTTCCGTCTCTGTAAATGAAATGGTGCCAGTGGTGGAGCTGGAGCGGATAGACTCGGCGGTAATGCTGGAGCGGATGACCGCTGCCAGCTTACCTGGAGTTGCGCGCTCGTCTTCCCCAGCTTTGGGAAGATTCTGGCGAAAGCGAGCCAATACCTTGGAGTCGCCCAGTGATAGTGATTCGGTGGATGGGGAGGGGCCTAAAAGGAACCGTGGCCGTCCCCCAAAAACGGGAGAATACGTCGGGCTGGCCAAGGCCAAGGCGGAGCTCAACGCGGCCAAGCAGCGTGAGCTCGAGCTCCGTGCTGAGGAGGAGCTCGCAGATGAGCTGCGGCTGCACCGGCAGAGGGCTCTCTATCTCAGAGAGACCCCTGGCCCGCAGCCGCAGCCCAGTCTGCAGCCCCAAGCGGGACTGGTATCCTCGGACACCCAGTCCCTCAGTGCCGAGGAGATCTCGGGCTCAATAGAGGCGGCGGTGAAGGTGGTCCAAACCATCGCCGCCAAGAGCTCCAATTTAAAGGGCCAATACGTGCGGGACCTCAAGGACGCGTGTGGCTCCATTATGGAGAACGTGCGCGTTCTGATGTCCCGCACGGAATCGGAAGAGGTGGCCAAGCTGCAGGCCGAGCTGGCGGCTGTGCGGGCCGAAATGCGGGCCATGAAGCAGCAGGCGGAGGCTGCGCCGCCCCCGATGAGCCGGGAAGAGATCGGCTTCCTGGTCGACGCCCGGCTCGCGGGGATCGCTGACCGCCTGCTGCCGGAGACCCGCATCCGTCCACCGCTGCAGGCGGACGCGAGGAATGCGGCGCGGTCCACCGGCGCACTTGAGCCCGAGCCTGAGACGTCTCCCTCAGAACCTCTCCCCCCTCCCCTCTCTCCTCCAATGCCAGGCGGGCAGGTGGAGGCAGGGCCGAGCCTTACCGGGCCGCCGGGGGGGAAGGAGGAGAGGAAGAAGAAGAAGAAGACAGGAAAGAAGACGGCCGCGGCGAAGGAGGCGGAGTCTGCCCGGATATCGCGGCAGTCGCCCCCGTCGACTTCGACGTTGGCTCCCGCCCCGCTCCCTCAAAGCGGGACATGGAGTGAGGTGGCGGCCAGGCCAAAGAAGCCTAAACCGCCCCCTGCCGGGTCGGCTGCCCCAACCGCTGCCACTCCGGTAGCGCCAGCCACCAAGCGGAGGAAAAGGAGGCCCCGCAAATTGCGCACCCCGCAAACGGCAGCGGTTACAGTCACGCTGCAGCCGGGTGCCGTAGAGCGGGGCATCACCTACGCGCAGGTGATGTCCAAAGCCGAGAGGTCGATAGACCTCAAGGGTTTGGGCATCGACGGCCTCCGACTCCGCAACGCGGTAACCGGAGGTCGGATCCTGGAGGTGGCTGGCGCCGACAGAAGCCGGAAGGCGGACCAGCTCGCGGCTAAACTGAGGGAGGTGCTCGAAGAGGTCCGCGTCGCTAGGCCGGAGAGATGCGTGGAGATGCGCATCTCTGGGCTGGGCGACTCGGCCTCAAAAGAGTCGGTGGCCGCGTTGCTGGCAGCGGAAGGGGGCTGTGCTGCCGACCACATCAAGGTGGGCGACATACAGCGCCCACCTGACCGACAGGGCACTGCCTGGATACCTGGATACTGCCTGGCACGTCGGGGCCAAGTGCACTGCGGCCATTGACCGCAGTGCGCTCTGCTTCCGTTGCGGGCAGGAAGGCCACAAGGCGGCCAGCTGCTCCGCGGAGCCGAAGTGCCTCATCTGTTCGGCGGAGGGTGCGGCGTCCGGCCACCGGCTTGGGTCGGCGCAATGCAAGGCGGCCTCCCGAAGCAGGGGGGCTAAAAGGAGAGCAGCAGGTGGGGCGAAACCCACGCCCTCGCCCACCCTGCTGCCGAATAGGGAGGAGGAGATGGACACTGCCCAAACCTAATGGCCCAAACCATCTCCATACTGCAGGCCAACGTCAACCACTGCGCCACGGCCCAGGACCTTCTGGCCCAATCCATGGCGCAGTGGCAGACGACATTGGCAGTAGTCGCCGAGCCGTATTGCGTTCGCAACAGCCCTAACTGGGCCGGCGACCGCGGCGGCTTGGTGGCTATCGTCGCTCAGCGAACGGCCCCTCCTTTCGACAGAGTGCGGAAGGGCCGAGGGTGCGTACTCGTCGCGCTGGGTGGCGCTGCGGTCATTGGGGTGTACTGTCCCCCCAGCAGAAGCCTCGCCGAGTTCGAGCAGTTGCTCACGGAGGTCGGGGCTCTGCTGGCGGAAGTGCACCCCACCCCGGCTGTGGTGGCCGGGGATTTCAACGCTCACTCACGGGCGTGGGGATCCCCGGCGACCGATGCCCGGGGGGAGATGGTTGAGGAGTGGGCGGTGTCCCAAGGCTTGGTGCTGCTGAACCGAGGGGCGGTCCACACGTTTGTGCGGGCCCGGGCCGGGTCGGTGGTCGATCTTTCTTTCGCGAGTTCTGGCCTGGCCCGTCGCATACACAACTGGCGGGTCGTCGAGGGGGTGGAGACTTCGTCTGACCACCGGTACATCCGGTTCGACATCGTCTCTGCCCCCGCGGCGACGCCGCGTGTGGCACTGGACCGCCCCGTGGTAGGGGAAGGTCCGCGGTGGCGGCTCGGAACGCTGGACCGGGAGCTGGCCCGAGAGGCGGCTATCGTCGAGCGATGGGCTGCTGTCGACAGCGGTCAGGACGTGGACGCGAGATGCGAGTCGGGTAACCTCCACGTTGGCTTACGCGTTTCTTCTCCCTTTGGGCTCCGGTCCTGGGGAGCAGAAGCGTGGAGGCTGGTGCGCCCTGGACAGGCGGTCAGGATACTCTGACTCTCAGGAGCTCTGTATGCTGGCCGTCTGACCAATAACCCGACAGCCCTTTTCAGGGCTTGACCTCATTGCACGAGGGGGTCGCGGGGTGGGATCCGCAGCAGCCCTTTTCAGGGCTCGGCGGGATCGAGGGGCGGGTCGGCCCACTGTTAACTCAGGGGCTGACAGGCACTAGTGCCACCGTCGGTGGGAGAGGCTTCGCCACCCTCTCGCGTTCCGTAACCAACAGGGGCTCAACTATGACCTGACTGGTGGCTCCAGGAGGGTAGCTGAGAACCTGTTGGCCGGAGGGCTTGCCTTAACTGGCCGGCCCGCGTCAAGGAAAAGACTCTAAAACCCGACAGCAAAGTCGTAAAAAGCAGACCTCTCGCCGTAGGCTGTGGCTCCGGCTATGGCCAGCGGCGATGAGTGTCGGGCTGCCGTCGCCTCGCGGCTGATGGCGGCCAAGAGGAGGGGCTCTGCTGGGGCGGGAGTGGGCTGGGCTCGCTCTTTCGCCCCGCGGGCCACGGGGACGCCGGCGGGCGGAGTTCGAACGCGTCCCGGGGAGGGATGCCGGCGGGCGAAGTTCGCACGCGTCCCTGGGTGAGAATGGCCACGGGCGGTGGGTCGGGGGATCTGCCGCCCCATGCTAATGTGGCGGAATGCGCCCTTCTGTGTTTCCGGGGTGCATTCAGGAGAAGAGCCCGACAACAAAGGGCGTCCCTAGCCGAGTCGCGGTGAGCAAACTATCCCGTGGCTCGGATTAGGTGAAGGAGGAACACCGTGGTGGTTTAGTGGGTAGTCTGGCTTCTCTTTGAGGTCAGGAGTCCCACACGAAGCGAACCCCCTGCCCCCGCGGGAGGCGAGCGAAGTGCGTAAATGCATTCCACCACGTAAAAAAAAAAAAAAAAAAAAAAAACCTAACCTAACCTAACCTAACTCTGACCTAACCTAACTCTGACCTAACCTAACTCTGACCTAACCTAACTCTGACCTAACCTAACTCTGACCTAACCTAACTCTGACCTAACCTAACTCTGACCTAACCTAACTCTGACCTAACCTAACTCTGACCTGACTATCTGAGAGGGGCGCGGGGCCAAGGAACAGTGGAGTGGAGAGCACAGATAGCGAAAATCCACTCGAAATGTAAGCCTCGACGGCGAATTAAAAAAAATATTAAAAAAACGTTACGATATTCGTCGATTACGTGATGGACCATCGATCAATCTCATCCAGTAATGAGAAGCAAGGTTCAGGGCTATAGCATCAACTGTAAGTTTTCGTTTAATGTCGTTTTGTCATATCCACCCTGTATACTTATCTTCAATTTGCAATCTATATATGTAATTCCACACTGGCACTATTGGTCGTCACCGATTAAATATTAGAGAGCTTCGCATTGGTCCACGTCTCAATAAGAAGTGTCTCAATCCAGCCGGAACACTCGTTTTTATGGGCGACGACAAACATGTATTTTAATCAACTACCGTCATTACAATATAATTTTCAGAATGTATTTAATTTTAAAACAAACTGTTATTATAAACATATATTTTGCATATCTAATACCTTAAACTAGCAATTCTTGTATACACATGTATTGTTAGCAATTAGGAGTGAAGATTTAAATAAAAGAAACAAACTGTAGGTAGTCTAACCTCAGTTCTTATTTTAATAATTAAAACACTAAACAGTTCACAACAAACGTATGTTATAATTCATGATTACAAGCAATTCACGAGATACATAACAGATCGACATTAAAACGATAAAGTAACAGGTTTACAACGATATAACATTAAACGATTGGATATGGTTTACGTATGCCGTGCGACCCTACTAAAACACGTCTTTAACTCCTTACCAACCGCTGCTCAGACAACAAGTGTCCAAGCATAGCCAACCAAACCGTCTTTTTATAGGTCCGCACTGCATAATTTATCGGTAGAGTAGGGATGCACCTAACACGGCCTCTCCTGACGGCTGGTCGTCCTCGAGAAGCCTCGTCCAGCCGACCGCCTTGCCGGTCATCTGTCAAGTAACGACATTTGAGTTGTTTTACAGAGGTCTACTAACTTTGCAACATGAAGTTATGTATTTTTTATAGGCGTCGCATAGACATAACAGTCTAGGACTCGCGGAGGAAAGCGTGCACTCAAACCTCCACCAGCAATAGCTTTGTAAAATAAAAATGCTATTAGCAAATGATTTCTATTTTTTTTTTGTTTGGCCTGTGAAATCTAGTCAACAAGTTCCATACTTGTTGACTAGACTAATTGGGCCCCCGGTCTCGCATTCACCAACGAAACACGACAGCACGCTGTCATTTTACGTCGTTTTTCTGTGCGAGGGTAGTACCGCCACTGTTGGATTTCGAACGTCATTGTAATGGCAACATTTTTCGATTGTCATTTTTTTCGTGTTTTGTCGTTTGAGGTTAATAGAGTACTAGAAAGACGCGTGTTGTGAACGGTCGACGATTGTTGTTTTGAGAACCGTTGAACCGATTAATTGATATTAAGCTAATTGTACATCGACCCGGTCCCTTTAGTGATTTACCGTTTTGTTAGGTCTGGTTGGACTCGCGAGTTTTGTAGGCGCGTTCCGCGATAGCTGAAGCGAGTGAGTTGTAATTCGAATATCCGTGATAGCTGATACGAGTTTATTGTAATTCGAATACCTTGAAAGATATACAGCACTTTGGAACATGTTTGTGTGAACGTACCAAGACAAAGCAGAGAGGAACTACCCAAGAGATCTCTTGGAACGCCGAGAACACTGAAGCCACACAACTCCAGTAAGTGCTTGATGATTTTAGTTTAGATTAAGAACACGGTGGAGCGCCGTGGTTCATTCTTCTTGCCAATGGACTAGTAGCGAGTTAATGCTTATACTCATGGGTCCTATAGGTATTACAAAGTGATCGCTGCATTGGCGAGAGGAATGAACAGCCACGATCGAGCCGGCCTATACACAGGAGGACATACCTACAAATAGTGGGTGGTCCGAGGTACGTCGGGGTTCCAGGGATTTTCCTTTCGAGGGTGCACCTGGTTCCCCGGCTTCTAGTACCCGAGATGGTGTGCGGTTTTTAGTCGGTTCGAGTTCGTTTAGTCGACATAACCACCAGCCGGCGGTATCCGAGGGGATTTCCAAAAAAAAAAATTAAAAAAAGGTAGTACCGCCCCGGTCGAGCCGGCCCGTTCGTGCTGAAATCAGCGTGGCTCTACTACCTTCACGTGGCTCTACAACCTTCGAATAAATAACTTCAGTTGCAATTTAAAAGGCAGTAAGATAAAAATTATGAAGGTGCATGGGCAACCTTCGTGACGTAAATCACGCTAGCCAGTTGACTATGACTCTTAGTTTGATGATCCAACTGGGGTGCGGTTGCGAAATGACGGTTGATATCATCTAAACTGATTGTCATCTTAACCTCAGAGCGCTGCTGCTTACCTATACTTAGTGTTCCGAGAAACTTCCACATACTGGAAGTTGAAGAGGTTTGTTTCTAAATATTGAATTATGTGGCGGCGTTTGGCGTTTCGTATCACCTGGTTACATCGACTCCTAGCAGCTTTAAAGACGTTCCAATTCTCTTCACAGCGATTCTTCCTGTGCCTATTATAAGAACGGTCCCTACGTCTTATGGCCATTCCTTTTTCCTCCGACATCCATGGAGCCGGGGGGCGCTTCAGCTTTACTTTCCTCATAGGTGCGTGGGTATCATATAATTCAAGGACTGCACAACTAAAATACAGACCTTGTCTTTCACATCTGTTGCTGCTACCAAGTCGGACCAATCTAAAGCAGAAGCATCTGCACACAGTTTTTCTACATCGATTTGTCTGAAACTACGGATATGCTTGATTTTGGGAGAGGATTTAGGAGGATCAACATTTTCAACTAATAATGTGTCAATCTCCTGGTATGCAATATCTAGTTCTAGCTCCAGTTTTTGTACCTGTTCTTGCAGTTTAATTATTAATTCATGTTGTTGTTGTTTCGTCAGATCTGGTAACCTATTAGACATACTTTCGTCGAAATCGGTTCTGGCACACGCATGAGACTTCTTTTCGCCAGCTGAGAGTTGTGTCAATGTACAATCCGAGGTCCTTTACACTTTCAGAATATAGAATAACCATGCCATCGTAGGTAAGTGGTGGAACTGAAGATAGGTCTAGCAGGCTCATACTACGGCTACTCCCGATGATAATAGCCTGACATTTCTTCAGATTAACCGATACATGTCAGACCAGTGTTTAATAGTTGCCAGGTCATTATTTACAGCCGAAACCGCGGACGATACATTGCACAACTCTGTTTGGTAGTATAGCTGCAAGTCATCAGCGTATAAGTGATAGGATAGGATAGGAACACTGAAGTCTTAAGGTAATAAGGTTAATGAAGATGGAAAACAGGACCACACCGGCTAGAGGAAGAATCTACCATACCGACTGATTGCTGACGATCCCGAAGATAGGAAGAAAACCAGTTCAGTGCTTCCTAAGAGACCGAGAAGTGGGATAGGACGGCAAGGAGAAGTACTACCAAAACTCCAGAATCATTTTACAGTTCAAGTGTCCAAATAGACCAGGGTAGAAGCCTTTAAAAAAAATAAAAAGTGAAAAAAAAATAGTAGGATGAAACCCATTAGAAAAGGAGGGGAATATTAATTAGCATTAAATAAATCAACTTTTTAATTAAAACAAATTGCAGCAATCACATTTTTAAAAGAAATAATTTATAAATAAAAAAAATTGTCGAATTCGAGTTTTTTCGATTTTTTGCATTTTCTGAGAAGATTTGCTATGGTAACATTATTTTTTTCACCATCGGAAACGAGAGATTACAACGAACAGAAAACATACCAACTTTTTGAAAAAAGCTGATATTTTGACGGGTGAATTTTTGAATGAAAATTAGGGTGCTTTTTCGATATTAATTCAAAATAAGTTGAAAAAATTAATATTTCTAATCAAATAAATTACAGCGTATTTGCGACATAAAAAGGTAAGTTTTCACCAAATTTCGTGAAAAAAAAAAAACAATTTTGTAAAAGATAAAAATAAAAAACCTCAAAAACTTGGTTTTTTGAACTTCTCACATAAATTTTGAGGTTATGTGAAAAAAGTGTAAATACAAAAGTTTTAGAATCTTTTTATTACCTACAAATTTGCTATTTGACTTTTTTCCATAGGAATTTTAGTTTGGCCGGAAATCGAGAAAAACCGTTTTTTACCCTTAAAACTCACCCCCATCCCCTTCCCGACCTCAGATCACCCGTAAATTATTTTTCCTTTCATTTTTATAATATTCCCCTCCTTTTCTAATGGGTTTTATCCTATTTTTTTTTTTTTTTGGTTTTAAAAATTATCGACCGTGGTCTAAAAAGAGGCTTCAGTATTTACGGGTAAATCTGTCGCTATATTAGAGGCATGCCTATATATTGAATCTCATCTATACTTAACACGGGAACACCCCCGTGGGATTTGGAGGCGGAAGTGCTCGCCGAAGTTTATCGACGGGTGGCTGAATATCGGGTGGAGAGAGGCATTCGCCCTCCGCCCGAAGAGGTACGCGAGTGGCGTGAAGCCGCCCGTCGAGCCACGATGGCTCGGTGGTCTTTCCGACTGGAGACTCCACGCGCTGGCTTTGCCGCCGTGGAGGCTCTCCAGCCGGTCATCCTCGAGTGGGCAGGGCGGCAGCACGGGACCCTTTCCTTCCGACTGACGCAGGTACTATCCGGGCACGGTTGCTTCGGAAAGTTTTTTTTTTTTTTTTTTTCCTTCCATCCGCTTTAGTGGCCGCCCGCGAGGAGGCGACGTTACGCGTGTGCCGTACGTCGCCTAAATGGAGAGGTATTTGGAGAGGGTGCCCGCTTCTGTGCGGGCAAGCGCTGGGAGGGGTCTGGACGGCGTAATAACAGCAGTTCCCGGGCTCCTCCCTCCTCAGGCGCAGAGTGGCACACCGTGTGGTTTTAGTCGGTTCGAGTCCGACACACCGCCCCGCCGCAAGCCCCGGCGCGGGTGACGGTCCGAGGGGATTTGCACACGTAAAAAAAAAAAAAAAGGGCAGAAATCTTAAGCAGTGAGCCGTGAGCTGCCTACGATCAGACCTCTTCAGTATTTAATCACGTACCACAGGACGGTTATACTGAAGGTAGATTTTCAGCCGTAATCTATGGACCCTATAAACAAAATTAAATATCCTGAGGACGTATTCTACATACTTAAAGATATTAATGAAACCTTTTGAGGTTAACTTACCACAGACAGTGGGACTTGATCACTCACAAAACACTACCAATCAAAGATATATATACACTATAACGAAAACTTCCTCAGAGTTCCAAAGAGAAGATTAAGAATGAATCCTTCATCTGCGACACATCTATTTTTAAAGATTCATCATCGAACTTTCTCGATTAAACCCCCCACCTTATTACATGACGTGAGAACAGGACGTACAACTACTATACTGCTTGTTTCTATGCAATAAATTTAAAATGTAATGAGAATCGTATGACACACATATGATAATGTATCATTGTTACAAAGCGGATTAATCTAAACTAAAAATCCTTTAAAATAAACGCCACCTGGCGCATCCTAGGTGCACCAGACAGTTAAACAATTTGATCGCGATCCGCACCTAGTTGCAGTTCGAACTACAGTGAACGAGAGACGAGAAACGAGAACGCTGAAAACAAAAATTGTTAAAAGATTAAAATGAGAAAAAAACGATGTTACATGTTGATTGTTACAACAATGTTACAACATTTTATTAAGCACAACTTGCTTCATCAAAAGCAATTTGGTTTTACTAAAGGTCGTTCAACTACGGACGCGGGCGTGGAATTGCTTAAACACATATATGGCGCCTGGGAGGATTCACAGGATGCGTTTGGTATTTTCTGTGACTTGTCTAAGGCTTTCGATTGTGTCCATCATCCCACACTCATCAGGAAGCTACAGCACTACGGAATAATGAATAATGCTCTAAATATTCTAACGTCGTATTTGAATAAGCGAGTTCAAAAAGTTGATATTAATGGTAAAACATCTTTGGGATCCCCGGTAACAATGGGCGTCCCACAGGGTTCTATTCTAGGGCCATTTCTGTTTCTCATATATATAAATGATTTAGCTTATTATGTAAGTGACAATCATGAGATTGTATTGTTCGCGGATGACACATCGTTAATTTTTAAAGTTAGGCGCCAACTTGACAGTTTTACTGAAGTCAACAGTGCACTCTTGAAAGTGGTACATTGGTTTAATACAAATAACCTTCTCCTTAATGAGAAGAAAACTAAATTCATTAAATTCTCTACACCAAACGTTAGGCATGTTACAACCAATGTTCGATTGAATGGACTAGAGTTAGATCCTGTAGAATCAACTGTATTTTTAGGTATTACTATTGACGCTAAGTTACAATGGGGTCCCCAAATAGAAAAACTATCCGGTAGGCTAAGCTCAGCGGCTTTTGCTGTAAAAAAGATTCGACATTTAACTGATGTTGATACAGCTAGAATAGTTTACTTCAGTTACTTTCATAGCTCAATGAGTTACGGTATCCTACTCTGGGGTAACTGTGCAGATATTAATGCCATATTTGTTTTACAAAAACGCGCCGTACGAGCCATTTATAAATTAGGCCCTCGAGTTTCTCTTCGTTCCAAATTTAAAGAGATAAATATTCTGACTGTATCTTCACAATATATATACGAAAATTTAGTTTATGTTCAAAAAAATATATCAAAGTTTACTAAAATCAGTGATGTTCATTCGGTAAATACCAGAAACAAACATAATCTTAGTGTTCACGTCACTCGTCTCCACAGAGTAGGCAACTCGTTCATGGGTCAATGTATACGCTTTTACAATAAACTCCCTATTGATATTAGGAATTTGCCATTAAAGAAATTTAAGAATACCATAAAATCTAAGTTATCCGCAAAGGGGTATTACACCATAGCAGAATATCTTGATGATAAAACCGCCTGGGATTGAGCTGCCCATTCTGCACATGCTGTTTATTTTTAATGTTTAAATTTATTTTGATGTGACGATAATTTATAGTTTGAAACAAATTCATTTTAAATTATTGCTATTGTTGTCATTTTTTTTTAAATTATTATCTTTACTGATTATTGTAATTGTGACTCAAATTGTAATTATCGCATTTATTTTATTGAAATAATGTCTTTTGCATATTGTCTGGACTTTAAAAGAGACGGTGATCCCTGAGTTTGTTTCGTCCTTTCTTCTCAGGGCTAGTCCAGTTAGGAAAGGCCGAACTCATCTGCTCAAAAAAAGTTTAACTTGCAAAAGTGTTCATGTAACCTAATTGCAGAATAAATGATTTCATTTCATTTCATTTCATTTCATTTCATTGAATGAAAGGTAAATTGCAGTTTACGATTTATGACGTATTAAAAAACTACTTACTAGATTTCGTTCAAACCAATTTTCGGTGGAAGTGTACATGGAAATGTACATCATATTTTTTTTTTTAGTTTTGTCATTCTCTTATTTTAGAAGTTACAGGGGGGGGGGACACATTTTACCACTTTGGAAGTGTCTCTCGCGCAAACTATTCAGCTTAGAAAAAAATGATATTAGAAACCTCAATATCATTTTTGAAGACCTATTCATAGATGGTACCCCACACGAATGGGTTTAATGAAAAAAAAAAATGAGTTTCCGTTCTATGTATGGGGACCCCCAAAATTTATTGTTTTTTTCTATTTTTGTGTGAAAATCTTAATGCGGTTCACAGAATACATCTACTTACCAAGTTTCAACAGTATAGTTCTTATAGTTTCGGAAAAAAGTGGCTGTGACATACGTACGGACAGACAGACGTCAAACTCGGTCCAGCCGTTCCAGAAATTAGCCGGACAAACAGACAGAGAGACAAAAAAATTATTTTGGTATATGTACCTACCGTGTATACATACTGTTAGAAATTGAACGTCATTATAATGGCAACATTTTTGATTGTCATTTTTCTTGTTTGACGTTTTGAAGTGACAAGATAGAACTAACAAGAAGCTTTGTAAAGACGGTCAGCCAGGGTGGTTGAAAAGTGCCGTTTAATTGGAATTTAGCTGGATGTCCATCCAATTCGGTGTTTCGTTGGTTACCGTTATGATTGGTCTGGTTTGGACTCGCGAGTTTTAGTAGTCACGTCAATTAGGCGCGATCCGCGACAGTTAAAACGGGTGTATTATAATTCGAATAATACTAGGGAACCTGTACCACAGCAACTGAGGAGTTTATGAATGTGTGACGACGCAGAGAAACTACCAAGAGGCCTCTTGGAACGCCGATATCAATGAATTCACGCATCTCCAGTAAGGGCTTGATATTACATTAGCTTAGAATAAGAACACGGTGAATCACCGTGAAGTTTAATTCTTTCTCCAGTGAACTAGCGTAGCGATTGAATGCTTATACTATGGGCCTATAGACATTTCAAATTTCCCAAGGTGAACGCTGCATTGGCGAAAGGATTGAACATACTTAATATTAATTGTTTGGGACATTTGGTCCAATATATTAGTCCAATACAATTAGATTTGCTAGCCCACAGACATTATTACTAGAATAATATTGTTTAGTGAAACTTAAATTCAATTATTTTGAGTTACTGGGCATTGATAAACTGAAACTTGTAGGTAGATATATATCTGAGATTAAGTGAGTGCACAAGCACTTAATAGTTTTATTACATACATAAAATATTGTAACTTGTAAGTGAGGTTCTGCCACTATGTCGTTGTCATTGTACAGGGCTAAGAGTGGAACGGAATTGAGATGGTTTACATCGGTTCAAAGCCTCCTAGGCCGTACAGATAGACAAGATGCAATGTTGGCTCGAGCTTTGGATGCGCCAGCCCGGCTGGAGTTAATGATGGAAACGCTTACCAAAGTCGAGGCCCTTGAGGAGGAGAAGGTCAGCCATCAGATAAGGTCCGCGATGCAGGCTGATGTTGACCAGTGCCTCTCAATTGCTGATGACATTCAGCAGCGCATAGCAGAAATAAAGCGCCAGCCCGGAACTGGCCGCAATGAAGAAGCTGTGGAAGGCCCACACTCTCGCGGGGTTGTATCAAAACTGCCTCAGATACAACTACCCAGCTTTGATGGAGAGCTCGGTGAGTGGGTCAGCTTCATCAATTTATTTGATAGTTTGGTCCACTTAAGGGAGGATTTGCCTAAATCCTATAAGATGGCACAACTAATGTCAACTTTAAAGGGGGAGCCTAGGGAACTGGTAGCCCATTTGACAGTGACAGATGACAATTATGAGATTACCCGTCAAATGTTGGTAAGGCGCTACCACAACAAAAGAAGGCTGGTTGATGCGCAGCTCAAGAGGCTGTTTAGCATCCCTTCAGTGACTCGGGTCTCTGCCATACAGGCCGAGTGTTGAACCCGTTATTGAGTGTCACTAGGGCATTGGGAAATTTGGGCTTGCCGGTTGAAGAGTGGTCTAACATGTTAGTATACATAGTACTGTCCCGGCTGCCAGTCGATGTGCAGACCAGATTTGAGCAGCATCACGGTCAGAGTGCAGACAACTTGCCCACCTCTTCTCAACTCATGGAGTTTTTGGAGGAAGAGTGTCGGAGGGCAGAGAACATGGGTTCGTTCTCGAAGCCCGCTGCGGAACCACAGAAGGCTACTCGGAACCCTGTGAGGAGGGGACTTCCGCAGAGAGGGCCAAGGAAGTTGTATGGGCACATGGGTGCCTTAACACCTGAACGGGATGCCTGCCTATATTGTAGACAGGATGGCCATGGTGTTGCCGCCTGCCTTCGATTTAGGGACCAGAGAGTCCAAGGGCGACGCCAGAATCCCAACCAGCGTGGCTGGTGTTTTTTGTGTCTGGGTCCCCATTTAGTAAGGGATTGCGCTCGGTCCGCAATGTGTAAGTTTTGTGGAGGCCACCATCATGAGTTGCTCTGCTTGAATAGGCCCGGCCAACATCATGCAGGTGGACAGGGCAGGACTCAGGGACAGATGGGGTCACGTACACAGGGCCGGACTTGGAACCTGGGTCGACGGGACCAGGGCCCCCATAGGGAAGATGTTGGGGCCGATGTTCAGGCCAACATCGCGGGCGGTTCCCCGACCTATTGGGAGGCCACTGGCTCAGCTTGAGCTGGCACGGGCGGGTGTGCGGATGCACCCTCGAGTACGGAGCGGTTAGTTAGAACGCCGCCTCGGGTGTCATCGCGCTCGCCGCCGACCACTAGAACGCAGCCTCGGGTGTCATCACGCTCGCCGAAGACGACTACATTTCGTCGATTTTCGCCGCCCATCATGGAACGCCCTCGGTTGGATCACCGCACCCCCCCTATCCGTGGACGGCGTCAAGTAGAGCGCCGCGACTGGAGGGGCACTTACGAGGGACCATGGGATCCCTACGTCGGCACTGATATGCCCGTTTGCTCGGGCTATAATGCGTGGGGCCCCGGGGGCCCCGCTAGGAAATTGCAGCCTAATCAAATTTTGGTCCCCAACCGGAGGCTATAGTCTTGCCCACTGCCTCCGTGTGTGTTTGGGGTTTGAATGGCAAGTCAACACACGTTCGCGCCCTGTTGGATTGAGGTGCCCAGGGCTGTATTATGTCGAACGAATTGGCGATTTGGTTGGACTTGAAAATTACTAAGTATAATAGGAACATTGGAGGCGTGGGGAATGTCGCGGTAACGAACATCGTCGGGCAAACGACGTTTACGTTCTCCTCACGTTTTGACACGATGCGTAGGACATCCGCCCCGGTACTAGTGATGACTGATGTGATGGGACGACACCCTCAGGTGAGGTTGAATTCGGCTGTTCGACTCCTGACATCAGATCTGAAACTGGCGGATCCCGATTTCGACACCCCAGGTACGGTTGACGTGCTACTGGGAGTAGACGTTCTGGGTAAGATTTTGCTGTCGGATCGGCGATTCTTGCAGCATGATCGACTCATGGCTGTGGAGACAAAGCTTGGGTATGCGATAATGGGATCGGTATTACCCATGGTTAGACCTATTGAGTCGGATGGTATACTCGTAGGTTCAGCATTATCCGAGACGATGCAAAGGTTTTGGGAGGTCGAGGAGCCCCCCACCGCGCGTCGAGTAGACCCAGACGAAGAAGAGTGCGAGTTGTTTTACCAGAATAATACTGGTCGCCTTCGTTCCGGTCGGTTTGTAACTCGGCTCCCCTTCAGGGCAAATAGGCCACTGTTGGGTGAATCTCGGAAGACAGCCGAGACTCGATTGTTGTTGACTGCCTCGTTGGTCTCGCGGTTGGCGTGTGCGACTGGTGATCATGAGGTCTCGGGTTCGATTCCCGGGTCGGATCAAATGTTTGTATGATCTACAAATATTTGTTTCGGAGTTTGGGTGTTTTCTATGTATGATATGTATGTATTTACAAAAAAAAAAAAAAGTATATATGTATTTGTATCAGTTGTCTAGTACCCATAACACAAGCTCTGCTTAGCTTGGGACTAGATGGCGTTGTGTGTTAGATGTCCGAAAAAAAAAAAAAAAAAAAAAAAAAAAAAAAAAAAAAAAAAAAAGTTGTCGATGGAGCGTCGTATGGCTCGAGATGCTGTATTTAAGACCAAATACGTGGACTTTATGAGGGAGTATGAATCTTTGGGATACATGTCTGTGTCGCGTGTGGATTGGAGATCCGAGGATCATTGCTTCCTTCCACATCATGCTGTCCTAAAGACCCCTACTGAAAAAATTAGAGTAGTGTTTGATGGGTCTGCTCCAACTTCGAACGGTATGTCCCTGAACCAATGTTTGCATTCGGGACCGAAGTTGAATCGGGACGTGTCGGATATCCTCACGAGCTTTCGGAAACACCAGGTAGTTTTTGTTGCTGACATAAGGATGATGTTCAGACAAACGGTGATTCATTCCGAAGACAGGAGGTATCAGATGATACTATGGCGTGAGTCGCCCCACGAACCGATAAAGGTTTACGAGTTGAACACAAACACGTACGGTTTGCGTTCTACCTCGCGATTCGTACACTGCGGGAGTTAGCGGTACGGGACCGCTTAAACTACCCTAGGGCTGCTGCTATCCTGGAGCAGGATCTGTATGTAGATGATGTTTGCTCAGGGGCAGCCAGTGTCGAGGAAGCGCTTGCTCGCCGGGACGAGCTCATCCAGCTTTTAAAGCGTGGAGGCTATGAGTTGCGGAAATGGATGTCCAATTCTCCTGAGTTGGTGGAGGGGTTGCCGGATGAGTTCCAACAGGATCCGCACGTCTTTGAAAATCCTGACAACCCTAATATGCTGTCAGTGCTCGGCATACAATATCGGCCAGTCCAGGATGTGTTCACCTATCGAGTGGTTTTGGACATCCCGAAGACCTGGACGAAGATAACTGTGCTATCGACGATTGCGAGAACGTTCGACCCGAACGGTTGGATCGCTCCAATCACATTTTTGTTAAAATGTTTCATGCAGCGGTTATGGACGGCGCAGCTAGGCTGGGATACCCACCTCTCAGAGGAGTTGTTGAGGGATTGGACAAGGATATTCTACTCGCTCACGGAGATTAATAACGTCTCACTGCCACGGAAATTGTTCCCTGCTGGTGATTTCATGGGTTTTGTGATGCCTCTGAACAGGGATACGCGGCAGCGGTTTATTTGCGAACGGTCACTTCCGCTGGGGATGTTGACGTTCGATTGGTTCTGGCTAGAAGTAAGGTGGCTCCCGTACGGACAAGATTGACGATTCCGAAGCTGGAACTGTCTGGGGCAGCTCTTTTAACCAGACTCCTGAACCACGCGGTATCGGAGTTCCGCGGTTCATTGGAGTTGGAGAACACGGTGTATGCATGGACTGACAGTCAGATAGTGTTGTGCTGGCTGAAGGCTTCAGTTCATAATCTGGAGATTTTTGTAGCAAACCGTGTCTCCCAAATACAGGCATCAGAAGACTCGTTGACTTGGAGACATGTGCCAGGAGAATTGAACCCGTCGGATTGTGCATCCAGGGGATGCCGGGCTCCTGAGTTAGTTAACCATCAGTTATGGTGGGGCCCTCCTTGGCTGGCAAGGAAGGAATCGGATTGGCCCCTTAACAACGCGAAGTTGTCTATAGACTGTGGTATAATAGCAGCCGTGTATGTGACCCAGGAGGGCCAGGAGACTGACGCGAGTTTCCTGATGATGCTTCGGGTAGGAGGAAGATTGCGCAATGCGAATCTGCCGTATTCGGCTCGTCACCCCCTACAGCTCCCACAGGGAGGGCAGTTGATTGAGTTGTTGGTGACTGATCGGCATGTTAAAAACGCTCATGCAGGTTGTAACGCCTTGTTGGCTACACTCCAGAGGGCGTTTTGGATTTTGTCTGGGCGTCGTACCATACGGAACATCGTGTTTCGGTGCATGCCTTGTTATCGGAACAAGGCTGCCACGATGCAGCCTCACATGGGGGATCTGCCCCCTGATCGGGTGAATGAGGCTAGGCCATGGGCTGGTGTTGGTACAGACTTTGCGGGCCCATTCTTGGTGAAAAGCTCGCGGCTGCGGAACGCGAAAAGTACAAGGCGTACCTTTGTGTGTTCGTCTGTTTATCCACAAAGGCGGTGCATCTCGAGCTCGTTGCTGACCTCACGACGGAAGCTTTTATAGCGTGCTTGGACAGATTCGTTCCCCGAAGGGGACTGCCAGCACTGATTCGTTCCGATAATGGAACCAACTTCGTAGGTGCAGAACGATACTTGCGAGATGTAGTTAAGTTTTTAAATGAAAACAAAGTGGATATTGGAACAGCCCTCTCCCGTCGGGGTATACAATGGACCTTCCGTCCACCAGGTTGCCCCCACTGGGGCGGGATTTTTGAAGCCGTAGTAAACTAAGACTAAGTCTAAGACTCGTCAGCTAAGACGCATTTAGGGCGTATTGTAGGACATTTGAGGAACTCGCGACGTTGTTTTGTAAGATCGAAGCCGTTCTCAACTCGCGACCGTTGTGTCCGCTCAGCTCGGATCCAAATGACCTGGAGGCGTTGACTCCAGGCCATTTCTTAATTGGTCAGCCACTTAACGCGCTGCCCGAACACCCGTACGAAGGTGTGAAATTGTTTCGGTTGTCTCGGTATCAGATGTTGCAGCAGTTTTCACAGAATTTTTGGAAACGAGGGTCTCTAGAGTATCTGCACATTCTGCAACAGCGCCTTAAATGGACTGACAAAACTAGTCCCCCTAATGTTGGTGACCTCGTGCTGGTTAAGGATGCTAACCTGCCGCCACTGCGTTGGCGCCGGGGGCGCATTGTTAACTTGTTTCCTGGTAAGGATGGGACCCCCCGGTCCGCAGAGCTTCTAGTTGGGGACTCAGTTATCAAACGAGCGGTAGCAACGTTATCTCGCCTGCCTGTAGATTAGGGAACAGGTACGGACCTGTTCGGGCGGGTGACTGTTAGAAATTGAACGTCATTATAATGGCAACATTTTTGATTGTCATTTTTCTAGTTTGACGTTTTGAAGTGACAAGATAGAACTAACGAGAAGCTTTGTAGAGACGGTCAGCCAGGGTGGTTGAAAAGTGCCGTTTAATTGGAATTTAGCTGGATGTACATCCAATTCGGTGTTTCGTTGGTTACCGTTATGATTGGTCTGGTTTGGACTCGCGAGTTTAAGTAGTCACGTCAATTAGGCGCGATCCGCGACAGTTAAAACGGGTGTATTATAATTCGAATAATACTAGGGAACCTGTACCACAGCAACTGAGGAGTTTATGAATGTGTGACGACGCAGAGAAACTACCAAGAGGCCTCTTGGAACGCCGATATCAGGGAATTCACACGTCTCCAGTAAGTGCTTGATATTACATTAGCTTAGAATAAGAACACGGTGAAACGCCGTGAAGTTTAATATTCTCGCCAGTGAACAAGCTTAGCGATTGAATGCCTATCTCATGGGCCTATAGACATTTAAAATTTCCCAAGGTGAACGCTGCATTGGCGAAAGGATTGAACACATACATAATGCATTTAAGCGGTTATTTTAATATTACAAACAGACACTTCAATTTTAGTTATTTTTGACGGACAGACAGACAGACAGGAGACAGACGGACAGACAGACAGACATGATGAATCTATAAGGGTTCCGTTTTTTGCCTTTGGCACGGAACCCTAAAAAAGCCTCTCCAATTGTTACATTCATTCATAAGGTAGTTCGATTAGTGTGGGTCCCCAGTGGTCCCCAGCCATAGCCATTTCAATGCCTCGGTGGCGCAAGTGGAACCGTAAGCGACTGCTGTGCTTGAGGTCTCGGGTTCGATTCCCGGGTCGGACCGTCCGTTTTTAACCGACTTCCAAAAAGGAGGAGGTTCTATGTTCCACTGTATGTTTTTTTTTTTTTTATGTATGTTACCCGATTACTCCGTCAGTTGTGGACCGATTTAAAAAAAAAAATTTGGTATTCGAAAGGGTATGCTTCCGCGGTGGTCCCATTGTCAGCATATCAGGATCTGATGATGGGATCCCAGGGAAATCGAGGGAAACTCTCATTTTTTATAGGCACATACTATGTTTTTCGTATGTTTTCTGAAGTTACACCCGTATTTGCGTCTGGTAGTCATCATTTTATGATGATGAGCTGATGATGTAAGGTACAACTTCTTAACGGTTAGGAGTTGGAGGATAAATCTTTAAATATCAGATGTCTATATGTTACATTTAGTCGTATTCTTTCAAATTATTTAGGTAAGCTGATGATGGAAGGTGGAAGGTACAACTCCTCAACGGTTAGGAGTTGGAGGATAATTCTTTCAATTTCATACGTATCTAAAGACCTTCAGTCGTATACTTTCAAGTTATTTAGGTGAACTGATGATAGAAGGTTAAATTCTTCAACAGTTAGGAATTAGAGGATGATTTCAATATTACACGTACGTTTAGACCTTCATTTGTATTCTTGATGATGAAATTTGATGAAATAGTTCAACTTACTACTTACCTACGATTGTTTGCACTAAAAACTGAAAAATAAAAACTTTTTATAAAAAAAAAACCGACTTCCAAAAAACATCCAACGAAAACTCTCTGCCAAAAAAACACTTAAAAGCTTTTTGGCTTAGCACCGACTTCAAACAGATTTTAGGTACCTAGCACACATTATAATACTACTATTTAAACGAATAAAGAATTAGGTATAGGCAATTTATGAAGAACCAGTTTATTTTACGCTTTTAAGTGTTTTTTTGGCAGAGAGTTTTTGTTGGATGTTTTTTTGAAGTCGGTTTTTTTTTTTTTTTAAACTATAGATTTTTGTAGTTTATAGCATAGTAAGTGCGTTAACGCCGCGTTTGTTTAATTGAAATTACGCTATTTTTTTTGCTTCAACAAGAACAAGGCCGTGCGTTAGCTACCTTTTTTTATTTGAACTGAGACTAAAACACTGTGATTGACCACACAGTATACCACTTTGCACCTGAGATAGGTATCAGGGAACGGCTGATCAACCCGTCTGGCTATCTCGGTAATGTGGCTAAAGCCTCCTTTCTAAGGAGAGGCCTATGTCACGTAGTGAACTATTACAAACATATATACATATGGCATTTAAAGATTAAGGCCATGTTCAGATGACGAGCGCTCAACGCGCGTTTTGCTAACGCGCGTTAACAACTCCATGTAAAAACGCGCGTTGGCATGTGTACTCCTAGAACAAATTACATGTAGTTGTAAACGCGCGTTAGCAAAACGCGCGTTGAACGCTCGTCATCTGAACATGGGCTTATCCAACAACTCCTAACCGTTAAGGAGTTGTACATTACATCATCAGCTCATCATCATAAAATGATGACCACCAGACGCAAATACCGGTGTTACTTCAGAAAATATACGAAAAACATAGTATGTGCCTTAAAAAATGAGGGTTTCCCTCGATTTCTCTGGGATCCCATTATCAGATTCTGATATGGTGGCAATGGGACCACCTCGGGAGCATACCCTTTCGAATACCAAAAACATTCGTTGAGAAGTGTAGTGGTGAACTGGTGATCTGTAATTTATGACGTGTATTTTGTACTAAAGACATTATTTGAGCATCGTTGAATCCTTGTTGGTATTCGTTTTAACGGACTTAAAAAAGGAGGTTCTCAACTTGATTGTTTTTTTTTTTGTAATGTACCTTTTTACACTGATTACTCCGTCAATTGTGGACCGATTTTTTTTTTGTATTCGAAAGGGTATGCTGCCGAGGTGGTCCATTGCTACCACATCAGGATCTGATGATGAGATCCCAACGAAATCAAGGAAACCCTCTTTGTTAGGCACGTACTATGTTTTTTTCATATATTTTCTAAAGCTATTACAGTATTGCACGTTTGGCCTAGTGGTTTAACGGTCACCACGCCGTTTCCTACTTTGCCAAGTGTCGTGGGTTCAAATCCCACGTAGGACAACACTTTGTGTGATCCACAAATTGTTGCTCTGAGTCTGGGTTGCTCTGAGTTCTTTGTGTCCGTTTCATGTATGTTTGTAAAGTCCCCCGCGACACATGATTTATTCCTAGTGCGGGAGTTGTCTTTTTAACCGACTTCCAAAAAGGAGGAGGTTCTATGTTCCACTGTGTTTTTTTTTTTTTTTTTTATGTATGTTACCTGATTACTCCGTCAGCTGTGGACCGATTTTGAAATTTCTTTTTGTATTCGACAGGGTATGCTTCCGTGGTGGTCCCATTGCCAGCATATCAGGATCTGATGATGGGATCCCAGGGAAATCGAGGGAAACCCTCATTTTTTATAGGCACATACTATGTTTTTCGTATATTTTCTGAAGTTACACCGGTATTTGCGTCTGGTAGTCATCATTTTATGATGATGAGCTGATGATGTAAGGTACCACTCCTTAACGGTTAGGAGTTGGAGGATAAATCTTTAAATATCATATGTATATAAGTTACCTTTAGTCGTATTCTTACAAATTATTTAGGTAAGCTAATGATGGAAGGTGGAAGGTACAACTCCTCAACGGTTAGGAGTTGGAGAATAATTCTTTCAATTTCATACGTATCTAAAGACCTTCAGTCGTATACTTTCAAGCTATTTAGGTGAGCTGATGATAGAAGATTAAACTCTTCAACAGTTAGGGATTAGAGGATGATTTTAATATTACACGTATCTTAATTTGTATTCTTGATGATGAAATTTGATGAAATAATTCAACTTACTACTTACCTACGATTGTTTGCACTAAAAACTGTAAAATAAAAACTTTTTATAAAAAAAAAAAACCGACTTCCAAAAACATCCAACGAAAACTCTCTGTCAAAAAACACTTAAAAGCGTAAAATAAACTGGTTCTTCATAAATTGCCTATACCTAATTCTTTATTCATTTAAATAGTAGTATTATAATGGGTGCTAGGTACCTAAAATCTGTTTGAAGTCGGTGCTAAGCCAAAAAGAATACAAACGAACAATTACAAAAGTCTAAGCGATAGTCACTTGGCACCGACTTCAAACAGATTTTAGGTACCTAGCACCCATTATAATACTACTATTTAAATGAATAAAGAATTAGGTATAGGCAATTTATGAAGAACCAGTTTATTTTACGCTTTTAAGTGTTTTTTGACAGAGAGTTTTCGTTGGATGTTTTTGGAAGTCGGTTTTTTTTTTATAATAAGTTTTTATTTAATGAATGAATGAATGAATTTACACCTGATAGTCATCATTTCATGATGATGAGTTGATGATGGAAGATACAACTCCTTAACGGTTAGGAGTTGGAAGATAAATATCTATATGTCATGTGTACTTCGTGACGACCGTCAACGACGTGCGGTACCTGCTATTATATTTTGGCTTGGCAACGACTTCAAAACTATCAATAGGTAGCACATCCAAATAATAGTGTTTCATTAATATTAAAGGTTTGCATATGTGTATTAAATCTTTATTGTTATTTTATACTTTTTAGTTTTTGAAGTCGGTTTTTTTAAATTATGTAACACGTACAAAAGGTAGTAGAGCCACGCTGATTTCAGCACGAACGGGCCGGCTCGACCGGGGCAGCACTACCCTCGCACAGAAAATCAACGTTAAATGACAGCGTTCGTGCTGTCGTGTTTCCTTGGTGAGTGCGAGACCGGAGGCCCAAATAGTCTAGTCAACAAGTTCCATACTTGTTGACTAGACTAAAAGATGCAGCAGCATCACTAGGCCGCCATGGTGTGGGTCGCCATGCTGCATTGTCTGCATTCGCAATGAGTATGGTGGCCACCACTCTTGGATTCTGCTTATGGTTTCCATCAGGCAGAGTAGAGTCATTTTGGCGGGCCATAAATAAAAAAATCAATAAGAACTGTAAATATATACATATAATATAGACAATATTGGACTCGTTCACTACAAACGGAACTATTTTACCCAATAAATAATCTAGCGGCGATCGAGTCAGCCCCACTTATTGGGTACTAGCTGACCCGGCGAACTTCGTACCGCCATATTTACATATATCTGTTTCAGCTTCCCACAGGCAGTGTACAGTCGCAGACAAAAAAAAACACTTCCCGCTATCTTTTTTTTTTCTTTCTAGCAAAAAAAGTATGAATGAAATCGGACTGTGTTATTGATTTACAACTAAGTACATATTTTGACTTTCATCCCCTCTCTCCAGGAACCCGTGCTGAATTTTACGATAAAAAGTATCCATGTCCTACCTCGTAGTATGAACTCAAATCATGCCAAGTGCCGGACAGACAGACAGACAGACAAAAATTACAGTTTTGGCTTCTATATCGATTATAGAGCCCTCCAAAAAAAAAATTATAAAGGACCTGTTACATTATTATTATAAGTAAGTAAAGATAGGTAAACGGTATTGAACAAGTTTATAAATTCGTATCACAAAATAGTATATTTTATTTATTTTACACAAAGCAATCTTTATATTATAATCGGTAACTCTAAAAGTGATCAGACAGTATACTTAATAGTTATTTATGTAACTGTTGAATAATAAGGGGTCTTAAAACACGAATTCGCCTCGTGTGATACCTAATAGTCAATCACATGAGTGTTTTAATACCTAATTATGTACAGTTGCATACAAGACTTTATCTACACCCATGATATGAACTTAGAGCATATATATAGAGGGGCAGCTGAAATGGCGGATAGCGTGATCGGAGTAGAGAGACTGAGTTTAGTTAGAGTCTGTCTCTCTCACGCAAGCTTCTGATTTGTTGGTGTATTTCCCGCCAAATCAGTCATGCAAATTGGTATTGGTAAGCTTGCGTGAGAAAAACAGACTCTAACCAAACTCAGTCTTTCTCTCTCTACTCCGATCACGCTTTCCGCCCGTTCAACTGCCCTTTCGTGTATATATGCCCTAAGGATACGAATCCTCTATAGAAAATTCTGAAACAGCTAGCTCTAGCTAAATGGCAAACAAAAATGGCGGGCTACGAGGTGACTTCGAATAACAGGTCTTTTACTTGAAATTTTTATTTTCAATAAATTTTATTTATAATTTAATTTAAATACGGCGTTGTGGTAGTGAAAGCCGCGTGCCTGTTCTTTTTTTTTAAAAAGGAGTTGCATTATGAAATTTAGTAAGACATAACACTCGTTTGGATGATATTATGGTTAGGTACTATGATACAGAATGTTTTAATGTTGGCAATAAGCTAGCTGTTTCAGAAACTTTAATAGGGGATTTATAGCATTGCTTTGTAGATAAAGTATAAACTTTATCAAAGTTTCTAATTGAACGGACACGGTGGAGGAGGGAGTCCCGCGTCCCGCGTCACACGGGCAAGGGAAGGCTGTCGGGCGCGGCTCGGCGCTGGGCCGCCTTGGCGCGGTTGTAGGCCAGCACGCCCAGCAGCGCCAGCGCCATGCCCGCCAGGTTGAGCGGCGGCGCGGGGTTGCGCAGCAGCAGCAGCGACGCGCCCACCACGGCCGCGCGCTTGGCGGCCGACGCCACGGCGTAGGCCAGCGGCGTGACGCGCGACAGCACGCTGAAGGCCGCCACGGCCTGCAGCCACGCCAGCAGCCCGTCGGCCGCCAGCAGCGCGCCGCCCGCCGCCCAGCCACCGCGCGGCCCGGCACCCGCCGCCAGCGCCGCGCCGTCGCGCCACGCCCACAGCGGCAGGAACAGCAGCAGCGCCAGCCGCCCCAGCGTCTGCAGCAGGCGCAGGTGGTGCACGCCCGTGTCGCGCAGGACGCGCTTGGAGTAGATGTGCTGCAGGCTCAGCAGCGCGGCGGCGGCGAGCGCGGCGCCCAGCCCGAGCGCGTCGAACTGCAGCTCGGTGGCCGAGGCCACGCCCACGCCCAGAGCGATCACGACCAGCGCCAGCTGCACGCCGCGCGTTTGTCGCTCACCGAACAGCGCAAACGAGAGTCCGGCCGTCCACAACGGTGTCGTCGCCTTCACTGGACCACATGCGAGACGCGAGACGATCATTTTAAAAGCAAGTTTCATATAGTCATCGACTGGTACATATCTATAGGGATGATACTATCGATGCCAAATAACTAGAACGGTTGCAGATATTTACTTTCGTTTACTCATAGGGATTAATCGTTTTCTGTTTTCTCTGTATATCACTAAAAAATATTTCAAACAGGATATTATAAATTACATAATAATTTGTATTATACTAAAAATAAAACCTAACAAAATCCATTACTAACTTTAAAAGAACGAAGAACTATTAGCGCTACAATATAGCCACCAGGAAATACTTTGACAATTATATCTTGATTCATTTGTAAGATCAATTCAAATAACAGCAGAATATTTTATTTATGTAATTGCTGGCAAGTCTCCTAGCAGGAATACCAACATGGGGCCTGGAAGCGAAATGTCTCACACCACTGTGACAGTGACATAGGGAGAGGAAATAATGCTAGGCAGTGATGATCTCATGGTCTATAATTAGCTAAGCCGCAAGAAGAAAATTAGAGAAAACCATCTTCTGCCCACAGAGTACATACGACCTCAGTTGTTGGATGGTGTTTGAATTTTCATATGCCATTATTTGATTTTTAAAAGTCAACTCAATTAAATGGAGTACTGTGAGTGCACTCCAAGCCATTTGCACAGTAAGGCACAGAAGAAGATAACATGATCCCATCAAAAACTTAAATGTTAAATAAGAGCCAAATTCATTATTATTATTATTATATGCCTTGGTTATTAACTAAAGATAAAGGAAGTGAGATCTAAATGGCTGCCAAGTTTAATGGTCAGTCCTGAAAGTTATTTATAACAAAATAAATTTTATAACAACTTAAAATATCATTTCTTCTTTAATGTATATTGAAACCTAAAGTCTGACTTGGCTAGTTTTTGTATACGAATAATTATTGAGTTCCTACTAACATTGTCATGGAAGAGCAAGGCAGCACCATGTTCAATGGCTAATATCTACCAGCAAACCAAATTTTCAGACGAATAATATAAGAACTAACAGTTTTAGAACTTGCAAAGGTTTTAATAAATACCTTTCAACGAGCAATTCTTGTATATATATATATATATATAATCTGAATCTCGGAAACGGCTTCAACGATTTTCATAATATTTTGTATGCAGGGGTTTCGGGGGCGATAAATTTAATCTAGCTAGGATACATTTTTAGAAAATGTCATTTTATTCGTGTTTTTAACAATCAAATATATAAAATCAATGTACATCTAGTGCCCTCTATCGCAACTCGAGCGAACTACATTAAACTATACTGGAATAAGGTGCAGAATAAACAGTATCAGGGCGTACCAAGAGAGAGCGCCACTTAACTTACTTTTACTTATTAGCCCCAAAAAACCCATTTATAAAAAAAAATACTGAGCGACGCTCGGTCATCCAGGTACTGTAGTTTATAAATAAATAAATATTTTCGGACATCTAACACACAACGCCATCTAGTCCCAAGCTAAGCAGAGCTTGTGTTATGGGTATTAGACAACTGATACAAATACATATATACTTTTTTTTTTTTGTAAATACATACATATTATACATAGAAAACACCCAAACTCCGAAACAAATATTTGTAGATCATACAAACATTTGGTCCGACCCGGGAATCGAACCCGAGACCTCATGATCAGCAGTCGCTCACGCCAACCGCGAGACCAACGAGGTAGTCGAGTTTAAAAGGCTGAGATGTGAGATATCGAAAAACGGACTGTAAGCGGATGAGATTAAAGTATATAATCCAATAACAAATAGTGATTTTTAGTTTAATGATGACAACAAGAGAATCACCACCAATAATGGTGTTATTCTACTCGTAATATTTTCATGTGAAGACCTTAAAATCCACATAAAGACAGGCCGTGATCTATTTTGATTACTGATTTTTACAATATCAGTTAATTAAAAAAATAATAATAATACATACAGTGGAACATAGAACCTCTTTTTTGGAAATCGGTTAAAAATTAAATTAAAGAGATAAAAATTTACTAGTTTCTGATTTATTCCTATGTATTCACCCAACTACCTATCTGGTTGCCAAATTTGAACTTTCTAGGTCATCTGGAACTGGGTTACAATTTTGATCTATAGGTGTGTCAGTGATAAAAATGAAGATTTTTAAACGGTAATACCTAAATAGCCGTTTGAGGTCCAGCTAGAAACTAAAATAAATTTTTGTGGTAATTAGTACATGCAGATTCAAAATGTTACAAATATATCTACTTATAGTTACTTGCCTCCAGTGTGAAGTAACAATGGAAGAGACACTGCTAATTCATATGAATCGAATATATTACAAATAAAGGATGTAATTCAACAAAGTCTGGAATTGCAGTCTGCAATCTCATCTGCTAGTGGAAACGAACAAAATGGGAAGGCTTAGTAAACTAGCTACCACATTAATAGTTAAATTATTTCAAAACATCACAAACTTATATTTTCACATTTAAGAGATACAGGATTACTATCAGAAGGCAGCTCCTCTACTACTCTACTCTACTGTTCACTTACTTCACATCTTAAAACACAGCATAAATAGGCAAAATGGAAAGATAGCAAGAAAAAGCCCTATGATTATGTTCATCGTGTATAAGCCAGTGTCACTTTCATGAGAGTAGTAACCGATACAAATGTAGTCTTACCAGTGTGTGCATATGAGATGGGCACTTTCCAGATAGAGACTTGCGAGCAGACTGTGGTCAAGAACTTGGCGAAAGCCAGCGGCACGAGCACGCGCCAGTAGAAGGGCCGCGTGAAGTCTGTGGCGCGCCGCACGCCGCACAGCGCGAATGCGGGGTAGCTGCACACCACTATCGACAGTAGCTGCACCATCGTCACCGACATCGGATACGGGAAGTCTGTTAGCACCAGTTTACCTACCACATTGCTGGCTGAGCTGATGGTGTACCACGCTAAGCACAACCCTACCACTATTAATGCCTCGCGGCGCGAACCGTCCATGCCCATGGCTGCGGTTAATACCCTTTCCTATTCAGTACCTCTAGTGCAACAGATAGAGGAACGCATTTTTATTTGAAGAACGTATTGATTTTAAAACATGACACTTCATGACAAAAAAATCTTTTAAAAATTGTCATAATTCCTATTGGAAATGGCACAACATCCATGTCAGCACGTTATTTCACAGACATCGATAAGATGAATGAGGTGTGGTTTGATACTGGTACCACGATACGTGAAACTTTTAACTTCTAAGCATATTTCCATAACCAAACAATAAAAATAAACTAAACAAGTTGATTTTAAAAGAGAAACAACGTAGACTTGTTCAAAAAGTAGAGCTCAACAGCTGTCAAGAGTGTCAAGTGTTAACTGTCAAATTATCCAACAAACCAAGGGCCTTTGGCAATTTCTAAATGACGGCGAATAGTGACAGCGTCGAAGTTGTCAACCGATGTCACACGACGTGGTTGGCGTTTTTTTCTTCGGCGTACGAAGCTTATTTTCCTGTGTGCCGCTTGTACCGGTAGTAATTTTTGAAATTGTAGGTCCACTAATTCCTAATGCGGCCTAAACACGCTCTCGCACTTGCGACAGTGGTAATAGCGGGCCACCATTTTGATACTCTGCTTCAAAGTAATTACGAACCTTGATCACCAGTTCTCTCGCCTGCCTTTTCAGAACAGATCCTTTAGGCATTTTGACATTTGACAGCACGACCGTCTTGTTGCGAGTGACAGATTAAAACAAACACAAAATGGTGATGGGTCATTGAGTGTATTTGTCTTTGTTCAAAACATAATAAATATATGCGATCGATATCATTTCTTATTTGGTCACAACACTACAACTATCAAATTAGAACTGTCATCGAGAAAATAAAGAAATGGAAATAGTATAAACTAACTTCAATAAATTGGTAGAAATAGAAAAGTTGGAAATAGGGAAATAGAAATACACACCTCAACAAAGTCTAGGGATATCATAATCCTGTACTATTGACGACTTTATAGTAAAAAAATTTTTAGTTTCTGTTCAATCTAGAACATGATTGCAACACCTGCAACATCAAATCTATGTCGCACGCAGTGCTTGCATCGCACTCTGTCAACTGTTAGGCATGACCGACATTAAGGCAGCTGCATCGACACAACACGCGGATGGCACACAAGTAAATAGCCATACATGTGTACTTAGAGTAAGACCTATTTCTTAGCGTTCCATGGATTCACCGTGCGGGTGCCGGGTCCATCGCGTGATAGATGGGGGCAACACATGCGACTTCGACAGTGCCTGGGAATTGCGACCCAGGTTTAGGTTTGAGGAGTACTCCTTACGACGCGTCAACGCTCACCTCCACCGTCCGCCGTGTTACCCCCTCTACCTAACCATATTTGAAGTGAGCCTAGCAATGCCGCTTTGGATATTCGTTCAAGAAAAGAGCTTACCGAAGCTCTTGGCAATCCAAGGTCTTTAAGCAGGTTATAGAGGGATTTCGCTGGTACACCCCTCGCACCCACTTCCACGGCATACAGCGCAACGACATAACCATTTTTAGTTATTTCGTTGGTTAAGTCAAAGTACTTGTTTCTTTTTAAAGCGTGGTCTTTAGGGATGTTCGTTTCCCACGGCACCGTGAGTTCTACTAGTACTACACGCTTAATTGACATTGCATAAAGAAATATGTCCGGTCTGGACGCCGAGGCACAGATATCCTCCGGTATTCTGTAGTGATTTTCATACGTGTCCACTAATAATGTCCAGTCACTGGCGGTATTTATAATTGAGTACGGCTTTTGTGTGAGTGAAGTCTTTTTTGTTGAGCCTTCCTTTACAAACGCGATGTTAGTTTTTATGTTTGTTGTTATTCCTTTTTTCGCTCTCGCCATTGATAAACTCATAGCTTCGCGTATGATGAGTAATACCCTATCATGGCGACGTGAATAATGACCCCGGTCTAATAGCGCCTTACAACCTGTCAGTAAGTGCCTGGCTGTACCTATTGCCGCATTGCACATCTTTTTTTTATTTTTTTTATTTATTTTTTTAAAAAGACTACGCCCGCACTAGGAATAAATCCTGTGTCGCGGGGGACTTTACAAACATACATGTAACGGACACAAAGAACACCCAGACTCAGAACAACAATTTGTGGATCACACAAAGTGTTGTCCTACGTGGGATTTGAACCCACGACACTTGGCGAAGTAGGAAACGGCGTGGTGACCGTTAAACCACTAGGCCAAACGTGCAGTCATGTCACATCGTACAAGCCTTTTCTGTAGCTTTTCCCCACCTTACTAGGTTGCTTTGATCGGGGAGAGTTAATTGAAAGGCGGTGAGGTAGAATTTTAACAGGGCGGGTGACCAATCATATAAAAGTGTGCGCCATTTCAAAGCTGGTGGGATACAAAATTCTCCTAGAGTTAACCATTCATTCTGCATTTCTAGGTTCATTGCGTGCACTTTGTAGGTCTCGTTTTCATCTTGTTGTATGAAAGATTTTGTTATCTCTTTGTCGGTCTGTCTTCGAGCATTTCCCAATCCAACTCTACTGGACTGCGTACCCACCATGAATTTTTTGTGGAATTGGAGCCGTGACTCTAGCTCTGATGAATTTTTGTCTTTTGGAAGGGATCTAACGATTTCGTCTTGGGATTTTGACAAGACATGCATTTTGGTAACTCTTAGGTGTTTGTCTCTAGTATATAAGCTATTAATTATGTAAACAAAATCAGTCATTTTGTCTAATCCGACTTTGACTCATACCCTTACCCCTCACCTCTCGCTGTGGCCAAGACACCCTTAGCCGTCAGTAGATCGGTCTTGTGCACAGAACATAAAGAATAGGTAGAAATGTTATGTGTCTTAACTGTCTTAATTTACAACGGAACGACTGTCGCCAAACTCAGACAAATGAAAGCACTATTTTATTACTGCACACTACTAACGAATTGTTTTGATATATTTGATATGAAAAGGATATCTGAGGAGGTAACATTATAAAGGTGAAGAAGCTAAAAAATAAGTACTTGCATAATAATGTTTATTAATTTTAAGAATCTGTATTATAATCATATTATATTTAACTGTTTAGCCACTTAATAAAATTCAAAACAGTGGTTACATAATTAATATTTGGCACAGTATGTATTCATATTTAGTTTTATAGGAAATACACATGGTATCAATAATCATAAATTTTATTGACTGCAATGAACAAAAATGCACTACGTCTAATTGTCGACCCGTTGGTATAGTGTTTAGCGATCCTGACTGCTGAGTCAGAGTTCGGAACAGACAGAGAGACAGACAAAATTTAAAAAAAATGTTATTTTGGTATACGGCCCGTGCCTGCAAATTTCGCAGAGAAAAGAATCACGCTTCTACATAAATGGGCCGGCTCGACCGGAGTGATACCACGGCCTCACAGAAAACCAGTGTGAAATGGCGCTTGCACTGTGTTTCAATGAGTGAGTGAGGGTACCGGACGCACATATCCCAACTCCTCCCCCTCCCCACCCCCCAAAGGTCGGCAACGCGCTTGTGACGCCTCTGGTGTTGCGTGTGTCCATGGACAGTGGTAATCGCTTACCATCAGGTGATACGTCTGCTCGTTTGCCACCTGTTCCGTAAAAAAAATTGTATTGTGTACCTACACATGCAGATGCATTTAGTAAAAAGCGGATTTAAATATTTAATATTACAAATAGGCACTCTTATTACATATATATATTCTTACTATATACTTATTTGTATAGATATTCAATGGTTAAAACAAGTGTTTTTCTTTCAAGGCAACGTCAACAAACAAGCAAAATTTAATATTAATAATTATTATAGTAAGTAAATATAACACGTTTAAAAGTATGCAAATCGATAAAGCTAACATCCTACCTGGCTACATCACTAATCGAGTAGAATAGAAAATACGAGAATAACGTTGAAAACTGATAAGACCCGATCATACCAGATTGAGATTTATGTGAATGGGATAAGGAAGAGTTGTGATAACGTAAGGAGTTGCACACCTCCGTAGCCACTATCTATGGATGTCTACAAACTATGTTATATATGTCATAAATAGAAGAAAAGAACTGACTATTGAATTGTACATGTCATAGGTATTAAATAAAATATCCATATCAAATGTGTTTCGATATCATCGTTTATTGGGTTTTACTTGCACCGATCCCCCACAAATTGGTAGCAGAGCGTGGTTGAGTCCAAAATGAATATATCGAGTTATCGGAATATTGAACTCCTGAACAAGGTAAATTATGATACCTGGTGTATGCAAGCACAGGCGGTCCTGATTAAAAATGACTATTGGGACATCGTCAGCGGCGAAAGAAAATTATTGCCAAATTCAACTCCAGAAGAAAAACTTGTTTTTCAAAAAGACGATCAAAAAGCAAGAGCGGACATTTTGCTTTTACTGTCACCATCGGAGTTAAAACAAATAAAAGCCTGCTCCACCGCAAAAGCTGTTTGGGATAAATTGAAAGCAACTTACCAAAGTGCTGGGCCCGCTAGAAAAGCTACTCTATTAAAACAACTTGTCTTAAAACATATGAATGATAGTGAAGACATCCATGATCATATAAATAATTTCATGGATATAGTTGACAAGCTTGCCGACATGGATATAAAAATACCACCGGAATTACTCAGTATTATGTTACTGTACAGTTTGCCGACTTCTTTTGAGAATTTTAGGATAGCCATTGAATCCAGAGATACACTGCCAAATCCAGAAGATTTAAAAGTAAAAATTCTTGAGGAATGTCAAGCTCGAAATAGTAATGATAAACCTGAGAAGGAAGCATACTATTCAAAGAAAAATAAACAAAAATTGTACTGTAAAAATTGCAAAAAGAAAGGTCATTCTACTGAGATGTGTTGGGGAAATAAGAAGACAATTCACAAAGAAAATGGTAAAGCATTAAACACTTATAATGTTTGCCTAAGTACTGCAGACCCAAGTTCAAATGAAAGGATCTGGCGTCTTGACAGTGGTTGTTCATCGCACATGTGCGCCAACAAATCAATGTTTTTAAATTTAACTGCTGAGAATGGCACATTAAAGATGGCATCAAATAAATACACAAGTGGAATTCAAGGTAAAGGAACAGTCAAATTAAATATAGACAAAGAAGGTTATAATTTTATTGAAACCTTATACGTTCCAGACTTGTCAGTAAACCTAATGTCAGTAGGTAAAATAACCGATAAAGGTCACAAGGTTTTATTCGAAAAGAATAAAGCATATGTTATTCAAAATAATGGTGAAATAACATTGACAGCTCAAAGAAAAAAATGGGCTATATTATATTGAATCTGACGAAAAAGAATATATTACTGCTAAATACACTACAAAAACAAAAAATAGCATCATGGAATGGCATCGAAAACTTGGTCATATAAATGAAAGAGATCTGATAAAAATGGCAAAAGACAACCTTTTGTATGGTTTAAATTTATCTAATGAAAAGTTAGATACATGTGAGACCTGCATCAAAGGAAAATTTACGAGATTACCATTCGAAAGACATGATGAACTCTACACCACAGAAGCTTTGGAAATAATACATAGCGACGTTTGTGGACCATTTGAGTGTGAAACGATGGCAGGATCGAGGTATTATGTGACTTTTATAGATGATAACACACGCTATTGTCAAGTATATTTTCTAAAAAGGAAGAATGAGGTACTTTCATACTTCAAGGAATACAAAAGTGAAGTTGAGAAGCTGCAAAATAAGAAAATAAAATACCTACAGTCCGATAACGGCACAGAATACCGAAATAAAGAGTTTGACAATTTTCTGAAATTGCATGGCATTAAAAGAAGATTGACAACCGTATACACTCCACAACAAAATGGGATTAGTGAGAGGAAAAATAGATCATTGTTGGAAAAAGCCAGATTTCTCTTGATCGAAGCAAATGCACCTAAAAAGCTATGGGCAGAAGCAGTAGCTACTGCCAACTACTTGATCAATCGAACCTCTTCGAAAACTTTAAAAGGTGAAACCCCCTTTAAAAAATGGATAAATAAAACACCATCAGGTAATCATCTTTATGTTTTTGGCAGGAAGACGCATGTCTTGAAAAAGAATAAACGAGGCAAATTAAGTCAAAATACCAAAGAAGGCGTATTTGTGGGATACTCAATGACCTCAAAAGCCTACAGAGTATACATACCTGAAGATGGTGATATAGTTATAAGTACTGATATAAAAGTATTAAATAAAATGTATTATGAAGAAAATACTCAAAACTATGAGAATCTCATAAACGAAGAGGAGCAACAACAATGTTCATCATCACCTGAAAATGTAAATAAGTACAATAAAAATGATGAACCAGTAGAAATTGAATTTATAGAAAATAAAAATGATAATAACTTACAAAACCCTATCAGCATTGAAAGCTATGAATCTTCAGAAGATTCTTTTAATGATGCCTCAGAAAATGAAGAAACACCTGTTCATGGGAGGCCACAAAGAAACAGGCACCCCCCAGTGTGGACAAAGGATTTTGTTGTAAATAATACTGAAGAAAGTTTGTTATCTAAAATATCTCTCTTATCTGATGGAGATGAATATGATGACTATTGGCACGATGCAATAAAAGATGAAATTAGAGCACACGTGAAAAACGGTACTTGGAAAATAGAAAAGAAAGATAAAAATATGAAGGAAGTAGATTATAAAATGGTGTTACGTAATAAAGTAGGACCTGACAATAATATAAAGAAAAAGGCGAGACTCGTAGCACGAGGTTTCTCCCAACGACCAGGCATCGATTATCATGAAACATATGCTCCGGTCGCTAAATTAAGTTCAATCAGATCTGTCATTGGAATAGCTATGGAAGAAAATCTAAAATTAAACCAAATAGACGTAACAACAGCGTACTTGAATGGTGAATTGGAAGAACACATAGTTATGAAATATCCTGAATATTTAGAAGAGTATTTGACAGAAATATTAGTCGAAGAAAGCATAAATGATGACCTGACTGTTTACAATAAAACAAAAGATATGTTAAGGGATATAAAACGTACTCCCAAAGACAAAGTATGTCATTTAATGAAATCTCTGTACGGAATAAAGCAGTCTGGGAGGCAGTGGCATAAGAAACTTGACGTAGAATTAAAAAATATTGGTTTCATTCCCTCAGAAGCAGATCCATGTCTATATAGACTAGAGATAAGAGGAGCTAAAATAATTATAGCCATCTACGTTGACGATTTTTTGATTGCCTACTCTAGCCCTACAGAACTTCAAAAAATAAAGACTCAGCTAAACTCAAAGTTCGAGTTAAAAGATTTAGGCAAGCCGAAGCGGTTACTGGGCATTGATATTACTTACGGCCAAGATACAATAAAATTGTACCAAGAACGTTTAATATTAGATACCCTCAAGATGTATGGAATGGAGGACTGTAAGCCAGTATCTACACCGATAGAACTAGGCATTATTTTACAGAAAAAAGAAAGAAATCAAACAAAGAGCCTCCCATACAAAAATTTAATTGGCACTCTTATGTATATAGCGGTCGCAACTCGACCAGACATAATGTTTGCTATAAGCTACCTTTCCCAGTTCAACGACTGCTGTGATGAAGAACATTTTAAATCTCTGAAAAGAGTACTACGTTACTTAAAAGGTACACAGAGTGTTGGTCTGGTGTTCCACAAGACTGGAAAAGAATTATATGCCATGGCAGATGCAGATTGGGGATCAAATAAAATTGACCGAAAATCGTTTTCAGGATATTGTTTTAAATTTGCAGGAACGGCCATAAGCTGGATGTCTAAAAAGCAAAGAAGCGTAGCCCTGTCGACTGCAGAGGCAGAATACGTTGCACTAACTGAAGCTGCAAAAGAAGCCATAAACCTAAAAGGTATTTTAACAGGCATAGGGATCAGTTTTCAGAGCATAGTCATATTGAATGACAATCAAGCTGCCCTAAAACTTAGTCAGAATGAAATGGTTACATCAAAGTCTAAACACATTGACCTAAAAATGCATTTCATTAGAAATTGTATTCAAGAAGGAAAAATAAAGGTCAGATATCTTCCAACCGAGAAGATGGAAGCAGACATGCTAACCAAACCCCTCGCTGGTCCGAGTCTTGAAAAACTACGGAGCAGTCTAGGGTTGGCTCCGTGAGCTGTGAAGAGGAGTGTGATAACGTAAGGAGTTGCACACCTCCGTAGCCACTATCTATGGATGTCTACAAACTATATTATATATGTCATAAATAGAAGAAAAGAACTGACTATTGAATTGTACATGTCATAGGTATTAAATAAAATATCCATATCAAATGTGTTTCGATATCATCGTTTATTGGGTTTTACTTGCACCGATCCCCCACAAGAGTTTAGCTTAAATCTCTAGTCAATTATCAGTTAAATAAAATTTTAAGATTTTATTGATAAAACATATAAAATTGTACCTACAGATGGTAAGAAACACCTCCATTACCAATCTTTTTCCTTCAGGTATCATTTTTACACTGTAAAACAGAACAGTACTGCATTGTGGCGTAAAAAGAACTTTCATTGGACGACCTATTCAACACAGCGTTGTAACACGACTATGATACAAAATACCTACAACTCATAAAGGTATGCGTTGCAACGCTTATCAGTGGCAAGCGCGCCACGCCTACTAGTCATTTCTTCTTATTTATTTTTGTTCTTGTGAGTCTGCTCGACCGGCAGTGAGTAACCATCTCCTAAACCCGGCTCCCTTCTCGTCTCCGTCTGTCGCCCTAGGTCTCCCGGTAACAGACTTCTCGCACTATGTATATATGTATATACACCCTCACCGCAGTGTCCGTATATTGGTAGGAGTAGGGAATATAGGGAATTAGGAATTTAGGTAATTAGGCGTAGGTTACGTGCGAGTATTGAACGGTTCACTACGGTGCCCGCTCGGTACACGTAATTAGGTTGTATTTAGATAGGTTTTCGGTGTAACACGTACGAGTGCTGTTTGGTGTTCCACGGACCCGGACCGCATCCGTACAGTTTTCATAAAAAGGGTATATACTTAATGAAACCTCTTTTATTCTATTTTCAAAATTTAAAATATAAAAAGAATAACAATGCTAAAAACAAAATACGGCGGCAAAATTGTTGGTAATTCATTAAGAGCTTTCATTAAGTCTTTTTTTTAATTTAACTTGCTGTGCTAGCTTCAAAAGTCATGCCTCGTCGCCATTTGAGTCGAGATGAAATGTTACGAGCCGTGGGCATGTTACAAATTGGTGCTATTCAACGCGTCGTTGCTGAGACCTTACATACCAGCCAAAACGTGATAGCAAGATCGTGGTCACGTTATCGCAGTACTGGGGATATGGCTGAATGGCACAGTGGTAGACAACGAGTTACTACGCAAAGACAGGATCGATTCCTCCAAATGAACGCCAAAAGACAACCCAATATCACGGCGTTGCTACTTGTGCAAAGGCTCCAGGAGGACCACCAGCTGCTCGTAAGCGACCAAACCGTGCGAAGGAGGTTGCATGAAGTCAACCTTCATGCTCGAAGACCGCTACGTGCTCCAGCTCTGCGACGTGGCAATCGCGGTCCGCGGCTTTCGTGGGCTCGGGAGCATTTGTCTTGGAGTGATCAACAATGGCCATTGGTGCTGTTCACTGATGAGTCCCGGTTTGGATTTCATCTGGATTCAAGAAGAACTCGTGTTTAGAGAACTCCAGGCAGAGTTAGCCGTCTGCGGCACCCTCATCAGGTCCACTCTTACCGAGGCGGGACAATCTTGATGTGGGCAGGAATTTGTCTTGGTGGGCGAACCCAGCTCGTTTGGATTCAAGGCAGCATGACTGCACGAAAATTTCTCGGAGGCAGTAGAGTCTGTGATTGTCCCACACAGAATCCACATGGGCCTGGAGTTTCTATTCATGCACGATAATGCTCCTTCTCATACGGCGCGACTGGTATCGACAGTTCTTCAAGACCATGACATTCAAGTTTTGGATTGGCCTGCGCAGTCGCCCGACTTAAATCCCATCGAGCATGCCTGGGACATGTTACAACGAAAAGCATTGCGATATTTCCCGCCAAAGGAGAATGGCTGATCCTGTACCGCTGGCAATATGTTATGAATGGTTATGAGATTTATACTGTTTATTAAGTGAACCATCTTAATTATTTTCATGTATTTATTATATTTTTAGAACTGTGCAAACAGAATTTTAATTCTGCTCATAAAGTTGTTACAACTGCAATAACAAAACGCATTCTAACGTGTTTTAGACACGCCATGATTAAAGTCTACTTAGTCTGAAAACTAGATGGCGTTGTGTGTCAGATTGCCGAAAGTATTTTTCATTATTTTAAAATATTTATTTCATAAAAATCGATTAAATATTTAAATCTATATTTATGAATAAGCTTACTGGTGAATTTAGTAACAGAGCAACATTTTAATGACTGATCACGAAAATCGTAAACAAATGATTTTGATTTCAAAAATATAATATTACGCCATCTTGTTGACAATAATGACAACTCATTTGTGATCCATGTATTTCCTTGTAATCTAAAAAGTAAAATAACCTTTTAATGCCGAGTTGTAAAAATCTAGGAATTTAAAATGTTATTGTCGGTGATATTAGCAGCCAAATAAATACAAAAACATACCCTACCATGACATACGCCAAGCGGTACAAAAGTTCCATACAAACCAGCCATTGTCCTTTGACGACGGAACAAGAACTACACACTATAATATAGACACTTGCAAAGAACTTGGGACCTCATACCGCAGCAAGACATTGACAATTTAATTTTAAGTATGAACAATCGATGTCGATGTGTAATTAATGTAAGAGGTGGCAACACTGATTATTAATAATTAGATTTTATTACATTTTTTATTAATTTAAAGAATATTAATAATGTTCCAAAAATTCTGACATTTGTTTTCGTACCAATTTTCTACAACAATTAAAAAAGTTAGCTTTTTAATCAAAAACAAAAGAATCACGAATCGCTTTCTTAATTTATTAAAGTCCCTAAAATAAGCTACTTTTCTTCCATTTACTATCTATGAAAATTCTTCTTAGATTTTTAGATATTTGATGAAATATAAAAAATCGCTAGACTTTGTTCAGGTGTGTAGCTCTTTCGATCAAGTCTTTCTTATTTTTTTCAGATCTTCATTTATTATATTTGAGCTTAGTGTGGGCTGTAGCACGTGCATATTCCAAACTTTAAAAAAAAAATATTAAGCTAACTCGAGTTATAAGTACTACATATATTATATTATCCGTTTTAGGGTTCCGTGCCAAAGGCAAAAAACGGAACCCTTATAGATTCGTCATGTATGTCTGTCTGTCTGCATGTCTATCCGTCTGTCTGTCCATCCGTATGTCACAGCCACTTTTTTCCAAAACTATAAGACCTATAATTTTGAAACTTGGTAAGTAGATGTATTCTGTAAACCGCATTAAGATTTTCACACAAAAATAGAAAAAAAAGCAATAAATTTTGGGGGTCCCCATACTTAGAACTGAAACGTCCTCCTTCCTAGTTCAAGCTGTCACTCTTTGGAACACACTCCCATTAGAAACCAGGATGTCCACCAGCCGATCCACTTTTAAGCTTAGAGTACGGAAGTTCTATAGAGACTTGTTGACGGAGTCATCACAATAACACTTTCAAAGTGTCTTTTTGGATATATATATATGCTCGTATATGTATATGTGTGTATGTATCTATGTAGAATGTATGTAAATTGTATATGTGTCGGTATATCTCTGTAGAATCGTTAGTTTTGTAACATATTTTAATTTAACCTATCGTAATACTTCTTTTTAAAATACGCCATGTGGCACTATGTCCGCCTTGTGCAATATGTTTGCAGGAAGTTTGTATAAATAAATAAATAAAGTCAATTTTTTTTTTTATCAAACCCATACGTGTACGGTATCTATGAATAGGTCTTCAAAAATGATATCGAGGTTTCTAATATCATTTTTTTCTAAACTGAATAGTTTGCGCGAGAGGCACTTCCAAAGTGGTAATATGTGTTTCCTCCCCTGTAACTTCTAAAATAAGAGAATGATAAATAAAAAAAAAAATATGATGTACATTACCATGCAAACTTCCAACGAAAATTGGTTTGAACGAAATCTAGTGAGTAGTTTTTTTTAATACGTTATAAATCGTAAACTGCAATTTACCTTTCATTCCATCAACACAAATATAAAAATAAAATAAAAATTATATTATGTTACTTGGTGCTGCGGAACCCTTCATGGGCGAGTCCGACTCGCACTTGGCCGCTTTTTTTTATTCAACGGGGCGAAAAATCCCTTCGGATCATAAGTCTGTAAAAGTCGTTATAGATACAAAATCACTGTAATATGTCCTTTATTTTCTTGACATTACATTTAATACTCGATCGCTTTGCTTCCTAACAGAAAAGAGAATGCTGTTTAAACTCAAAATCTGGCAATCTGAACAATGTACTATCTGTGGGGTTTGTCAACGACTGGCTTAAAAGGGCTAGAACCCAGAGCCTTAAAACCAAGTACAAAAAAAAAACACTATCTGTGTGAATCTGTGACCTCACTGTACGTCTGTCATGTTGAAAACAAGAAAGTTTTATTTTCCTATCACAAGTTTTACTTTATTTAATTTATATAATTTAACTTATTGTAATGAACTAACATATATTAGTAACAAATCAAAGTGCTTCGAATGTTACGTGTAAATATGAAGCTGTGCTTACAATAGAACGAGACACAAGGAAGTCCCTAACTTATTCAGAACGTACGTTCTCGTAAGAACCGTACTCTACATCACTTGTTGCAATCACCTGGTCGCCTCTCGGAATCCTAAGGTAACCAAGCAGCCGTTCCTAGATGAGGGTCTTTCTCTAACGTTTCGTAGGTGATGAGAGACCGTCGTGTTGTCCACCCATTGCATAGTAAATGTTAATCAGATTATTATTTCTCTTATCACTATCACGACGTGCAATCTATTCAATATGATGTCTATTACTAAACGTACGTTTTACCTGATAATGAAACCGGAACTTTAGCTATTTGTTGAAGAAGTCTTCCTTGAACTGTAATTAAACTTTTAATAATACAAATTTAACTAAGCAACTTAAGAGTGAAGTGGAAACTTGTTGCAAAAGTCAACTTTCTCAGTTTTATATCATCATACACATAACACTCAGGTAAGGTCACTGGTCACTGTCTCATCATTAACCACCTTTAATGTCCACTGCTGGGCATGGGCCTCTTCTTAGAAGTGAGGTTTTGCCCTACAATACCACTCTCGCCAGACAGGTGGGTGTAGGGTTTGTGTCTGACTGTCTGCTAGCATTAATCTGTAGCCACCTGTTGAATTCTTTTGCCTAAACATTTAATTAAATTATTTATATTGAAGTTTTTACATTGATACTAACTTCACCTCCTATGGCAGGTTTCTAGTGGTCGAATGGTTTTTTAGTAACTAGCTTTTGCATGCGGCTCCACCCGCGTGTTTGTCGGTTATGTCGGTATGCAAAGAGTAGCCTATGTCCTTCCTCAAGTATCAAAATTCTTCATGCCAAATTTCATTGAAATTGGTGCAGCAGTTTGGCCGTGAAGACAGGACAGACAGACAAAGTTACTTTCGCATTTATAATATACTAGCTGACCCGTGCCCACTTAGTTGGCCGGTAATTTTTTTTTTCTCCGACTTACTTTGCAAATCTGTCTACCATGAAAAAGTCTTTCCACCTTTCGGGTTATTGTATATCCTATGTCTCTCACAAATAATGTAGCCTTCTACTGGTAAAAGAATTTTCAAAATCGGTTCAGTAGATCCAGAGATTACCCCCTACAACGTCACAAACTCCCAAACTTTACCTCTTTATACAATAGTGTAGAGTATGGATTAAGGGTTTATCAAGTGCAAACAATGTTAGAAAATATTTTTATATCATATTTTGTTTACATTTCACATATAGCAGAGCATAATATTATTTGAACTACTAGTTGTTGCCCGTGACTCTGCCCGCGTGTATTTGTTATTCTGATATATAAGCTATATTACTGTAAAGTTTCCTCCAAATCTGTTCAAAGAGTAACAAACATCCATCCATACTTACAAACTTTCACTTTTATAATGGGGCATTTCACGTGAAGCGGACAACGAAAAAAGGGTCAGGATTCCGATTTCGTTTATATTTTAGTATGTTATACCTGTACATATCTTCGACACAGATACGAAATACTTTTGCATTTGCAAGCTTGGTTCTTAAAATATAGGTCTTTGAAGATTTCAGAAAACGTGAGGTATGCACTACTTCAAATGTCATTATCAGTTCAAAACTAGTAATTTTGGTACAAATTGAACACTGAGTTATATACTACATTTAATAACCTCTATATCCTCATAATTTGAATTTGAAAACTCACGTTTTCTGAAATCTTCAAAGACCTATATTTTAAAAACTAAGCTTGCAAATGCAAAAATATTTCGTATCTTTGTCGAGGATATGTACAGGTATAACATACTAAAATATAAACGAAATCGGAATCCTGACCCTTTTTTCGTTGTCCGCTTCACGTGAAATGCCCCTTATATTAGTAGGATTTAGGGGACATGGGTTGGGCAACTGGTTTTTTCAAATAATCATACTGTACTGAAGTGGCTACACATATTATACAGGTGAATGAAATACATATTTATCACTGGGATAGCAATTTTTTACACCACCAACTTTACAAAATTTTAGGGGCAAATGTATCTATCTATCTAGGACTGTGGACTGGACCGCAGTGGGGGAAAAAACATTTGTTGAAAAATGAATGCCAAGCTGCATAGATTTATTTGACTGTGAGTGTTTTGTGCAGTATATATTGATTCTATCGGCAGAGTAGTTAGATATGATAGTTGGTCAGGTGCGGTGCGGGCCGAGGTGATGGTGCGATGGCCTCGCGGCGCGTGACGCGCAAGTGGGAGGTGTTCGCGGGCCGCAACCGCTTCTGGTGCGACGGGCGGCTCATGACGGCGCCGCACCCCGGCGTGTTCGCGCTCACGCTGGCGCTCATCTGCGGCACGTGCGCGCTGCACTTCGCCTTCGACTGCCCCTTCCTGGCCACGCACCTGTCGCCCGCCGTGCCGGCCGTGGGCGCGGCGCTGTTCGTGCTGACGCTGTCGGCGCTGCTGCGCACGGCGCTGTCCGACCCCGGCATCATCCCGCGCGCGGCCGCCGCCGAGGCCGCCGCGCTGGAGGCGGGCGAGGCGGCGGCCGTGGCGGGCGCGGGCCGGCCGCCGCCGCGCGCGCGCGAGGTGCTGGTGCGCGGCCGGCCCGTCAAGCTCAAGTACTGCTTCACGTGCAAGATGTTCCGGCCGCCGCGCGCGTCGCACTGCTCGCTGTGCGACAACTGCGTGGAGCGCTTCGACCACCACTGCCCGTGGGTGGGCAACTGCGTGGGCAAGCGCAACTACCGCTACTTCTACACGTTCGTGGTGTCGCTGTCGTTCCTGGCGGTGTTCGTGTTCGCGTGCGCGGTGACGCACCTGGCGCTGGAGACGCGGCGCGCGGGGCTGGCGGCCGCGCTGCGCAGCTCGCCCGCCTCGGCCGTCACGGCCGCCGTGTGCTTCCTGTCCGTGTGGTCCGTGCTGGGGCTGGCCGGCTTCCACACCTACCTCGCCTCCACCGACCAAACCACCAACGAGGACGTGAGTACACGCCTCTTTTTTTTCTTTTTTTTTTTTAGGCAATATTTTGATCTCAATGAGTGTGCAGTATGTATGGGTACACCGCTTGACTAATTAAAAATCGTCACTACATTCACATCACATCATTCAAGAATGTCTTTAATTATTATGAAATTGAATTGAATTATTATGTCTTATAAAACTCTGAGTCCCAATAATGAGTTTCACATTTTATTAGAGAAATCGAATCTTATAAAGTTAGAATGGTTTTGAAACAGCAATAATTGGCAGTTGTACAAGTGAAGGAACGAGTTATTTAGGCTCTGTCCAGTAGGACTACTAAGAACTACTTGGTGATTTATCTGTATTTGGATTTTGGTTCCATTTTGATCCCCTAGATGATTTATTTGGAAGTTTTTGTAAACATAACATCCACTAAGTTCTCTTGCTTATCATTTTATATTACAATGAGGGTAAAAATTATATAAATAGTATATTTGATTTGTTATTGTTTGAAATGAATATTGAAACATTATAATTTTACTCGTAACAAAATTTTATGATTCCAGCTTTTACGAAGTAATATTATTCTGCATATTGATTTATTCCAAGGAATGATAATATGAGACGAAATTCGTTAGATAATAATGTGAAACCGATGTAAATAAAAAAAAATGGTGTGTAGCACTCGGGGACTGCCGCGGTAAAGCTATTGCATAACATGTATACTTACGGGGCGCACATGCGGTGAGTTTGGTATTATAAAGATATGATAGATACCTATACACCTACATACTTTCTCACAAACAGTTGCTTACGTATTCGTCCGATTTCGGAGCAGCTCGTCTCGATCCGTACGAGCTTCGGGTTTTATTCGATTCAGATTTATTATTCAATTATTCGAGGTTTTATTTTCGTTACGGAATTTCTTGATTCGGTCGCCGCGCTCAAAGCCCGCGATAAAAGCTATGCAATAGCTTAAAAAGAAAACTAATCTTGTAGGGGATTTATGCAGGGGATCCTAGTGGACTTTGTGGTTATAAAAACTTTCCATAGGGGATTAAAATGAAAAAACAATTAAAAAGATTCCCTGAAAGATAAAGGAAAAGTGTGGACAAAAAAACCCAAGCGAATGCCCTAGAGGATCTAAGCCGCAAGAGATCCGAGCGCGTGTGTAGTGTTAATCTGATCAGGTTTTGTTTGCCATGTGTACATCGTACAGTCGTACTTGTCAGTCGACCTCTACGGCTCCACCTACGATGCGTGCTGCTTTATGGTCTCAATAATGTAAGCGGCGGCACAGTAGAGATGCGCTATAGTGTATACGCTCCGCCTGTGTGCGCAGATCAAGGGATCGTTCTCGACGCGGCGCGGCGTGTCCAGCCCCAACCCCTACTCGCGCGGCAACGCCTGCGCCAACTGCTGGCACGTGCTGTGCGGCCCGCTCGCGCCCAGCCTCATCGACCGGTGAGTTATATTATCACATGTCATGTGTATTTATTGACGGTCCGATTGCAATACTTAAAAACAGCTAAGTAACGCGCTTTTGTGACTGACCCACCTAAAAAGTAGAAAATATAAAAAAAAATGGGCCGATAGAAGTAATAATCCAGTCGGGGCAGACATAAAACTAACCTGAAATTGAAAAAAATCCGGGGAGCGATTTTTTTTAAGCGTCGGCGGTGTGGTTGGGAGTATAAATCTCGATTTTCTAACAAATCCCGGTAAAGGGTTCGTTTTTCTTTAAAGTTCAATTTTTTCGTTTTTCTGAAATAACTTGTTAATTTTAGAGCAAAAATTACAGTATCCAAAGTTGTTGGAAATTTAATTTCTCACAAGTTTGGTCATCATCATTTTTACGCGAGGATCAATATTTGCAGAGTTATACTATCAAGATTATTAAAAAAAATCGTATAATTAACTGGTGGGCGATTCACCTCTTTCCTAACTAACATCATCATCATCATCAGCCTATCGCAGTTCACTGCTGGACATAGGCCTCTCCAATTGCATGCCACTTCGTTCGATGCTCGGCTTCTCGCATCCAGCTTCTGCCAGCCGTCTTGCGTAAATCATCACTCCACCTGGCCTGTGGACGTCCTACACTACGTTTGCCGAGACGCGGTCTCCACTCAAGAACTCGTTTACCCCAGCGGTTATCGGTTCTACGGCAAATATGGCCAGCCCACTGCCACTTAAGCTTGCTAATCCAATGGGCTATGTCGATGACCCTGGTTCTTTGCCGGATAACCTCGTTTCTGATACGATCCCTTAGAGAAACGCTGAGCATAGCCCTCTCCATAGCACGCTGAGCGACTTTAAACTTGTGGACCAGCCTTACCATAAGTGTCCACGTTCGTCTTTAGGCAGGTCGTTCAGCATCTGTTGTAGGTCTTGCAGCGTCTCTGCCATGATGACGATGTCGTCTGCAAATCTCAAGTGAGAGATGTATTCGCCATTAATGTTGATGCCGCGCCCTTTCCAGTGCAGCGTATTTTTTTTTTTTTTTTTTTTTTTTTATGTTTGAAGAAGTCCTCCATTGCATTTGTGAACAATTTCGGGGATATGACGTCCCCTTGTCTCACTCCTCGATGCAATGGTATGGGTCTTGTATGCTGATTCTGTACTTGGACGGACATAGTGGCGGTTTCGTAGAGACATCTCAACACTTGGATGTATCGCCAATCCACTTGGCAACGCTGCAGGGACTCCAGAACAGACCAGGTCTCGATCGAGTCAAAGGCCTTCTCATAGTCCACGAATGCTAGACACAGGGGCTGATTATACTCTTCGGTCTTCTGTATAATCTGCCGCACTGTGTGGATTTGGTCTAAGGTGCCTTATCCGCTCCGAAACCCAGCCTGCTCCGGTGGTTGGAATTCGTCGAGTCTTCGTGCAAGACGGTTCGTGATCACTCTTGAAAACAGCTTGTAGACGTGGCTTAGAAGGGAAATGGGCCGGTAGTTCTTCAACATGGTCTTATCACCCTTCTTGAAGAACAGGACGACCACACTCCTACTCCACGCCTCTGGAGTTCTCCATTCGAACAGGACAGCGTTGAAAAGCTTTTGGAGCTCCCTCAGTAGGGGTTTACCTCCAGTTTCAACAGCTCTGTAGTAACGCCGTCCTCTCCAGGGGCTTTTCCATTTTTTAGCTGTCCAAGAGCCATCTCAATTTCGTTAATGCTGACTTCTGGCAGATCTTCGGTGTAGTGGCGTGTTAATGTAGCTCTAGGGTCCTCATTTTTGGGATCAGGTCGAGATGCATGCGAAGCGTACAGACTGCCATAGAAGCTTTCCAGTTCCGAAAGTACGGCCGGCTTAGAAGTAACGACTTCTCCACTTGCTGTGGTCAACTGCGTCAGGTGGCTTCTTCCAAGAGATTGTACGAACACTTTTGACCCCCGATTCTGCTCGATTGCCCTTTCGATCGAAAGAGTGTTGGAGCATCGGAGGTCGTGTCGTACAAGCTTACTGATCTCTTGGTTTAGAGTCCGCTTTGCCGACGAAGTGACAGGTGGGTTCTCACGTCGTTCCTTCATTAGCCCTAGTGTCCTCTCTGAAAGCTTCGACTTCCTGCTTTTACGCTGTATTTGACAAAATCTCGTACCTTCATCCCTGAGGATCCGAACCACATTTTCAAGGTTCTGGTTTACGTCTCTTGTGGTTTCCATGGCAGAAAATCGGTTTTCCAGAATTGACTGGAATTTTTCAGATCCTATCGCGGCTTGGAGCAGAGTTGGTCGGAGCCTGGATTTCATCAAACGGACACGTTCAGCCATAAAGTCGATATTCAGAGAGCCTAGGACAAGTCGGTGATCACTACCGGTGTACCTATTGATCACTGAGACGTCTCTGAATATGTGCTTTCTGTCCGTCATGATGAAATGGATCTCATTTTTGGTCATAGCGTCGGGACTTTGCCACGTCCACTTTCTTTGGGGCCGTTTTTTGAAGAATGAGTTCATCAAAAACAGCCCCTCCCGCTCGAGAAACTTAACGAGCATTTGCCCCCTATGGTTCCTGCTTCCAATTCCATGGGATCCTATTACCGATTCGCTGCAAGTTTGTACTCCCACTTTGGCGTTGAAGTCACCCATAACAACGCTGTAGTGGGTCTTAGTAGTGAAGTGGAGGGCCTTCGATATGTCATCGAACATATCCTCCACCTCATCGTCCGAGTGAGCCGAGGTCGGTGCGTACACTTGTACTACCTTGAGGCTATACCTCTCAGTAAGCTTGACAATGGGGTACGCCACCCTGTTCGACACACTGGACATTTCCACAACGTTGCCAGAAAGCGACTTGTTTACCAGAAACCCCACGCCACCTTGAGATTGTTGGTCTCCCTCGCGGAAGTACATCAGGTGGCCTAAGTCGAGGGTTATGGTATCCTCCCCCTGTCTTCGGACTTCACATAACCCTAAGATATGCCACCTAATCTTCCCAAGTTCCACCTCAAGTTGTGCCAGATGCGAGTCGAGCCGTAACGTGCGGCCATTAAACGTTGCCAGGGTCAGTCGTTTGGATGGAAATACCGCCATCGGTCGGTCGCCAGAGCCTCGTTTGTCGTTCAGCAGGGTGCACCACGTGCAGGTGAGGTTGGCTGGGAGCGAGAGATTGTAGTTCGCTCCCTTACACCCCTTACACACAACTAACAATTATATTTAATGAACTTACGGTCGTGACGGTTTCATGTCTTCTCTGCAAAGTGACGAGAGGTACCTCTTTTATGCTACGCAGATCCCGTTTGCTTGATAAGACACACTTCACAACCGTTCACATAAAGGTACAGTTCCTTCCATGAAGGCCGAGGGAGATTGTCTGATCCCTATCTATTGTTCCCTGAACTAAATTATCCGAATGCCGGCTAGGCGATCCGCGCGATCATCCGTAAAACAATATTCCAAATATATTCGACTATTCTTAATACTTTCCTAAAGTTACGGTACCATCAATTCAACAATTAATCGCGACATGACATTTCGATCCCAAAGACAATCGCCTCACAAATGTCACCATAAACTACATTTAATTTAGAGCATATAATTTTATATAGCTGGAGGGGCAGCCGAACGTGCGGAAAGCGTGATTGGGATCGAACATACCTATAATACGGGCTGTACAAGATCATGACAAAATATAAATACAATTTGATTGAAATAACAATTAACATGCAATCATATTATTTACGGATAGTATTTGTACTTACTTAAATTTTAATGTACTTGATTTTTAACATTATTTTAATTGTTTGCATCTTTGTAATCATTAATTTAAACGATACTTAGACTTTTTGTACTTGACGGTGACGCGAAATAATACGATTTTGCCCTACCAAAAAGTGCCCAACGCGGCTAAAGAAGTTTTCACTTCAAAAATGGGTTTCAGGCGCGGGGTGTTCACGATCGACGTGAGGGACGAGCTGCCGCCGAGCTTCGTTCGCGTACTGAACACCGCGCCCGCGCCCGCCGAGCCCAGCCCGCCGCCCGCCTTCGGCCCGCCGAGTCTCTCCGGCCCGCCGAGTCTCTCCGGCCCGCCGAGTCACTCCGGCCCGCCCGAGCCTGCGGAGGCGGCCGCGGCCGGCGCTTCGCTGCAGCTGTCCGCCTACGGCGGCAGCTACACCAACCTGTTCGAGGGGGGCGAGGCCGCGCGCCACGCCTACATGAACCGCTCGCTGGACCTGGACGCGCCCGCTCCGCCCGCGCTGAGCGCGTCGCGCCTGCGCCTGCTGCACGACACCACCATGATCGACGCCGCGCTCGACCTGGACGAGCCCGAGCCGCCGCCGCACCTGCCGCACGCACACGCGCACGCGCACGCACTCGCGCACGCGCACGCACACGCGCACGCGCACGCACTCACGCACGCGCCCCGCGCGCTCGCCGCGCTGTGACCTCCGCCCCCTCCGCTGTAAATATATATATAATAAATAGCTTGTATTGTAGAGTTCGTTTCGAGTTTCATTCTCCTTTTTAACCGACTTCCAAAAGGAGGAGGTTCTCAATTTCATTGGTTTTTTTTTTAAACATGCTGCGGGCCGAGCAGAGCTCACTTACCGATCGGCAACCGCGCAGACAACAAGTCTAGGAAATACCTTACGGCTCGTTGTTTCCATTTTAAGTTACCTACTTGATAAATGTACAAACAAATAATTGGTTTTGTGCACCGAATATACTCGTTTCCGACATATACATGTTCTTCACTCTTGGTAGCTTTAATGTACAAATATTATAATTTTTTAGTTAAGTAGTTTAAAAGTTTAGGGCAGCGAAATAATAATATCAGCCTGACCTCAAAAACTTAATATCTCCCATGGTCTAAGAAAACAAGGTCTCGCATTCTGAGAGCGACATGGTGTGACGTCACTATCCAGTTACCACTTTATAGTAACACTAGCTGACCCACGCAACGTCGTTTACGTCTCCTATTGCCCGTAGCGTGATAATTTTCCCCCGTTTTTGAAACATTCTTCATTGGTGCTCCGCTCCACAACGGGCTATCTAACACTGAAAGAATTTTTCAAATTGGACCTGAGATTAGCGCGTTCAAACAAACAAACAAACTCTTCAGCTTTATATGTTAGTATATAGATGTATTTATTATACTCTTCTAAGATCTAATACTCATAATCAACAACACATATATTTGGATAAAAATGAGTATTAGGTATTATGTTGATAAAAACTCTTTGGCAAATAACTCATTATTAGGTACCAACTGTTAGCGTCTTATACTCGTGATAACTTCTAAACGAAATGAACGATTGGGATGAAACAAAAAGTATTTTACTTCTACATAAATACCCTTGATAACATAATGCTTTAGTTGGATAAGGATTAATATTAAGATACACATTTAACGTAGTTTCTTTCTTCAGACGATTTAATAATTTTTTTGAACACAAAAGCGGTTATTGTGGCTAAACCAAGACAGTTAGATATATGCTCTCGCGGACTTTTTTGTAGATCTTAATGGGATCTACAAACCCGTAATACATTATTTTGTTCTACTGTCAATAGTTATTGCAGCGAACGCAAAAATAGGTTTTCGATTTCACACCTTGGGTTACGAAATAGCAATTTTCTTACGGATCCCCAATTTTTTTGATATTAAAATATAGCCTATAGCCTTCCTCGATAAATGGACTATCCAACACTGAAAGAATTTTTCAAATCGAACCAGTAGTTCCTGAGATTAGCGCGTTCAAACAAACAAACAAACTCTGCAGCTTTATAATATTAGTATAGAGACAGATTAACCAACTAGAACGTGCGATAGCGATGATGACGTCATGTCGGTCGTCGGAATGCCATACCTGGCGAAGTATATTGTTATACCATAATATCTCCTATGATATTGGGTTTTATCAATAAACGAATTAGTACATATCATATGCGGAATTTAAGGAGTAGGTACATCATTCCATTTGTAGCAACACAATTTCCGTATGTTTTATAGTTAAGTTATGTCGATGTGTGTTCTCTCGCAATAACCACTTGTGGCCCGCCAGGCATGACCCGCCGACCTCGCCTGGTCGGAGGATCCTCCCTTTGTGTTGGAGGGACACGATAACGTATAACGTTCCTCCACAGTGGCCACACACTCTACCCTGATGACGTTTTCATGAGTTACTGCAGTTGGTAGTCGCCCGGGTCTGGGGTTATCGTTTAAGTTCTCTCGACACGTCTAAATTCACGAAACCAACAAGTAATTGGAGCAGACTCCCCAAGAGCAGCTTGTAAATTTTCTTGAGATAAGTTTAACCCTCGTTTATAATCATAGAAAATCATAGCACCTAAAGCTTCCCACGAGACGTTCATTGTTGCAAACAAATGAAGAGTGACAGACAATCTTTAAATATATTGTTGCGCCATTAATGTAGATGGGTCTCGAACGGTCTCGATGGTTCAAAAGAATTGAGGACAGCGCCATCTAGTGACATGTAGCGCACGACTGTGGAGTTTATGATTAATAACTCTGATTTTCAACGCTAGATGGCGTTGCTTGTCCTAGGGGTTTCTATTTAGTCTAGAATCGTCGAGCGAATATTATAGATCATTCCAGATATTTCAAAGCTGTATATAAGCGGAGCGTGTTAGCCGTACGGGCAGTATTGTTTCAGGATCCAGCGTATTAACATCGAAGAGGTCTTCTAGTGCGACTAACGAGTGATTTAGTGAATTATTGGTTGTAAAAGTGTTCTTAATAAATATTGTATTATTATTTGGTAATTATTCCTAGGTCATATATTGTTAAATGAATAGAATTTATACATAGCTCAGCCTGACCAGCTATGTCAGCATATTTCAGATATGAGTATATTATCGATCACGTAGGTTTAGACATTCTTTATCTCGTCGAGTTCTTTATGCTTAGGTGATTATATGCATTACACCGATAGATTTTAGTATATTTATTTAATACTTAATGCACTTGTTGTACAAGGCGGACTTAATGTCATGAGGCATTCTCTCCCAGTCGACCTTCAGGTGATGTAGAAATATGATCCGGTAGGTGCAAGGATATAAGTTTTGTTAATAAGAGATAAGCCTACAATAAATACAACTAATATAAATAAAATTTCTACTACATATATCTATTAATAATTACACAATATCCATACTTATATTATAAATGCGAAAGTAACTCTGTCTGTCTATCTCTCTGTCTGTCTGTCTTGCTTTCACGGCCAAACCGCTGCACCGATTTCAATGAAATTTGGTACACAGATAGTCTAGAGCCTGAGAAAGGACATTAGAGCTATTCTGATATGACATTTACGGAGTTATCACGGAGAAGATAATATGTCAACTGACAGTAACGACATGATTACACTGAGACTTGGATTCTGGTATATGATAGCACTGATGATTTAAAAATAATATCGATCCTGATCTGCTGACTAATGAGATAGTTATCAATTAATCGAACGGATCATGTCAGGCGTGGAGGGAGATGTTGTCGAATATTTAAACTCTTTAGAAATATCAGGAGTGCCTTCCCATAAGTTGAGGCTGAAAGTTAATGTTCCAGTCCTATTAAATGAGGTATCTTGAGCGCCAAAGCCATATATTAGTACATGGCTAAATATTACACATCTGGGGTACAACATTGTGAAAGCTATTGTAACATTCCATGACGCATGGAATGGCAAAAGAAGATAATGTTTTAATTCCCCGTATTCCAATAATTCCAACTTATATGATAATAATATGTTAATTTAAAAGAATGCAGTTTCCGCTGAAAACAGCATTTCCAATAACAATATTATAAAAACCCAAGGACAGATGCTTAATGATACAGTAAAAAAAATTCTCATGGGCAGCATACTCACGTGTATCAAATCCTCCAAATCTCCATATTTTGGCAAAATATGGCAAAACAAAAAACGTAGTTATTAAAATTGAACTTTTTTATTTAAAGCTGCCAAAGTGACTATGGTCAGCCTGATGGAAAACTCAAGCAGAATCCAACAGTGGGGGCAACCATACTCACTGTGAAAGCAGACAATGCAATATTGCGTCCCACACTATGATGGCTTAGTGAGATGCTTTTTCACGCCCCACTTAATTTACGCCCCACTTAAAGGCCCCGGGATCATAGTGGGAGAGAAACACGAGCAGCTAAAAACTGGAAATCACTACCAAGTGAGTTCCAGTTTTTTGCTGCTCGGCACAGGAAGGAAGAACCAAACCGTTTGGTTCGAGAGTGAACATGTTATTCTGCATAGGAAGGGAGAAGGGGGACCAGTTGGAAGAGCTCTTCAGAATACTTCCAATGATATAGGCGGTAGTGGACTGCTATAGAGGCGATATCTCTACGCAACTGCAGAGGTTCAAGGAACTCGGTGGCTTCGGGATCGTTGGTAAAGCGGACTGCTCTCCGCTGCAACCGTTCGAAACCATCAAGCAAATACTGCGCGGATCCATCACAAAGATGAGAACAGTACTCCATGCACGAGTGAACCTGGGTCTTATAAAGAAGACACAAATGCTCGGGCGCGAAGAACCGTCTCACCCTGTTCAGTAGGCCAAGTTTCCGCCAGGCCGCCTTAGTGATGCTTTAGATGTACTTCCGCGGTTTGAGGTCCCGGCAAATATCCATGCCCAGGACACCGAGCTTATCCCGTAGTGGCAGTTGAGTGCTCTGAAAAGTGGGGAGGGAAAGAAATGGAGACTTTTTGGTAGAGAATGCGCACACCTGTGTTTTCGTAGCGTTGAACTTGACCAGATTCTCATCACCCCATTGTAAAATGCGGTTCAAAACCCGGTCGAGCTCAACGACAAGCTTCTGTCGATTTTCCTCAACGTCTGCCAGCTTGGCTAAACGGTGTCAAAAATATCGCCCATGAACTGTGCTATCGTCTGCATAGCAATGTATGTTGCCAAGGGCTAACATGTGCTTGATATGCAGAAGAAATAGTGTGGGCGACAGGACTGAACCCTGAGGTACGCCAGCGTTTACATCCAGAACATCAGAGGCCGTGCCGTCGCAAAGGCCCATAATGCGGCGCTGATGAAGAAAAGCGTCAATCCAGTGACAGAATCTAGGAGGCAGACCGAATGCCGGGAGCTTGGAGAGAAGCGAGCGGTGCCAGACCCGGTCGAAAGCCTTGGCCATGTCGAATGTCGAAATAAGCTCATATAAATACTTTATATTTTATGTACTTATATAAATACGTGAAAGGCCTAATTGGAAAAAAAATATCGGGTGGTGTCGTGGGACATCAGATAGGAATGAGTTCCACATCAAAAATACAGATGGCGCTAAAGTAAATTTTTCGTTCACGAAATAAATAAATCATTACAGATGGCGCTATACTAATTTTTTCGTTTTCACAAAATTGTCTTAACACCTTTATTTTATTTAAACTGATTAATAAAAATATATAAAAGTTCTATGCGAGGTAAAGAAAATAAAGATAAAACTATTCAGGTACCTATACATTTTGTATTATGATTTTATATCGATAAAAATCCTACTGTTCATTCCTCTCGCCAATGCAGCGATCACCTTGTGACGTTTGCAATACCTATAGGCCCATGTTATAAGCATACAATCACTAAACTAGTTCATTGGCAAGAGCAATGAACCACGGCGTTTCACCGTGTTCTTATTCTAACTAATGTAATCAAGCACTTACTGGAGATGCGTGATGTCCTTGATCTTGTTGGCCGTTGATGGGGTACCCCACTGCGGCTTGTCTTGGTACGTTCACACATACATGCTCCAAAGTGCTGTATACCTCCAAGGTATTCCTAAATGCTTGCGGGTTCCCGAAATCTCGTAATTACAAGACACCCGATTCAGCTATCACGGATCGTGCCTATGACGTGACTACAAGAACTCGCGAGTCCAAATCAGACCAATCATAACGGTAAACCACTAAAGGGACCGGGTTGAATTGACAATTAGCTAAATTACAATTAAAACGGTTCCTAAAACGAGAATCTTCGACCGATTACAACAAGCGTCTCAATAGTACTCCATCAACGTCAAAACGTCAAACAAGAAAAATGACAATCAAAAATGTTGCCATTACAATGACGTTAAATTTCTAACAGTCACCCGCCCGAACAGGTCCGTTCCTGTTCCCTAATCTACAGGCAGGCGAGATAACGTTGCTACCCCTCGTTTGATAACTGAGTCCCCAACTAGAACCTCTGCGGACCAGGGGGTCCCATCCTTACCAGGGAACAAGTTAACAATGCGCCCCCGGCGCCAACGCAGTGGCGGTAGGTTAGCATCCTTAACCAGCACGAGGTCACCAACATTAGGGGGACTAGTTTTGTCAGTCCACTTAAGGCGCTGTTGCAGAATATGCAGATACTCTAGAGACCATCGTTTCCAAAAATTCTGTGAAAACTGCTGCAACATCTGACACCGAGACAACCGAAACAATTTCACACCTTCGTACGGGTGTTCGGGCAGCGCGTTAAGTGGCTGACCAATTAAGAAATGGCCTGGAGTCAACGCCTCCAGGTCATTTGGATCCGAGCTGAGCGGACACAACGGTCGCGAGTTGAGAACGGCTTTGATCTTACAAAACAACGTCGCGAGTTCCTCAAATGTCAGCGCGGTCTGACCTACAATACGCCCTAAATGCGTCTTAGCTGACTTAACTACGGCTTCAAAAATCCCGCCCCAGTGGGGGCAACCTGGTGGACTGAAGGTCCATTGTAGACCCCGACGGGAGAGGCCGGAGAGGGCTGTTCCAATATCCACTTTGTTTTCAGTTAAAAACCTAACTACATCTCGCAAGTATCGTTCTGCACCTACGAAGTTGGTTCCGTTATCAGAACGAATCAGTGCTGGCAGTCCCCTCCGGGAAACGAATCTATCCAAGCACGCTATAAAAGCTTCCGTCGTGAGGTCAGCAACGAGCTCGAGATGCCTTGGTGGATAAACAGACGAACACACAAAGGTACGCCTTGTACTGTTTCGCGTTCCGCAGCCGCGAGCTTTTTACTAAGAATGGGCCCGCAAAGTCTGTACCAACACCAGCCCATGGCCTAGCCTCATTCACCCGATCAGGGGGCAGATCCCCCATGTGAGGCTGCATCGTGGCAGCCTTGTTCCGATAACAAGGCATGCACCGAAACACGATGTTCCGTATCGGAAGAGATTCTGCACAAAAAAAAGGCTTCTCAACCAACACTGCAGTTACCATATTATTTGAGTCACTATCAATAAAAATATTTTGTCCAGAAGTAGGTACTTACAGAAGGCTGAATAAAAACGTGAATAAATTTGGTAAATTTTTGTTTTCTATCGTCTCTTTGTTGACGTTGTTTGCGTTTACATGCACCACTGGGTTTCTTCTTTTTGTCCATAATTTTAGTTTTCTAATTTATTTATGACATATTTATATTAGGATGTGCTCGAAAACTCACTGTTCACTGACGACATTAAAAGGAAGGAGAAACGTAACGATACGCTACAAGACATCTGAGGAATCCCCGGAAAATATTTTATCCGCGCTAGTGTTATCACATTTAACGGTGAAGACCGAGAACGATCTACTAACGCGCGGGCCTGCGTATTAATTCACTCACACACTCACTCATTGTATACCGCGAAACAATTTCGAGTTAAACAATGAGTAGCCGAAATCTATAGATTTGACATGATTAACTGACGTAAAGAGCATCAAAATGAGTGGTACTAAAATCAAATAAAATTGAACCACTATATTGACAAGTACAATAAGTTTATTGACATTCGCTTATTTACTCCTGATACAGCCTTAACTTTTAACCATCCTCGAAAAAAATCTTGACTCGAATTCACAAAACGCATATCGATGAACAATAAAATGCACAAATCGCTATCCGTCAAGTTGACAACACTGCCAACCCACAGAAAGAATTTAGGGGAATTCCCTAGGTATAACTTTCGAATTTCTCTCAACAGAGTTGCCATGATTAAAGTCGGGTTGTAACCTGTCATATTAATTTTGAAAATAGGAAGAATTTTCGAAAGTTCAATTTGAAATTTTCTGGTAAGGATTCAAGGGCCCCTTGAGCTTGAGGGCCCCGGGGCACTGCACCGCCTAGCCCCTTAGTAGCTACGCCACTGTTCAGGAGCCGCGGCTCCTGCATAATAAATACTACTTACATCGTTGCTCATCGTCGTCGTTATTACTCTTACCATAATAGTTCGCTATAGTAATCAACCGACTACTTTTATTTATTAAATACCCGGCTCGTAACAATATTAAAAAAAATACTTGAGAGGTGTCAAGGGACACCCGGATGGAACGAAGTTACTATCCAGCACTATGACGTCAACTCAATGTTAAAAGTGTCGTTACAACGAAAAGTGTCGTTACAACGAAAAGTGTCGTTACAACGAAAAGTGTCGTTACAACGAAAATTGTCGTTACAACTTTTGGTCTTAATCCGTCTAGCCCCCTTTCGCAACGCGCCATAAGGAACTTTGTTCCAAAAAACTACACATAAGTGGCCTTCACAAAGAGCTTGTGTTGAAATTAGCCGTCAATCCAAAATACATAGTTTCATAAAAGAAGAGATTGTATTTATTCTGTGGCTATCAATTTTCGGAGCAACCTAGGTACATTATGATCCATTTTAATGGTGTTTAATATCTGTAGTAGGATACAACGAATTGTAATATAATAAACAACAGGAAATTGAAACGCAGAACATGCGGAATGGATGTTCCGACAGATCGACAATACTCGTCATAGTATTATTATTGTGTTGTGTGTGGCGAATGAAATGTGATATAATTTTAGTTATACTTATGTCTATCTATATATAATAATAATAATATAGGTATCTCTTTATTTACTCTCACAAAAGTTCATAAGGTAAAATACAGAATGCCACGTCATATTCAAGCAACTTTTTGAGAGTCTGGTGCCTGAAATAGGCAGGTATGGTATAAAAATACCATGATGAGACTTCTAAAAAGAACGACTCATTTGGCGAGTTTACACTGCATCCGAACATACACACCGGAGCTTTTTAGTTTAACAAAGAAGGCATAAAACAGAAGTTGTGTGGCCCGCTATGAATAAGGATTATCTACAGATGAGCTAAAACTTTGCGTTAAATGAGATATTGCAGCCTTGACTGAAATACGCGTCTGTGTAACAATATCTCTGGTGCTATAAAACCACTATCTAAGGCAATTGAACCCGTCATTTCGAAAAGGGCACGAGTCCATTAATTAAAACTTTTCAGGAACAACAAAAATATGTTTCTTATAAAACAAGTTAATGGTGGTAAAAAAACTGAACATAGGAATAGTTAAATAAAAGAAATATGTAACTTTGAGACTTTTATTTAATAAAAAAAAAACATTTATCATATAGATATTTTTAATTTAAGTTTCAGGACTAATGCCTTTTTCGAAATGACCTCTCTGATGTTCATACAAAACCAAATATTTTCGGAAGAACCAATAAATATCATCGTGATATTTATTGTTTTCTGAAGTTGTTGGCCATGCAAAAACCTCTGTATAAAATTTTTGGTACTCTGCTGGAATATATTTTTATAGTTTTTTTTCAATCTGACATTTTCTTATACTAACTTTTAAACTTTCGCGTTCCATGATTTAATAATACTTATTTTTACGGGAATTAACGCGGTCACTTATTTAAAGGTATTACTCGTACATACCTCTGATTTGCCTGACGTTTCGACCAGGTTGCACTGGCCATGGTCACAGGCTGACTGGCTCAGCGGCGCACACCCTCCGTCGTCGAATCCGTGAGGTAGAAGGTTCTTCGTCCACCCGCACATTTTCGATATTATTGATAAATTTGTTTCGCCATAGCCAGGGGAGCCTGGTACCCATCCTGTGTAAGGGTTGGAAATCATGACTAACTAAACAATCTATGGTTTCACGGATTGTATAAGACCTGGTGTGGTTTTGGAAAATGTGAAACTTTGGAAATAACAAAAGTCACTTTTTTGTCCTTGGGTACTCCTCTGCCATAGTAATTGACAGATAGCACCAATTCTTATAATGGTTTGGCCACCATTTTTTTAATGTTAATTAGTCTCAGCAGATTTTCATATTCGGTTGGAGTATAAATCCTGTAATTTTTTCGAACGTGTCTTTTTGCTGTCCCAAACATTCTATCTTTTAACAGGAATGAATAACCTCTTTTAAGTATGTAATATTGTATCTCCTTTATATTGTTACTTTGTTCAGCTACCAGTGACAAAAGAATTCGGACCGTGGCATGATTCCGATTTTGGCCGGCACAACCACCTGAAAATAGCTCTAAGGCATCATTACCAATTTTTTTTATAATTATAATCCAGCGCCTAGGTACCTACTTCGTTAGGATCTTTATTAGCGACGCCTTCATAAGGCAGACAAACTTGCGATTCTCCATTTTTGTAACAGATGAAGTGAGATTAATCTGACGGTTGCATTTCGTTTCATTAGAAAAGGGCATAAGTCCAGGACTCGTGCCACTTTCGAATAGACTTAATTTTCGTTTGCCTTTTAAGTTGACTTGTGATGTTTGAAGATGCGCCCTTTTCCCAGGGAATATGTAAAACGCTTCAATGAATAAAATGGCGCCAAAAAGTGATATTTGAAAAAAGTGTGACTCGTGCCTTTTTCGAAATGACGGGTTCAATTAATTTATTATCTAACACAAAAGATAAAGTTGTCCATTATATACGATTAACTAACGTCACCGTTCAAACTTCAAAGAGTCCGAAGTATTCAACAGTTAAACGACAAAATTCAAGCCTAGTTTTATCTTTATGGGGGCAAACGAGCAGATGGATCGCCTGATGGTAAGTGATTACCGCCGCCCATAGACACCCGCAACACCTGAGGCGTCACAAGTGCGTTGCCGGCCTTTTAAGAAGGGGTACGCTCTTGGTTGTAAATACGGTTACGCTTTTAATTTTGATTTAAATAAATAGCGTACGTAATCAATTTAAGAGCAAACCTGTTGTATTCAACCTGGCTCATATATTTCTATTTAAATTTCATTTTAAGAGGTCCATGTGGAGCAGTGAACAGCGATGGGATGAAGTAGGTACTTTTTATTTCCTCGCTTCATGGAGTCCGAGAGCTCGCGCTATGTTTAAACAACTAGCTAAGCAACTGATCGCTGCTTCTCGTGACCAGAAGGCCGGCATTTTTCTCGCTCAGAAAAATTTGCATTGCCATTCAACGTGGCAATGCCACCAGTCTCTTAAGAACGCCACCAGTAGCCAATGATGTGGAGGATTTATTTAAGCTTCTATGTTCAACAAAAAACGCTTGCATGTAAATATTTTTAACCGACTTCAAAAAAGGAGGTGGTTATCAATTCCAAGTCACCACAGATTAAAATGTTTCGAACTAAAACCGTTTCGCGTCGCGCCTCAAATTGTCAACTGTCCCTGATTGGTCGGTCTTACAGTAGGCCGTTCTATGGCCATTCATTTTACTGCCACAATTATTTTATGTACCTAACTAATTCTAAAGCTGTGAGGTATTTACCCAACTACGGCAAAGCTAAAGGAGGGTTATGATTTTGACTGGCTATATATGTATGTTCATCAACAGATGAACAGATAATAAGCAATTGAGGAGCTATGAGGAACACCTCATAGCTCCTCAATTACTTATTAGAACTGGACAAATGAGATATCGTTAGAAGCGTCTTGATCGTCCGCTGATTATTGGTAACGAGATGATTTCCCTAACGGAACGTTCCCTTGCGGAACTAACGTATGACAGATACTTCTACCTGACAGTTTAATATACAGAGCGAGTGCATCGTTATTTTAAATTATTTCTACAATGATTTCATTGATAGACGTCTGCGGAGTAGTAAAAAATACTATAAGACCACTTCGTGAGGGTGAACAGTATTTTAAAAGTGGAATGTTAACGTGTTTAAGTATTTTTATCTGTCATACGTTAGTTCTGCGACTTGCTGCTAGGGAATCTGCTCGTCACCAATAGGCTAAATTGGGCTAAATGACGTGTCACTGAATCTAATGTGGCGCCCTCTAGCGGTCATAAAGTACTGTGTTAAAAATACATTTGAGATAAATATGCCGTGTTTGATATCATTGGAAAGAGCGTTACTGTACATTTTAAATATACAGGGTTACAGGGTAAGTCGACTTATTCCTGTTAAGGGCGTATAGTTGACATCGTTTCTGACTGATTTCACGAAAAACACCCTATCCCTTAGAATAATAACGCATAGAAAGATAGTCTTCATACAAGCGCCCTGTCAAAAATGAAGCACTGAACCGATTCACATAGGTGTGATGCAAGGGCGGATCCAGGGGGGGGGGGGTCATGGGGGTCATGACCCCCCCTGGGCTGTTGTCATGACCTAAATTAAATTGTTAAACATAATGTTCTTTATATTTTTTGTCACAATATAGATTTTAATCGTACACAATATAAAATTTTATCGTGGCTAAGAGCTTCAATTGTTGAAGAACGTAGGTCTAACCGGTCTGACACTTCTCAACATCCATAAAAACGTAGTTCTTGATGTAGCAATAGAAGTGATATCGTGTTTTGGGAGAAAACGTAAAAGAAAAATTGTTTTTCTTATTTAAGTATAAGCTTTTTAAGTATAGTACTTCTAAACCCATGTATAATGGCCCAATCAAGAGGCTAAGTTTTTTTTCATGTGATAAACGAGCAGACGGATCGCCTGATGGTAAGCGATTACCGCCACTCATGGACACCCGCAACACCAGAGGCGTCACAAGTGCGTCGCCGGCCTTTTAAAAAGGAGTACCTATGTTCGGTTTCTTGAAAGTTTGAAGGTCTTATTGGTCCGGGAATACCGCAGGCGACAGTTCATTCCAGTTTTGTTGTGCGAGGCAGAAAGTTTCTAGAAAAGCACACAGTTGTGGACTATCGCGGCTATCGCGGAGGACGATGGCGGAAAGACGCAGCAGGGATTCGTTCGCACAATTCCTCGGAGCATTCCCCATAGTAAATGCGATAGAAGATGCATAGCGAGGCCACACCTCTACGCAGAGCCAGAGAGCCAACCGATTTGGAACATCTTGGCAGTCGACAATTCGAGTCGCTCTCCGTTGGATGCGGTCCAGAGGGAGGAGCTGGTACCACGAGAACAGCTGAGAGAAAACACGTCAAGCTTCTTCAAGGCAAATTTGGCCGTACCCTCCAAATGGCCACGAAACTGGACTTCTCTCAATATGTTGACACCAAGTTTTCCAATATTGGCAGAACTGGATATCCCGCATACAGCACCGCAGTATGGTAGGTGGATCCTGTTCCTCGTCATCCAAGGTCTAGTTAGACGCAAAGAGTTTGGCCAGAAGATCGGATTTCTCCTTGGGCATAGGCCAACGAATTATTTCCTATGTGTAGAGGTGGTAAGGATGGATTACAGAAATTCTCTTCGATAGCCTTGGCAAGAGACCAAAACGCCCGAGTTCCCGTAGGAAGACGCTCAAGCCTCTCGCCAATCCAAACAATGTGCTCCAACTTTGCCCTTGCAATGTCTCTCTTGAAGGACCTGGAGGCAAAGTTGTACTCCTTTTTCAAGGTCTGTTTCCTACTAGAAGCCTTTTTGGAGGATGGACCAAACCAGGGCCGCAATTTGCCACAATGGAAACCAAACAGGATGGAATGGAAAGCTACATACCCTGCACCACCACATCAGCAATAGAATCAGCAGTGGTGTTGGGATCATCCGCAGTGGGACTGTAGTGCAACACAATCTGCTGACTTGTAGTGCTAAACACGGCGGCTGCGTGCAACTTGCGATCGCAGCAAGCATGTGAGAGGCACTATACTCCGGACAGGGCAATGGTCTCAGGACTAAAGTGGAGCGTCTACGGATACGTGGTAACCGTCCGGATGAAAGTCAGCAGAAGGTCTAACAACGAAGAATTCATTCACATTTGAGACTCGCGTGGCGTGGTAAACAGTTGTGTCAGGCTATATACCAGTGCGAAGTCGTGAACAGATCTCCCCGCATGATCCGTTTTATTACTAAGCCAGTCGGCGTGGTGGGCGTTAGAATCACCAAGTAAAACGATCTCTGCGGCCGGGATCTGCTGCTGCACGAAGTCTGTAGCCATCTGGATGTGCTCAATAAGTCAGTCAGTTTCGGCATCACCGGTATGGGATCTAAAGAGGCATGCATAGACGCGGGGTGGTCGTCGCTGACAAAGTCGCTTACACGGAGCCGTAACATTGAGAAGTCCCTACCTTGAAAATTGCTGAGGTGACGAAAACTGATATCGTCTCAAACGTACTCGCACACTCCGGCCATAGTCATGAAAGAGTATTCTAGTCCATACCCAGAGAGAGTGAGGTAGTAGTGTCCGCTGGAGACGATATCTGCGTTTCGGTCAAAAAGAGCAAGGCTGGCTATGTTGTCTCAAGGTGGTGATGGACAGCATTAAGGTTAGGCACTATAGAATCCCCTGATGTTGCAAAGGTCCACGACTAGGTGGTAGGGGGTGCAATGTTAATTCTGCTCTTACCCCGAGCATAATTGAGACCCCCCCCCTCACCCCTCTAGAATACGAAGGGCAGCCTGGGCGTCCATGCTCAAGTGCAGAAACAGCCCGGGAAACTAAGTACATTACTTATTACACTTACATTATTAAAATACCAACTTTTCAACTTTTTATCTGTATGTTTTTATTATAAAAATTAAATTTATAACTTCTTGTGACTTCACCACGACTATATTACCCCCCCCCCCCCCCTGGGGCCAAAGCTGGATCCGCCCTTGGTGTGATGATTACGTAGGTACGCGCGGCGATACGAACACATGCAAACGGAATATTGAAACAAAACATTTCTATTTTGACCTAATTACTTACAAAATACTGTGAAATATTATAAACTTACCTGTGAAAAGTGATGTTATCACACTTCTTTTGTTTTTCAGATGCGTTGTGACACAATCCAATTGAACAAACCGTCATAATTGTTTTTTTTTCGCGAGACACGTTTGGCGTACTTTGAACTTGAACACTACGAAGCGGCCCGGCGGCGTTTGGAGCCATATATGGCTCCATTTGAGGTGCTTCGAAACGGACGCGCGGACTCGGTTTCTATGCGTTATTATTCTAAGCCCTATCCTTAATCTAACCGTTTTTGAGATATTTGATTTTAAGTGTTTTTACAAAAAATGCCCGATTTTCGACTGTCACCTTATATATTTTGAAATGTGTTATTATAACCATTATTTAATTTTTACATGTAAAATAAGATGCTTTATGACCTTAATAACCAATATTGTACGTAATGTGAATAAATAAGTTGTTGTGGATGATTTAAACTAAAAAATAAAATAAAAAAATTAGAAAGTTTATTTTTCTTCAATTGATATTATATTATCTGGGGGCACGGTCGTGCCCCCGCCAAGACGAGCCAAGCGGAGCGCAAGGCTCCGCAAAAGCTTGTAAAATAATATCAAATCTACCACGGACGAATCACATAAGCTGACTAACAATAACAAGTTAGTACAAAACATATTTGCACATTATTTTTCTCACTCACACCTCCATAAATCGTAAGGCGTCTCGATCGCACGCACCGCATTAACCTTAAAGAACAATTGGCTGGGACTCTTAGAATTGCGACCTGGCGGCTCACAACTAAGTTTTTTTTATTTTATTTTTACACAATACACTGATGGTTCGAACCGTGAAACACCCTTTAAAGGTGCATGTTTGGGGATGCTTCTCAAAAAAGAGTTTCGGAAATTTGCACTTGTTTACCGGTACTTTGGATGCTGAGAAGATGACGAAAATTTACGAAAAAGCATTATTGCCGTAGGCTAAGAAGATGTTTCTACACCAAAATAATTTCTTGATTCTGCAAGAGGATAATGATCCTAAACACCGAAGTCGGCTCTGCACCACTTGGGACGCGGAATTAATAGCAATTAACGTTTTGGATTGGCCCTCACAGCCCCCTGATGCCAATCCAATTGAAAATGTTTGGGCGTGGATGAAGCTATATAAACTAAGGGCAAAAAATGTAGTGACCGTCGCTAACCTCACTCGTGAACTGAAGTCCGCGTGGAGGTCTTTACCTCGCAGCTATGCGATTATGGATAATAATGGAGATTGGACACCGTATTAATAAAAAGCATCAAACATCAATAAAAGACTTATTTCATTACAATTTATCGTTTAATACACACATCAAAAGTGTCTAGGGATCAAGCATTTTTATGCGGATTTCTTGAGATTGAGATGTGGCTTTGGCCCTGGCCTGCTCAGTCGCCAGACTTGAACCCGATTGAGCATGCATGGGATATGCTACAGAGAAGAGCTCTGCCGAATATGGAGGGTATCCAGTCGCAAGAAGACCTTTTTTTGTTGTTGCAACGAACATGGGCGGCCATTCCACAGCGTGATTTGGATGAACTCATTTTGAATATGCCAAACCGATGTTCTTGTGTTGTTAGTGTTCGCGGTAGAAACACGGATTATTAATTGTTTAAGTTACCTAATAAAATTTTAAAGAAAACTGTTATTTCAGTCTTTTTTCGAACTTTAATGTTAGTGGTTCAAATGTCAAAAATCCTTTTATTAGGAAAATGGCAAATTTCTTTATTAATGCAAAGGTGACTTGGTTTATCGTTACTGTGACAAACGAAAACACTTTATTTGATGAATCCTTAAAGAAAATTTTAATTAATATCAATCAGGAGAAAAGTTATTGCAAAAATATATGTTGATCCCTAGACACATATGTTGATCCCTAGACACTTTTGATGTGTGTATTTCTAAGATGTTCATTCTATTTTGTCGGCCACGCTCTTTTCGCACATAGTGTATATACACACATCAAAAGTGTCTAGGGATCAAGCATTTTTTTGCGGATTTCTTGAGATTGAGATGTGGCTTTGTAATAAATTTATGATTTTATAAATTTATATGGATCCTTTTTGGTGCATTTCATAATTTGAATCAGGAACTGTCAATCAAATTCGAGTCAAAGATGAAAATCAGCTGTCAATATTTTCCCTATAAAAACATACAACGCATTGAAGACATTATTAGTGCTACTGTTTCCCTACTACTGATTAAAACCAACGTTATTATGGAGCGGCGACGTCATTTAAGCAGGGAAGAAATGCTCAGAGCCGTGGGAATGATAGAAGCTGGTTCCCGGCAACGTACTGTGGCTTTAGCTCTGAATACAAGTCAGAGTGTTATCAGTCGACTTTGGACACGTTACCGAAGCACTGGTACCGTGGCTGAGCGCCATGGAGGACGGTATCGCTGCACCACACGGAGACAAGACCGATACATTCAAATCTTAACTCGAAGAGCTCCAACAATAACCGCCATGATGTTAGCCGTGAGGCTTCATCACTCTTCAGGGAACTTAATTAGCGACCAAACAGTCAGAAACCGCTTGCATGAAGTGAACCTTCATTCCCGAAGACCGCTACGGGTACCACCTATAGCAATGCACAATCATAGGATTCGATATCAATGGGCACTTGAACACAGAAATTGGGCAGAAGAACAATGGCGTTTCGTGTGCTATTCTGATGAGTCTCGTTTTGGTATGAGACCGGATACAAGACGTATACGACACTGGAGAACCCCTGGACGCCAACAGCGATTAAAATCCTGCCAGGAAGTCCATCCTTATAGTGGTGGAACCATCATGGTATGGGCGGGTATTTGGATCGGCGGAAGAACTGAGTTGATTTGGATCAGAGGCAACCTCAACGCTCAAATTTATGCTGAGACGATTGTATCAGACGTCATCGTTCCTCTACAAGTGCAAATCGGTCCCTTATTTCAGTTAATGCATGATAATGCATGACCGCACACCGCAAGAGTTGTAAGACAGACTCTCGCCGCAGCTAACATCAATGTCCTGCCCTGGCCTCCTCAGTCACCAGACTTGAACCCGATTGAGCATGCATGGGATATGCTACAGAGAAGAGCTCTGCCGAATATGGAGGGTATCCAGTCGCAAGAAGACCTTTTTTTGTTGTTGCAACGAACATGGGCGGCCATTCCACAGCGTGATTTGGATGAACTCATTTTGAGTATGCCAAACCGATGTTCTTGTGTTGTTAGTGTTCGCGGTAGAAAGTAGTGATTATTAATTGTTTAAGTTACCTAATAAAATTTTAAAGAAAACTGTTATTTCAGTCTTTTTTTCGAACTTTAATGTTAGTGGTTCAAATGTAAAAATCCCTTTATTAGGAAAATGGCAAATTTCTTTATTAATGCAAAGGTGACTTGGTTTATCGTTACTGTGACAAACGAAAACACTTTATTTGATGAATCCTTAAAGAAAATTTTAATTAATATCAATCAGGAGAAAAGTTATTGCAAAAATATATGTTGATCCCTAGACACTTTTGATGTGTGTATATTACTAGCTGATCCGACAAACGTAAATTTGCCATAAAAAACATTGGGGTATAAAAAATAGATGTTGGTCGATTGAAATGAAATGAAATCATTTATTCTGCAATTAGGTTACATCAACACTTTTGCAAGTTAATTTTTTTTGAGCAGATGAGTTCGGCCTTTCCTAACTGGACTAGCCCTGAGAAGAAAGGACGCAACAAACTCAGGGATCACCGTCTCTTTTAAAGTCCAGACAATATTCTCAAATGCAAAAGACATTATTTCAATAAAAAAGCGATAATTACAATTTGAGTCACAATTACAATAATCAATAAAGATAATAATTTAAAAAAATAAAAATGTCAACAATAGCAATAATTTAAGATGAGTTTGTTTCAAACTACAAGTTATCGTCACATCAAAATAAATTTAAACACTCAAAATAAACAGCCTGTGCAGAATAGGCAGCTCAATCCCAGGCGGTTTTATCATCAAGATATTCTGCTATGGTATAATACCCCTTTGCGGATAACTTAGATTTAATGGTATTCTTAAACTCAAACTCAAACTCAAACTCAAAAATATTTTATTCATATAGGCACTTATTTTACAGGCACTTATGAATAGTCAATATTTAATATTAAAAAAATCGAGTGATTCTAGTCGCCAGTTCCAAGTGCAGCCTACCCTTCATGGAGAAGAATCTGGCAAGAAACTCCATTGTTGCTCCTTTTAAAAAATAATAATACGGTTTACAATATTTTTTTCACTAAGAGACTTGAATGAGAACGAAGTCGACCAAAGAAAACAATATAAAAGGTTTGGAGTCATTGCTGCACAGCCATGAGCTAACCAATCATGCGCCGTTCTTACTGATAGCTGCAAGATTTTTACATTGTTATATTGTGACATTGTATTGTTATATTGTGAGGTCCACTTATGGAAAATAAAATCCAAATAGCACTTTCACTCACAGTCAAATTTAAAAAGATGTAATATGTCCAAATATAAAATAATCAATAAATGTCACAAATGTAAAATAGAGTAAGACGCATGGATCAGCCATCGACCTATTCAACCATAGTTGAGCTGCGTACTCAGGCCGCACGGCAAATCATCAGGTCAATATCAAAGAAATTAATAATTAATAATAATCATAGTCGACAAGGTGCTCATACAATAACAAGTGCGTATTTAATAAATTGGGAAACATTGTTAGATAAGTACCAAAGTACCATCATGTATACATTTACATTATACAAGTATGTGTGTATGTTTTCATTTATAAGTTGCAACTAAAACAATCAACAATTTGTATTTAAGAAAAAAAAATAAAGATGAAAATTAAGTAGAATTGATACAAGAAAGAGATAAAATAAAGGAAAATTTAAACAAGAACAAACTAATTAAGAGAAAAAGGAAATTATTAAAGAAAATTATACAGAAAATAGTTACAAACAAATCTTAACTTAATTAAATGTCGGAATTAGATGTCGTTAGGTTAAAGTATACAAACAATTCATACCGGAACACCAACATGTCAAAATTTATACATTATTCAAAAAAAAAAAAAAAATTATCTCAATTTCAAGACGAAGTTAGTGTGTATATAATAACATTAATAACACCTTAAACCCATGACTCTTTGTCGTTCAGATAATCGCCAATCGTATAGTAGGCTTTCCTAATAAGGTGATTTTTTACAGTACGCTTGAATTTATCTATAGGAAGGTCAATTACATATGTAGGAATTTTATTATAAAGACGTATACCAAGACCTTCGAACGAGTTGTGTACCTTATGTAAACGATGATAGGTACCAACGAGTTTAGACTTATTTCTTGTATTAATATTGTGTACATCACTGTTTTTCTTATAGTCATTAATGTTTTGCCTAACAAACATAACATTTGCAAATATGTACTGTGATGCAACAGTTAAAATACCTATATCTTTAAACAACTCTCGAAGAGAGACTCTAGCACCTAAATTGTATATTGAGCGGATGGCTCGTTTTTGTAGAATAAAAATCGTTTCAATATCAGCCGCCTTGCCCCAGAGCAGTATACCATAGGACATGACGCTGTGAAAGTAGCTAAAATAAACTAGCCTAGCTGTGTCCGTATCAGTGAGCTGACGTATCTTCCATACTGCATAAGCTGCCGAACTAAGTCTACCTGCAAGGCTATCTATCTGGGCTCCCCACTGTAGTTTGCTGTCTAATGTAATTCCCAAGAATTTCCTTAATGGCAAATTCCTAATATCAATAGGGAGTTTATTGTAAAAACGTATACATTGTCCCATAAACGAGTTGCTTACTCTGTGGGGACGAGTGACGTGAACACTAAGATTATGTTTGTTTCTAGTATTAACCGAATGAACATCACTGATTTTAGGAAACTTTGATATATTTTTTTGAACATAGATTAAATTTTCGTATATATATTGTGAAGATACAGTCAGAATATTTATCTCTTTAAATTTGGAACGGAGAGAAACTCGAGGGCCTAATTTATAAATGGCTCATACGGCGCGTTTTTGTAAAACAAATATGGCATTAATATCTGCACAGTTACCCCAGAGTAGGATACCGTAACTCATTATGCTATGAAAGTAACTGAAGTAAACTATTCTAGCTGTATCAACATCAGTTAAATGTCGAATCTTCTTTACAGCAAAAGCCGCTGAGCTTAGCCTACCGGATAGTTTTTCTATTTGGGGACCCCATTGTAACTTAGCGTCAATAGTAATACCTAAAAATACAGTAGATTCTCAGGCCTACCCGATATGCACACCAAATTTCATAAAAATTGGTCCAGCCGTTTCAGAGGAGTATGGTAACTAACATTGTGACACGAGAATTTTATATATAGGTAAGTGTAACGGAAGGAAACTGATTTGACTTGGCGGATGGTGATTGGCGAGGAGAGGTGGGGGAGGCGTTGCAGTGTTGAGGCGAGGAGAGGGGCTAAGACTATAAAAGGCGCTGAAATTGCGAGATCGTGGTATTATAACATAATAAATAAATGTTAATAAGTTTCCTATATATTTCTTTATTTTTAAATAAATGTGTAAAATCATAAAAATAAAAAATATACGGAGAACCGTTTTCGAGATTGAGGGCGGAGAGCGCGCGGTCACGTAATCACTTCAGGTCAATAATGTTGATGTGATATAAAATGATCTATATATTAGGTCTTTACCTATGAAATTGCCGTTCTTCAGTACTGGTCATTTCAAATAAAAAAAGTTTGTAATGGCTCTGTATTCTAAATTCAAATTAATTTTGTTTTAAAACCATGACATTCTATTTACAAACTCAGTCTTTTGTTTTCTGATTAGCGTTGTATTTTCATTACATTTGAACATTTTTCGTTATAATGGACACTATAAAAATTCGTGTAATTATGGAATATGAGTTCCGTCGTGGCACCAACGCGACACAAACGGCACGTAACATCAAAAACGTTTACGGAGAGAACTGTACAAACGAACGCACAATCCGTTATTGGTTTTCCTGGTTCCGTTCTGGAGATTTTGACTTGAAAAATGAAGCTCGTGGTTGTCCGGAGACTTTGATTAACAATAATGAATTAAAGGCGATTGTGGAAGCTGACGAAACTCAATCTACAGCTGAGCTAGCAGCAGCTTTTAATGTAAGCATCAAAAGAATATTGATCCATTTGCGACAAATTGGCAAGGTAAAAAAGCTTGATAGATGGGTGCCCTACGACCTTAACGATCGCCAGCGCAACGTACGCGTCGAGGCCTGCCTTGCGCTGCTCAACAGGCAAAGAAATGAAGGAATTTTGAAACGAATTGTTACGTGCGACGAAAAATGGATTCTGTTCGACAATCGAAAGCGCTCAGCAAGTTGGTTAGACCCTGGTTCAGCACCAAAGCAATGCCCTTAACTAAAAATGACCCTAAAAAGGTGATGGTCACTGTTTGGTGATCTAGTGCGGGTGTGATTCACCACAGCTTTTTACATAACGGCATGAGCATTAATGCAGATGTGTACTGTAAAGAACTGGAGAGAATGATGGAGAAGCTTGCACATCTGCAACCAGCTTTGGTCAATTGGTCGTCCCCACTGCTCCTTCACGACAACGCGCGACCCCATACTGCGCAACAGACAGTCTCCATACTGCAAGAGCTGGGGTTGGAAGCTCTCCCTCATCCGCCATACTCACCAGATCTTGCACCTACCGACTATAACTTTTTCCAAAATTTAGACTACTTTTTAGTGGGTAAAAAATTCAATTCCCGAGAGGCAGTACAAAATGCCTTTGAAGAGTTTGTTGCCTCCCGTCCAGCTGATTTTTACAAGAAGGGCATCAATAAACTGCCAATGCGTTGGCAAAGATGCGTCGATTGCATGGGTGATTACTTCGAATAACAGAAATAAAAAAGTTTGAAAAAATAAGTACTTTCACTTATTGCATACAAAACGGCAATTTCATAGGTAAAGACCTATATAAAAGAGTAAGGTGACTGACTGACTGACTGACATACCCAGAGATCAACGCACAGCCCAAACCGTTGAAGCTAGAATCCTGAAATTTTGCATGTAGGTTCTTTATATAACGTAAGTGAGCACTAAGAAAGGAATTTTTGAAATTCCACCCCTAAGGGGGTGAAATAGGGGTTGTGTATGGAAGTCCGTCATTTTTTAAGTTAGAAACATAAAACTTTACTTTTGAGCTACTGATAAAAATAGAGTAAATACGTATTTAAGCGTTTCTAAATATTCTACCCCTAAGGGGTGAAATAGGGGTTGAAAGTTTGTTTGGAAGTCCGTCATTTTTTAAGTTAGAAACATAAAACTTTACTTTTGAGCTACTGATAAAAAATGAGTAAATACGTATTTGAGCGTTTCTAAATATTCTACCCCTAAGGGGTGAAATAGGGGTTGTGATTTTGTACATACGTTAGTCTGGAAGTCCGACATTTTTGAAGTTAGAAACATGAAACTATATTTTTGGGCTACTGATTAAAAAGGAATAGATACCTAAGTATTTAAGCGTTTCTGAATATTATACCCCTAAGGGGGTGAAATAGGGGTTGAAAGTTTGTATTTAAGTCCGTAATTTTTTAAATAAGAAATATGGAACTCTATTTTTGGGCTACTGAATAAAAATGATTAGATACGTATTTAAAAGTTTCTGTATATTCTACCCCTAAAGGGGTGAAATAGGGGTTAAAAGTTTGTAAGGAAGTCCGTCATTTTTTAAGTGAAAAACATGAAAATTTAGTTTTGAGCTACTGATAAAAAATGAGTTAATACGTATTTAAGCGTTTCTGGATATTCTACCCTTAAGGGGGTGAAATAGGGGTTGAAAATTTGTATGGAAGTCCGTAATTTTATAAATAAGAAATATGAAACTTTATTTTTGGGCTACTTAATAAAAATGATAAGATACGTATTTAGGAGTTTCTGAATATTATGCCCTAAAGGGGTGAAATAGGGGTTGAAAGTTTGTAAGGAAGTACGTCATTTTTTAAGTGAGAAACATGAAAATTTAGTTTTGGGCGATTGATTAAAAATGAGTAGATACGTATTTAAGCGTTCCTGGATATTCTACTCCTAAGGGGTGAAATAGGGGTTGAAAGTTTGTACGGAAGTCCGTAATTTTTTAAATAAGAAATAAGAAACTTTATTTTTGGGCTACTAAATAAAATGATAAGATACGTATTTAAGCGTTTCTGAATATTATACCCCTAAGGGGGTGAAATAGGGGTTGAAAATTTGTATGAACGTTCGTCATTTCTTAAATTAGAATCAGAAAACTTTAGCTTTGGGCTACTGATAAAAAATTAGTAGATACGAATTTAAGCGTTTCTGGATATTCTACCCTTAAGGAGGTAAAATAGGGGTTGAAAGTTTGTACGGAAATCCGTAATTTTTTAAATAAAAAACATGGTACTTTATTTTTGGGCTACTAAATAAAAATGATTAGATACGTATTTAGGAGTTTCTGGATATTATGCCTGTAAAGGGGTGAAATAGGGGTTGAAAGTTTGTAAGGAAGTCCGTCATTTTTTAAGTGAAAAACATGAAAATTTAGGTTTGAGCTACTGATAAAAAATGAGTTAATACGTATTTAAGCGTTCCTGGATATTCTACCCCTAAGGGGTGATATAGGGGTTGAAAATTTGTAAGGAAATCCGTCATCTTTTAAGTGAGAACATGAAAAATTCTGTTTTGGCTGATTAAAAATGAGTAGATACTAATTTCAGCTGTTCTGGATATTCCATCCCTGAGGAGGTGAAATAGGGGTTGAAATTTCGTATATAGGTTAGTCTGGAAGTCCGTCATTCTTAAACTTAGAAACATGCAACTTTATTTTTAGGCTACTGACTAAAAATGAGTAGATACGTATGTACGAACATGTTCTACCGGAACCGGTTGTGGTACACGGTGCCGTTCTCGAAGTTGTTCAAAAATATATGTGGTACCTCGGACAGACTTTGCAGTTAAGTAGAAACTACTTCGAGGACGAGGAGCACAGGAGAATTCAGCCGGGTTGGGCAGAGTTTGGGAAACTTCGTCGGGTCTTTTCATCATCAATCCCACAGTGCCTAAATACCAAAGTCTTCAATCAGTACGTCCTACCTGTCATGACATACGGTGCCGAAACGTGGACACGGCTGGTTCACAAGTTTAAAGTCGCTCAGCTTGCTATGGAGAGTGCTATGCTCAACGTTTCTCTATCTGAGGGATCGCATCAGGAATGAGGACATCCGGCAGAGAACCAAGGTCATTGACATAGCCCACAGGATAAGCCAGCTGAAGTGACAGTGGGCTGGCCATATTAGCCGTGGAACTGATAACCGTTGGGGTAAACGGGTTCTTGAGTGGAGACCGCGTCTCGGCAAACGTAGTGTAGAACGTCCACAGGCCAGGTGGAATAATGATCTGCCCAAGACGGCTGGCAGGAGCTGGATGAGAGAATCTGAGGATCGAACCAAGTGGCGTGCAATTCGAGATGCCTATGTCCAGCAGTGGACTGCGATGATGATGATGAGATACGTATTAAAGCGTTTCGGGAGCTATCCCTAGGTTAGACTGGAAGTCCGTCATTTTTTAATTTAGTAGCCTGAAACTTTGTCTTCAGGCTTTTGATTACAATTAAATGAATACTTATATCAGCACATATGGGAATTTTATTCCTAAATGGGTTAAAAGAATGGCGAAAGTGGGTATGAAAGTCGACTTTAATGGACTATTGATTATAATTAAATAAATACGTTTAAAAGCATGAATAAATTATTCATAGATACTTACACAGTTTTAATTAAATACATATAATCAACTTCTACGCGAGCAAAGCCGCGGGCTGCAGCTATACTAATATATAAAGGCGAAAGTTTGTGTGTATGTTTGTTACTTCTTCACGCAAAAACTGCTGAACGGATTTGGATGAAACTTTACAGTAATATATCTTATACATCAAAATAACACAGGCTACTATTTGCCGCGATAACCGACATACACGCGGGCGAAGCTGCGGGCAACAGCTAGTAAAATATAATATAATAGTTAGTAAAAATTGACAAATCTATACTTATAATAAAAATGTAACAGGTCAAATTCTGTACATTGAAGATATTTTGAAAAAATTTTTGGCAGGCACTCTGTTATCGATACTGAAGCGAAAACTATTTTTTTTTTCATTTTTGTCTGTCTGTCTGTCTGTCTGTCTGTCTGTATCTTGGCCGCGCATCACGCCGAAACTACTGAATGGATTCAAATGAAACTTGGCATGATTTGAGTTCATACTCCGAGGTAGGACATAGGATACTTTTTATTCCGAAATTCCGGACGGTTTCCTTGGGAGGGGAGATGAAAGTCAAAATGTGTAATTAATTGTAATTCATTAACGAGTAGTCCGATTGCAATAATTCTTTTTTTGTTACAAAGGAGATACTCTGAAGATTGTAGCATAAAGTATTTAATTTATCACAATCTCTCTATCTATTGGAAAAAAAATTATAAAGAATTTATCATTACGTAAAACAACATGTAGCGACACCTATTGCCAGCCATGCGTAATTAATAACACTTTGATTAATATGTCGTGGAATAATCGTAGAACGTATTACGTATAATTCGGTGTAGCATTAAGTATTTGATTTATCGCAACCTCTCTATCCATAGGAAAAATAATATCTATATCTCTCTGTAGACGTCGAATCTGTGTGTTTGGTTGTGCCCGCATGACTTAAATATTCAAAATAATCGTGGGAACGTTTTATGCACAAGCATTGTGATTAATGTGGTATATAGTTAGTATTTGATAGGTAGGTATTTGTTTTATGTTCTCTCTTTCCATAGAAAGGGTTGTTTTAAATTTTCTTGAAAAATTTCTTTGCTTAAAACAGCGACATCTTTTGGAATCAAGTAACTAACTTTACAATAGGTACGTAATATGATTACTCTTTTTAACGTATAATAAAAATGTAACAGTTCAGTTCTGTACATTAAAGAAATTTCGATGATTTTTTGGGAGAGCTCTCTAATCGATACTGAAGCAATTACATTTTCATGAAAATTGTTTCTGTGCTTAAAATAGCGACATCTTTTGGAATCAAGTAACTTACTTTACAATAGGTACGTAATATGATTACTTTTAAACGCATAAGAAAAGTGTTTATGATCAATTCTGTACATTAAAGAAATTTAGATTTTTTGGGAGGATGCTCTTATTGATACTGAACCAAAAACTAGAATGCCATAAACGTTAAATGGTCATTTATAAGTATGATATTTATTTTAAGTTTAAAATACTTGAAAGAGGAGTAAACATATAACATAATAGTTCATCATAATTTACCAGAAAATGATACAAAACATCTTTATGATAGGTATATAGGTATAGGTATGATAGGTTATGGTAGTTTTTTTAAACGAAGTTTTTTTTTAGGATTTTGTCAGGTTATAGCATAGGTATAAGCAGGCGATTTTTGTTGTACCTAAATAATTAGCAAATAGTCTTTTGTAGTTACTAATTGGTTTTCTCGGTATTTTTAGAATTTTGTAAGGTTATAGCATAGGTACCTAGGTACCTATAATTTACTTTTTTATAGGATTTTGTTAGGTTATTGGTATAGGCATAGGTAAGCAGATGTTTTTCGTTGCAAATATTTAATTACTTAGCCTTATTTGTTGGTGTTTTAATTTCTTTTAGTAAGTTGTAGACACCTTCCATTTTTTTCTTTGAATTAGTTGTAGATACTTAATTAATTTAGTTTTATTTACGCTTTGAAAATAAGCTTCATTCGTTATGTCTAATTTTTCATTTAACTGTAGTGATAAATTTAACATTGTTCTTCGTATTCGATTTTATCACATCACACTAATTTATAAAAGCTAATGTTTGTGAGGGTGTATATTTGTTACTTCATCACGCAAAAAGCACTGGACGGAATTGGATGAAACTTTACAGTAATATAGCTTACTAGCTGTTGCCCGCAGCTTTGCTCGCGTGGAAGTTGATTATTTACAATATATTTAATTAAAACTGTGTAAGTATGTATGAATAATTTATTCATGTTTTTAAACGTACCTATTTATTTATTTTTAATCAATAGCCCATTAAAAAGGATTTCATACTAACGTTCGACCCTTATTTTTAGCCCTTTAGAAATAGAATTCCCATAAATGATGATATAGGTATTAATTTATTTGTACTTAAAAGCCTAAGGACAAAGTTTCAGGCTACTAAATTAAAAATGACTGACTTCCAAACTAATCTACTTACGACATTTCAACACCTAATTCACCCCTTAGGGGTAGAAATATCATTTATGGGATTTCCTTTTAAGGGCGCTCTGGTTCCCTGGTTTCTAGAACCCGAGACGGTGTGCGGTTTTTAGTCGGTTCGAGTCCGACATAACCACCAGTTGGTGATATCCGAGGGAATTTCCGCACAAAAAAAGAGGTAGATATAATATCCAGAGACACTTAGTATCTACGCGTTTTTAACTATTAGCCCAGAGATAATTTTTCATGTTTCTAACTTAAAAAAGACGGACTTCCATACAAACTTTCAACCCCTATTTTACCCTCTTACGGGTAGAATATTGGGAAACGCTTAAATACGTATCTCCTATTTTTTTATCAATAGGCCTAAAATAAATTTTCATGTTTCTAACTTCAAAACTGACGGACTTCTAGACTAACCCGCTTACGAAATGTCAACGCCTATTTCATCCCTTCAGCGTAGAATATCGAGAAAGGCCTAAATACGTATCTATTCATTTTTAATCAGTAGCCCAAACCAAAAGAAAAGTTTCATGTTTCTAATTTAAATATGCCAAACAAAGTTCAACCCCTATTTCACCCCCTTAGGGGTAGAATATTAGGAAACGTTGAAATACATATCTACAAATTTTTATAAGTAATCCAAAAATAAAGTTTCATATTTCTTAAATAGCCCTAAAATAAACTTTCATGTTTTTAACTTCAAAAATGACGGACTTCCAGACTAACCTACATACAAAACGTCAACCCCTATTTCACCCTTAAGGAGTAGAATATCCGCTCTATCTATCAGAAACGCTTGAATACGTGTTTACACATTTTTAATCAGTAGCCCAAAAATAAAGTTTCATGTTTCTAACTTAAAAAATGACGGACTTCCATACAAACTTTCAACCCCTATTTCACCCCCTTGGGGGTAGAAATTCCAAAATTCCTTCCTTAATGGGTATCAACTCAACTTAATGAAACGATCATACTCACCAAATTTTGTATTCCCAAGTTTAATAGTTTCCGCTCGGCGATGATGAATCAGTCAGTTAGTCAGTCAGGACATGTTATTTTATAAGTATAGAAGATACATCAGATTAACACATAGGTTACTGTTTGGCGCGATAACCGACATACACGCGGGCGGAGCCGCGGGCAACAGCTAGTATGTAAATATAATCATTGATAGTTCATCAACTATATATGGCGCGTTTTCGACCGGAGGCACCGGTTGACCTGAAGTGATGCTATGACCGCGCGCTCTCCGCACTCTATCTCGAAAACGGTTCACCGTATGAAAACAATTTTCAAACAAAATTTGTAGAGAATTTAGTATTCTACAATATTGATAATAAATATAAATAGCAAAAAACCCATAGGAAATGAGATATTTACAAAAAAAAGCGTAAAATACCTATTTTTGTGACCTTTGACCTTGAAATTTAATAGTTGCGTACACCCTACCTTAAGTAGGTTTTGAGACAACTTTTAGGGTGTCAATATACAAGTATTTACAGTTGCACGACTGCACGGTTGGCCTAGTGGTTTAGGCGGTCGCCACGCCGCTTGCCAATTCGCCAAGTGTTGTGGGTTCAAATCCTACACGGGACAACACTTTGTGTGATCCACAAATTGTTGTTCTGAGTTTGGGTGTTAATCGTGTCCGTTTCATGTGTCTGTAAAGTCCCCCGCGACACAGGATGTTTATTCCTAAGGCGGGAGTTGTCTTTTTAAAAAAAAAAAGAAAAAAAAAGTTACAGCTGGGTATCTCGAATTCCGAGATTCTTACCTTTTCGTTCGTTCGTTTAAGCTTAAATGACTGGACTAAAGTGCTATTATTCCATAATGAGTTATTTAACAGATAAGTCGCTGCCACAATAAAATATTATATTCCTACGTCATATATTGTTAAATTAATAGAATTTATACATAGCTAAGCCTGACCAGCTATGTCAGCATATTTCAGATATGAGTATATTGTGACGAGCCGGGTATTAAATAATTAAAGATAGTCGGTTGATTACCAAAAAACCCTTTTTACAATAATAATTCGCTATGTCACTTGTTAATCGCACTAGAAGATCGCTTCGATGTTAACTCCGCTGTATCGTGAACAATACTGACTCGTACGGGTAACCCAATCTGCTTATATATGGCTTTGAAATCCCTAGAAAGATCTATAATATTCGATAGAACATTCTACACTAAACAGAAATTACCAGAGTGAGTAATCTAGCGCCATCTAGCGTCGAATATCAGAGTTACTCCACAGTTGCGCGCTACTTGACACTAGATGGCGCCTTCAATTCAATTCTCGCGACTGGTAGATTGTTCTAGACTATTTTTCTCGAAGGCGCAACACTGCCCCCTCCTAAGACATGCTCGTCCCGAGCATAATCAGTTCCATAGTATCGCGCCAATCGATCTACGTGAACTATCTTTGGGGCGCCTCTTGGACACTTCTGTATCCGGTAGGTAACATCATTGATTTTTGTCACCACCCGGTATGGCCCTTCCCACTTGGCTTGTAGCTTTGGAGATCTCCCTTTACTGCGAACTGGATTATGGAGCCATACTAGAGAACACTCTTCGAAGCCCTTATTGTTCACTTTCCGGTCATATCGGGTTTTCATCTTCTCAGACATTTGCTGGCCCGATTGTCTGACATGCTCATAAATGTCATTCATCTTGTTCCGCAAGTCATTAGCGTACTCCGTTATACTTCGCGGGGTGTCAGGGGGTATTCCAGTGATCAAGTCTGCAGGCAATCGTAGTTCTCTTCCGAAGTTTGCAAAAGCTGGTGTTACTGAAGTGCTTTCGTGGACTGCACTTCGGTATGACAGAAGAAACGGTTGGATGTGTTTGTCCCAATCTTTTTGCCTACTTTCAACAACTTTTGCGAGATACCTCTCTAGTGTTTGGTTAAATCGTTCCACCATTCCGTCAGATTGTGGGTGATAAGAGGTGGTTCTGGTTTTGTGAGCACCCATTACTCGACACATCTCTTGAAATATTTGAGACTCAAAATTTCTTCCTTGGTCACTGTGAATTTCTAAAGGCACTCCAAAACGACAGAAGACTTCGTGCACTAATTTGTCTGCAACTGTTGATGCCTCTTGGTTGGGAATGGCGAAAACTTCTGGCCACTTAGTGAAGTAATCCATTACAACCATGAAGTACTTGTTTCCAGGTTCACTTTCAGGAAATGGTCCCGCTACGTCTATTGCAATTCTTTCCCAGGGTGCCCCAACATTGTACAATTTCAATGGACCTCTGCTACGTGTGTCAGGTCCCTTCACGGCCGCACAATTAGTACACTTGCGACACCAGTCCTCAACATCATCACGACAATGAATCCAGTAGAATCTCTCCCTTATCTTTAACAATGTCTTCTTAACTCCCATATGACCTCCTGAACATCCGTTATGGTAGAGCTGCAGAACCACTGGTATCTTAGCTTTAGGGACAACCATTTGCAGATGACAGCTGACTCCTCGAGCGTTTTCCCATTTACGGCACAAGACTCCATCCTGGATGACTAGGCTATCCCATTGAGCCCAATAACTCTTTGTGGTTGAACTCAGCGATGCAACATCGCTCCAGTGAGGCTTAGGAGTCTCAGCTTTAATCCACTCGAGAATTGGTTTGATATCTGCATCCTCTTGCTGTGCTTGCTGTAGGTGTTCCTTCCATTCGATGCTAAGGTCCGTCTTTATCGTCCTAATAGGAACAGCTTCCTTTACTTCTTGCTTGGCACAGTGCTTGCAGTCTTCAGGGCAAGGTCTTCTTGATAATGCGTCTGCGTTACCGTGAGATTTTCCATTGCGATGTTCAATCATGAAGTCATATTCCTGCTTTTGTTGGGCAGTACTATCAGTCGCCCTAATCTCCTGAGGCCGCTCGTATTCATTTCCTATTCTTCGCTTAGGGCAGCTGGACCGAAGGTGACTTTTTTCACCACAGGCGTAACACCTAGGACTGTACCCCTTAAACCAGTCCCGCACAGGTGCCGCCACAACCTCCCGGACCCGATGAGACCGATGATCTTGTCTCACAGCTTCCACCTCCAAAGCATGGGCCAGAGCGTCCTTGAGAGTTTCATGGTGCCCAAGTCGCACAGCAGCTCTAACTTCGAGGTCACGAATGCCATGCAGGTGCAGACTTGTAACCCCTGAACTTGTCAGGTGGAAACTCACCGGTTTCGACTCAGGATAGATATGAGACCTCAGGGCGCCGTAAGAATTTGAAGAAATTTTAAATATGAGGGTGCCGGTACACAGGTTCCACGGGAGGCTTCAGGGAAACAACTTTAGACACATACAAACTTTTATTCAATTCAAGTTATTTTACAATTGTTAAATAAAAAATATAAAATTATAAAGAAACTTACAAGGTAGTTTTAAAATAAAAAATAAAAATTATACAGTCTTCTTCTTTTACACAATAAGCCTGTAGACTGGACAGCACAGGATAGCCACCCTCTGGTCACCTTTCTGACTCGAGGTAGTCAGCCGTAGACTCTCTCCAGCTCAAGGTAGCTTGAGGAGACGTCCACCAGTGATCCACTTGTAGGTGCTAAGTAAAAGTATTAATTAATTTCAATTTAAAGATTATGTGAACTTCCCTCAAGGTAGGGCAGAAATCTTGAGGAGTGAGCTGTGAGCTGCCAATAGTCAATCCTCCTCAGCAACACATCACGAACCACAAGACGGGTACAATGTAGGTAGACTTTCAGCGGTAATCTATCGACCCTATAAACAAAATTAAATAGCCTGAGGACATATTCTACATACATAAAGATAATAAGGAAAAACCTTTTTGAGGTTAACTTACCACAGACAGTGGGACTTGAACACTCACAAACACTACCAACAAAGATATAAATATTCACAGTAAGCAAAGCTTCCTCAGAGTTCATGAGAGAAGATTTAAGAAATGAAGAATCATCTGCCACACACCCATCCTTATAGACTTAAAATCGAATCTTCTAGATGAAACCCCTTCCCCATTTCTGGATGTGCGAACAAGACGTACAACTTCCATTCTCCTTGCCTATTTGCGATCAATTTAAGATGTAATGAGAATCGTATGATACACATATGATAATGTCTCACTGTTTCTAAGTGTCCGAATGTCAACAAAAAATATCCTTCAAAACATACGCCACCTAGTGCCACCTAGGTGTACCAAACAGCCCGGCATTTCGATCGCGCTCCACACTCAATTGTAGTTCGAACTACAGTGAACGAGAGGGCGCTGAAAACAAAAATTGTTAAACAATGAAAGTCAAAAAAACGATGTTACAGACTGGTATGCCTTACGGACCAGTTTCTCAACTTCCAGAGCCCACTGTTGCAAATTCTCACCGATGCGTTGGGCACGATCCTTCAGCTGTGCACGAAAAACGTGCTCCAGGTGAGCGTCACCATATCTTGCCTCCAATGCCTCCAGCAGTTGCTCATAGGTTACCTTCTTACCGAGGGCTTCGAGGACGATTAGAGCCTGGTCTCGAAGACCCAAGGTGAGCGCGGTCATAGCCTGTTCCTTAGTCCAGCCGTTCACCGTCATAACAGCCTCAAACTGGATTTTGTAGGCTGACCACGAAGATGTCCCATCAAACGGCGGTACTTTGAACCAACGCACCGAAGGAACAGCAGTTACTGAAGTCGCCGCTCCGTCTCCAACTTTGAGGTTCCCTAATGCCTTCTTCACGTCGGCAATCTGAGTTTCGGCGTCAGTGATACGGTTCTCGTGTTGAAGAACCTGATCCTTCACTACCTTGAGTTCTTTGCCGAAGGTCTCGTGAATGCCAAAAGGCATTCATTCATGTTAAAAAACAAGAGCATTTGTTCCTCCTGGCGGCGGGCCTGCTCCTCCTGATGGCGGGCCTGATCCTCCTTGTCCCGCTGCAGCTGTTCCTCCAATCGGCGGGCCTGCTCTTCTTGACGGCGGGCCTGCTCCTCTTGACGGCGGGCCTGCTCCTGGAGCATCACCATTAGGGCCGTGATATCTGGAGCTGCTGACGATGTGGACATCGTGGCTTCCATCGCTGGCTGCTGACCTTCCGGTGTGGGCAGTTGTGCACCTCCAAATCGCCTCAGGTCGGCCTCTTGCTGACGCTGACTCCTAGTTCGGATACCTTCCGTGTCTTCCTTTGGTAAAACCGGCATACTTTAATCCCACTGCTGACACCAAATTGTTACGAGCCGGGTATTAAATAATTAAAGATAGTCGGTTGATTACCAAAAAAAATAACACACTGTTTATTTACAACCCTTTTTACAATAATAATTTGCTATGTCACTTGTTAATCGCACTAGAAGATCGCTTCGATGTTAACTCCGCTGTATCGTGAACAATACTGACTCGTACGGGTAACCCAATCTGCTTATATATGGCTTTGAAATCCCTACAAAGGTCTATAATATTCGATAGAACATTCTACACTAAACAGAAATTACCAGAGTGAGTAATCTAGCGCCATCTAGCGTCGAATATCAGAGTTACTCCACAGTTGCGCGCTACTTGACACTAGATGGCGCCTTCAATTCAATTCTCGCGACTGGTAGATTGTTCTAGACTATTTTTCTCGAAGGCGCAACAATATTATCGATCACGTAGGATACGAATACGACGTGATTATATGCATTATACCGATAGATTTTAGTATAATAATATATAATGTAGCTGTAAGTTGGTATAACAAGCCATACGTCACCATGTAACAGTAGAGTATTCAGGAGTCACTCCTACATAATAAATACTACTTACATCGTTGCTCACCGTCGTCGTTGTTACTCTCCTTACCTATAAGATCGCTATAATATACATCAGTCATAATGTGTTCAGTATGGCACTTTTTTTGAAATGTTTTCAAGTTTAAGTTGGTTGTGCATGCACTCATCCATTGACTTATTGTAATTATCTGGTATCTTGTGTAAAGATTTGATAAAATTATCAGATTCGATACTAATCTAATTGTAATATAACATAATAGTTATTTGTTATACAAGAGTGAAAAGTTGCTTTTTAACCGTGTGTTCAATTTTGATGACCGAGCAAGCGAAGAATTCAGCAAAAATTAGAATCCTGAGCGTTATCGAGGGAATCAAAAGACCAGGAGATGAAAAATCTTTGCACTCGAGTGCAACACGTAACTTTTCATCCCACCTCAGCCGCTCAGCGAGGAAATGACTAAATGAAAAAAAAAAGCATTTATAATCCAAAGATACTTTATATCAACGCATCATTTCATGAACAAAGTACACCAAGAAGGTTCCGAGTCTGAGTTTTAAACAAATTTAAAAAAGGTTGTATGATAAATTCGGCACCATGGAGGTAGAAGTAAATAGGTTTAATGATGTTTTGAATTCACAAACTTAGTGCACACGATGCTCTAAATTAAATTTACTTTATTCTCTAGCGGATAAAAACGGCTTTTGCACTCAGATATCGAAGGGCCAAAATACTCTTTCCGAGATGATGAAGATAGATTATAGTCTAACTAAAATAATGAATTGTAAGCAGTATGTTATAGTTCACAATCTTTCGACAGTTTACAATCTCGGGAGATAGATTACAACCAACGGTTTTGACAATCTCACGGTAACATTGACAACTCACTGGTGATCCATGTATTAATTTAATTTTTATCTAAAAACTAAAAGAAATTTTTAACGGAATGTTTTAAAAATCTGGGAATTTAAAATGTTATTGTCGTCGATATTAAGCAGTAAAGAATCCAAAAACAATCTCTACCATGAGATACGCAAGGCGGGACAAAAGTCCCATAGAAACCTGTCGTTGTTATTTGTACGGAACCCTCGGTGGACAAGTTCGACTAGCACTTTTTTCAGCTCAAGGAGAGGCTCATGTTCACAAGTGGACTTTAAAAGGTGTCAGTTATACTGTTAACCAACAATTACATCTCAGTCGCTCGGTCAATCTAGTTATAACAGTCACATTTTTATATTTGTAATGCGATACTCTCGACGGACAAATAACACCGAACTATTGAAATAAAAAAATACGCTATGTTATAAATATAATTTATTTACATTAAACTAATCATTATAATCTCACACATAGTTCACTGGAAAGTACAAAAGTTTAACTAGCAAACATTCCTTACTCAACTCACATCACCGAGTACACCTGAGGGAGAGGCCGGCACACACGCGACGCGACGCGCCGGGGAGTCAGTGCGGGGCGAGTGCGTGGTGTGCGTGGCGTGCGTGGTGTGCGTGTACTGGCGCCTACAGCTCGGTGTGCTCGTCGGCGTCGATCTCCTGCGCGTCGTCCTGCGCGTCGTCGGCCGGCTCGTCCAGCGGCTCGTCCTCGGGCACGGCGTCCAGCGCCACGCCCATGATGCCCTGCAGCATGCGTTCCACCGAGTCGGCGAACTCCACCGCCTGGCCCTCCTGCAGCATGTAGCCCGACCTGTGGGAGACGGAGGCCGTTAGGTCGCGCGGTCCCTGAGGGGGCGAGGGGAGGGGAGAGAGGGTAGCGGGCGGTACCTGATGGCGGCCGTGCGGTAGAGCGTGTCGGCGGCCAGCGCGGTGTCCTTGTGCTCGGGGTCGTCCTGCACGCGCCGCAGCAGCTCCACGATGAGCGGGTGGCGCGGGTTGATCTCCATCATCTTCTTCTGCGTCAGGTGATGCTTGCGCTGCGCGTCATCCGCCTGTCGACCACGTACGCGTTTAAATTTCCTTCAACACTATTTTATTTTATTTATATCTCTTTATTGTACACACATTATAATAGATGGAAAAAAAAAGTTACAATTTACAAATGTGACGATTGGCGGTCTTATCGCTCATGGCCATCTCTTACAGACAACCTTAGTACGGAAATTATGGTAATTGACATTAATAGGGGTAACAGTCGTGGGGCGCATAAATCTCAATCATACATTTACTCATATTACACATATAAACATACTCATACATACACAGACTAAAATAAATAACAATAAATTATAATGACAGATAATAATCCTTCACTAGCTTTTTGAAAACCGGCAAGGTTTTAGCGTGACGGATTTTTTCAGGCAAATTGTACCAGAGGCTTACTGCTTGCACAGTAAAGGATTTGTCTGTTAACCGGTTAGAATGTTTAGGCATTTTAAGTTTCAAATTCTTAGATGATCTCAGGTCTCTACAATGAGTGTTGTGTAAGAACTGGAAGCGTTCTTTAAGGTAAGAGGAGGTGTGAGCAAGAAACAGAATACTGTATAAAAGAGAAAAAATATGAGCATTTCGGCGCAAGCGTATTGGGAGCCATATGAGTTTAGAACGAAACTCTGAGATATGGTCATATTTGCGTGATCCAAATATGAAACTAATGCAAAGGTTTTGGAGACGCTCAAGTTTATTTAGTTGGTTTTCGGTGAGAGGTCTTTTGTTAAATATGGAACGGTGAGCGGCGGGAGGAGAGGAGGGAGGCCGGTACCTTCTGGTGCGCGTTGGAGAGAGCGAGGCGCTCCATGTTGCCGGTCCAGCCGAAGGCGGTGGCTGCGAGCGCGGCGGGAGAGGAGGGAGGCCGGTACCTTCTGGTGCGCGTTGGAGAGAGCGAGGCGCTCCATGTTGCCGGTCCAGCCGAAGGCGGTGGCTGCGAGCGCGGCGGGAGAGGCGGGAGAGGAGGGAGGCCGGTACCTTCTGGTGCGCGTTGGAGAGAGCGAGGCGCTCCATGTTGCCGGTCCAGCCGAAGGCGGTGGCTGCGAGCGCGGCGGGAGAGGCGGGAGAGGAGGGAGGCCGGTACCTTCTGGTGCGCGTTGGAGAGAGCGAGGCGCTCCATGTTGCCGGTCCAGCCGAAGGCGGTGGCTGCGAGCGCGGCGGGAGAGGCGGGAGAGGCGGGAGAGGAGGGAGGCCGGTACCTTCTGGTGCGCGTTGGAGAGAGCGAGGCGCTCCATGTTGCCGGTCCAGCCGAAGGCGGTGGCTGCGAGCGCGGCGGGAGAGGCGGGAGAGGAGGGAGGCCGGTACCTTCTGGTGCGCGTTGGAGAGAGCGAGGCGCTCCATGTTGCCGGTCCAGCCGAAGGCGGTGGCTGCGAGCGCGGCGGGAGAGGCGGGAGAGGCGGGAGAGGAGGGAGGCCGGTACCTTCTGGTGCGCGTTGGAGAGAGCGAGGCGCTCCATGTTGCCGGTCCAGCCGAAGGCGGTGGCTGCGAGCGCGGCGGGAGAGGCGGGAGAGGAGGGAGGCCGGTACCTTCTGGTGCGCGTTGGAGAGAGCGAGGCGCTCCATGTTGCCGGTCCAGCCGAAGGCGGTGGCTGCGAGCGCGGCGGGAGAGGAGGGAGGCCGGTACCTTCTGGTGCGCGTTGGAGAGAGCGAGGCGCTCCATGTTGCCGGTCCAGCCGAAGGCGGTGGCTGCGAGCGCGGCGGGAGAGGCGGGAGAGGAGGGAGGCCGGTACCTTCTGGTGCGCGTTGGAGAGAGCGAGGCGCTCCATGTTGCCGGTCCAGCCGAAGGCGGTGGCTGCGAGCGCGGCGGGAGAGGCGGGAGAGGCGGGAGAGGAGGGAGGCCGGTACCTTCTGGTGCGCGTTGGAGAGAGCGAGGCGCTCCATGTTGCCGGTCCAGCCGAAGGCGGTGGCTGCGAGCGCGGCGGGAGAGGCGGGAGAGGAGGGAGGCCGGTACCTTCTGGTGCGCGTTGGAGAGAGCGAGGCGCTCCATGTTGCCGGTCCAGCCGAAGGCGGTGGCTGCGAGCGCGGCGGGAGAGGCGGGAGAGGAGGGAGGCCGGTACCTTCTGGTGCGCGTTGGAGAGAGCGAGGCGCTCCATGTTGCCGGTCCAGCCGAAGGCGGTGGCTGCGAGCGCGGCGGGAGAGGCGGGAGAGGCGGGAGAGGAGGGAGGCCGGTACCTTCTGGGGCGCGTTGGAGAGTGCGAGGCGCTCCATGTTGCCGGTCCAGCCGAAGGCGGTGGCTGCGAGCGCGGCGGGAGAGGCGGGAGAGGCGGGAGAGGAGGGAGGCCGGTACCTTCTGGTGCGCGTTGGAGAGAGCGAGGCGCTCCATGTTGCCGGTCCAGCCGAAGGCGGTGGCTGCGAGCGCGGCGGGAGAGGCGGGAGAGGAGGGAGGCCGGTACCTTCTGGTGCGCGTTGGAGAGAGCGAGGCGCTCCATGTTGCCGGTCCAGCCGAAGGCGGTGGCTGCGAGCGCGGCGGGAGAGGCGGGAGAGGAGGGAGGCCGGTACCTTCTGGTGCGCGTTGGAGAGAGCGAGGCGCTCCATGTTGCCGGTCCAGCCGAAGGCGGTGGCTGCGAGCGCGGCGGGAGAGGCGGGAGAGGCGGGAGAGGAGGGAGGCCGGTACCTTCTGGTGCGCGTTGGAGAGAGCGAGGCGCTCCATGTTGCCGGTCCAGCCGAAGGCGGTGGCTGCGAGCGCGGCGGGAGAGGCGGGAGAGGCGGGAGAGGAGGGAGGCCGGTACCTTCTGGTGCGCGTTGGAGAGAGCGAGGCGCTCCATGTTGCCGGTCCAGCCGAAGGCGGTGGCTGCGAGCGCGGCGGGAGAGGCGGGAGAGGAGGGAGGCCGGTACCTTCTGGTGCGCGTTGGAGAGAGCGAGGCGCTCCATGTTGCCGGTCCAGCCGAAGGCGGTGGCTGCGAGCGCGGCGGGAGAGGCGGGAGAGGAGGGAGGCCGGTACCTTCTGGTGCGCGTTGGAGAGAGCGAGGCGCTCCATGTTGCCGGTCCAGCCGAAGGCGGTGGCTGGGAGCGCGGCGGGAGAGGCGGGAGAGGCGGGAGAGGAGGGAGGCCGGTACCTTCTGGTGCGCGTTGGAGAGAGCGAGGCGCTCCATATTGCCGGTCCAGCCGAAGGCGGTGGCTGCGAGCGCGGCGGGAGAGGCGGGAGAGGCGGGAGAGGAGGGAGGCCGGTACCTTCTGGTGCGCGTTGGAGAGAGCGAGGCGCTCCATGTTGCCGGTCCAGCCGAAGGCGGTGGCTGCGAGCGCGGCGGGAGAGGCGGGAGAGGAGGGAGGCCGGTACCTTCTGGTGCGCGTTGGAGAGAGCGAGGCGCTCCATGTTGCCGGTCCAGCCGAAGGCGGTGGCTGCGAGCGCGGCGGGAGAGGCGGGAGAGGAGGGAGGCCGGTACCTTCTGGTGCGCGTTGGAGAGAGCGAGGCGCTCCATGTTGCCGGTCCAGCCGAAGGCGGTGGCTGCGAGCGCGGCGGGAGAGGCGGGAGAGGCGGGAGAGGAGGGAGGCCGGTACCTTCTGGTGCGCGTTGGAGAGAGCGAGGCGCTCCATGTTGCCGGTCCAGCCGAAGGCGGTGGCTGCGAGCGCGGCGGGAGAGGCGGGAGAGGAGGGAGGCCGGTACCTTCTGGTGCGCGTTGGAGAGAGCGAGGCGCTCCATGTTGCCGGTCCAGCCGAAGGCGGTGGCTGCGAGCGCGGCGGGAGAGGCGGGAGAGGCGGGAGAGGAGGGAGGCCGGTACCTTCTGGTGCGCGTTGGAGAGAGCGAGGCGCTCCATGTTGCCGGTCCAGCCGAAGGCGGTGGCTGCGAGCGCGGCGGGAGAGGCGGGAGAGGAGGGAGGCCGGTACCTTCTGGTGCGCGTTGGAGAGAGCGAGGCGCTCCATGTTGCCGGTCCAGCCGAAGGCGGTGGCTGCGAGCGCGGCGGGAGAGGCGGGAGAGGAGGGAGGCCGGTACCTTCTGGTGCGCGTTGGAGAGAGCGAGGCGCTCCATGTTGCCGGTCCAGCCGAAGGCGGTGGCTGCGAGCGCGGCGGGAGAGGCGGGAGAGGCGGGAGAGGAGGGAGGCCGGTACCTTCTGGTGCGCGTTGGAGAGAGCGAGGCGCTCCATGTTGCCGGTCCAGCCGAAGGCGGTGGCTGCGAGCGCGGCGGGAGAGGCGGGAGAGGCGGGAGAGGAGGGAGGCCGGTACCTTCTGGTGCGCGTTGGAGAGAGCGAGGCGCTCCATGTTGCCGGTCCAGCCGAAGGCGGTGGCTGCGAGCGCGGCGGGAGAGGCGGGAGAGGAGGGAGGCCGGTACCTTCTGGTGCGCGTTGGAGAGAGCGAGGCGCTCCATGTTGCCGGTCCAGCCGAAGGCGGTGGCTGCGAGCGCGGCGGGAGAGGCGGGAGAGGAGGGAGGCCGGTACCTTCTGGTGCGCGTTGGAGAGAGCGAGGCGCTCCATGTTGCCGGTCCAGCCGAAGGCGGTGGCTGCGAGCGCGGCGGGAGAGGCGGGAGAGGCGGGAGAGGAGGGAGGCCGGTACCTTCTGGTGCGCGTTGGAGAGAGCGAGGCGCTCCATGTTGCCGGTCCAGCCGAAGGCGGTGGCTGCGAGCGCGGCGGGAGAGGCGGGAGAGGAGGGAGGCCGGTACCTTCTGGTGCGCGTTGGAGAGAGCGAGGCGCTCCATGTTGCCGGTCCAGCCGAAGGCGGTGGCTGCGAGCGCGGCGGGAGAGGCGGGAGAGGCGGGAGAGGAGGGAGGCCGGTACCTTCTGGTGCGCGTTGGAGAGAGCGAGGCGCTCCATGTTGCCGGTCCAGCCGAAGGCGGTGGCTGCGAGCGCGGCGGGAGAGGCGGGAGAGGAGGGAGGCCGGTACCTTCTGGTGCGCGTTGGAGAGAGCGAGGCGCTCCATGTTGCCGGTCCAGCCGAAGGCGGTGGCTGCGAGCGCGGCGGGAGAGGCGGGAGAGGCGGGAGAGGAGGGAGGCCGGTACCTTCTGGTGCGCGTTGGAGAGAGCGAGGCGCTCCATGTTGCCGGTCCAGCCGAAGGCGGTGGCTGCGAGCGCGGCGGGAGAGGCGGGAGAGGAGGGAGGCCGGTACCTTCTGGTGCGCGTTGGAGAGAGCGAGGCGCTCCATGTTGCCGGTCCAGCCGAAGGCGGTGGCTGCGAGCGCGGCGGGAGAGGCGGGAGAGGAGGGAGGCCGGTACCTTCTGGTGCGCGTTGGAGAGAGCGAGGCGCTCCATGTTGCCGGTCCAGCCGAAGGCGGTGGCTGCGAGCGCGGCGGGAGAGGCGGGAGAGGAGGGAGGCCGGTACCTTCTGGTGCGCGTTGGAGAGAGCGAGGCGCTCCATGTTGCCGGTCCAGCCGAAGGCGGTGGCTGCGAGCGCGGCGGGAGAGGCGGGAGAGGAGGGAGGCCGGTACCTTCTGGTGCGCGTTGGAGAGAGCGAGGCGCTCCATGTTGCCGGTCCAGCCGAAGGCGGTGGCTGCGAGCGCGGCGGGAGAGGCGGGAGAGGCGGGAGAGGAGGGAGGCCGGTACCTTCTGGTGCGCGTTGGAGAGAGCGAGGCGCTCCATGTTGCCGGTCCAGCCGAAGGCGGTGGCTGCGAGCGCGGCGGGAGAGGCGGGAGAGGCGGGAGAGGAGGGAGGCCGGTACCTTCTGGTGCGCGTTGGAGAGAGCGAGGCGCTCCATGTTGCCGGTCCAGCCGAAGGCGGTGGTTGCGAGCGCGGCGGGAGAGGCGGGAGAGGCGGGAGAGGAGGGAGGCCGGTACCTTCTGGTGCGCGTTGGAGAGAGCGAGGCGCTCCATGTTGCCGGTCCAGCCGAAGGCGGTGGCTGCGAGCGCGGCGGGAGAGGCGGGAGAGGCGGGAGAGGAGGGAGGCCGGTACCTTCTGGTGCGCGTTGGAGAGAGCGAGGCGCTCCATGTTGCCGGTCCAGCCGAAGGCGGTGGCTGCGAGCGCGGCGGGAGAGGCGGGAGAGGAGGGAGGCCGGTACCTTCTGGTGCGCGTTGGAGAGAGCGAGGCGCTCCATGTTGCCGGTCCAGCCGAAGGCGGTGGCTGCGAGCGCGGCGGGAGAGGCGGGAGAGGCGGGAGAGGCGGGAGAGGAGGGAGGCCGGTACCTTCTGGTGCGCGTTGGAGAGAGCGAGGCGCTCCATGTTGCCGGTCCAGCCGAAGGCGGTGGCTGCGAGCGCGGCGGGAGAGGCGGGAGAGGCGGGAGAGGAGGGAGGCCGGTACCTTCTGGTGCGCGTTGGAGAGAGCGAGGCGCTCCATGTTGCCGGTCCAGCCGAAGGCGGTGGCTGCGAGCGCGGCGGGAGAGGCGGGAGAGGAGGGAGGCCGGTACCTTCTGGTGCGCGTTGGAGAGAGCGAGGCGCTCCATGTTGCCGGTCCAGCCGAAGGCGGTGGCTGCGAGCGCGGCGGGAGAGGCGGGAGAGGCGGGAGAGGCGGGAGAGGAGGGAGGCCGGTACCTTCTGGTGCGCGTTGGAGAGAGCGAGGCGCTCCATGTTGCCGGTCCAGCCGAAGGCGGTGGCTGCGAGCGCGGCGGGAGAGGCGGGAGAGGCGGGAGAGGAGGGAGGCCGGTACCTTCTGGTGCGCGTTGGAGAGAGCGAGGCGCTCCATGTTGCCGGTCCAGCCGAAGGCGGTGGCTGCGAGCGCGGCGGGAGAGCGCGACAGACGCCGCGACACGGTGCAGCGCGTGATGTAGTCGCCCAGCTTGTTGCTCAGCCACGTCGTCAGCGGCTCGAACTGCTTCTTGTACGCCTCCATGCGCTCCTGCTCCTGCTCGTCTGTCGCACCACAATCGACATCGGTTAAGTTAAATCGAAAAGACTGCGACTAAATATATTTTAGACCGAATGGGTAAACGATCATTAACGAAAGTAAAGAAAGATGAGAGGGGTCGACTCACTCTCTTCCAGGTCGAAGATCTCCTTGGCGATGTTCTGGAACTTCTTGCCGTCGTACTCGGGCAGCGAGGACAGGCAGTACTCGTCCACGGCCTCGGTGAGGTAGAGCACCTCGATGCCGCGCTTGACGAGGCGCTCGGCGAAGGGCGACTTGCGAACCTCGGCCTGCGACGCGCCCGCGATGTAGTAGATGTGGTTCTGGCCCGCCTTCATGCGCGCCACGTAGTCGGCCAGGAACGTCATGTCCGGCCCGTGCGACGAGTGGAAGCGCAGCAGCTTGGCCAGGCGCGAGCGGTTCGACGGGTCCTCGATCACGCCCAGCTTGATGCTGCCGACCGACAACAGCGTTAATGCGCGTCCGCCAGGACGGCGTTCGCCGTCACCCTACCTCTACACTCACTTGGTGGAGTACTCCTTCCAGAAGGCCAAGTACTCGTCGTCGGGAATCTTCTTGAGCATGTCGAGCACCTTGCGGACCAGCTTCTTCTTGATGATCTTGATCAGCTTGTGCTGCTGCAGCGTCTCGCGCGACACGTTCAGCGGCAAGTCGTCGCTGTCCACGATACCCTGGACGCATAGACGTGGGCAAATTGAAAAGACGGTAATGAACAGTGTAATTGGAGCGTCGCAAGGGTACACGTAGGCTCTGTACCTGTATGAAGGCGAGGTAGTTGGGCATGAGCTCGTTGAACTCGTCGGTGATGAAGACGCGGCGCACGTAGAGCTTGATGTGGTCGGTCTTGGTGCCGTAGCGGTTGAAGGAGTCGGCGGGCTGCACGCGCGGCACGAACAGCAGCGCGCGGAACGTCACCTCGCCCTCCGCCACGAAGTGCGCCCTGCACACACGCGCACGTCAGCACCGCTACCACTCACCCACTCGCCACTCGCCACTCACCACTCACCCACCGCCGCCCACTCACCTGGCCAGAGGCACTGAAGTGTCCTTGGTGAGGCTCTTGTAGAACTGGTTGTACTCGTCGTCGTTGACCTCGGACGGCTTGCGGGTCCAGATGGGCTTGTTGTCGTTCATCACTTCCCAGTCCCATACGGTCTTCTCCGTCTTCTTGGGCTCACGCTTCTCTTCGGCGGCGTCCTCCACCTGGTATACGTCAGCTTTATTAATAACTCTACGCCAAATAACACGTTTTCACTCAATCAACACTGAAGTGTTGTTCACTAAGCAATTTTTTTTATTAAAGTGCTAATACACAATACACACTAAAAGTTATGAATTAATCTCAGGCCTGTGCTGTGTAACTAGACCTCTAAGAACTCACTCAGAGGTCTAGTTACAAATTAGTAATTGTCTATGTTAACAACAAGTTTATTGAGAAACAAACACTTTTACACATGGGCGCGGGGATGGGGGTGCCAGGGGGGTCACTTGCACGCCCTTGGCACACTTAGTTCATATAAACCCAGCAATTTCCTAGGTAAATGCCAAATATGTTCTATATATATAAAAAATTCGAGTCACGATGTATGTTCGCGATAAACTCTTCTTTTGAACCAATGAAAGTACTGAACCAATTCTTATCAAATTTTGTAAGCATCTGTAATTTCGTAACTTTCGGTTAGTTCTATAAAATCTCAATAGATGGCAGTTTGGCATGCTTTTGTACCGTTACGGAGCGCAATAAAGAGAATAACAATACATACAGTCATAGATGTAGAACATGATAAACTTACAAGAGCGCTGTTCGCGGTTCAGCAATGAACACGAGTCAAACGTATCGGTACCTGGGCATCGTCGTCGTCGTCCTTGTCCGCGTCGGCCTCCGCCTCGTCGGCCTCCTCCACCGTCTCCGTGTGCGAGGCCCACAGGTAGATCGGGAAGTTGATGAACTGGGAGTACTTCTTCACCAGGTTGCGGATCGTGTCGGGCTGCAAGTAGTCAGCCGCTTCCTCTTTCAGGTGTAACCTGTTGAGAACACACCGTTACTCGCTATGAACGTTACCACACAAGTAGGCAGACACAGAGCGAGAGCTGTAGCGAGCGTACGTGATGTGCGTGCCGCGCTTGAGCGAGTCGCCGCGCGGGTCCTCGGCGATGCTGAAGGCGTTGGCGTCCGACTCCCACATGTGCTGCTTGTCGTCGTTGTGCTTCGACACCACCGTCACCTTGTCGGCCACCAGGAACGCCGAGTAGAAGCCGACGCCGAACTGGCCGATCATGTCGTTCATCTCTTGCGCTCCGCCCTGTAACGAGTGCCGACATGTTTACACGCCTGCCGGTTTGGTCACACCTTTGCTCGTGATAAGGGTATTATTATGTACCTTCTCGGAATCCTGCATCTTAGAGAGGAACTCGGCGGTGCCGGATTTGGCGATGGTACCGAGATTATTGATGAGGTCGTTGCGCGTCATACCGATGCCGGAATCGATGATGTGTAGCAGGCGCTTCTCCGGATCGGCTTTGATACGGATGCTGAGGTCGTTATTAGCGTCCAGAACGTTACGGTCCGTCAGTGACATGAGGCGAATTTTGTCCAGAGCGTCGGATCCGTTTGAGATCAATTCACGAAGGAAAATCTACAATGAGACATCGAACGATGAGGTTATCTTAAAGACGAAAGCGTGGCCACTCACACATGACAAATTACAGAGAGTGCGAAAAATCGTCTCACCTCCTTGTTTCTGTACAGAGAGTTAATGATGAGTTTCATCATACGGTTGACCTCCGTCTGGAACGTGTAGTTCTGGGCCTTCTCCTTGAGCTCTCGCATTTGCGCCACGCTCAGTTCGTCCGGAGATATAGCCTCCTCTTCACGCAACACCGCTTCCGCATCTATACGAGACAGAAATTCAAGTAAAAAAAAAACGTGTGCACGTCGACGACCGTTTTTTTTTCCCACACAAGGTGAGTGTGTGCGAAAAAACATGCAACAACACATTATAAAGATATGATAGATAAGCTATACACCTATACTTTCTCACAAACAGCTGCTTAAGCCGGACATACACGTTCAAGTATACTTGCGCAAACCCAGACTCTTTGTCTGTCTGTCTCTCTGACAGACAAATTTCGGAGCAGTGTCGAGCGGAGATCCGGAAACCGGATCCGGTGAATGTGTGTTTTGGCAAAATAATCGCACTGTCACGAATGAAAGCACTTTAAGAGCATACTGTTGACATTGCCTGTTAGTTCCGTGCCCACAGTTTACAATTGCAGCTCTATTAAATGTCGATTGGGAGATGACACAAATAACACCATCTGTTTCTTAAGATCGTTGTTTCAAACCAATAATTAATAAACAATATTTGTTTCATGTTGTCATATAACTAAATGTGTTGTCATATAACTAGACATAAAATTTTCATGTTAAAACTTGAGTTCAAAAGCAATCAACACGACTGTTTTCCATTTTTCAACATACTACACACATCAAAAGTGTCTAGGGATCAAGCATTTTTATGCGGATTTCTTGAGATTGAGATGTGGCTTTGGCCCTGGCCTGCTCAGTCGCCAGACTTGAACCCGATTGAGCATGCATGGGATATGCTACAGAGAAGAGCTCTGCCGAATATGGAGGGTATCCAGTCGCAAGAAGACCTTTTTTTGTTGTTGCAACGAACATGGGCGGCCATTCCACAGCGTGATTTGGATGAACTCATTTTGAGTATGCCAAACCGATTCTTGTGTTGTTAGTGTTCGCGGTAGAAACACGGATTATTAATTGTTTAAGTTACCTAATAAAATTTTAAAGAAATCTGTTATTTCAGTCTTTTTTTCGAACTTTAATGTTAGTGGTTCAAATGTCAAAAATCCCTTTATTAGGAAAATGGCAAATTTCTTTATTAATGCAAAGGTGACTTGGTTTATCGTTACTGTGACAAACGAAAACACTTTATTTGATGAATCCTTAAAGAAAATTTTAATTAATATCAATCAGGAGAAAAGTTATTGCAAAAATATATGTTGATCCCTAGACACTTTTGATGTGTGTATTTGACACTTGAAAAATCTACTTAGATGTCAGATCAGTGAGTTTAAATATTACAATTACGAATTTTTGATCTCAGTTAAGGCTAATCATTACTTTATGTTTAGTTAGTTTAATGATGTTGATTAATAGTATTGATCTATGATTAATCTGTAAAAAGAAGTCTGTGTCGCCAGCTACGTTATGTAGGTAATAAAGCCATTATTATTTTACTTTAATTATATCTTCAAAATCAAGTTGATGTAACGCTATTGTCACTATAGAATTGGGGAAGATACCAATACCTGCAACACAGTCTTTACTAGCACAGGTACTAGGAAATCCCATTATGTATTGAAAATATTTATTTTAATAAAGAATATTATTTATTTATTTTTAAAATTTAATTGCTTATAACTTTAGCTTGTGATTTTATTTGTTTTAGCGATGAATGACGATAAGTTATCATAATAAAGTCGACTTCGTTTATAGCTATCGTTTTTTTTACACTTCATTAACGGTCCGTGTTGAAACGCACAAGGAAATGAATTTTGCTTTGTTAAATCAATCATTGGGCATCAATAATTGGGTCCGGATCCGGCCGGATTGAAAATGACACCGGATTGCAATCCCTAAGTGTCAGGTTTTATTTTCGTTACGGAATTTCTTGATTCGGTCGCCGCGCTCAAAGCCCGCGATAAAAGCTATGCAATAGCTTAAAAAGCGGCCAAGTGCGAGTCGGACTCGCCCATGAAGGGTTCCGCAGCAGCAAGTAACTTTTTTTATTTTTTTATATTTGTTTTGATTGAATGAATGGTAAATTGCAGTTTAAGATTTATGACGTATTAAAAAAAACTACTTACTAGATTTCGTTCAAACCAATTTTCGGTGGAAGTGTGCATGGTAATGTACATTATATATTTTTTTTAGATTTATCATGCTCTTATTTTAGAAGTTACAGGGGGGGGGACACATTTTACCACTTTGAAAGTGTCTCTCGCGCAATCTATTCAGTTTAGAAAAAATGATATTAGAAACCTCAATATCATTTTTGAAGACCTATCCATAGATACCCCACACGCATGGGTTTGATGAAAAAAAAATTTTGAGTTTCAGTTCTATGTATGGGGACCCCCAAAATTTATTGTTTTTTTCTTATTTTTGTGTGAAAATCTTAATGCGGTTCACAGAATACATCTACTTACCAAGTTTCAACATTATAGGTCTTACAGTTTCGGAAAAAAGTGGCTGTGACATACGGACAGACAGACGGACAGACGGACAGACAGACAGACAGACAGACAGACATGACGAATCTCTAAGGGTTCCGTCTTTTGCCTTTGGCACGGAACCCTAAAAAAAACGATATCTGTATAATGTGTATACGAGTGTGGGCACTGACAGGTAACAGTTCGTATCTAAGGGACATTTTCTCCCTATTTCATAAACATGCTTGGAAACGCGGAAAATGCGAAGAGCGCATCGATCAAACAAAAGTAAGCGGCAGTGAAGCGAACCACCGCGCCGGGTTTGTTCAATCAGAAGCGCTCGGTGCGGCGACGATGAGCTCGGCAGGCTCGTCGCTGCTGCAGCCCGCGCCGAGCCAGCCGCCCGCCGCCCGCCCAGACCTACACGCGCGCTCCTTCAAACTGCGGTTCGCTTCACAACGTGAGCCCGGCCGTTCCGACGTGTCCTTAGTGAAGCCCCTCGGCTTGCGTCAGTTTATACATTTTTCTTTAGTAATTATAACTTTAAATGCACCTCTGTAAATTGTTTAGACGAGCTGCAACATTCTCACTTTAATATTATATCGACAGCCGCGACGGTGACGGGCAAGTTTTACCGTCGCGAGCGGCCGACACAGGTGGACGAGGAGGGCACGCAACGCGCCTTGCGACGGATCCAGGACACGTTCGAGCGCGGACCCCGCGAGAAATACGATGCTCCTCGCACCAGCTCACAAGTGTAGGTAACCTACCTAACCTTTTCCCTGTGTAGCGATAAAAATCACGTCCGTCCGCGTCTTTTCGACTGGCGAAAATTCCCTTTGTTCTATCGTTGGTGGTGAAATTGTCGTGTGCAGGTACGGCTGGTACGAGGAGGGGCGGGAGGGGCGGGAGGCGGCGCGCGCGCGGGCGGACCGGCGCCTCGCCCACCACGTGCGCGACTCGGCCTGGCTGCGGGCGCGCCTAGCCGTGCTGGCCGCCGACGACAAGCTCAAACAACCGTGACCACTACGAGTTCTTAATGTCACATCGCATATACCTCGGTGATTAGCAATATATTTATAACTAGCTTTTGCCCGCAGTTCCGCCCGCGTGTAAGTCGGTTATTGCGGTAAACAGTACCTAGCCTATGTCCTTCATAAAAATTAAAGTATTTTCATGTCAAATGAAATTGAAATCAGTGTAGATATTTATCCGTTAAGCCATAAAATAAATTGTACTAAGGTTAGTTAGGCACAACATACTTTGCTACTCATTGTGTGAAAACATTGATTGTTACTATTACTGATTGTTTTTTAAGTTTAAATAATGTAAATCTAATCCACACACATTAACTACTGTACTAAGCACTAAGTCTGTATGGTCTGTGTACAAAATTAAATCTCCTATGAATTTTCAGTGATTTTAATTTATTATTCAGTCATATGCAGCTATTCCTTTACTAGTACAAAAAAGTGTCTGCTTTCTTTCCAGAACAATTGTTAATGTTAATTGAAGTTCACATTTGATTCAGTTTAAAAATACATTACTGTAGGTATATCCATTGAAAACGGCTCTCAGAGTCAGTATGAGATTATGATAAATTATTATCATCAGTATTGAAGGCACTGATAACTGCATATTATCTACAAATCACTCAAGTGCTATTAAATGGTGTCAAAATTCGTTAAGTATTGTTAATGTGTGTAGTTTTAAACATAGTGCTAAAATGTCACTTGCTTTTCTCATCTGAGAATGAGAAAAAAATCTGTTCATTTCAAAGGTGCTTCATAAATCCAATGTTGTATAGAGTCATTTGTTTTAACTCTTAAGTATTGTTACAGGAGCACTTGTGGACTGGTAGTTACTATTATTCTTCTCAGTAACTTTATTCTTTCATTATAATTATTATGTACTAGCTGTTGCCCGCGGCTCCGCCCGCGTGTATGTCGGTTATTGCGGCAAATAGTAGCCTATGTGTTATTGTGATGTATAAGCTATATTACTGTAAAGTTTCATCCAAATCCGTTCAGTAGTTTTTGCGTGAAGAAGTAACAAGCGTACACACAAACTTTCGCCTTTATATATACACACATCAAAAGTGTCTAGGGATCAACATATGTGTCTAGGGATCAACATATATTTTTGCAATAACTTTTCTCCTGATTGATATTAATTAAAATTTTCTTTAAGGATTCATCAAATAAAGTGTTTTCGTTTGTCACAGTAACGATAAACCTAGTCACCTTTGCATTAATAAAGAAATTTGCCATTTTCCTAATAAAAGGATTTTTGACATTTGAACCACTAACATGAAAGTTCGAAAAAAAGACTGAAATAACAGTTTTCTTTAAAATTTTATTAGGTAACTTAAACAATTAATAATCCGTGTTTCTACCGCGAACACTAACACAAGAACATCGGTTTGGCATACTCAAAATGAGTTCATCCAAATCACGCTGTGGAATGGCCGCCCATGGTCGTTGCAACAACAAAAAAAGGTCTTCTTGCGACTGGATACCCCCCATATTCGGCAGAGCTCTTCTCTGTAGCATATCCCATGCATGCTCAATCGGGTTCAAGTCTGGCGACTGAGCAGGCCAGGGCCAAAGCCACATCTCAATCTCAAGAAATCCGCATAAAAATGCTTGATCCCTAGACACTTTTGATGTGTGTATTAGTGTGATAGTGTGATTAGTGTGATGTGATGTGATGATATGATATGTATAATATGTATGTATTTACAAAAAAAAAGTATATTATGTATTTGCATCAGTTGTCTAGTACCCATGACACAAGCTCTGCTTAGCTTGGGACTAGATGGCGTTGAGTGTTATTAGATGTACGAAATGTAAAGAAAAAAAACAAATATCTTAGCTGATGAAGCTTAGACACAAAATGAAGACGTAATTTATTTAACTATATAAATGTTATAATAAACTTTCGATAACATTTAATTTTTTATCATAAAATATATAAAAAATTAAGATAGTGAATGATAAACAAAGAAAACCATAATACTTTAGATAAGCCACTATCGATTGGTTTTACCGTTGGAGAGCTCGTGCTGGGGTGCGGTGACCGTGTAATAACCCATGCTTATATTATAAATACGAAATTTGGCACAGAGATACTTTGATTCATAACGGACATAGGCTACTCTTTGCTGTGATAACCAACAAAAACGCAGGCGGAGCCGCGCGAAAAAGCTAGAACTGCAATATATTTATAGCACAACCTTCAACCGTTCATAACTTCTTTAACTCACAACTGACAGAGTTAACAAATGCATTACACTCAACTTTATTTTAAGGTGTCAGAAGTAGGTACATACAAGTACTTTTAATATATTTTATAGTGGCTACTTGCTATTGTGTATTTTATTTTAACAAAGCATGACATATTTTATGTGATTAAAAAATTTAGTATAATGCAATGAGTTCAAATTCAACTATTAATAGAAACAATCCAAGTAAACATAATTCATAAAGAAAAACATTTTGTAACAATATTAAAACAGTCTAATAAGATTTTCTAATTTTAATTTACTTTTTTATATCTACTTATATTTATTTAGTGATGGCAAAAAATAAAAATTTGAATCAATATCATTTTTATCATATTATTATATCATTTATTTGGAAAAGATAAATTAATTCAACCCTAATTCAAGTAATAACTTTTTTTGAGATAAAGAATGATGATGAGACTGCTACACAAACACATGGTTGATTATAAATTTATTCATCAACCAAATGTTTTTAACATTGGGTCAGTGTCATGTCAATGAGTACCTAGATAATCCGATTCACACATTTAATACACATGGGTGTATTAAATATTTTTTTATGAGAATGTGTTTTTTTTTTTTCAAAAAGTTTAGACTAGAGATTTGACTAGAATTAGAAGCATACCTGTACGAGAACCCTCGCGTGACGAGCCGAGGTCAGCGTCCACCGTCACCTCCTCCACGGTGCCCACACCCAGACCCTCCTCCTGAGCTCCCGTCCATCCTATAACACACAACCTTCTTATTGGACTATTCGCTACGCTAACATCGAAACTTCTAGTGCTTGCGACAGACTATGAATCTGTGTAAGTACTACATCGCAATACATTTATGGACTTTTATGAGATTCCTTGGTGCTAAAATTAAAAATTTTCTTTCAGAAAACTCGAGAAATATTAATTAAAACAATTGAAAAATAGAAACAAAATACGGTTAGTTCACTACGTAGACAGTTTACCTGCGAGCAGCAGAACGCCGGCCGCCAGCAACAAAATATATTTCATGGCAGCAAATTCTTACAATAATAGTGTTTGATAACTTTTCCTTAGGATATCAATTAATTAATACAAAAAATTAAAGTGCGCTGAGCTACGCTTTAAACGTGTTTCTATATCCTTTGAATCGTGTCTTTAACTATAGCAGGCCAAGTTTTAACTTGACATTTCACTTCGGCGATGGGTGGATGATAGCGACTTATTGGTGAAGCAAAACTATGCCCATGTATTTGGCCGAATCATTTGTAAACACGACACACAAATTGACAAATAGTAGATAATGAAATCCAAATGTCGATATCCCATTGGCTAGTAGTGAAAAACAACTTTGTAACGTCACCACCCGTTCCGTTTCACTGAAAGTAATATTGATGTAAAGCCACATTGAAAAACCTGAAAAAAAATGAGTGATATTTTTCTTTTTTATAGTACAACGAGCAGACGAGCCACCAAAGTTATTAGTCCTTATTACGAAAACCTTCAACTCAAGAATCACAGGTGTGTTACTGACCTTTCAGTCCTTCCTTCTTTCTTCCAATTCTTCTCAGTACTGCTGTAGTCGCATACGCTACCACTACGCCACCGAGACTAACCGAGGCACGAGGCAGTCCCTTGTTTTGTTTCAATTTTTTTTTTAGGTTCTTTAAGGCTGAGGCCGCACTACGGTTTTTTCCCGCTAGCGGTTAAACGCGGTAAGCGGTGGGTGTGCATGCCCCGAAGCGCACACACTAGGGTTAAAAACTGCGAACAGTGTTGCCACTAGATTCTACTTTTAAAACCACCAGAATACCACTAACAAATATTTAATAGAATGGTCTAGAATTTTATAATCAAAGCAGCATTTTACTTCCGACCGTCGAACCTTCAAGAAAAGAGCGTTCTCCTTTTTAAAACGCTGGCACCGCACTTGTGATTGTTGGAGTGCAATGTCACATCACTAACACTCGTCTATGATTAACTGTGGTTACCTCTATTATTGTCGATGCTTTTATTTCCCTTGCAATATGGAGTCCGCAGAATGTAAGCGTATCTAAGTTGTTTCTTATAATAAAAGGCTTCTCAAATATATACACTGTCTTTCCCTGGTGTCCCATATGATCTAAACCAATAGGTTATGGACCCAGATAAGAAATCGTGAGTAGATTAAATTAAAGTTTCGTTTGGTTCGAGTAAGACGCGGTGAAGCAAAGGTTGGAGCCCTACGCGACACGTGGTTCGAGCAAACAAATAAAAGTTGTTGGCGTATCTTGCGTTGCATAGTTAATTAAAACAAAATGTCAAATTCGGAGTGTAGAACGATCCTTCTAAATGGTCGGAATTGGCAAGCGTGGCGTTTTCAAACTATGATAGTTCTTCGCGGGAAAAAGTTATTAGAAATCATACAAGGCACAGAAGTGAGGCCTAAAGTAGAAGGCAAAGCACAAGATTCATGGGATGAAAGAGAAATTAAAGCCCAAGAGCTCATAGTCACCAGGGTGGAAGAGACAGTAATGAGATATTTAATATCGTGTACTAGTAGTGCGGATATGTAGAAAAAGCTGACCACGATATATGAACCATCTACAAAGGTCGGTGTTCATCTGTTACAACAGAAGTTCTTCAACTTAAAATATGAGGATCCCATAGCTGTGTTTATAGCCAACGTTGAAGAGTGTGTGACCCAGCTAATAGCAACAGGTGAGCAGGTGTCAGAAAATATGGTCATTACTAAGATACTTATTTCACTACCAGATAAATACAAGCATTTCATCTCTGCCTGGGAGAGTATGCCAGAAGAGAAGCAGAAACTGCAGGAGCTGACAGGCCGGTTGCTAGTTGAAGAGGAGCGGAGTGGCATTGGTGCCACCAGCAGCATCAGCAGTACACCGCAGGATTCAGCACTAGTGGTTGGTATGCGAAATAAAGTCAAATGTTTTGAGTGTGGTAAAGTCGGCCATAAAATAAGTGAGTGTAGAAATAGAAAATGTTTTAATTGTCAAAAGAAGGGTCATTTAATAAAAGATTGCAAATTAGTTAAAGGCTTCCGGTTCCGGCTGTCATAGAGTGAATACATACGTTACCGTGCTTCGTAATTAAAAATTAAAAACAGTGTAAAAAGTGCTTCCTAAACGTCTTACGCCACAAAATCCGCTGGATAAGCCATCGGAAAACACGATTAGAAAGTGATCACAGTGCGAAACATATTCCTTTGTCGTAGAACTGTAGTATTTCTCATCCAAAGACATAACCTAAAAGTGCTATTCACACCGGCCAGCAGTGATATCAACATAACCAACAAAGTGTCAACCGTCACTTCAACGTAATTTTGATATTGACAGCTACAGATTATATGCCAATAGACAAAACAGAGTTGCCACTTACGAAAAATGGAAAAGAGCATGGAGTTATTGCTGTCAAAATTAGACGAAAAATTAAAACAACAAACAAAAATAATCACTGCATCAGTTACAAAATGCCTTATGGAAGCGTTAGACGAAAGACTCAAAACAATAATAGAAGAAAATACTCAACTTAAAGCGAAAATATCCTCACTTGAACAGAAAATCAGTGTAATGGACAAGGATAAACGGAAATACAACCTAGTGTTCTTTGGATTAGAAGAGGTAGGAAAATCAGAAGCAGAGCTGATAGACTACATTAAAGAAACAGTAATAGGAACAGGAACACACCTCGATAGCCAAGAAATCAGTAATATATATAGAATTGGCAAGAAAGATACCAACGAAAATCGGCCTGTTATAGTGTCTATTACATCCATGTGGAAAAAACATATCATACTAAAGAACAAGAGAGGATTTCCAACAGGAATATTCGTTAAAGAAGATTTTCCTAAAGAAGTTCTTGAAAAGAGGAAGCAGCTTCAAACCCAAGTTATAGAAGAAAAAAAGAAGGGAAATGTAGCCTATCTAAAATATGATAAAATAATAGTGAAAAAGCCAGCAGACAAGTCAAGAGACAAAAGAAAAAGGGAGGATACAGGCTCACCAAACTCAACTCAGAAAAAAATTAACAGTAAAGACACCCAGACCCCCCAAACTGCCAAGGGAACTTCAAAGGAAATTATAAAACCCAATATCCTAAACTATGTTGCACGAGGCAGAGCATCATCTTTGTCTGACACTCCAAAAAACCTGTGATGACCGCCGGCACCCGAAATGAAACCAAGACACAAACCACAACTTTATTCAAACCAACAACGGAAAACCACACCCCAAGCCGGCTGGTCACCGTGGGGGAAGAAGACCATTACCCTCCAAGAAATGAAACGAAACAGAAACGGAATTCATATAATCTATATTTATGTACGTTGAACACACGAACGCTGAGAACGCCAGAAAGTTTACAGGAGCTAGAGCTGGCTGTCGAAAATATCAAATGGGACATCCTAGGTATAAGCGAGATGCGGAGAGTGGGTGAAGGAATAGAAGAAAGGAGTCATTATGTTATGTTCCATAAAGGTGAAGTGGCTGGGCACAGAGGAGTAGGCTTCATGATAAAGTCAAAACTCAAAAATAAAATTATCGGGTTTGAAGGCATATCGGACCGAATAGCAATAGTTCACATGAACATACCGAAATACACAAAACTATGGACCATTATTCAAGTTTATTCACCGACGGAACAAGCTACTGCAACAGATAAAGAAATGTTTTACAACAGTCTTAGCGAAGTTACTGAAAAGTACTCTGACAATAATATAGTAATCATGGGAGATTTTAATGCTCAAGTAGGTGCTCAAATACCTGGAGAAGAACATGTAATAGGGAAATTTGGAAGAGGCAAACGAAGCAACAATGGTGAAAAACTGGTGGAGTTCCTGCTGGTACATAACTTGACGCTGCTTAACTCCATATTCCGCAAAAAACACAAATCTAAATGGACTTGGATATCTCCAGATGGAAAGGTTAAAAATGAGATAGACTACATCTTGACTAACAAAGGAAGACTGTTCAGTGACACGAGTGTAATACAATACCTGAACTTTAATACTAACCATCGTATGGTACGATGTTGTCTTTCGGAGCAGCCTCCAAGAAATCCTAGGCCGAAAGCATTTCAAACTAACTACCTACAAACACTCAGCAATGAGAAGGTTCCAAAAGACTCTACAGAGGACCTGATGGAAATTGTTACTTCCAACAAGAAACTAAATGAAAAATATGACAGAGTAGAAAACAACCTCCAAGAAAAGATAAAAACAAAAACAGACAAGAACAAAGAATCCCATCTAAGCCAAGAAACTCTAAGGTTAATTGAAGATAGAAGGAATTTAATAGCAAAAAAGAAAAAGAAGGAAAACATTAAAGACATTTCACACTTAAGCAAATGCATTCGTGTAAATATGAGGAAAGACCGGAAAAATAGAAGAATCAAAACCCTAGAAAACCACATTATGAAAACGGGAGGCACACGCAAAGCTCTCAAGGAACTCCGAGAAAAGGGAAAAGATTGGATACTAAAATTAAGAGACAAAAATCGAGTAACCACTACACGCAGTACCATCCTAAACATTGCAACAGACTACTATCGCCGGTTATATTCTGTGCAGCCAAATAAAGAGTCACCCAATAGAGAACCTAGACTAGAGAACACAATGGTAGATACCGAAGAAGTACCACAAATACTAAAATCAGAAGTAGTAAAAGCTATAAATAGTCAAAAGATGGAAAAATCTCCTGGCCCTGATAAAATTCCAAACGAACTGATACGAGGGACAGTCGATGAATTAAGTCCGATACTAACAAAGATGTTCAATGAGATACTATTTACCGGCAACATCCCTAGCCAGTGGGCAAAATCACACATTATACTTCTATATAAGAAAGGTTCAAAGGATGACATTGGAAATTACAGACCCATATCCCTCATCTCAAATGTGTATAAGGTTTTTGCGAAAGTGATACTGAACAGAATATCGAACTCTCTTGACGAAAACCAACCCGTGGAACAGGCAGGGTTCAGAAAAAACTTTAGTACAATCGACCATATACACACCATCAAACAGCTTCTACAAAAATATAACGAGTACAACAAACCTATCTATCTGGCCTTCATAGATTATTCAAAAGCCTTTGACAGCCTTAAACATAGATTTGTATGGCAAAGCCTTATCGAGCAGGGAGTACAGTATGCTTACGTAAACGTCATCAAAAAGATCTATAGCGAGAGTAAAGCTAGTATCAAGTTGGAATCTCTTGGGGATACTTTTCCAGTTGACAGGGGAGTCAGGCAAGGTGACCCTCTCTCACCAAAGTTATTTTCAGCAGTATTAGAACAAATGTTTAGAAAATTGGATTGGAAGCATCTAGGGCTAAACATAAACGGATCGCGATTAAGCCATCTAAGATTCGCTGATGACCTGGTCATATTGGAGGAGAACCCAAGATTACTGGAATCCATGATACAAACACTAGCAGACAGAAGCCGAGAAGTGGGTTTGGAAATGAACTCGAGCAAAACAAAAATGATGACAAACGCAACAGCTGCAGATATAATCGTCAACGGACAAAAACTCGAATATGTTGAGGAATATGTGTATCTGGGTCAGATCATATCGCCAAGTGACCAAATGTCCAAAGAAATCGATAAAAGAATCGCTACTGGGTGGAAAAAATTCTGGGTTTTGAAAGAAATAATGAAAAGCAAAGAACTCAGCATCAAGATTAAGAAAAAAACTTTTGATACATGCATTCTGCCTTGCATTACATATGGCTGTGAAACCTGGGCTTTGACCAAAAACCAAAGGGAAAAACTTGCAAAATGTCAACGAGCCATGGAAAGGAGCATACTGGGGCTAAAGTTAAAAGATAGAGTCAGGAATGTGGATATCAGACGCAAAACTAAGCTAACAGACATCCTAACACATATTGACCAACTAAAATGGAGATGGACAGGGCACATGCTCCGTTCTAAGCATGAAAAATGGAGCAAGCAGGTAACGGTCTGGTATCCAAGAGACGGGTCAAGGAGCCGAGGTCGCAAAGTGAGAAGATGGGAAGATGATCTGAAATTGACTTTAGGTCCCCTTTGGCTAAGAATTGCAACCGATAGGAAACAGTGGAAGACGTTGGAGGAGGCCTATGCCGTAAGGCACACCGAACTTAGGGACTTTTTATGATTAGTGTAATAGAGATTAATTAGTAGAAAGAAAAATTGTAAAATTTCGGAATAAAAGGCTTTATTATTATTATTATTAAATTAGTTAAAAATAAATCTAATGAGAAGAGTAAATATAGCGAGAAAAATAAGTCTAAAGAGAAAAGTAAAAGTTCTAGTTCAGAAACGTTTGTTTGTCATACAACCAGAGAGATTGAATGTAATTCATTAAATATAAAAAGTTTTGTTTTAGATTCAGGTGCTAGTGACCACATGTGTTTTATTAAAGAGTATTTTACAGAGTTTTGTGAGTTAATAAATAAGAAATTTGTCACAATAGGCGATGGTACAAAGTTAGAAGTATTAGGTATTGGGAAAGTGGTTTTGCATGCCTTCAATGGTTCTGAATATACTACCTGTACACTAGAGAATGTATTGTATGTACCAAACTTGAAAGTAAATTTGTTTTCTTTATCAGCAGCAATTAATAAAGGTCACAAGATGTTATCAGATTCTAATGGGTGTAAGTTTTATAAAAATGATGTTGTTACAGCGATAGCGGACAAATGTGACAAAATGTATGTAATGAGATTTAAATTTAGTAATGTAGCTTTGTTAACTTTGACAGATTGGCATATTAAATTTGCACACCAGAATTATAAGTATATAAAAGAGTTTTTAGATTCTAGAGGCATAAAATATGAAGAGCAGACTGATCAGTGCTTACCGTGTATTCAGGGAAAACAGCATAGGTTACCTTTTGGCCATAGTAGTAGTAGGTCAGTTGAAATAGGTGAACTTATACATATGGATCTATGCGGCCCGATGGAGGAAGTATCTGTGGGGGGTTCTTCATATTTTCTTTTGTTGAAAGATGACTGTAGCAGTTTTAGGTTTGTTTATTTCATAAAAAATAAGTATGAAACGAAAGAGAAAATTGAAGAATTTATAGAGCAGTTTGAAAATGAGTTTACATGTAAAATAAAAAGATTTCGTTCAGACAATGGTACAGAGTTTGTGAACAGAGCAGTTGATAATTTATTTAAAAGGAGAGGCATAGTACATGAGTTAACAGTAAGTTACACACCTGAGCAAAATGGTAGGATAGAACGAGAAATGCGTACCATTGTAGAATCAGCGAGAACATTGATCATACAATCAGGTCTAAGCAAAGAACTTTGGGCTGAAGCTGTGAATACAGCGGTATTCGTAATAAACCGAACAGGAAAAAGTAAAATTAGTAATAAAACACCATATGAGATATTGTATAATAAGAACTTTGATGTTACTTTGTTAAGAGATTTTGGCACTACAGTGAGTACTCACATACCAAAACAGCATAGACTAAAGTGGGACCCAAAGGGAAAATTAGAAGTTTTTGTAGGTTATAACCTTCACACAAAAGGATACAGGGTGTGGTATCCAAATACAAGAAAAGTAGAGACTCATAGGGATATTATATTTGTCAAGGAGAAAATAGATGTTAAAAAGAATATTAACTCAAACAGTACATTACCAGAGAGTGAAGAATCAACAGAGAAAGATGAAGAAGAAAATCAAAATCAAGAAGATAATATTGAGAAAGAAGAATACAGAGATGTCCAGCAGCAAGAAGAAAGAAACATAGCAGAAGATGTAGCCTCGAGTGAAGTAGACATGATGGAAGAGTATCTTGATGAAGAACTCTTAGATTCCGAAGAGGTTTCTAATACCAAAGAAAATATTTCTAGAAGAAAAAGGCAGGTGAAAAAGCCAGCATGGACAAAAGATTATGATTTGGCAATGATAGCTCAAGAAGAAGAACAATTAACATATGAAGAGGCGGTTAGTGGAAAACACAAAGAAGAATGGCTAAAAGCTATACAAGTAGAGCTAGAAGCATTAAATAAAAATGAAACATGGAGAGAGGTTATTTTGCCACCCGAGAAGAAATTAATAGACACCAAGTGGCTTTTCAAGATTAAGAAAGAAGGAAATAAAAATATTTATAAAGCAAGACTGGTTGCAAGAGGCTTTAAGCAAGAAGATCAATTTGATCATTCAGAGATCTATTCCCCAGTCGCCAAACTACCTACACTGCGTATTGTATTAGCAATAGCGAGCAAATACAATATGGATATTCAACAAATGGATGTCAAGAGTGCATTCTTATATGGGAACATAGAGGAAGAGGTGTTCATAGAGAAGCCAAAAGGAATGAAGCAAGATGGCAAAGTATTAAAATTACAGCGCTCTCTATATGGTCTCAAGAAATCGCCAAGATATTGGAATGAGAAGTTTAATCAATTTATGATTCAGGAAGGATTTACACAAAGCCAGTGTGATTATTGCCTATATTATAGAATGGATAAGAAGTTCTATGTTACATTATATGTTGATGATTTAATTTTAGTATGTGAAGACAAGCAGGAAATACACAGATTAAAAGAAGCATTGCAGAGAAAATTTGAGATGAAAGATTTAGATGGCAATAACATGAAATATTTAGGAATAAATATCACTAAGAAGAGAGATATAATTGAGTTAGACCAAGAGCAGTACTTAAAAGATTTATTAAAGAAGTATAATATGGAAGAATGTAAACCTGTGTCAACACCTATAGAACAAGGATTAGTATTACATAAAGAAGAATCTTCTAATAACGAATTAATCAAAAGATGCAGACAGTTAATAGGAAGTCTCATGTATGCTATGCTAGGAACACGTCCGGATCTGTGTTATGCATTAAGCTACTTAAGTCGGTTTCAAGGATGTGGTAATGAGAGCTTGTGGAAGGCTTTAAAGAGAGTCTTAAGGTATATCAAGGGAACAGTAGGATTAAAATTAATTTATAAAAATGGGGTTAATGTGCAGTTGGAAGGGTATACAGATGCTGATTGGGCAGGAGATCATAGTGATAGAAAATCTACATCAGGTTATGTCTTGAAAGTTTTTGGTAATACAGTGTCTTGGTCCTCCAACAAACAGCTGTGTGTATCTTTATCAAGTACAGAATCAGAGTATGTCGCACTAGCCAAGGGAATTGCAGAGGGTTGTTGGATAAGGAATTTACTAATAGAAATAGGGGTTAATTGTAAAAGTTTTATTATTAATATTGATAATCAGTCTGCAATTCATGTTGCCAAGAATCCAGAGTACCACAAGCGTCTCAAACATATAGATATTAAGTATCACTTTGTGAGACTCAAAGTTGAAGATAAAATTGTATGTTTGAAATATGTACCATCAGAAGATCAGCTTGCTGATCTATGTACTAAGTCATTAGGCACAGTTGCTTTTGTAAAATTGAGAGACATGTTGTTTTCTTTTAAGAGTATTTAATTAATTTTTCTTTTGATTTATATAAAGTTTGGAAAGAACATTTAGTTTTTGGATTTTGTTTAGAGTTGAGGTTATAGTGTTCTGTGAACTTGAGATTTTAGTTAAGTACCTAGTTATAGTTAAAATTTGTATTGCAAGATTGTAAAGATTTGTTTTTGTAAGTGATGTTTACATTGAGGAAGGGTGTTGGAGTGCAATGTCACATCACTAACACTCGTCTATGATTAACTGTGGTTACCTCTATTATTGTCGATGCTTTTTCTTCCCTTGCAATATGGAGTCCGCAGAATGTAAGCGTATCTAAGTTGTTTCCTATAATAAAAGGCTTCTCAAATATATACACTGTCTTTCCCTGGTGTCCCATATGATCTAAACCAATAGTGATGCCTCTGGTGTTGCGAGTGTCCATGGGCGGCGGTAATCGCTTACTATCAAGGGATCTGCTCGATTGCCCCCTATTCCATAAAAAAAAACACGGCGTACTCTCAATATTACAGATAAAAGATTTAACCTCATTCTATTTCTCTGCTTGTTTTTAATAATAAGTCTTTACCTATGAAATTGCCTTTCTTCAGTACTGGTCATTTCAAATAAAAAAAAGTTTGTAATGGCTCTGTATTCTAAATTTAAATTAATTTTGTTTTAAAACCATGACATTCCATTTACAAACTCAGTCTTTTGTTTTTTGATTAGCGTTGTATTTTCATTACATTTGAACATTTTTCGTCATAGTGAGTACTTTAAAAATTTGTGTAATTATGGAATATGAGTTCAGTCGTGGCACCAACGCGACACAAACGGCACGTAACATCAAAAACGTTTACGGAGAGAACTGTACAAACGAACGCACAACCCGTTATTGGTTTTCCCGGTTCCGTTCTGGAAATTTTGACTGGAAAAATGAAGCTCGTGGTCGTCCGGAGACTTTGGTTAACAATAATGATAAGTTATGGAATCAGGCGTTACTTTGCGGAAATCCATGACATTAAATGCTATGAAATATATTTAGCTTTAATTCCGCGAGACAAATATCCAGGTCTGAAAGCAGGGCACAAATCCCACCGTCATGCATATGTACACATACAAAACAAGTGAGAAATAATTAGCATGCCATGCAACCAAACCTATACTCGACACGTGTTTCGCGCAATCGATACAATGTCACAACGACATCTGTGCCGAACTACCCGCAATCATACTTAGAAGTGGTGATGGAATTAAGTTTGTTTGGTCATTCAACAGTGTATATGCATTATTATTGTTATATTTTGATATTTCTAACTGTTCCAACACACTCATCCGGAAACCCTTATCGCAAACATGCAGAATGAGTGTGTTGGAACAGTTAGAAATATCAAAATATAACAATAATAATGCATATACACTGTTGAATGACCAAACAAACTTAATTCCATCACCACTTCTAAGTATGATTGCGGGTAGTTCGGCACAGATGTCGTTGTGACATTGTATCGATCGTGATTATAGCGTCATCGAAACGGTATATAAAGGGCCGACAGCGGTGCGCTAGCGCGCATTCGAGCTCAAACGCTCGACGAGTCAACATCTCCTGAGGATGCCCCGTGGAGGGGCGAAACACGTGTCGAGTATAGGTTTGGTTGCATGGCATGCTAATTATTTCTCACTTGTTTTGTATGTGTACATATGCATGACGGTGGGATTTGTGCCCTGCTTTCAGACCTGGATATTTGTCTCGCGGAATTAAAGCTAAATATATTTCATAGCATTTAATAACAATAATGAATTAAAGGCGATTGTAAAAGCTGACGAAACTCAATCTACAGCTGAGCTAGCAGCAGCTTTTAATGTAAGCATCAAAACAATATTGATCCATTTGCGATAAATTGGCAAGGTAAAAAAGCTATCAAGATGGGTGCCCAACGACCTTAACGATCGCCAGCGCAACGTACGCGTCGCGACCTTGCGCTGCTCAACAGGCAAAGAAATGAAGGAATTTTGAAACGAATTGTTACGTGCGACGAAAAATGGATTCTGTTCGACAATCGAAAGCGCTCAGCAAGTTGGTTAGACCCTGGTTCAGCACCAAAGCAATGCCCTAAACCAAAAATGACTCCTGAAAAGGTGATGGTCACTGTTTGGTGGTCTAGTGCGGGTGTGATTCACCACAGGTTTTTTCAAAACGGCATGAGCATTAATGCAGATGTGTACTGTGAAGAACTGCATCTACATCTACATCTGCAACCAGCTTTGATCAATCGGTCGTCCACACCGCTCCTTCACGACAACGCGCGACCCCACACTGCGTAACAGACAGTCTCCAAGCTGCAAGAGTTGGGGTTGGAACCTCTTCCTTATCCGCCATACTCACCAGACCTTGCACCTACTGACTATTACTTTTTCCAAAATGTTGACAACTTTTTAGTGGGTAAAAAATTCAATGCCCGAGAGGCAGTACAAAATGCCTTTGAAGAGTTTGTTGCCTCCCGTCCAGCTGATTTTTACAAGAAGGGCATCAATAAACTGCCAATGCGTTGGCAAAGATGCGTCGATTGCATAGGTGATTACTTCGAATAACAGAAATAAAAAAGTTTAAAAAATAAGTACTTTCACTTATTGCATACAAAACGGCAATTTCATAGGTAAAGACCTATTATATTTATTCCTATATAGATTGCTATTTAGTCATATTGTTTAATTAATAGAAATTATACATAGATAAGCCTGACCAGCAGATGTCAGCATATATTTATCGATCACGTAGATTCAGACATTCCTTATCGCGTCGAGAGGAGACGTGAGTATATGAATGATATTGTATATAAATGCTGTTAGTATGTACGCACTTACTTACTTAGTCACTTACTCTCCACACGTGTTACCATGTAACACCAAGAGTATTCAGGAGCCTTGAGCTCCTGACAATAAATATACTACAGTCGCTACAACCTTCGTGTTATTCATCTCACCTACAAGTAACTATACTTTATAGAATCTGCACCATATTTCCCTCTAACCACCTCATAATTACCTACCGAAAAAATGGTTCCGAGGTTTCGGTCAATACGAGGGCCAGTATTAGTTTGTTGCCGAATAAGGACAAACGTATAGTGCAGTTATCAGACTACAGACGCACCTGGAAGTGAAAATTAAGCGCCTGAATGAATATGGAATCACAATTAAATGTCATAAAGTGTAAATTTCTTGAATCCGAGCTTGACATTCTTGGTTATCATACAACGAGCCAATGGATAAAGCCGACAAGAAACCAGAAAACCATAAAGCCTTAATAAAAGAGCACAGCTCGCGAATAAAAAGGTATGGTCTGCGGTAATGCTATGTGCTATTTTGCTGCTGGGAAATACGTGTCAAACATCAGACAAGCAAAAGTCTGCAGAAGAAAACTGACGCGTTATTACGAACAATCGGAGTAATATCTATGCCCTAATTGCTAGATAAGAACCTTGTCATAAGCAGCAAAATGATTTTTCTGACAAATAAATATGGAATGTGATGACAATGTAGTGCAAATATTGCTGATACATGAAGGTCGCAACTCGAGGCCGAGTCGTATTATTGTACTCTTATGTTTATATTGGATAAAAGTTGTAATGTATGTTTTGTATTGTGCAGTAAATTTTGACCCTGACTGACTATGTCATATACCGTAAATAAGTTATTTAATTGAATTGTTATGTTTAATAATGTTACCATAGGGCAGTTTCATAATTGTAAGTAGCATAAGAAAACGGTTGTCTGAATTTACTACCGTAAATTTTTGTTTGGGGGGAGTTATATTCCTATGAGTCATATATTATTATAGTTAAATTAATAGAATGTATACATAACTAAGCGATAACAGCATATCTCAGATGTGAGGATATTATCACTCACGTAGTTAGAAATTCTTTTGTATTCGCTGTAGTCGTCAAGGACAGGACGTGATGATATGAATTGTACCAATTGATTTTGTATATAAAACATAGCTGTTAAGGGTATAGGCACTAACTCACTCGAGGCTCTCACTCGAGCCACACGTTACCATGTAACACCAAGAGTATTCAGGAGCCTTGAGCTCCTGACCATAAATATACTACAGTTGCTACAACCTTCGTGTTATTCATCTAACCTACAAGTAACTATACTACTTATATCACTGTGTCTTTCTCTATATAAGTTCGCTATAATATTCATACTGCTAAATAGTCTCTCAACATTTTTTGTGTAACCTAAAAGTAACCAAGAGATAAAAAATCACCTGAAACGTTACAAAAGTAACCTTCTGGCAACACTGGACAGAACCGCCCCTGGTTTCGCGGTTTTTCCCGCTAGCCATTCTGTAGGAGGTCGCGGTTTTAAAATCAGTCGCGGTAAAAAAGCGCCAGTACGGCCGCTTCCATTAGTTTCCTTTAGTTACAAAATCAGGCGGTTAAAAACCGCGGCGGTTTCGCCGTAGTGCGGCCTTGCACAATGTCTTTCGTCAATATACATAAAAGGTATTTTTTTAAATAGTTGCACTTTATTCGCGGGATTCTGATTTTGCGGGAAATACAACAACCAATCAGAAGCTTGCGTGAGAGAGACTGACACTACCCAAACTCAGTCTCTCTCTCTTTACTCCGATCACACTTTCCTCCCGTTCGGTTGCTCTAAGGTTAACACAGAAGATCTCACTCACACGTAACCTCTTTTTTGAGGCTAGCAGCCTTGCATTGACATCTTGTCAAAGTTGACACTTGACAGTTTATGTTTCAATTTCACACAATTCTCAAATTCATGTCGTGCGGCCTGCGGCGTGCTTACATGTTTTGTATTTAAAACAAAATTGTATACGAATCATTAAAACGAATTATTTATTTATCACATTTGCATATTACAGCAAAAGTCTCGTCATAGGCATATCTAAAACAGTTCAATAACATTATTTCCTAAAAAATGCAAATAGGTAGTTCACCTAATGTCTCCAGTTCCCGAAAACGAATAGTTTATAAGCCAAGTACCTGGAGCATACATCAGTTTGAAATATGGTGTGGTGATCTCCTTTGCAAGGCAGTGGCTTTACGTGTCCAGGGAGCCCTGCTCCTGTGGCTAGGAGGTGCAGGCCCGGCGCAGCTAAGTGAAATAGCCGTAGGGATGCCGGCCCCGACCGATGGTGGCAACCGCGATGCCCTTTCGACCACACTAATAGGCACTGATGGTACTGCAGCTTCGATGGCACGCCGTCTTTCAGCAGCACTGGCGAGACCCGTCTATGTGTGCAGTGGAGTTACCTTTGATCGTTTCACAATGCCACTTGTTGAACGAGGCCTGGTGGCAGAAATCAAAAGCAGACCTGAATGCTTTTAGTTATGTTTTGTAATATGTAAAACTCACTATGTTTAAGAGATGGAAAATTCAATAAATTTAATGAAGTTGATTTGACATGGTTTAGTTATACGTGAGATTCCACTCGACTGTTGGTTGTCATAACTGGGAATACACATACAGTATTGTCTACAAAATACACAGCTGATTCGATCAATTATGCTGTTTTTATTTTTTATGAGCATGAATTGTATATTATTGGTTTTGACCTGTATGTGATTGTATCAGATGTGGATTTAAAGTGTGCACTGGGTGAAGCTCAATATACCTGATAGCATGCGAGTGCCATCATATTGCAATATTGCACCAGAAGATTGTGAATAAATGTGTGCAAGCATTATAATATTTCTTTTTGACAGAATGGGCAACCAAGCAGGTGGGTTACATGCTCAATTAATAGTTAATTGCTTTTGGTGAACAACACTTATTGCTGTCACAAACTTAATCCATGCTTGGAAAGTCTTAATAAAATAAATGCAGTTATTGTGGTTAGTATGTACACAGCAGATAACCTTTTTCTAAACCTTACAAAACTATGCTATACAAATTAAGATAAATATGAGCTGCAACTAGTAGAGGGCAAAATGGAAAAAAAAAACAAATTACTTCAAAAGGAGTGAAACAAGAGTTACTTGTGAAGAAGTAAATTATACTGATGGAGCTCATTGGAGATCCACTGAGGGCTTCTTCATTTTGAAAGCAAAACTATGTAGTAATTACTTAAATGTACATTGTTAATAATAATAAAGAAGTACTTATTTTGTGTATTTTTTCATTATATCAAAACATTACACAAATAGCATTAGAAACTTGTTCAATGTTAAGCAGCATGGTTACAATAAATATATTATTGAGGTAAACAGACCTCTTGTTTCCAGTGCAGCAGTTTGGAAATCCCATCGGACATCTTAAACCAACTTTAGCCAATATACATGAGTCAGTGGAGATCACGATGTTCCCTTACTGCCCTGAAGGGCTCGGCCAAGATAAAGCAGAATCCTGCCGACCACACTTTCTAAGTCACAATATTTTAACCATACCATGCACTTACTTCATAGGAATTTGTAAATTTACGCGAAAATACCCTAAATAAAAGACAAATATCGCGAAATCATGCAAATTAGATTTTTCATAAAACCAACACCTAGTTCCTACTCACACGCATCTAGCCTGTGTATGTGTGTGTGATACGAGAATAATTGAAGAAGGTCATAAGTCCAATTTGTTTGTTATGCAACTTTATAAATGTGAGACTTAATATTTATGACAGTGTTTGACGGTAATTTTGTGAAAATTAAAAATATTGTTGACTAATATGATTATAAATTAGTTTCTTTTTTATTAGGTTTTATCCGCGACTTCATCAGCATATTATATCATATCGGTTCACAAAGAGACGGTGATCCCTGAGTTTGTTTCGTCCTTCCTTCTCAGGGCTAGTCCAGTTTGGAAAGGCCGAACTCATCTGCTCAAATAAGTTGAACTTTTCGTTAAAGTATAGTAGTCAGATAGGTAATTCGCAATTATAATGTTTGTCACCTATAAGGAGTAGGTACCAAATTTTATATAAATTATTTCTAACGAAACCAACGAAACTGAAATAGTTCATCTTTCACGTAACAGATGTCAGTGTTCTATTTAAATACTCGATATCAAAATTTACCATAAACCTTTTAAATAGGTTCAATGAAGTAGTTTAAATATATATTGTTTCGTACGAAAAATTTTTGCTGGACTGTATAATCTTGCAATTAAAGTAGAATTAACGGAAAAAGTTTAATTCGAATTGAAGATTGAAGTAATATTTTACCGAGGAGGATTGAATATCCGACTGTGACTGTTCAAATTCAAATTAAAATCGTTTATTGCACTCCATAATGTAATAAACGTTGAGAAACAATTACTATTTTACTATTGTCCAGCAATGTGACTAATGTGAGAGAGTTAGACAACGTATTATTTTATTACCTACCTACTAGCTATGCCCGCTACTTCGTACCTACACGTGACATTTGGATTTTCAAGTTATTTTTAATTTTTCACCGTTTAAACCTTTCCTAGACTACGACAAACATTTCAAAACCAAAATCGGTCCAGCCGTTCTCGAGTTTTAATGAGTCAAACGAACAGCCATTGATTTTATATAAGCATAAGATTACATACTGCCTCGTTGGTAGAACGGTTAGCAGAAGCGACTGCCAATCAAGAGGTCCCGGGTCGGGCTGTTGTCTGCTGGGTTTTTCTTACAAGAAATTCTTAAGAGCGGAGTATGGAATATGGCGATGTTGCCCGCCCGTGCCTCGGAAAGCACGTTGAGCCGTTGGCAGGGCCGTCTTAAACTAATCTGGGGCCCCGGGCAAACAAGAATTTGGGGGCCCTTTTGGAAAGCAAAGAATGCGAATTATACCAACTTTTTCTACTAAATTGTCGCCGAGGTCGCTGTGTTAATCACGTAAGTCACTCAGATATCTGACGCACTTTAGCTTTGACTGCACCGCGGTCCGCGAGACGCCTTTCAGATTAGATGCCGCTCATTTGGGAAAGTTCTACGGGCTCTCGAAAGGACCGCCAACCGCGCTTCAATCAGTCTATATTCGACGCTGTGTATATTCACGTAAGGTTCATTGTTCTGTGCCTCAAGAAACCGACCCAGAACTTTCACGGCTAAACCGATTGACGATTCTTTTTCTAGAATGTTTTTTTTTCGTAACACCAACTCCTTATTAGAGATGCTCGTCCCGAGCATCTCTATTGCTGCTACGATATTTGGCCTCTTGGTCGTCGCCGAATTCTGTAGGTCACTTCGTTCATTCCGTTAACCACCTTGTACGGATCCTCCCACTTGGTCTTTAATTTAGGGGACTTCCCTTTCCTGCAGGTTGGGTTATGTAGTTAACTAAACCAGTGCACCTTCATTAAAATCGTTTCAGCGCCGATTGTTTCTGGTTTCCTTGTTCTCGCTCACGACGATAACTGCGATTCGTTTCCATGATGCACCAACGTCTTACAGTTGCTGGTTTCATTGGCTTCGCATCTGTGTAAATTTTACAGCAGTACCAGTAGTACATTTACGGCACATATCTTGTACATCTTGACAACAATAAAGCCAGTAAAATATCTCGCGTACGTACCTACCTACAAACTTATTGGCGCACTAATTGAACGTCTTCTCTCGGCTAAAGATCTAAGAGTGGCAATGGATAGCAAATTGAATTGTCATGACCGTCATACATAAGTATACCTACCTAACTACTTGTCTACTTGATTAAGCAAATACGCTAATACCTAGTAGGGTAGATGACTATGCCTATAGTAAATAAATACCGATGTCTACCCAAGGGCGTCGCCAGCCCTGGGCCTAGGTAGGGGCAAGTTGTCGGAGGAGATCTCTCATTACCGGCGGTTCTAGGGGGGGGGGGAGGCACAGGGGACATGAGCCCCCCCCCCCCCCCAAATCGTACACATGTATTTTTTTTAATACTACTACTATAACTTGATTTTTTTCTCTCCTGTTTCCGTAATTGTTCAATCGAGATAAGAAATCAAAGGATAGGAATTGTTTAACACGTATAAATTAAAACTGTAATATAATCTGCATAGCAAAACTTTACCCTCCAAGGCTGTCGTGATTCAGGCCTGCTCTGCCATAAAGACTCAGATGACACTAGGTACTATTCTGGTCCGGAGTTTCTAGGAAGAGTGCTAGACAGACACGCTCTGTCCAAGGGTCCAGGACAGTCCCCTGATCCCTCCCACGCAATCGGACCGGCAATTCTGGTCCGACGAGGGTGAGGTATCGGAGGGAGAGCTGGATCGAGCCGTATGGCGGCTGGCTTCCCGCAACACCGCTCCTGGACCTGATGGTGTTTTCCAGGTCAGGCGCTGGTGATCACTCTGTCGGTGCTGGTAGACAAACTAAGGCAGATTTTCACTGAGTATTTTGGCCTCGGTATCTTTCCCCTTGGCTAGAAAGAAGCGAGACTGGTGCTCCTCAAAAAGTAAGGAATGGCTGCAGATTTTATCTCTGCGTTACAACCTGCCTGAACGAGTCGGGGAAACTCTTTGAAATAGTTATCTCTGACCGATATCGTTAACGCTTTCGGCATCCTTCCCTGGTGCGCGATTAGGGCGGCCGCATCACGCGTGCCGTCATAGAGGCCTATCTGCACGACAGGGCAGTGAAGTTTGTCGATCGGAACGGAGTCGCAAATCGAAGGGAGCTGTGTTGTGGGGTAAGTGGGGTTCCCCAGGGCGGCGACGATCCTGGCGCGATCTCCACCCTTCGACATTCTGACCGACATGGACACATTGGTCTACGACGAAATTCGTTCTGTCGGTCGGAATGGCGAAGAGACAGCGCCGGATCATGAGTCCGGAATGCTTCCTCAGAACGCACATACGTAAGCCCAACGGGCTTGGCTGGCACGGCTCGACACCCAGGTTTGTGCCAGCCAACGCGCTGTCGGAGCCGTTTTGACTAGCTTCAAAGCTTGGATAGAGAGAACTGACTGTGTCACCTACCGATTCAATCACCGGGCACGGTTGCTTCGATGAATATCTGAACAGAATCGGACGAGAAGTTACGAATCCGCAGAGCAGGATCGGGAAAAGACCCATCACGCTCAAAACGGGCGACGAAGGGGGCGCGGTGGAAGCCGCTAGCTCCCCAATCGTCGGTTAAGAGTCGTTGTGGCCACATCCAGGGGAGATGTGGTCACTGCAAACGACCCGAGACCGGTGACAACTCGGTGCGGCCGGGGGATGTCGTCTAACTGCGTAAAGCTGTGAGAGGCTCAACAGCGACCTGCCCCGAGGGTGAATTTGGTTACCCCTGGATGTACCTTACGCGTGAGATACGGCAGGGGGTACTCCAGAAGCCGCTGATACGTTTCTGGAGCTCCTCTTGACTGTCGAGTTAGGCCGCCGCGGGGTTTAGTGGGTGGACTGATTTGTCGGGAGTCCCACACACGCCCTTCGTGTCTCTACTCCTCCCCCCACGCAGCTAGCTCCTCTATGTGTTCATCCAGAGATTGTCAAATAGAAAATAGATTATGACAATAATTCTTGTAGGACTAGCGATATATACCTGTTTTCGTGTAGGACATTGTTTCATTTGGACAGAGAATTTACATTTAACCTATTATTTAATAATTTTGTCCTACGGTTAGTAATAAAAAATATGGTCTTGTGGTATCAACAATTTCTGAGCGTAACAGATGTTAGGATGATCTAATTTCGAATATCTATGATTGATAGCTGGCATTATTTTTCCATGCTCAATATGTTTCTTTAAATTCAAATATGCATCAAATCAAATCTCTAGGGGGGGGGGGGGGGGCAGCTGTCCCCCCCTTGGCGACGCCCTTGTAGTCTACCTATTTCATTAAAAAAATGTTTCAAAACATCTCGGAAAATATAATTATTACAGATTTTCATTTGTATAACCTATAAATTTTAATTAATCAATTGAAATTTAATAATGCTCAATTTAGTATTATAAAACAGTGACGTCACAAGTTTGTATTTGGTACATTTTTCATAGAAAGTTATCGTTTTGACAGATGATAAAACCGACTTCCAAAAAACATCCAACGAAAACTCTCTGCCAAAAAAACACTTAAAAGCGTAAAATAAACTGGTTATTCAGAAATTACCTATACCTAATTCTTTATTAATTTAAATAGTAGTATTATATTGTGTGCTAGGTACCTAAAATCTGTTAGAAGTCGGTGCCAAGTGAGTATCGCTTAGACTTTTGTAATTGTTCGTTTGTTTCTTTTTGGCTTAGCACCGACTTCAAACAGATTTTAGGTACCTAGCACACATTATAATACTACTATTTAAATGAATAAAGAATTAGGTATAGGCAATTTATAAAGAACCAGTTTATTTACGCTTATAAGTGTTTTATTGGCAGAGAGTTTTGTTTGGATGTTTTTTGGTAGTCAATTTTTTTTTTACAAAATGTTTTTATTTTTCAGTTTTTAGTGCAAACAATCGTAGGTAAGTAGTAAGTTGAACTATTTCATCATCAAGAATACAAATTAAGGTCTATACGTACCTACGTGTAATATTAAAATCATCCTCTAATCCCTAACTGTTGAAGAGTTTAACCGTCTATCCTCAGCTCACCTAAATACCTTGAAAGTATACGACTGAAGGTCTTTAGATATGTATGAAATTGAAAGAATTATCCTCGAACTCCTAACCGTTGAGTTGTACCTTCCACCTTGCATCATCAGCTTACCTAAATAACTTGAAAGTATACCACTGAAGGTCTTTAGATACATATGAAATTGAAAGAATTATCCTCCAACTCCTAACCGTTCAGGGGTTGTACCTTCAACCTTCCATCACCAGCTTACCTAAATAATTTAAAAAGAATACGACTATAGGTAATATATATATGCATATGATATTTAAAGATTTATCCTCCAACTCCTAACCGTTAAGGAGTTGTACCTTACATCATCAGCTCATCATCATAAAATGATGACTACCAGACGCAAATACCGGTGTAACTTCAGAAAATATACGAAAAACATAGTATATGCCTATAAAAAATGAGGGTTTCTCTCGGTTTCCCTCTGATCCCATCATCAGATCCTGATATGGTGGCAATGGGACCACTTCGGGAGCATACCCTTTCGAATACAAAAAAAAAAATCAAAATCGGTCCACAATTGACAGAGTAATCGGTGAACATACATAAAAAAAATACATACAGTGGAACTTAGAACCTCCTCCTTTTTGGAAGTCGGTTAAAAAAGTAACTAATTTGACTAAGGTGTCATCTACCCTATTAATTACCTACTTACCTTACCATTAGGTACCTACCCTACCTGTTAGAATACGGTCACCAAATTCAATGGCTTATAATGCTGAAACAGATATGGAAGAATGATACTTTCGGATAACGCATTAATACCTATTAGGTATTTAAATTTTCGTTTATAATATAAAAAATTATGATAATAGGTCTTTACCTATGAAATTGCCGTTTTGTATGAAATAAGTGAAAGTACTTATTTTTTCAAACTTTTTTATTTCTGTTATTCGAAGTAATCACCCATGCAATTGACGCATCTTTGCCAACGCATTGGCAGTTTATTGATTCCCTTCTTGTAAAAATCAGCTGGACGGGAGGCAACAAACTCTTCAAAGGCATTTTGTACTGCCTCTCGGGAATTGAATTTTTAACCTACTAAAAAGTTGTCTAAAGTTTGGAAAAAGTAATAGTCGGTAGGTGCAAGGTCTGGTGAGTATGGCGGATGAGGTAGAGCTTCCAACCCCAGCTCTTGCAGCTTGGAGACTGTCTGTTGCCCAGTATGGGGTCGCGCGTTGTCGTGAAGGAGCAGTGGGGACGACCGATTGACCAAAGCTGGTTGCAGATGTGCAAGCTTCTCCATCATTCTCTCCAGTTCTTCACAGTACACATCTGCATTAATGCTCATGCCGTTTTGTAAAAAGTTGTGGTGAATCACACCCGCACTAGACCACCAAACAGTGACCATCACCTTTTTAGGGGTCAATTTTGGTTTAGGGCATTGCTTTGGTGCTGAACCAGGGTCTAACCAACTTGCTGAGCGCTTTCCATTGTCGAACAGAATCCATTTTTCGTCGCACGTAACAATTCGTTTAATTTTTTTTTTTTTTTAATTTATTTATTCAAAATCATATACACTTTCTACATGCTCAGGTCTGCAAAACTGTAAGACAGTTTGTCGGCAGAAGTTCTCGCTTATATAAACATAATATAATATAGTGTATTGAGATACAACATTGGTTCCATTTATATAAAAAACTGTGTCAATAACATTAGTTAACAATGTTTACAAAGCCAATAACGGTCATTATAAAAAAAAGAAAATAAAAAGGGAATGTTACCCATTAGTTAGGGACATAACGAGAGGTAATATTTGTGAAGTTCATTTTTAAAGTGATTTTTTGAATGTACTTCTTTCATTAGATCTAAAGGCAATTCATTTAACAAAAATGGTACTACATAATCTTCTTGTACGTTTACCAAAGTAGTTCGTAATTTTCGGAACGACTAGTTTCCTCTTTTTGGCTAGAAGGGTTTTTTTTTTTTTTTTTTTTTTACAGGCACCCGCCATCGCAGGGTGTTGCTGCACCTCCAATATTGGTTTGGAGCCTATTACTATTCTTTTATTTCTATTATTACAATTCCTTTCTCTTTTCAGGTGGGATTCCTGATTCCCTAATCTTTACTCTTTATTTATTTTTCTTGTTTTTCTTACAGGGGGTAATAAGTATAGTACAGCCTGGCTAGACGGGTTGGGTACACATGTTCTCGTTGAATTTTATGCTCTTGGTTATTAAATTGTGTAACTAAAATATTTAATTTAACTTTAAGACGGACCGGAAGTAACTGACAGATTTTAAATAATTTAACGTAATCTTTATTTAAGCCTAGTTTGATTTTATTATCAACAAGTAATTTAAGTAGTCTTATCTGCAAATCGTGAATTCTATTTAGATGTGTTGGAAATGTAAGTCCATATGTACCCAAACCGTACTCGATATTTGAGTCTGCCAAGGCATAATACAGGGTATACATTAATTTTCTACTTACAACATACTGCAATTTTTTTAATTTCCCTAAGATGGAAGGAACTTTATTACAAACATTGCTTACATGTAGGTCCAATGTGAATGTATCATCCACCACCAGCCCCAGGTACTTATAAGAGGTAACTCTCTCCAAACCCAAACACTGACAGTGTTGCATACAGTTTGTAACATCGTTTTTTTTTGCATTTCAATCTTTTAACAATTTTTGTTTTCAGCGCCCTCTCGTTCACTGTAGTTCGAACTACAATTAGGTGCGGAGCGCGATCGAATTGTTTAGCTGTCTGGTGCACCTAGGATGCGCCAGGTGGCGTTTATTTTAAAGGATTTTTAGTTGAGATTAAGCCATCTAGTAACAATGATACATTATCATATGTGTGTCATACGATTCTCAATAAAATTTAAATTTATCGCATAGAAACAAGCAGTATAGTAGTTGTACGTCTTGTTCTCACGTCAAGTAATGAGGAGGGGGTTTCATCGAGAAAGTTCGATGATGAGTCTTTAAAAATAGATGTGTCGCAGATGAATGATTCATTCTTAATCTTCTCTTTGGAACTCTGAGGAAGTTTTCGTTATCGTGAATATATATATCTTTGATGGTAGTGTTTTGTGAGTGATCAAGTCCCACTGTCTGTGGGTCGATAGATTACGGCTGAAAATCTACCTTCAGTATACCCGTCCTGTGGTTCGTGATTTATTACTGAGGAAGTTTGATTGTTGGCAGCTCACGGCTCACTCCTCAAGATTTCTGCCCTACCTTGAGGGAAGTTCACGTAACAATTAACATCTTTAATTAATACTTTTATTTAGCACCTACAAGTAGATCACTGTTGGACGTCTCCTCAAGCTACCTTGAGCTGGTGAGAGACCTCGGCTGACTACCTCGAGTCAGCAAGGTGATCCTGAGGGTAGCTACCTAATGCTGTCCCAGCAACAGGCCTGATTACATCTAAGGAACGTTATAATTTATATTTTCATAACTACCTTGTACATTGTTATAAATAATTTACTTACAATAAGTAACTTTTAATTGTAATTTGTTTAAACATAAATAAAAGTTGTATGTGTCTCAAGCTGTTTCACTGAAGCCTCCCGTGGAGCCAAAGTACAGGCACCCTCACTCTAAATTTCTTAAAAATTCTAACGGCGCCCTGAGGTCTCATATTTATCCTGAGTCGAAACCGGTGAGTAATCCACCTGACAAGTCCAGGGGTTACAAGTTATGCATACATTCGTACGTATGGCTTTTCACAGTAATCGAAAATTCTTTTTGTTTATGATAAGGGGAGTGTATAATCATGTACTTAGTTTTATTAACATTTATTATGATACCATTGTCATGGGCCCATTGTCCTAACCTATTAAAATCATTTTGCATGGTTTCTTGTATGACATTAATATTTTTATGGCTATAGACTAAACATGTGTCATCGGCATACATAAACGCCTTACATTTTTTAAGTACATTAGACATGCTATTGACGTGTATTATGTATCCCAACGGGCCATAAACAGATCCAGTAGGAACTCCAAATTTTATGGCACCCTCTATACTTTCAGTGCCACCGACACAAACTTTGAGCGACCTGTTCTCAAGGTATTTACCAAACCATGCGTTCATTGGGCCTCTTATCCCACATTCGTACATGGCTTGCAACAAGCCACAGTGATCCAGGGTATCGAATGCCTTTTTAAAATCAATATATATAACCATAACTATTTTCCTCTCATCTAAACTCCTATTGACTTCGTCTGTAAATTCTTCTAATGCAGTGCTTCTAAACCCGTGTTGAACATCATTTAATATATTTTTATTCTCTAGAAATGAAGTAATCTGTTTAACTATAATCTTTTCCACTATTTTGTTAACCGTATTAAGAATTGCAATAGGTCTGTAGTTACTATAATCTTGATGAGATCCCGATTTATATATTGGTCGAACTATAGATTTTTTTAGTTCATCCGGATATTGAGAATTTTTAACACAACTATTAATAAAATAAGCTAAGACTGAGCTGATTTGATCTTTAATTTGTTTTATATCCTGAATTCTGATCCCATCCGATCCCGGCGACTTGTTGCAGTCCAGTTTTTCTATAATAGATTGCACGTCTACTGGCTGTACCTTTTTTAAATCTGAAACTAACATTACAATCCTGAACATAGCTTTTTCTATCTAAAAATTTTTGTTGACATTTATGTTTTATACTATCAATTTCGGATGTAAAAGTTTCACAAAATTTATTACAAACAGTTTGCAAATTTTCATTCTTTAACATATATTTTTCTATAACCCAATCTACCCCTGTCTTAGACCTCCCAAGCCAATTATTTATATTACTCCATATCTTCCTTAGATCTCCTTTACAACTGGTAATTGTTTCACATCTACTTTTATTTTTAGCCCTATTTACAAGCCTCTGTGTCTTGTTTCTGAATCTAGTATACTGTTATCGCTTATTAGTATTTTTGGGATCGTTTTTCCACTGCTTAAACAGCCTATCTTTTTCTTCTAAAAGAAGGCGCAGTTTGTTCGTAACCCACGATTGTGTTTCTCGTTTACAGTGAGTTGAATTTTTTTTAATAGAACTTTTATAAATATCGCCAAAAATTTCGCACATTTTTGTGTATAGTTCGTTAGGATCCCGTATTTGCAATAACAATGACCAATCAATATTATTAAGTTTCTCCCTAATGGCCTGGTTATCGTATCTTATTTTTATCAATTGAAGCTGAGATACCTGTTACGTAATGATCGGCTATGCGGCTCGTGAGTGTGTACGCGCAGACATCGCGCGCCCCGCCACTTGCATTCCGCACACAGATTCCGCATGAAGACGTGATCGATGCATGACGCCACTCGCCGCTGTCCGACCACGGCCTCGCGAGTTATATCTTGATAGCCACACTGAAGTCCTAAGCTTGCTAAAGAATTTAAATACCTGTTTGCTGTTAGGTCCATTTATTTTCCAATAAATCAATGTTGCAGTCGCCTACCAGTATAAAGTCAGTGTTTGTTGGTAACGCTCCAATAGTGTCTTTTAGTTCTTGTGTAAAAATACGTTTGTTTGTGCTTGGGGGTCTATATATTACCAACAAATAAGTAGAATATGTGTTTTTGTTAAGTTTCCCACATATCCGTTCAAATGTCGGGCTAATACGACATTGTACTGGGCTATATTGTAGATTATCATTTACATAAACAAGTATCCCACCACCTCGTCTTCTTTCTCGGGTTTGCGAGTACACATTAAACCCATCTACCTATTGTGTACAAGGATACTTCATCTTCCCTAATATTAACTTCTGTGAGACAGAGTACATGTATCGCATTCATTGCGCTTTGCAACATAACTAATAATTGATTAAAATGCTTTCTAATAGAACAGATATTAATACTTATTATTTGTAACTTAGTTTCCGTTGTATTTAAATATTTGTACCATTCTTTGATTTCTGTGAATTTTATGTAATCAATATCAAGTGGCTGAAATTGTTGGATGTGGTGTGCCGCCATTGGGATATAGGTACTATTATTTGGTCAGTAACGTAAGCACAACATAGACATACTTCAAGTACGTTTATATTATTCCTTGCCTTTTTGTAGGTAGGTTTCGATATCACTTTCAAAGCGTATATGATGTATCTTCTTTTCGTGATCATCTTTTTTAATTAGTATTTTTGAATTCTGTATCCATATATATTTGTAAGTACCCTTTAGTTTTGTCTTTGTAGCCCAGAATAGTTGTTTAATTTGGCGTGTAATGTGTTCGTTTATAAAGATACGTGAAGTATCATTATTTCCGTAGATCACGTCATTTGCAAGTTGGTATTTTCGGCATTTAAGCCACTCCGCTCTTGCGGCTTTGGTACGCAGCGTCACAATCACAGGCCGGACAGCTTTTTTTTCGGAACCTACCCTCCAAGCATTTTCGATCTCCGATTTGTTTACTTTCAAAACTTTTTGACTACTTCAATTATCTTTTCACCTTCTTGCATTGTTAAATTCATTAGTTCAACCAGGGCCTGACCGTGAGTTTAGGGGGCCCTGGGCTAATACTACTTAGGGGCCCACCAAATTCTTTTTTTTTTAAAGACAACTCCCGCATTAGGAATATACATCCTGTGTCGAGGGGGACTCTATAGACATACATGTAACGAACACAAAGAACACTCAAACTAATAACAACAATTTGTGGATCACACAAAGTGTGGTCCCATGTGGGATTTGAACCCACAACACTTGGCGCAGTGAAAAGTGGCGGGCGCTTGCTTAAACCACTAGATCTGGCAATCATCAATCAAACAAATTACTCAAATATATAGGATAAAAATTAAACGATAATATATTTAATTTGTATTTTAATTCTTATGCCTCAGGGCTTAGTGTTTAATAAGTACACTCGTAATTAAATTGACAAATGATAAAGCAAACTTTCTGCACTTTCCTGTGGCAATTTTAATTTAATTTGCTTCTCACATTCTAAATTCTTAGTTAAATCAACATTTATGGACAAAACGGATGAACGCCTATATATACCATCGCTCGGCTTCACAACTTGTGATTAGTATGGTTAATTAATATATTTTTAAGATTGTATAGCAATTTGGGAATACGTCAACAAGCTTCTTTTCATAAATAATCGCAAAAATGTCTACGCAAGATGAATAGAACTCTGTCGACTGAAGCAAATAAGTTTTTAATCATATGTATTCATTGACTAAATATTCATCCACATTATCGGGGTAATAGTCGATAACCTTACGTGTGCTTTCTAAATCAATGTGTTGCATGATCTTTTCTTGCAAAACCATTAAAGATATTCTTTTTCTACATGTCTCATAAACTTGACTTCTATGATTTAAATCCGTATTCAGTTTATTCAGTGCAACGTTTAGCGTGTCTATTTTAAACTTTTCTGCGCCGTTTACTACAACTGTTTCTGTACAATTATCAGAATACTTTGATGTAATGTGTCTTTAAGTTATAGTAGTGTAAGTTTATACTTAGTTTTTGGCTTTTTCTTTGTTATCCTTTAGCTTCTGATCTCTTTTGACTTCTGACTCTGTATTTTTTACTAACCGAATTAAATCTTTCAATTATTTCTTCCCAATAAAAAATAAACAAAATTGCCAGTTTATTAAATAAATTTCTTGCCTCTTTTCGACCGCGGGGAGAAGTTCGCTGCCACTCTGTGCTTGGGCGTGCGTATTGGCGTCGTGCGATCCATGGTCCTCTATGGGGCACCGGCGGGATCTTCCCGCTGTAATGCTCAACTCGGGAGTCTGCAGCGGTTGATGGCCATACGGATCGTACGAGGCCACCCTACGATCTCGTACGAGGCGGCGACAATCCTGGCACGATATCCACCCTTCGACATTCTAGCCGACATGAACCCAATGGTCTGCGACGAAATTCGATCTGTCGGTCGGAATGACGAAGAGATAGCGCCGTATCATGAGCCCGGAATGCATCGTCAGAACACACGTAGGAAGCCCTACGAGCTTGGCGGGCACTGTCGGAGCCTTTCTGCCGAGCTTCGAAGCTTGCATAGAGAGAACCAACTTATCACCTACCGATTCACTTAGATGCTCACCAGGCACGGTTGCTTCGGTGACTTCGACGGTCGGACAGATCGGACGAAACCTGTCACCACCAGCATTGATCGCGGCAATGCTGGCGAGTAGTGTGAAGAAGTTATGCTCCAGAAGGAGTCCGATCGGGGATCGGGAAATAGCCGATCCCGCTCGAAAGAGGCGACGAAGGATGCGCGATAAAGGCCGCTTGCTCCCCAATCGTCGGTTAAGGGTCGTTGTGGCCACATGCAGGGGAGATGTGGCCACTGGAAACGACCCGACACCTCGGTGCGGCCGGGGGTGTCGTCTCAGGTGGGTCGGTGTTCCGAATCTCTTACTGTGTAGAGCGGTGAGAGGTACGACAGCGACATGTCCCGGGTTTGACTCTGATTACCCCGGGATGTGTACCTCAGTGATGGGGTAAGGCAGGGAGAACTCCAGAAGCCGATGATGCGTTCCTGGAGCTCCTCTTGACTGCAGATGTAGGCCGCCGCCGGGGTTTAGTGGTTAGAACGATTTGTCGGGAGTTCCATACACGCTCTTCATCCCCCAACGGTGCTAGATCCTCTAAATATTCATCCAGAGATTGTCACAGATGTCTAAAATATTATGATCCCAATAGATTTACCAATAAAAACAAAAGATATCCATTTGTTTTTAATGTGTGAAATAAAATTGTGTATTGTGCAATAAAGTCTAATTTACTCGACTTATTTGATTTGTGACCCCCCCCAAAACTTCAGGCTGGAACCGCGCCTGTTTTGAAGTCGGTTAAAAAAGCACTTTCGCCTCCACCCCGGCCTGCTTCTGCTAGGGCCTCATCTGGCAGCCCCAGGCTTGCGCTTATGGAGGACGGAGATCGTTCTGCGACCACCAGCACCTGAGTCGTTTGCGGTACCGAGCCCATTCCCGGGCCTGGCAGACCAGGAGAGTTCTAAACCTGTCCCGGTCTCCTGTACGAGCATAACTTGATCGCAAAAAGAGACTGAGGATTTCCACGCACTCTCGCTCCGTAACATGGCCGCAATCATGTTACTGAGTGAGAGAACCCCCACTCCGAAGGCCGCCACGAGATCGCGGCTTGGCTACCCCCACGCCGGACATTCAGCCAGCGTGTGGAGCGCCATGTCCACGGTCTGGCCATCGCAGTGGTGGCACTTAGGCATTGGCTCCTTACGGATCAGACACAGGTGATCGCCGAAGCATCCTTTTCCAGTGATCACCTGCTCAAGCCAACCCTCCATAACAGATCTTACCACCGCTATAACAGCGTGCCCAGCGCTCGGTTGCCCAAGTCATTCTTCCATTCCTCCACGATAACCTGGCGGAGTTGGAATTTCTGGTCTTCGATTTCTCGTATCTCAGGTGACCTTCCCAACTTCCGCTCCTCCTTGAGACACTGATAAAGAGCCGCAAGGTCTCTTGCCTCCAGATCCCATGGTGGAGTTCCGGCCAGGAGACTTGCCGCCTCAAAAGAGATTGTGCGGTACCCCTTTATGATCCTGATGGCCAGCACTCGTTTCGGTCGTCGCAATAGCGCGACAGTGCTGGCCCTCAGTGCCTCCGCCCATACTGGGGCCCCATAAAGCGCCATGGACCGCACGACCGTTTGACTGTCCCCTACAGTTATCTAGTGGTAATCCATTTTTTTCAAAAAGTCTTGTATAACATTAAATAAATGCAAGCTAGTATGACTACCAATTTTAATTAACGATATACATCTTTCGAACACTTTTCCCCGAAAACAGTATCGAAGTACGATAGTTAACTGATCATTATGAGATAGATCTGGGACTGAGAACAGAACCGCAAAAAGAACAAAATTACGCTAGGTGATAAGCGGCGGGAATTCCCCCGTATTATAGACTCACAAATAGACTCACTCACATTTTTTGTTTTTATGTCCTGGTAGCAAGATATATGAGCCAAATATGCTTACTCACTCTCGAACGAAGAAATTCTTGATGTGGGTATAATTAGCAGAACATAGTTATTATCATATGGTATTTATAAATACTTTAAGTAATAACGTTAATCACGTAAGAGGAATAAAAATTATGTTAAATTATTTAATATGTGAGCAAAGTCGTTATTAAATTATTAAATCGTAACGTGTCAAATTGTTGTGTTTTCTTAATTTTCTAGAGTTGTAGATACTACATCTACAACTCCAGAAAATTAAAAACACATACTGTCGTCCGTAAATAATTGATGGGGAAATCCCCGTTCCGTTTGACATGCATTATCGTCTATTTTTTACTTTAACCTGACCTAGCTGGGGGCCCCTGGGATTCACGGGGCCCTGGGCTTAAGCCCAAAAAGCCATATGGTAGATCCGGCCCTGAGTTCAACATTTCCATCCAATTCCCTTTGCTCCAAGTACCCTAGTCTTTCCTCTAGTGCTTTATTGCATTTGTCTAGATTTATATTTCGCTGAATCAAATCTTTGTATCTATTTTCCATTTTCTTATTAATTTCTATAGTTTCTTTTTTAAATAATTCCATTTCATCATACTGTGATGCAAGGTAAGTTAAAGTGTTCTCAAAATCAATGTGATTTTTTTTCAGTTCACCCACTTGTACCTTAATGTCGGATACATCCTTTTGCAGCAATAAAAAGCGTGAGTCTTGTTCTTCTTTCATCGTCTTAAGAAGATTGTTCATTGCTTTGTCCTCTTTTTGAACAGATTTCATTGTCTGCAGGGTATATTCAGGGGAGCTGCAAGCGGCCTTGTACCGTCTGGGTTCATGCGAAATTGATGAATCACTGTCTGATTCCTCGTTACGTTTCTTCTTACCCTGTCGTGGTTCAACCCATTTCGTTATGGATGTTTGCTTACTTTTGACATCCGAAGGCGATCTGTCTGAAGAAAGAACTTCTGCCTCTCCAGTTTTAGGAGGGTTCCTAGAACTATTAGGCATTATTATGCTTCTAAACTCTCGTAACACACGGAACAGTAATATTTAATATTTTATTAATAATTTCACGCACTATACAAGCGGACAGCTCAAGCGACACGTCCGTACGCTTACACAGAAAAACAAGAACCTTCATTTCTTTGCCTGTTGAGCAGTGCAAGGCAGGTCTCGACGCGTACGTTGCGCTGGCGATCGTTAAGGTCGTGGGGCACCCATCTTGATAGCTTTTTTACCTTGCCAATTTGTCGCAAATGGATCAATATTGTTTTGATGCTTACATAATCTGCTGCTAGCTCAGCTGTAGATTGAGTTTCAGTTCAGTTTGAGTCAGCTTCCACAATCGCCTTTAATTCATTATTGTTAACCAAAGTCTCCGGACGACCACGAGCTTCATTTTTCAAGTCAAAATTTCCAGAACGGAACCGGGAAAACCAATAACGGGTTGTGCATTCGTTTGTACAGTTCTCTCCGTAAACGTTTTTGATGTTACCTATGTGCCGTTTGTGTCGCGTTGGTGCCACGACGGAACTCATTAGATGTAGAGTTTATGAAGTTAGGGTTGGTAGAGTTAGGGCGTGTAGATTCAGAACCTTGGCTCTACATGAGATCTGATATCTTTTTCACAGGGTAAGCCATATGCAGTCGTCTTGGCAACATTTTACATGAAAATGTTTTTGGTGGGATACAGATTATTGGAAACATGTAAGTAATTCAGTTCAGTCTTGCTAGCTCAGACATGACTATCAGCTAGGTACCTACCTACCCGATTACACAGGACGCCATGGTTTTTACCAGACTGCGAAAGGTTATGTTTTTCGAGTGTATGTATGTATGCATATTTCTTTGGCGCGCCCTAGAGCCTAAACGGCTTGTCCTATTTTTAACCGACTTCCAAAAAGGAGGAGGTTCTATGTTCCACTGTATGTTTTTTTTTAATTTTTTTTTTATGTATGTTCACCGATAATCCGTCAATTGTAGACCGATTTTGAAAAAAAAATTTGTATTCGAAAGGGTATGCTCCCGAGGTGGTCCCATTGCCACCATATCAGGATCTGATGATGGGATCCCAGGGAAATGAGAGAAACCCTCATTTTTTATAGGCACATACTATGTTTTTCGTATATTTTCTGAAGTAACACCGGTATTTGCGTCTGGTAGTCATCATTTTATGATGATGAGCTGATGATGTAAGGTACAACTCCTTAAATCATAATCGAGCATAAATCTTTAAATATCATATGTATATATGTTACCTTTAGTCGTATTCTTTCAATTTATTTAGGTTAGCTGATGATGGAAGGTGGAAGGTACAACTCCTCAACGGTTAGGAGTTGGAGGATAATTCTTTCAATTTCATACGTATCTAAATACCTTCAGTCGTATACTTTCAAGTTATTTAGGTGAGCTTATGATAGAAGGTTAAACTCTTCAACAGTTAGGGATTAGAGGATGATTTTAATATTACACGTACGTATAGACCTTAATTTGTATTGTTGACGATGAAATTTGATGAAATAGTTCAACTTACTACTTACCTACGATTGTTTGCACTAAAAACTGAAAAATAAAAACTTTTTATATAAAAAAAACCGACTTCCAAAAAACATCCAAAGAAAACTCTCTGCCAAAAAACACTTAAAAGCGTAAAATAAACTGGTTCTTCATAAATTGCCTATACTTAATTCTTTGTTCATTTAAATAGTAGTATTATAATGTGTGCTAGGTACCTAAAATCTGTTTGAAGTCGGTGCTAAGCCAAAAAGAATACAAACGAACAATTACAAAAGTCTAAGCGATAGTCACTTGGCACCGACTTCAAACAGATTCTAGGTACCTAGCACACATTATAATACTACTATTTAAATGAATAAAGAATTAGGTATAGGCAATTTATGAAGAACCAGTTTATTTTACGCTTTTAAGTGTTTTTTGTTATGTGAGTGGTGTCAATAGATTCGTCTTATTCGTGAGAGTGACACTGGGTACATAAAAAAAAGGATTTTGGTGCCAAAAAGTAATATAAAAAAAAACATTCAAAATAGGTAGGTACCAGAGGCCGAGTAAATATCAAGAGCGCCCTAGGCAACCATCCCATTAGCGCCCTCCCCCATGATTCTAGCATCCATTTAATTTAACTATTTGCCAAGATTTGGCATATCTTTGCTATATTTTTTTAAGCTATTGCATAGCTTTTATCGCGGGCTTTGGGGCCTTTCATCGCGGCGACCGAATCAAGAAATTCCGTAACGTAACGAAAATAAAACCTGACACCCGAAGCTCGCACGGATCGAGACGAGCTGCTCCGAAGGACGAATCAACGAATCTGTCTGTCTCGAGTCACTGCTGCACAAGCTGTCACGCACGAAGTGCTTGACAGCTTCGGGTGTCAGGTTTTGTTTTCGTTACGGAATTTCTTGCTTCGGTCGCCGTGCTCAAAGCCCGCGATAAAAGCTATGCAATATTATTAAAAATTGAAAAAATATGGCAACGTCCAGACCGTTATTTATAGTTGGCACCCAGCCGTTGGCTCCGTGCAGATAACACACAGCTGACTCCGAAGCATCCTGTCTCCATGAACACCTGCGTCAGCCGGTATGAGAGCTCCGTGTTCCCCCAGATCAAATCTTCCATAACGGATGTTACCGCCACCGCGCCGTCTGCTTGGCGCTTGGTACTCAATTTCTCGATTTGCAGGATTCCGAGCCAATACTAGCTTCAGGTGGCTCCCTTCGAGGTCCATGTAAGAACAAGATCACAGATTTCTGCAAATGTCGTGGGACCTTGACACTGGATCCGCCCTAGAACATTTTGCAATCATGGCCGTGGCCCTCAGAGTTGTCTCACATTGCAGTCAGTGTACCTTCCCCAAGATATGCTCATGATCTTCCGCGTAGCTCGAGTGGGCACCATCCAAGAAGGCACTTACACATTCATAGCCGATGTTCCACAGGAACGGCCTTAAAGGCCTATAACGGACCCTATAACCGTTTTAGCATAATAAGGCCGCCGTCACTACATTTTTCGGTCGGTGGCTACTTTCCACGGCAAACAGGTCAATTAGATGCCAGTTTTGCCACCGGGCTTCTTGACGACATATCCGACGGTCAGTCAACCGGCATAGAGTGTAGGAGTCTCAACACTAACCCTTGCCCAACTACTTGTGTAGATGACTGCTCTAGCCAAACTTCTCCTAGCGCCTACTTTTCAAAGGCATAGTCACGACCCGTGCTGAAGAACAATTATTAAGGTGTCGAACGTTACGTTCTCGCGGTAGACCTTTGTGGCAGGTGGACAGTGAAACCCGTCCTGTGACCACGCTCAGAGTGCACGGTGGAAGCACGCTAATTGTTACAATACTGCCGCCCTGTCCATATTTTATTGATTGCGGTCGGAGCCGCCGCCGCCTACTCCGGCGCCGGTACCATATGCCTTTCAATAGACAAATCTGGTCTTACTAAAACTTATAGAATAATCTCAACTACAGCTGCAGTAGCTGCTACATTTTTGTATAGAAACAACACTAGTCGAACTAGAAGTACCTAGTGTTAATTTTTCTTTAATATGTGAGGCATATATTTTTGCTATTTAAAAAATTTGGCGCCCCTAAGCAACCTTGCGCCCCTAGGCACGTGCCTAGCCTACTTTGCCTTAGGGTTAATCCGCCTCTGGTAGGTACATCGAGTGTGGTATCAAAATAAAGAATTTTTTATGGTGATTACGAATATATAGGTATAAAACTTACCTATACGTTTATATTGTTATATATTGACGCAGTCGGGTTTTTTATTTTGAATAATTTGTACTTGTTTCAAACATTTTCAGGTTAGGACCTAACTACCTGAAAATGTTTAATGGTGTGGAGGTATCACTGGTAGGTAAATTTATCTACCTACCTATCAATCTATCTTAATACGATAAATATGAATAGCTTATCCGACCCGGCTTACCTTTCACAAACATCGCCACTGTTACCTAGGTACTAGGTACATACTTGTGTCGAAATAAAAATTCAATCTCTTTTATTTAATAGATTAGATCAGGTTAGTTTAATTAATCACTTTGTATCGGAGTGCAGCACAGGTGGCGTACCTACGTATGAACGTACCATTTCGGGCACGGTAGGTATCGCCAGCTGGGGTTAGAAGGACATCACACCTCAGTAATCAAGGCACGGGTCGCATAGAACTACAGAACCGTGTGTTCGGGGGGGCGTCGACAAAAACAGCGCGCGTGTCGTGCGCGGGGCGGAGCTTCGGGGCGGCGCCCGAGCGCGGGCGGGGCGGCGCGCTAGGCCGAGGGGCCAGGGGCGGGGGCGCTCGGCGTGAGGGAGGGGGCGCGAGAGCGCGACGCGCAGTGCCGCGCGCCGCACCGACCTGCACGCACCGCGAGCACGACACGCACGCGAGCGCGCCGCGAGTGATCCTGTGATACCTAGTGTTGTGACCCGTGACCTGTAGTCGAGCAGTGCCACCCAGTGTACGGCCGCTGCGACGTCTCAGTGATAGTGATAACTAATAGCCAAGTGAGTTGGGAGCGCTCCGCCGATCCAGCGCCCGGACCCACCGACCTGTCGTCCTCAGCACATCACAGAGCGGCGCCTGCTGCACCCGAAACGAGCACATACTTCCTTATAGGTACCTACGATTAAGACCTTCATCACCTAAAGCGTACCTATCACACCTTTTCGGTCTGGAACTTACCTACTTACCTAAGTACCTATATCGTTTGTTACTTGCATTTAAAGAACCTTAATTTATACATACCTAGATATACCTAAATCCTAACAGGTAAACCACCTTGACAAGCAATTGTCTCTTAAAAGCAATAGAGCCGTCGTAGAACAATATCAATGTGAACAAAAACATGACAATTGATTGACGGGTACCTACCTCCGATACCTAGTGTTGATGTACTCGTATGTACCTACCTAATGAGAATTGCTATTTGGACACTGTTTCGCAGTTATAGTTATGCATAGGGACGTAGGTACACACGGGAGTCACAGCACTTACCGTACCTAGTAAGCAAGTAAGCAGCCTAAGCAGGTGTATCGTGTGACATATCTTTGAACTTTTACTGCACTTATCGTGTACTTATATTGACCGTGCATACCTACCTATTACTTATTCCCAAGCCCACTTAAGCCGTCCTTCACTCATAACAGCTGCAAGTTTCAACACTAGTTGTTGACATAAGGGACATATTACCGACATACATCTAGGGATGGTAAAATATCCACTTAGTAGGATGCGTAGTTGACTTTTATGCTACGCAAGTTGTGCATAGGTAGGTACGTAGCTAAATTACACCTACAGCATTCTTTTAATTGAGTGAAATAAAAGCACAACCATAGATAGGTATAGATATTGTGTTTATTAAACTGTCACTGAGTTGTGTAGGTAGGTATTGCTCTCACTAGATAGACTAGAGAGGTGATTAAAATAATTTAGGCGAGGATAGTTAGGTAGGTATATTGATACCTACTATAAAGCATTACCGGTATGAAGTCGACTTAAATGTGCACATAACTGCATTTTCTTCTGTCGCCTTGTTGTCATTAGTAAAGTTACAAGTACAAGTTTATTAGAGTGGTTGGTAGGAACGTTGGTCGCGTGTGGTTACCAAACATCCTTTGAAACCAATCAAGTTCAATTACCCACGTGAGTTAGTTGTTTACTTTGAAGGCGTACGTCCGTAACGCTGTTGTTGTGGCCCTCGCTTACAGGAGGACATTGGTATATTGCTTGCTATATACTTAAATAAAAATGTTGCAAAAACGGTTTTTTTCCCTTTTGAATTTCACAAAAAACAATGCGTGAAAGACTTGTTTTCCTTTAAAAGTTCCAAAAAATAGTCCGCATCAGCATACTTATAATTATCTGTCCCTTAAGGTTGGCTCACTCTAACATATGTTATGGTAAACAAATCTATTCACGGTGTTATAACATCACTATACGTACGTACGTATAGTTGCACTACTGAGCCACGCGACCCCGTCTACTTCTCCTATGAGTGATATGGCCCGTGGCGTGATGTTATAACACCGTGAATAGAGGTACATCAATAAATAACCTACTCTTATTTACCTGCTTTGAATGATTTCGTTGATTAAATAAACAAATGTCATAGGTAGGTAGGTATAGTTATTTAGGTATTAGCTACACGTGTTGTTGGATGTGGAACCAAAGTCACGATCACTGATCAGAAAGTGAAAACAAGTAATGAGTGTCGCAGGGAACGAACGCGTCCCATTCGCTACTGAAATGGTATTAGGAACAAGATGTGAGTGCATGCACTCATGTCTTGTTCTACTAAAGTGAGTGTTAATAAAATAAATGAACAGTAGCTATGGAATTACCCAATAAAATATTTTTACCTAGGTATTATACTCGTAGTTAGGTACTACTTTTATACTGACTTCTGCAGTAGAATGGACAAGTTCGTTTAGGTCATACATCTCCTAACAGAAGCTAGGGTAGGTATTTAATAATAATAAAAATATATTTTCAGACAAAGTCCATAGTGTTAGTATACTACAATTTCCTTAACCTATGTTAGTATATATATTTTTTTTTTTTTTTTTTTTTTTTATATTTGGCCTGCCAAAATGACTCTACTCTGCCTGATGGAAAGCATAAGCAGAATCCACGAGTGGTGGCCACCATACTCATTGCGAATACAACAATGCAGTATGGCGACCCACACTATGGCGGCCTAGTGATGCTTGTGCATCTTTTAGTCTAGTCAACAAGTATGGAACTTGTTGACTAGACTATTTGGGCCTCCGGTCTCGCACTCACCAACGAAACACGACAGCACGAACGCTGTCATTTTACGTTGATTTTCTGTGCGAGGGTAGTACCGCCCCGGTCGAGCCGGCCCGTTCGTGCTGAAATCAGCGTGGCTCTACTACCTATTAAATGATAAATAATATTACAATGTTACTGTACAATGAAAAATTGAATGAATGATTGAAGCCAAATTGAATGAATGATGGTGACGAAAAATTGAATTACAATGAAAAATAATTGAAATTTCATCAAACCTTATTCTACATACATCAGACTAATCTAATATATAGCTTCTTATAAAGGGAAATAAATATTTTATTATTTTTATTTTTTGGCAGAACTAATTAGTCCCCTCTTGAGAGACTTCTTCGAAACATATTCGAAGCTAGTTCTTCACTAGTCCGTTAAATCGTACAATCCAGGTATCGACAGGTAGAGTTGTACATACTTAGTGAGAGAAAGGAACTAATTACCTACGACACAAGTAATAAATAACACAGCGAACAACAAACAATTGACATCGCATGTTGCAATGTTGCAATGCCTCTGAGTGCAATGCTTTAAGTTTTTTAGAACATGCGAACAGTAAACAAAATATTCATTTGTAGGTTATTACTTGTAAGTATAGATACAAATTAAAATTACTAATTTCATAAAACTACTAATAAGTGAAAATAAAACTGCTCATCGAACATCGTCACGAGCCATTTCATTCCGTGGCACACATCTACCACTCACTACAGGATACAATTATGTGTCACTAGTTATTCCCCGCGGCTCCGCCATCGTGTATGTCGCGGCAAATAGTAGCCTATGTGTTATTCCGATGTATAAGCTATATTACTGTAAAGTTTCATCCAAATCCGTTCAGTAGTTTTTGCGTGAAAGAGTAACAAACATCCATCCATCCATCCATACTTATAAACTTTCGCGTTTATAATATTAGGATAGATATGATTAAAAAAAATGATTGGTAGCTAACTGTAATGGATTTGAACGTTGTAAAAAGTTATATTTTGAACACGCTTCGTACCAGCCTAGTAGTGCCTAGCCACACGCATGACGTACGGCTTATCTACTTTCTTTGTACATTTGTAAATGCTGAATGATGGTTTTAAATCATGGAACCGTACCTAATTAATCTAATAGCAGGCCGATCAGACAGCGGTGGTTGATGGAACTCGCCAGCAACTAGCTCCTAGTAGGTAACTAGTTCGAGTTTGGCCTCAATATACCTAAATTTAATTTGACGAGCTCTACAATTCGGGGTTGGTAATCGTTACCGTCGGTCAGTAAAGTTATTTTTCTTTCCACCATCTCGGAAAGAGTATTTTTGTCCTTCGATATCTTAGTGCAAAAGCCGTTTTTATCCGCTAGACTTTAGAGTAGTCTAGAGGATAAAGTAAAATTGAAAATAGAACATCGTGTACACTAAGCTTGTGAAGTCAAAACATCATTAAACCTATTTACTTCTACCTCCATGGTGCCGAATTTATCATATATAGTTTTTAATTTGTTTAAAAGTCAGACTCGGAACCTTCTTGGTTTACTTTTTTTTTGATTTGCCAGCGCCATTTTCTTTTCACGCTATTTAGTCAGTTCCTCGCTGCGGTGGGATGAAAAGTTACGTGTTGCACTCGATTGCAATTTTTTTACCTCGTGCTCTTTTGATTCCCTCGCTAACGCTCAGGATTCTAATTTTTGAATCCTTCGCTTGCTCGGTCATCAAAATTGAGCACGCGGTTAAAAAGCAACTTTGCACTCTTGTATAACAATAACTATTTTACCTTTGACTCAGTTCGCCGTTAATGAGCGTTTATAAAATGAGAGATGTTGTTTCCGTGATTTAAGCTCGAAAGAGGTCCACCTACCGGTTCTTGTTGTACGATATGCCTATGCTATTCCTACAACGGGGCGTATCAATTATTATTTTTGTGGTATTGCTGCAAACGAGCAGACGTAGCACCTGATGATAAGCGATTACCGCCGCCCATGGACACCCGCAACACCATAGCGTCACAAGTGCGTTGCCAGCCTTTGGGGGATTGGGGGAGGGGTTGGGGTATGGGCCTCCGGTATCCTCTCTCACTCGGGGAAACACAGCGCAAGCGCTATTTCACACCGGTTTTCTAAGAGGCCGTGTAACACTCCGGTCGAACCGGCCCATTCCGGCCGGTGATACTAAACAATTGTAACTAGGGATATTGCAGGTTTAGTGTGGGTCGTATAACGAGTTTAAAGAAAATCATCAATCTAATCTAAAGAGGCGAAAGTGTGTTCGTGGGTGAGTAGCTACATTGCTAGCAGCAGATAATGTTGTGTCCTCACCTAAACACTAAACAACAACGTAGTGTGTAAAACGCCACATTTGAAATAAGTGAAATGACACCAAGTAGACAGTTTTAGGTACACTTTACGATGACAGCGGTAACATTATACTTAGTCAACACTCCGCTAATTCAAGCTACAGGCAATGAATTAGTTTGTAAGTTAGTAGACAGTGAGAACCAAGCACTGGGTCGACGTACGTTCTTTTCTTGAACTTTTGCAATTCGTGTCGGTCAGAATATAGGATTCCCTACCACAGCGGAAACAACATAAAATGTTAATAAATTGCAATAGGTATAGTTATGGGGTTCTAGCTATTGTTGCCGACGGCGCCATTCTCAGACATATATAGGTACCTACGTTGTTTAGATAGTGCCAATATTTACGACTTCGGTGTGGTTTATCGTAGTCCCAAAAAATCAAATATAAGTATTTAATAAACAAGTGGCTAAGGCTAATCGTATTGCGGCCGGGGTTGAGAGTACCTGTAAGGAGGAACTTATTGCGCATCAAATATTTGTGCAATATTAACAGAGAGTGTATTTTAGCTGTTCAAAGAGTGTGCGTACGCGGTGTTGGGACATATCTTACAATTCATTCGATTTCATGTTTTAACATTCAATTATGTGCCCGAGCTACATCATTATGTACAAGTAGTAAGCTAGTGACAGCTCTCAATAAATTGTCTACAAAATATAATAAAAAAATAAATCTACCAACATATCTACTATTACTAAATAAATCTAACATCAAAATTTTGGCAATTTTACAAGCTTTTTATTAACTTGCAATGTATGTACCTATGTATGCTTGTATGTTAGGGTGGAATCTTGCAACTCAATTTTGAAGCAGATATCTTCTACTGATTTTGCTGAAATTTTGCAAGAATATGTATACAGCGTGACAATACAATATTATAATGACATGCAGCTACAATATGATCTGATGCTGGGAGCTGGAAGGTGGCCATAGGAACTCTGTAAAGAAACATCGCAACATCATCGAGGTTGGACTCGTCGTCGGACGGTAAAAGCTTGTTTTTAAAAAGATTTTTAATTTAATTTATTAAAATTACTTTCTTTCCAAGTAAAAACGTATACCCAGCAGTGTATTTACTCACAGTGTACGTGATTACAAAAATATACAACATTTGGGAAGGCACCTAGCACTTAATAACACATTTAACTGCAACAACGCATCGCGGAGATTGAAGGAATAATTCAGGCAGAATACCTCGGAACACGAGGATCCCAATTGGACCGCGCGCGCGCGCGTCGAACGCTGAGTTATGTGACGAGATCCATACTTATATGTAGAAACTTATTAACGTTCGTGGAACAAGTTATACCTACTCGTCTCGTATATCTCTGCGTCGCTAAAATCAAACGTAAAAACTATGAAGGTCCACTTTGGACGCATTGTACGATTACATTGTTGTGTTCTTGACGCCCCGTCGTTGCCATGGCAATCGCTCCGCCGCGCCATTGTGTCTTACATTATCCGCAAATAGAGAAAATTGAGATGGAAATGCGTCAAATACGGAGTTGTTGTTTGTGGTTTAAAGGAAAGAAAAGAAATCAATAAACGTATCTAAGTTATGGTGTGTTGGTTATGTGGTGGTTTGTTTGTTACATTACATTACCTAATCGTTGTTACATTAGGTACATTAATGTACGGAAAGGAGATATATTTGTACCCATATTTGCATGTGTATGAATGCGTGTATATGACGTGTGTATTGTAAGTATGTTTATGTGTATAAGTTCATGTAGGTATGTAGTGAACTGAGTACCTATATTTTCTTTCGTTACCTACTTGTAATGTAACCTCTGCACCTTATTCATATTATTGCTTCCTGGCGAACGCACAGCTAATGTAACATAAATGTTATCTAAATACCTATCCAGATAACCACCTATAATTTGAGACTTATAGATTACGTACTAATTAAAGAAAAGTGTGAACGGTCGTGTATGTTAAAAAAAGCCTCTAATTTGTTTTTGGCATAAATATAGGTAATTAGACTTGACTAGAACATAAAATCTTACCGTAAGCGTGGACATTAGCCCATTAGGTACCTATACCTATTTATGTGCACAATTATTATCTGTTTTTTTTAATTTATTAATTAAATTTAATTAAATTATTTTTAAACATACCTACCTATTTGAGTTATTGTTAATAGGTATAGGTTTGTTTGTTTGTTTGTTTTATCGAAAAAGAAATTGTAATTTTTATTCTCCATCTATCTATGGCTGGACTAATATTATAGAGAGGCAAAGTTTGACAGTTTGTAGGATGCTCGTGGTACTTTATATCCCCTACCTTATACCTACCTACCTACTACTGATTCCATTTTGAAAATTATTTCACCGTTACAAAGGTATATTGTACCTAAGTGCTTTAAAGACTACTCTTTATTTTGGAAAATAAATAAGTACTTTCAAAATTGATCACAATACATGCAATGGAAATCAGCAAGAACTCTTTAATGTGATGTGCGCTACGGTTTGAAATAAAGAAATGAAATGCATCGCTAAAACGTTCATTAATGTTTGCAACACCATAACTATATCTAAGTTATATATGGGTTTCATATAAAAAGTAAAATAATATTTTACAACATTAATACAGATTTCACGAACCTATACTTTAAAAATTCTAACAAAAGGTTTTGTTAGAATTTCTCCGTATTTGGTATTCTTAGGTAGTAGAGCCACGCTGATTTCAGCACGAACGGGCCGGCTCGACCGGGGCGGTACTACCCTCGCACAGAAAATCAACGTAAAATGACAGCGTTCGTGCTGTCGTGTTTCGTTGGTGAGTGCGAGACCGGAGGCCCAATTAGTCTAGTCAACAATTTCCAAACTTGTTGACTAGACTAAAAGATGCAGCAGCATCACTAGGCCGCCATGGTGTGGGTCGCCATGCTGCATTGTCTGCATTCGCAGTGAGCATGGTGGTCCACCACTCTTGGATTCTGCTTATGCTTTCCATCAGGCAGAGTAGAGTCATTTTGGCGGGCCAAACATAAAAAAAAAAATAAAAAAAATAAAAATAAAAAAACAAATACCTAGCTAGGTAGGTATTAGGTATATAACCTAGAAATTTTATTTCACTTTTAATCTAAGAGAATATTGGGGCTGTACTTTCACACACGCTAAAATATCAGCCTTACTAAAATGTATTGAACATTTTCAAAGTTACATACCCAAACAAATGTGGCACCCGAGTGTAGCCGGGGCGGGTGGCTAGTTTTTAATGAAATGAATTCAGAAATACAATTATAAATATAGATAATAAAATTAATATTGTTAGTAACTATAGGTACCTATGCCATGACGAGACCACAAGGCTCATACTGTTAAAAAGTGATACATATCTCATGTAGAACCAAGCTCCTTACTCTAAACGTTGTCACTTCACAAACCTTATCAACACATTGATCAAAATATTTGACTTTGATCAAAATGTTGTCTGTTTCTAAAAAGAGGAGAATTTCGTTTATCTGGTAAAATCCAAACCCAAGTTATGAGCGTTAAAAATGTAGAAATACTTCAAGAAAAGGTAGTGAGTGCCCTTGCACTCAAGTTGGCTTGTCTTGGCGGATCATAGACCGTTGGAGGGAATTGATAAAGCATGAGAAACTAGGCCATAGCTGTAACTACTGTGTCGTCGGCGGTCGCCGGTGAGCGCTGTACGAGCACTATCTGAAACTATGTAAATATTATCTCGTTTTCAATATTATATGAATTCTGTCACTGCTGCAAAGTGCCACTCTTTCCACGGATCGTGATTTTAAGTACATAAACGAATGCGCACAAGATAACTATGGGTATATTGATATTGCCTACAGATATATTTTAATACTCAACTTTAGTCATATTTTTAAACTAGAGGATGGACAAGAAGATCAACATGAAAAAAACTGAATTTACGGGCGCGTTAAGTACCGACAGTCAATGTACCTACTTTCAAGATCGTTCTAGATTGATCTAGAGATAAATATACTTAGTGTTTTAATGAAATAGAAAGATGTGGATAATCTGTGCATTTTATCTTACATTTGCTGGCATGTATTTATTTATAAACAAACCTGTCCCTACTACAAGTGCCTAGCTACTTAGTACAATATATTTGTAATGTATTACAATGTTGAGCTTACTTCGGTGCTTGTGCTATGAATGTTAATAAACTATGCAAGTAATTGGCAAGTGAACAAGCTGTTAACCGACTGTTCAACATTTATATCTAAACCACACACATACACACATAAATATACATATATATAATAGATCTATACGTAAGAGTATAAATGAATCTGAATACTATGATTGTGACGACGATGGACCTACCTACTCTACCACTGAACATTCTAATGTAATAACAGAAACTCTCTCTTCCTTACATAGTGTATTGTAAGATGGAGTTGTAATGTTTTAGGGTCGTAGGTTTCTACCTATGACCCTAAAATATGTCATCATTATAGAACCATTACCATAAACCTGTAGCGCCAAATTCTTTAGAAGAAATCGTTATGTTAAGTACAGAAAATAGTATGCAGGGGTACGTACCTATATACCTAAGTGTGTGTATGTGTCGCAGGTGGCGAGGGCGTAGCGCCGAGGCGCTGGTGGCGCTGGTGGCGCTGGTGGCGCTGGTGGCGCGGGGAGCGCGCGGCATGGGGCGCGCGCGCGGGCGGCCGGCATGGCGGTGAGCTGCCCCGAGGTGATGTACGGCGCCTACTACCCCTACCTGTACGGGCGCGGGGCTGCGCGCTCCTTCCACCACGCTCCGCACTTCCAGTACGACCGGGTCAGTAGCCTCCGCTATTTCACTCTATAAAACTCACAAAATACAATAATCAAATAGTTTAAGATATTACACCAAATATGGCAGTGCCATGAGTCTTCTTTCTCAAGAGTGCGGGATTTTCTAACGTGTTAGATAATCCCACTTCTACAACTTCTACGCAGGGCGCACTAGTATGGGACCTAAATGTCCATGTGGTTGTAGTTATTTCCACGTCGTAGCTACAAGGGCTGGGCGCCTATGGTCGGAGCGTGATGTTATTTAGTGCTTTTCTCGCACTGTACTTAAACGGACTGTAACGACAAGTATAGCTTCAGCTTTATTTCTTGGTTTAAATCAGAAACATTAGAATTGGGCTGCTGAAGATAGACCTACCTATTATAGAAAAAAACGGCGGATTGAATAGGTCTATCAAACGATAAGTGTGCCTGCACAGTTTTATTATTTTTGAAAGTTAGACATTTGTTGTTGTTGTTATTCAAAATTGAAAATCTCATTTTAAAGACACATTTTAAGGTTATTTTATGTTTAAGTGAGGATAGACTGGATTTTAAGTAGCAGCGCGTCACTTAACTGATACAATTATGGCCAGTGCGGCAGTGCCAAACCCCTCAGCACCCACAAAGTTTGCGACAAGCCTAAATGAAAAGATTAAAAGAAAGAAGATAAATGTAAACAAAAGTTGTTTAGCTTTACCTAAGCGAAATCAACGGTTAACAATTCACGCACGACTCGCACGAGTGACGGTAGGAGAAACTACTGTAAACCACACTACTTTCCTAAAGTAAGAATGTTATGTTGTGTATTTTTATGTGATAAATAAAATAAAAAAAAACTTAAGGATCTTGCTATTTCACATTAGTTAAGCTATACAGTAAATCAAATTGAAATATTGTTTTAGAGGTCAACTGTGCATAGAGGGGCGCGTGGTTACCAGTAACATACATAAAAAGGGCGTAATTGATATAACAGAGGGGTGAGCATGGCTCGAAAGGTGAACGCGTCTAGCCTCAAAACTGAATGAAATATAAGTAGGTTGAGATATTATCGAGCGCGATGCAGTGATCTCAGTGGGCCGTGGATTGTCGGCGTGTGCGTGAGACGGTAATTAAGAAGACCGTCCCAGGCGATATCATTAAATTAACTATATCCTCGTTGGTCTAGTGGTTAGCGTATGCGACTGCCGATCAATCGGTCTCAGGTTCTATTCCCGGGCATCTCTAACAACAAAATCTTAATAATAGCCTAGGGCCTAGGGTATGGACGTTTGGTGGTGTTTCACGCCCGCGTCTCCTAGAGCACGTTAAGCCGCCGCGTCGCGATGTCGGTCCTGAACGTCATGAACAACTATTGTTATCATTGGGAAGCCAGTGCCCCCAAATATACTGTCAATTAGTGCAACCTTCGAATTCAGTTCGCCCTCGGGGTTGTCCGATGCCAGTCGCTCCGTGGTAAAAGTGATATTACGTAAAACCGGTTGAACGAGTAACCGACCTCAAATAATGTTGTTAATAATAAAAGCTAGGAAGAAAAAAGTGGTGGTCAGACAGCTTCAGCAACTCTACATAACTACAGATAGATACTGGTCAGAGGATTGGTAGTTTTGTAAGAATAGTTCAATTTTGAAATTCATTTAGAAAAAATGTTTTCTTTGGGAAAATAGTCCGGAACGATAGTGTAAATATAAAGCCATGGTTTCGCTATTTGTCTTTGCTGGAGATACAGCTTATACGTACCTACATAATTAAATAGCAGTCCAATGTGTAAGTATCAATAGACATGGCAATGTGATATTACTATGCTGTACATTAAATTTAATCCTTTCATCATATATTTTCTTAACGTTAGTTTTTATAGTTAGTTTTTGCGTCGGGTGAGAACCAAGCCGCATTGATCGCGTCACGAAAGTAAAAATGCGCAAGCCAGGCCGCGCCGGGGCGCGATGGCGTAGCGACTCATGCAGTAGACAGCGTTTTTGTGGGTGCGCACCGGTCCGACCGGCCCATATGTCACAGCGCACAAAAACACTCCTCTACTGGACCGATGCACTGGCGATCCTTACTTGCCGAGTAACTTCTACTTTCCCAAGCGGTCAATTTTAATGCTGCTGTCAAATTATAGATATCGTTTTAGATGCTGAAGGTAAACCTAGTAGGTAGGTACCTACCTACGCCCCTTTAACCTGCTGAGAGAAAGGAATATCTTATTGAATAAATATTTTAAGACGAATAATTTAGCCATAGAGACTATAAAATCTACGTCAACAACTAGGTATATTCGCGGAGTGAAAATTAATAAACTGACTTAATTTCAATTGTGTTTTAGCGGCGGCCGCGCGCCATCCGTTATACATTAGCTTGTTTGTATGTAGTTACGGCATTACGAACATCTATCTAATCCTCTAGTTTACATCGACACCGCCCTCCAAGCGTGAAACTACTACTCAATGAATTGAGATCTTCACACCACACCGCAATAGTTAAGTTTCTGGCGCGAGTGGCCGCCACGAGTGATGGAAGATGTATGTTAATATAATGAGATATCGATCAAAAAACAGGGGCTCGCAGTTAAAATTAAACAGCGCCATAAAGTGTTAACTTCTAAGAAACAATATAATTTATGTGTCGATTGTTATCTACATTTATTTAACTAAAAGAGTTTCATGTTCTGAAGCCGAGTTGAAACAATGCTGTTAGCATTAATAGCTCGCTTAATGCGGGTTTTATTGTAGGTGCGTAATGGTCGCAGGGACTTTTATGACTCGCATAAGATTTTGATTCGAATGGACCAACTGAAAGCTCCTGTCTCAGGACATTGCAAAGCTCCTTATTGGTGAGTCAGATTTTTTTATGGTATAGGGATAAACGAGCAGACGAATCGCCTGATGGTAAGCGATTACCGCCGCCCGTGCACACCCGCAACATTAGAGTACGTCGTAGTCGTATTGGTCCGAGAATACCGCAGGCGACAGTTCATTCCACAGTTTTGTTGTGCGAGGAAGAAAGTTTCTGGAAAAGAGCACAGTTGTGGACTGCCAACCTTCTAGTCTAGATGATGGGGATGAAAGTCCCGTTGCGTAGGACGATGGCGGAAAGTTACGACCTAGTTGACTCGTTGTCAAGAAGTCCAGCGAAGGTACCGCGCAGGCGCGTTTTGTGTCAACCGCCACATGTTCCCCCTAAATAAAAAAAAAATTAAACAAACATTATCCATTCGACCAAATTGTGAATCTAAACCAATCTCGAATCCTCAGGGATACACACAATTTTGTTTATTAAAATCGGTTCAGCCGTTTAGGACGAGTTTAGTCACATACACACTCACAGAAGATTTATATACACACATCAAAAGTGTCTAGGGATCAAGCATTTTTATGCGGATTTCTTGAGATTGAGATGTGGCTTTGGCCCTGGCCTGCTCAGTCGCCAGACTTGAACCCGATTGAGCATGCATGGGATATGCTACAGAGAAGAGCTCTGCCGAATATGGAGGGTATCCAGTCGCAAGAAGACCTTTTTTTGTTGTTGCAACGAACATGGGCGGCCATTCCACAGCGTGATTTGGATGAACTCATTTTGAGTATGCCAAACCGATGTTCTTGTGTTAGTGTTCGCGGTAGAAACACGGTACATTTTTACTGAGATGTAGATTTTGTGAAGTTAGGGTTGGTAGAGTTAGGGCGTGTAGATTCGGAACCTTGGCTCTACATGAGATCTGATATCTTTTTCACAGGGTAAGCCATATGCAGTCGTCTTGGCAATATTTTACATGAAAATGTTTTTGGTGGGATTTATAATTGAGTACGGCTTTTGTGTGAGTGAAGTCTTTTTTGTTGAGCCTTCCTTTACAAACGCGATGTTAGTTTTTATGTTTGTTGTTATTCCTTTTTTCGCTCTCGCCAGTGATAAACTCATAGCTTCGCGTATGATGTGTAATATCCTATCATGGCGACGTGAATATACTAATATTATAAATGCGAAAGTTTGTAAGTATGTGGATGGATGGATGGATGTTTGTTACTCTTTCGCGCAAAAACTACTGAACGGATTTGAATGAAACTTTACAGTACATAATATAGCTTATACATCAGAATAACACATAAGCTACTATTTGCCGCGATAACCGACATACACGCGGGCGGAGATGCGGGCAACCACTAGTATTAGATACAAAGCTTGCACTTTGTCTCGGGAGTTTATCCTGTAATTTTGTTAATATGTATTTCTAAAGAAATCGTTCCCAGTGATTTCTCCTGTTTATTGTGTATGAAATATTGTTATTATTAGTGCTAATAGACGCGAGAGTATGGTCGTGGTCGTCCTCGTCCTCAGCGCGTCACCAGCCGCCGCGCAGGTGACCACACGTGCCCTCGCCTCGATACAAATCTCGTCAAAGAATAAATCATGCCTCATGTCAGTTATAATAATCAATACTCAAAAGATTGTATTATGATTTATATTAGCACGTTTCACATTTAACTATTAACTATTCCAAGCCACAATGACGGCCCACATATTGTATTTTAAAAGGCAGTGGAATTAGTGTGCGGTGTGTGCCCTTGGTGCTAGCCCACTGAGTACTATACCTAGGCAATTTTTCTAAGCAATTTTCATTTTATAGTTACAATTATTTTAATGAGGATGATGATTTCATTCATCATTGATGACATTCATCAACAACCCATAAAGTCCCACTGCTGGGCTCGGGTCTCCCCTCCGGACAAGGTTATGGATAATGAATAATGACATAGTAGGTATTCACTAATTCATACTATAATGAGTAAATAGAGAATTAAAAAGCAGTGTTAGGGAAATACCTACAACACATGAAGAAAGAAATATGTTAGGTACAGCCTTTGGATTAAACAAATTAGGTTTTTGTTGACAAAAAGGATATAATGACGCCTCATTCAAATGTGATTGGATAAATTAGTGGTACCTACAACAATAATTTTTAACAGTCGTTCCCTTTTTAGGGTTCCGTGCCAAAGGCAAAAAACGGAACCCTTATAGATTCGTCATGTCTGTCTGTCCGTCCGTCCGTCCGTCCATATGTCACAGCCACTTTTTTCCGAAACTATAATAACTATAATGTTGAAACTTGGTAAGTAGATGTATTCTATGAATCGCATTAAGATTTTCACAAAAAATAATAATAAAAAAAATTTTGGTGATCCCCATACTTGGAACTGAAACTCCAATTTTTTTTTTTATCAAACTCATAAGTGTGGGATATCTATGGATGGACCTATCTATTCGAAAATGATATTGAGGTTTCTAAGATATTTTTTTCTAAACAGAATAGTTTGCGCGAGAGACACTTTCAAAGTAGTAAAATGTGTGTGTGTCCCCCCCCCCCCCTGTAACTTCTAAAATAAGAGAATGATAAAACTAAAAAAATATATATGATGTACATTACCATGCAAACTTCCACCGAAAATTGGTTTGAACGAGATCTAGTAAATAGTTTTTTTTTAATGTCATAATTCGTAAACCGCAAAAAAAATACACTATTATTAAAACATCGATCAAAGTTACAACGAACTACAAGAACTTTTATATTATGTTACTTGCTGCTTCGGAACCCTTCATGGGCGAGTACTACTCGCACTTAGCTGCTTTTTTTTTTAATCTTTTTACTCACTTCAATAGTTATTACCGTATATCCACAAAGCACGTCTCTTGTCGCATGTATCTACGTAACTATGAAATTCTAAGGCATTAAAATATTGTTCGCGCTATTTCACAGAATTTAAACTATTTGAACATCAAGATGCTTGTGATCACATGTGCTTTTATATAATGTGTGTTTATGAGTTATTCAAATCAATAATTCATGCGGATTTAAATTCTTCAAAGTTTCTTTGGAAGTTGGAATTTGCAATATACACACATCAAAAGTGTCTAGGGATCAAGCATTTTTATGCGGATTTCTTGAGATTGAGATGTGGCTTTGGCCCTGGCCTGCTCAGTCGCCAGACTTGAACCCGATTGAGCATGCATGGGATATGCTACAGAGAAGAGCTCTGCCGAATATGGAGGGTATCCAGTCGCAAGAAGACCTTTTTTTGTTGTTGCAACGAACATGGGCGGCCATTCCACAGCGTGATTTGGATGAACTCATTTTGAGTATGCCAAACCGATGTTCTTGTGTTAGTGTTCGCGGTAGAAACACGGATTATTAATTGTTTAAGTTACCTAATAAAATTTTAAAGAAAACTGTTATTTCAGTCTTTTTTTCGGACTTTAATGTTAGTGGTTCAAATGTCAAAAATCCTTTTATTAGGAAAATGGCAAATTTCTTTATTAATGCAAAGGTGACTTGGTTTATCGTTACTGTGACAAACGAAAACACTTTATTTGATGAATCCTTAAAGAAAATTTTAATTAATATCAATCAGGAGAAAAGTTATTGCAAAAATATATGTTGATCCCTAGACACATATGTTGATCCCTAGACACTTTTGATGTGTGTACTTTATTTATTTTTTCACAACTACGTATCTACGAATTATGGGACTACTAACTGAATCTAACAAATATTTGTGACGTGTCGCGTGTCTCCTCTCGATTTCCTGCAAATTATTATTTGATAGAACCGGTCCATTCATAGGCTCGCATGTGGTGGACTGATAACAGCAACTACGTACTTAACGCGAAAGGTCTTCTCAGAAAGGTACGTGCACGCTGCTCCGCGAACCGAGGCCGGCTCACACTGAGGTTTGGAGGACAGTCGCTGGGCTTTATACTGTTGCCTTGTAACAGTTGTAACCAACTGGACACGGTCTAAACGTTTGACTGCCACGGTGACGCAGTGGTAGCGTATGCGACTGCTGAGCTTGAGGTCTTGGGTTTCATTGTGTTTTCTATGTAGGTTTAATATGTATGTAGGTATTTACAAAAAAAAAACATTATATAAGTATTCTATCAGTAAATCTAGCTATCATTCATAATACAAGCTCTTTTAGTTTGAAGCTAGATGGCGTTGTGTCTGAAATGTCCGAAATATTCATTAGTTTATTTAAAATCATGATTATTTTTTAGAACGCTTAGGTGGTCCAAAGAAAGCGCAGGTCCATCGATAGCAACTAGCAATCTTCCGCTATGTGTTTATCTTATAGTGTGTAGTTGAACAGTTGTGTATGTTTGCAGTTCAATGTGCAGAGCGGTGCTGGCAATGCGGGCAGCGAGGCGTACGGGTCGGGGGGCGCGGGGGGCGCGGGCGTCAGCTCAGGCTCGGCCTCCAGCGGCGCGCAGTCGCCGGGCTCCCCGCCCCACGCGCACCTCGCGCACCACGCCTCGCGCCTCGGCCTGCGCGCCAAGGAGGAGGACCTGTCCGCGCACGGCCGGGCCAGCGCTGATGGTATGCCTCACCAGTCACCACACACTAATCACCAACAACCCTCATTACACCTAAGTCCATTTTAGTTTATTTGTAACTGCACGTTGTTAACGAGTAGGTAGTTACTCAATTACGGAATTGCAGTTAAAAAGCACAAACTGCTAGATCTGGTAAAACTATATATATCTGTCGCATCAGCCGTTATTAAAACAACTTTTGAACCCGTCAAACATATCTTTATTATCTGACAAGGCTAAGACTTAGGTAACCCAGATATGGCAGAAAATAACGGAAACAAATACGAAATACTTCAAGTAACGGTACATGCTCTAAGTTGGATTAGGAAGAAAGAGTTTCCTCAGTAAATAAGCGAGTGAGTCGTTTAAATGCTAACGCTAGTCCACTTGTGCAGCTGGCGGTTCGTCGGAGTCAGAGGGCGAGTGCGCGGCGGCCGGCGCGACCCGCGCGCGCGCGCAGTACGTCAGCGCCAACTGCGTCGTGTTCACGCACTACTCGGGCGACGTGGCCGCCGTCGTGGACGAGCACTTCACGCGCGCCCTCTCGCTCGACAAGCCCAAGGGTCAGTACCTACCACCACAGATCTACACCACTTAACCCATTCACACAATCGACACAACAGTTAACACGAAAACATATGTACATATATGTAACTAATAGCTTTTGCCGGCGAATAAGGCCGCGTGTATGTCGGTTATCGCAGTAAAAAATAGTCTTTGTGAAGAAAGAATCAAAGTAGCTCCATGCCAAATTTTATTAAAATCAGTTTAACAGTTAAGCCTTGAAAGTGTAACAGAGACACAGACTTACTTTTGCATTTGAAATATTTTACACCCTTAAGACTTCATTTCAGCGAAAAACATTATTATATATCTATCTATTTGACTGTCTCGCGGCTTCTGTGGCGCAGGAGTAGCGTATCCGACTTGTTCACTCCTCTCACCAATGGGGCGATCACTTTGTGATACCTGTAATACCTATAGGACCCATGAGTATAAGCATTAGCTCGCTACTAGTCCATTGGCGAGAAGAATAAACCACGGCAGTGTCACCGTGTTCTTAATCTAAACTAAATTCATCAAGCACTTACTGGAGTTGTGTGGCGTCCTGTTCTCGGCGTCCCAAGAGATATCTCTTGGGTAGATTCTTCTCTGCGTCGTCACACAATCATAAACTCCTAAAGTGCTGTACAACTTCCAAGGTATTCAAATTACAACAAACTCGTATCAGCTATCACGGATATTCGAATTACAACTCACTCGCTTCAGCTCTCGCGGAACGCGCCTACAAAACTCGCTAGTCCACGACCTAACACCAAACGGTTTATCACTAAAGAGACCGCGGGTCGATGGACAATACAATTAGCTTAATATCAATTTATTTTCGGTTCTCAAAACAATCGCCTACCTTTCACAACGCGCGTCTTTCAAGTACTCGTCTCACGCTGGCATACAGCGAGCCTACAAGTATGTTAGCCTAACAAAACCCACGGTGTAATCAATCTCACACGGAAGCTATGCGAGTATCACAATCAAATTAAATTACCGCCCGCCATTACTCGACTTGTTCACGAGAGTTCTATCACGATTCACCTCAAACGTCAAAACGTCAAACAAGAAAAAAAGTAACAATCAAAAATGTTGCCATTATAATGACGTTCGAAATCCAACAGTCACCCGCTCGAACAGGTCCGTACCTGTTCCCTAATCTACAGGTAGGCGAGATAACGTTGCTACCGCTCGTTTGATAACTGAGGCCCAACAAGAACCTCTGCGGACCGGGGGTCCCATCCTTACCATGGAACAAGTTAACAATGCGCCCCCGGCGCCAACGCAGTGGCGGTAGGTTAGCATCCTTAACCAGCACGAGGTCACCAACATTAGGGGGACTAGTTTTGTCAGTCCACTTAAGGCGCTGTTGCAGAATGTGCAGATATTCTAGAGACCATCGTTTCCAAAAATTCTGGGAAAACTGCTGCAACATCTGATACCGATACAACCGAAGCAATTTCACATCTTGGAACGGGTGTTCGGGCAGCGCGTTAAGTGGCTGACCAATTAAGAAATGGCCTGGAGTCAACGCCTCCAGGTCATTTGGATCCGAGCTGAGCGGGCACAACGGTCGCGAGTTGAGAACGGCTTCTATTTTACAAAACAACGTCGCGAGTTCCTCAAATGTCAGCGCGGTCTGAACGCCCTAAATGCGTCTTAGCTGACTTTACTACAGCTTCAAAAATCCCGCCCCAGTGGGGGCAACCTGGTGGACTGAAGGTCCATTGTATACCCCGACGGGAGAGGGCTGTTCCAATATCCACTTTGTTTTCATTTAAAAACTTAACTACATCTCGTAAGTATCGTTCTGCACCTACGAAGTTGGTTCCGTTATCGGAACGAATCAGTGCTGGCAGTCCCTTTCGGGAAACGAATCTGTCCAAGCACGCAATAAAGGCTTCCGTCGTGAGATCAGCAACGAGCTCGAGATGCACCGCCTTGGTGGATAAACAGACGAACACGCAAAGGTACGCCTTGTACTGTTTCGCGTTCCGCAGCCGCGAGCTTTTTACTAAGAATGGGCCCGCAAAGTCTGTACCAACACCCGCCCATGGCCTAGCCTCATTCACCCGATCAGGGGGCAGATCCCCCATGTGAGGCTGCATCGTGGCAGCCTTGCTCCGATAACAAGGCATGCATCGAAACACGATGTTCCGTATGGTACGACGCCCAGACAAAATCCAAAACTCCCTCTGGAGTGTAGCTAACAAGGCGTTACAACCTGCATGAGCGTTTTTAACATGCCGATCAGTCACCAACAACTCAACCAACTGCCCTCCCTTGGGGAGCAGTAGGGGGTGACGAGCCGAATACGGCAGATTCGCATTGCGCAATCTTCCTCCTACACGAAGCAACCCGGCCGAATCTATAAACGGGTTGAGACGCGCGACAGCACCCTTCAATTTCGAACGCCCAGTTCGTAGACTCTCCAATTCTGCTCCAAAGTTTGAAGACTGTACCAACCGGATCAATTTCAGAAGCGATTCATTTCGCTCTGCCGGTGACAGAATTGGACTCAGCGTTCGCTGTTCGCGGTGAGTGCGACAATTCCGAACGAATCTCCTTATCCAACAATTGACATTGATCAATTTATCAAGAGAGCTATACCGCTCAATCAGTAAACTCGCGTCAGTCTCCTGGACCTCCTGGGTCACATACACGGCTGCCATTATACCGCAGTCCATAGACAACTTCGCGTTGTTAAGGGGCCAATTCGATTCCTTCCTTGCCAGCCAAGGAGGGCCCCACCATAACTGATGGTTAACCAACTCAAGAGCCCGGCATCCCCTGGATGCACAATCCGACGGGTTCAATTCTCCTGGCACCTGTCTCCACAGCAAGACTATAGCCTCCGGTTGGGGACCAAAGTTTGATTGGCTGCAATTTCCTAGCACGGGCCCCCGGGGCCCCACGCATTATAGCCCGAGCAACCGGGCATATCAGTGCGGTAGGGATCCCATGGTCCCTAGTAAGTGCCCCTCCAGTCGCGGCGCTCTACTTGACGCCGTCCACGGATAGGGGGGGGGCGGTGTTCCAACCGAGGGCGCTCCATGATGGGCGGCGAAAACCGACGAAATGCAGTCATCCTCGGCGAGCGCGATGACACCCGAGGCGGCGTTCTAGTGGTCGGCGGCGAGCGCGATGACACCCGAGGCGGCGTTCTAACTAACCGCTCCGTACTCGAGGGTGCATCCGCACACCCGCCCGTGCCAGCTCCAGCTGACCCACTGGCCTGCCAATAGGTCGGGGAACCGCGCGCGATGTTGGCCTGAACATCGCCCCCAACATCTTCCCTATGAGGGCCCTGGTCCCGTGGACCCAGGTTCCAAGTCCGGCCCTGTGTACTTGACCTTATCCGTCCCTGAGTCCGGCCCTGTCCATCTGCATGATGTTGGCCGGGCCTATTCAGGCAGAGCAACTCATTATGGTGGCCTCCACAAATTTTACACATTGCGGACCGAGCGCAATCCCTTGCTAAATGGGGACCCAGACACAAAAAAACACCAGCCACGTTGCTTGGTGATCTGGCGTCGCCCTTGGACTCTCTGGTCCCTAAATCTAAGGCAGGCGGCCACACTATGGCCATCCTGTTTACAATATGGGCAGGCATCCCGTTTAGGTGTTGAGGCACCCACGTGCCCATACAACTGCCTTGGTCCTCTCTGCTGTAGTCCCCTCCTCACGGGGCTCCGAGTAGCCTTCTGTGGCTCCTCAGCGGGCTTCACGAACAAACCCATGTTCTCTGCCCTCCGACACTCTTCCTCCAAAAACTCTATGAGCTGAGAAGAGGTGGGCAAGTTGTCTGCACCCTGGCCATGATGCTGCTCAAATCTGGTCTGCACATCCACTGGCAGCCGGGACAGTACTATATATACTAACATGTAAGACCATTGTTCAACCGGCAAGCCCAAATTTTCTAATGCCCTAGTGACACTCAACAACGGGTTCAACACTTCTGCATACATGGCAGAGACCCGAGTCACTGAAGGGATGCTAAACAGCCTCTTGAGCTGAGCATCAACCAGCCTTCTTTTGTTCTGGTAGCGCCTTACCAACATTTGACGGGCAATCTCATAATTGCCCTCGGTCACCGTCAAATGAGCTACCAGTTCCCTAGGCTCTCCCTTCAGAGCTGACATCAGTTGTGCCATCTTATAGGCCTTAGGTAAATCTTCCCTTAAGTGGACCAAACTATCAAATAAATTCATGAAGCTGACCCACTCACCGAGCTCTCCATCAAAGCTGGTCGGCCTAGGAGACCTTGAACCGATGTAAACCATCTCAATTCTGTGCTAATCTTAGCCCGGTACAATGAGAACGACATAGCGGCAAAACGATACTTACAAGTTACAATATTTCATGTATGTAATAAACTATTTATTTAAACACTATTAGGAACTTTATATAAAACCCTATTAAGTGCTTGTGCAGTCACTTAATCTCAGATATATATCTACCTACAAGTTTCACTTTATCAATGCCCACTAACAATAAGTTAATTTTATTAAAAATAATTGAATTTAAGCTTCACTAAACAATATTAGAATGATATAACAATATTATTCTAGTAATATTGTCTTTGGGCTAGCAAAATCCAATTGTATTAGACTTATATATTGGACCAATTTTATTGTCCCAAACAATTAATATTTAATATTAAGTTTTACAATTCAACCAATAACCAAATGTGTGATTGGGCTAATATATTGGACCAACTGTAACAACAATCAATATCAAGTATACAATATAGCTCAAACCAGTAAACAATTAGTAAAATAAGTTTTACATTAACCCAATAATTAAATGTTTGACCTACCCACTTCAATCATTATGCTAATAAATTGTTTTAAATACTACTAATATACTAAACTAGCTGCGCCCGCGACTTCGTCCGCGTGGAACAGTGACTTTGGGTAGCAGTTTTAATTATTAAGGCTAATATTATTTCAAAAATAAGACACACTTTTCACTGTTAAAACATATTTAAGTATTTATATAAGTACATAAAATAAAAAGTATTTTGTATGAGCTTATTTCGACATTCGACATGGCCAAGGCTTTCAACCTGTTCTTTCGTTCGCTTCTCTCCGACCTCTAAGCATTCGGTCTGCCTCCTAGAGTCGTCTCTAGATTGACTCTTTTCTTCATGAGCGCCTTCGCATTCGGGTTCTTTGCGACGGACGGCGCGGCCTCTGTTTTTCTGGAGGTAAACGCTAGCGTACCTCAGAATTCGGTCCTGTCGCCCAAGGTGTTTCTTCTGCATGTCAATGACATATTAGCCCTTGGCAATATACATTGCTATGCAGACGATAGCACAGTGCATGGGCGATATTATGGATACCCTGCAGCCAAGATAGTAGACGTTGAGGAAAATGGATAGGAGCTTGTCGCTGAGCTTGACCGGGTTTTGAACCGCATTTAACAATGGGGTGATAAGAATCTGGTCCAGTTCAACGTTAAGAAAACACAGGTGTGCCTGTTCTCTACCAAAAAGTCTCCATTTCTTCCCCTCCCCACTTTTCAGAGCACTCAACTGCCACTACGGGATAAGCTCGGTGTCCTGTACATGGATATTTGCCGAGACCTCAACCCACGGGAGTACATCGAGGGCACCACTAAGGCAGCCTGAATAGGGTGAGACGGTTTTTCGCGCCCGAGCATTTGTGACTCCTTTATAAGACCCAGGTACGCTCGTCCGTACTGTTCTCATCTTTGTGATGGATCTAGGCATTGATTTTCTCAATCTTTTGCAGCGGCAATCAGTCCGCATTATCAACAGTCCCAATACTACCGATTCCTTTGAGCCTCTGCAGTTGCGGAGAGATATCGCCTCTATGGCAGTCCTCTACCGCTTTACCATGGAGAGTGTTCTGAAGCGTTCTTCCAACTGATCCCACCTTCTCCCTTCCTCTACAGAACAACACGTGCTGGTCTTGGAAGTCACCGCCTCAGTCTTAGAAATACGCTCTCGAACCAAACGGTTTGGTTCTGCATTGTCTGCTTTCACAGCGAGTATGGTTGCCTCCACTGTTGGATTCTGCTTGAGTTTTCCCTCAGTCTGCGCAAATTCTCAATTTTTTCAATTTTAAAATACCACGTTTTTGATTTGCCATCCTTTGTCAAAATATAGTGATTTAGCTGATTTGATACACGCGATTGTGCTGCCCATTTGAAAAACATGTTTTTTTTAAATGAACTGCAACTTTAACCGTCTGTCTTTGGGCTTTGATAATTGGTAGTGCAAATGTTGTTTTCAGCGGAAACTGCATTCTTTTAAATTGAAATTGCAAATAAGTTTGAATTATTGGAATACGAATTGAAACATTTTCTTTTACAATGTTGTACCCCAGATGTGTATTTTGTAGCCGTGTACCATTACATATCTTTGTCACTCAATATTTCTTATTAATAGGACTGGAACATTAACTTTCAGTCTTAACTTATGGGAATGCGCTCCTGATGATTCTAAAGATTTAAAAAACTTTATGCATAAGCTATGATATGACTGGTTCAGTTTCCCTTGCATTGTTTCCTGAGAGGTATTCGTTAACATCTTCCTCCACGTCTGACATGATCCGTTCGTTTATTTGATAACTGTCTCATTAGTCGGCGGATCAGAATAGATATTATTTTTAGATCATGTGTGCTATCATATACCAGAACTCACGTCTCAGTGTAATCATGTCGTTACTGTCATTTGGCATACAATCATCTCCTATTTTTAGAAGAGCATTTGCATATTGACACTGCTCATAAATCATTGTGAAGTTGTACTCGCATAATTGTAGTAAGACAAAACTTTTTAACATGTACCCATAATAAATATGTTTCATACAGGCATTTATTTCATCTTGCGTACCCCTTTTGCTTTTTTTTGTGTTTAAATCCCGCCGGATACTTTTCCTTCGGATTTTTTCACGAAGAAAATTATTTGAATAAACAAAAAATCATGTAAACAAATCGAATCCTAGTGAATAATAACGAATTTGTTAACAAAATTGTTAGCAAAATTCAACATCCGCATGCGGCACAGTCGTCTGCCCTCACATGTCTGCCTGTTCGGGTAAGCACACTTAAGCATATTGTGATAACTCAGTAAATGTTACATCTGAATAGCTCTAATTTTTTGTCTCCTGTCCCAAACTCATGAAGCATTTTCGCAAACCTTGCATCATCATCATCAGCCTATCGCAGTCCACTGCTGGACATAGGCCTTGCCTTGCCTTTCCTTCACAAACCTTGCATATTTCCATACAAACTTTCACCCCGTATTGCTATTTTACCTTGATCTTAAAATTTTATTATTTTATTATAAATTGATTTAATATCTTATTATTTTATGGAAGCCTTTATGGCTAGCCTTCCTCGATAAATGGGCTTTCTAACACTGAAATAAGTTTTCAAATTGGACCAGTAGTTCCTGAGATTAGCGCGTTCAAACAAATAAAAAAAACTCTTCAGCTTTATATATTAGTATAGATGTATTTATTATACTCTTCTAAGATCTACTACTCATAATTAACAACACAATTATTTAGATAAAGATTAATATTACGCATTATGTTGATAAAAACTCTTTGGCAAATAACTCATTATTAGGTACCAACTCTTAGCGTCTTATACTCGTGATAACTTCTAAACGAAATGTCGGATTGGGATGAAACAAAAAGTATTTTACTTCTACATAAATACCCTTGATAACATACAGCTTAATTTGGATAAGGATTAATATTACGATACACATTTAACGTAGTTTCTTTCTTCAGACGATTTAATAATTTTTTCGAACACAAAAGCGGTTATTGTGACTAAACCATGATAGTTAGATATATGCTCTCGCGGACTTTTTTGTAGATCTTAATGGGCCCTACAAACCCGTAATACATTATTTTGTTCTATTGTCAATAGTCTTTGCAGCGCACGCAAAAATAGGTTTTCGATTTCACACCTTGGGTTAGAAAATAGCAATTTTCTTACGGATCCCTAATTTTTTTGAAAATAAAATATAGCCTATAGCCTTCCTCGATAAATGGACTATCCAACACTGAAAGAATTTTTCAAATCGGACCAGTAGTTCCTGAGATTAGCGCGTTCAAACAAACTAGTATAGATAGCTATCGCGCTCTGCTACCAAAAATGTTCACTCCTCTCACCAATGGGGCGATCACTTTGTGGTACCTGTAATACCTATAGGACCCATGAGTATAAGCATTAGCTCGCTACTAGTCCATTGGCGAGAAGAATAAACCACGGCAGTGTCACCGTGTTCTTAATCTAAACTAAATTCATCAAGCACTTACTGGAGTTGTGTGGCGTCCTGTTCTCGGCGTCCCAAGAGATATCTCTTGGGTAGATTCTTCTCTGCGTCGTCACACAATCATAAACTCCTAAAGTGCTGTACAACTTCCAAGGTATTCAAATTACAACAAACTCGTATCAGCTATCACGGATATTCGAATTACAACTCACTCGCTTCAGCTCTCGCGGAACGCGCCTACAAAACTCGCGAGTCCACGACCTAACACCAAACGGTTTATCACTAAAGAGACCGCGGGTCGATGGACAATACAATTAGCTTAATATCAATTTATTTTCGGTTCTCAAAACAATCGTCTACCTTTCACAACGCGCGTCTTTCAAGTACTCGTCTCACGCTGGCATACAGCGAGCCTACAAGTATGTTAGCCTAACAAAACCCGCGGTGTAATCAATCTCACGCGGAAGCTATGCGAGTATCACAATCAAATTAAATTACCGCCCGCCATTACTCGACTTGTTCACGAGAGTTCTATCACGATTCACCTCAAACGTCAAAACGTCAAACAAGAAAAAAAGTGACAATCAAAAATGTTGCCATTATAATGACGTTCGAAATCCAACACGACTGCTGTGCTTGAGGTTTCGGATTCGACGATTCCTTGATCGGACCAAATATTTGTATGATCTGATCTGCAAATATTTGTTTCGGTGTTTGGCCAGTTTGGGTATTTTCTATGTAGGTATAATATGTATGTATTTACAAAAGAAAAGTACCTATTTATGTATTTATATTAGTTGTCTAGTACCCATAGTACCGACTTCAGACTAGATAGCGTTGTGTGTCAAATGTCTCACAGTTTGCTTTAAGAAATAGTGTGCGCCGCCACAGCTCAGCTCGACGGCGACCAGCCACTAGATAAATCACCGAAGTGATTCTCGTAGCCACCTTAATTAAACTCGACATTTAATTACGAACTAGATTCTCGCCCCCTCGCCCACACCCTTGACACGTCCCTCCTCCTCCTTGCGACCGTTTCACCGCCATTCTCATCTCATTATTATCACCCCGCCTCTTCACTCGCTCTAGGTCAGCTACAGTGCACTCCATTAGTAAACCAATTATTAAGCTTAGGGCTTTATTTACAAGTTGCTTGAAACCCTCATAGTCTATTGCATTTGTCTACTTAATAGATAAGAGCTTCTTGACATTTGTAAAGGTTATGGGTACTAGAGGCTACAGAGTTAAGTTAACAGTGAGGCTGATACGGTGATGACTCGCTTATGACGCAACAGAACCGGTCGGGCCCGGCACTGCTCGGACTAAAAAGTGGTAGGATTCGTGGATAGGATGCGCGGGCGAAGGACGAGACGCGGGACATAGTTACGCGCTCGTGATTAGATCTGAAAAACGCGGGCCATTACTTAAAAGCTGATCGAAAGGGCCCGCGCGACAAAAACACATAACTTTGGCATCGGGCGAGGCCGCGCGGCTTTGTGCCGCCGCCGCACCGCGCCGCGCCGCATACCAGCCGCTACACGCCGACTCTGCAAAAACACGCCAGAGACCACTTCTAAGCGTATGCCATGCTCTGGGTATCATAAACCACGCACAGTCTATACCCCTCTGGGATTACCTTCATTCAGCAGTTGATGTATAGTGCTGCAAAGCTCTAGACAATTTTGTTGGAACACGACACCTACATATTGCTTATTAGAAGCAAAAATATTAATAATAAAAGTTATAAGATACCTATACCGGCGCAACGACAGGAGATTTATTATTCTTGGCAGATAAGGACACGGGTTGATCAATTCAGGTCTCATCAGCACCGATGAGAACTTGTAACATTAGATGTGCTACATTTAGGGAGACAACAGAGTAGGTACATAAAGTAACTTTATTTAAGTTCTTTTTAAAAGGTAAACCTTTTAAAACATACTGTATAATCCTAGTTATTGTAGAGAAAGAGACCAAAGAAGAGAGCCTATATGAGAGTATGAACTTAGAATTTAATAACACCTTTTCTGACACTTGAGAGCAGAGACAAATGCCAATCAGAAGTAATAAAGTATATAATAAATATTAAAAGAGATTGACGTCAACCGTTTTGCTGACCTTCAAGTGAATAAGTGTACGTGAGGCAGACCTTCGGTAAGAAATAGTATTCCAAGCAAAACTTGCAGAAATATGTCGATCTTTTCAAATCTCTATCCACTAAATGTTGCCTCATTGCATTCTGTAGATACCTGCTAATGGAATATATAATATGTCAAATATTTACATAGGTCCGGTATATGGATATATTAGAGAACATAATATAATGCAAATGCATTATATATGTAGTCCAGTGTTAGGCAACACAACAGATACGGCGAGGGAAGGCGGAGCCAAGATTCGTTTGTCAAAGTGCGGCGGCGAGTTTCGAGGTTTGCGCGCTTCCTCGAAGTGACAACGGTTTTTTAGCCTTTTTGTTCATCGCTTTTGATATATTTAGTCACCGATCGAAGACCTTGACGATTGAAAGGAATATACGTTTTCCTGTTTCACTCTATTTTACTTGGTAAAGTACTTTACTAGATAAAGGAAATTATTTTAGGAGTTGTACCCACTTAAAACAAATCGTATAGTGCACCTTACTAACTCTTAATTTGAAAAAAATTGACAAAAAACGTATAATCGCGAGAACATTTAGGTACATTGTTGTTTTGGCCTATTGGTGGAGTTTATAATGTCATGTGAGCGCATCGCAGCGCGTGCTTTACACCACTTTAACATTGGTATGACTGCACTTTAATCTTTTTTTAAATAATAAAAAAACCCGAAGCAGTCATGACAACTGCCGACAAAAGTGAAAACTCAAAAATAAAAGAAACTATACGATTTTTGTATACACCCATATAAATATAGGTACACCATATTAGGTATACGGACGTAGTCAATGTATCAAGATACAAAAAATATAGGTACTCTTTGTATATATTTATCTAGTATATAAAATTCTCGTGTCGCGGTGTTTCTTACCAAACTCCTCCGAAACGGCTGGACCGATTTTTATGAAATTTTGTGTGCATATCGGGTAGGTCTCAGAATCAGCCAACATCTATTTTTCATACCCTGAAAGGATAAGGGTGACCCACCCCTAAATTTTTCTTTTTATGGCAGAACAACGTTTGCCGGGTCAGTTAGTAATGTATACTAATAACGCATGGAGGTATATATATGTTAGGGCTGCCATTCGTCTAGATTTTCCTGGATTTGTCCTAGTTTAGAGAGCGTCCGGGGTGCGTCCGGATGTGGTTTCGTTTGCAATTCTGTCTAAACCCGGATTACCAAAGACCAACTAAAATCAAGAAAAACTTCAAACCCAATGCAAAAAGTCCTCATGACGTTCGAGTACATTTAGTTTTTAATAGATATTTAAATATATAAGTTTTTCAAAATATGGCTGCTGATGAAAACTTTGAGAAAGTAATCCTACTTATATTATAAATGTGAAAGTTTGTGAGGATGTTTGTATGTTTGCCATTCTTTCACGCAAAAACTACTGAATGGATTTAGATGAAACTTTACAGTAGTAGGTATACGTAGCTTATACATAATATGAATAACACATAGGCCACTATTAACCGTGATAACCGATAATTCATACACGCAGGCGGAGCCACGGACAAAAGCTAGTTATTACTTTTTATGGGATAGGGGGCAAACGAGCAGAATATGTTAAAAGTTACAAGTGAGCAGACATTGATTATCTCGTCAGCCTGTTGATGTATATGTTCGGAGCTGCGGTGTGGGTGTGGAGTGTAACGAGAGCGCTGTGTGGTCCCGCAGAGAGCGTGCCCATGGTGTCGCGCAACCTGCCCGCGTCGTTCTTCAACGCGGCGGCGGCGGGCGCGGGCGCGGGCGGCGCTTGCGCGGGCGTGGAGCTGTACGAGTACGACCCGTGGCACCAGCACTACGGCGGCTACGGCCACGCCGCGCACCGCCACGCCGCCGAGTACCACGCCGCCGCGCACGTGCACCACAACATGGCGGCCGCCGCCGGCTACCCCGGCCTGCTGCTGCCGCGCTCCTCGCTGCACCACCAGTACAAGCCCGTGGACTGGGGCGCGCAGCACGCGCCGCACCTCGACCCCGCCGCCTGCTCGCCCTACTCCTACCCCGCGGTGCCCGGTCAGTCCTTTACATCTTACACATCTGTTCCATCTATTATACTTGCATCTGATGGCCCTTACAGCCTAGTTCATATTTGTACTTCAGAATCTATTTAGTAGGTAGGTCACAGTGCATATCGACGAGATCACACCAGCTGTTTAACAACTTAGAGAGGTGAGCGATAGTAGAATTAGGAACAAGAACGGTTCTGCAAAGAAAATTATGTGAGGGAGTTATAGAAGATGCATAGTCGTAGGTCAACACTTGCCTCTTATTTAAATAGTAGTAGGTTCATTTCAACCAATCGCCGTCCAGTGCTGAACGTAGGTCTCCCCCAAGGAGCGCCAACCATCCCGGTCTTGGGCAGTCCGCATCCATCCGCTACCAGCGACTTCCCTTAAATCGTCAGTCCATCGAGCCGCAGTGCGCCCTACACTACGTTTGCCTAATCGCGGTCTTCACTCAATAATTAATTAGTAGTAGGTACCTACACCTATTTGGTTGACTCTCGAACAGTAGATAACGTTTGAGTCAACTTCGGTTGTGTGAATATGAAAGCCCTGTGAGCTCTCTTTCGACACAGCGATTCCGACATTTGACACACAATTAATGAGATGTACCGCCCCCTGAAATTCAGAGCGGTCGTCGTTGATAGATGTTATGCGGGTAATCCCGGCGGCGGCACTCGTTAATGTGCGCGGATATCAAAGGCATTCATATAATTTGGGCTTCGTGTAAACGATCAAACGCCGCGATAAATAACGGTACATACTTTCATGACAAAATGTTTTCCTAGCGTCCGCCGCGCGCCGCGCCGCCTGCGGGTGCTTCTCGCGGACGCGTGTATTTTCATTTTCAAAGAGATTCCTCTCTCGACGAGCGCAGATATTTTAATTGTGATGATTTAGGCGCTTTGTATGAATGACAAAACATAACATTCCCACTTTGTGGTCTGGTGCGTCTCGCCGCGACGAGGCCTCGGCCTTCCAGTCTCTTGTACCAATAGGTTTGGAACAGAAGCATGGTAAACGAAAGGGTGAATTCATAGCAAACCGTCAGTTGTCAAGAGCACTCTTGCAGTAGTTACAGACTGCCGGCTCGCACGTGACGGACTCACTGTGGCTCTGTATCGATACAAGTGCCTCGCATGCCAGAAAAACCCTCAGTTAATTCGCCATCGTTCACAGGCCGGAATTTAGATGCGGCATAATTGCCGAGTGGCGGATAAGAAACGATTATAAGCGACGGTTGATGCAGTAAAAACAAACAGAAGCGGCGAGTTGAAAGGGCTCTAGTGTCCGTAGAGCGGCGAGAGGGCGCGGGTGGTGCAGGGTCGACGCTTCCTAATGACGACGATTAAAATTAATTTGCGCGGAGCGCGGGACTCCACCGCTCCGGCCGCGTTGGAGCCCTCCGCCCCTCCGCGACCCTTTCGCAAATTAAATTCTTGGCTCACGATCGAGCCCCATTCGTTGCTAGCCCCGCACCCCGCCGCCGCCCCCGCCCCCTCGCCCGCGCCCGTGCGGCGCGTCCCTTTTGTCATGATGTCCGTCCGTCTACATGACAGATAATGTTTTACTCGGAGCGAGGGTACCCTCGATTGAGAGAATGCGCTTTTATTTATTGGAGAACTTGGAAACAATTGCCGCACACGCACGACGCGGGCTCCTTAACTTGCCGTTACCAGTTTTGAGATTGACATTAGACATGGTAGTCGTTACAGTAGGTTATAGTCCATTCGGCGACCATTATAAACCACTGCACCATTTGTGCAGTCAGTTATTATTATTTCTTTTATGACTGCCTCGGAAGGGACTTTGCCAGTACCTTAATAACAATCTTGTAATTTCTTTGTAATTAATTAAAATTAGAATGCAGTGAGGCATTAGGTACTTATTTCGTTTCGTTTATTTTAAAGACAGTTTCCTCATCTATACTTATAATAAAAATGTAACAGGTCCAATTCTGTACATTAAAGATATTTTTTTTTTTGGAGGGCTCTATAATCGATACTAAAGCCAAAACTATGTCTGTCTGTCTGTCTGTCTGTATCTTGGCCGCGCATTACGCTGAAACTACTGAATGGATTCAAATGAAACTTGGCATGATTTGAGTTCATACTACGAGGTAGGACATAGGATACTTTTTATACCGAAATTCAGCACGGTTTCTTGGAGAGGGGATAAAAGTCAAAATATGTACTTAGTTGTAATTCAATAACACATAGTCCGATTTCTTTCATTCTTTTATTGCTAGAAAGAAGAAAAATAAAAGATAACGGGAAAAGTCTTTTTTTTTGTCCGCGACTGTACACTGACTGTGGGAAGCTGAACTCATAGATAGGATAGCGTATGTAGTACCTAGGTTTAGAAATACAGACATATGCCTATGTAGTAGGTATATACATAAGATGTAGACCCGACACACATACCTACTGGTGTGGTTCGTTTGTGGTTACGGATCGTTCTGATCGCAATGAGTTTGTTTTATTAGTGTTGACGTGGTGTTGACACATCCCAATGAACTTTATCACCCAAGTTTTATCTAGGTACCTGGGTACCTATAGGTAAACTCTTTGCATTATGAATTGTTTCTATATAAGAATGTATATGTCTAAGGATCCTACGCGATTGCATTTGTCATATGTGGGTACCTAATAATATTGCGGTAAATAAAGTATATAAAGACACTTTCAAGGACTGAATACATATTTTTGTACATCCGGGCAAATATCTATATATCTATCTATAGTCGCGAATTAAAAGTACCTAATAGGGCTGAGGTACTTCTGTAACCATTAAACCACATGTCTTACCTACTTCCATACTTACTAAGTCTGATCGGAGGATAAATAGCATTAGGTAGGGATTTGATTTAAGAGATTTATCTGCTTGTAGCTGCTAAGGAATTCGATCATAAATTGACCGCTTCGTTATCAGATTAGATCAGGTGCTAAATTATATTACGTAGGTTTCTGTGTATAGTTATATAAAGTTTCATGAACACCACCTGAATTTTGGTTGAATACCTACTACCACTAGTTCACTAGTTAAATCATTAGTTCTTGATAAACCGCAATCTGTAAAACACCAATAACTAACGAATAGTAAATAGGTACCTACATACCTATACTGACTAAATTACGAGTCGTTACTCCTGTGTCTGAAAATAATGATCATTCATTGAAAATAGCCTACTGAGTTAGACTTTAGTATGACACTGATAAGTGATCGGTGAGAACACAATCTATAGGTACAAATAAATAAAATTGGAGTGTCTGTTTAAACATTGAAATATTCGATACGTCTACTCGTTTGCCACCTATTTCATAAAAAAACGCTTTTTACTAAATGCATATATGTTTACACGATACATAAACCAAAATATCTTTTTTTTTTAATTTTGTCTGTCTGTTTGTTCCGGCTAATCTCTGGAACGGTTGAACCAATTTTGACGGGACTTTAACTGGCAAATAGCTGATGATATAAAGGGTAACTTAGGGCCTAAGTTACCCTTTATATCATCAGCTATTAATAAATAGAAAGTAGCCTACTTTTTATAGACTAGCTTTGCTCCGCGGCGTTACTCGGGGTTAGTGTTGTGCCGCGGGACTCAGCTAGTAGTCAATATTAAGTTACCTAATGTTCTTTAGGCTCCAATGTAATTCCGCTACAGAAGCACTTTTGCAACTCTCAATAGCGGAGTAGGGAATTGCGTTGCATTCTATGGGTTCTTTTAACTTTTTACCTATTTATAAAAAAAACTAAAACAAACCAATAAGTAACTCATCCCACCAAAAACATGTTCATGTAAATGTTGCCAAGACGACTGCATATGGCTTACCCTGTGAAAAAGATATCAGATCTCATGTAGAGCCAAGGTTCTGTATCTATACGTCCTAACTCCACCAACCCTAACCTCACAAACTCTACATCTCCGTTACAAGTATTCTTGTACACATCTTCTTTCGAAAAAGTCCGTATACCAAAAATAATTTTTTTTTGAAATGTACAAGTATCGCCCTTTTGAATGATACCAAACACGGCATATTTATCTCAAATTATTTTTTTAATACAGTACTTTATGTCGGCTAGAGGGCGCCACATTTGATTCAGTGACACGTCATATAGCCTATAACCAGCGGACGATCAAGACGCTTCTAACGATACTTCATTTGTCTTATTCTGACTAGTAGTTTAGAAAGAATGAGGGAACAGACAATACCGTAGAAATATCACACTTATCGAATAAATACGGATAAAGTCACGAGCAAATGCTAATCATATATCTATTTTTGAAATGTACAAGTAATGCCCTTTCCAATGAAATGTACCAAACACGGCATATTTATCTCAAATTTATTTTTTAATATAGTACTTTATATCGGCAAGAGGGCGCCACATTAGATTCAGTGACACGTCATATAGCCTATAACCAGCGGACGATCAAGACGCTTCTAACGATACTCTCATTTGTCCAGTTCTAATAAGTAGTTAAGAAGCTATGAGGGAACAGATGAACATGCATACATACATACATACTTACATACATACATACATAGCCTGTCAAAATCATAACCTTTGGCTTTGCCGTAGTCGGGTAAAAATAAAATTAAAATCATATTATTTTACTTGCTGCTGCTGAACCCTTCATGGGCGATTCCGACTCGCACTTGGCCGCTTTTTTTTGTTGTTTGTATACTAAAATTAGTTTACATACCAAATTTCAGCTTTCTAGCACTTCAGGAAGTACCTACCCTAACAGTTTTCATGATCATCAGTGTGTCAATGACGAATTCGGTGTATTTTAGATATCAATAAAGTCTAAAGTATCAAAGCTATGCAATTAAAACTTTGTATGATCAATAAGTCTATTACTGACATCATATCCTGACAATTTGAACTATCTGGTATATCGGAAACCAAAGTTATGAGGGTTCAAATAAAACAACTAAACACTTCAAGAAAAGGGTGCACTTGGGCTTCGCTTGGCTCGTCTTGGCGTGGGCACGACCATGCTCCCAGATTTTTGCAATAACAAAACGTTAGTAAGAATATGGATACTTAGTAAATAAAATTAAAAACAATCACAAAGAAATATTAACAATTATTTTTACGGGAATTAACGCGATTACCTATTAACCTTTTAATAGGTAATCGCGTTAATTCCCGTATTACATGCTTCTGATTTGCCTGACGTTTCATAATCACAAAGAACTTTCTTGACGGATGTTAAGGAATACCATTGACTGAGTGAATACCGACTTCTTTAATGGAGAGAGGTTTTACATAAGCGAACCGTAGTTAGTACCTATTAGGAGAGGAGCCATAGGCATCAAGACAGTGCGGAGTGTCCCTCTGTCACCGCATTCCCGCGGAAGTGCAGGGGTGCTGGAGGGACGAGAGGGGGGCTGGCGTGACAGGGCGAGGGTGGAGCGGAGCTTTATTGACAAATACCAGAGTGTGCCCCCCACCCCCCGCACCCTCTGACCACAGCGCCTTATTGACACCGACATGCGTGACTCTCGGCGATCCGCTTGACGGGACAAAGTGCACTCATCACTTATTTGGAATAGGTTTTACATCAATGCTTACTTTCAGTGCTTGTTTGAACTATCTGCTTCACGAAAACACAGTCTGTAGATATAGTACCTATATAAAAATAATAACTTTAGCTACTATAGTGACCCACGTTATTAGTACCTATCTAGCTAAAATTTGTTGTAAATACTTCAAATTGAACCAAATAATTATGAGTGAAGTAGGTTCACATCATCGGTTATAGAAGTTCAAAGCATAGAGTACACCTAGCTATACGTATTTATGTCAAAATTTAAATACCTGCCAAATGTTCGTCTTTCTTTGAAATGTACACACATCAAAAGTGTCTAGGGATCAACATATGTGTCTAGGGATCAACATATATTTTTGCAATAACTTTTCTCCTGATTGACATTAATTAAAATTTTCTTTAAGGATTCATCAAATAAAGTGTTTTCGTTTGTCACAGTAACGATAAACCAAGTCACCTTTGCATTAATAAAGAAATTTGCCATTTTCCTAATAAAAGGATTTTTGACATTTGAACCACTAACATTAAAGTTCGAAAAAAAGACTGAAATAACAGTTTTCTTTAAAATTTTATTAGGTAACTTAAACAATTAATAATCCGTGTTTCTACCGCGAACACTAACAACACAAGAACATCGGTTTGGCATACTCAAAATGAGTTCATCCAAACACGCTGTGGAATGGCCGCCCATGTTCGTTGCAACAACAAAAAAAGGTCTTCTTGCGACTGGATACCCTCCATATTCGGCAGAGCTCTTCTCTGTAGCATATCCCATGCATGCTCAATCGGGTTCAAGTCTGGCGACTGAGCAGGCCAGGGCCAAAGCCACATCTCAATCTCAAGAAATCCGCATAAAAATGCTTGATCCCTAGACACTTTTGATGTGTGTATATAAACAACTACGTATCTATAACTATACTGGTAGGCAGGTAATATGTCTGGATTAATAGCTTGTTCGAAAAACTCATATCCTACCTAGTCGTGGAGATCAAATAGTTAACCAACTTTGCTAGAACTTGGCAAAACCGTGGCTCGGGTCGAAATAAGACCTAGGTATTAGGTAGCTTGTAACTTGCAAGTCAACATCTAAGTAGTTGTTGTCGATGAAGAGTACCAACGGTTTTATACTTAGGTAGGAACCTGGGTAGGTACTTTGACAGGTAGGTACTGAGGTACTTGGCAAACGTAGGTATAGGTAGGTAGGTATTTACGTTATGGTGGTTGTAAAAAATTGTGAAATAAAACGTTGTAGGGCACCATTAGGTTTTATAATTAGTTTAGTATTTTTTTTCAATATCGGAGCACTTAGGTACCTACTTAATACTTAACAATATAACAGCAGAATAAGCATTAGGTACGTCTGTGATTGCGTGTGTGTACGAACTCCAATGGCGGCCGCGCGACGCTAGAATTACAATAGGGACTAACTAAAGATACGCAATGCATTAAATAGATGAGCTCCGGCGGTCAATAAATAGAACAGGCCAGCGGCCGGCGAGGGGCGCGGCGGGGCGGGGCGGGGGGCGGCTCGCCAATGCGCGCTCTCGCCCCGCCCACGCCCCCCCCCCCGCCCCTCGCCGGGAGGGGGCGCCACCACTCGCCACCACCACTGCACCACTACACCACTAAATCACCACGTCCCTGTCAATTACTCGTACGTGACCGCATGTAGGCGCCCACCGTACACATATACCTAGCTATAGGTAGGTGTGTTTCTATCTACACGTTGATAGGCAGGCAGAGCTATTAGTATCTAGGTCAATGGCGGGCACCTCTCAGTACTGACTTGAACTAATTGACTCCTAATTAACTTAACCAGAACCCGCATTTGTTTGACAAGTTGAATATATTGTATATTTTTTAAGTTGCACTTCGCTATTCGTTCTTTTATTTTGTTCTTGAATATGTGCGTAGTTAGGTATCTACACATACAATAAACAGAAAAAAACTGAAATACCTACCAGTAGATAACAAGATGGTAGATGTATTGCCCGTGGTTCACCTGTGTAGTCCACCTGGGTGGACCACAGGCAATATTGTTCCCCGAGGTACACCAGAATGTCCACGACATGTTAACCACGTGCAAGTACGAAAGCATGGAAAAGATTAAAATAAGTATAGAAAATGAGAAATGTGAAGAATCCATTCAATAATCGGATACTTTCCTGTGATCCAACTATTAAATTAAAACGAAGTCGTTACCAAATAATTATAACAGCCCCCCTAGCCAAGTTGCAAGCGTCCTTCGTTCTGCAATCGTTAACGCCTAAATTCTCGTGTATCATTGGCTAATACCTTGTCGATTATTTTGTCTAAGTTTAGCCAATACCGATTGCAGAAAGAAGAACCCTTGCAACTTGGCTAGGGGGGCTGCTCTGTTAACAGAATGCATTAGGTAATGTGCACGACTGCACGTTTGGCCTACTGGTTTAACTGTCACCACGCCGTTTCCTACTTCGCTAAGTGTCGTGGGTTCAAATCACACGTAGGACAAGACAGGACAACACTTTGTGTGATCCACGAATGGTTGTTCTGAGTCTGGGTGTTCTTTGTGTCCGTTTCATGTATGTTTTTTATGTTCTTTTTAAATAGAAAAAAAAGCGGCCAAGTGCGAGTCGGACTCGCCCATGAAGGGTTCCGCGGCAGCAAGTAACATAATATAATTTTTATTTTATTTTTATATTTGTGTTGATTGAATGAAAGGTAAATTGCAGTTTACGATTTATGACGTATTAAAAAAAAACTACTTACTAGATTTCGTTCAAACCAATTTTTGTTGGAAGTTTACATGGTAATGTACATCATATATTTCTTTAGATTTATCATTCTCTTATTTTAGAAGTTAAAGGGGGGGGGGGGGGGGACACTCATTTTACCACTTTGGAAGTGTCTCTCGCGCAACCTATTCAGTTTAGAAAAAAATGATATTAGAAACCTCAATATCATTTTCGAAGACCTATCCATAGATACCCCACAAGTATTGGATTGATGAAAAAAATTTTTTGGGATGGGATTATGAGCATCTGGCCGAGTTCAGCGCCAAGAAAACACACGTGTGCTCGCTCTATTATACCATAAGACTCCTCCTTCCCCCTCCTTTTCCTAATGAAAATTTAATGAAATATACCTACTGGAAATCAAGAGATGTAGAAATGCAAATTGTTGCATTGATTAACTTCTACTTAGTTGGTACCTTTAGGTCTCTTTCACGAGTAGGTATAAGATACACACTACCTGGTAGCATCATGTAGCTAACAATGAAGTAGGTAGGTAGGTATATATCTAGGTTGTAAGTAAAGTAAATCGTGACGGAGCGTGGAACCGTTGTTTATCTAACACTGATTCATAAGGATTGAGAAGAGTGAAGATAATGTGAGTCGTGTTCCGTCGATAAGATAAGCGTCAATATGTACCTAAGTAATGTAGGTAATTGTACAGTAGATACTAAGAACAGTAGAGAGATGCTATCGACGGAGTCGGGCGGTGCCGCGGAGGCCGCTACTATCACTTACAACAATCAGGCCGGCGCCGGCCGCGACCTCGCCCCGCGCTGCTCTCGTACATTAATTAATGACATCAATAGTTTGTCGTGTCAAGTCGTGTCATACTGGAGCATTCATCGACCAACTGATCCAAGGCCAATTGCTGAGATGTGTGAACATACGTCACCTCTCTGTCGTGTGGTCACATAGATTCTGTTAGCCGTTAGGTACTTGAACTTTACAATATAATTAACAATATCAAAATATCTGCGACTCGGAACAATAACTTTTATGCAAATATTAAGTTACAAGTAGGTATTAATAAGGTACAATGTAGGTACATAGTTTACTTGAGGATTGTGTTGTACGACTTCTACGGTCTACCCTTCCATCGTCGCAAGAAGAGCTAAAAGCGATGACGACCACATGACACGTAATTTAAAGTGATACCTATTATAATGAAGTAAAGTTAATTTTATTATATAGCCTCATCTGCACGAGGTAATAGTTGACGCGCAACACGTTACGTTTCTTACTTGTAGGTATGTAGGTACCTTCATAAGTAGGTATATCGAATATCAAAGAAGCGTCATATTCTATGACAATGTTGGCGATGTATCGCGATTTATCGAAATGATCAAATAGGTAGCATATTCCACTTGCTGATGTACAAAGTTGGCGAATACGTTCATACGGACAGTAGTACCGTCATCCTAAGTAGATATAGATATCCCTTAGAGAGGAAATATTATAGTAATATCAAAACTAGTTGTCAGTATATTTGAGGGCACTGACTTCCCAATAACGATTGCCATAGATGTTCATGACAACCTGGACCGACGGATTAACGTGCTCTCCGAGGCACGGGCGGGAAACACCGCCATCTTTCATACTCCGGGCTGCTATCAAGATTTTTTTATAAGAATAAGAAAAACCCAACAGCAGTCCCCGACCCGGGAATCGAACCCGAGACCTCTTGATCTACAGTCGTTTAAGCTAACGACTTAACTTATCTATACCTATCTAAAATGTTTATACATATTTAGAAATATTTAAATAGGTTCGTCAGTTGTTTGGTCACCATAGCACAAACTCTGCCTAACTTGAGATCAGATATTGCAAGAAAACTGTTTTAATTGCCGGCAGCCGTAGATCTTGTTAACCAAATCTGGTGTGCCTGTGGGCTAAGTTATGTTGTAGTTAATATACCTAAGTGCTAAACGTTTTCATAATCTATTAATGGATATACCTACCAAGATATTTTTACTTGTTTATGTCACACAAAAATGGTGTGTATATCTAATGTTGGCTATGTGTATAACAGTGAATTGTGTATCGCAGGTCTGGAAGCGCAGGTGCAGGACACGTCCAAGGACCTGTACTGGTTCTGAGAGGGCCGCCACCGCGACGGACGCTAGTGCGGTGCGCTTCAGCATTCGGCCCGAGTTCGGTGTGCGAGTAGTGTAGTGCTCACCAGTGATGTGCGCCACGGGACGGACTGCGCGTACCGCCGCCGCGCCGGCGCTTGCACTCGATGTGGACTAATTTGATATCACATGTACCGTTCATACTGACGTTCGAGCTAAACTGCTCAAGCCAATCTTGTTCTCACAGAGTTGTGTGCAGTTTAGAAAACATAGTGCCGCTCACTATCAACAAAAAATATTAATAATTTGCTTCATAATTGGCAACTGTTGGTTTGTTCATCTTTATGCAATAACTCTGTAGTCTACAGTTTGTTATTCCTGAATATTTATTAAAGTAAGTTATAACAGTCCGTTATCATTGCCACGAGCCGGGGTTGGTCGCTGCCGCGCTGCCCTAATCGTGTGGAACTGTTTTTGTTAAATTGTAAATGAATGTAATACGAAGCGAGGCGCTGCGTCAGCCGGCCGCGACGATCCTGGCCCTGAATAAAATATAAGCAGGTGAACACCGCCGCTCGACACCGACACCGTCACCATGCGGTCATCAGGTAGGTAAACATTCATGGTTTTAGCTTGCCGATAGCCTCCTTACAAATGTCTAGGTAGAAATTTAAGCACAGGGCCTTCTACTTACAAAACATTAAAATTATGTTGTATATCAGTATAATATTCTATTGATTTGTTGAAGTGCATTAACTGGTAAAATATAAAATAATGATTGTTATCGTCAATATTTTTAGATAGGTATTCTGTTCGATTCATATCTATATAATTTCAAAACTATTAAGTAGGTACCTATGTAATTAGATCGACTTACAAAAAAATAATGTAAATATGATTGATTATTTTAATTGTTGTTTATTATTATTATTTGCCAGTTGCATACCCAATGTATTGATTTAAAGGTGATATTCACAACTGCACACAACTGAGACACAGTCGGTTGGTCTCACGCCCGGTGCGAGGGGATCAGTACGACGATGATGGACGCAGTACAGGATATATGTAAAACTGTGTACGTACGTAGAGTAATTAGATGTAATCATATATTGTACATACTTAGTTAGCTGTTAGTGTAACTAGCGAATAACGCGAAACACATTGTAGATAATGTGCTCCTAGTACAATCGTTCTTTACCTGCCGTACATCGACACCCACCATGGTGTATGTGAGCCTGCCTCCCGCGGGCGGACCGTGGACATTGTAGTGTGTCTATGATGTACTCCTGTACATACAATCAAATATGAGTAAGTTTTATCGCATGAATCTTATGAGTTAGAGAAACATAATGTTGTAACATAAGCGATGTAAACTGGCGAGTGGCGCGCGTCTGCGAACGCGATGATAGTGTCTGTATATAGTGGTACATAGGAGCAGTGTGGTTGTAGAGAGACGTAACTAATGTATAACGCCTGGAGGGTGCGGAATGAGTGACGTCACTCGCCCTCTCACTAGCGCTGCTGCTGCGTGTGTCGAGGGAGCGGCCAGTACGTACGTGTATGTATCGCCTCTATTCATAGATAAATGAACTTAAATATAAATTCCATTATCTACTGTGATTGTTTGACTTGTGTGTTTTATTTCCTTCGATCACAATCCCTCCGCCCTCCGCTTTAATTGGTTGCTAGGTTACTTTCTCTAATGGTGTTATCTCGAGATGAGTAGACATTTTGAGGGTACAGAGTGTTATGTTATTCGATATTTCTCCTTCGTACTTGCCAAAAAAATGAAGAGCAGTTGTAGATTGTAAATTATGCACATTTACCGTAATATTATTATTTATTTATTTTAATCTTAATAGACAATTGGAAATATGTATAGGTAATATATTCAATGCTACACTATAGTTTAACTACCTTGAGGGTCAGTGTGACGGGGACTAACTTACCTTAGATAGATAGGTAGGTAAAATACACACATCAAAAGTGTCTAGGGATTAACATATGTGTCTAGGCATCAACATATATTTTTGCAATAACTTTTCTCCTGATTGATATTAATTAAAATTTTCTTTAAGGATTCATCAAATAAAGTGTTTTCGTTTGTCACAGTAACGATAAACCAAGTCACCTTTGCATTAATAAAGAAATTTGCCATTTTCCTAATAAAGGGATTTTTGACATTTGAACCACTAACATTAAAGTTCGAAAAAAAGACTGAAATAACAGTTTTCTTTAAAATTTTATTAGGTAACTTAAACAATTAATAATCCGTGTTTCTACCGCGAACACTAACAACACAAGAACATCGGTTTGGCATACTCAAAATGAGTTCATCCAAACACGCTGTGGAATGGCCGCCCATGTTCGTTGCAACAACAAAAAAAGGTCTTCTTGCGACTGGATACCCTCCATATTCGGCAGAGCTCTTCTCTGTAGCATATCCCATGCATGCTCAATCGGGTTCAAGTCTGGCGACTGAGCAGGCCAGGGCCAAAGCCACATCTCAATCTCAAGAAATCCGCATAAAAATGCTTGATCCCTAGACACTTTTGATGTGTGTATATTTTGAAATATAAAGAATTTTTATAATAGACTAACTGATCAGGAACGATGCAGTAAAGAAAATGTTCGCCATTGCACCTATGCAGGTAAAATGGAGATTATTAATAAGTACGTATCATAATAACTTACTGGGCAACCATTATAGGCACATAACACTGATTATGGGTCACGACTTAGACGGTGACTCACGACTTTCGATAAAAAAATATAGATATTTAACCACACAAAGGCATTAATAAATCTATATTCCAAATGGCAGATTAAATAATGACAAAAACTTTTTATAAAAAAAAACCGACTTCCAAAAAACATCCAACGAAATCTCTCTGCCAAAAAAACACTTAAAAGCGTAAAATAAACTGGTTCTTCATAAATTGCCTATACCTAATTCTTTATTCATTTACATAGTAGTATTATAATGTGTGCTAGGTACCTAGAATCTGTTTGAAGTCGGTGCCAAGTGACTATCGCTTAGACTTTTGTAATTGTTCGTTTGTATTCTTTTTGGCTTAGCACCGACTTCAAACAGATTTTAGGTACCTAGCACACATTATAATACTACTATTTAAATGAATAAAGAATTAGGTATAGGCAATTTATGAAGAACCAGTTTATTTTACGCTTGTAAGTGTTTTGTTGGCAGAGAGTTTTCGTTGGATGTTTTTTGGAAGTCGGTTTTTTTTTTTTATAAAAAGTTTTTATTTTTCAGTTTTTAGTGCAAACAATCGTAGGTAAGTAGTAAGTTGAACTATTTCATCAAATTTCATCATCAAGAATACAAATGAAGGTCTAAACGTACGTGTAATATTGAAATCATCCTCTAATTCCTAACTGTTGAAGAGTTTAACCTTCTATCATCAGTTCACCTAAATAACTTGAAAGTATACGACTGAAGGTCTTTAGATACGTATGAAATTGTACCTTCCACCTTCCATCATCAGCTTACCTAAATAATTTTAAAGAATACGACTAAAGGTAACATATATACATCTGATATTTAAAGATTTATCCTCCAACTCCTAACCGTTAAGGAGTTGTACCTTACATCATCAGCTCATCATCATAAAATGATGACTACCAGACGCAAATACGGGTGTAACTTCAGAAAATATACGAAAAACATAGTATGTGCCTATAAAAAATGAGAGTTTCCCTCGATTTCCCTGGGATCCCATCATCAGATCCTGATATGCTGGCAATGGGACCACCTCGGAGCATACCCTTTCGAATACAATTTTTTTTTTTTAAATCGGTCCACAACTGACGGAGTAATCGGGAAACATACATAAAAAAAAAAAAAAAACATACAGTGGAACATAGAACCTCCTCCTTTTTGGAAGTCGGTTAAAAAGGTTGAATAATAGTCGATATATCTATTTACTATCACCAGCTACTTGGTATAAAGCTGAGAGGCACATAAAACATGCGGCCATTGTGTATTATATCGCATAAATATTCAACACGAGCGCCATATACAGGTGGATCGCTGTAAAAAATAAAATAAATGTAGCGTATATGCAAGCTTTACACACAAATTGACTATTTATGGAGACGAGCTAACGAGTAGTGGCTAGCTGTGCACTGGCGCCCGTGGCCGAGGAGGCTGTGATCTCGCCGTGGCAGGGCGGCAGCCCAATGAATTACCAGAGTGTGTGCCAGTTATTGTAGTCAAGATTACGCGATGCCGAGCACAATTCTATTATTAGAGGTACATTTCTTGCTCTCTACATGTCCAGCTACTGGTAGGTAGGTACCTTCGCATACCTATCCTGAGATTCATTTTTACTTTTTATCCAAGTTCAACATAATCTATTCAAGTTGTAATTTTATGCAGTTCCTGTCTCAATCGAAGACCGCAAAAGCAATATTTTTTAAACTAGTTGGTCCTACTGTACTGTCGAACTGTCGTCAGGTTTATATAGGGACTTTGATAAAAAAATGAAGTACCTAAATATTGTAGCCCCATTTATAGTTAAAGAAATTTTGATGTACCTAATTCGTAGAACATCAATTTGTAAATTACATAAGTGTTGTCTCATGCGGCGTTGAACACACAATACTCGACCACAATGTTTAAATACTATGCTAATGGTTTGCTGAAAATCATGCCTTAATTACTTAAAAGTAAGTTATCTAGCAGCTTTACGCTCTACGAAGTAGGCGAAAACCGATGTGACGAGTTTGTCTTGTTGATGTTTTTTCGTTTTACTTCCGTTCTTTTTAGACCAAAAAGAACGGAAACCCCCCCCGGGTTTCCGTTCTTTTTGGTCTCAGTAAGACAGTGATGAAACCGATGACCGGCTTTCATATGGCTGATATCACAGTCATAACTAATTTCCTGACAACATTTAACTGATTTACTCTTGATATTTTTTTTGTGGTATTCGATAGTTCGTTAAACGAGAAAAGGGAATTATATTTTCTGTATTCACTTGGTGATATTCAAGATTTGTGTTATAGAAGTGTGAAGAGAGAGAGTTTAGCTTTGTTTTGAATTCCATGAATTTAAGATGAATTCATAGTCAGTCAGTGCATTTTTTTGAAAAACGGTAAATAATAAATACAAATATGCAGTTATTTTTGTACTCTCCATGCAGTAGTTCTTCGTTTCTTGATCCCGTGCGTTATAAGGTTATTCGAGTGCTACTCTAGACTATTATTTATTTATATCTTATTTATTTAATTAATTTAAAATACATATTTCATCGCAATTCCTTTATTTTTGCAATACAAATGAGTAGCAAGTTTATTAATAGCACACAATTATAGCTAAATTAACCCATCCCTGATCGTTTTCGGTGGATAGGACCTTATTACCTAGTTACACTTCCAGCACTGCCGCGTTATGTGGCAATGGCCAACTTGCGCACCAGAGGGACGAACCAGAACGGGAGTCACCGTAGCCTCCACAAGTCTACGACACAGTTCCGCCACAAATCTCCTACATCTATAATTGAAAAAACTCATAAACACTTAAATGTATTGTAAAGAGGTTTATGTTCGTTAACTTATGCATACATACTCATATAGTACCTTCATATTGTTAAGTACATGTAGGTACAAAACAAGTTGAGTGATTGTATCTACTCTTTGACTTATTACAAAATACCAGCGCACGTCGCAGACATTTTTATAACGATTTACGAGTATGTCTACGGTGAGGATTCTCTAGTATTTCCCGGCGACGTTTTACATAAGTAGGTAAAGGTATTGGTAGAGCGGCGGTACTGCATGTGACATTCACCTTGGTAGGCACAACACAATTTGTGGGAATACATCGATACGTAGGATAGGTATTAGAGTTGAACTCTATGTTACCATGTTTTGTACTTATTTAAAAAGATACGTAGGTACTGAATATGCCTACATGATACATCTATGTAGGTTTAGTTGTGTTTGAAATAGAACTAGTTTTGCTTTGCTTGGGCCTAGTACATAAATATATATTTTAAAAGAGCCCTTTCTTCTATGAAGTGTAAGTATTCGATTCGATGTTATATAAATATGTCTTTTATACAACGATTAATAAGAACCTATAAAGGTAATACGTCTAACGCCAAATAAACTATTCCATTCTTACTAAAATATGGCCAGAGTCAGGGCAGACGTCGCTTAACTAACCAGGTAGATGTGTACAGAACTACTCAGTACAATGAAAATAAATATAAGTTAATTAACAGCTGAGACCCAGCCAAGAAGTCTTGATGACTGAATTTGACAAGTCAGTTATGAATTTACTATGTTCTTGAAATACTAAATTGATAAAGGATTTTGTTTTTTCCGTACAATAAGTTTGTTTAAAATCTTTGCTGCCATTAAAATGTACGTTATCAAATACAACAATGTTATCACAATATGAAATGTCCGAGAGCGATAGAGGCGCCGCCGCGCCGCTCTACGCGACACGTTTAGTGCTAAATAATGGCCAACGCGGTATTTGTGTCACTCAATTTTATATCCGTCTTCTACAATAAAAGCGTATCACTTGTGTCGGCGCATTCCAACGTTTATTGTACGCACTCTTCGGTACATATCAGTATGTGCAGTCTTGTGCGCCTACGGACTTATGGGGCGATAACATCGATTACTTCAAGTAGACAAAAAGTAGCAGCAAGCATTCGTAGTTCGTAGCGCATATGTATGTATGTATGTACATTTCACTTGTTCCTATTCTACGAAATAGATAATGTTTGAAGTAAATGAAAATATTAATGCATTTAGCATACATATACAGAGCGCTCTATTTATACTTATGACACCAATCTATCGAACGAAATGTAGAATGTAGAATGTTGTTGTGTGCCTTGTTGAATGTTTTGATTAGAGGTAGACTTTAAGAGATAACGTACATCAGTTTTCTGCCTAAATTGCTCTCAAAGCTTCATGACTATTACATTAAATTGCCTGCATCTATTAATGTATTATTGTTTGTTTTGGTGTAAGGCATGGACTTGAAGGTAATCATTATCATGATCACGACGGGTGAGGACATATATTTTTTTATAATCAATATTTAAATCATGCAGATAAGTCAACGATTACTACTATCTTCACAAAGTCTATGAAATAAATGTAACATCGTTTAATACGTAGCTTAACGTTTATCTTCAATATTGTTTGAGAAGGAATTTCAATAAATAAGAAAGTATAATAGCGGTGGTGTGTTGAGTGTTGCGTTCAACTAATGTGTTTCTAAATCGGAACTATTGTGAGAGCGGTCGTATTATTATCGACTGGAGGCCGCTCGTAAAACTAGCGCTCATCAATCCGGGATTTGAGTGCGGAGCGCCCAGGAGCGCCGCACTGCTCCCGACTACACAGTGTACGCCGCGCCGGGCGGTGCAACGAGCAGCGCGCCACGGAAATAGCGGCATTAAGTGAGGACGGTGTTTGTAAACACCGCTGAAATAGACGAGCATTGTCACCCCGAGACAATCGCCGCGCGCATCACACAAATAACACGCTGTCGTACTAATAGTGGTAGGGACGCTTTTGGACACATTATACACATTCCACGGTTTCATGGCGAGCTCACCTAACTAAACATTACACTGAAATAAAAGCCCGGCTCGGCGACACCGTGAAATTTGTCGCGACTCTTAATTTATGCTAATGGATCGTTAATGGCGTCGTAAATATTATAATTAGTGCCGGTTACGCACCTCGGTGAGGACTTCATCTCCACTCACAGTTTGTCACGATCGGCCGAACGTCAACTGGCAGCTCGTCTCGCCTCCACTAAATAGGTCGTCCAATCGGAGGCTTTAGCGCCCTCCCGTGTTTTAGTATGCACGACACATGCTGCGGAGACTACTCAACTATTGAGCAATAAACGGGATTCAACACTGAATACTGAATGAGTACAAAACGATTGTGTCTCAGAATGAGTCTCTCGCATTAGCTGATGGCACCAGTAGGAGCCTCCCCTCGTTCGATTCCGATTTATTATCCAAATTAACGTGAGTCGATCGCAGTGATACTGCCTATTGAATTACAGATGAGACAATTTGATGTCACTTAGTTCGTTATAAGTTATGAGTCAAGTATCTAAATGTATCGTGAAATGAATAACCACGGCGATGAGACGCAAACACATACCTAGGGAGCGAGAGGTGCTCGAGGTGAGGTGATAATAAAAACATGGTATGTATGACGGTGAGTCTTCTGCATAACACGTTGCCATTTATTTTGTTGGAATTATTTGCAGTGGATAAGTTACTAAAAGATGTATCACAAAGGCTATACAACACCTAAATGTAAGAGTGAGTGAGCGTCTTTGCTATTTCCGTATCGGCCACATTCTCGGCATCCTGCGCGACGTTTCTTTGTTTTCCTGGAACGAGTTTTGGTGAATTAGCCTCACATACATATACATATAGCTGTAAATAATATAGATAGTTCTGTATACTACGTCGGCAGAAGACGATGGAGGTATAATAGAGGCTGGTATTGTGTGCGTAGTGTGTTTGGAATGCGCGCGCGCGCGTGGGAACTGGGCGGCGGCGGCTCGTCTGCGCATGCGAGCTCCCTCGACGCGATCGCCCTCAGGAACTGCTACATTTTGCACAAAAAATGTGACTGATTATGATAGTCGACAAAAAGTTTGATCGCTCTCCGGGGGCCATAACGACCTTTGGAAGTAAATGCTAATAGTTCAGTAATCTTAAACATTTCACATACCTACATTCACAAACAAAATCTTCAGGCTGCCACTATACGACTGAGACTATAACCTATCTTTTATATTTGGTGCTTGTGTAAGAGAAGATTAACAGGTAGGCACCGTACCTATCTCTCTCTCTCTAGTGTGTACAGTTCAACCCCGTGTAGTGTAGAGCCACCTCTAACCTTACCATTAGGTACACATTAGCATTCGTGCTGAGTGGAGGAAGTTACTGTGGCGAGTCCTCCAAGGGCGTTTTTGCGAGTGCGAGCGATGCAACGTGTTCTGTGCGGAAGTAGAAGCGCCCCGGTGTCAAACTCGTGGGATGGGTGATGGGACACCTCCGCACGTGTGGATTTTGGAGACAGACGTGTGCTGATTACGAACACTCGCATGCTAATGATTGTGGAGATGTTGTTAGAGTTCGGTTTAACCGTAACAGTTGGTGTTATGTACCTGTGTGTCATAACCGTAATTTAACTTCCACTTTCTTATAAATATATGAATGAGACGTTTAAAAATGCTTTTAACTAACTTCAAAGGAGATTCTTAATACGATGTGTGTTTGAGGGTTCCGTAATAATAATATTTTGTCTATCAAGACCCTTTATTTCGTGAACGCGTGAAGGTATTGAGTTGTTTAAGTCGTATACTCAGGTTTACGGTCCCTTGAAGTTGTAAAAAAGTCAAACCTCCAAAAAGAAAAAAATACGGCCGTTTATTCAGTAAAAACTGCATATTTCGACACTCACAGGGGAATCAAATCTCATAGGGTACTTCCCGTTGACCTAGAACTATGAAATTTGGCAAGTAACATCGCTATAGACTACAAATACAGGGAAGAATCTCCTAAAAATTTGATATTAGGTAAATCTTAAAAAAATAGGGGGTCTTAATTTCATAGGGGGTTGAAATTTCAAATTGAAGCTACTAGTTCAAATGGGGCATCATTTGAAAGGGCTTGATGTGCACATTGCAATATATATTTTTCATTAATTTTTTAAGACGCATTATTTCTTATTGGTACTGAAAATTAACAAAAATACCGTTTCCCTCCTTGTCTCCGAAGTCTGTGAAACGAAAAATGAAAAATAATTGCAATTACTCAATACCTAGATATCTAAGAAAATTTTAGTAGATAAATTAATATACTATTTATTTATTTCATTTACCTATTATTTATTTATTTATGGAACCCTTGGTGGGCGTGTCCGACTTGCATTTTCCGGTTTTTATTTTCTACTATATATATAAGCGATATCAGTGGCGTTTATGAACCCATTTTATGTATTACTAGCTTTTACACGCGGCTTCACTCACGCAGACTTTCATCCCCTGATTTACCCCCTTAGGGCTGGAATTTCAAAAATTCCTTTGTTAGTGCTCACTTACGTTATAGAAATAACCTACATGCAAAATTTCAGGTTTCTAGCTTCAGCGGTTTGGGCTGTGCGTTGATCTCTGGGTATGTCAGTCAGTCAGCCAGTCACCTTCCTCTTTTATAGATGGGTCATTCTCCGAACGCTTGAAAAAACGTGTCCAGATCGAAATCTCTTTGAATTGATTACTTACTATTTCAATTTTTTATATGTAATAGAAAATTAAAAAATAATAGGGGGGGCCTATGTCCTTTTTTGGATAAATTAAGTAGAAGTAATTAAAAAAAATTAAAACTTCCTAAAATATTGACCTCGGTGGCGCGTCCGAACCCTACGTTGCAGCGGAAATTATTTTTTTATTTTTTTCCTCTAACAAATTACGCTATTTTCCATGTGTTCACAAATGACCAAATAGTTATTTGTTCATTTTATATTATTATTAAAGATACAACTAGACAAATAGAGAAGATACAACAGATTGTATACACGTCCGACGTTTTGAGTTGATATCAGTGGCGCGCACCGATCGGCTCATATTTCTTCAACTAAACTGTCTGTAAGGATAGTTATTGGCGTTAGCCGTTAGCTGAAGTATCAGTCGTGTCGCGACAGCATCGAAGAAACCATGGCTGTACGTCCTATTGTCACCTTTTTATAGAGGTAAGTAGCTGTTTTCGCTGGCTTGGTATACTAAAAATTTGATTTCGGTGAACCCTTTTTTTCATGTATAGTTTAAACTATCATATCTATACTAATATTATAAAGCTGCAGAGTTTGTTTGTTTGTTTGTTTGAACGCGCTAATCTCAGGAACTACTGGTCCGATTTGAAAAATTATTTCAGTGTTGGATAGTCCATTTATCGAGGAAGGCTATAGGCTATATTTTATTTTCAAAAAATTAGGGATCCGTAAGAAAATTGCTATTTTCTAACCCAAGGTGTGAAATCGAGAACCTATTTTTGCGTGCGCTGCAAAGACTATTGACAATAGAACAAAATAATGTATTACGGGTTTGTAGGGCCCATTAAGATCTACAAAAAAGTCCGCGAGAGCATATATCTAACTATCATGGTTTAGTCACAATAACCGCTTTTGTGTTCGAAAAAATTATTAAATCGTCTGAAGAAAGAAACTACGTTAAATGTGTATCCTAATATTAATCCTTATCCAAATTAAGCTTTATCAATCAAGGGTATTTATGTAGAAGTAAAATACTTTTTGTTTCATCCCAATCCGACATTTCGTTTAGAAGTTATCACGAGTATAAGACGCTAAGAGTTGGTACCTAATAATGAGTTATTTGCCAAAGAGTTTTTATCAACATAATACCTAATATTAATCTTTATCCAAATAAATGTGTTGTTGAGTATGAGTATTAGATCTTAGAAGAGCATAATAAATACGTCTATACTAATATATAAAGCTGAAGAGTTTGTTTGTTTGAACGCGCTTATCTCAGGAACTACTGGTCCAATTTGAAAAATTCTTCCAGTCTTAGATAGCCCATTTATCGAGGAAGGCTATAGGCTATATATCATCACGCTTAGACCAATAGGAGCGGAGTACCAATGAAGAATGGGGGCAATAGAAGACGCAAACGACATTGCGTGGGTCAGCTATACATACTTTTTATATTATAAATGCAAAAGTAACTCTGTCTGTCTTGCTTTTACGGCCAAACGGCTGCACCGATTTGAATGAAATTTGGTATCATCATCCCATCCACACCGTATCCGGTGATGGCGACTCCCCCTGTTTAGCCTGGGTTCTCCCTTCGATGGGCTCTGATGTGACTAGCAAAACCAAACTTAGTTTTGAAAGTCCGGTTGCATTGCGCACAGTAGAGCTGGCCGTCTGAGTTGAGAGTATAGTGGTACGTGATCCTAGGTCTGGTTTTGCGCTTATGACGCTTCGCGTCTAGATCCTTCATACGGGCAGTCTCAAACCCATCGACACCCGTGGCGACTGACCTTCGCCACTCGGGTCTGAGACCAGCAAGCTGCTCCCAGGAATCTGTTGGTATGGCGCATGCGAGGAGGTTGCGCTTAAGCACGTCTTTATACCGGAGGTATTGACCGCCTTGTCTGCGTTTTCCGCAAGTTAGCTCAGAGTAGAAGATTGCTTTTGGCAATCTGTCATCGCCCATGCGTGATACGTGGCCGGTCCATCTCAACTGCCGTTTCATTACGAGTGCTTCCACTCCGGGTAGGTTCGCTCGACGCAAAACCTCTGTGTTTGCAACACGGTCCTGCCACTCAATGCGCAGAATGGATCTTAGACATTTAAGATGGAAGTTGTCTAGCTTCTTAATATCTGCTTTGTAGCAACACCATGTCTCTGCAGCATATAAAAGTGTAGGCAAGACGATGGCCTCGTAGACCCGCATCTTAGTCTGCAACCTGATGTCGTGTGAGTTCCAAACCCGTGCTCTCAGTCTCCCGAAGGCCGCTGCAGCACTCGCTATTCTGGCTAGTATCTCTGTTGTCAAAGTGTTGTCATTCTTTATGCGACTGCCGAGGTATTTGAAATGAGATACTTCTTCCAGTGCAGTATTGTTCAAGTTAATACTGGTGCGATCCTCAACGCAACCTCTAGGCGGCTGCTTCAATACTTGGGTCTTACTAGCACTGATGACTAAACCAAACCTGCAGCACGATGTGTGCAGAGAGTCTACATAACTCTGCAACGACTCCATGGAATCAGCCATAAGGCAAACGTCGTCGGCGTACAAGATGTCCAGTATACTGAGCCTCTTAATGTGTCGCCTAGCTCTAAGTCGGGAAAGGTCAAAAATACTTCTGTCGGCTCTCGAGCTTACCTCAATAAGGCTGTCACAAGTCTTCGCCGCATCTCGCATTACAGACGCAAAGTAAATGGCAAATAGAGTGGGAGCCAGTACACAGCCCTGTTTCACTCCACTGGTTACGGAAAATTGCTCCGAAAAGTCATTTTCATGCTGAACCCTCGCCCTCATGTTCTCGTGAAATTGGCGTATCAGGTTAATTAACTTTTCAGGACAACCAGCTTTCTTGAGTATGATCCACAAGGCTTGACGTGGTACTCTGTCAAAAGCTTTTTCAAGGTCGACAAAGCACATATATAGTGGACGATATTGTTCCAGGCTCTTCTCTTGAATTTGTCTTACAACAAAGATGACATCCACAGTACCTCTGTTTGGCCGAAAGCCACATTGGGTTTCTGGGAGTATTGTTTCTGCGTGGCGAGACAAGCGGGTGTTAATGATGTGGGCCAAAATCTTACCAGCTGTTGAGAGGACAGAAATGCCTCTATACGAACTGCAATCGGCTATGTCACCTTTGCCTTTGTATATTTTACAGATGGAGGCATCTCTCCAGTCTTGCGGAATAACTTCGTGCTCCCATATTTTCAACACGAGTTCAAACAGCCCATTCTTAATCCGGTGACTGCCGTATTTATAGATTTCGGAAGGTAGACCATCCATTCCTGGCGCCTTGGTATTCTTCATCCTGCCCAGAGCCGCGACAAAGTCAGCAAATGATGGTGGTTCCGCTAGGTCTTTAGCTATTGGTTGACTTTCGAGTGATTCGATGTACAACAAGTCCTCTGTATGTGTGGTGGGATTAAGAACATCGTTAAAATGCTCAGCCCATCGGGCTAATATATCTTTTTGTTCAGTAACCCGACTGGTTTTGTCGTTGTTATATATTGCAGTCGTTCTCCTAATTTTGGGCCCAAAAATGCTCTTAAGACCTTCGAAAAATCTACCAGATTGATTAGTATCAGCATAATGCTGGATTTCCTTTGCTTTATCCGACCACCATTTGTCCTTGAGAGCCCGCACCTTTACCTTTAGGTCATGATGAGCTTTCCTTCTTTCGGAAACATTTGGTGTGAGAAGACTGCGTCTATGGCTCTCTACGAGTTTTTTTATTTCCAAGTCGGAATCATCAAACCAATCTGGGTTTTTCCTTTTTGGTTTTCCAACAACTCGCAGAGCACAACTATGGAGCTTATTGGCAAATAGTTGCCATCTCTGTTCAACAGAGGCATCTTCTGTAGTCTCCGGAATAGCGTCACAAAAAGCATCATCTAGTTCCTCTACTAGATCTTTATTGTCTATTAACTTTTTGCCGTGTATCCGTGCTGGGATTCTGCATGAAGCTCTACGTGGCGCCCGCAGTTCTATTCGAAGCCTTGATCGAACAAGTCGATGGTCAGTCCAGCCCTGGGCGCCTCTCATAGATCGTGTGACTAGTACCTCTCCAATATTTCTCCTACGTACCATCACATAGTCCAAGAGATGCCAGTGCTTCGATCTTGGATGCATCCACGTGGTCTTAAATTTTTCTGGTAATCGAAAACAGGTGTTCGTGACAGTCAGATCAAACTCTGCACACAAAGTGAGAAGATCAAGTCCATTGGCGTTACATTTGCCAACCCCATGACGCCCCAGCACTCCCTCCCAGGCACCATAATCACTGCCAACTCGTGCATTAAAATCACCCAGCAAAATAATTTTCTCCGTAGCGGGTATTCCGTTGAGGACTTGCCTGAGTTCGCAATAGAATTTGGCTTTCTCCTCGTCGGGAGATGGCAATGTGGGGGCATAGACACTGATTAAATGGATGCTCTTTCTAGACGACAGATGAAGACGTAACGTGATTATTCTATCGTTAACACCCTTTGGCAAATCCTTCAATTCACCAGCCAGTTGGTTTCGAACAGCAAAACCCACTCCGCTAGCTGCTCTTTCAGAGCCTGGTTTCCCGCTCCAGTAGTAGGTGTAGCCACCAAGTCGTTCGCACAGTTCTCCACAGCCGCTAAGATGGGTTTCACTTATTGCTGCGATATCAATGTTGTACTTAGCCAGTTCTCTCGCGATCAACGCAGTTTTCCTTTCCGGGCACAAACCAGAGTCACTGTCAAGCAGGGTTCGAACGTTCCATGTTCCTATTGTCAGATCTTTTATTGAGGATATTTGTTTCTGTTTTCGACCGCGTTAAGGTGGTGAACAGTTGGCCGCGGTTTGCCATCTGCGTTTAAGGAGAGACAGACTATGTTTAGGCCACCTTTTCTAGGCCCCTCCCCGGATTGGGGAAAGCAGAGCGCTCCCTAAATAGGGCTGCTTTGTCGTCTCCTGAGCTGCCGAACAGATCCCCTGTCTCGATCGGGATACTGAACGACCATCACCAGAAGACCGCCCACGTGCAGATGCCAACTAAGGTTTGGGCACACCAGCCCGCCCCCCACCATCAGCCCTCCATCGCCGCAGGGCTTTAACTCTAAGTGCCATGGAACATGCAGGAGTCATTTGCGCGTGAATATATTACAGTGGACAGGTAGTTGCGCAGGTACGAGTCCACTCTCTCGTCCTCTAAGTCCAATTGCTAGTGGTCCGGATGGCCGGTACGGCTAGCTGGAGGTAGAGTTTGCAGGAGATCGGCCGCATGTCACTTTAAGGATCCTGACATACGCCCTTTGAGGCACTTCCCCAAGTGCCTTGCCTCATCGCCGTAGAAGCCGAGAGTATTTGCCTATATATTTATTTTTTATATTTATAATATATATAGATTTTCACAAATATTTATATATTTGTGAAAATCTATACATGCTTCATAAGTTTGCGACAGGAGACAAAATATTAGAGCTATTTTGATGTAACATTTACTGAGTTATCACAATATGCCTAAGTGTGCTTGCCCGAACGGGCAGACACGTGAGGGCAGACGACTGTGCCGCATGCGGATGTTGAATTTTGCCACTACAAATTCGTTATTATTCACTGCGATTAGATTTGTTTACATGATTTTTTGTTTATTCAGTTAATGTTCTTCGTGAAAAAATCCGACAGAAAAGGATCCGGGGGGATTTATGCACAAAAAAAGGGAAAGGGGTACGCCGCAAGATGAAATAAATGCCTGTATGAAACATATGTACTATGGGTACATGTTAAAAAGTTCTGTCTTATTACAATTATGCGAGTACAACTTCACAATTATTTATGAGCAGTGTCAATATGCAAATGCTCTTCTAAAAATCGGAGAAGATTGTATCCAACTGACAGTAACGACATGATTACACTGAGACGTGAGTTCTGGTATATGATGGCACAGATGATCTAAAAATAATATCTATTCTGATCCGCCGACTAATGAGACAGTTATCAAATAAACGAATGGATCATATCATGTCAGACGTGGAGGAAGATGTTATCGAATACCTCTCCGGAAATAGAAGGGACACTGAACCAGTCATATTATAGCTTATGCATAGAGTTTCTCAACTCTTTACAATTATCAGGAGCGCCTTACCCTAAGTTGAGACTGAAATTTAATGTTCCAGTCCTATTAATGAGAAATCTTGAGCGCCACTGCTATATAATGGTACACGGCTACAAAATACACGTCTGGGGTACAACATTGTAAAAGCTACAATCATGATGCATGGAATGGCAAAAGGAGAAAATATTTTAATGACACGTATTCCAATAATTCAAACTTATTTGCAATTTCAATTTAAAAGAATGTAGTTTCCACTGAAAACAAAATTTGCAATAACAATTATCAAAGCCCAAAGACAGACGCGTAAAGTTGCAGTTCATTTAGAAAAAAACATGTGTTTCCCATGGGCAGCATAATCACGTGTATCAAATCCGCTAAATCTCTATATTTTGGTAAAAGATGGCAAATCAAAAAACGTAGTTAATAAAATTGAAAAAAATGAGAATTTGCTTAGCCTGAGAGAAAACTCAAGTAGAATCCAACCGGAGTGTCAACTCCAATCCAAGTGGAGGCAACCGTACTCGCTGCGAACCCAGACAATGCAGAACCAAACCGTTAGGTTCGAGAGCGTATTTCTAAGACTGAGGCGATGACTTCCAAGGCCAGCACGTGTTGTTCTGTAGGAAAAGGGAGAAGGTGGGATCAGTTGGAAGAACTCTTCAGAACACTCTCCATGGTAAAGCGATAGAGGACTGCCATAGAGGCGATGTCACTCCGCAACTGCAGAGGCCCAAGGGACTCGGTGGTATCAGGACTGTTGATCATGCGGACTGCTCGCCGCTGCAACCGATCGAGAACATCAAGCAAATACTGCGTGTATCCATCACAAAGATGAGAACAGTACGCACGAGCGAACCTGGGTCTTATAAAGAGCTTAGAGAGAAGCGAACGGTGCCAGACCCGGTTGAAAGCCTTGGCCATGTCAAATGTCGAAATAAGCTCATGTAAAACACTTTTTATTTAATGTACTTATAGAAATACTTAAATGTGTTTTTAACAGTGAAACGTGTGTGTCCTATTTTTAAAATAATATTATCCTCAATAATTAAAGCTGCTACCCAAAGTCACTATTACACGCGGACGAAGTCGCGGGCACAGCTAGTTTAAAATATAAAAAGTGTATATATTACATGTAATAGATTTTAGTAGAAAATGTAAATATTAGCATTTTAAATTATTTTTAACATTATTTACAAAATACCTTAATATTTTGATTTCAGTGGTATTGAATTCGGTGTTTTCCGTGGCAATGTGTCAACCTTCTACTAAATGTGTCCACCTTCTACTAACTTTTTAAGACCGTAAATCATAAAATATTTCTCTTGTTCTAGTATTGTCATTATGTCAGATTCTAAGCAAGGTCACTCGGCTAAGAAAAGATTGGCTAAGACGTCGGAAAGCCCGAATTAAGAGTCATCCAGAACTTTACGCAATACACAAGGAAAAAGACAGGAAGCGTTATTATGAAAGGAAGAATGAAGGAAAGCCTGTTAGTGAATTAATTCGTCGTTAACAACGCATATATAGAGAGAGGAGTACAATATCTTCGGACAAACATAATCGGAAAAAAGGCTCAGAGAGTTGAAATGCCTTGAAGAAGATTTAATAGTCATACCAGAAGCAGTCGATACAAATGGTGATCCTTTGATAACTTCACAATCGCAACTGAAACCTTCCGTGATTTATTAATATAGAGTCAGTCAATCATTTCATCTTCTTTAACACAGCGTATTAGGACTTATCGAGAATTGTCAGTACCATTGTGTCCATCTAGTGATGCCAGTTTTGCTTCAAACTCACAGACTGGAGTTGGCAGGTCTAATGACTGATAGGGAGTTGCCTTTGACTCTAAAGGCTAATGGGACTAATCCCGCCCTCACACCCACCACTGTAACTCCTGTACACCAGGATCAACAGCAGTGGCCCACGAACACACCGAGTTATGACACTCGGCAAGTCCCAGGGAAAATAAACTGTCTTGGAACCCGCAATGAAACTAATCAGAAGAAAACCGGAGGAGTTGGAAATAAAAAAAGTCCAGTTCCCTATTTAGTAAAGAGGTAGACAAAATGAAAACAAACATAAACAAAGTCAAAATAGGCAGACACCTTTTTTGAACCGGGAAGTATCACGGATAAGAAAATTATAGGTCCTAAGTGAGCTTTATTCGATTACTATAGTATGTATGGTAGAATAGCCTAAACGCACGGAAATTCATCGAAGTTAACACAAGATCGACATAGTATACCGCCCCAGATGTTAATTGTAAGCTTGCAAAGCATTATGTTACGTTCATCGTACCAAAAATTACATTCTCAGAGGACATGATGAGCTGACTGTTAACTGCTAGAATCAGGTGTTGAGCGTTGCCACAAAGGTGTTTCGACTAATTAAAAAGCGTGTACTTTGCTCTTAAAGTTTCCTTGGCCTGTGAGAAATTGAGCGACACAGTGATCCACCCTCGAGCCATTCCCTCGACAACCGTTCGCGAATAGATGGAATGAACTGGTAAAGGTAACGCCCCTTAGATGATTCGTCCCATCGTTATTGCCTTTCGTCCATGAGGTCGTTATAGACATTGGACTGCTAGACCGGCTCTAGAGACTAATAAAAAGCCAGATAGCAAAGTTATTATACGTAGACTTAAATACAGCATGAATATTTATGTTATTCATACATCTTGAATGAATTACAGAGAAATGTAAAGGCCCCACCTTTTTGATTTAAGAAATGAAGAAGTAGGAACTATATACTTAACTTTTTTAAGCTTCATGCCAAAGTTGATTATAGAAGGTTTATGTAACGTAATAAACAACGTGTAATTAATCAAATAATTGTTTTATTGTAATATATATCAGAAGTCCCTTTTGCTTACCTGAATTTATAATAAAATACTGTTTTTTTTTTATATGGAACTACCATGTAAATAATTTGAAAACATATTTAACATTTTTGATTTCGGTGAAAATAAAGTCGATTTCGGTGGACGCCATTTAAAAAAAATTAAATTTCTTCGTAACCATTCATCCAATAAGAGTGCCTCCAGTACAGATATTTTCCAAATAATATATAGTATTTGAATTTCTTACTAATATATTGAAATTTAGAAAACAAAATTAGCCACCGAAGTCAACTGAATAATGAGTTACCTGAGAAATACCCAGATATAGATGTTTAAAATGTAACTGGTCTCATTATTTTATTTAAAAATATTATATGGGTCTCCGGTATCATTACTCACTCGGCAAGCGCTGTTTCACTCCGGTCGAGCCAACCCATTCATGCCGAAGCGAGGCTCTCCCACTGCTAAGCTTTCCTAAAGTACGCTGTAGCCCTCGGTCCTCTGCCCTCCACCTCCTGTCTACCCCAGCTACCATCCCCAAGTCGTTCGTACAAATGGCTGAGGATGTCCTAACCTTTGTTTATCACTGGAGAGAGATGTTAACAATGTCTTACACTTTTCAAATAGATATCAGGTTCTGTTTGCAATAATGTATTGTTTTCACCAAATTATATGTATTTCAATTGTATAGTGCTGTTTACTAGTTTGTAAAAAAAAAGTTTTTAGGTCTGTTAAGAAATGGGCCATTTCGATTACTTACTACATACGACTTATATCTATTGGAATTTAAGACATTCACTTTTATTAAACCATTTCGATATCATACCTTTTTAAATAATACATATTGGTATACATGTCAATTGATTAAGTATAAGCTATCCTTTAGTATAAGTCGGGTGAGTGGGTAATGACCCACTGTAATAATAAAAAGCGTTGTGAACAATGTTCACAACGCTTTTTACCTTCAACTCATAATCACCTTCAAACTTCACTTCGGAATCTTTGTTATAGATAATAACATGTGAAAGTGGTCGTCAAACTTCTAACAGTTTTGTGACGAGATAAAAAGTATTGAATGGATCGTTGTTTGCACCACAAGCGGCGTGTTTGTGTGAAGCAGAACACACTTAATTAGAGGCGAGTGAGGTTTGTGCTCGTAGAGATAATTGGACATATCTAATGTGGCGTGATGTCGGAAGTGCCATCGATCAGAGCGCGGGCGGCGGCGGCTGGCGAGCACATGCAGCGCCGCGCCTCGCCGACGCTAACGGTTTGTTTGTAGCCACCGCCGCGAGCGCGCCGCCCCCGGACAACCCCTCGGCGCATTACGCGCTTTTTGTTGCACCGATATTACGTAAAAACACGACATAGCTCAAGTTACACAGCGCCGCCGCCGACGCCCAGCGCTTTCACGTTCATTAGCCAACATGTTCGCTTAATGAATTTTATTGACTCTTCCATTAGTTAATTATATAATTAGGAGCAGCCGCTGAATCGCTCCGATGTGTCAAATAATATCGAGTGATGCTAACGCCGAATGATTGCGATTGACACGATCACACTACTAAGTATTGGTTGTACCTACTGTCTACAGTTGTCGGTTTTTTTTTTATATTTGGCCCGCCTAAATGACTCTACTCTGCCTGATGGAAAGCATAAGCAGAATCCAAGAGTGGTGGTCACCATACTCACTGCGAATGCAGACAATGCAGTATGGCGACCCACACCATGGCGGCCTAGTGATGCTGCTGCATCTTTTAGTCTAGTCAACAAGTATGGACCTTGTTGACTAGACTAATTGGGCCTCCGGTCTCGCACTCACCAACGGAACATGACAGCGCAAACGCTGTCATTTTACGTTGATGTTCTGTGCGAGGGTAGTACCGCAGCGGTCGAGCCGGCCCAACCGTGCTGAACTCAGCGTGGCTCTACTACCTTGTAGAATTATTAATTGCTACTCTACGGCACTAAAATGACAGCATTGCAATAGAGTAGGGGCTTATTATTTATTAAATGTAAAGTATGCACTTTATGCATATTGCTCAGCAAATTTTATGATCACGACTGTCATAGAAGATTCCTTAACCTGAATAAACGGACTTTAGTCGAGGTATTGTTTTTTTTTGTTAATAAAAATACATTTTCCACCTTAGGATTTACATCCTGTGTCACGGGGGACTTTACGAACATTTATTTATTTATTTACGAACACAAAGAACACCCAAACCCAGCTCAACAATTTGTGGATCACACTAAGCGTTGTCCCATGTAGGATTTGAACCCACAACACTTGGCACAGTGGAAAGCGGCGTGACGACCGCTTAAACCACTAGACCAACCGTGCAGTCATATTGTAACACTTAATCGGCAATCATTAACAGTAGCGTCCATTATTATGTAGACTTGATGTGCTGTGCCGAACTTCAATCAGCAGCACTTGAGCAGTGCCTTAGGCAAGTAAAGGCGTATAGACAAACTGTTGGTATTTGCTGAAAGGTGTCCGCCAAGTGGCTCGTCTCGCTCGATCACATAGACGCGGCTCGTGACAGCGCGCTCTCCGTCACCGACACATCAGTTATTTATCGAGTGAGGATAGCAGCGCGACCGCATACCTGCAATATGGCGTACATCGCCCGAGTGCCAAAACTTGCAACATGTCAAAAGTGATATGTGTTTAATTGGATTTCGGCTCATTACCTAAGTGTAATATAATTAATTTATTAGTACACCTGTCGTACAGCGCGCCGCGCGGTGTCATGTGCCGAATCACTATCGCACGAACTGACGATGTACTCGTACTTAATGTAGGCAACATCTCCGTCAACACGTCGGTTCGTTATTAGATTTCATCTATGAGCATTGTATATACCTATGTCATGCAATACCTATGGTTGGCAACTGAAATAGTAATCGTATTTAGATATTCAATGTTATGGCTAAAGATGTGGCTTTAAATACTATAAGTACTACAAGACGGTAAGACTCTACTGTAGGGGGGTAAGTTATCACTTGAATAGGTAAGTAGGTAATCCTTACAAACAACTACCGCTGTAAATATTTACCTTCTGGAAGAACAGAAACCACAGAACAGAGAATAATCTTATTTTTCAGTTCTGTGACAGAAACAATCAGAGTAGGTATCTAAAAGAAGGACTCCTGAGTGTATGCAATGTTATTGTGGTATTGCTCTTCAATGGCAACCTGTATTGCACTTATTCCTATCATGAAACTGTTACTGTAAACACATGTATAAACGTCGGGGAGGCAACTACGGTGCGCACCAAAAATTCACCTGTCTTGGACTTGTTGTACGACCCTCGTCAATTTAATGTGATTAAATTAGGTACGTTAGATATTTGAAAAATAATAAATTGTATGCATTTAGAAATGTATAAGTATAATATGTTTTTCAGCAGTCTGGTACTATTGTATTCAATAGTACAGGCTTTGCCTAGTTTGGGATAAGACGGCCGTGTGTGAGACGTGTGAGGATATCGTTATGAATCGAGCAATATTTCTGTGCACACCTTGTTAAAATATTAACTCGCTCGCACCATAAATATATTCAAGCTATAATTCGGAAGCACTGCTTAACCTGATAGGTGCTTCTTGTAGAAACTTTAAACTCAATTTATATCTATAGGACGTTCGGACAGTCAGAAATATTTGGGAATTGTATAATAAAGAAATAATAACATATAAAAATAATATAATAATAAGAGAAGCATATCAAGTTAGAAAAGTGTTTTGGTGCTGCAGGTTTCTAAGCAACTCATATTTCTAATTGAAATCTTAGTTCAATTTCGGTGATTTCGTTCTTTTAAATATTAACTTTCAGTATTTGGACATTGATCGAATCATCAACACATATAGCTATGTTAGTATATAGCTATATAATCATACATATCATCAGTTTCACTGGAGCTTTATTAATTGATTCTTAAATTTGATTTCTCATTTTCATATTGAGACGTCTAAATTAAAGCAAGCACAAATTTTCCTAAATTTGTTAACGCTTCATATAATTTTCGCCTTATACCACAGCTTGTAGTACAGTAACACTCTCTATACAATAAACGTAGTACTGGGCGAGGGATCGGAAAACCCATGCATAACGGTATGCGTTATAAACGGTTACCGAATCAATCTGTAACCGTTTCAAAGGGTTACTCATTGATTCGGTTAACAGATTATATATGTTATTGTTTTAACCCAAACAATAAGGGTTAACCCAAATGAAAGGGTTTGTGTTTTAGAAATTGTTAACCCAAATGATAGAAGTTAACTCAAGATTTCGGTTATTATACGACGTGACGCGACTTAACCCAATTCGAAAATTAATCAGTTTTACTTGATCTCTTGTGAGAAATATATTAGCCGAGATCCCCTCTTCCCATCTCACGCAAATAATGAACGTCACCGACTACTGTAACGCAAAATGAATCATGGACCTACAAATATCCAGAAACCTATATCAAATTTGGTTAAGGTTAACCGAAATTATCCTGTATTAGACTATTCCTGTTAACAGTTATAATTCGGTAACATCTATTTATGTTAATCCTAAATTTAGGTTAACCCATTTCCAAAAGGGTAATTAACAGATTATTTCGTTTAGGTTAACCCAAACCGGAATATCCCTTACTGGCTACCTACGCAGCTACGTCAACACCCCGGACATACGACAGACTGTCATCTCAATAGGTAGGTAAGGTATGCACCAGGTTTGAGTGTCGTACGTCATAATTTTCGATTTAAGTCGTTTAGAGTTTTTTTTTTTTTTTTTTTTTTTTTTTATTATGTTTGGCCCGCCAAAATGACTCTACTCTGCCTGATGGAAAGCATAAGCAGAATCCACGAGTGGTGGCCACCATACTCATTGCGAATGCAACAATGCAGCATGGTGACCCACACTATGGCGGCCTAGTGATGCTTGTGCATCTTTTAGTCTAGTCAACAAGTATGGAACTTGTTGACTAGACTAATCGGGCCTCCGGTCTCGCACTCACCAACGAAACACGACAGCACGCTGTCATTTTACGTTGATTTTCTGTGCGAGGGTAGTACCGCCCCGGTCGAGCCGGCCCATTCGTGCTGAAATCAGCGTGGCTCTACTACCTGTTTAGTTTCCATTGATTCTAACTAATTTTGGTTTTAGTGTCGGTGTTTAAATTATTATTGTGTTTTTTTGGTGTTTTAAATTAGTTCAGATTGTTGCTATCAGTGGAGAGAAATGTTGCCGTAGGTCGCGACGAGCTGGGTCCAGTGGCTGAAGATTGGTCTGGGAGTGCCGGTTCCCGAGGTGGGGTGCGGAGGGCGCGGGCGGCGAAAGGCGTGCGTTATCGGAATAATTGTCACACCGATAATATATCTGTGTCGGGGAGCGAGATAGTATCGCAGTCGCGGAATTAACACGTTGCAGTGCGCGGCCGCCGCGACAACGCGACCAAAACGAACCAGGCTTTGTGTCGCTATCTCACCACGCATCGGCTTTGTCTCACACCAGCCTCTTATTTATGTGGAAACTCGCAGCACTCGGGCTGCAGGCGCGCCCGACCGAACAGCCCGCACAATAACAATAATAATTGATAATGACCCAAGTTATGCGTGCACTAACTCCGTAAATTATTTTTATCTTATTTCTTTCTTTAAGCCATAACTTTGTAAAGATTTCTTAATTTCCTTAAAACGTAATGCTATATATGATGTACCTACCTAATATACTCGTATAAAGGTTACGTTGTTCTAAATAGCTGCTCAGGTACAACTGGGACTAGCTAAACTGAAACTGAAATAAATGGCCTCCCTTATAAAGGATACCTAACCTATACCTACTTAGGTTCATCAGACTATTAGCCTGTTCGTGTAGTCACACATTAGTCAGTAGAGTAGTAGGTAGTAGAGCCACGCTGATTTCAGCATGAACGGGCCGGCTCGACCGGGGTGGTACTACCCTCGCACAGAAAATCAACGTAAAATGACAGCGTTCGTGCTGTTGTGTTTCGTTGGTGAGTGCGAGACCGGAGGCCCAAATAGTCAACAAGTTCCATACTTGTTGACTAGACTAAAAGATGCAGCAGCATCACTAGGCCGCCATGGTGTGGGTCGCCATACTGCATTATCTGCATTCGCAGTGAGTATGGTGACCGCCACTCTTGGATTCTGCTTATGCTTTCCATCAGGCAGAGTAGAGTCATTTTGGCAGGCCATACATAAAAAAAAAAAAAAAGAGTAATGAAGGCTCTTGATGACACTGTTAGAGATGTCTAAAGTTGGAACTAATACTGATGTAACTTGTAACATCTATAAAAGTTCGTTTGGATGCATCTAATGCTTGTACACAATCTTTCCGTCGTGTGTGGTGTATGTGTATGATTACCGGTCTGGTAAATCAGTGCGAGGCCTTTTTGTTTTATATATTTGAAAGAATAGTGCAACGCAACACATACTGCTGCTTGAACATATAGGCATATGCCGACCACAGTCGTCACTGGCAACCTGTCAAAACAACAGGCGGAATGCATGTCAGTCGATCATAATCGAGCGCCAGTAGCGTGGCGTTTGATTTAATACGCGCTGCTCGCAAACTATCTACGGCAGCGGCAGCCTTTGCTGCGCCACATAGTGCAAGCTCAACTAATAACATTTTAGTAAAATCCCCATGATTGCAATCAAATGTCTATTGTTTTTAATGTGTTTACTACAAAATAAATGTATGAAAGCATAATGGATTATTACTTATTTATTCAATTGAAAACAAGATTGTATACATGAGCACTGCCTATGTGTATGCTATGTTATGGCATACTAGTGCTGTGTATAGTGTCTGTGGGACGCACCAGGTGACGTGCAAGTACACCAGCACGTGAGCCAGTGTAAGTGCTCCAAGTGGTCGCTCTGCGGCGCGGGCGCGGAGGCTGCGCCGCCCGTGGGCGGGGCCTGGTGCGACGTGTACCTGTGCTGCGGCCCGGCCTTGCCCACACCTAATTATATCTTCTTGCCGGCCTCGAATATGGCAATACGGAGCGTCGATATCGCGGCCGCAAGAAATATATCTACCCCCTTATGACATAACTCATTTTACGTAACAATTAATTGTGAAACAAGTTGTGACTTCTTAAACATCTATATCTTTTTAAATGATAAAATGTTATATTAATTTACACTATACTATTAAAATTAACACTTATTTGGTCATAACACCATTACAAAATTAAAAATCACATTAAAAATAAATAAAATAAAATAAAATAGGAGTTCACGGGACTATCCGCAATGCGACATGCGCTAGCACTTGTACTGCTTGTAGCTAGCTGCACTCGTCCAGCAAGTCGACAAGTTTAGGTTTAGTTAGGTACTTGTTTGTTGTTGCTTCGTAGTAAAAACTCGCTCCGCAATTTGTGTAAAATCAACATTCAACACTATATCAATTTGATCTGACCAAACTTGTCTAATATACCTATTGGTTGTGTTTGGAACCGGTAACGTACTAAATGTACGAATATAAAATAAAAGGTAAAATTGTCCACCTCTGGAAAGCTCAGCAAATCATTGGCTTTGATTGATCGTGTAATTACTCAACAACTAAAGTTCGCGCTCACTATTAAATACAAAACATGTCACTGATACAGGAAATATAATTTTCACGGTGAATGAAACTCTGAAAGTTCCCCTTTCGCTTAGAGTTACTCCCCCATGCCCCGCTCCGGTTCACCCACCGCCCGCTCACGGCGCGGCGGTGACGCAGCCTCTCAGTTCATTTCGCGAATAAATTCATCACGCGCGTTAGACGAGGGCGCGGTGTACCCCGAGCCGCAGCCGCCTCGCGCGAGTCACGACTATCGACGGGAAGTAAACGTGTGTTGATACGTCTTACAACAATGAGGTATTACAATATTCGGCTAGCTATTATAACTAATGCTCAACATAATATAATTAATTAATACCTTATATGAAAAGGTTTTCTTTGTTTTTGGTTTATTATTTACTTCGATCACGTACCGATCACGTACACGTATCGATCTTGACGATGATCCGTCGTCATCGTTAAGATCGATACGTGCAGACAGTCAGTGAACAAAACCCCACATTAACTTTAACACAAACGGAATCTGTCAACTCATTCACTTGGCGCCTTTCACGTTTATTCATTTTTTTTATATGTATATGAGTCTGCCAAAGTAACTCTACTCTTCCTGATGGGAAGTGGAAGCAGAACCCAAGAGCAGTGGTCACCATACTCATTGCTCGTGCAGACAATGCAGCAATGCAGCCTGGTGACCCACACCATGGCGACCTATGGGCCTCCGGTCTCGCACTCACCAACGAAACACGATGGCACGAATGCTGTCATTTTAGATTGGTCTTCTGTGATGTGATGTGGTGTTACTTATAACATTTACGCTTCATTTAGTGAGTTTACGAGTTTCTGCCCAAAATAAGAACATAGGGAGAGGTAATGGGTATGTTCGATACCAAAACGCCTATCTAGTATAAACTAAAATATGATAATGGCAACACTATGGTTTTGTCATTTCTTGGTTTGACATTTTGAAATGTCATGTCACTCAGTAATGGATTTCTCGGGAAACGGGTCGAACAAGTGTAATATCACCGTACGGACGGTTTGTTTTTGAGGATCTTGGCACGGGCCAAGTTTGTAGTGCCCGCAGTGGGCCTGATAGCTTTGTAGTACCGACCAGGTTGCACTGGCCGTGGTCACAGGCTGACTGAGACCTGAGCCTGTGACCACGGCCAGTGCAACCTGGTCGAAACGTCAGGCAAAACAGAGGTATGTAGTACCTTGAAATAGTGATCGCGTTAATTCCCGTAAAAATAATAATAATTATATAATCGGTATTTGATTTTGAATGTTGATTTTATTTGTACACGAAACCTGGTGTAATTGTACAAGGATCTTAGTACAAGGACTTCGATATAGGGGCGCCCCTATACCCTTCGGATGTCGACGCAGCATACACCGGTTAGTGATAAGAAAATTGTAACTTATTATTTAGAAAGAGGTGAAACGCCTCTAGTTTGAATGCTTTCCCCAGGACCACAGGAGGACAGTTGTTCGATTGACTACTGACTGATCAAGGTTCCCTTACACCAAGGGCCGAAGCCGCTGGTGAAAGGAATTAAACAGGGTAGGTACATGACCCCTCTGCACAGAGTCCAACTTTACGATTTCAAATAGTTATGAAGTATGACGTGAGTTCTGACTACATACAAATGACTCTCTCCCTGAATTGATACTTGGATTCACTTTGATGTCTATCATAGGGACATACGAGGTACGGTATGTATTATGAAGTGTATATATCTTTATCATTAAATATCTACAGACATTGCTGTCTGTTCCGTTAAAAGTCGTAGATATAGTACTGTATTCTTAAGTAAATTACTTCCAATTATTTAAATAGTCCCCCACAAGAGCAGCACGGGCTGATCTTGAGCACGTTCGACTAATAACCAGCGTGTAGCGTAGAGTAATTAGTCAGGAGTCAGTCGCCGACAGCACCCGTCCTACGGGATTACCGCCTTACATCTCTGTCGCTATGAAAACAATACTCGCGCTCAGCGAACATTACACACCGACTAGTTGGGCCTATGTTAGGGACCGCACACGACACGAGTCGCTCGGACAGTACTCATGGGGATTGTTGCTCTGTCGAAGTCACGTATATAATGATCAGGAAAAGATTAATGTAATAAGTAACTCACAGACCTATATACCCGAAAGGGTTTAGCAGAGATACGCCTCCACATTAAAACTTAAATGCTAGAAAACCATTATGTACACGTAAGAGTAATCTCTTCAGTAAGTATATTTAAATGAAGAGGTCGATCGTGGTCCGTTTTCATGGTATCCGCAGTGTTTCGGTGACAGCGTGGAGCGTGTCGTGTTTGTTTAGTGAACACATGCGCACCTCTAGCGCAGTGAGTAATCCTCGCGGCTTAGGGCGCGGGCCGGGGTCGCTGCCGATGCTGCAGCTGGGATTAGCGCGCACGAGGTGTTAAGCCGCGCGTGTTAACCCGTGTGTAGTGATCCTCAACCCAACGACCTCGACTTACACCCTCTAAGATACTATTGACAAATATGTATGCATTCATGCATACGCAAGTGTTAATGACGACAAAAGAAGTGTTTACTGAATAATAGATAAAGACATATAGGTACTTGTATAGGAAAATAACACGTTGCACTTACTTATCGAGTGTAACAATTAGTAAGGTGTTTACACCCGTATTATGTAAATGTTACAGTTCGTCAGAACTGCTAACTTATTCAGTTATTTTATAGTTTTAATTTCAGAAATATGCACGGTGCGTGCGTACCTACGTGTCGCTTTATAGGGCTCCGTACACAATGGGTAAAAATGGGACCCTATTATTAAGACTCCGCTGTCCGTCTGTCTGTACGTCCGTCCGTCTATCTGTCACCAGGCTGTATCTCATGAACTTTGATAGCTAGACAGTTAAATATTTCACAGACAATGTATTTCTGTTGCCGCCATAACAACAAACACTAAAAACAGAATAAAATAAATCTAAGGCGTTTTCCACACAATAAACGTGATCATTTTGCGTTTTGCTCAATATTAATAACGGCAACAGGTAGGCTCTTGAAATGTCTAGATAATGGTACGGAAACCTTCCAGCGCGAATTCGACTCGCACTCGAACGATTTTTATAACATTCTGATGTCCTGCAGTTGCATTTCGATCTCGCGATCACCGTGTAATATCTCGCGATCTCATTTAATAATGATCGGCGACACGTAGAGATGTCGTTCGCGACAGCAACGTGTCGCGGCTGTGACGCGCCGCAAACGGCGGTGATTTACTTCGCCCGATGTCACGGCGCACATTAGCCGCGCGATGTGTATGCGCTCACTATAAATACACCATGCGACATTTACCTTTGTGTTTTAATCCCGGACTAAATCGAGCGGCCCGCAGCGCTCGCCTACAAATAACGCACAATAAATCCCGCGAAGAATGCCACTTTTGTTTCGGCGCGTCGGCCCTTAATCTCTCGAGACCGTTTCACCGCTACGCTACAGATTCGGCTATCACGTATTGAGTTGCGCCGATCGTTAAACGCCCACTCGCACTCATTATTCACAACGGACTCAGTGCTGCTGTGCTGCACTTAGCTCGGTGTCGAGTGCCCGGTTTGAAAGAATCGCCCGTTTATCTCGGTGTATTGCGTTGCGTTCAGCCGCCATTCATAACACGATCAATATTGTTCTGCAAATATATCGATCCACTTGTCTCGTATTAACTAAGATGTATTACCGAATAGTCTGTAGGTCGCTGCTCACACTGTCCGTCGGTGTCGGCTACTGGTGCGCGGTGCGCGCTGGCGGCAGGCGGGCCGCGCACCGATTCATCTCTTCGTTGACATGTTTACGAGCCCTCGCCCCGCCTCCCGCACCGCACTGCTTCGCCTCACCACCGCGGACACCGTCGGCTCCGCAGTTCTTATTGCATTGCGCGAGCTTCACTCACAAATAAATTAATTTAAATGGAGGAAACGTCGGTGATGCGACAGAAAGTGCTTATCAGATGGCGAGAGGGGGTGGGGGAGACCTGAGCTGGATGTGAAGTGCACCGCTGATATGTTTATTGTATTATAACTGGCGAACATAACTCAGAACCAAAGCCACTGTTATAGATTTACTAGCAGATGATCATCGCAGCTCTAAATTAGTCGCGGCTCATTACACAGCTACACACTCATTATGAGACTAACAGTCGTATGTCACACACCGGTTTTGCAGAATTGTGTGAGATGTTAAACCGAAAATATCAATAATATAGAAGCAATGCATAAGTCGTTTTTAAATGTTAGTTTTCTCTGTTTCCAGACTCCAGAGAGGTCTCACAGCAATTTGCGAAGAGAAAAAAAGGGGAATAAAAAGAACCAAATAAAAGTATATCACACGATGTTTTAATAGTTATTTGTTATACAAGAGTGCAAAGTTGCTTTTTAACCGCGTGCTTAATTTTGATGAGCGATCAAGCGAAGGGGGTCAAAAATTTGAATTCTGAGCGTCAACGAGGGAATCAAACAGCACAAGGTGAAAAATCTTTGCACTCGAGTGCAACACGTAATTTTCATCCCACCTCCAGAGGAAATGATTAAATGCAAAAAAAGCATTTACGATCACAAGATAGGTACTAAATAAAAACAAAAAGTACACCAAGAACGTTCCGAGTCTGGTACGTAGGTACTTAGTAATTCCTACTATGTTAAGAGTAGGGTATAAAACATGAGAAAATAGCAACGCCAGGTTCCTTACTGCTTAAATATATGCTTAAGATACTTCAGCAGAGAACTAAGGCTTATTTCACTTGAAAGATTGTTAGATACTTTACCTACATATTGTACACCAAAGGACCTAGTATTGTATAATGTAGAAATGTGTTACGTTACAGTACAATATGTACAGCACAAGGAAAGGAGTTCCTTGGGGGCTGGGAGGGTTTGGTCATTGTCCTGCAGTGGACGTCTTTTAGCAGAGTAAATGATGATGTTCGTGTTGAAATCATAATACAGTCAACAGGTAACGTGCAAATTGCTACAAGTCATCTCTTGAATTATTGATAATTAAAATTGTTTCACAAATATTCTTAGTGACAATCTATATACACACATCAAAAGTGTCTAGGGATCAAGCATTTTTATGCGGATTTCTTGAGATTGAGATGTGGCTTTGGCCCTGGCCTGCTCAGTCGCCAGACTTGAACCCGATTGAGCATGCATGGGATATGCTACAGAGAAGAGCTCTGCCGAATATGGAGGGTATCCAGTCGCAAGAAGACCTTTTTTTGTTGTTGCAACGAACATGGGCGGCCATTCCACAGCGTGTTTGGATGAACTCATTTTGAGTATGCCAAACCGATGTTCTTGTGTTGTTCGTGTTCGCGGTAGAAACACGGATTATTAATTGTTTAAGTTACCTAATAAAATGTTAAAGAAAACTGTTATTTCAGTCTTTTTTTCGAACTTTAATGTTAGTGGTTCAAATGTCAAAAATCCCTTTATTAGGAAAATGGCAAATTTCTTTATTAATGCAAAGGTGACTTGGTTCATCGTTACTGTGACAAACGAAAACACTTTATTTGATGAATCCTTAAAGAAAATTTTAATTAATATCAATCAGGAGAAAAGTTATTGCAAAAATATATGTTGATCCCTAGACACATATGTTGACCCCTAGACACTTTTGATGTGTGTACTTCTATACTAATATTATAAACGCGAAAGTTTGTGAGTATGGATGAATGTTTGTTACTCTTTAACGCAAAAACTACGGAACGGATTTGGATGAAACTTTACAGTAATATAGGCTACAATTTGCCGCGATAACCGACATATACGCGGGCGTAGCCGCGGGCAACAACTAGTATCCTATAATTGTATAAATGTATAAAATCTAATTTGTAATGAAGCTTACGATGGGTTTTTTTATTGAATAGAGGGTAAACGAGCAGATGTATCGCCTGATGGTAAGCAATTACTGCCGCCCATGGACACCCGCAACACCAGAGGCGTCGCAAGTGCGTTGCCGGTCTTTTAGTCCGCTGGCCGGCGATTTGTTAATCCCAATTAATTAGTAAATATATTCTACATGTCTCTCAACATTTGGCAAACATCACCAATTATCTTCCTGATTACAACAGTATTCTGATAGCTCTGCACTTAGTTTGAATGTGGGCCTGACATTCTTTAGACACATGGAACGTCTGATTAGAACAATACATCTGTAATGTTGTAGTGAGTGGTTCAGTGCAGCGCGGCGAGGAGCGTCGCACGTGCGCGGTCGTCGCGCGATAAATCTTTGGCTGTCTAGCGTGCGCGCATAAATTGTGCCCCCTCCCTCGCACCGCCTGGCGCGGCGGGTAAATATAAACTACGTCAGGTATTGTTACCACTCGACGTTTGGTATGTCTTCATAATAACGCTATGAATGAGCAGCGTCCGTCAGTCCGTCCCTCAGTTCGCCCGAGCGGCAAACCGAGCGTGTACTTGCAATGAAAGCCATGCTAAACTTGACGGAACAATAGATAGATGTCATTAATCATTATTACAGCTGTGAATCTCCTTACAACCACAGATGTGTAACTAATTTGCTAATTTAACGTACCTGATATGTGTGTACGCACTACTGCTGCTTTTATTTAAGAAAAATATAATTATCCCAAAATGTCCTTTTAATTATTTATTTAAAACTTTATGCACGTTTGTACATTGGTGGGCTTAATGCCCAAGGTATTCCCTTCTAAATAGCCTTAAGGTGGTGTAGAAATCTTGTAAGGTAGGTGGTGCACAGAGGTTAAAATATAAAACTAACTACAAACCCAAAAAAGATTTACATATGGACGGCAGAAAGCGCAAAAGTCGTATCTCGAAAATTTGAATAAATGACTTTTGTTATAATTTTCATCGGAAAAAAAACCCGCGTTGAATGGTCTGTATCTCAGGTTTAGGTAGAGAAAAATAACTTTAACATTTCAACTTTATGTCTTTTTTATTTACCTTCTAGTTGTTCAATCCTTTTGCCAATGCAGCGTTCACCGTGTGAAGTTTGCAATGTCTATAGGGCCCATGGTATAGTCTATAGGTCACCTAACGAGCCCTTTGAGAGAACACTCGTTTATTTAGGTTTTTTATGGAATAGGTGGCAAACGAGCAGACGTATCGCCTGATGGTAAGCGATTACCGCCGCCCATGAACACTCGCAACACCAGAAGCGTCACAAGTGCGTTGCCGGCCTTTGGGGGATGGGGGGAGGGGTTGGGGGATGGGCCACCGGTCTCCTCACTCACTCGGTGAAACACAGCTATTTCACACCGGTTTTCTGTGAGGCCGTGGTATCACTCGGGTCGATCCGGCCCATTCATGCTGAAGTGTGGCTCTCCCACGGTAATTTCGTCTTTATGGTGGAATACTGAACACCATTGCCCACTGACTCATATCCCCTTTTTCCAGACTTTGTAGATCTTAATTGAACCATTTAAACCTCACACCATATAAATATTATTGGATATGATATTTCTATAGCTATTACATTTGTAGAATCACGAAACTGAATTATTATAAAATGTCCAACTGAGTTAATAAAATCTAAAACGATGTCTCATCCCGATACTATTTTTTCCTGACGTAGGTATGTGGATTTGATACGAAAAAACGTAGACGACGCTGAAATAACCATTTGAATTAGAAGATTATTTGGTAATAGTAATTCTATATCAATGAGAAAGACGAGAGTGTGTAGTATTAAGTATTAGAACGAAACGCAATATGTCAAAGGTTGCAACTTCCCTCCTAGAGGAGGCGCTGGTGGGTTAGAATTAGGAAGATTACCTACGTGCTGCATTGTTAAAAAGTATACTGTAAAACAAACTAAAATAATAAGTATATGGTGTTCCCCCAAAACAGTTGTTTTATTAAACAACGTTACAGAGAGTATTCAAATTACCTACGTTAATTTCATGATTCATAGGTGGATAGTACTTTAGTACATGGGGAAAATAATAGGTAATTATTTAGAAGAACCATCACCATTAGCCCTTGCTATTTATTGAGTATTTGTATTGAGAGCAACGAAAGTAAATACTGTATTACACGATCGTTCCCACTTTAGCTGGTGTGAATGTGAACAAATTGTTTAGATATAGTGATATAGACTTAACATTTGCCTTTGAGCTGAGGAAGTGTACGTATAGTTCACACTTAGGCACAACCAACTAATAAATGTGCATATTTATAACGAGGCTTGACGGCAGTTTAATCTCGGAACGAGCGCGTTTGATCAGAGACACGCCGGAAATGGAGACAAAGTGGAGAGCGCCGCGAAGAGAATACATTATCTGTGAGGAGGGCTGCGCGCGCGCCGCGTACGATAAATATGAAGGCACGTCAGGAGCGCGCCACCAACTGTATTATTACAAGGTAATTCATACACGCGGACAGGGCAGTGAATGTCGCGAATATATCTCTATTGCCTTGTTCGAGAACACTGTTTACATGACAGTTATGGGACGATAACACGGATTGGAACGACCCTTGATACTGTATGATCCTAACGTTCCTCTTAAGAAAACTTGTCTTCATAATCTTTAACAGTTAGAAAGTATATTGATTTATACTGGCACATGTTTGCCTCCTGTCAATGTCATTTTTTATGATACATTTCTTTCTTTACATCTCTGCGTTTTAAGTTCCTCGTTGTAGCTCTCACATGGAAACTTTCAACCTGAACTGCCACGGAGCGGCAGGGGTACCCTCTCGTTTTGTGTTAGCTACGTCTTAGCAGCACGTTATACGAAGACTATACTTGGACCATGAAACATCTTTCACTGCGACTCTTTTCAAGTATTCTGAAACACTGAAAACCTGGTTGAATATATAGCGAACTTATTTAGGATAACACGCTGATGAAAGTAGGTAGTATAGTGACTTGTAGGTGAGATGAATAACACGAAGGGCTCCTGGATACTCTTGGTGTTACATGGTAACGTGGCTCGAGTGAGCGCCTCGAGTGAGTTCCTATACCAACTTACAGCTATGTTTTATATGCCAAAATCTATCGATACAATTCATATACTCACGTCTCATTCTTGACGCGATAAGGACTGTTTGAGTCTACGTGATCGATAAATATATGCTGACATCTGCTGGTCAGGCTTATCTATGTATAATTTATATTAATTTAACAATATATTTATGACGAAGGAATACATACATTCATTCAACGATTTTAACATTTATTGCCCATTCAAGAATATCCTTTTTAATCGATTTTGTTATACCAAATGAAATGTAAGTAGTGACAGTTAAAAGAGATGTACCTATCATAAGAGAAATAACGCTTTAACGCTAGCAATAAGTTAACGTTGTTTTGTGTAGGTCGGCGCTCATTAATTAGGAGCGCGGTGCGGCAGCGCCCTCCGCCGAGGACGGTTATGACAGTAAATAATGGACGAGCTACAGAGATGTCAAACAAAGTGTTGTAACAACGAGAGAGAGCACCTCGTCCGCCGGCTCCCTCAGCCACTGTGCGATCAACGAACAAAATGTCAGAACTTTTTTTTTTTTCTTGATTATGATATTGATTCACACAAAAAGTTGAACAGGAAGATATTAACTAAATGAACTCTATGAGTAAATACCAATTGTACAGGTAAGCTTATAATAAAAAAATAATAATACGTATTTGCATTAATGTAATCATTGGAACAACTTTGTATTGGCAAACCGAACTCACACAAGTTCAATTACTTTTTCCGTAAAACCATGGAATTATTAAGCTATTTTTAGGTTTTACTTTATCAAAAAATGTATAATTGTTACCACCGCAGGGACACATAAAAGGACGAGCACACTACAGCTCGACCTCTTTCGCCCGGCGTCTACCACGCCGGACGGCTGCGCTGCCCTCTACGGGGGGTCGGCCTCTAAAGCCGCCCCCAGCACTGCACTCTTTCGCCCGGCGTCTACCACGCCTGGTGGCTGGGCCGCCCTACCTACGCCGGAGCCCCAGCACTGCACCTCTTTCGGCCGGCGTCTACCACGCCAGTCGCCTGCGACGCCTCTACGGGGGTCGGCCTCTAAAGCCGACTGCACCTCTTCCTTTTCTCATCGCTTCGAACCAACAGTTAAGTGCTCCTTGTCTGGAGGCACTGACTGGTCGAATCTCTCAAACCCACACCCTGACTGTACATCTATCTGTTTGTGTTATACTCATGAATAAATTGTTTAAATTGTTGTTGTGAAGCGTCTAATTTCATCATTATCACCACAACCTTCTAGGCTCCTAAAGCCACTACGTGACAATCGTTTAAGTATTTTAAACGGGATATAGTTTCAAAGGCACATAGTTACAGAACTCTTTGGTAAAGGCCTCCACTCTCTCTCCTCTGTATCCGAATCTCGTTAAAATGTACGAATGAGATACATTTTTTTACAACCCCCGCTCTAGGAATAAATCCTGTGTCGCGGGGGACTTTACAAACATACATGAAACGGACACAAAAAACACCCAAACTCAGAACAACAATTTGTGCATCACACAAAGTGTTGTCCTACGTGGAATTTGAATCCACGGCACTTGGCGAAGTAGGAAACGGCGTGGTGACCGTTAAACCACTAGACCAAACGTGCAGCAATTAATTAATGACGTACCGTTTTGAATTTAAACGTTTTAGTATCTAATAACATTTAATCTTCAGCTGATATCTAACACTGATCGAAAATGCATAACATAAACTTAAATAAAAATACTTTTAAAATATATCAACCTGCTCTAATAAGGAACTATATTACGAAGTATTTGAAGTCTAAGCTCGGTAACTAACGATGGTTATCTTTTTTTTAGGGTTACCTAGTTCACGTCACGGAACCCTTATAGTTTCGTCTGGTCCGTCCGTCCGATCGTGTCGCGTCCTAGGCTTACGTTCCAAACGGTTATTGCTAGAAAGATGAAACTTAGCATGTATAAAATGTAAATAATAATAAATAAAAGGCTAACGCCTCGGGAGAAAGTTATTCTAAAACAGTAGCCTAAGTTACTCCTTAGATCATCCGCTAATACTTTTTAATATGTGTATTTACCACGTCGACAAAGTGCTAAAATAAAATCATGAAAAGTATTTTTTTTGGGGCACACCAACACGCAAAGTTGCCGGAAGCAAACCTCTTATGATGCATAGCTTAAGTTTTTTCAGAGAATGTGAGGAATTTTTGAAATTTTAGAGAGGGTAAGTTATGTCGGTAGAAAACCAACATAACATATGACGTTCAAGAAACATTGTGGTAAAGAGAAAATAAACATTAGGTATAAGTATTCTAGTAACAATGAAATATCGCGTACGTTCACTTTATATTTGAAAAATAAGTAATGCTTGATACTTTAGAGCTTTCACAGCTTTCAAATATATGTTAACATATACACATATGGAGTCTAGTTGTAACCTCGAGCGGTATAACCCGTTCAAAACATCGAGATATAAAGGTAACGTAACTTCTAAATTATTTTTTAACCACCGATGCAAAAAGAGGGGTGTTATAAGTTTGACGTGTCTGTCTGTCTGTCTGTGGCACCGTAGCTCGCGAACGGATGAAGCGATTTCAATTAAGTTTTTTTTTGTATGAAAGGTGAGTTACGTGCGAGTGTTCTTAGACATGTTTCATGAAAATCGGATGAGTCGTTTAAAAGTTATGGAGGTGAAAGTGGGGAAGAATAACCGAATGTCTGCAAAAATATCATCGAGTGGGGTTTCAAATGAAAGCGCATAACATGTTTTTTTACTTTTTAAAGGGAACTCAGGATATTATGTCGGGGTTTTTTTTTAATTTTGAGAATTTATTTTGTTTGTTATATATTCACGTCAAATCATTCACGGCATATCTGTATCTCCGAAAGAAAGTGTGTGCTTTAAACCTAGGTTTTTACTTTTTTTAAACGCAGGGAAGAAGATAACGCCAGTGAAAGATTCGGTCGTTTCTTACACGGATGTAAAAACGAGTGTTGAGCAATGGCTCGAGAACTGTTCTAAATTTATAATATCACGTTAATATGAACTGGGCATAGGTAAGTTTAAAAGAATGCAGTATAATTACACACGTTAATAGCAAAAAATGTCATAAAGCGTCGATGTTGTCTGTCGTGATGACACTTGAGACTCTACCGGACTGTGTAATATGTCATTTATATACAAACATCTTGTTCAGTTCGAGGTGTGAACGGAAATGCCTGGTGACTGGTTTTGTAAAAAACGATATAAATAGTTTTAAAACGAGTGAAATGAGAAAAAAACATAACGATTTTAATAAACAAACTATTTTCTTTATTACTTAAAAAATAAAAAGGAATAATGTTAGTGACTCAAGTCATTATTAGAAGTTTCTGAAGCCGTAGTGTTTACAAAGTATGGCAATACAATACCTTACAGAATTAGTGTAAAAAGCTATGTAGCTAAAAACAAAACGAACTAATTATAGAGCCAACCGGAAAATATATATGTATTTTTTAATCCCATACCGGCAACACAGGCTCATAATAGTCTGACTGCAATTGGTAAAAATATTTCAACAACTATTTCGTAGATGCCTAGTATTAAAGCTTTGGGTTTAAGGCAATTACCTACATCACAAAATTATCAATGTGGTTAATTAAAGTTAAGAACATCGCGTTTTAAAACAGATTATTATATTTATTATATATATATATACATATATATATATTTATTATAATGTTTATTAATAAAATGGAAATATGTACCTACATAACTTTTAAACTTTCGCGTTCCATAATATAATAATAATTATTTTTACGGGAATTAACGCGATCACTTATTTAAAGGTATAACATTTCTCTGATTTGTCTGACGTTTCGAACAGGTTGCACTGGCACAAATCAGAGGTATGTAATACCTTTAAATAAGTGTTCGCGTTAACTACCGTAAAAATACCGTAAAAAAAAGACTGCACGTTTGGCCTAGAGGTTTAACGGTCACCACGCCGTTTCCTACTTCGCCAAGTGTCGTGGGTTCAAATCCCACGTAGGACAACACTTTGTGTGATCCACAAATTGTTCTTCTGAGTCTGGGTGTTATTTGTGTACGTTTGTAATGTTTGTAAAGTCCCCCGCGACACAGGATTTATTCCTAGTGCGGGAGTTGTCTTTTAAAAAATAAATAAATAAATATTATTATGGAAATATGTACAACTTTAATAATGCTATAATGCTTCTTGCGGAAACATCATAGACTGCATTAATACTTAATTATCCCTCTCTTATATGCACATAGGACATAGGATTTGATCGACATCTACAACAATATAACTACACTACAACATTATACTACAACTAGGTACTTACTTAAGTTTTTGTTGTATAGCGGGACTTATCTGCAATATAACATAAATTCTCAAAATTAAAAAAAACCCCCGACATAATAACCTGAGTTCCCTTTAAAAATTAAAAAACACGTTATGCGCTTTCATTTGAGACCCCACTCGGTGATATTTTTGCAGACATTCGGTTAATCTTCCCCACTTTCACCCCCATAACTTTTAAACGACTCAACCGATTTTCATGAAACATGTCTAAGAACACTCGCTCGTAACTCACCTTTCATACAAAAAAAAACTTAATTGAAATCGCTTCATCCGTTCGCGAGCTACGGTGCCACAGACAGACAGACAGACACGTCAAACTTATAACACCCCTCTTTTTGCATCGGTGGTTAAAAAATAATTTAGAAGTTACGTTACCTTTATATCTCGATGTTTTGAACGGGTTATACCGCTCGAGGTTACAACTAGACTCCATATGTGTATATGTTAACATATATTTGAAAGCTGTGAAAGCTCTAAAGTATCAAGCATTACTTATTTTTCAAATATAAAGTGAACGTACGCGATATTTCATTGTTACTAGAATACTTATACCTAATGTTTATTTTCTCTTTACCACAATGTTTCTTGAACGTCATATGTTATGTAGGTTTTCTACCGACATAACTTACCCTCTCTAAAATTTCAAAAATTCCTCACATTCTCTGAAAAAACTTAAGCTATGCATCATAAGAGGTTTGCTTCCGGCAACTGCCTAAATCGACGGGCGGCGAGGCCCGACAGCTGGCGCTGCTAGTGGCCTGGTATGCGGGGGTGGTGCACGGGGGAGGAAAGTTCGCGCTCCGCTGCCTCACCGACAGAATCTACCGCTAATTAGCAGCTCCGATTCAATTAGTTTGTTCATTTGTACGTCAGTACACAGCGCGGTAGTGGGCTATTGTTATACATAAATATATCTAGCACACGCCACGTATCTACCCAGTGCTTGCACATATACAATTGAGCGCGTGTGCTTCACTCTCACATTCCTATAATTAACTCTAAACAATAAAAATATTTGTATATAATGAGTTTTGATAATGAACAGCTCATAAAAATTAAAAACCAAAACTGTTGCGCATATGAATAGTTGTTTGTTTCAAAAATGGTGAGGCAATCTCCCACTGAAATAAACATTAGATTGTTTCACAGTTTGGAGGTAGGTACCAGAATGATTCGTCGTATAAATTGTAGGAATAGTTCGAAATGATAGGGGCCGCTCAGCGCCCACATCACTAGTATATGTTCAGCGCTGAAGACGTTTATTAATTACAGGATTAAGAGTTTCACGTCCGCTCACGTCGACGCTGTCTGTCGGGCGACGTGAAAACGATCGGTTGCATTTGAGCTATCCTTTTTATAACTGTCGTATCGTTTGTTTATTACAAAAGATACGACAGTTGATTCAATCATGATTAATAAAATAAAACACCAAATATTATTTTGATATGTTCTCTCACAACGCTTAGAGTCCAACCGGCGGCTCCCTCAGAGGGATCCATTCTGGTTTTTATCAAAGTAGCTTTACCGCCTAATGAGGCCGTTTCAGAAATGAAAAACAACAATTAAGTGAGCGAAATGGCGCTGGTATCCAGGAACTCATCGGCGTTAGCGCTTTGAGGCTGAGCTAGTTAGTACTAATGTGAACAGTAACATAACAATTAAACGCACGCGAACACCCTTCATTAGGTAGGTATATACCTACGTTACGTACAAGTCTAAAGGTAATCAAGCTTCAAAATAGATACACTACAAGGTGTCTGCATAGTTTAACAGTACTCTACAAAAGGACACTGCAGATTAGTAAGTTATTATATAATTATGTCCTATACGTACAGGGTCCGATCTGACTGGCCGTGGTCAAAGGTTGACTTCACCTGCAACTTCAATGGATTGAAATGGGTAATGTAAAGTGTATCAATTTTGATCGCAACTGCTAGCTGTCACTATTACTACCACTAGTTCAAAGTTGACAATAATGCAGCAATAACTCAGTGAGAAAACTTACATTGACAACTGAGGTAACTTAGACGTGACAAATCCCGTTTCTGTCAGTCTTTTAAGGCGTCACGCTTTTAAGTGAAGAGTAAGTTCTTCTTCTCGGTGAAGTGGACACCTTTGACTTGATGTATGATCGAAGCTGCGATCTGCGTGCTGCCTGATCGATATCCCATCCCGGTGACACAGTGGCACGGTTACGGCTGGAGGTGCGCAGCGCTTGTCTCATCTGCATATCGCGACGCGTTTTTGCAATCCGCCCGCATCCGCTCCGCAAAGGGCCCACATGCGAATTGCACCCATACTAATTTATCAAATAGTGCTAAATGCATATATTTTGTCTCGTAGATAACGTCCGTGTTGAAACCAATAAAGCATAATAAACTTAACACTTTGATTTAACTTTTGACACAGTTTTTATTCCTAACTCTAGTAGTTGTAGATACCGAGGATAGTGGAATGTCTGTTATCAGTTCAAACGTTAGGAAGATATGTCTTCATAGTGCTTATCTTGTTGACGAGGTGAAAAATCGGTATAGATTATATATAGGAGCTACGAGTATGTGGTGATTCCACTTAAAACCACCCCGACGGTTGATCTCAGGTGCTTTACTACGGGAAGACCCGGACCATGGCATTTCATGTCCTCTCCGAATAGATACCACGTCTTATTAGGTCCTATCCCGGGGGAAAAGAATTTCCTTCTCTAACGCGACGTGGCGGCCCGATTGTATTTTATTGTGATCAGGCCGCCATCCCATCCCCTACTGCCAAAGGTCTGTAGTCTCTGGCGGCCCGGCAATGAATGCTAGTGGAGACTAATAATGTTAGCCGCTAAGTTTAGGGGTTTCATTTATTAAATCAAAATGTGAAAATATTTCATTTTTTATTGAAAAAAGGAAATGACATTAGGTAAATGTCGTTTGCTTTCTCTGCATTGAATATCCTGACAGAATTTTTTTGTGTCAGGATATTTTAAAGGAAAAATGATTTTTAGTTAAAATTGACATTACTATATATCTACTTATAGTGTCAAGGATAAATATCCTCTTAGTAAATATCACACGAATACAGAAACACCGAGCATGCCTATTTGTAATAATAACATTTTCTGTTATCTATGGTGATATAGTTTTTGGCCGAGTTGTCATAAATAAAAAAGTTTATTGCTTATCCCTTGGCAGGTATAACTGGTGTTTTCTTCTGGATAAATGATAATTATTTTGTCTCTTTTCTGTAATGTGCAAAATTATTTATATGATGATCGGTGAAGTAAGTTAAGGAGAAAAGCGTAACAAACAAACGACCTACTTTATTTTCACTGTTATAATAATTATTAGTTAGGACATTATTTTCGAGGGAGGATATTTTACCGATATAAATAAAAGTAGCTGCGTCACCTACGGTGCTACGACGTAGCAATGTTCGTGACTTGCGGCACTTAGCGCACGTAGCCGTAGCTTCGCTTTATCTAACATCACCCAACTTACAGCTGATTTGCATGAGTTTGGTAAGTGTTGCACACATACACGAGCGTGTATCGGTATAGCGGCGCGTGTGTATGCGTGCAGTGGTGGGCGGCCGTCGAGCAGCCACGCCCACCGACTCCCGGCGCCGACCACCTCTACGACACTGAGGTCACACTAAACAATTGCGACTGTAGTGTAGGTATTATAACTGGCTCACGAGCATCGAGGACCTAGAACCACTTACCACTACACTTTTTTAATTTGGATGACGTCATTCGCCGCAGTTCAAATATGAGATAATACACCGTAGATGGGAGGTAATGAAGCAATAAATAAATTGTAATAAGGTTGTGTGGTGGTACCTATCATTACGCACCATTAGCGGAGTTTATGTTACCTAACCGCGCAGTACTATAGACCGCCTTTTAGTTTTTAAATTAAGACTATTCACTATAGAGGAGTGCCGCTTGTGAGGCAGCTAAGTTGCTGTGAGCGCATCCGCGGGGCAAGTCAAGTCCTAAGCAGATGCATAAAATAGCTCAATGACCACGGTTCAGTTGTGCACGTAGGTACACTGAGACCTCCGTGTGGCCGCCATAATGCGCATACCATGTGCCATAGTTGCGAGAACACACAATGGATGTATGGATGTTTGTTATTCTTTCATGTAAAACCACTGAATTAATTTAGATTAAACTTTACAGTATTTAATGCTCTGCCTAAACCGTTGTTAAGTTACGCGCAGTTTCGGGCAATAACTAGTATGTAGCTGATTCGGCAAGATATTACTCAAAATTTTGTGTCGCAATTGTCTTGCCTCCATAAATGATACAAGAAAATATATACTACTGAGGCATCGGACGGACACGTAATTAAAATTTTATAAGTAAATTGAAATATTGTCAGGAACATATGTCGCACCATCACATACGACTGTCACTATCAAATTCGTTGTTTGATACAAAGGACATGAAACAACAGTGTTGATTGAGTGAGTGTGGTGGTTTTGATGGCGATGGCAAAGTGTAGCTCTAATTGAGGTAGGTAATGAAGTTTAAAATACCCTGGAAGAGACGAGACGCCATTTTAATATGAGTTTATTTTGATATAGGGCTGACACTGACTTCCTATTAAAGATTGTCTTGATGTTCATGTCAACTGTTGCAGACAGCTTAACGTGTTCTCCTTGGTACAGGCGTGAAACATCGGCAAACTCCCATACTCCCTACCCTTTCCCAACTTTATTTGGGGTCGGTGCAATGAGTTTGCTTCTCCCATTCTCCTCTATCACTCGTCAGTTCACTGCTTACTCCCTCAATCAAATCCGAGACCTGTTCATCTTCAGCTGCATACCTACGCTAACCGCTAAAGAATCAGTCAATTAAGGATAATAATAATGTGGGTAATGTAAATTAATGTAGCAATTCGTAAGTTTACGCCGCCTGCCTACGCGCTCAAAAGTTCTTTTCACCTATAGATAATAATGAAAACTACTTTTAAACCTATGGGATACCATTACATAGTCGTGGATAGATAAATACCGGTCAGCAAATATGAATCGTTTATAATTTCCAAAATATCTTTACCGTCTAAAAAAGTGTGCACTTATTTTCAGTCTACCTAGTGTACTGCTGATAGAACTTCTCCCCCAAGGAGCGCCAACTATCCCGGTCTTGGGCAGTACGCATTCGTCCTTTCGCCAGGCACTACCTTCAAATCTTCGATCCACATTATAAGCTCGTAAGTTTATAGTAAATGTTCAGCCAGCCTAAAAAGTAGCTGACCATTTCCAAATTTACAAAACTGATGTATAACTTAGCGTATACCTATATATAAATTGCCTACGAAGTCTAGCGCCAGAATTGAATAATCATCATTAAAAGTCGAAATTAGCTAAACAACGCAATGCCATAAGTAACTTAACAACTTAGTGCCAAAAGTCACTGAACAACACACTGCCAAAAGTAGCTAAACATGTCAAATATGTGTTTACCATAAAGAAAAATCAACGTTCATACCCATAGATAGAGTATAGTTTTGTGTTGAATAGTTATTTTTAAATGTTTGCCTTCCCTCTCTTCCTTGAATACCCATCACGTTCATTTCAAGGAAAATCACCGTAATACTAGGTTTTCATTTGGACAATAAATTGCCTGTTTATTTTGATTGTTCAATTTTCAATTGGGTATATGTATCTAATTACAATAACCTGATCTGTGAGTTCTGTGACATATCAAAATAGTGAAAATACCATAATCATCATCAACAGCACATTCAACATATTGTTAATGCGTCGCCACACGGACGAGTGAGTATATGCTACCCTTTATTAATAAATTAATCAAATGGTCTGCGTTTTATTACTTAGAAAATAACATTTTACAACTAAAACGATTTTTAATGAGTATACTATGTATTAAATGATTTTAACAATGTATACTTTAGTACGTTTTTATTATTATCATATTTGTGGAGTATTAAAAAAAGGAATAAAAACCTGCCAATTTAAAAAATTTAATTGATCCTAATTGTAGGAAAATTGATGTACTACTAAAACTTAATATTTTAGACACCAATCTTTGCTGCCAGTATTTTGAATGTCATAATATGTATCATATTGTTCAGTAACTTTTGATATTTTAGCATTCAGCTTCTTTTGGTTTTGTGTTATTCAGCTAATTTTGAACTTTTATGATGATCATTCAATTTTGGCGCCAAGCTTAGTAAGTTTTATGAATGCTACGGTTGTATATGAATTTTTGTAACATTAAAATGGTCAGCTACTTTTGAGGTTGACTAAACCTTGACTCCAGTAAAAAGTTTTCCTATGGAAAACTTACTGTTTTGTACGAGTAGGTACTATTAAAGTTTTTAATTTTTTTAATTCAAGCATGTTTCTGTAGTTAGATGTGGTGTGATCTTATAACGATTTTCGTTATAAAATAACGTGGTTGGTAAAATATTCAAAAACGTAGTATTCGTATTTTGCAACTATGCTTAGGCACACTGGGTCGGGCATTTCATTTAATAATAATATTTTTTATTAACATTTACAATATTTAAGATTTACAATCTCTGCTTATAGCTATACCATAACATCATGTGTAAAGCTTTGGCCAAACATAAGCGACCAAAGCGATAACGAAGTGGGAGCGTCCGCCGCGCGGCGGACGCTGCCCATACTTTCTTATAGCGCCGTGCACACCTACGCGACCACAAAGCGGGATTGCAGCGTCCGCAAAGTGGGACGCAGTCGGACGCACGCGTCTAGTGGTCAGACGTGTGTACGTGCAGGAAAGTAACCTTCCTTATTACGAGTATTATTTCGTTTTCGTTCCACGATGACTACAATAGACGATAATATTATAGAGATGTTCATTGAAAAAGTGAGAGGATATCCCATCATATATAATTTAAAGAATAAAGATTATAAGAATTTACACAAAAAAGACAAAATATGGGATGCGATCGGTCCGGAATTTCAAATGGATGGTAAGTAAATAATAGTAAATGAATGTTGCATAAAGAGAGGCAATTAAAACATGAGTGTGTATATACACGATACCGGTGTAGCCGTTCCAGAGCTTAGCCGGAACAAACGGACAGTCAAAAAAAATAAAATAACCGTGTATACATACATATGCATTTAGTAAAAAGCAGTTATTTTTATATTACAAACAGACACTCAATATTTATTTATTTGTATGGTATGATGTACACGGTACATCCGTGTATACATACACTAGCTGCGCCCGCGACTTCGTCCGCGTGGAACAGTGACTTTGGGTAGCAGTTTTAATTATTAAGGCTAATATTATTTTAAAAATAAGACACACTTTTCACTGTTAAAAACATATTTAAGTATTTATATAAGTACATAAAATAAAAAAGTATTTTGTATGAGCTTATTTCGATATTCGACATGGCCAAGGCTTTCAACCTGTTCTTGCACCGTTCGCTTTTCTCCGACCTCTAAGCATTCGGTCTGCCTCCTAGAGTCGTCTCTAGATTGACTCTTTTCTTCATCAGCGCCTTCGCATTCGGGTTCTTTGCGACGGACGGCGCGGCCTCTGTTTTTCTGGAGGTAAACGCTAGCGTACCTCAGAATTCGGTCCTGTCGCCCAAGATGTTTCTTCTGCATGTCAATGACATATTAGCCCTTGGCAATATACATTGCTATGCAGACGGTAGCACAGTGCATGGGCGATATTATGGATACCCTGCAGCCAAGATAGTAGACGTTGAGGAAAATGGATAGGAGCTTGTCGCTGAGCTTGACCGGGTTTTGAACCGCATTTAACAATGGGGTGATGAGAATCTGGTCCAGTTCAACGTTAAGAAAACACAAGTGTGCCCGTTCTCTACCAAAAAGTCTCCGTTTCTTCCCCTCCCCACTTTTCAGAGCACTCAACTGCCACTACGGGATAAGCTCGGTGTCCTGGGCATGGATATTTGCCGAGACCTCAACCCCCGGGAGTACATCGAGGGCACCACTAAGGCAGCCTGAACAGGGTGAGACGGTTTTTCGCGCCCGAGCATTTGTGACTCCTTTATAAGACCCAGGTACGCTCGTCCGTACTGTTCTCATCTTTGTGATGGATCTAGGCATTGATTTTCTCGATCTTTTGCAGCGGCAATCAGTCCGCATTATCAACAGTCCCAATACTACCGATTCCTTTGAGCCTCTGCAGTTGCGGAGACATATCGCCTCTATGGCAGTCCTCTACCGCTTTACCATGGAGAGTATTCTGAAGCGTTCTTCCAACTGATCCCACCTTCTCCCTTCCTCTACAGAACAACACGTGCTGGTCTTGGAAGTCACCGCCTCAGTCTTAGAAATACGCTCTCGAACCAAACGGTTTGGTTCTGCATTGTCTGCTTTCACAGCGAGTATGGTTGCCTCCACTGTTGGATTCTGCTTGAGTTTTCCCTCAGTCTGAGCAAATTCTCAATTTTTTCAATTTTAAAATACTACGTTTTTGATTTGCCATCCTTTGTCAAAATATAGTGATTTAGCTGATTTGATACACGCGATTGTGCTGCCCATTTGAAAAACATGTTTTTTTTAAATGAACGACTTTAACCGTCTGTCTTTGGGCTTTGATAATTGGTAGTGCAAATGTTGTTTTCAGCGGAAACTGCATTCTTTTAAATTGAAATTGCAAATAAGTTTGAATTATTGGAATACGGGGAATTGAAAAATTTTCTTTTACAATGTTGTACCCCAGATGTGTATTTTGTAGCCGTGTACCATTACATATCTTTGTCGCTCAAGATTTCTTATTAATAGGACTGGAACATTAACTTTCAGTCTTAACTTATGGGAATGCGCTCCTGATGATTCTAAAGATTTAAAAACCTTGTGCGTAAGCTATGATATGACTGGTTTAATGTATTGTATTTAATTATTATCTTATTATTTTATGGAAGATTTATGGATAGCCTTCCTCGATAAATGGGCTATCTAACACTGAAATAAGTTTTCAAATTGGACCAGTAGTTCCTGAGATTAGCGCGTTCAAACAAATAAACAAACTCTTCAGCTTTATATATTAGTATAGATGTATTTATTATACTCTTCTAAGATCTAATACTCATAATTAACAACACAATTATTTAGATAAAGATTAATATTACGCATTATGTTGATAAAAACTCTTTGGCAAATAACTCATTATTAGGTACCAACTCTTAGCGTCTTATACTCGTGATAACTTCTAAACGAAATGTCGGATTGGGATGAAACAAAAAGTATTTTACTTCTACATAAATACCCTTGATAACATAAAGCTTAATTTGGATAAGGATTAATATTACGATACACATTTAACGTAGTTTCTTTCTTCAGACGATTTAACACTTCGAACACAAAAGCGGTTATTGTGACTAAACCATGATAGTTAGATATATGCTCTCGCGGACTTTTTTGTAGATCTTAATGGGTCCTTCAAACCCGTAATACATAATTTTGTTCTATTGTCAATAGTCTTTGCAGCGCACGCAAAAATAGGTTTTCGATTTCACACCTTGGGTTAGAAAATAGCAATTTTCTAACGGATCCCTAATTTTTTTGAAAATAAAATATAGCCTATAGCCTTCCTCGATAAATGGGCTATCCAACACTGAAAGAATTTTTCAAATCGGACCAGTAGTTCCTGAGATTAGCGCGTTCAAACAAACAAACAAACAAACTCTGCAGCTTTATAATCTATACTAATATATAAAGCTGAAGAGTTTGTTTGTTTGTTTGTTTGTTTGTTTGAACGCGCTAATCTCAGGATCTACTGGTCCGATTTGAAAAATTCTTTCAGTGTTGGATAGTCCATTTATCGAGGAAGGCTATAGGCTATATTTTATTTTCAAAAAAATTAGAGATCCGTAAGAAAATTGCTATTTTGTAACCCAAGGTGTGAAATCGAAAACCTATTTTTGCGTGCGCTGCCAAAAGTATTGACAATAGAACAAAATCATGTATTACGGGTTTGTAGGTCCCATTAAGATCTACAAAAAAGTCCGCGAGAGCATATATCTAACTATCATGGTTTAGACACAATAACCGCTTTTGTGTTCAAAAAAATTATTAAATCGTCTGAAGAAAGAAACTACGTTAAATGTGTATCGTAATATTAATCCTTATGCAAATAAAGCATTATGTTATCAAGCGTATTTATGTAGAAGTAAAATACTTTTTGTTTCACCCCATTCGGACATTTTGTTTAGAAGTTATCACGAGTATAAGACGCTAAGAGTTGGTACCTATTATTGAGTTATTTGTCAAAGAGTTTTTATCAACATAATACCTAATATTAGTCTTTATCCAAATCAATGTGTTGTTGATTATGAGTATTAGATCTTAGAAGAGTATAATAAATACATCTATACTAATATATAAAGCTGAAGAGTTTTTGTTTGTTTGAACGCGCTAATCTCAGGAACTACTGGTCCAATTTGAAAAAATATTTCAGTGTTAGATAGCCCGTTTATCGAGGAAGGCTACAGGCTATATTTCATCACACTAAGACTAATAGGAACTATCTCAGGAACTACTGGTCCAATTTGAAAAATTATTTCAGTGTTATGCAAGGTTTGTGAAAATGCTTCATAAGTTTGCGACAGGAGACAAAATATTAGAGCTATTCTGATGTAACATTTATAACGGATCATGTCAGACGTGGAGGAAGATGTTATCGAATACCTCTTAAGAAATGCAAGGGACACTGAACCAGTCATATCATAGCTTATGCATAGAGTTTCTCAACTCTTTAGAATTATCAGGAGCGCCTTACCATAAGTTGAGACTGAAACTTAATGTTCCAGTCCTATTAATGGGAAATCTTGAGCGCCAAAGCTATAAAAATACACATCTGGGGTATAACATTGTAAAAGCTACAATCATGATGCATGGAATGGCAAAAGGAGAAAATGTTTTAAGTACACTTATTCCAATAATTCAAACTTATTTGCAATTTCAATTTAAAAGAATGTAGTTTCCACTGAAAACAAAATTTGCAATAACAATTATCAAAGCTCAAAGACAGACGCTTACAGTTGCAGTTCATTTAGAAAAAAAACATGTTTTTCCCATGGGCAGCATAATCACGTGTATCAAATCCGCTAAATCTCTATATTTTGGCAAAAGATGGCAAATCAAAAAACGTAGTTGATAAAATTGAAAAAATTGAGAATCTGCTCAGCCTGAGGGAAATCTCAAGCAGAATCCAACAGTGGAGGCAACCGTACTCGCTGCGAACCCAGACAATGCAGAACCAAACCGTTTGGTTCGAGAGCGTATTTCTAAGACTGAGGCGGTGACTTCCAAGGCCAGCACGTGTTGTTCTGTAGAGTAAGGGAGAAGGTGGGATCAGTTGGAAGAACTCTTCAGAACACTCTCCATGGTAAAGCGGTAGAGGATTGCCATAGAGGCGATGTCTCTCCGCAACTGCAGAGGCCCAAGGGACTCTGTGGTATCAGGACTGTTGATCATGCGGACTGCTCGCCGCTGCAACCGATCGAGAACATCAAGCAAATACTGCGTGGATCCATCACAAAGATGAGAACAGTACGGACGACGGAACCAGGGTCTTATAAAGGAGACACATATGCTCAGGGAAGAATCGTCTCACCCTGTTCAGGCCGCCTTAGTGGTGCCCTCGATGTACTTCCGTGGGTTGAGGTCTCGGCAAATATCCATGCCCAGGACACCGAGCTTATCCCGTAGTGGCAGTTGAGTGCTCTGAAGAGTGGGGAGGGGAAGAAACGGAGACTTTTTGGTAGAGAAAGGGCACACCTATGTTTTCTTAACGTTGAACTCGACCAAATTCTCATCACCCTATTGTGGTTCAAACCCCGGTCGAGCTCAGCGACGAGCTCCTGTCGATTTTCCTCAACGTCTACCAGCTTGGCTGCAGGGTATCCATAATATCGCCCATGCACTGTGCTATAATCTGCATAGCAATGTATATTGCCAAGGGCTAATATGTCATTGACATGCAGAAGAAACATCTTGGGCGACAGGACCGAATTCTGAGGTACGCTAGCGTTTACCTCCAGAAAAACAGAGGCCGCGCCGTCCGTCGCAAAGAACCCGAATGCGAAGGCGCTGATGAAGAAAAGAGTCAATCTAGAGACGACTCTAGGAGGCAGACCGAATGCTTAGAGCTCGGAGAGAAGCGAACGGTGCAAGAACAGGTTGAAAGCCTTGGCCATGTCGAATGTCGAAATAAGCTCATACAAAATACTTTTTATTTTATGTACTTATATAAATACTTAAATATGTTTTTAACAGTGAAAAGTGTGTCTTATTTTTAAAATAATATTAGCCTTAATAATTAAATCTGCTACCCAAAGTCACTGTTCCACGCGGACGAAGTCGCGGGCTCAGCTAGTATTAGTATAGATATGCATTTATTTGTATGATAATATTTTTTACAATTTTAGTCTGTCTGTCCGTTTGTTCTGGCTGGACCGATTTTAACGGGACTTTCATTGATAGGTAGCTGATGATATAAGGAGTAACTTAGGCTACTTTTTTTAAACTAGCTTTGCCCCGCGGCGTTACCCGAGTTACGACAACAACCGCGGGACCCAGCTAGTACCAGATAAAGACGCGCAGCTTTAGTGACTGTTCACTAGCAAATGAAGTTCGCGGTTCGCGTCGCAGTCGCGCAGGTGTGCACGATAAGTTTCGCGTTGTAGACGCTCCCGCTTCGCGTCCCGCGTCCCGCGTCACTGACGCTTAGGTTTGAACGAAGCATAAAAGTATTGTAAATCACACATAGGGTGGCTCCTCTGGCACTCAAGCTAAGATTAAACTTATGTTATGAGTGCCAGGGCTCCCTCTTAGCATTGTACATATAGTTCAGAATCACACATGGAGTAAAATAACAACGACAAAATAAACCAGAATTAATAACAAAAACAAATTCAAAAGGTTAAACTAAAATAAGAAACAAAAAATATTTGTTTTTGGAGCTCCACCCCCCACCCTCCACCAGATACTTATGCCAAAAGATACTTACCATATTTTTATTTATTTGTGTTGTAGACAATGTAGGATATCCCTAGCATTTACGCACACCACTATTTCTTGATGCTATCATCTAGGTATGGCAACTATGACCGTTTTCACGTTCCTTATGAATAACCCTGACACACATTTATCTTTAAATACTTAAAACTAAACCTCTGAAACTAATTGTCGTTATTTATTTCCGCCAACAATTTGATTAGGTGTAATACTTGCAATCTAATGAAAGCTAACTTGAGAACTAGAAAATAAATCACTTAATAGTTATTTGTTATACAAGAGTGCAAAGTTGCTTTTTAACCGCGTGCTCAATTTTGATGACCGAGCAAGCGAAGGATTCAAAAATTAGAATCCTGAGCGTTAGCGAGGGAATCAAAAGAGCACGAGGTAAAAAAATTGCAATCGAGTGCAACACGTAACTTTTCATCCCACCTCAGCGAGGAAACAACTACACACATCAAAAGTGTCTAGGGATCAAGCATTTTTATGCGGATTTCTTGAGATTGAGATGTGGCTTTGGCCCTGGCCTGCTCAGTCGCCAGACTTGAACCCGATTGAGCATGCATGGGATATGCTACAGAGAAGAGCTCTGCCGAATATGGAGGGTATCCAGTCGCAAGAAGACCTTTTTTTGTTGTTGCAACGAACATGGGCCGCCATTCCACAGCGTGATTTGGATGAACTCATTTTGAGTATGCCAAACCGATGTTCTTGTGTTGTTAGTGTTCGCGGTAGAAACACGGATTATTAATTGTTTAAGTTACCTAATAAAATTTTAAAGAAAACTGTTATTTCAGTCTTTTTATCGAACTTTAATGTTAGTGGTTCAAATGTCAAAAATCCCTTTATTAGGAAAATGGCAAATTTCTTTATTAATGCAAAGGTGACTTGGTTTATCGTTACTGTGACAAACGAAAACACTTTATTTGATGAATCCTTAAAGAAAATTTTAATTAATATCAATCAGGAGAAAAGTTATTGCAAAAATATGTGTTGATCCCTAGACACATATGTTGATCCCTAGACACTTTTGATGTGTGTAAATGCAAAAAAAGCATTAACAATCACAAGATACTTTTATTTCAGTTTAGGTATTAATATTTATTATGTACTACATTACGATAGGTAAGTATTACAGATTTATTTTTAAATTATTTCAAAAATACTTAGGTACTCGCTCAACCCCGCGGTGTTACCCGCGATTTTTGTCGTACCACGAGTTACACCGCGGGACAAAGCTAGTCTAAAGAACCTAGCCTAAGTTACTCCTTAGATTATCGGCTATCTGCCAGTGAAAGTCCCGTCAAAATCAGTCCAGCCGTTCCAGAGATTACCCGGAACAAACAGACAGACAGACCGACTGACAGACAGACAATGTGACAGAAATTGTAAAAAAAAAATATTTTAGTATATGTATCGTGTATACATACATATGCATTTCGTAAAAAGCGATTATTTTAATATTACAAACAGACATTTCAATTTTATTTATTTATATGGATGTATAGATACATTAAGAAAAATTGAAAGTTACGTTGCTATAGTTACTTAAGAAGAAAATGGTGCGGCCACAGCAATTAAAAAAGACTACAGCAAGAAGGTTCCGAGTCTAAGTATTTAACAAATTAAAAAATATTGTATGATAAATTCGGCACCATGGAGGTGAAGTAGATAGGTTTAATGATGTTTTGAATTCACAAACTTAGTGCACTCGAGCGATGTTCTAAATTCAATTTACTTTATTCTCTAGAGGATAAAAACGGCTTATACACTCAGATATCGAAGGGCAAAAATACTCTTTACGAGCTGGTGGGATGAAAAAATATTAAAACATGAAAATAATAAAAAAAGAAAAAGATCGTTGCTAGAAAGACATCAGATGTGAAATATCGAAATCAAAAAATGAGACCCTACGGCTATTTCTTTTAATAGTGGATAGCTATTTTACCGAGAGAGGTTTTAGGCAATAAACATCTCGCTAAGATCAATCAGAGCTTAGCATTAATAATAAATGTTATAAACACTGGTCACATATATTCCTTTTGGGTGACGGAGACGAAGTCGGGTGAATTAGCTAGTTAATCAAATTACATGCACCGTCCTATCTGACTAACATGTTTAATTTATTAAAATAAGAACACCCTAATAAATAATTAATTTACATAAAAGTAGTTATTGTAATCCCATATTAAATGCTCAAGACAACAAAACTCGCTATTGTTAGTTCACGTTTGTTTACTATTCAGTGTTTCAGCTTCTATACCTATACTTATTTACAGTTTTAATTGCTATAAAATCATGGAAGAAGTTAATTTTGATCACAAACATTACTAACACATTATGAATTTCGACGTCGATAATTTCGAAGGAGTGACCATCGACGTCACATTTCGTTTCTACCAATAGTGACGCGTTTTGTAATTTTGATTTTCTCTCCGTTAATTTTCACTTTTTGTTGAATATTTTCTTGGTTTCAATTTACACAAATGTGCACAATGTGCACAATTTTATAAATGTACTATTCATGAGACGTACAAAAAGTTTATTTGAATTCCGAGACACCGCCCTTACAAAATATTGATATGTCACACATAACTTTTGAAACAAGATGAAAATAAATTTAATTATTTTTACACTTTTTCACTCAAATTTACTAGGTATTAATAGTTTAGATAACTGCCTCGTTGGTCTAGCAGTTAGCAAAAGCGACTGCCAATCAAAAGGTCCCGGGTTTCATTCCCGGGTCGGACTGCTGTTGGGTTTTTCTTACTTGAAATTCTTAACAGCAGCCCGGAGTATGGAATATGGCGGTGTTTCCCGCCCGTGCCTCGGACAGTTCATTTTCCTAGCCTTAATTATTCCCAAGATTCGGGTTCGGCTACGAGTTCAACCGGCTTTACCTGAATATCAGTTTTTACACGGAGCGACTGGCATCGGACCTCCGCAACCCAGACCCTGAGGGTAAACTGAATTCGGAGGTTGAACTAGTTGTCAGTATTTGAGGACACTGACTTCCCAATAACGATTGCCATAGATGTTCATGACAACCGGGACCGAAATCTTAACGTGCTCTTCTAGGCACGGGCGGGAAACACCGCCATATTCCATACTCTGGGCTGCTGTTAAGAATTTCTAGTAAGAAAAACCCAACAGCAGTCCGACCCGGGAATCAAACCCGGGACCTTTTGATTGGCAGTCGCTTTTGCTAACTGCTAGACCAACGAGGTACCAGTTCTGTGTGTAGAAATATAAATTAAAAAGGTGGCAGTAAGTCAATCACGGCTACACATTATCTACACTCCAACGATCCCAACTAGCAAAATTTGATCTTAGAAGTATCCTAAGACCATGTTTTCGATACTCTTAATGAACACTTGCAAACGTTGGTAAGTGTCGAATTGGGCGCATTTTATAAGAGCGATTCCTCTAACTGTAATTTTATTACGGTCTTACGAAGATCAATTTTAATCTCACAGTACTCTTTCAATTGCTGTTGTAAAACCAAATTGTCTTACAAGTATCTTACTTTAGCACGGTGTAAAGAGCAATCGGTTTTTGTGTAGCCTCAGTTGTGCCATTCTAAGAGGGATTCCTCTAATTTGCCTCTTTGTGATGCCAGTGTAAGAGTATATAAGGCCCTCGAAAATTTCAACAAATGTGGTTGTGCTCTTTGTGGTAAAAATATAAAAAAATTTAAATATCTCCATTTTTGTGTTATTGTTTTATGATTGATTTACGATAAATATAACATATTGCTAGTGTCTTACTGTAGTAATGTTAAACCATATGCGGAGTACATTTATTCGAATGAATTTTAATATAAGTAGCATTGCGATCTCGGGTCATTTCTGCGACGTGTTTGGAAAAAATATTTATTGTTAAAATAAGTTAGAAAATAATACAAAATTACGCCATTTTTGCAATGTAGGCTTTCAGTCTCATAGTATTCTACATCAGAACATTATCAGCTCATTCATTCTTAGAGAAGTGCACTATAGGACTAAACATCCCTTATATTAATCTTGTTAAGTTCGTTTAAAGATTTTCACTCTTATTAAAAACTAGACTATGACAACAGGTGGCCATTTTTCGTTTTATTTAGGGTTCCTTAGAAAATGGAAGAACCAAGTTTAGGCAAATTAGCCAGTACGATCTTCACACAACGATTTTAACTTTTTTTATTGAATCTTTGTTTGAAGAAGCATATACTCTTTCTTCTTTCTTTTCTTTAGGTAAACAGTTTTTACCATTTTTGTTAAGAATAAGGGAAAGTTCATTGTAAATTAAGTGAGATATATTATGCTTTATAGCCCAATTGTTAATATCTTTGCATAACTATAGATTATCTTCATAATTAGTTCGTGTTCAGATTCCTTGTCACTAACATCGCTATCACTCACATCAGTATCACTAGAACTACTTTTATTTAGTACGGAACCACCATATATATATTGCTAGGTCTAGGCCTATCTATTCTTTTTTTATCCAGTTAGTTTAATTTACCGCAAATGGCCGAAGCGGTCGGTTATATACTTAACTAAGCACGAGTATGACCTTTGTGAGTTCAAATGTTCTTACAGATGTTTTCCAAAAAGCTACTAGTCTTTAATATAATTTAGACAAGAATAAATACACTTATTAAAAGTTGTTTTACAGAAGCAATATATCATGCTTTAGTAAGAGCAGAACCCTTATACTGGTTTTAACTAAGAAACTATAAAGAACAAATGCTCTTGTAAGATGCCCTTTAAAGAATGGATCTCTTTCTAAGAGTAACTAGCCTTACAAAGTGCATCTGTAAGACATTGTCCTTATACATGTTCTACGAGTAGGTCTTGTATGTATCTTTAGGAGATCCTTATAAGTTTATAAGTTCCTACAGTCCAAAACGTCTGCACGCTTGCCTATTTAAGGGGTCCATTCTTAACCAAACCCCTTATAAAACTTTTATAATACTTTTGCTCTTATATGTGACAGTGTCCAAGACACTTTTGCTAGTTGGGGATGTATTTATCTTTATTACCTACTCTTTAAAATTTATTAGCACTACTAGAGCATGACTAAATAGCCCATAATAAGTTGTTTATCGCATACTTGTATGTACATATGTGTGTATAAATCAATCGATAGTTGGTGGAATGCGCAAGCGCAGTCGTTCCGCGAATGGCCTCCGCCAACTCCGAATAGTTCCGAATCCAAGCGATTGCGGCGCATTCCTACCGCTCCAGACCCGCTCCTACCTATGTCTAGTCAATTTAATGGCCCCACTATATACGACCATGTCGGTCAAATATTTTAAACTAGTTTTAATGCTTCAAAAATATGATACAACTATTACACAATTAATTTAAAACTTCTTCACGTTATTTCTTCAAAAAATTATACTACGATATTCTATTAGTAAGCGAAGTGAATTTGATTTATGATTGGGAAGCATATTTGTCAGAATACTATTACGAGTACAGCAATTGTTGACTCATAAATTATTGTTTCCTCTTGGCGTGTTTACTGTCAAATGTACCTATGTATGTATAACAATTGAATTTTTTTGTAGAACGCTTTACTTTTCTTGTGTGTCCCTAATATGCGTATAAATCTACAATATGAGAAATGTGACATGTGCGTATGACCTAGTCAGCCAATATAATTAATCGCATCGCCTGTAATTACACTGTCTGATTAGACGTGCGATACCTGCCCGTCGAGCTATTAAAAGGATTTAGTATGGACAGGCTGACGCAACCGTAGATCTCGGACATCTCGGTGTGCATAGTTCCACGTGTGTCCGCCATGAATCCTCAGTTCATCACAAGGTTAGGCTAATGGTGGCCGGCAGGAGGCGGGCCCGCCGGGGGGTGGAGGGGTCAGCACAGGGAGGTGCGGGGATGTGTCTAATTGCACCGCTCCCGTGTTTTTGCGGTGCTCGCTTCAATCTGTATGCGGCCCGCCGCGGTTCCACGAAAGCAATTACCGCATCCGCCGGCCATCTTGTCTCGCGGCCCTCGGCCTGCGGGACTCGGCCCCTCCGTGCTGCCCTGACTTATGGCACAATTATCAGCAATTAACATAAAGCGCAGCATTCACGCGAGTGCGTGAATGCTGCGCGGTACGCGGAGCGAGTGCTCCGCGTACCGCGCACCGCACACCGCGTCCATAGCCCACGACAATGAGTGGCCTGCCGACAAAAGTGCCTGTCATGGACTATATTCTGCTTTTGCAAAAAGACTTATATTTGCTCTGTATCCAACGCTTCAATATCTTCAGTTTAGTTGATTCCTAGAAATACACATAATCACCCCTTTTTCCTAAAGGTATAAGCAAAAGCATATTAACCACCCACATGTATAATGACAAAAATTAGGAGTTAAATATGAAAGGTAGAATCGTCAAGATGTGCAACGAAACAGAATGTTGTTTATGAGGATGGACTGGGCATGAAATGTGAAGCAACAGCTCGAGTTGTGTCGCATATCTGCAACTTCTCTAATCTAAGTAGATAAGACAATACTGTCATTTAAATACTAACCGACCTGGGTGACTAAAATCCGGCCCACGCGATGCTTTGAGACCGGAATGAAGAACAAACTAATGAATATTTTAGTAATGTTAATACAATTACGTAACAGAATGGATTATCAATTAAATGTCCTCGTATCGGCTAAAGCTGTTAAGGTGCGGTGTGTCCCGCTGATGGTGGCGCGCTCGGGGACAACTCTCCTAATTAGTTAGGACGGCTTATTAACTACCTTCCTCGATAACGTTAATGCTCCTGGGAAGCTCGGTCAAGACAACCGCCTGTTTATACCTCAACAATATGCTGAGCGATTGTCATCTTTATTCCCTTGAGTTAGAATATGATACCGCTGCATGACATAATATGGTGATGGGTATGTGTAGACGATAAAGAGCGGTCTTTTATGTCACAGATAAGATAAGGCTCAGTCAGGTGGCAGTAGCCGCACGGTAGCCTCCGCCAGATACACATCGGATCGACTTACATGCACTTCAACGTCCAGCCGGCCCGTTCCGAACACAACGTGGCTCCAGTCGCGGGGGGCGAGCTGCGATGTGCGTTTTGAGACGTTAGAAAATACAACATCAATTGTTAATCACTACATAGTATAAAACAAAGTCGCTTTCTCTGTCCCTATGTCCCTTTGTGTGCTTAAATCTTTAAAACTACGCAACGGATTTTGATGCGGATTTCTTTAATAGATAGAGTGATTCAAGAGGAAGGTTTTTATGTATAATAAATGCATAATATAGCATAGAAACACTGTTAATTTTCGAGGTTTCTAATGTGCTGTAGCAAATAAACACATTTTTTTGCGCTTACATTGCAAACGCTGGTTGCACCCTACGAGATAGATCAAAATAATGTACTACAGTATTGTACACCTTAAAAAGTACTACAAAAAAGTCCGCGACGGTATATGTCTATCTCTTAGGGATAACCCACAACAACCATTTTTTATTCCTTTCTTTTTACGAGAAATAATGGCTTATTTACGAAGTGATTTTAAGCAATACGGAATGAATCCTTATACAATTAAGTAAATTAAATACATTGTGCATTTAATATAGATCAAAATGGCCCTTTACAGTATCTAATTTAAATGAATATATTCGAAGATATTACAGATTTAAAATGCACGAATCGTGTCGTCGGCGGGGGCATCTGAAATCCACCCGTGCGAAGCCGGGGCGGGTCGCTAGTTCTCAATAAACCTCTTAGGTGTAGACCTACATAAGTAAACACATAATTGATTCACAGATTCAACACACGATCATCTCAGCGCAGAGAATAGTCTAGTCGCCATACTAAATCGTGACTAGACTGCAGCTATCTTTGTATCATAGTTTTATATTGTTATTTTTTATTTATTTCTAAAATATTTACATTGCCCAGGCACATAACAAATAATCTTGTCGTAAGTGGGTATGAAACCCTCAACGCCAAACTCTGCAGTGGGTATTACGTATCACTAGACTAATTACAGTAATAACCAAGTATTAGCAGTAGGTAGGTACTTGATATTTTCAGCTCCTATAATGTCCTGGAAGGATCGGCGACGTCAGTTCGTCAAGTCGGTTAATCACCGAGGTAAGCACACACACGTCGTTAATTGTTATGTATAGGTAATAATACCAAATGTTCTAGTACAATAAATTAGCACTAATTAGGGCCCGCCGTGAAATATAGTTGTGTAGCAGGCGGGCGAGGGGCGAGGTGTGCGGGGCGCGGGGTGGGCCTTATTTATGCACTGTCTAACACCGTGCGACGGCTGGACAAAGGAAATGTTGTGTACCTCATTATAACTGGCATTATTCTGATATAATGAGTGCGACTTATTTATGACGCTAGCTCCTGTATAATGGCCGCTAATAGTTTCCTATTACACACCTCGCATACCGGCCGTACCATAATTATTTACATTGTGCTACTGAATAGGGAATTATTATTATGTATTAAATATAATTGTTTGTTTTACTTCATATATCGGTTTTATTAATTCCTAACACCTCAGGTTTTAATTTTCGACCGACCAAAAACAGTAGAGAAGATTTTCAAGGCGTTGCGGCGTCGTCGTAAAAACGTCTGGACAACTTTCGGACTAACAATATTCCTATGACGCAGGGGACTTTACCGACATGCCTAGGTATATGAAATGGGCACAAACACACTCTGACTCAGAACAACAATTTGCGGTTTACACCCACAACACTTAGCGCAGTAGAAAGTGGTGAGGTGACCGCGTCAGCCACTGCGCCATCCGTGAAAACAAATCTCTTAAAAATACTTATTATTATTTAATTATTTTCTTATGGATTTCAAAACGTACTTAGTTGATTTTAACTTTTACATTAGCTTTCGATAGAAAATATTTTATCTTCATTATTAAAGTCACCGCTTCTACTCAGAAATGAGCGGCGATTCAATAACTTTAATATGGTAATCATTGATTAAATCTCAATCTGAGGGAAAGGCAACGGCGTCCCATGTGCTTGTTCCGATATTTAGTCAGACCCGGGTATTTCTTGAACAATATGATTCCCGACTATCTCTTCTGTCTATAAATATATATTTACTAGTTGTTGCCCGCGGCTCCACCCGCGTGTATGTCCGGTAACGCGGCAAATAGTAGCCTATGTGTTATTCTGATGTATAAGCTATATTACTGTAAAGTTTCATCCAAATCCGTTCAGTAGTTTTTGCGTGAGAGAGTAACAAACATCCTAATCCATCCATCCATACTTACAAACTTTCGCGTTTATAATATTAGTATTATTAGTAGGATTACAATGCCTGTGAGTTATGGAGTCTTGAACGGTAACTGCTCATCGGGATTAATTTATTTTATTTATAAATGAGAACTCCAGCAATAGGAATAACTCCAGAATAGAAGCATATAGTGTCGCGGGGCAAACATTCAACGCAACGGCAGTAAGCAGTCAGGTGACCGTTAAATTCTTACACTATCTGTGCTGTCAATTTATAGGTAGACTAGCTGACCCGTGCCCACTTCGTTGGGCGGTAAACATTTTTTTCTCCGACTTACTTTGCAAATTCAGCTACCACGAAAAAGCCTTTCCACATTTCGAGCTATTATATAGCCTATGTCACTCCCAAATAACGTAGCCTTCCATTGGTAAAATAATTTTCAAAATCAGTTCATTAGATCCAGAGATTACCCCCTACAACGTCACAACGTCACAAACTCATAAACTCACAAACTTTACCTCTTTATTCTTTGTTAGAAATTGAACGTCATTATAATGGCAACATTTTGATTGTCATTTTTCTTGTTTGACGTTTTGAAGTGACAGAGTACTTATGGACGCTTTGACCAGTCGAGCAAGGTTTCGTAAAGGAGTGCCGGTTTTAAGTGGAATTTAATTGAAATTTAGCTAATTGTCCATACAATTCGGTGTTTCGTCGGTTACCGTTATGATTGTTCTGGTTTGGACTCGCGAGTTTTAGTAGTCACGTCAATTAGGCGCGATCCGCGATAGTTAAATCGGGTGTATTGTAATTACATACTTCGGGAGCCTGTAAGCCAGCTTAGGAGTATGTATGTGTGAACGCGGTGAGAGGAACAGCAGAGGGGTACCCCTAGCAAGCCCGCCGATATCAAGGAATCCACACATCTCCAGTAAGTGCTTGATATTACATTAGTTTAGAATAAGAACACGGTGAATCGCCGTGAAAGTTGAATTCTTTTGCCAGTGAACGAGTTAGCGATTGAATGCCTTACTATGGGCCTATAGACATTCCAAACTTCACAAGGTGAACGCTGCATTGGCGAAAGGATTGAACATTCTTTATATAATAAATATTATTTATATAATAAATAATAATAATAAAAAAAATATTTATTTATTAAAACTTCCTGCAAGCATATTGCACAATAAAAATAAATAAAAAATAGTGTAGATGTAGGTGATTGTGCGTCAGGATGCGCCGGCGCTGATCTACGAGCTTTCAATTAGCACTCATTAGCGCAGCATTAATCTACTTCATATTGAGTAAACACACAGTTTTCTTTGTCACAACTTCTGCTTTAGGAATAAATGCTGTGTCGCGGGGGACTTTGCAAACATACATGAAACGGACACAAAGAATACCTAGACTCAGAACAACAATTTGAGGATCACATAAAGTGTTGTCTCGTGTGGGGTTTGAACCCACAACACCCAGCGCAGTAGAAAGCGGCGTGGCGACCACTTTAACCACTAGGTCAACCGCGCAGTCAATACGCCATCACAACAATTGTCGCCATTTCTCCGCTCATTTTGGCAATGCGGTGCCGCGCATTCACACATCCTCGCGACTAATGTTGTGTGCCGAATATTTGACACCGACTTATAACCGCCAAGGATAATTAACAGTTTATTTTCACCGCATAGTCACGCTAACAATGCAGAAGTATCGATACAGAACAATAATATCCAACCAACATCTGCCTCGTTTGTCTAAGAAATATGTGAGTTGCTTTATTATCTGGAAAAACTTGCGAGTAATGGTTCTGGGCATCGAATCCCTATTTATTTATTTATGAAACGAATATGTGACTTCATACTAATATCTAAACTTGAAATCTATCTGTTGATATGGTTTTGCTAAAAATATATATTACTTTGTAAGTTTATTAGACCGCAAGGTTGTCGAGGTTGTATTTAGTTAGTCGAATGAGTAGTCTTGTAGTTATGTTGAGGCCGGGTAGTTCAGTCGCCCATCGTCAATTGTAATCGTTTATCGGCAATCATCGTTAGTTGTAAATCAATAAAAGGTTTAGCTGTGTTTACCTCTCATCTCAAATCTCTTGTAGATACAAGAGCGTTTAGCCGACCGTACGCCGACCGACGCTGCTTGGCACTTGGGCCATGAATCATGTCATGTTCAACACTCGTTGGTATGTGACGTCACTTGACATGTACGTGTTTATACACCGGTGTAAATATTTATGACAATTATATTTAATATTGAAAGGCTCGGTAATTGCATGCATTAATATTTGAATAACATTTGCAGGTGCAGAACTACACAGTGGAACTTGATCGTACCTATATATTAGTATATTGCATTCGCTAATTCGCTATATATATAATAACTTAAACTTTTTTGGACACAACCTATTATGATGCAGTAAGGTTAGAATAAATGAATTAAATATACCTATAGAATAAACAAAAGACCGTGTGCTCCGGCAGGAGGCGATGCATCTGGGGAAGCTCTGGTATTAAAATATTGCGGTCGCAGTATTGAGGTCGGTAAGGAGTCGGACAGATCACTGAGTATCGATATCATCTAAATCATTGTATAATTCGGTCGTGTCGATGCTGCGATGTCGCGATAGTGAGGCCCGATGCGGCCCCGTGCACCGCGGCCCGGTGACCCGACACTTTTTGTGCACCGCCAGGCGGTCTCGACTCATTTAAATTAATTAGCGACTCATCTTTATAGCGGCGGGCAGGTATGTGCGATAGTATCGCGCAGGCCCGGCGGCGACGGGAGCACCGCGATTAATCAATTATTAAACGTCATTATTTATCTGCGTCGGCTCCCGGGGCGCCACCCTGCGCCCCCCGGCCCGTGCGTTCCCACACCACCGCTCCGCGCACCACATAAATCCTAGACGAATGTCCACCGATGTCCCGATACCAATAGAGACATAATTTAGTTCCGAATGTTCCGACGCAACCGTCTCCTGCGCAAGTCGGTAAACGATCGAGGTCACCGCTCGATGGCGTTTAAATATAAAGTTAATGAATGTTCGGTTTGATGTCAATAAATAAGTAGGTGCCGTCGGGCGAGCCGGCGATCGGTGACGCGATAACCGTTTGTTATTGCTTTGTGTTTTTATAAACATTCCTCATTGCTTATTGCAGTTGTAAATGGTTAAATGCTGTTCGGATGACTATTAAACTGCTACTTGACCATCGAGGGTGATAGGGCCAGTGTTATGGCCACCCCTGTTTAGTACCGCCCACCTTCGACTTCTTCCACGCCATCACGCTGCCTATCAATCACCAGATATGGTCTTTACCTATGAAATTGCCGTCTTGTATCCAATAAGTGAAAGTACCTACTTATTTTTTCAAACTTTTTTATTTCTGTTATTCGAAGTAATCACCCATGCAATCGACGCATCTTTGCCAACGCATTGGCAGTTTATTGATGCCCTTCTTGTAAAAATCAGCTGGACGGGAGGCAACAAACTCTTCAAAGGCATTTTGTGCAGTTTCTCGGGAATTGAATTTTTTACCCACTAAAAAGTTGTCTAAATTTTGGAAAAAGTAATAGTCGGTAGGTGCAAGGTCTGGTGAGTATGGCGGATTCCGTTCTTTGGGTCCTTCCAACCCCAGCTCTTGCAGCTGCTTCACGACAACGCGCGACCCCATACTGCGCAACAGACAGTCTCCAAGCTGCAAGAGCTGGGGTTGGAAGCTCTCCCTTATCCGCCATACTCACCAGACCTTGCACCTACCGACTATTACTTTTTCCAAAATTTAGACAACTTTTTAGTGAGTAAAAAAATCAATTAACGAGAGGAAGTACAAAATGCCTTTGAAGAGTTTGTTGCCTCCCGTCCAGCTGATTTTTACAAGGGCATCAATAAACTGTCAATGCGTTGGCAAAGATGCGTCGATTGCATGGGTGATTACTTCGAATAACAGAAATAAAAAAGTTTGAAAAAATAAGTACTTTCACTTATTGCATACAAAACGGCAATTTCATAGGTAAAGACCTATTATTATTATATACATGCACAATCAGTACTATTAACTTGTGTTTACATTGTACATGAATTAGGCTAGCAACATATTGTAAATAAATTGGTAGCTATTATTAAATAACGCATCATGAGCAAAGAAGCACCTCACAACGCATTATGGCACCCACAGAAAGACCACATAGTAACATTTGTATCGCGTCACTACCCATGATAGCAATGACGACAAATCATGTCATTTCTGAGCACCAGTAAGTACTGTTAGACAAATGTATACTATACCTACTTGTGCATGGAAAACTAAAGCAGATTAGTGATCTGAGAGTTTTCATTTCTAGATTTAGACTAGGTATAAGATATTATAAGCAGTTTAGAATCTGAGCAAGATGATATATGTTATGGACCTTGATATTTTCACTGATATTTATTGTTAATTGAATTATTAGGTGAGTGACATGTATGTCGTATGACCGCGAATTGTGCACTGATTTACAATAAAAGTGGTTGTAATGTAATTATACAAATATGATAAGAGCGCAGTAATTGTAGTGTACGGTTGCACCCTACAATATGATTCAGGTACATTCATGCATTAAAATTAAAGTAGGATTAAAGTGCACGAACATCAGCGGTAAACTATGAACGAAATAGAATGAAGCATTATAAGATGTATTACGTGCTTTATTGTTGTTGGTAAAAACACTCATCGCTGTATTATGAATCATAATACAGCGTTTTAATATTTTACAGTAAATTTCAAGAAGCTGCGGAACTTTTTAAGTTAGAAGGTTCGATCATGATTGATGGTTAGAAGAAGTAAATATGGATGGTCTTCTGATTGTAAAAGTATGGGTGCGATTGAAAAGTGGAAGAAAGTTATCGAAGGGTTTTGCAATATCAAAATCAATGTTTTGAGGAAAGGGTTTTTTACTGATAACTTAAGTGGATACCTAAATAAATGTACCCTTAATTTAATGAAAAGCGAATTGATGACCTTTTTAATTACGATTACAGTTGTGTAAATATTTATAAATAAGTAGGTATGTTAAAAATAATAAAAACATGTTTAAGCAAAGCGAGCCTCGGCAAAATATAAAAAACCGGCCAAGTGCGAGTCGGACTCACACACGAAGGGTTCCGTATCATTATCTAACTTAACTAACAAAAACAAGCAAAAAAAATCACGTTTGTTGTATGGAAGCCCCTGTAAATATTTATTTTATTCTGTTTTTAAGGATTTGTTGTATAACGGCAACAGAAATACACCATCTCTGAAAATTTCAACTGTCTAATTCACTGTTTATCACGACAATTCTGTCTATCACGGGTCATTAGATACAGCCTGGTGACAGACGGACAGCGAAGTCTTAGTAATAGTGTCTCATTTTATCCTTTGGAACCCTAAAATCGATAAATCTTACAAATTAATTTTGTTTTATTTGTCCCGGGTAAAAACCTGAAATCCCGTATTTTTTTGCCAATTTCAGCATTTGTCCCGTATAGGCTAAAATAAAATCTGGCAACCCTAATTATGATAAATACAGAAAAGTCTAACCAATATTTACGGAAGTAAAACTACATAATACCGTTTCTGAACGATATTGCCCTGAACATGACACTGAGAAGTTTATTAAAGCTGGAATAGAAAATAAGTTTAAACGTCTATTACTATTGTGAAATGAATGAATTGATTGATATTCTGTAACTAGGGGTAGGGGTAGGTTCCCTAAATTTATGACTTAGAGCATAACATATAAAATACACATTAAAGTTTCGAGTCACGCATTGTTATTACCCACTCGTGTAGGTAACAAATAAATAACGATACCTACTTACATATCGAGTAGGCATATAATGTACTGGATGTCTTGACTATGAAATGGAGAATAAACTCTCACACGAGTAGCTCACCAACATGTTTATTACAAGTGAGATAGTATCTCGTATTGGAAACGGAATTCATTCGTTGAATCGATACTCGAATGTTAGTAACTAATGAGGTTTACTTGTCGTACGTCGCTGGTCGGCGGCTCACAGGGACCGCGAGCGGTTCTCGGAATACTCCCTAATGTTTACAAGTGGCCCTCAATAAAATTAGAGAGGTATCTATGCGGCGGTGCTGCCACCTGGCGACTCCCGACCGCGCTAATAAACATATCTGTGACGTAGCAGGCGCTCGCGCATACTGCGCTGCGTTCCGCCCCCGAAACGTGTCACCTGCAATAGTTCTACCGTCGTTGCGGCCCCATTAACATAACTCATTCTTTAACTACAACTACTAACTGTGTCAATAACCTATAGACTACTCTTGGCAATAGCCAGTTACGTTACACCTCACTCTCACCTTTTTGAGCTATTCCTCATACTGTGCCATCCCTGCCTGCCCTTCGGTAATGCACACATGTGTGTATGCCTAAATATTTATCAACGTATTTGTTATATTATATAGAAACAGCGAAGTATTTTCACCACGCTCAGACGAGTCGTGACGCATACACGTGATGGTTATACCACCATCACAGATCATAGGTCCTTGTTTCCTGACAATTTGGTCTTACAACGTGCACTCATCTTCTATGACTCTGACAATATTCAGGAAGTCGGTTTGATTTTTTGAATGCATAGATATTCATTAGTTTCAAAATGGTTTTCGAAATAACTTAGCATACAATTAGTGTTTACGTAATCTAAAATTACGACGAGCCAAGCGAAGCGCAAGGGCACTACCTACCTTTTCTCGAAGTGTTTCGTCGTTTTTTTGAACCCTCATAACTTTGGTTCCCGATATACCAGAACGTTCAAATTCTCAGGATATGATGTTACCAATAGACTAATGAAACATACAACGTTTCAATTGCATAGCTCCGATACTTTAGATTTTATTGATACCTAAAAAACACCGATTTCGTCACTGACACACTGATGATCATCAAAACCGTTAGGGTACTTCCTGAAGTGCTAGAAAGCTGAAATTTGGTATGTAAAGTATGTTTAGTATAGAAACAACAAAAAAAATCATAAACCTATTACTTTTGCTCCCCAACCCCCAATTTTGGGGGGTGGAAGTTTGTATGAGACTTTCACAAATGTTTATGCTAGAGGTTTTATTTTTGGTACACGGACTTTTTTGAAAGAAAATATTATATACAAGAAATACAGCCTAAAAAAAAAGAAAAAAAAAACTGCCTCAAGCAACTTACAAAAAGAAATGAAATCCCACCAAAAACATTTTCATGTAAAATGTTGCCGAGACGACTGCATATGGCTTACCCTGTGAAAAAGATATCAGATCTCATGTAGAGCCAAGGTTCTGAAGCTAAACGCCCTAACTCTACCAACCCTAACTTCATAAACTCTACATCTCAGTAAAAATGTATGGCTTGGCTGTTTCGCCACCATAATTCGGCGGAAAAGGTCATTTAAAGCAAATTACAGCACATTTGACAACGATACAAACTAAAGGTCATATAAAAGGGTTAATTCATTCTTCAACCTAGTGCAAACAAAATCTATTTACTGAATCGATTTTGTTTTTTTTTTTGGTCAGTATCCACTTACAAAGACATCATTAACAACAAAGATATGTACATTAAAAGATTGTCAGAGGTGTTGTCCTCAAATTTTGTAAAGCAAACAATAGTAAATGAATAGTTCAAACTGACCGAATATGATTTGTTGATATCGACCCTGACTATTGAGCCACATTGCAGGTTTTTTCCCAGTGTAAACAATTGTGGAATGAGCTCTAGCATTGAATCTGTAATCTGTATCTGGGCAAAATTTAAGTGTAAAACATACGTATTTAGAAATAGGCATATAAATTTGTGTATCGGTGGTCTTGTCTCCACAGTGCCACTGCACTGTGGAGACAAGACCTGCACGCTCTGTGTGAGATCACACACCCATGGGTGACTTGCGTCAAATAATTTTTATTACTTAAATTTATATTTCATACCTAATTCTTTTTTCATTGAAGGTCATATGAGAAACTCGAGTGCCCAGTAGTGTGTAGTCTAAAATAAAACATTATACACATCTTGATTGCTTTTCTGGATAAAAAAGGATCAGATTATCAAGGAACGAGACCTTTTCACTAAAAGTTATTTATTTAGTTATCAGCAAGTGGCGGAGAGAGCGGTGTCTCAGCTCGGCCCGCGGTAGATAAATCATGGGCAAGGAAACGGTAGGTAACGGTAGGTGGGCGCGCGCCCCGCGGGGGACGTCGCCTGCGCTCGTTCTACTCATTACTCTAACGATCTCTTACTCCTGCAGATAATGTCACTGGGTCAAATGGCAACCCGCACCTTAAATATAATATAGAACTTGAAAGTAGAAATATTAAAAAAGTATATAACAATGAATCATAAGGAACCGGGCAGTTATTAGGAAATTTTAACTAGAGGGCCAGCCATATTCTGTGTCTTGTTTCGAAAATGAGTGCTTGGAGTTTTGTTTCTTAAAGAAGAATGGGCAAAGAGAACGGGAAAGAGATAGTCCTGCCAATTTAAATATCCGGTCCTGCTAAACAGCTACCACAGTTAATACAGAACGTAAGCCTGGTGTGGCTGTCAATTAATTAAAATACTAATAAGGTCCATCAGGGCTCTCAGAGACTGTCTGCCTTTATTTTACAACACTTTTAATAAAGAAGGTTATTTTTATTTACTTAATACTTTACGTGAGAATGTTTTTTTTTATTTCTGTTTGAAAATTAATTATTACAAAGCATAATTATTGATATATATAACGAAATTATCGACAACACTATGGACGCAAATCCTTGAGACGGCTCCATCCGGCTCTATAAATAGGTAGGACAAGTCCGATGAGGTCAAATGCGACGGATTGATATTGAGTAGATAAGTTCCTGTTATATCTGTCATTCACGATTTTGTCCAAGAAGCCAAGTTACATGAAAATACATGAAAAAAAACGGACCCGAGTTAGCAACGACACCACTTAGCTGATGCGAGTGGTCAACGTATAGGCGTAATATTATTTTTTATTTGGCGTCATTAAAAACTAATTTCGCAAAACTACAGTAGAAATAAGCTAAGTATAAGTATAAAACTAAAAGCGAAGACCAATCAGTGAGAAAGAATAGAATTGAACCACACATCACATCACCACATCGTGCCCAACTTGTAAATAACAAACGACAGGGGTGTCCGGCCACTGCGCCTGCGCTGCCGATGTGTTTTTTTGTATGCGTGGCCTTCGTCCTCACGGTGTTTGCGGCGACGTCTTTGAGCCGCGCCGCACTTAATTAATACAAGTGGACTGAACGCAGGAGCAAACAAATTTGCCTGCCCTCGGCACTTCTGTCCACAAGCAGCCCCCCGCGCCTCAGTCTGCCCCCCCGCCTATCCGAACCTTACGCGCCCGTGGGACCTTTCCGCGACGTTTAATTAAATTTATCGTGCTTATCTGTGGACATCTCACGCGGCCGATGGGAATCGAGTGCAAAAGCTTACCTGAGGACATTTTCGAAATTCTGAATTTCTGTGAGAACTTACCGTTGCGCTTGTCCGATTAAATTGCACACCAAACGAATGTGCTCGCGAAATGAAGCGGTACACGTTACTTCGTCCGACGCGCGACGTCCGCAAACAATTGAACAAATTGGTACAAAAACTGGTGCCGTCGATGTTGTATCAATTCGCCAGCCGTGGCCGGCCGCAGCACCGTCTCCGAGCACGCCCTGTGTCACCTGTCGGCACACAGTATCCTGTCGGTGCCCTGACTCATTTCACTTGTACCTCCATACAATCCTACATCCAAATATTTACTGATAGACCTTGTCCACTTCAATGTCAACATTTTATTACTACAAATTGAAAAAAAAATGTTACTAGCTAATATTTCAGTTATCAAGTTAAGTTAAGACAATGGTTGCTTACAAGTGTAAAACAAGTAAACCTAAAAAAATAGTTTTAGTGTTACTTTTGCTGTAACTTTCTAGCGTTAAACATATTTAACTAACGATTTAGAGCGTGGAACCGAATGGCACCGAGGTGTCCTGTTGAGCGTGATTAAGCAATCTGCCATATTGTTGTTACATGTTGCGTCTGTTGTCGTTGTTCAATCATTATTTATATGTGCAAGTGACAAACGATCGGTGCTCGTGCCCCCGGGTCTGCGGGGTGAGCGGCGGGGAGGTGCGGGGGTCGCGACCTGCCTCCTCCTGAAGATTGATGCGGAGTTGGTCGATACAGATCTAGGAGTTTTTTGTCTGGCGAGTTCCCAGGCGGGCGCGCCGCCGCCGCGCCGCAGGGTGCCCGCGCTCAATGCATTCGTCTTACACTGTCACCACGTTCACCAAAATCACGTGAAACAAGTATAAACGATACGAATAAAACAACTATTCCTAAAGGGAACCTGTTTCTGAGCCGATAATGACTCGCTCGATGTAGCGACACATCTCTCCTTGACCATGTGATGTTTATCTCACTTATTGGTAATATTGGAAATGACTGGGATGCACAGGTATCGATGTGTTGTATATATACACAGCACTGTTACAATAATAACACTGTTACTGAGGTCTCCGACAGCAAATCGCAATTAGCATTAGAGACAATTTGTACCCTTTCAGTAGCTAATCAGTGAGGAGTTCACGAAACTAGAAATCATTAGATATGAAATGCATAACATAAGTATAACCCGTGCCGAGGCACAAGGCTCACGTTAATGAAATTTAATAATGTGTAGCACAGAGCGGTCCTCACGGGCGAACAATAAATCATTGAGTGCGATATTAATAAGTGGTGAATCGGATGAGTCGTCCGGGCCGCGGCCGCGGGGGACGACCCTTGACACGCTCTATTTACAATTAATACTTAGCTCCCCTCGGATTGTTTGGAATACAATTAGCTGGTGTATCACCACGTGTAATGTTTGAAAAACAATAATGTCCCGTTCTTTATATCGTTGATCCACCCTCAACAGTCAGGTCCTCATGATAATGTTTATTTTTATTTTATTTTATTTTTATTTTTGCTCAATAGGTATAGTTACAGACAACAGATCATGCCTCACACAATAATAAGTAACAACATACAATTTCTAATCTGAAGTCCAATTAAAACTATACACATCATTCCCAATCACAGTAATAACGCTTCATCTAGGTGTTAACAAAAAGAAAAAAGAGACAAAAATTTTAAAGGACAGTAAGTGGCTACTGTACCTACTGAGATACAGTACTTGGACTTATTAGTTATATCTACAATGTGTTATTATAATTTTACATTAGGTAATAGGTTTATAAATTTCAGTTTTATACAAAAAGCTCTTAAATACATTTATACTATCATTAAAAATATCTACTTGTGAACATATATCGTTGTAACGAATACACATTCGCGAAACCGGGTTGTTACGTGAAACATTGTTGTTGCTAGCCGGCACAATAAACAGTTGTGGTGTGCGCACAGATCGCGTTGGAGTCTTAAAATTTAAAATTTCGATAAGTTGACAATCCAGGGCCTGCAGTCTCGACATAGATAGCATAACGATCGTAAACTAACGATCGATAAATGTTTACGAATATTTTCGCTTGCCGTAACGATCTTAATCACAAGGGCAAGTCTCTACTCATAAATTATCGTGCAAAATCGTAAAAGACTGCAGTCTCGACATAGATAGCGATCGTTAATGATTGTTACGTGTTACTATATTGTATGTTAGCAAAAATAAATGGTTTAAATGGTTTTTAAATGGTTAAAGTTGCGAATTCGGTAGCTAATTCACATCGATAATTTTTTAACGATTTTTGGTAGTCTCTACCGTTGCAACTATCGATTTTCATCGGTATCGTATCGAATTTGCTGTCAATTTAACGACAGTCGCAAATCGCTTATCGAGGCATTTTGGCAGCCCGCTAACTCGATAAGTATTCGAAAAGGATCGTTAACTGTGAAATATTATAAAAATAGAAATTGTATGAAGATACATATTCATCGGATTGTAATAATATCTTTTGTAAGTGTAGTGCACTAATTTATAATATTAATTGTACATAATGGCGGAGGTTTATTTGACCTATCAATGATAACAATTGATTCAGAATGTTGCAAGGATATAAATATGTGTCCTATTAAAAAATGACAATTTAAATGTATTTTGGATTTAAAACTATAAATAAAAAATTGAGAGGTGTCAAGGGACACCCGGATGGAACGAAGTTTATATATATACATATACATATCCCTATACCTATGCCTACGCCTATACCTATATCTATACCTATACCTATACCTATTCCTATACCTATACCTATACCTATACCTATACCTATACCTATACCTATACCTATACCTATACCTATACCTATACCTATACCTATACCTATACCTATACCTATACCTATACCTATACCTATACCTATACCTATACCTATACCTATACCTATACCTATACCTATACCTATACCTATACCTATACCTATACCTATACCTATACCTATACCTATACCTATACCTATACCTATACCTGTACCCATACCTATACCCATACCTATACCTATACCTTATAAATATCAAGTTAAATAAGTATAATTAATAGAAACATTAAAATACTTCCCTAAAATTAAGCAAGATATTGTACGTGGCACCATTTTGCTTCCAAAATTTCAAACTAACGATCGATAAATGTTAACGAATATTTTCGCTTGCCGTAACGATCTTAATCACAAGGGCAAGTCTCTACTCATGAATTACCGTGCAAAATCGTAAACAGGGACGTCGCTAAGTTAACGAAAATCCTATCTATAGTTTGACATTTTGGAAGCAAAGTTGTAAAGTGATGTTGGCTTTTTGCATTTATTTTCGGATTTGTTGTTTTTCTAAATTTGATTGTTTGATTATTTCTAAAATAATTTGAGTATTTTATGCGCATTTTTAATAGTAGTAGCATATCAAAAAAAAAAAGGTAAATGTATAGGTATAGGTATAGCTATAGATATAGGTATAGATATAGGTATAGGTATAGATATAGGTATAGATATAGATATAGGTATAGGTATAGGTATAGGTATAGGTATAGGTATAGGTATAGGTATAGGTATAGGTATAGGTATAGGTATAGGTATAGGTATAGGTATAGGTATAGGTATAGGTATAGGTATAGGTATAGGTATAGGTATAGGTATAGGTATAGGTATAGGTATAGGTATAGGTATAGGAATAGGTATAGGTATAGGTATAGGAATAGGTATAGGTATAGGTATAGGTATTTGTTATCATTGATAAGTCAAATAAACCTCCGCCATTATGTACATTAGTGCACTACACTTGCAAAAGATATTATTACAATCTGATAAATATTTATCTTCATACAATTTCTATTTTTATAATATTTCACAGTTAACGATGCTTTTCGAATACTTATCGAGTGGGCTGCCAAAATTACAGCAAAAACGATACGATACCGATGAAAATCGATAGTTGCAACGGTAGAGACTACCAAAAATCGTTAAAAAGTTAACGATATGAATTAGCTACCGAATTCGCAACTTTAACGATCGCTATCTATGTCGAGACTGCAGGCCCAGGGCCTGCAGTCTCGACATAGATAGCATAACGATCGTAAACTAACGATCGATAAATGTTTACGAATATTTTCGCTTGCCGTAACGATCTTAATCACAAGGGCAAGTCTCTACTCATAAATTATCGTGCAAAATCGTAAAGGACTGCAGTCTCGACATAGATAGCGATCCTTAATGATAGTTACGTGTTACTATATTGTATGTTGTACTGTTTTGTAGCAAAAACAAATGGTTAAAATGGTTTTTAAATGGTTAAAGTTGCGAATTCGGTAGCTAATTCATATCGATAATTTTTTAACGATTTTTGGTAGTCTCCACCGTTGCAACTATCGATTTTCATCGGTATCGTATCGAATTTGCTGTCAATTTAACGACAGTCGCAAATCGCTTATCGAGGCATTTTGGCAGCCCGCTAACTCGATAAGTATTCGAAAAGGATCGTTAACTGTGAAATATTATAAAAATAGAAATTGTATGAAGATACATAATTATTTATCAGATTGTAATAATATCTTTTGCAAGTGTAGTGCACTAATTTATAATATTAATTGTACATAATGGCGGAGGTTTATTTGACTTATCAATGATAACAAATACCTATACCTATTCCTATACCTATACCTATACCAATACCTATACCTATACCTACACCTACACCTACACCTACACCTACACCTACACCTACACCTACACCTACACCTACACCTACACCTACACCTACACCTACACCTACACCTACACCTACACCTACACCTACACCTACACCTACACCTACACCTACACCTACACCTACACCTACACCTACACCTACACCTACACCTACACCTACACCTACACCTACACCTACACCTACACCTACACCTACACCTACACCTACACCTACACCTACACCTACACCTACACCTACACCTACACCTACACCTACACCTACACCTACACCTACACCTACACCTACACCTACACCTACACCTACACCTACACCTACACCTACACCTACACCTACACCTACACCTACACCTACACCTACACCTACACCTACACCTACACCTACACCTACACCTACACCTACACCTACACCTACACCTACACCTACACCTACACCTACACCTACACCTACACCTACACCTACACCTACACCTACACCTACACCTACACCTACACCTACACCTACACCTACACCTACACCTACACCTACACCTACACCTACACCTACACCTACACCTACACCTACACCTACACCTACACCTACACCTACACCTACACCTACACCTACACCTACACCTACACCTACACCTACACCTACACCTACACCTACACCTACACCTACACCTACACCTACACCTACACCTACACCTACACCTACACCTACACCTACACCTACACCTACACCTACACCTACACCTACACCTACACCTACACCTACACCTACACCTACACCTACACCTACACCTACACCTACACCTACACCTACACCTACACCTACACCTACACCTACACCTACACCTACACCTACACCTACACCTACACCTACACCTACACCTACACCTACACCTACACCTACACCTACACCTACACCTACACCTACACCTACACCTACACCTACACCTACACCTACACCTACACCTACACCTACACCTACACCTACACCTACACCTACACCTACACCTATACCTATACCTTATAAATATCAAGTTAAATAAATATAATTAATAGAAACATTAAAATACTTCCCTAAAATTAAGCAAGATATTGTACGTGGCACCATTTTGCTTCCAAAATTTCAAACTAACGAACGATAAATGTTAACGAATATTTTCGCTTGCCGTAACGATCTTAATCACAAGGGCAAGTCTCTACTCATGAATTACCGTGCAAAATCGTAAACAGGGACGTCGCTAAGTTAACGAAAATCCTATCTATAGTTTGACATTTTGGAAGCAAAGTTGTAAAGTGATGTTGGTTTTTTGAATTTATTTTCAGATTTGTTGTTTTTCTAAATTTGATTGTTTGATTATTTCTAAAATAATTTGAGTATTTTATGCGCATTTTTAATAGTAGTAGCATATCAAAAAAAAAATAGGTAAATGTATAGGTCTAGGTATAGATATAGGTATAGGTATAGGAATAGGTATGGGTATGGGTATAGGTATAGGTATAGGTATAGGTATAGGTATAGGTATAGGTATAGGTATAGGTATAGGTATAGGTATAGGTATAGGTATAGGTATAGGTATAGGTATAGGTATAGGTATAGGTATAGGTATAGGTATAGGTATAGGTATAGGTATAGGTATAGGTATAGGTATAGGTATAGGTATAGGTATAGGTATAGGTATAGGTATAGGTATAGGTATAGGAATAGGTATAGGTATAGGTATAGGTATAGGTATAGGTATAGGTATAGGTATAGGTATAGGTATAGGTATAGGTATAGGTATAGGTATAGGTATAGGTATAGGTATAGGTATAGGTATAGGTATAGGTATAGGTATAGGTATAGGTATAGGTATAGGTATAGGTATAGGTATAGGTATAGGTATAGGTATAGGTATAGGTATAGGTATAGGTATAGGTATAGGTATAGGTATAGGTATAGGTATAGGTATAGGTATAGGTATAGGTATAGGTATAGGTATAGGTATAGGTATAGGTATAGGTATAGGTATAGGTATAGGTATAGGTATAGGTATAGGTATAGGTATAGGTATGGATATAGGTATAGGTATAAGTATAGGTATAGGTGTTTGTTATCATTGATAAGTCAAATAAACCTCCGCCATTATGTACAATTAATATTATAAATTAGTGCACTGCACTTGCAAAAGATATTATTACAATCTGATAAATATGTATCTTCATACAATTTCTATTTTTATAATATTTCACAGTTAACGATCCGTTTCGAATACTTATCGAGTTAGCGGGCTGCCAAAATGACAGCAAAAACGATACGATACCGATGAAAATCGATAGTTGCAACGGTAGAGACTACCAAAAGTGGTTAAAAAGTTAACGATATGAATTAGCTACCGAATTCGCAACTTTAACGATCGCTATCTATGTCGAGACTGCAGGCCCAGGGAACCTTTCACAATTTTGTGCAGGGTACACAAATCGCTTATCCACCTCCTTTTCTCCAGCGTGACCATTTTAAACTCCTTGAGTCGATCGTTATACTCCTTTAATTTTCGTTTTAAGCCAAACTTAGAACACAGTGCTCTCACAAACCGCCTTTGTATTGCTTCTATTCGATCTTTGTGAGCACTGTACATAGGCATCCATACAGACGAGCAGTACTCGAGTATACTTCTTACCAGGCAGTAGTATAACGTTAGTATTGAGCTAACTTTTTTAAAAGGTCTCGCATTCCGAAGTATAAAAGATAGCATTCGACTTGCCTTACTGCAAATGTAATCGTAATGAGGTCTAAACGACATGGCGGAGTCGAAAATTACCCCTAGATCTCGAACCACGCCAACTCCCTCAAGTGCAACACCTTTAATTTGATACGTGTAATTAAGCGGGTTTTTGTTTTTTGTGAATGTGATGACCTGACATTTTTTTATGTTAAGGGACATAGAGTTATTCTCACACCAGTTAGTAATAATATTAATGTCAGATTGAAGACTTTCACAATCTTTGTAATTCGAGATTCTTTTGTACACTTTCAAGTCATCTGCATAAGCCAAACACTCACATTTAATTTCATTCAGTAAATCGTTAATAAATACTAAAAATAGCAGGGGACCCAGATTAGATCCTTGCGGAACACCAGATTTGGCCAAAAAAGGGACAGATTCATAGCCATTGAGTGCTACTAGTTGTGTTCTATTCTCAAGATAAGACGAAAGCCATCTGTATAGATTGCCGTGTATTCCCACGTGCTGGGCCTTTGCTAGTAACCTGAAGTGATCGACACGATCGAACGCCTTAGAAAAATCGGTATAAATAGAGTCTACTTGCATTTTATAGTTAAATGAGTCACATATATAATTTGTATAGCACAGTAGGTTCGTATTGGTTGACCTGCCCGTGATGAACCCATGTTGTAAAGGGCTGAGTTGGTGTTTCAAATGATTGTACATATGTTTGTATATATAACTCTCAAATATTTTGGCGAACCAGTTTAGAATACAAACAGGGCGGTAATTAGAAATATCGTTTCTATTGCCTGATTTGTAAATTGGTGTAATTTTAGCGATTTTCCAGAGTTCGGGAAATGTACCCTCGCTCAATGACTTATCATAAATTATAAAAAGGGGTGTTACTAGTGCAGTTGCACAAAGCCTAATAAAGATGGGTGGAATCCCATCAAATCCGCCACCCTTAGTTAAATCAATGTTTTGCAATCTCTTCAATAAGTCGGTCTTGTCTATCAGCAACTTTCCAATAGTACAGTTGGATGTTGGAGAACCAGGATTAAAGCCGTTGTTGATGGAACTGGAGCAGTAAACCGACGAAAAGTAGTTCGCAAAAAGGTTGACTAGCTTTTTTGTCTTCGCAAAACATACTGCTAGGATAGCTGTTAGTAACAAGTTTGCTCTTTGTGTAGCGCCAGAAAGCTTTAATGTTGAGTTGAAGATCGTCTTCGGTTCGCTCTATGTAAGCTTTAAAACACTGATATCCTAGTGTTTTGGATCTAGCTCTGAGCATCGAGAACTCGTCGTAGTCCCTGGGATTGCCGTAACGTTTAAATCTGGAGTGGGCTTTATTTTTATTTTTGAGTACTGTAATTAAATCTCTGGAGAACCACGCTGGATACCTATTAGTTGATAGTTTGGTCTTTGGAGTATGTTTTTCTATAATCGTGTAAATACTATTGTAGAAGTACTGCACGTAATCATTACATCCCAAACTTAATGCCTGCTGTGACCAATCAACTCTATTAATATCCCTTTTACAACCCTCATAATCTGTCTTACGATAGCATAATCGTTTCATTGCAGCATTGTCTACGAGTCTAGGAATGTTAGTACGCAGAATAACCTCAAAGGGAGGGTGGTGCGCATCCATACGGCTAATGGGCAAAGCAGGCATAATCTCTACAAAATCCGGGTAGTCAGTAATAGCCAAGTCAAGTATTCTACCTTTACTGTTTACCGTGTGGTTATGTTGAAAAATAGATGCTTCCTGAAATAAGTTATTAAGTGATTTTGATTTAATGTGGCTATTATTATTAAAATTCGCTATTGTAATGATTTGAGATATTCAAGATTTACTTTATAATTGTGAACGTAACAAGGTTTCTTTAGAATGTGTTACTACATCGTGTCATTACCTACCAATCAACAGAAAACTTTACAAAAACTTTTCCTAACAAAAAAGTGATGGAATATAAGTTAATGCTATATGTACTCAAAACATATTTTTTGTGTGATTATTTTGACGAAACCACAAAATATCTAGGCGTTATCCTACTAATATTACGAGTATAATCGCGAAGTTTGTAAGTATGGATGGATGGATGTTTGTTTGTTACTCTTTTTCGCTAAAACTACTGATCGGATTTGGATGAACTTTACAGTAATATAGCTTATACATCAGAATAACACATAAGCTACTATTTGCCGCGATAACCGACATACATGCGGGCGGAGCCGCGGGCAACAACTAGTATTAGGTATATACCATCAGGGAGTAGGTAATGTTAGGCTATACAACAATACGCAAAAGTAGTACCTTCCGAGTTTCATACAAAGGAAGTAATGGAATATACCTTGGTAATACGTATGTAAATGTTATGTAGGTATGTCCGTGTGTGACACATTGCTGTGTGCATTGAGTATTGGCCATGTACGGCAAGTGATACGCGCTCTGCCACTCTGTGTTTGCCATTGTAAATGTCAAATCAATGCGTTATTTATCTGTATAGTCGACAAGAAACAGTGCGCGATGGACTCGTCGCTCGCTCCACACATCTCTAATAGCAGGCATTTTTGGATTCTTCAAATAACTTACATTCCAGAATTGAAAAATAGTAGAAATGCGTGCATTCTTATGTCCAACAGATAGAGACGGGATCTTACATCAAAGGATTTTTAGCTTACTAAGATGGAATAATATCATACAACATGCACGAGTATAACCATGCAGCTTTGGAAACCTTTAGAACTTTACGATAACACGCTTGTCACTCACTCGTTGGCGACTTTTCATTTTCATAATTTTAATTGAAATGAAAATTTTGCCCTACAGCCATTCTTTTTTTTTTTTTTTTTTTTTATGTATGGTCCGCCAAAATGACTCTACTCTGCCTGATGGAAAGCATAAGCAGAATCCAAGAGTGGCGATCACCATACTCACTGCGAATACAGACAATGCAGTATGGCGACCCGCACCATGGCGGCCTAGTGATGCTGCTGCATCTTTTAGTCTAGTCAACAAGTATGGAACTTGTTGACTAGACTAATTGGGCCTCCGGTCTCGCACTCACCAACGAAACACGACAGCACGAACGCTGTCATTTTACGTTGATTTTCTGTGCGAGGGTAGTACCGCCCCGGTCGAGCCGGCCCATTCATGCTGAGATATTTATAGCTGAATTAGAGATAAGAGGCATAAATATAAAATCATAAATCTAGGAGACTTAAAAACTTTTTATAAAAAAAAAACCGACTTCCAAAAAACATCCAACGAAAACTCTCTGCCAAAAAAACACTTAAAAGCGTAAAATAAACTGGTTCTTCATAAATTGCCTATACCTAATTCTTTATTCATTTAAATAGTAGTATTATAATGTGTGCTAGGTACCTAGAATCTGTTTGAAGTCGGTGCCAAGTGACTATCGCTTAGACTTTTGAAATTGTTCGTTTGTATTCTTTTTGGCTTAGCACCGACTTTAAACAGATTTTAGGTACCTAGCACACATTATAATACTACTATTTAAATGAATAAAATTTTTCAGTTTTTAGTGCAAACAATCGTAGGTAAGTAGTAAGTTGAACTATTTCATCAAATTTCATCATCAAGAATACAGATGAAGGTCTATACGTACGTGTAATATTGAAATCATCCTCTAATTCCTAACTGTTGAAGAGTTTAACCTTCTATCATCAGTTCACCTAAATAACTTGAAAGAATACGACTGAAGGTCTTTAGATACGTATGAAATTGAAAGAATTATCCTCCAACTCCTAACCGTTGAGGAGTTGTACCTTCCACCTTCCATCATCAGCTTACCTAATGATGACTACCAGACGCAAATACGGGTGTAACTTCAGAAAATATACGAAAAACATAGTATGTGCCTATAAAAAATGAGAGTTTCCCTCGATTTCCCTGGGATCCCATCATCAGATCCTGATATGCTGGCAATGGGACCACCGCGGAAGCATATCCTTTCGAATACAAAAACAATTTTTTAAATCGGTCCACAACTGACGGAGTAATCGGGTAACATACATAAAAAAAAAAAACAAAAAAAAAAAAACATACAGTGGAACATAGAACCTCCTCCTTTTTGGAAGTCGGTTAAAAAAGGAGGAAATGGAATAACCAGTTTATAGTAAGTACCTAGTAACAAATCACGAAACAAATTCATATATTATGTCATGTCATAAGGCTTGCTGGTCGGACAGGTGGATAAGGGTTTATTGAAGAAACAAACATTAAATTAATTTTAAGTTTATAACTATTCCGTAATAAAACCAAAACTAAAATCGACATCTAAATGCATCACATTGCAATTAACACGATTAAAAGATATCCTACATTTTAGATTTTAAGTCATTTACTCACTAATCCTTTTACGGAATACGTAAAAATTCCTTATCTGTCTCATTCACCTGCAGCTAACATGTTTACCAACCATCACTATCAGCGCCGGGGTTGATATCGCCCTAGCGATTAACGGGAAAAGGGTTACTAATGCCTCAACACACGGCTCAATCGGTTCAGGTCACGGGGCACGTTTGTTTGATGCGAACAGTCGCCACTCGCCCGCGATTATCTTGCGCGTGTCATCTATTTCATTACTCGGACGATTACAAAGGATATCTTCTAGAGTACTTCACTCAATTACACACATCGTCCTTCAAATCGTGAGAAACTCGTGTGATGATTTTTAAAAGGCAGTTACTTTGTATAAATAAGGTGTTATGTTGAACAGATATACTTACAGATACTAAAAGATGTAACACACGCCATTGATATTATTATTGGTTGTATGATACTTGATCCTCAATTAAACGGAAAAAATACATCGGTAAATGTTGAGTGTAGAGACTGCACCCCCTACAACCTCGGCTCCCCGGGTGGCAATACCTACTGTTGAGAGCCTCATGCCTGGTGTCACGTTGCCACCTCACTCTCGATGATGTCCTCAAGATGCTTTTCATTAATATAATCGACGATGCGAGCTCTATTTCACGCGAGAAATACCTTGCAATACCGTAACACCGTTTTCTATTTGTAACGTACTTGTTACACTGTGTTGAAGTTCCGTCGACGATTTTCCTTGTAAACAGACACGGTGTTTCTCCGTGTAAGATGTCGTGTAAAGTGAGCGCTGTGAGGGGGTGATTCGGCGTCTTATTGTCGGTGCTCATTACATAATAATGTCACATCAACGATGCTCAATTACCAGTGAAAAGCTATTGGCACGACTTTTGAAAGGTTTCGTCAACCGAAGCGTAGCTGTATATTTGTAGATATACGTTTATATGTAGGTTTGATTTTTTCATAACATCTCAATATCGCTTCTGGTGTTTTCCCTCTATGATAATTCCAACAAGTATCGATGACAATGATACGATTTTTGAAAAATTACATAATTTTCGAAAAGTTTAAAATCAAAATTGCACCCGGAATTCACTTTGAGAACACGGTGATTAAGAATGTATGGATCATCAATGTTATATAGCCGCTAATGCCACATCAAAACTAATTTTTAAGAGCACCACTAAATATACACTTTTCATGATCGAGAAAAAAAAACGAATCGTCAAAAACGCAAAAACGTAAAAGATCTTTTTTAGAAGAAGCTCTAAATATTTAAAATGAAACTTATCTCAATAAAGAATTGCAGGTAGAATGAACTAGAATTAATCTTGGCACAGGCTTGTAATAAAACTTGTCAGTTTAATCGGAATAGACCTAACAGTGTGAGTTAATTGCTTGTATAGGAAACCTGTTTCGTGTTTACCTTCACTTCAAACTAGTAATGAAAATCAGCCAAGTTCTTGTTACACACCGGCGAGGGATTCCGTGACCAGACTTTAAGAAGCTCTTTGTGAATGATGAGTGTTTTTCTTCACTATTTGATTTCAACAAACACTCCCTATTATATATACACACCCCAGAGGATTAATTGTTGAAATAATTAACATTTGCTATTTGTTGTGGTATCTGATAAATCCTAATGTTGTCTAGTCATGAAGTACATACACATAAACATCTACAATGACGGAAACACTTGTCTTAGATTCTGTTGAACCCTAGTGCAAAGACAATCAGGAAAAAAACTTAGTGACCTAGCAACCTTCGTTACGCAGAAATGTTCATAACTTGAACTTGATTTACACTCAAGTAGGTAGGTACACATATATGTTTGTGGAATATGTTTGTATTATACTGACTTCAAGTATAGGAGGAAGTATTTTTATTTGATACTAGCTGGGCACCGCGGTGTTACCTGCAATACAAAAACAACCGCGGGGCGAAGGTAGTCCAAAAAAGGTAAATCAAGTTACTTCTTATATCTTCAGCTATCTGCCAGTGAAAGTTAATTTAAAAAACCTAGCCGTTTTAATTGTCTGCAGATTATTGCTATACATAGCCATTTAGCTAAATAAAGATTAAGGTTCAAAGGAAGTCTGACTTCGGACAGGGGCTAAGCTCCGAGCCAGTAGGTAGTACTCCCTACGTGCTGGTACAGTTCGCGACCACGTGCCACCCGTCGCTAATGTATTGCCGACGGACCGCGCCTCAGTCCACACACAATAGCACCAGCGACACTGCGTCCTAGCAGTTACTGCCACCACCCACACCTACTACTTTAGTAGGACAAACCAAATCACTCTTCGTAAAATAACATTGAACTTTTAACACGCCTTTATTAGCTTGTATGTATGTAATGGAATCTTTTAACTTCATTTTCACCTACTTTTAGAAGTCTGATTAACTTGAAAATTTGCACAAAAGTCAAGGGCCGATGACAAAACAATAATTTGAAAATAAAAACTGAAAAAATGAGTTTTTTTTAATACTTTTATAAAACTAAACAAACACGCTTTTATAAATATACCAAACAAAAAGTGGAAAATAATTTATAGTTTAAAAAAACTATATAAACACGCTTTAATAGCAATAGAACTAAAAAGTAAATGTTTTAATGTTTCAATAATGTTGCCTCACCCTTTTTACATTAAAATATTTTTTTACTTTTTTGCTATTAATTGCTATTAAAGCGTGTTTTTTTTTTTGTTTTTTAAACTATTGTTTTTAATTTAAAAACATTGTTTGAATTATTTCATTACAACATTACATTGAAAAATGTATGTACGGATATGCAGTATTATGCCGTAGACTTGCAGTGTACTTATATTATTAGATTTTGTCATAACAAATAAAAGTAGAATTCTTGAAATGGGTCACGGGTAATATAGTGTACCGTGTGGTGCCTTTATCAAAAGGAAAATTGTAACAGAAAAATAACGATATGCTTTCGTGGAAACTTTGCTCTTTATATCCAAGTCCTACGATTTAGCTCCAAAGTAGTCACCCTAGTCAAGATGAACACATCGCTCGGTTTGACAAATAGTCGGAATACCCGTGAATATGTTAGCCCCTCGCAGGCCCCTCGTCGTCCACGACAATATTAATTCGGTTTTATGACATGCGAAATTGCTCTCAATAAATTGTGCATTGAGAAGATAGCGGAGGGTACAGAGAACACGTGCTCGCTGTTATTAAACTTTTCATTACCCGCGCGGACATGCTCCCCGAGCCCCGGTCCCACCTGACCCTTGCACTTGTTCAACGATCACTTAGGGCTGCCATTCTGCCCAACTTTCATTATATCTACCCGTACGTAACTTGGGCCTTTGTGTTAGTTCAACATATTGTACCTGCGCTTGGTATAATAACACATAACTATGACGGTCCTTGCCTAACATAGACATATTTACTGAGATATTGCCATTTTATTGAATTGAACGATGCATCGTTTATTTGATTAATCCGTGGATGATTTACCTTTAACTAGGCGTCAATTAAAAGTGTCATTTTTCTCACAAGACTGCACATATCGTGGAGGAATACAGAATATATAAAAATAAGGAAGTAATCAATGCAAATAAACAAATCACACACTCGCAGCCAGTCTCGCTAACCGCTGGACCAACGGGCCCCTCCAAACTAATAAGCGAGTGCAAATAAAAGTGTACAACCCTGAAAAGCGCGCGGCGTGGATCCTCTCCTAATTCGCTATACACAACATTATTTGATTTTTAATTCGGCTCGCTGCAAGTGGAATGCGCTTATTGACTCACTCGAGTGCTCTACCCTCTGCCTTATGGCTCCTGCCCATCTCCCTTCATGTGTGAAATTGTGCATTCAATACTGCGAACTGTTAGTAAGCGACTAAGCGTATTATAACTCGAGAGAATACCTACTCTAAGTTATATAGTTTATCAGGTTTAATGTCAGATTTTGGAAAAAAGTAATATAACCTTTAGATATGTGTATAAGTAACCATAATATAGGTAAGATCGGTTTGTGAAGTTCAGTGGAGCGACAAAGTGGCGCGCAAGTCTCACAACATGCGTGGAATTGTTCCCGGGCCGGTTCGCGAGTTGCGGGAGAGGGTCCGCTGTCAGGGGTTCTCTACTGCGATATATTTGCGCATGTGATATCGCCTTTTATTAGTTTTTTCGCGGCGACAGCGATCCACATATTTGCTTTGATGACACGAGAGCGCACCCTCCGAGCGCGGAGACAATTGCGTGCCACCGTTCTCATTCATCTTCCTCTCGAGCGCATATATCTTCCGCTTCCTTTTGCCATTATATTCTTTACGATACAAATTGAACTATAAACCAGCAGATATAACTAATAGCGATTAATGCTCTGCGCTTAAAGCGTTACAAGTAATGGCGGAATGTTTGCGATGGCATCCGGTGAATGCTCTCAATTAACGTTGTTATCCGGCTGTTTGGCAAATTTCTAATTGAAACGGTGAATATCTGAGACGTGGCGTGTGTGATGTGACGTGATGTAGTGCTGGCGGGTGCGGGCGAGCGCGGAGGTGGCTGCGGGCGGGCGGGGCGCGGGAGGGAGCCACAATGGCATTGTTGGCCGGGCTCCAGCTCGCGAGGCGCGCGATGCTACTCTTCGAGCATCCACTTACAACCAAAAAATTTTCTTGGGAAGTCAATCGAGTTGTCAATTCATAACTCGAGTTGCATACCTCATCTCTCTACGGGTATAGGACGGTACACAACTTTTGATTTACTATATAGGTAATCATTTGTCTGAGTACTTGTCATCGCGCTGTGTATGCAAATTTTGTCGTCTAGCGATAAATTGTGTTGAAAGATCTACTTAAGCCGATAGCATCGTCGTGCTTCGAAGGACCAATTCCGCGAAAGATTTAAAATACTGGCGATACTAGCAGCTCGATAGCAGTTAGCATCAGTTAACTGGTCTATAAATCTGTCACAAAATGAAATCACAGTTCGTTGGCCCGAGGACAGGGGAGCGCTTTGTTCTATTTAGTTTATTGGTTGCTTTTACTTATATCAATTTTATTTGAACGCTTGTTCTGGGAATGTATAGTGCGTACATGTATACAATACTTGGCTAGGTCTGTACGTGTGTGTATCGGAAGAGCGCATGTCACGGCAGCTCTATAAATATCGGCAATGCGTTATTGTAAATGAAGTGCGCAGTTCATCAATATGTCAGTGGGAGAGCTCGTCGTCTTGCCTCTGACACAGTACTCAGTACGTGTACAGTAGAGGCTAGTTTTGGCACTGCTCCTGTGTAATGGCCCCGCGGTGACGACACACATATTTCCATGTGTTCGTCATGATACCGCCAGGGAAATATATTAATGTTATAATTACTGTTACTACAATCTCGTCAATACTTCATAACTACTTTCTACAACTGAAAACTGACTGAAAATACAATCTTCTTGGACGTGTGTTTCGCAGAAAGCACATAAATTCGCGGATTCCCTCCCACTATTGGTATTAGATACTCAGAGTGAACTACAATATTTGAATATTTTCTCTTGCACATTCTATACCTATTCCTAAACACAGCACAGGACCGGCTGTTGTGGAGAGTGTTAGGGGACGCCTGTGACCAGCAGTGGACGTCTTTCGGCTGACATCATGATGATAATGATTACATAGGTAAACAATAATTAAGTGATAATTCCGCAGATTCTGATATAACCATTAAAACTATTAATCTCCTTGTCCTATTTCCTCATTATTATTAACTTCATTTTCATATGTAAACTTCTCCAACTGAGTTATATAATATTACTAGCGACCCGCCCCAGCTTCGCACGGGTGGATTTCGGATGCCCCCGCCGACGACACGATTCGTGCATTTTAAATCTGTAATATCTTCGATATTCATTTAAATGAGATACTGTAAAGGGCCATTATGATCTATATTAAATGCACAATGTATTTAATTTACTTAATTGTATAAGGATTCATTCTGTATTGCTTAAAATCACTTCGTAAATAAGCCATTATTTCTCGTAAAAAGAAAGGAATAAAAAATGGTTGTCGTGGGTTATCCCTTAGAGATAGACATATATATACCGTCGCGGAATTTTTTGTAGTACTTTTTAAGGTGTACAATACTGTAGTACAATATTTTGATCTATCTCGTAGGGTGCAACCAGCGTTTGCAATGTAAGCGCAAAAAAATGTGTTAATTTGCTACATCACATTAGAAACCTCGAAAATTAACAGTGTTTCCATAATATACCATATATATATATATTTATTCGACATTTTATTTAACATGGATTTAATATATTAAGTTTATATTATTGTATTCTTTTAGTCTTTGAGTTTGTACATAATTTTGTAACAATTTTTTATTCAAAAATGCATATAAATATAGTAAATTAACTACATGATTGTGAATGGAATAATTATTTTATATAATTTAGCTTATATTAGTTTTTAGTCCATAATTTGTGTATTCTGCAATGAAATGTTGTTTATAACTGTTGGTGAATCAAATAAATAAATAAATATATTATGCATTCATTATACATAAAAACCTTCCTCTTGAATCACTCTATCTTTTAAAGAAACCCGCATCAAAATCCGTTGCGTAGTTTTAAAGATTTAAGGATACAAAGGGATAAAGTGACATAGGGATAGAGAAAGCGACTTTGTTTTATACTATGTAGTGATAATAAACATTAACACCACATATTAACGGTACAGACTTAATGGGTTTACCGTCACACAGGTACAAATAGAATAGGTACATCTAGGCAATTAAACTTAAAATAATGAAATGAAACTTTACTTTTTGTTGACAGTTTGTTTTACACAAAAATTTAAGCAATAATTAAACTGCGGCAATAAGTATCTTAAATAATGGGTATATATAGTATAGGTAAATATATGAACATTGAAGATCGGTTGTTGTTCCAATTGATTAGAGAATGGCAAAGTACTTATTCTGTAGATTCATAAGAAAACTAGTCGTTGCCCACACAGCTCCGCCCGCGTGTATGTCGGTTATCGCGGCAAATAGTAGCATATGTGTTATTCTGATGTATAAGCTATATTACTGTAAAGTTTCATCCAAATCCGTTCAGTAGTTTTTGCGTTAAGAAGTAACAAACATCCATACTTACAAACTTTCGCGTTTATAATATTAGTATAGATATAGAATAGATGGTAGCCGTGACTAATTTTAAACGTAAAAAGTAACTATTTATTAATGTTATATAATGCGCCTAGGTACGTATATCATTAATTGTAATAAACATTCCCTGATTGTGTACTCAAGGGTAGTGGGACTTTTTCTTTACATTGGAATAAAACTAAAGAGGAATAAATTTTATCAAAAAAAAATATTGTTACCAAGTTCTGTGATAAAAAGCTTAAAAAACCGGATTGGATTGGCATGTTAGATATAGACTTTTATAGACCCTGATATATCATAACTAAATTTCAAGAAATAAAAAACGACTTCAAACTAAATATTCTAAAACACAAAATGTAGGTACTAAAAAATTTAAAAAATAATTAAATATTCTTGTGTTTCCAACTATCGTTATTTTTGGAGTCGGTGTCAGGTATCAGTCAAGTAAATACTGTAATGTTGGTTGGTTTAAATAAAAGGAATAAATTGTTATTTCCCACTTGTGTTTCTTATTATATTACAATAGCGTGCGTACACCACTTGAGCTAAGTAGGAAGAGAAGGGGTGGAGCGCCACACATTGAAACTTCAGTTTCAATTTGACAGTTGTCAGTTGACTGATAGTTGCGTTCCATTACAAATACGACAATCTACCAAGCAATAATAATATGATAATCTAAATTGTGAAATTAATGACACAAATACTTGTCAGATCTCATTCAAATTTAAATAGGACCAAACAAAAAGCCCCAGCTGCCTCATATAAAAAAAATCATCAAAGTCGGTACACCCATTAGGAAGTTATGAGTTAGGTACACTCAAAAAATATACAATTGAATTGAAAACCAACTTCAAATAAGGAGGAGGTTCTCACTCCTTATTTGAAGTTGGTTAAAAGTATGTACATTATTCCAAACTTCAAATTCCTATATGTACATTTTTAATTTCTTGGTGTTCATAGTTTTATGGAAGATATAAAAAATCAACTACATTAAAACTATTTCTACGGTGCACATAGTTCTGAAGATAACGTAAGAATCCTTGCTCATTACAATCAATATGATATTCATCCGTGCCGTAAATGGCCCGTTAGATAAAGTGAAGTGCCGCCGCCGCCACGATCTACCTATCTGTGTGCCTACTGTGTGATTGTATGAGTCGAGTGGAAGATGTATTAAGCGCCGACTGATCTTTCTCGGAACCCTTCACTTTCGAGTGCTTGATCCAGCCGATAAACAATGGCCGTCGGCAGCGGTCGCAATCCGCCCGCTTCTAATGCTTTTTCTCTGGTTGGTTATTATTTTAGTTTAGTATTTAATAATAATAATCGCTTTATTGTACACCAAATTAATAACAAGGTAACTTATATTGTTTTAAACTTTCATGGTCATTAACATTAAAATAGAAATCTACGGGATTGCTACCATGTACCTTTTTGTTTGTGAGTATCCGATATTTCCCATAGATTTCTATTTTAAGGTAACTTATAGCTAGGAGGTACAAGTGGCGGTCTTATCGCCCGAAGGCAATCTCTTACAGGCAACCATGATGATTTAATACATAGATGATTAACTTAAGTAACGCAGTTCTATGGCAAAATATTTGATTTACAATTTAAAAACTATATTTGAAGCACTCCGAGCAGTTGATGTTGGCTAAAGAGGCGGCGGAAGGGGAAGAGCCTGAGCCCGAGTGCCGAAGAGGGCACATTCGACGCAAAATACAATACCCTACGTACATCACATATCTCACATTTTATAATACTTTTTGTACCTCTGTAGGTAATATTATGGCGTGCAAATAAAGAGTTGTCTTGTTATGTCTCACAACTTTGTAGATATTAAGTATAAATTAAATTAAAAAGCTTTTTAAAAACAAGCTTTTACTGGAATGCCTCGAGACGAATCAAACGAGTCCAGAATCGATGATGTTGCGACGTTTCTTTAGAGAGTTCCTATGGCCACCTTCCAACTCATGCATCAGATCAGCTCCATTTCATTATAATATTGTATTGTCACGCTGTATACATATGTTTGCAAAATTTCAGCAAAATCGGTCAAAGATATCTGCTTCAAAATTGAGTTGCAAAATTCCAACCGAACAGGTGGTAGAGCCACGCTGATTTCAGCACGAACGGACCGGCTCGACCGGGGCGGTACTACCCTCGCACAGAAAATCAATTTAAATTGACAGCGTTCGTGCTGTCGTGTTTCGTTGGTGAGTGCGAGACCGGAGGCCCCGAATGGTCTAGTCAACAAGCTCCATACTTGTTGACTAGACTAAAAGATGCAGCAGCATCACTGGGCTGCCATGGTGTGGGTCGCCATACTGCATTGTCTGCATTCGCAATGAGTATGGTGACCACCACTCTTGGATTCTGCTTATGCTTTCCATCAGGCAGAGTAGAGTCATTTTGACGAGGCATACATAAAAAAATAAAAAGGAACATACAGGCATAGATACATACGTACATTGCAAGTTAATAAAAAGCTTGTAAAAACATTTCCAAATATGAGCCTTGCTAGTATTGTATTAGTTTTAAAACTAAAATATTGTCCTTAATGTGAGACCAGTTTATAGAGCAACTGTCAACAGAGTATGTAAATGTACGAAATCTATTTGCACTAGTGTCGATAAGTAGGTACCTACACTAGCTACGTAGCAGTTTTAGTAGAGCGTAAATGTTGCATTACTCCCTATGCACACACAATCTTTAAATGCGGGATCAAGAAGGTAAAAGCGTTTTATTTCCGACAAGTTTACAATACTGTAGACGTAACATCTCAGTGCACATTTGTAACATTTTATTGATGACATAATATATTCGGTGACAGGTTATTTAGACGTTGTCCAGAGTGAGAGCGGAGCATCAATCTCGTGTGGCGGCGTGTACGAGATGTACCAAGACAGTGATGCACGCACTAGAATTCGAACCTCGCGCGTTTGAAGTCGCCTGACGGTGTGCCGAGCCCATTGAGCACTGCTGTAATAATAATGGCTGCACTGCGCGTACTGAGCGACGCGCCGCGACGCACCGATTGATTTACGAGCGGTGGCTAATTTATGTCCGTTTAATTAAAGTACCAGCAGCCGGAAGACTACTTAGCCGTTGTTTGGTAACCGACACAAGTCTCGCGGCGGTGATTCATTCCACTCACAATAATTGTGAGTCGTCGCTACATAATAATTATGTAGCGAGATTGTCGACGAAGCATGCTCGAACCTGCGGAAGGCTAGATGTGCAAGCGCATGTGTGTGCATAGAGCGCGGCCATTAACATTTGTCGCGTAACAGATAATACGGGCCTGGCGCGCCAACGTGCCTCGGCCGCCGTAGTAGGCGATAGCACGCGGAGCCAGTAACTCATAACAACATGTCCGTAGCCATGTTAGCAATGTTGTTCGCATAAACACCATATACGCGTGTCATTAGTTAGGGTAATTGCCGCCACTCCACTGCGCTCGATATCTTATTTACATGGCACGAGGTTGAACAGGGCACGTTGCCACCGCTCGTATAGAAAGTGCCAGATTTTTTACTTTAATCTGTTGAGAGAGACTGAACATTCATGTCTAACTAACTAGCTCAGAACAGCACAAGGGTCAACGCACCACCGTCTTTGAAACAAAGATTCTCGCTCGAGTCGAAAAGTTATATGAGGACTTATATACCTTACGAACCCACAGCGCAGATGACCTACGTACTAGACTGACATGCCACCTCACAGACAACCTTTCTAACTTCGATCTGGGCGACATTAGAATGGCACTCGGACAACACCGCAACAACAAAGCTCCGGGTGAATACGGAATTACAACGGAGTTGAACGGAGCTCCTAAAAGGTCGCATAACATTTTTTTTTATGTATACATACTATGGCCCGCCAAAATGACTCTACTCGGCCTGATGGAAAGTATAAGCAGAATCCAAGAGTGGTGGTCACCATACTCACTGCGAATGCAGACAATGCAGCATGGCGACCCACACCATGGCAGCCTAGTGATGCTTCTGCATCTTTTAGTCTAGTCAACAAATATGGAACTTATTGACTAGACTATTTGGGCCTCCGGTCTCGCGCTCACCAACGAAACATGACAGCACGAACGCTGTCATTTTACGTTGATTTTCTGTGCGAGGGTAGTACCGCCCTTACCAAGCCGGCCCATTCGTGCTGAAATCAGCGTGGCTCTACTACCTACTAATTCCGTCATTCATACTGACCCTAGTGCTTTTCTTCAAGAAAGGAGACAAAAGCCTACTGAGGAACGACCGCCCAATTTCACTTCTGACCCATTTGTACAAGTCGTTTTCGAGGGTCACTCATTACAAATCGTCTTGCCGAAAATTCGATGACTTCCAGCCCGTGGAGCAGGCTGGGTTTCGAAAGGGCTTCAGTACTGTGGACCACATACTGGTACACACTCTAGGGCAAATAATTAAGAAGACAGTGGAATATAACCAGCCTCTCTACCTAGCGCATGTGGACTATGAGAAAGTTCTTGATACCATTGAGATCTGGGCTGTCCTGGAACTCAGGCAGAGATGCGTGGTCGATTTGTCAAATTATGAAAAGCAGTAAAAAACATACACATTCTTTTTGCGTCATCGTAGTCGGGATATTTCCGTAGACGCCGTAGACTATTCATAGTTTTCTTCTTTAACTATACAAATAAACAAAATTGAAGTGTCTTTTTGTAATGCATAAGAAAATATGTGTATTCGGTGCTTACATCAAAAAACAATTTTAACAATGTTTGTCTGTCTGTCTCTCTGTTTGTTGCGGCTAAACTGTGGAGTGACCAGAATGATTTTCACAGGACTTTCACTGGTAGATAGTCGATTATATAAGGACTAACTTAGCCTACTTTTTTATTAACTAAGACTCCTTAGCCTCAGCTACTAGTTAATACTCGTATGAAACATTAATAAGAATTTTACATTAAAAATTACTCGACTAAAGCAAAGTATAAGTTTGATTTAAGTTCTTTTTAACCGACTTCCAAAAAGGAGGAGGTTCTATGTTCCACTGTATGTTTTTTTTTTTTTTTTATTATGTATGTTACCCGATTACTCCGTCAGTTGTGGACCGATTTTGAAATTTATTTTGTATTCGACAGGGTATGCTTCCGTGGTGGTCCCATTACCAGCGTATCAGGATCTGATGATGGGATCCCAGGGAAATCGAGGGAAACCCTCATTTTTTATAGGCACATACTATGTTTTTCGTATATTTTCTGAAGTTACACCGGTATTTGCGTCTGGTAGTCATCATTTTATGATGATGAGCTGATGATGTAAGGTACCACTCCTTAACGGTTAGGAGTTGGAGGATAAATCTTTAAATATCATATGTATATAAGTTACCTTTAGTCGTATTCTTACAAATTATTTAGGTAAGCTGATGATGGAAGGTGGAAGGTACAACTCCTCAACGGTGCGAGAATAATTCTTTCAATTTCATACGTATCTAAAGACCTTCAGTCGTATACTTTCAAGCTATTTAGGTGAGCTGATGATAGAAGATTAAACTCTTCAACAGTTAGGGATTAGAGGATGATTTTAATATTACACGTACCTTAATTTGTATTCTTGATGATGAAATTTGATTAAATAGTTCAACTTACTACTTACCTACGATTGTTTGCACTAAAAACTGTAAAATAAAAACTTTTTATAAAAAAAAAACCGACTTCCAAAAACATCCAACGAAAACTCTCTGTCAAAAAACACTTAAAAGCGTAAAATAAACTGGTTCTTCATAAATTGCCTATACCTAATTCTTTATTCATTTAAATAGTAGTATTATAATGGGTGCTAGGTACCTAAAATCTGTTTGAAGTCGGTGCTAAGCCAAAAAGAATACAAACGAACAATTACAAAAGTCTAAGCGATAGTCACTTGGCACCGACTTCAAACAGATTTTAGGTACCTAGCACCCATTATAATACTACTATTTAAATGAATAAAGAATTAGGTATAGGCAATTTATGAAGAACCAGTTTATTTTACGCTTTTAAGTGTTTTTTGACAGAGAGTTTTCGTTGGATGTTTTTGGAAGTCGGTTTTTTTGTATAAAAAGTTTTTTGGATTGAACGCTTTACATTTTTACACATGTCGAAACAAGTTTTCAAACATGTTGTATTATCGCTATTGGCAGTGGAGTAGGTATGGAATATTTTGTATCATGGCTATGCGTGCATTATGTTTATGATGATGGTGAATCATATTTACTGACGAAGCTTGATGTGGTGAGAATGAGCTGGCCACTTACACCAGGGCACCATTAGATTATTTATCTATTGTGTGGTAGTTTTAAAACAAAAATTGAATTTAACTAAAATGTTTCAAAGTCATTATAGTTAAGCTTTAAGTTGGCTGTAGTACCTATTGTATGTACACTATGTACACTCATGTACAGCCATCTCAATTAACATTTTAAAAAGTATTATCGACTGATGTTTCGTTGATTTTAACTTGATTGTTTTTGAATTATTGTTATTCATACCTATGTATGTTATCTGTATACATAATTGATTATGAGTCACAGCTGAATGGTAATCTAATTTACTACCAGCCTGCCATTTTACATTTGTTCATTAGCATGTTTAGACTCAAATTTAATACACACATCAAAAGTGTCTAGGGATCAAGCATTTTTATGCGGATTTCTTGAGATTAAGATGTGGCTTTGGCCCTGGCCTGCTCAGTCGCCAGACTTGAACCCGATTGAGCATGCATGGGATATGCTACAGAGAAGAGCTCTGCCGAATATGGAGGGTATCCAGTCGCAAGAAGACCTTTTTTTGTTGTTGCAACGAACATGGGCGGCCATTCCACAGCGTGATTTGGATGAACTCATTTTGAGTATGCCAAACCGATTCTTGTGTTGTTAGTGTTCGCGGTAGAAACACGGATTATTAATTGTTTAAGTTACCTAATAAAATTTTAAAGAAAACTGTTATTTCAGTCTTTTTTTCGAACTTTAATGTTAGTGGTTCAAATGTCAAAAATCCCTATATTAGGAAAATGGCAAATTTCTTTATTAATGCAAAGGTGACTTGGTTTATCGTTACTGTGACAAACGAAAACACTTTATTTGATGAATCCTTAAAGAAAATTTTAATTAATATCAATCAGGAGAAAAGTTATTGCAATAATATATGTTGATCCCTAGAAACATATGTTGATCCCTAGACACTTTTGATGTGTGTAGTTTTGAATTTATTTATTTATTAATAAGTACAGTTAAAAATACTGACTTAAAAATTGTGTAGGTACTTATACAGATTTTTGAATAGGCATGCATTTGTTATCAATTACAATAAAACTTAACTCGCTTGATTGCGTCTAACAAAATAATATGAATAGAATAGGACCATGGCGACTCTTTACAATGGTCATAAATTGCATTAGTTTTCTAGCCGAACGTTTTAATTTTACGAAATCTGGCATGGCTAAGTTCTTAAGCAACTGGATAAAGGAAAATAAATAATGAATTTAGCACGCAAAAGTCATTTTTGAGTATTTCAAATATCATGAATTCACAATATCAAACATTTGAGCGAGAACAATTTAAAGAACAATACAATAAGAGAGGAAAAAATTAAATGTTCGGCGCCCTTATTTAACATTGTTCCGCTGAGTTCGGGAGGAATTGTTCGATAACTGTGAAAAATTGAGGCGGCTTCGCTAACGGCGCAAATTGAGTGAAGTAACCGTGAAGCAGCGGCTACGGCCGTATTACGGCGCGAGGGGAATATCAAATACCTCGTCGATGAAACGATACCTCATATTATACCTGTACAACGTTGCCCCCTGCATATTTTGTCACAGTGACTTTCTTATTGATAAATAAAATTATTTCAACTGGTGAGCGCGGCGCTGTCGAGACGAGTAATAATTTAGTCTGTGACGCAAGCGTGCCGGCGATGCTGTACATTGCGAGGGAGGAGGGACGGGAGGATGAGGCGAGAGGGTGCAAGGAGGTATGGGCGGCGGCTTTGAGCGGTGGCTGTGAAATTGATCCGTTCATACTTCATAATCATTGGCGAGAGACGGGTACTCACGCTGACTGGCGCGTCGCGCCTCAATGCCGCGACGATTCCCCGCGTGCCCCGTGATACCGCCGCGTCACCTCCCTGCCTCGTTCCTACTCACTATTATCTATTAAACATACAAGTTTGATTGTGAAATAGCCCGCATGTTCCACTTCTCTCAGAATATTGCAGAGTTTCACAAAAATGCTTAACATTGCACCAATGTCGTCAGTGTTGAGGTGCACCGAGCTGAAACAGCTTAAAGTATATATTGATGCGTGTGAGTGACAATTTGGATGGTAGAATGACGTTAAACGTTATATAAATTCAAATATTCAATATATTCGCGTTGGAGGGCGGAGGTGGCACGAGACGTACAAAAAGCAGGCGGCCGGCGCGCAGCGCGGGACTCACTTTGCTACGTCGCGGTTCAGTGGCTATTTTGTTTCTTGAATTTGGCGACAAATACGTTTGTATGTTGCTCTAATTTTAGCAAACAATAATGATTACCAAAATAAGGTATAAGGCGTTTCTGATGCTCATTTAGAGGAATATTATTCAGATGTAGGTATATTTTTACGATTTGAAAAATTCTTTCGGCGTAGGATAGCCCATTTATCGAGAAAGGTTATCGGCTATAGATGTATCATCACGCTACAATCAATAGGACGAAAATAGTTTCAAAAACGGGAGAAAAATATTTCTTTTCGAGGGCTTCCATTGCATGCGCCACGTAAATGTTTTAAGATTCGCGAAAGCCCTGAAAAGTTCTAATAAAATCCTATACCTAACATTATAGGTACCTTGTTTATAAGAAACAATTTTGTTTCTGTGGTATAACATCACGCTACGGGCAATAAAAGACGCTGACGGGGCTGCGTGGCTCAGCTAGAGTTTAATATGAATCATGGTAATCGTAATCTGTACATCCCGTTGGATTCCCTCGAGGTGACTACCTACACCTTTCAACAATATAATAATATATAATAATGATACTATTTTGTCCATCATCTCCTTATTAACAGTGTGCCTTCTGTTTATCTGTAGCATCGGCTGATCAATGATTTTGTAAACGTGCATAGACATAACACCCACGTGATTAGAAATGTGTACATTGTACTATCGACAAACTTGAATCATGTCCCAATTTGAAATCCACAAAACAATAAAGATTTCCCTCCTTACAGTACATGACACACTTAGAACGTTTTAAATCTTAAGCAAGCCACGTCAATACTGGTCGGTGATCTATGCAATTTTTCTTTATTATCACTAAAGTAAATAATATATTAGATACTATACTTTGTCCATTCCTTTATTTTCTTTTTGACAGCTCACGCCTATGCTGCTATATATACGCTGGGAAAGCTTTTAGAGCGTCTTGTAGTACCACGACTTCTACCGGGTGGAGTTAAATTTCATGATAGACAATTCGGCTTTACGTTGGGAAAATCGACAACTGATGCGGTTATATCTGTAAGGAAAACTGTCACCGAGTCAAGTTTTCAATACGTTTTAGGCATCTTCTTAGATATATCTGGCGCCTTTGACAATGAGTGGTGGCCCATGCTATTGCTAAAATTAAAATTAAGAGGTTGCTTTAAAAATATTTATTCCCTTATCTCCTCGTACTTCTTACAAGGTACTACTAAATTGAGACTTGGGCATCATTCTGTGTCGAAGGCGCTTACGATGGGGTGTCCTCAAGGGTCAGTGCTAGGACCATACTTGTGGAACATAGGCTTCGACGATTTTTTGGCAATGCCTGTGCCGTCCGGATGTACCCTGAATGCGTACGCGGACGACGGTTTGTTATTGATAGAGTCGGATACTAGAACGGGGCTTGAGAGGCTGGCCAGTGAATGTTTGGACTTAATATCTCGGTGGGGTGGGCGTAATCGGTTGACGTTTGCACCAAACAAAACCTTCCAGCTACTTCTGAAAGGTAACCTCAAATCACCGCCGTGTATTAAATTTGAAAATATTACTATTAAAAATAAAACCTCGGTTTGTTATTTAGGATTGGTTTTAGAAAGAAATTTTTCATTTATTGAACATATTAGAACAGTTAATGAAAAGTCTAAAAAGAGTTTCTTTGCACTGACGAGGATATCAACTGCGACATGGGGTCTGTCATATAATACACTAAAGATCATATATGGAGCTACTTATTTGGGTTCTATTTGCTATGGTGCTCCTGTATGGGCAGATAGGGCGACTGTAGGTGCTGTCCGTCGCAAACTGTTACAAGGCCAACGACCTGCATTGATTTTCTTGTGCAAGGCATATAGGACGGTTAGCACTGAGGCTTTGCCGGTGTTGGCAGGTGTTCTTCCGGTCGATCTCGAGGTGCAAAGACGTGCAGCCATGTACTATTCCACACTACAAAACATGGAATGCGATTTTTTGAGCATACGAGACCGCGGTAAAATCATAAGATTGTTTCAACAAAAAACCAATGTCTATAACGACCTCTTGGATGAATGGCAGAAACGATGGGACGAATCATCTAAGGGGCGCCACCTCTACCAGTTCTTTCCATCTGTTCGCGAAAGGTTGTCAAGGACATGGCTCGAGGTAGATCACTGTGTCGCTCAATTTCTTACAGGCCACGGTAACTTTAAGAGCAAACTATACTCATTTAAATTAGTCGATTCACCATTGTGTCAATGCTCAACACCTGATTCTAGCTGTGAACAGTCGGCTCATCATATCCTCTGGGAATGTAGTCTTTGGTACAATGAACGTAACATGATGCTAAATAGCTTACAAATGACGTCTGGGGTAATATATTATGGGGATCTTGTGTCAACTGCGGTGAATTTCCGTGCGTTTAAGCGATTCTGCCATACATACTATAGAAATCAAATATAGCTCACTTAGGACCCATAATATTTTTATCCGTGGTGCGTCCCGGTTTGAAAAAGGCGTCTGCCTATTTTGACTCCATTTTGTTTCCCGCTTTGCTAAGGAGGGAAGTGGACTTATTATATTTCCAACTCCTCCAGTTTTCTTCTGATTAATTTCGTTGCGGGTTCCAAGACAGTTAAGTTTTTCCTGGGACTTCCCGAGTGTCATAACTCGGTGTTGATCCTGGTGTACAGGAGTTACAGGAGTGGTGGGCGTGTGGGCGGGATTAGTAAAAAAAAAAAAAGCTCACGCCTATAAATTACCGTTTTTTTTATCGGAATAATGTACTACAGTAATGTCGTACTTTATTGACGGTGACGGTACTTTAGTGAAGTGGCCTGTTCATAACAAACGACCATAGACTATAAAACAGTACCTGAAATATGATAAATCGATCATATGATAAAAAAAAATTGTATTGGTGCCGTTATTGATATATAATATATATATTTGAAATGTACAAGTAACGCCCTTTCCAATGATACCAAACACGGCATATTTTTTCAAAACTATTTTTTAATACAGTACTTTGTGTCGGCTAGAGGGCGCCACATTAGATTCAGTGACACGTAATATAACCTATAACCAGCGGACAATCAAGACGCTTCTAACGGTACCTCATTTTTCCAGTTCTAATAAGTAGTTAAGGTCAAAAAGAAAATAAACGAATGGACAGAGTATAATTCTGTGTAATTCAATCAAACAAGGTCGTTACCATGGATGTGCATATTTACGAGAATGTCAGCCTAATTGTATTTTTTTTATGTCAGTATGAAAGTAAGTGTATGGTGGGTCATGATTTTGATTTGACGATAGTACATAGGTACATGAAAGCATGATTCAAATTAATATATTTACTAGCTGTGCCCGCGACTTCGTCCGCGTGGAACAGTGACTTTGGATTGCACTTTTAATTATCAAGGCTAATATTATTTTAAAAATAAGACACACGTTTCACTGTTAAAAATATAATTAAGTATTTATATAAGTACATAAAATAAAAAGTATTTTATATAGCTTATTTCGACATTCGACATGGCGAAGGCTTTCAACCTGTTCTTGCACCGTTCGCTTCTCTCCTAGCTCTAATCATTCGGTCTGCCTCCTAGACTCTTCTCTAGATTGACGCTTTTCTTCATCAGCGCCTTCGCATTATAGTTCTTTGCGACTGACGGCGCGGCCTCTGTTTTTCTGGAGGTAAACGCTAGCGTACCTCAGGGTTCAGTCCTGTCGCCCAAGATGTTTCTTCTGCATGTCAATGACATATTAGCCCTTTGCAATATACATTGATATGCAGACGATAGCACAATGCATGGACGATATCATGGATACCCTGCAGCCAAGATGGTAGACGTTGAGGAAAATTGATAGGAGCTTGTCGCTGAGCTCGACCGGGTTTTGAACCGCATTTAACAATGGGGTGATGAGAATCTGGTCTAGTTCAACGTTAAGAAAACACAGTTGTGCTCGTTCTCTACTAAAAAGTCTCCGCTTCTTCCCCTCCCCACTTTTCAGAGCACTCAACTGCCACTACGGGATAAGCTCGGTGTCCTGGGCATGGATATTTGCCGAGACCTCAACCCACGGGAGTACATCGAGGGCACCACTAAGGCAGCCTGAACACTGTGAGACGGTTTTTCACGCCCGAGCATTTGTGTCTCCTTTATAAGACCCAGGTTCGCTCGTCCGTACTGTTCTCATCTTTGTGATGGATCCAGGCAGTATTTACTTGATTTTCTCGATCTTTTGCAGCGGCAAGCAGTCCGCATTATCAACAGTCCCGATACCACCGAGTCCCTTGAGCCTCTGCAGTTGCGGAGAGATATCGCCTCTGTGGCAGTCCTCTACCGCTTTACCATGGAAAGAGTTCTGAAGCGTTCTTCCATCTGATCCCACCTTCTCCCTTCCTCTACAGAACCACACGTGCTGGTCTTGGAAGTCACCGCTTCATTCTTAGAAATACGCTCTCGAACCAAACGGTTTGGTTCTGCACTGTCTGCTTTCTCAGCTAGTATGGTTGCCTCCACTGTTGGATTCTGCTTGAGTTTTCCCTCAGGCTGAGCAAATTCTTCTCAATTTTTACAATGTTAAAATACTACGTTTTTGATTTGCCATCTTTTGCCAAAATATTGTGATTGAGCTGATTTGATACACGCGATTATGCTGCCCATTGGAAAAACATGTTTTTCTTTAAGTGAACTGCAACTTTAACCGTCTGTATTTGGGCTTTGATAAAAAAAATTCCAATTTTTTTTTTCAGCGGAAACTGCATTCTTTTAAATTGTAACTGCAGATAAGTTTGAATTATTTTAATACGGGGAATTTAAACATTTTCTTTTACAATGTTGTACCCCAGTTGTGTATTTTGTAGCCGTGTACCATTACATAGCTTTAGCATCAAGACTTCTTATTAATAGGACTGTAACTTTCAGTCTCAACTTATGGGAAGGCGCTCCTGATAATTCTAAAGACTTGAGAAACTTTATGCATTAGCTATGATATGACTGATTCAGTTTCCCTTGCATTGTTTCCTGAGAGGTATTCCATAACATGTTCCTCCACGTCTGACATGATCCGTTCGTTTATTTGATAACTGTCTCATTAGTCGGCGGATCAGAATAGATATTATTTTTAGATCATGTGTGCCATCATATACCAGGATTCACGTCTCAGTGTAATCATGTCTTTACTGTCATTTGGCATACAATCTTTTTTTTTTTTTAGATGAGCATTTGCATATTGACACTGCTCATAAATCATTGTGAAGTTGTACTCGCATAATTGTATTAAGACAAAACTTTTTAACATGTACCCATAATACATATGTTTCATACAGGCGTTTATTTCATCTTGCGGCGTACACCTTTTGCTTTTTTAACCTACTTCAAAAAAAGTAGGAGGTTCTCAATTCGACTGTTTTTTTTTATGTTTGTTACCTTATAACTTTTGACTCGGTGAACCTATTTTGATGATTATTTTTTTATTTTAAAACTTTTTTCTTTCTCATGTGGTCCCATTTTAATTTGGTCTAGATCTGACATGTCATCCATTAGAAAATCATATAAATCTTCAATTTGCATTATTTATTTGCGCGACAAATAACTTAATTCAATTTCATCTTTCTTGAAGTCGTTTTTTTTTGTTAAAGCTTTGTATTTTTTTTTTTAAATCCCCCCGGATACTTTTCTTCCGATTTTTACGCGAAACAAATTATTTGAGTAAACAAAAAATCATGTAAACAAATCTAATCCTATTTAATAATAACTAATTTGTATTGGCAAAATTCAACATCCGCATGCGGCACAGTCGTCTGCCCTCACGTGTCTGCCCGTTTGGGTAAGCAGACTTAGGCATATTGTGATAACTCAGTAAATGTTACATCTGAACAGCTCTAAATTTTCACAAACCTTGCATATTTCCACACAAACTTTCATCCCCTATTGCTATTTTACGCCCTATAAGGTAAAAAAATTTCCAAAATTCAAATGACGTTTTTATATATATCTAATCAACAGCCTAAAAAATAAATATTATGATTTTATCTTAAAATGACGATACTTTTGTAGAGATTTTTGAAGTTTAGAAACACTGTTTTGTAATTTGTCTTATTTATTTCTATTAATATAATGAACATACAAATCAGATTTATCAATGTAGGTATGTATTAATCTTAGATTATTATATTAATTTAAGTCTTTGTTTAAAAAGTGAAATCTTTTTAATGAATTTGACATCCTTGTTTACCCGTTGCCAAGACGCCCTGTGTCACTAAGGCAACGCGCATGCGTGTTGCGAGTTAACAACCACTCTTCTATACAATCTTTCATCCCCCCTTTCAACCCCTTTTTACCTTTTTTTCGCAATAAAAAGTAGCCTATGTCCTTTCTCAGGCTCTAGACTATCTGTGTACCAAATTTCATTGTAATCGGTGCAGCGGTTTGGCCGTGAAAGCAAGACAGACAGACAGACAGACAGAGTTACTTTCTCATTTATAATATAAGTATGGATTTTAGCTTAATTTATTTATTTTAAAAAATGGCCAGTTACAAAGGAATAGGTGTCGGTTGGTCGTGGGTTGATTCCTGGGTCGGTAATAACGCCATGATCTGATAAGTGCGGGCCAGCTGGCGGCCATTGTATGCTAATATCCGGTCAAACTGCAACAGCGCTGACTAATGCAGGCCTTCTAAAACATCGGCAGATTCGAAATGAGCAAAAAGTAGCACGTGTTATGTCCACCTGAACATATTGTATTATAGTGATGTTATTGTTTCCTTAAGCAGCGCGTTACTAGCGAGGGAAGGTGCCTGCCGCTTACTTACTGAATCAGTTATCCCTCGCCTCATTTACTACTCGGTAGCTGGAACTGTCGCAGAACTGTTAATGAGTTTCCTCTAACAAATCCTTCGATGAAAATCTTCGCAATGAAGTTACGTGACAAATATATATTTGAAGCGTCCAAATAGACTCGTGCGTAGCGTAGGTATTGTCAACAGCTCAGATAGAGCTTGGAAAGCAAATTCAATAAACGAGTTTTGAGACGGCGAGGCGCGAGTGCGACACATTGTTCGATGTGTGCAGATGCACAATCATAACCGGAATGGCAGTAGGAAGTAAATGATATGTGTAGAGCGCTCGCCAGGGTCGGTGGGCCGACAGGTGGTAGACGCGCACTGGACTCCACGTACGTTCGTCCGACTGGACGTCGCATAAATATGGCGCTGCGAGCATACGCGACATGCGACACGCTGGCTTTTGCGGTGCGGGGCAGGGATACATTTAAAAACAATAGAGTTCCGGTTCCGGCGCGCGCAGACCTCGCGGCGCCGCAACAGCTGAGCGATGACGACACGCCGCGCCGGAGAGCCCACTACACATGTGCGTGGTATAACAAATACCAATATCTTTACTCCGATATCACGCATGCTTGTTTGTTGCTTGCACTGACAGTGCCAAAATTGCATTCGTTTTGTCATATTTTAATAATTCCACTGGTGGTTCCTAAATATCTGTTACAATAAATTTGGATTTCGAATTGGAACTCTTGTAACCTACTAAGAATAATCAATCCCACCAAAACCATTTTCATGTAAAATGTTGCCAAGACGACTGCATATGGCTTACCCTGTGAAAAAGATATCAGATCTCATGTAGAGCCAAGGTTCTGTATCTATACGTCCTAACTCTACCAACCCTAACTTCACAATCTCTACATCTCAGTAAAAATGTATGGCTTCGCCGTTTCGCTACCATACCGTCACGAAGGGGAAACGAACGCCTTTTGTGTTTGCAAATATCTAGTGTCTGAAGTAATGTGTTCTACGAATATTTAGTTTCCGAAGTAACGAAACAGCCAAGCCATACATTTTTACTGAGATTTAGAGTTTATGAAGTTAGGGTTGGTAGAGTTAGGGCGTGTAGATACAGAACCTTGGCTCTACATGAGATCTGATATCTTTTTCACAGGGTAAGCCATATGCAGTCGTCTTGGCAACATTTTACATGAAAATGTTTTTGGTGGGATTTCATTTCTTTTTATAAGTTTCCTTTTTTTTTATTTTTTTGGGCTGTATTTCTTGTACATCTTCTTTCGAAAAAGTCAGTGTACTAAAAATAAAACCTCTAGCATAAACATTTGTGAAAGTCTCATACAAACTTTCACCCCCCAAATTTGGGGGTTGGGGGTCAAAAGTAATAGGTTTATGAATTTTTTTGTTGTTTGTATACTAAACTTGGTTTACATACGAAATTTCAACTTTCTAGCACTTCAGGAAGTACCCTAACAGTTTTGATGATCATCAGTGCGTCAGTGACGAAATCGGCGTTTTATTGGTATCAATAAAATCTAAACTATCAGAGCTATGCAATTGAAACTTTGTACGTTTCATTAGTCTATTGGTAACATCATATCCTGAAAATTTGAACGATCTGGTATATCGGGAACCAAAGTTATGGGGGTCCAAAAAAACGACGAAACGCTTCGAGAAAAGGTAGGTAGTGCCCTTGCGCTACGCTTGGCTCGTCTTGGCGGGGGCACGACCGTGCCCCCAGATACACTGTTACCGCTATTAAGAATAAGTAATAATTGAAGTTTGAACTCTACCTGCGTAAAATTACTATAGGGACACGCGCTCAGCAGTTTACACCAATGTTTGTTATAGGTATCACTGGTATCAGCACTAAATTAGGAGCACAGTCGTCACTCGATTTATGTGTTTTCATAACCATACTTAAAACCACCCTTGTGTTGTGACTTTGTGACGGATTAAAAATACAGAGTATAGTATCACCACCTCTATTCATCCCGTAGATAACTGCCTCGTTGGTCTTGCGGTAGACGTATGCGACTGCCGATCAGGAGGTCTCGGGTTCGAATCCAGGGTCGGACCAAAAGTGTTAATGAGTTTTTCTGATTATAGAAATACTTAACAACAGCTCGGAGTTTGGAAGTTGGGGTCGGTGCTTCGCAGAGCACGTAAAGCTGTCGGTCCTGCGCCTGATCTCTCCCCGATCGTGTCGGTTAACCGTCCCATCGGATTATGAAAGAGAGGGAACAGAGAGTGTACCTGTGTTTGCGTTCACACTTTGTGCACTACTAGTATAATATAATCCTGCGTAGTTGGCTGGTCTCCGTTGAGACTGTCCGCCGTGGCCGTTATCGGCTAGGAGGACATTAATATTATTATCATCCCACGGATGACGTAAGGCCACTAAGGAAGCAAACTACGCAGGAAGGCGTCACTGCAATAATCACAAATTTTAACAAAAAAAGACTTTCCTCTTTTTTGAAGTCGGTTAAAAGGAAGGAAAACTTTTTTAGGAACGTAGAGGCATCAAGTTGAAATTGAAATCAAATTCTTCTATCTGTGCTTTCTTAAAACTGTAGAAATATATAACCAACAATATTGATTTTATTTTTCAAGTCTTCATCATGATTATTAAGCAGTTAAAGCAAAATCGATTGTGTTTATAGATTGTTATTAAGTACAGAATTCTGCACCTAATACCTAACTATCTGATGTAATGTAACGCTGTAAAAAAATAGTACATATATGAAAACAGTCACGTAAAACTAAATAGTTGAACATAGAGGCGACCCGGTTCAATGCACCTCATCTTGCCCACTGGACCCTACATAACATGTCAGGTCTGGACTTTTATAAAGGTGTTTAATACGAAGGCAAAATACATAATGTGGGTGAGAGTGTGTTAAATTCTTTCTAACGGTTAATAATGTAAAAAGTATTTAACCTTCGAAAACTTTTTTTTATTTTAAGGTCACAAAAAGTTTACTAATATGTATATTAAAAACATTTGAAAAATCTTATCTAGATGAAAGTTGCCCTATGTTCTTTGCTGCTAAAGTCCTAACCAACCATGACAAACAAATAAACAGACTTCATATTTGTAACATAAAGTCGCGTTAATTAAGCTTTAACTCAACCAATTTCGAAGTAAGTAATTTGGTTTGTTACAAGGTTTGTGTAGGCGGTATTCGTTCCTCGTTCCTCGCATGGTAACGGTGTTCGGGCACTCGAAGTTTGCTAATGGAGCGTGAGATTAACCCAAGTCGACGGCTAGGCTCGTGTTAATTATACGCCTCCGTTTTTAATATGAGCCACGCTCGACATCAGCTCAACTTCAACTCGAAGCTGAAGTGCGTCTCACATTAACATGACGAGGCAGGGGTGGCTCACAGAAAACTTATGAGTAAGACTACGCGCTTTTTCTAAACATGCGTATATGATAATATGTTATTAATTGTTCCTAAGTTTGTTTGGGGCCAACTGAAGTTCAGTAAAGTTTATCGTCAGTTTGAGTGTAAATTTTAAGTTAAAAACAGTTTTAGTTGTAAATTTAAAGGATTGTGTTGTTACTGCAGCATCATATATCTTAAATAGAAGTACTACTACTACTGCGTACATTTTACAATTTTCCGTACGATTACGGGTGAAACGCTGCTTTTTATCGCGCTCAATGCTGTGGGTTTAAACCCCACTTGGGATATCTAACACTTTGTGTGATTCACAAATTATTGTTCTGAATCTGCGTGTTCTATATGACCGTTTCTTGTAGGTATATTTGTAAAATTCCCTCGCGACAGAGAATATATTCCTAATGTGGGAGTTGTCCTACAAAAAAGTAATAAAAAAGAAACTTATTTAATATGGCTTCTCTTGACAGGTGATAAGGTGATAACACTATTTCGCTTAATCATAAGCAAAAATCATCAAATGCTTATTTCAGAAAACCATTTAAATATTTTTGGTAATATTAAATTAAATATAGACTGGTATAAGCCGCATTTTTTATTTAATGACATACCTACCTGTATATGTCCGGTGCGTAAAGAATCAAATAACTTCGAATAGGTATCTTAATTATATAAGAGGACATGAGGAATGTTTTCATCTACCTACAAAATATATGTAGCTACACCTATAAATCTGTATTAGAAGATAGTGGAGATAACCACAGACGAAATAATGTACCTAACAAATATATTACATGCAAGCAGCGATAATTAACAAGAACACATTAGGTATGTGTAATATTTTTATAAATAAAATAAAATATTTTAGACATCTTAACACACAACGCCATCTAGTCCGAAGCTAAGCAGAGCTTCTGTTATGGGTACTAGACAATTGATATAAATACATATATACTTTTTTTATGTAAATACATACATATTGTGTAACAAAACTGTGGAATGAATGTCGCCTGCCGTATACCCGGACCAATACGACCTTCAAACCTTCAAGAAAAGAGCGTACTCCTTCTTAAAAGGCCGGTAACGCACTTGTGACGCCTCTGGTGTTGCGGGTGTCCATGGACGTACTATACCTACATAGAAAACAACCAAACTCCGAAACAAATATTTTCAGGTCATACAAAGATTTGGTCCGACCCGGGAATCGAACCCGAGACCTCAAGCTCTGCAGTCGCATACGCCACTGCGCCAACGAGACAGTCATATATATATAGGTATACTCATGCCGCAATTCTTTCCGTTGAACTGAAGTTCTACCATTCAACATCTCTTTCCATAATTAGGCCAAAAGCCCTGCTGCAAAGCAAGAACTGACACAGGCTGCTTGAAAAGCAGAGTGTCGACAGTTCTTTTAGACAGTACCGTCTTCTTCTGCCTATTGCCGTCCACTGCTGAACGAAGGCCTAAGGCTACCGACCGTCGTATTGTAGTTTATGAAGCCAGTATATTGCGGGTACGGTCACTCTATATTTTTCAGGGCCTAAATACGACAACTCGTCCAATCATATGAGTCCTATTATTTCCCTTTAACGCTTTGCTATATCTACAAAATAAAGTCAGGTATATTAAAATTCTTAGCACAGTCATTAAAGTCGTATGCTGCACTTAAGATAGTTTATGGTAAAAACTCCTCATCACATTACCTAAAGCACATCTCGATGGGACCGCTTCGATGCCCATGAACACGGAGCTGTCTGCTGTTTTACATTCACTTATGGCGCTGGACGTGGACGCATCTACTCTTATTTGGATTTAATATAAATATATAACATTATCCTGCTTTAAACAATGTTCTAAATAATCCTTGTGTCAATACGCACTGTTGAAGTCGAACTCACTCGAGGTCTACTGTATAGGTACTAATGCTAGAGCTGTCAAAATTTAAACTATTTCTTTTGCCTTCTATTTACCACAAAAGTCGTAATTATTCAAAGGTAATTATTTCAAGGTAGTAGAGCTTCACTGATTTCAGCACGAACGGACTGGCTCGACCAGGGCGGTACTACCTTCGCACAGAAAATCAACGTAAAATGATAGCGTTCGTGCTGTCGTGTTTCGTTGGTGAGTGCGAGACCGGAGGCCCAAATAGTCCAGTTAACAAGTTCCATACTTGTTGTCTAGACTAAAAGATGCAGAATTAAGCATCACTAGGCCGCCATAGTGTAGGTCGCCATGCTGCATTGTCTGCATTCGCAATGAGTATGGTGACCACCACTCTTGGAAGATTGCTTATGCTTTCCATCAGGCAGAGTAGAGTCATTTTGGCGGGCCATACATAAAAAAAAGAATACTAAAATATTATATGATTTAACTACATCGTTCTCAGCAGTACATATATTTTAATTTCTACTAATAAACTAACACGACAGTCAACATACATATTAAAGTTCCAATAATGTTGCATATGATATAGAAGAATAGAAAACGTTTTACTTGTATGCATACCATGTTTCTAAAACGAGGTAAAAACACAAATACCGACATGCAACAAATGTATAGCAAAAGAAGGTATTACCTATAGTGTAATTAGTAGGTAATGTGATGAAGTCAACAAAGTTCGTTGTTAACTAAAAGTAGGAACTATATTCTAAATCTAAAGTAGAAACATGATACACATTCCTTTTGTTGGATAACACACATATCCCACGACAATATCCCACCATTTACTACGGTTTTGGAGTAAATATTTAATGTGCAGAATAAGCATAAACCCTCATATAGGCACATATTAAAATTAAAAATAAAGACTAAAAACGTATTGACCATGTTGAAATTTAAATCTTGCATTTGGATGAAGCAAATAACTCTTTTTTTGTTGGTAGTGTTTTGTTGACTTGATACGCTCATTTAACGCTCTCTTAAAATAATTGATACAGGATATGGTTTGGACAACTGATATCGCAGACTACAATTAATTACCCAATCAGTACAAGTATAACTTTGGGTGTATGGATTTCTGATAAGTATACATAGGTAGGTATATAACAAAGAAATTAATATTTATACATTACACACATACACAATGCAATGTAACCATACTTTTTTGAAAAATGATTTTTTCGATTTGTCTGAATGAATTACACTCTCTTTGGGTACAGAAATCGCTAAGCAACGTTTTATTAAAAACAAAAAAGCTATTTGGCTGCGGATGTATCGAAGCTTGTCATTCCGGATCATAATGTTACATTTGTGAAATGTTCAATTTACAAAAAACTCCCTGCCAAAAAACACTTAAAAGCGTAAAATAAACTGGTGTTTCATAAATTGCCTATACCTAATTATTTATACATTTAAATAGTAGTATTATAATGTGTCCTAGGTACCTACCTAGAATCTGTTTGAAGTCGGTGCTAAGCCAAAAAGAATACAAACGAACAATTAATCAAATTCAAAATCGGTCCACGGAGTAATCGGTGAACATACATAAAAAAAATACATACAGTGGAACATAGAACCTCCTCCTTTTTGGAAGTCGGTTAAAAATATATTATTTTAAATCCCAAAAAGAGTCTACGACGTTCAACTTGAATAAATCCGCCCGATATCAATTTTCGAAAATAGATAGCCGGTTTTAGATGGAAGCCATGCAAGAACTCAGAGCTGACAAACTATGGTGAATATCAAGAAGAATCTTAAGTTTCTGCAACATTCAACGACTATTCAGAAATAATAAACGCAGTTAGTAGGTACCAATTTCGTTGGTCACGACACACGCAATGTGTTTAGCTTATAGATTAATTATATTCATCAACATTGATAGAATTCCTTAGCCGTTTCTAATTCCTTATTAAAATGACGCAATGTATTACTTTTAACCGTTATTCATTTGGTGTAGTATGCACCATTAACATTACTGATAAAATTCCCATATTTTCAAAATAATTATTTGTTTTTCTCAACCTTCGTAAAATGCGTAATGAAAACCGTACAGAAATAAGGGTGACTCCTATTACAAACAGAACAGAGCGAAATGGATAGCTTCTTAGATTTGGATAGAAATAAAATTAGAGAACAATTCATCACTAAATGTAACCTAAGTAAAAAAACTTAATAAAAATGAATATGTAAAAGTTATGTTTAAATTAATGTACCTACCTAAGTATAAGTATAAAACGTTTTATTTCAGAAAGGTTAACGTTTGTCTTTGAAAATATTCTGGATGGTAAATTGTTACGACAACTGAATTAAATTGTAGGTACATTAAAAACATGCCGCAATGAAGACAGAGTTAAGAATAGTGACGAATAATTTGTTTCCGCTTGACCCAGCTCTGGTTTCTACAAGTCCACGTACAGTAAAGTTACCGCAACAGCGCGTAGGGGAGACCGGCGCAAGTCGCGCAACCGAAAATACCATCTACGAGACTACGACTAATTACCGTTCATTAAAATACTTACTAATGTTATCTCAATCGGCCCCCAGCCCAGCAATGGCAACACCACACTTTAGCATTTACTTCCCGCGGTTTCTCTTCTACAAATTAAATAGGCAGGTGCCTTATAAAGGTGAAAATGAACTTGCACGCGCCGTACGCGGCAGCCTTGCATAAATCACTGGTGCACTAAATTCGTACCATAATCGACTCTTCGCGCTAATCGAGATTGACAACTATTGCACACCAGTTTTTATCATCAGCGAACCGTTACTTAGATTTCGAACTATGAAACGACTAGTTTATTTCTATGTAATACTTTCCAAGCATTAGGTATCCTGCTATCTTTCTTTTTAACCGACTTCAAAAAAGGAGGAGGGTTTTTTATGTTTGTTACCTCATAAGTTTCGACTGGGTGGACCGATTTTGATGATTCTTTTTTTATTTGAAAGCTAGTGCTTCCCATGTGGTCTCATTTGGTCCAGTTTTGACATGTCATCCATGAGAAAACCATATAAGTCTTCAATTTGCATTAAGTATGTGCGCGACAAATTGACGAATAACTCAATATAACGCTAAGCGGTTTCGACGACTCTTTTTTTATTTCAAAGCTGGTGCTTCCCGAATGGTCCCATTTAAATTTGGTCCAGATTGAAGTCAGTTTTTTTTGGTAAAATTTGTAATTATAATTACACACACAATGTTGGATTTCGAACGTCATTGTAATGGCAACATTTTTCGATTGTCATTTTTTTTCGTGTGTTTGACGTTTGAGGTTAAGAGAGTACTAGAAAGACGCGTGTTGTGAACGGTCGACGATTGTTGTTTTGAGAACCGTAATTAATTGATATTAAGCTAATTGTACATCGACCCGGTCCCTTTAGTGATTTACCGTTTTTGTTAGGTCTGGTTAGACTCGCCAGTTTGTAGGCGCGTTCCGCGATAGCTGAAGCGAGTGAGTTGTAATTCGAATATCCGTGATAGCTGATACGAGTTTATTGTAATTCGAATACCTTGAAAGATATACAGCACTTCGGAGCATGTTTGTGTGAACGTACCAAGACAAAGCAGAGAGGAACTACCCAAGAGATCTCTTGGAACGCCGAGAATAAAGAAGCCACACAACTCCAGTAAGTGCTTGATGATTATAGTTTAGATTAGAACACTAGAATTGAATTGTGAGAATTGTGTTAAAATATTAATCCAACATGCATATAAAACTTAAGTAACTTATAAAGAGGAAGTGATCTTAAAACCATAAACAGAACAGGTTACAGATAGAAGAATGTAGGTATAGCTATTTGGGTTCCACGTGTAAAGTGTGTCGTGCATGTTGCCTGGGCAAGTTTGCGTTCACCTTTTCACGAATTGGGCGTTATTACCATACAAACAGCTTATTGTAAGGCTGCGACCCTCCGACTGCGCGACAATTGTTCGCCCTCTTTATTGTTCACTCGCGGAGTTTCACGAGACATTACCTCTCCGCTCTCTTGTACACTCACAATTGTTTCTCAAACTCTACTTAATAAGCGAACGATTCGCGGTCTCTATTTACAGTCAGAGACAATGGCTGAGTCACTAATGATGACTGCTAATGAACGTTAATGAACAAAATAGATACTTTTTCTTAATACTTCCTATTTGTTTAGCGCTCATGACGATGAGATTTAGGTGCTTAAGCTATTTATATATGGTAATACCTGTTATGTTGATTGATAACGATACACTGAATAATCTAGACACACTAAGTTATACCTAATTAGTTTTGACTGATAACATGACGCAACCAAGTAAATAAGCATAACATGAAGACTGAGGTGTCAGATGTATTTCTAAAGGATTGAAAAACAATAATTTTGATTTTAAATTTAACAGAGCTACTACATAATATTGTGTGAAAATTCATATTTAACACTAATGACTAAAAACAGGGCGGACTGAATCTGTTGCGTTGTATACCTAACCGATAAACGTAAATGGAATGCAAAACTACAACCTTAAACATCGAACATCTAAAATCCAATTTTGACGGGTCTGTTGGTTTAATGGTAAAAGAACCTGACTGTTGAGCCAGGGGTCAAAGGTTTGATTTCCACCGAAGACAAATCTTTGTGTGAAGAACAAGATTTCTAGCTCTGTGTTTGGGTGTAATTTATCTATCAGCGGTAACCATAGCATACCTATGGTATATACATAATTATGCTACATATGGTAGCATACCTAGGCTTTACCTAGCTGAGAATGAGACGGTCGTGTATGAGATGTGTATCTATGTATTATCTTTATTATAGTTGTATATATTATCCGGCTAGGGTGAAGCTAAAAGAAGGGGTAATAGTTTTGGCAATTTATGTATGTTTGTATGTTCCACCGTAAAGCTTAAACTACTGAAACGATTTTGTAATGACCCGGGTGACATAGGCTATACATTTAACTAAGTTCTTACGGGTTATAGTTTTGAAACTTTTTCTTGCTAAATTTTTTAAATAAGTATTTGTGATCCTGTCAAAGTGACTGCTCTGTCTGATGGAAAGCATGAGTTGAATCTAAGAGTAGTGGTCACCATACTCATCGTCTATTCACTATGGCGGCTTATTAGATGCATCTGCATCATTGGGCGTCCAGTCTCACCAACTGAAGACGACAGCACAATAGGGAATATGCATAAAAAAATTATTTGTCTCAAACATTTTTTTCTGGATTCTTTATTGTCTTTACAATATATATAAAAAATATATTTTTATTTAGTGATTATTTAAACTCAGAAAATATTAAATAAATAGTGAAAATTAAGGGAGGGAAATTCATACCTATAAAACGCATCCTATTGGTCGAAACGAAATGTGACGTCGATTGTTACGTTATCAAAATTATTGGCGACGAAATTCCTACTGTGTTGTAGTGTTTGTGAGAAAAAATAACTTCTTCCATGATTTTTATAGCAATTAAAACTGTAAATAGGTATAAAATAACTGAAACACTCAATAGTAAACAAACACGAACTGACAATGACGTCATTCGTCATGTCAATAGCGCGCTAAAAATGGCGGCGTTTGAATAGCTCAAATTTAGTCGTTGTTTTAAATTTCACTTTGAAAATTAGTTTGACTATTTTCAAGCCAATTTATGTTTTTTTCTATGTTATGGAGACTTCTATGATCAGATTAAGAAATAAAAAAAAGACATGCATATTCCCTATTGTCGCCATTTTAGGTTGGTCCGTTCGCACTGAAACCTTTAAAACATATTTAAAAATATAGAAAAATAGTAGACCACCATCTTCTTATTAAATATTATATTTAAGTAGTTTAGTTTCAATACAACGTTAATTTATACATCTAATAAGCAAGATCATTAACCTTATTATCAGTAAAACTTACTTTATTGATATTTAGTCTTTCTGTGCTAAGACATATTATTGCGACTAGGAAGTTAATAGGTAGGTTTGTGTTATATCGACGCTTCGTTAATTAATGTTTAGTGGTTGATTCTGAAGTGCGCCTAGAAAGGTTGTAGGTAACGTGCGGGCTGCGGTGTGCGCTGAATGAACGCGTCCCGCCGGCGCGGGCGCGGCGCGCAGTTGCGGAACCGCAGCGGCTTTGTTCTCTTTGTTAACGACTTGTTGGTAATTATTGTATTATCTCCCGACAACTATGCCAACTATTACACACTCATTAGAGCACGCTTACAAACCCATTCGTTACTTTTATTATTTTATAACAATACAACTATGTAAACGGCCTCTGCACACGTTTTATTATGAACTATTTGCATACTGTACTAATTAATTACCTTAATTTATATGAACGTTCACGCCTTGCCTCTCCAAGTGTAGGCGGTTCGAGGCAAGATCGCTATCTATAGACTCAAGTTTCTATTATCTTTATGATAATGTAACTACATCTAGTTAAAGATTTTAAATTATATTTTATACCTAGTGTAGGTAAATACATAACTATATATCTTGTTAATTAGCGTCTTGTCTAGAATCTGTTTGTTTCCAGAAGATTATGTTCCATAGACTATAAAATAAATTATGTAACATTTAACTGGCTGTTGTAGGAACTATATTATCTAACTACAAATAGTGTCATTTATGTGTTTGTACATAAATACATGTAGTTGAAATTATTTAACTGTATTTATCTAATACCTTTGAACGAGCAATTCTTATATATATATAAGGTCTTGTTGTATCACTGGATTTTATTGTGAACAGTAAAACTACAACCAACACTGTGTTGCTCTGAAAAGAGTAGTTTTATTTTTCATTAGATTAACTAGTTTACCTTAACAAAACATTCTTAAACATTAATTGGTTACACATCTTACCTGAAAAGAGAAACAACATTTAAAGCTATTGTTTCACTATTCCTTATAATCACTATTCCTTTGAAATACAAATTTGTTTAATGTAACATGACCGCCATACTTATCATGCTCATTCACTATCATAGATAATAACGTCTATGGATAATAGATAATACACATTAATAGACATTCACTACGGTTGATCGCTCCTTAAAGTCAAACAAACGAAATGAAGTGTCACGCACTTTGTTTACATATATATTATTTATATATAATCTGAAGCTCGGAAACGGCTCAAACGATTTTCATAAAATTTTGTATGCAGGGGGGTTTGGGGGCGATAAATCGATCTAGCTAGGATTCATTTTTAGAAAATGTCGTTTTATTCGTGTTTTTAAAAATCAAATACCTAAATAAAATCAATGTACATCTAGCGCCATCTATCGCAACTCGAACGAACTACATTAAACTATACTGGAATAAGGTGCAGAATGAACAGTTCAGGGCGTACCAAGAGAGGGCGCCACTTAACTTATTTTTTTATTGGAAGAAAAATTAGAAAAGGGTGGCGTTTGGATAGTCTCAATGTTGCCCAAAAACCCATTTATAAAAATAAAAATACCGAGCGACGCTCGGTCATCCAGGTACTATTAGATAATGCTAACAACTTTTAATTTATTATTTGAGAACGCTTTCAAACAGACCTGGAATACTAGTAGGTATAGGTATATCTACATATACAGGTAGCTATCGAACTATAGTAAATTTAAAAAAATATACCTGTACATAGTTCACTATAACATGTCAAGTTATATTACGAACTAAATAAAATAATATTTGTTAGAACTTTGATTACGAGCAATCTCTACCTATAACTTCATAACAGGTTTTTAAATATTTTTATTATGATTTGGGATTTTTACTCTCATATTTTTTCTAACGATCAGCATTAAAATAAAATGACGACAATGTACGTATGCGTACCAACACAACTAAGATATATGCTATATATAACTACTCTACATAAAACAAAACTGCAATGGCTATTAAATGAAGGTTGGCAGAAGGGTTCGGATCAATACCGACGATTGTTTCTCGTCGTGCTAAATTCAGAGACAACGCGGAGAGTTATTTCGTCAATTTGCACGAGAGCTATAAAGTGGGGTGAGTAGGCACAAAGTTGCAGCCTCCCGACTCCCGACTCGGACAAGATGATAAAGGGCCGCGTTATCCCAGAGACCCGAAACGCTTAACTTTGAACCAGAGTATTTGCTTGATGTTATTGTTCTTGTGTCTTTGTTGAGAAACGTGTTTAAGTTATAACTTGAGTATCGTACACAGAAAAAACGAAGCATTTCATTTTGTTTTTGTTAGAGGCACCTAAGTATTGAATGATTTTTTTTTAGTGGAAGATAATTTAGCTTTATCTGGTACTAGCTGTAGCCCGCGGCTCCACCCGCGTGTATGTCGGTTATCGCTGCAAATAGTACACTATGTGTTATTCTGATGTATAAGCTATACCTATTACTGTAAAGTTTCATCCAAATCCGTTCAGTAGTTTTTGCGTGAAGAAGTAACAAACATAAACACAAACTTTCGCCTTTATATATTAGTGTGATAGTAGGATCTATCTATACCTAGATATAAATGAGGAAGGTGACTGACATACCCAGAGATCATCGCACAGCCCAAACCGCTGAAGCTAGAATCCTGAAACTATGCATGTACCTAGGCTTATAACGTAAGTGAGCCCTAAGGGGGTTAATCAGTATGAAAGCCTGCGTGAGCGAAGCTACGTGCAAAAGCTAGTTTTTACGAAAACAATGAACTAATCTATTTTGAACTATTTTAACCTTCTGCTTATTGAACTATAGGTAGATCGTTATATTTAGTCCACTCGTCCATAGGGTGAAGTCCGAATGTGTGCTACACTGTAGAGCACAGAATCGACAAGGAAATATTTAGCTCGAAATCTAATTTTATTTTTAATGTAATGTTATCTACAGTAGGTACCTATATAAGAAAACTAGCTGACCTACGCAACCTCGTTTGCGTCCAAACTACCATCCCCCGTTTTAACCCCAAAAGGGGGTTGATTTATAAAGATACATTATTAGTACACCTCCACGCCATCTATAGAGCATTTTAAATTTCAAGTCTCATACTTCAAAAACATAGGACTTTTATACAAACTTCCAACCCCCGTTTTACCCCTTTTTTAGGGGTGGAGTTTAATAAAATCCGTTCTTAGTGGATGTCTATACCTTATAAGGAACCTACCTGGTAAATTTCAAGTTTGTAGGTGTTATAGTTTCTGAGATTTCGTGATTAATCAGTGATTGGTATTTCGCTTTTATAAATAGACTAGCTGACCCACGCAACCCTTAGGTCGTAGCGTGATGATATATATCTATATCTTCCTCGATAGATGTACTTTTCAAATCGGACCAGTGGTTCCTGAGATTAGCGCGTTCAAACAAACAAACTCTTTAGCTTTATATAATAGTATCTATAAATTAAGTTAGTTTCTGCACACTTCAGCTCTGTACCTTACTTAGGTACTAACTGCTTCAGAGATTGTTTTTATCTACTTCTAGTGTCATTTTTATTCGTCATTTTTACAACCAACCGTGACAGGTTTCAGCTAGGTATATATACCTAATAGTGTAGAATAATAATAGGTCTTTACCTATGAAATTGCCGTTTTGTATGCAATAAGTGAAAGTACATCATCATCTTCTCTCAAATTTGCAATGCCCATAAAAGGCTACTAAGTTGAGACAAGTTATATTCTAAGATCACAAATGTACCTACACTTAGTTAGCAATAAAGATTTTGATTTACTTATTTTTTCAAAGATGCGTCGATTGCATGGGTGATTACTTCGAATAACAGAAAAAGTTTGAAAAAATAAGTACTTTCACTTATTGCATACAAAACGGCAATTTCATAGGTAAAGACCTATTATCTGAGTATTCATGAGGACACTTTCTCTGAAATGGAATCTCTTATTTAAAGTTATTATAGAAAACCACACAATTTTATAACCAAATTCCACACAATTGGTATCAGAAAGTATTTTAATTATTTGATGGGAATGCCATTTATGGTGGTGGAAAAATAACAACCGACTGTCAGGTGCTAGGGTAGGGTATGGAGAAAAAATGCTCCGACAACAACATGGGTTTCCACAAAAAGAGATGTTGTAAAAAGTTTCAGATATATGCGACGATTACTTGAGGGTAGTTGAGTGGTGCGTTCCACCTGTCGACAGTGACGTCTATATAATACCTACCTACTGAACACTATATAATCACACACTACATTATCTTAGTTTTAAGTAATTGTCTTGTTTTTATTATATTATTATTTTTTATTTTATTTGTTGCTTTCTCATGTTTCTAAATGAATTCAAACTTGAAGTTAACAGGAAAAATAGGATTATATAGTGGAACTATATTATAAGCTGTAATGTAGGTACATGGCCGATAGGAAGAGGCGCCGTATGCCGAAGCACAGGTTCTCAACCTAGTTCAGCAGCGGAGGCTAATAAGACACAATTGGTACATTGTAATCATGCCTTTTTAAAACTTGTCAAATTGTTAACACTTTTATGGGTCAACGGTCATCCTCGAGTGGGCAGGGCGGCAGCACGGAACCCTTTCCTTCCAACTGACGCAGGTACTTTCCGGGCACGGTTGCTTCGGGAAGTACCTGCACTCGGTCGCCAGGAGGGAATTGAGTCCCGCCCGCTGCGACTGCAGTGACGACTCTATTATTATTAATCGTGGTAAACATTTTATTTAGTGTGTAGTGTATGTATGTACTCGGTGACCTCGGTGACCTCGACCTCGGTGATACTCGGTGATGTTTACTTTTCCTAAAATGTTATATTTAATACTAGTAGACCCACGAAACCCCGTTTGCGGCTCCTATTGCCCGTAGCGTGACAATTTCCCCCCGTTTTTGAAAGATTTTTTATTGATGCTCGGCTCCTATTAATCTTAGCATGATGATATACAGCCTATAGCTTTCGTCGATAAATAAATGAAAATCTAATAAATTTGAAAAAGTTTTTTCGTTTTTTAACCGACTTCCAAAATGGAGGAGGTTCTATGTTCCACTGTATGTATTTCTTTTTTATGTATGTTCACCGATTACCGATCCGTCAATTGTGGACCGATTTTGAAATTTTTTTGTATTCGAAAGGGTATGCTCCCGATGTGGTCCCATTGCTACCATATCAGGATCTGATGATGGGATCCCAGAGAAATCGAGAGAAACCCTCATTTTTTATAGGCACATACTATGTTTTTATATATTTTCTGAAGTTACACCGGTATTTGCGTCTGGTAGTCATCATTTTATGATGATGAGCTGATGATGTAAGGTACAACTCCTTAACGATTAGGAGTTGGAGGATAAATCTTTAAATATCATATGTATATATGTTACCTTTAGTCGTATTCTTTCATGTTATTTAGGTAAGCTGATGATGGAAGGTGGAAGGTACAACTCCTCAACGGTTAGGAGTTGGAGGATAATTGTTTCAATTTCATACGTATCTAAAGACCTTCAGTCGTATACTTTTAAGTTATTTAGGTGAACTGGTGATAGAAGGTTAAACTCTTCAACAGTTAGGGATTAGAGGATCATTTTAATATTACACGTACGTATAGACCTTCATTTGTATTCTTGATGATGAAATTTGATGAAATAGTTCAACTTACTACTTACCTACGATTGTTTGCACTAAAAACTGAAAAATAAAAACTTTTTATAAAAAAAAAACCGACTTCCAAAAAACATCCAACGAAACCTCTCTGCCAAAAAACACTTAAAAGCGTAAAATAAACTGGATTGCCTATACCTAATTCTTTATTCATTTAAATAGTAGTATTATAATGTGTGCTAGGTACCTAAAATCTGTTTGAAGTCGTTGCTAAGCCAAAAAGAATACAAACGAACTATAGGGAATATGCATAGAATGTTTATTTGTCTCAAACATTTTTTTCTAGATTCTTTATTGTCTTTACAATATAAATAAATGGTATTTTTTTATTTTGTGATTATTTCAACCCAGAAAATATTAAATAAAAAGTGAAAATTAAGGGAGGGAAATTCAAACCTGCAAAACGCGTCCTATTGGTCGAAACGAAATGTGACGTCGATTGTTACATTGTCGAAATTATCGGCGTCGAAATTCCTACTGTGTTAATAGTGTTTGTGAGAAAAAATAACTTCTTCCATGATTTTTATAGCAATCAAAACTGTAAATAGGTATAAAATAACTGAAACACTCAATAGTCATATGAAATGACGTCATATGTTATGTCAATAGCGCGCGAAAAATGGCGGCGTTTGAATAGCTCAAATTTAGTCGGTGTTTTAAATTGCACTTTGAAAATTAGTTTGACTATTTTGAAACCTATTTATATTTTTTTCTATGTTTTGGAGACTTATATGATCAGATTAAGAAATAAAAATAAGACATGCATATTCCCTATTACAAAAGTCTAAGCGATAGTCACTTGGCACCGACTTCAAACAGATTCTAGGTACCTAGCACACATTATAATACTACTATTTAAATGAATAAAGAATTAGGTATAGGCAATCCAGTTTATTTTACGCTTTTAAGTGTTTTTTGGCAGAGAGTTTTCGTTGGATGTTTTGTGGAAGTCGGGTTTTTTTATTATAATTTAAGTTTTACAGACTAGTTATTATTTAGAAGTTACTTAGGTACCTAATGTTTTAGCGGTCGTATATCGTATCAAAGTTAAGGATCACCGGCGACTGGTAAAGTCGTACGCAGCTTCCATTAACATTGTGGTATCGGTATGTATCGTGTGTTTGTGCCGCGCGGCTATACCTCTGCTGACGACGTCCGCCTTTGTCGGCGCGCATTCCTTGCGCTCGCGCAGTGCGCCCCTCGCCCCGCGCCCCCGCTCCGCTCTGATCTCGCCGCTCGACACGCCCCCGCGACGCAGGCCGCTGCCCACAGACATGTGTCGCGCCTCGACCACGCTTCCCAGAACAATGGACCCCGCAGATAATTATTTGTTGCTATAAGTCATTTAGAAAAGTGGTGAAAGCACAAGATTTAGCAGGCCATTGTGCGCCCGCTCACTCGCACCATTCAACTAATTGTTTTTGGAAACTGCAACTTCACTTGAGCTTTTACCATTACTTAGCGCACTAGGTAGTTCACTAGTTCAGTGACGATATGGAGTATTTCTTGGTGTCACCTTTTAAAGGCTTCTGCATCGACGTTAAAATAAAATTTTTCGCAGTTAACAGTAACTACTTAGGTAAGTGGAGTCGAAAGTTCTGAGGTAACAAAAATAAAAGCGGCAGCAAGCGGGCAGAGCCGCGGTTTGTCCGCGGCTCTGCCCGCTTGTACCTGTGTCGATTCTCGCGATGAAGAATAGGTACCTAGCTTAATAAATGTTCTTCCTCAAGGATTAAAGTATGTGCATGGCAAAATTCATTGCAATCGGTGCAGGGGTTTACCGTGGAAGCGTAACAAACAGACAGAGATACTTTCGAATTTATAATATTAAAGTATGGATCTAAGAGATATTAACATAATTATTTACAAGTGAAATTTATTTGACGCTGATTCAATCCGCTGCAGTTGTTGGTTAAAGTTGTACCTAGCTCACAGCTCCTACGTCTCATATATACCTACCTAACTCGTAACTCATTTAAATGTAAGAAGGCAAGTCAACAAGCTGACATAAATCAGCTCGTCCCCTTGCTACTACTTTAGGCTAACATTACAACGCGACAGTCTCATACACACGATACATGAGTTTTGACTACATATTAAATCAATCTTTCTTTGGAAGATACAAACTATCAGATAAATAAACTATACCTACCTGCTCAAGACACGGGTGGCGCAATGGCTCAGGCGGTCACCTCGTCGCTTTCTAGAGATAATTCCAAAACCTACAAGGAACAAATATTTGTGTGATCCACAAATTGTTGTTCTCAGTCTGGGTGTTTTTTGTGTTCGTTTCATAATTTTATAAAGTACAACCACTAGCAAATAGAGAATTGTAAGCCAATATTACAATTAAATAATTAGAGAGGATTCGCTCTGAAAAAGAAATACACTTGAGTGCCTCGTTGGTCTCGCGATTGGCGAGTGCGACTGCTGATCAATGAGGTCTCGGGTTCGATTCCCGGGTCGGACCGTCACCCAACCGGCACCGGGGTTTGCGGCGGGGCGGTGTGTCGGAATCGAACCGACTAAAACCACAAGGTCTGCCACTCTGCGCCTGAGACGGGAGGGATCCGGGAACTGCTGTTATTAGCTCCTAGCGGTATTTCATTACCCTATTGTAAGCATAACACGCACGTAGTCTTTTCTTACTTTGGTAAGAAAAATAATTAACACACGATCAATAAATAAATAAATACCGAGACGTGAAGAGTTTCTTCTAAACCTACCTGCAGATTGAAAGTATTTTTTTTAATAAATAAATATACCTATTATATACAACTTTAAAAAAAAAAGTAAAAACTAAAACCCAACTACGACAAAAAACGACGCTGAAAAAGTATGAAACAAGTTTGAAAAGCCGTAGTCACACGTCGTTAAGGTGTTATGGTGCGTTTCTATGTAACGTGTGACTACGGCTTTTCAAACTTGTTTCATACTTTTTCAGCGTCGTTTTTTGTCGTAGTTGGGTTTATAGCCTATAACCAGCAGACGATCAAGACGCTTCTAACGATACCTCATTTGTCCAGTTCTAATTAGTAGTTAAGGAGCTATGAGGGAACAAATAAACATACATACATAGCCTGTCAAAATCATAACTCTCCTTTGGCTTTGCCGTAGTCGAGTAAAAATCTAATAAGTTTGAAATCAAAATTAAGCTAATAATTTTTATATATATATCTTTTCGTGCTAATTTATTTTATAACGTGAACAATAAAATATTCATCGCATATTAATTTAATCTCTATAAAGTGATAATTAAACTTATATTTATTTTACTACTAGTGGTTGCCGCGGCTCCGCCCGCGTATATGTCGGTTATCGCACCAAATAGTAGCCTATCCATCCATCTTTCCATCCATCCATACTTACAAACTTTCGCGTTTATAAAATTATAGTATAGTATATAAGTATACCTAGATATAGATTATTAATACGTTGGAATTGCCCAAACCGGCTAATTATTTTTTAGTGAGGTAGGTATATATCAGTATATATTATGTTTTAAATAATCTTGAGAATAATAAAGGCTAAGAAGATATATAAGTACCTACCTATATAGATGGGTACCTACAATGTTATAATGACAAAACTTTAAAAACTTAAACTAATTTATCTAACCAACCGACTTCAAGTTATATATGTTACGGTAAGGTGAAATAATTATGGTGAATTTTTCAACCGTCAGTTGGTTTTCCAAGACTTAAAGTGGAAGCTTTTCTTCAATCGAAATGGGACCATCCATACGTACAATCAAGACTATATCCCTAAGAGGTAAAGAGACGTATTCCGTGATACGCAATAACACGTTGCGTGATAGCAATTTTTAGGTTTCGTCAGGGTACCAGGAAGGTATTTCCTTTTTAGGGTACACCTGGTACCCCGGCCACTGGTGTCCGAGCCGGCGAGCGTGGCATGCGGTTTTAGTTGGTTCGAGTCCAACATAATTATTCGTCGTCCAGTGGGGGATATACTTCTGAAATCAATTAATGCGTAACATAAAAATATTTAATCCAGTCGACAACTTCCTCTTTTCGAATTTTTTAAAATACACACCACGATTAAGGTTTCTTCACGTTGTTAAATGGTCGGTGTGGGCGAAACTTTGCTTTTAGTAATGACTTTTTAATGATCGTAAAACAGACGTTTGTGGTCACTTTATGACATTTTTTACTTTAATTGGATGAGCTTTTGACGGTTTTATTAGAATTTAACAAGTATGTACTTATGTAGAGTTGATGATGTTACCTACATACCTCAATATATTAGAAAGAGTGTCTCGTTTAAACATGTTATGATTTATAGACAACTAGCTACCTAATGAATAATTTATTTTAAGTTTATCTACAAAATTGATGACTGACAAGCTCACAGACTAAATTTTTCTTTTACATTTAAATAAAGTTACACACAGAAGTTTTTGAATGGAAAGTAGTATTCTTGTTCTACGCCTACGCACTGTTTTTGTGGATAGGTAGGTATAGTTTTTGCCACCGTCCCCTTCTAAAACTAGGTCCAATTATAGATTCATCATCTATTTCAATTATTTAGTTCATGAGAATTGCGAATATGAATGTTAACTACTTTACTCAGTCAATACGTATCCAATAGGGGTTTTTTTATTATTATTAGTAGGTATTTAAGTATTGTAGCACCCACAGGTAGCACCTTAAGATTTTAATGAATGTGTTGTCAATATATTCGTTAGAATGGCCCTGGTGACTTTGACACGGCCATTTAAATTTTAGCTAAAGTTTTACATGGTCGGGTATAGTTTTTTTTTACTTTTTATTGTTAAATAAAATGTTATTTATATCTATACTTATTATATAAAGCTGAAGAGTTTGTTTGTTGAACGCGCTAATCTCAGGAACCGCTGGTCCGATTTGAAAAATTATTTCAGTGTTAGATAGCCCATTTATCGAGGAAGGCTATATATCATCACGCTAAGATCAATAGGAGCGGAACACCAATGAAGAATGTTTCAAAAACGGGGGAAAATTGTTACGCTACGGGCAATAGGAGACGCAAACGAGGTTGCGTGGATCAGCTAGTGTATTATACAAATAACAAGATAAACAGTAATAACTTACCATCATTTGACCTGCTTCAATTTGTCCGTTCGTTTGCCCCCTTGTATCATAAAAAAAGGGTTTGACAATAGAGCATCTTTTTTTCTCCGATATTCACATCACCATTCACCACATACCGGGTTAAGGTCTCTGAAGGTTGGTATAATGTATAATTATTTCTGTGAATCCCCCACAGCCCAAAACATAACTCGTCCATAAGTAGGTATGCAAGTAGGTATGTTTATTAAAACATAGAATGTGTTTGTATTCTACGACAGTTTCTTGCAACATGGCAATGAAAATTTCACACTCGGTTGGACAATGGTAAGAAGTAGGTAGTACCTATGAAGTATTTTAATTGGATAATGATTACCTTCCTATATCCCTGATAGAAAAACCATATCGTTTGGAATGGTCGCGATAATTTAATTAATTATGTTAATTTAGAGGATTATAGAGCCAACGTTGCAATGTCTCGTGGCTGGCAGACGTGTGGTGATTGCAATGACATTCCATCGTGTGCCCTTTATTGAACTACGTTATATTGCATGATATTTTTAACCCCCGACGCAAAAAGAGGGGGTGTTATAAGTTTGACGTGTCTGTCTGTCGCACCGTAGCTCGCGAACGGATGAAGCAATTTCAATTTAGTTTTATTTGTATGAAAGGTGAGTTACGTGCGAGTGTTCTTAGACATGTTTCATGAAAATCGGTTGAGTCGTTTAAAAGTTATGGGGGTGAAAGTGGGGAAGAATAACAGAATGTCTGCAAAAATATCATTGGCGTATGATTACTCGATGTAGTGCTTGAGTAGGGGGTTTATAAATTTAAAATTTAATATTATATTTATAACCAATTATTTTACTGTATTTTTAGTCTTCTTCTTGTTCAGGTGCCGCTCCTACAGGAGGTTGGCCGTCAGCTCGGCGAAATGTGTCCTGTCCTGAGCCAAGCGACATAGTCTAGCGGAGTAGTATTTTTTAACCGACTTCCAAAAAGGAGGAGGTTCTATGTTCCACTGTATGTTTTTTTTTTATGTATGTTCACCGATTACTCCGTCAGTTGTGGACCGATTTTGAATTTTTTTTGTATTCGAAAGGGTATGCTTCCGAGGTGGTTGCCAGCATATCAGGATCTGATGATGGGATCCCAGGGAAATCGAGGGAAACCCTCATTTTTTGTAGGCACATACTATGTTTTTCGTATATTTTCTGAAATTACACCGGTATTTGCGTGTGGTAGTCATAATTTTATGATGATGAGCTGATGATGTAAGGTACAACTCCTTAACGGTTAGGAGTTGGAGGATAAATCTTTAAATATCATATGTATATATGGTACACTTAGTCGTATTCTTTCAGATTATTTAGGTAAGCTGATGATGGAAGGTGGAAGGTACAACTCCTCAACGGTTAGGAGTTGGAGGATAATTCTTTCAATTTCATACGTATCTAAAGACCTTCAGTCGTATACTTTCAAGTTATTTAGGTAAGCTGATGATAGAAGGTTAAACTCTTCAACAGTTAGGGATTAGAGGATGATTTTAATATTACACGTACGTAGTACGTAGTAGAAGAATACAAATTAAGGTCTATACGTATAGACCTTAATTTGTATTCTTGATGATGAAATTTGATGAAATAGTTCAACTTACTACTTACCTACGATTGTTTGCACCACTGACGAAATATAGTGTGAAATATAGTATATTGTGTCATTGGTTTGCACTAAATACTGAAAAAAAAAACTTTTTATAAAAAAAAAACCGACTTCCAAAAAACATCCAACGAAAACTCTCTGCCAAAAAAACACTTAAAAGCGTAAAATAAACCGGTTTTCATAGATTGCCTATACCTAATTCTTTATTCATTTAAATAGTAGTATTATAATTTGTGCTAGGTACCTAAAATCTGTTTGAAGATTGGAGTAAAATGACACAGATTAAATGCGATGAAATAACTAGGTAGGTAGGTACTTTGTAATTCGTGACGTAATATATTTGTCAAGTCGCTTTGAGCCGTTGTTAATTTGACCGCACTTGTGATAAAACTAATAAATTTTAGCTATACGAACCTACCAATAAAAATAATTTAAAATAATATGACAACAGTACTCAATTGGTATGTAGTTAACTACGCAAACTATGACTGAAGCAAACTGGTAGCCATAAACCACAGTTTCTTTTACAGCAGACCTCACCTCAGTACATACACCTTGGCGTTCATATGTCCGTAGATGTACGTAGATACAACAAAGCTACTGTAAGTCCAAAGCGCTGGGTATTTTTCTATGGTATCGTTTCCAATTACCCGGTCGCTCATACATAGCACAGATACCCGGCACGGCCTAACCCCGTCCTTTCCGTTCTGCGAACTCACCGGCGCGTTACCCACACCGCGGTGCCCGCCGCCCATTGCTAAATCTCTACCAATTTCAACACACATCATTATATTTAATTACGACCTGTAATTGCATACCTGCGTTATTTATGGGCTAGAATATGAATAGCCACTAAATAAAGCTAATTATATGAGTTAATTCAAAACAACTGCTTATTGTTCTAGCTCTGATCGTCAGATTACAGCGAACCGAAACTCTGAACGGGCTCTATTTTCACACTATCTACGAAAAAACACGCATTAAAATACCACGAATATCTTTATTGAACATAAAAACGTTCCGACTTGTTCTCTTGGCCTGGTTAGCCACAGTTTCACCATTATTTATGGCCGTAAAATTTGACAAGCACTTGTCATAATTTATACAATTTGTCAGTCTTAAACAGTAAAACGGCGTGGGTACATGGCTAAGAGATAGGCGATATCGGCGCGCGCGCATCCTAAATCACGTTATCTGCAGCAGATAAGGCGGCTCATTTTACTGCCGCTGGCGAGGCGCGAGCGTCAGATACTGGAAGTATTAAATTAATGTGCATGTGTGTGACGAGTGACGACGAGTTTGAGAGATGTCGCTTTGGCACATATCTGCAGTGTGTGCGCCGGCGAGGAATGCCTGCACTTATGAGCCTGTTAAACTCACGTGTAAACGTTGCAAATATGTGGCTACATACTTGCCCATTACCTGAATGCTTTGTGCTCTAATCTCGTTACTCCAGATTGATTGCCGTTTACATAACTATTGTCTCCCTTGTTATTTGTAATTAGAATATTTACTCGTTTAATATTGAAGTATTTATCTAAGTATTAAAGATTATCATTTACTAATTTCAGTGCAACAGAGCAATATATTTAACGCTCTGCTTCACACAACGGACGAAACTCGACCAAAACTTTAAAGTTTTACTTATGTTGTAAAAGTTAAGTAGATAGTACCTGGATGACCGAGCGTTGCTCGGTATTTTTTTTTTATAAATGAGTTTTTTGGAAACATTGGGACTATCCTAGCCACCTTTTTGTTATTTTGCTTCCAATAGTTTAGTGGCGCCCACTCTTGGTAGGGCGTACCACTGATACTGTTTATTCTGCACTTTATTCCAGTATAGTTTAATGTTGTTCGCTCGTGTTGCGATAGATGGCGCTAGATGTACATTTATTTCATATATTTGATTCTAAAAATGAATCCTAGCTAGATCGATTTATCGCCCCCGAAAACCCCTGCATACAAAATTTTATGAAAATCGTGAGAGCCGTTTCCGAGATTCAGATTATAAATATATATATATATACAAGAATTGCTCGTTTGAAGGTATTAGATTACATTTGTAAATTATACCTAGTCTATAAACCTCATGGAAAACACAACATACAACATGGGGTAAACTAACTTAGAAATGGTGAATACAAGCAGAAGCAAAAGCTACTAAAAAGAAGCAAATCCTATCTACATATGAAATAGGTATTATGGTATTAGACTATGTCATAATAATTATTATTTTTACGGGAATTAACGCGATCACTTATTTCAAGGTACTACATACCTCTGTTTTGCCTGACGTTTCGACCAGGTTGCACTGGCCGTGGTCACAGGCTGACTGGCTCAGCGGCGCACGCCCTCCGCCTGTCAGGCACGTCGCCCGAAACGTCAGGCAAAACAGAGGTATGTAGTACCTTGAAATAAGTGATCGCGTTAATTCCCGTAAAAATAATTATTATTATATCATGGAACGCGAAAGTTTAAAAGTTAGTATTAGACTATGTCCTTGGCCTGGCTAATTTTGATATTTTAATGTATTGACTGCACAGTGCGTGAAAACGAACACTTAACTATCATAGTGACTATGGCAATTATCGCCGAAACAAGAACTCGACTCATTCTTGAGGACGATTCGCCATATTTTTCATATAGGTAGAACTTGTTATAAAATGCGACCAACATAACTCTTACAGCGATCCCGCATCCAGTGCACTTGTAGAAACATAACTACAAAAAAGTTGAAATATACTACACTGACTGGCCTAGCGGTTACTGATCCTGACTGCTATACCAGTGGTCGTGGCTTCGATTCCCAACCAGGACAAATGTTTGTGTGGTGAGCACGATCATAACTTCTGTGTCTGGGTGTCATTTATCTATGATATGTATGTATCTAGAATTATGTATGTTTATCATCAGTTTTGGGTACATAATACAGACCAGACTTCACCTAGTTTGGACCAGACGACTGCGAGAGAATTGTGTGAGAATATTACATTACTAGCTGACCCGGCGAACTTCGTACCGCGATATTTACATATCTGTCTCAGCTTCCCACAGGCAGTGTACAGTCGCGGACAAAAAAAACACTTTTCCCGTTATCTTTTATTCTTTTTCTTTCTAGCAAAAAAAGAATGAATGAAATCGGACTATGTGTTATTGAATTATAACTAAGTACATATTTTGACTTTCATCCGCTCTCTCCAGGAAACCGGCTGAATTTCGGGATAAAAAGTATCCTATGTCCTACCTCGTAGTATGAACTCAAATCGTGCCAAGTTTCATTTGAATCCGTTCAGTAGTTTCGGCGTGATGCGCGGCCAAGATACAGACAGACAGACCAAAATAAAAAAAAATGACAGTTTTGGCTTCAGTATCGATTATAGAGAGCCCTCAAAAAAAGATTTTCAAAATATCTTTAATGTACAGAATTGGACCTGTTACATTTTTATTATAAGGATATCATCATCAGCCTATCGCAGTCCACTGCTGGACATAGACCTCTCCAATTGCACGCCACTTAGTTCGATCCGATAAGTATAGATATAGATTATTATAAGTATAGATACTGCTACAATCTTTCTTTGGAACTCTTTTTTTTAATGATAGGTTCAGCTTGGGGCAAACAAGTATTTACTAACCGGATTAAATGATGGAAAATGATTACCGCAACAACTACTAGGTACCTATTACCCCTATCACAATAATTAGCTAGCTATTATCTTATTAATTCCTTTCCTCAGACAAAGGAAATATGTATTGTGCAACTTTGGGGCATTTGTTATTTGTTTCTATGATTTTTACTAGCTAAATGTTAGCAAGATATGCTAGCAAACTACCAGGTAGGCATAATTTGTATGATGCTGTAGTGATAAGTGATCTCCGAACTCTACCGTGACCTATCTATAGGTTTATCACGCGGAAATACAACAAAGGTTCTAGTACCTAATTAATTAAAGCATTTGTAGATAAAAACTAATATAAATATCGATAAATCAGTTAGATATTATTAACTGCCTCGGTGGCGCAGTGGTAGAGTATGCGACTGCTGTGCATGAGGTCTCGGGTTCGAATCCCGGATCGGACCAAATATTTGTATGATCTGCAAATATTTGTTTCGGAGTTTGGGTGTTTTCTATGTATAATATGTACGTATTAAAAAAAAGGTATATATGTATTTATATCAGTTGTCTAGTACCCATAACACAAGCTCTGCTTAGCTTGGGACTAGATGGCGTTGTGTACGATGTCCGAAATATTTATTTTTATTATTTAATACTTTTCACGAGTTGAGGCTGTAATTCTAGTAGCTTTAGCATTCTCAATGTAAGTAGTCAGATCAGATAAGCAATAGGTACCTATAAATTTATGAGTTCATAATCATCAGTACCGATTATAAGGTTAATGTGTGTGTCTAAATTGCTACCAACAATTAGCAGAATTATATACAAACAAGGATAGTGTGCTTTACCTACAGTTTTTAGGCAAGAATCGAACTGAGTGTCAATGCCGAATAGCTACTTGTTGTCTTGTTACCATTTCCTAGATCTGAAACGTTGTGTGTTTGAGTGATACGAAATATATATTTGTTGATGTGATACTTACACGGGCTAAGCATATTGTAATGTTGAGTAGGTAAGCAGCGGTGGAATGTGTGATGGCCACAACAAAACGTTGTTAGGGTAAGCAGTGTGCGGGCGCTGATAAGAGGCGCTCATTAATTCATGAACGGAGGTGAGGCTGTCGGCGGTGGGCAGGTAGACTGAGTGGTGCTCGGCGACTAATTACCGGCGGGTGCGTGTGCGAGGCCACCCACGGCGCGACCAGCACTAGATTCCACGCCCGCCGCGTTTTTTACACCCTAATTAAGCTAATTTATCGGGACAATAAGAGAAATTATCGGTAGGCTGCGGCGGTTACTGCCCGCTTTATGAGACGTACTAAATTGCTGAGTTTAAGAGCGCTACCGGACTACACGGCCGCGTCTCGCCGAGCTGAGCGCGCCCTCGCTTTGATGCCCCAATAAATATACAAAAGATCCCATCAGATAACGCGTGAATGGAGCCGCCGTCGACGCATCCTCTCTTAATGAAAGCTTCGCCGAGGAATTCCTTGGACAAAGCCTTAAAATGCTAATAACACGAGGGCGACACGACCGCGCGGCTTCTAGAATGTGTTCCGATAACGAAGGTGCCAATCTCGCAGGTGGACAGATTAAATGAGTATTTTATGGCAGATTAGGTAAACGTTTTTTTACGAACGAATGTTTTATAGCGCACGGGCGTGTCAGCGTGTGGGCCTCACCGACCACCGACTTCTTGTTCCATAGCAGCTACTGCACTCGATCACCTATCTCTACGTAATGTTATCCAAATATTTGGTATAATTGGTATGTGATCCATTTTGATAATTTTAATTAATTCTGTGTTCTCGATAAGTAACCAAAAGGCAAGAGGTATCGTTTCCTCGCGTGTCGTTAAATACTTTGTAGATAAATAAAACTGTATATTTGTTATATTCAGATCTAGATAGATAGGTAGGTTTTTGCCGTCCGATGAATGAGTATACAACTTCCTAATGATATAATGTAGCCTAACAATTTTAGATCTAAACTCTGCAAAAAACTTTATCAGATAAATAATTATCTACATATCTTAGATTTAATAGAAGATAAGTTAGGTAGGTATACTAAGGATTCATAATAAGAACTTAGGTACCAACGCCTATACAATGAAACTACGAACACTAAAGTCTACAGAAAATATAATATTAAAGAGTCTATTCACAAGATAATATCACAACCAACCCTAAAACCGTTCAGTAGGTAGGTGGGTACGTAGGTACATAATAGGAGCGATACTCCTATTTTTTAACCGACTTCAAAAAAGGAGGAGGTTCTATGTTCCACTCTGTTTTTTTATGTATGTTCACCGATTACTCTGTCAATTGTGGACCGATTTCGAAAATTCTTTTTGTGTTCGAAAGGGTATGCTCCCGAGGTGGTCCCATTGCCACCATATCAGAATCTGATAATGGGATCCTAGGGAAATCGAGGGAAGCCCTCATTTTCTTTAGGCAAGTACTTTGTTTTTCGTATATTTTCTGAAGTTACTCCTGTATTTGCGTCTGGTAGTCATAATTTCCTGATGCTGAGCTGACGATGTAATTAAATGCTCCAGGAGCACGCTCAGTATGCGCACTTAAAAATCAGATAATCGAATTGCAAATATCATTCATCTACAACCAGCACTCAAATACTCAAGTACTCACTCACACTCATACCTACAAAACTCCAACACTAAACTTCTTGTTTATATCTATACAAATAAATACAATTGGAGTGTCTGTTTGTAACATTAAAATAACCCATGTATTAGTAGATAGTAGGTATATGTAGTACCTACCTATTTAAGGTACATGTACCAAAATAACATTTTTACAATTTTTGTCTGTCTGGCTGTCTGTCTGTTTGTTCCGGGTAATCTCTGGATCGGCTGGACAGATTTTGACGCGATTTTCAGTGGTAGATAGCTGATGATCTAAGCAGTAACTTAGGCTACTTTTTTAAGACTAGCTTTGTACCACGGCGTTGCGAACAAAAGCCGTAGTCACACGATCCGTAGAAATGTAAGTACCATAACACATAGGTACCATAGAAATATCTAAATTTTCGAATAAATACGGACAAAGTCACAAGAAAATGTTAATGATATATATATATTTTAGAAATTTACAAATGACGCCCTTTGGAATGATACCAAACACGGCATATTTATCTCAAATTAATTTTTCAATACAGTACTTAGTACTAGTAGTAGTAGTATTATAGTAGGGTAGTAGTATCAATATTTTATATTATATTATTCTGTATGAATAAGCAATATTTAATAATTAAGTCATTAAGTACTAAAAAAAATCATTTTAAATCTCTGTGCATCTACCATGTTTGTCTCTGCATCCCCCTAAGGTTGACTGGCAGAAAATGCCTACAGCATTAAGTCAGCCTTTGCAACATCTATGCATAAAGTTTAAATAAATAAATAAATACTTTATGTCGGCTACAGGGCGCCACATTAGATTCAGTGACTATAGCCTATAACTAGCGGACGATCAAAACGCTTCTAACGATACTCTCATTTGTCTTTGTCTGACTAGTAGCTTAGAAAGAATGAGGGAACAAACAAGCATACCATAAAAATATCACACTTATCGAATAAATACGCGCAAAGTCACGAGCAAATGATAATAATATATATTTTTTTGAAATGTACAAGTAACGCCCTTTCCAATGATGCCAAACACGGCATGTTAATCTCAAATTCATTTTTTAATACAGTACTTTATGTCGTTTAGAGGGCGCTACATTAGATTCAGTGACACGTCATGTCTATATCTATCTATACTATATTATCTATACTAATATTATAGAGCTGAAGAGTGTGTTTGTTTGTTTGAACGCGCTAATCTCAGGAACCGCTCTGGTCCGATTTGAAAAATTCTTTCAGTGTTGGATAGTACATTTATCGAGGAAGGCTATAGGCTTTATATCATCACGCTACGATCAATAGGAGCGGAGCATCAATGAAAAATGTTTCAAAAACGGGGGAAAATTATCACGCTACGGGCAATAGGAGACGCAAACGAGTTTGCGTGGGTCCGCTAGTAGCTTATTACCACGATCAGGACGCTTCTGACGATACATCATTTGTCCAGTTCTAATAAGTAGGAAGTAGTCATATTCAGGAGCTATGAGGGAACAGATGCACATACTTACATACATACATACTTACATACATACATAGCCTGTCAAAATCATAACCCTCCTTTGGCTTTGCCGTAGTCGGGTAAAAAGTAACTGATTAGACTAAGCTGTCATCTATCCTATTCGATATAAAAGGTTACGGAAGTAGTCCGGTCAAATTAGACCAAAAAATAAGAGTAAAGTTACCTAAATTCCCACCAAGCTGAAAATCGGTAAGATTGTTTAAAATATCATTAAAAACTAAATTTGAAAGTTCCCCATCTTTCCCCTGTCAGGAAATTTTTTTATTCAAGATCAAAAAATTTAGTTTTTACGATTTTCAGCAAAACGATAAGTTTTATCATAAAAGTAGCTTGGACAAAATTGTAGATCATAAAATTATCCAAAAAATGTATAAACTTTTTTTTTCTTACGAGCCACCGTTTCTGAGATATAACCATTCAAAAAGTTGTTTGGTTTGACTGCACGTTTGGCCTAGTGGTTTAACGGTCACCACGCCGTTTCCTACTTCCCCAAGTGTCGTGGGTTCAAATCTCACGTAGGACAACGCTTTGTGTGATCCACAAATTGTAGTTCCGAGTCTGGGTGTTCTTTGTGTCCGTTTCATGTATGTTTGTAAAGTCCCCCGCGACACAGGATTTATTCCTAGTGCGGGAGTTGTCTTTGTAAAACAAAAAAAAAACTTTTTGAATCGTTATATCTCAGAAACGGAGGCTCGTAGAAAAAAGGTTTTGATAATTTTTTTAGATAATTTTATGATCTACAATTTTGTTTAAGGTAATTTTATGATAAAACTTACCGTTTTGCTGAAAATCGCGAAAAACTATGTTTTTTGACCTTTGACCTTGAATAATTTTTTTTCCTTACAGGTTAAAGATGGGGAACTTTCAAATTTTGTTTTTAATGATATTTTAAACAATCTTACCGATTTTCAGCTTGGTGGGAATTTAGGTTTTTTTTTTATGTTTGGCCCACCAAAATGACTCTACTCTGCCTGATGGAAAGCATAAGCAGAATCCAAGAGTGGAGGTCACCATACTCGTTGCGAATGCAGACAATGCAGTATGGAGACCCACACTATGGCGGCCTAGTGATGCTGCTGCATCTTTTAGTCTAGTCAACAAGTATGGAACTTGTTGACTAGACTAATTGGGCCTCCGGTCTCGCACTCACCAACGAAACACGACAGCACGAACGCTGTCATTTTACGTTGATTTTCTGTGCGAAGGTAGTACCGCCCCGGTCGAGCCGGCCCGTTCGTGCTGAAATCAGCGTGGCTCTACTACCTTTTACTTCGAATGTCTAAATTGACCGGACTAAAGTACGGAAGTCCGTCATATTATGAAGGTACCCACAGAGAAGAGTACCTTTGTTCTGTGTACCTACCTATGCGACAACTCTACTCCAACAATAGAAATATCATCTTAAGTCGCGGCGACTTCACAGACTAGGTACGTAAAATGGACACACAAAAACCCAGACCCAGAACAACAATTTGTGACGGACACAAAGTGTAGTTCCGAGTGTTGTTGCAATTACTTTTCCTCCCTTTAAGTAGGAAGGGAGGGGAACTGAAATTGTGCCTCTTCAGTTGTATCCACGGGTTTTTTCATGTATGGTCCTGCCAAAGGGGCAAGGGAAAACATGAGCGAAATCCAAGAGTAGCGACAATGTAGCATGGGACATGGAAACCCACACAGGCGGCCTATTGAGATCTTTCTGCATCATTGGGTCTACTCCTTTATGTGCATCGTCTGCTCGAGCGATTTTAAATCAGAGGAATACCGGGGTAGATTTAGTCGGTGAGAATCCGAAAGATCCTTTCGTTTCCCTCGTAGTACGGTATGATTGCATGTAACATATCATTTGTGGATGGATACTACCGCCATCTACCATCTGATTGAGAAGTTAAGGACTTCAAAAAATGTTTATTAATTAAGGTTTTCGTGATATTTATATATATACTGATTTTATCTTTAAAATAAAGTTTGTTTTGCTTTTATGAATAATTTTAAGCTTTAAATTTATGTACAGAAATATTATTGTTTTAGTTCAATAGCGCTAAACAAAACGCGATAAGTTTCACTTCAAGAAAATGTCATTAATGTCAGATGTCAGTTGAACGAAAAGTCAAATTGTCAAAACTGTAAAGTTGCATCGTCCGGCTACTTGTTTGTCCGTTTATTTCTAGCATCTGCATTAAAATAATAAACAGTACAGTACGCGGAAATGTGAGCGAGAGTCATGCCGATGTCTAGTCTTAACGTTATGGAATGGTCCGCGGACCAGGTGGCGGACTGGCTCACAGGTATGTTACGGAATAGTGGCGATGTTGTTGTTGTGTGGAGTCGGTGAGTCACGTCACTCACGTCTCGATTCATGTCTGTGATGCAGGGCTGGGGCCGACGGTGGCACGCTATGTGCCGACACTGCGGGACCGCGGCCTCGACGGGCCCAAGCTGCTGGCGCTGCGGTGCGACGACCTCGAGTACCTGGGCATGCACATCATCGGTCACCAGGAACTACTGCTAGAAGCTGTAGAACACCTTAGAAACTTTGTAAGTACTCGTAGAAATCATACGTCAGATAGTGTGTTTGTATGAGTCACATGAGAGCAGAAACTTTATACATCTCACTTATCAGAACAGTGTTATCTGTTCACAACTGTGCTACCGAATAAATGTATGCTTATGTAGGCCGCTTTATTTTTAGTATTGTTGGTAGAGCAAGTTGTATATAATGCAATAAATGATAAAACTGTCTATGTAACTCTGTGTCATACTTCACTGGAACTGTATTAGTAACACTTTGATGTCTATGTGTGTAGCAATATGAGGTGTCTCGAGAGTGTGTGCAACAATTGGCTCTGCGTGTGTCGGTGGTGGCCACTACCTTGACTCGAGCTCTGCGGCACCACTCTGACAAACGCCTCGAGACACAGGCACTTGCTGATGTAGCCCGCACTGTGCACGCTGTTAAACCACTCGTGTGCTGGCTCGACAGGTAAATTGCCTACAGCCTAGTTTGTACTTAGATATTACTTCATACTGATACACACTTTAATTAAGGAACTGTTATAAAACTGTTTTTGAATTAATTATGTTATTTGCAAAAATATGAGATCACGATAAGCATAAAATAATATAGCAGATTATACCATTGCATATTCATGAGTGCCTAAGGAATTCTGAAGTAAGCACTTTCTTATTTTTTTAATAATAATTACTAGTCTTATAAAAACAGTAATTATAGAATTGTTGAACCATCAGAACACAGTTATTTGTATTCATAGTTTTGTAGAAATTAGAAGTATAATTAACTTGGATGTGCATTGTCTGCCTAGGGATATGTTTCATAGCCAACTGAATGGATATTCATTTATTGGTGTAGCCTAACATTAGTGTATGAAGACAGTATATTGTGAAGAAATACATTTGCTAAAAGCTAGGAGGGAAGGAAGCTAAAAAAATAATGAATTATGGTTGAATTTTGACTACTGGACGACCACTAGTTATTAACCGACTTCAAAAAAAGGAGGAGGTTCTCAATTCGACTGTACCTTTTTTTTAAATGTTTGTTACCTCATAACTTTCGACTGGGTGAACCAATTTATATGATTCTTTTTTTATTTGAAAGCTGTTGCTTCCTGAATGGTCCCATTTAAATTTGGTCCAGATTAAGTCAGTTTTTTTTTGTTAAAATTTGTGATTATTTTGAAATTATACAAATTGCAAGTATGTTGAATAATACTTTAAGTCAATTTACTATTTAGTATGTATGTATTTAGAAATTCAATTATTCATACAAATATACAGTATGATTATACTTTTTCTAACAATTGCTTATAATCAAAAATATATTAACCTAACCAAGCCTGTAAAACAACTATCTGTTATACAGTACTAGCGACCCGCCCCGGCTTCGCACGGGTGGATTTCAGATGCCCCTGCCGACGACACGATTCGTGCATTTTAAATCTCTAATATCTTCGAATACAATCATTTAAATTAGATACTGTAAAGGGCCATTTTGATCTATATTAAATGCACAATGTATTTAATTTACTTAATTGTATAAGGATTCATTCTGTATTGCTTAAAATCACTTCGTAAATAAGCCATTAATTCTCGTAAAAAAAAAAGGAATTATAAATGGTTGTTGTGGGTCATCCCTAAGAGATAGACATACACCGTCGCGGACATTTTTGTAGTACTTTTTAAGGTGTACAATACTGTAGTACATTATTTAGATCTATCTCGTAAGGTGCAACCAGCGTTTGCAATGTAAGAGCAAAAAAATGTGTTTATTTGCTACATTACATTAGAAACCTCGAAAATTAAGAGTGTTTCCATACTATATTGTGCATTTATCTATACTTATAATAAAAATGTAACAGGTCCAATTCTGTACATTAAAGATATTTTGAAATTTTTTTTTGGAGGGCTTTCTATTATCAATACTGAAGCCAAAAATGTATTTTTTTTCATTTTTGTCTGTCTGTCTGTCCGTCTGTCGGTCTGTCTGTCTGTCTGTATCTTGGCCGCGCATCACGCCGAAACTACTGAATGGATTCAAATGAAACTTGGCATGATTAGAGTTCATACTACGAGGTAGGACATAGTATACTTTTTATCACGATATTCAGCACCGTTTCCTGGGGGGAGGGGATGAAAGTCAAAATATGTACATAGTTGTAATTCAATAACACATGGTCCGATTTCATTCATTCTTTTTTTGTTTGAAAGAAAAAAATAAAAGATAACGGGAAAAGTCTTTTTTTTTGTCCGCGACTGTACACTGCCTGTGGGAAGCCGAGACAGATATGTAAATATGGCGGTACGAAGTTCGCCGGGTCAGCTAGTTATACATAAAAACCTTCCTCTTGAATCACTCTATCTATTAAAGAAACCCGCATCAAAATCCGTTGCGTAGTTTTAAAGATTTAAGCAAACAAAGGGACATAGGGACAGAAAAAGCGACTTTGTTTTATACTATGTAGTGATTATTACTTTGGCCCGCTATTATGAATAATATCCAGACAAAGTGATTAATTTATCACATTGTCTAGACAATTTGGTTATTACATATAATGACCAGTCATTATGTATAATAGCTAATTAATCACATTGACTGTAACATATACATAACAAAGCTGAGACTCCTTTTGCAGGAGAAGCTTATGTCCAGTGCTGGACCATTGAAAGTTGTTGATGATGATGAGACTCTTAAGTTCTTATAACTGAGTCCCTTGTTAAAGGTCCAGATGTATTAAAATATTATGAGGTTTTAGTTAGTTCTGGTGAAAATATGATAATCCATACAATATAAATACAAAAGAGAGGCTGCGGCTGCTAAACAATTAATGTTGGAATAGTTAATTTTATACACAAAATAATATATTAACTATCGGAAATAGAACATTCTGAAAGCACATGATCAGTTACTGTTTATTAATGTTTTTTAGCCGACTTCAAAAACATATTTACATGTACATATTTTTTATAACTCGCTAAAACTTATTCATCCATGCATCGTTCATTGAAAGTGTGGTGTGTATTGACTATAATTTTTTATTGAAACATAATTACATTATTAACTGCTCAGTTGGCCTAGTGGGTTAAGCGGTCGTCTTGCTGCTTTCTACAGCACCAAGTGTTGAGGGTTCAATCCCCACACGGATCAGCTTTGTGTGATCCACATATTGTTGTTTTGAGTCTGATTGTTCTTTGTGTCCGTTTCATGTGTGTTTGTAAAGTCCCCCGCGATACAGGATGTATATTCCTAATGCGGGAGTTGTTTTTTAAAGATACACAATTAATTACCTAATATTTTATCTAATGTTATTGTTATAATTTTAATTTGTTATTAGTAATTTTCATTTGATAATTTTGATTTGCATTTTGTAACTGTTTAAATTGTTTTATTTTCTTACATTTGACTGCCTCGTTGGTCTCGCGGTTGGCGAGTGCGACTACTGATCATGAGGTCTCGGGTTCGATTCCCGGGTCGGTATGATCTGCATTCGTTTCGGAGTTTGGGTGTTTTCTTTGTGTAGTATGTATGTATTTACAAAAAAAAAGTACCTATGTAGGTATGTATTTATAAAGTACCCATAACACAAGCTCTGCTTAGCATGGGACTAGATGGCGTTGAGTGTTAGATGTCCCAATTATTTATTTATTTATTATTTGATAGATCTAAACATGTCGACATCTATTGACGTATTTTGATAAGTGAATGGTATAGTGTATCTCCAATATACGCGTGCGTCGCAGGCTGTGCGCGCACGGCGCGGGCGGAGTGGCGGGAGTGGCGGGTGCGGCGGGCGCGCTGGCGGAGCGGCGCGCGGTGCTGCTGAAGCTGTCGCTGGAGGCGGCCACGTCGGCCATGCGCGAGCGCTTCGCCGAGCAGCCCGCGCGCGCCGTGCAGGCCGCCGCCGCCGCCACCGCCTCCACCGCCGACTACATCATACAGGTGCACCACCACACCACCACTACACCACCACCACACCACCACCACACCACCACAACACCACACCGCATGATCTTAACCATACAGCTTTACTAAGTCTCTATTCTGCGTGATGGAAAGCATGAGTGCAATTGTATCTGGTCACCATAGGTACTCATTGCGAATACGATGCAAGATGGTGACCCTTATCAAGACAGTCTAACGAGGTGCTCTCCACGCCCTATTTAAAGGATGGAGGCAAATAATTACTATAACGATACTGCTATTTACTATTAACTGCCTCGGTGGCGTAGTGGTAGCGTATGCGACTGCTGTGCTTCAGGTCTTGGGTTCGATTCCCGGGTCGGACCAAATGTTTGTATGATCTGCAAATATTTGTTTCGGAGTTTGGGTGTTTTTTATGTATAATATGTATGTATTTACAAAAAAAAAGTATATATGTATTTATATCAGTTGTCTAGTACCCATATCACAAGCTCTACTCAGCTTGGGACTAGATGACGTTGTGTGTTAGATGTTCGAAATATAAAAAAAAGTACTATTAATTAACTCAACTCAACTCAACTCAAACTCTCTTTATTTCATAAAATTTTTTAAATTGTTTGAAATCGTCTTTTATGTAGACTCTAAAGTCATAGATCAACACACACAATAGCAACAATCTCTGTTTTGTCAAATAGCAAGCAAATAAGCTTAATAAAAATTAAACTCATACAAAATCTATTACGAGTATTTGCCTGTGCCGATCTACAACCGCCCATTTCCAAGGAGTTGAGCCTTATGAGAAGAAAGGGCAAACAAACTCATGGCCACTCTTTTGCAAATTACAGATAGATGGCACTATTACATGTACCACAACATTGTTTTGATGTGTGCCAGTATGTCCGTTATTAAGTACTAAAAGGTAAAAGGACAATGAAGAGAAAACAAGATTAAGAAAAAAAAATCGAATAAAAGAGAAAATGAAATGTAGCATAAAAAATAGAAAAAAATAATAATAATAAAAAACACACTAGCCAACACCACATTTTTCCTTAAGAAATAGCCTGCGTTAATTAATCCCAAGCATTTTGATCTTCTATATAATCCAAAATTGAATAGTAGGCCTTCTTACACAATAGAATACAAGAAAACAATAGTGAATGGGCTAGCCAGGGGTAGCCCATTCACTAAATGTGGCGTTACCTTTAACCACAATCACACAACCACAAATTCATACATCACATTGCATTCACATATAATTTTTACTACCAATATTACTACAGACATGTGACTTTCCTTAAAAAAGAGGCTTTAGCCTATTGTATCAGACAGGTTCATATACTGTTTGTTTTAAGTTTCTCTTGTTGTGATGTTTTCTTGTGTAATTTGCTGTTCCCATCGTCAGTAATACAGGGGTAGTATAACTACATATTCTTTATCCATCACCACAGCATGGAGTGTTAAGCATTAATTATTTGTTATATTTTTCCTGCTATTATCACTTGTTCATATTTTTAGCAAATATGTATCGGTACATATGCTACTAAGACTTTATTCGTCTGTATAATTATAATCAATTGTATAACATTGTAAGTAATCTGCTGGTATAGAAAAAAATACGCAGGCGCGTTTAAGTCGTCGAGTTGAAGAAACCCAGCCTGCGAGAAATCAAATCCACTCAATCTGTTGGTATTTGCTTTATACGAAGTAATATTGTGTAAGTGAGAGTGTAGTATGTGTGTGCGTGTGCGCAGGACGTGTCGGACCCGATGATCCTGCAGGGCGCGTCGCTGGACACCGTGGTGCTGCGCCAGGCCGGGCGCGCGCTGGGCTTCGACGTGGTGCCGTCCTTCTGCGGCCACCACCAGCTCGCCGACATCCGCTTCGGCTCGCCCGCGCACGCCTCCGGCGCCGTGCACATCGGCGACGAGATCGTGCAGGTCACCGCCCACTCGCCTTTACTCTACACATGTGCCTACATTTCCTTTTCATTCATCATATTAACCGCCGTGCTAAATTCGAGATAAAGATCGTATTTATAACAAGATATGGATAATTATCTCGATTCGGCACGGGCGTGGATCGGTTCTTCGTTGTAAAAGAGGTCCATCTATTGCGTTGGATGATCATAATTCGGTGTGCAGGTGGGGAACCAGTGCGTGATCGGGTGGAGCGGCGCGGCCGTGCTGCGGCTGTGCACGTGGGTGGCGGGTGCGGAGGGTGAGGCGGGTGCGGCGGGTGCGGGGGGCGCGGGCGAGCTGGCGCTGCGCGTGCGGCGGAGAGCGGCGCGGGCGCCCGCCGCGCTGGCCACGCCGCAGCTGCACCGCATGCACCGGCTGCAGCGCTTCCGGCCGCCGCTGTACGTGTACGGCGACTTCCGCGAGCTCAGCCCGCTGCCCGCCTCGCCCGCGCCGCGCCCCGCGCCCCCCGCCTCGCCCCCCGCCTCGCCCGCCGAGCCCGCCTCGTCCGACGAGAGCGAGCCGCTGTCGCCGCCCGCCTCGCCCACCTCGCCCACCTCGCCCACCTCGCCCACGCACCTGCACTCGGACCACACCAGGTACCCTCCCACTATTTTTCACTCGATACCTTGCGAAACCTTCCCCGCGTCGTCTACTCTAAGTACGTTTAGTCCAGTCGGGGCGGACATAAAACTAGCCTGAAATAGAAAAAAATCCGGGGGCAATTTTTTTTAAAGTCGGTGGGAGGAGGGGGGTAGTTGGAGGTATAAATCTCGATTTTCTAACTCCGGTAGAGGATTCACCGCCATCTTGTTTTAAAGTTCATTTTTTTCGGTTTTATGAAATAACTCGTTAATTTTCAACTTTAGAGCAAAAATTACAGTATCCCAAGTTCTTGGAAATTTAATTTCTCACAAGTTTGGCCATTTTCATTTTTAAGCTAGGATCAATATTTGCAGTTATACTATCAAGTTTATCAAAAAAATCGTAATGGGTGGAATTTTATTTTCTTCAACTTTGGTTCTCGCACTTTTTTTTACTCCACGATCAATATTTTCGGATTTACACTCAAATTGGAGGTGAAATTGTTTTTATTTTTCATATAATTTGTTTATTATCTAGTTTATTTATAAAAAAAATGTAATGGAGAATGAAGAAGGGAATGTTGTGTCTTTTACATCTGGCTATGTATTTTTTTATTTTCGGCAGGATGTACCCGCCCAAGCCGCGCGCCGCCCCGCAGCGCCGCCACACCATCGCCGGCGCCAGCCCGCTCTACAAGCACGCGCCCACCACGCACACCATCCACCAGGTCCGCACTGCACGCGCACACTGCACCCACTACTACCTACATTCCCTTACTTCATTTACATTTCAACATATTACTCATAACAATTTACACTCAGTTCATATGTCGCATTCGATGTTATCGTGTAATAAAAAAATCCCACATATCATTTAACCGACATGAAAAAAGATAGTGTTAACAGATATTTACATCTGGTCCTTCGAGCCCTATATATGGGCATTTTACTACCAGGACAAAAAAAATGCCAATGTAAAGTAATAAAGTCATCGAAGCTATCTTATGATGGGAATTAAATAGCAAATATTATAATGTCTAAAATTTTATATTCCAGTTCTGGCAAGAGTTGAAGCAGCAACACTGGGGCCGCGAAGGCGGCAGCACCCGGATAAGTCCCACCCCCGAAGATATCGCACTGTACGCCCGCGATAAGGTATTAAGAGCCGCGCATACACGTTAAACTTACTGTATACTTGATGATGTTTATTAATTATGAATTATTGCAGGCCGTATCCTACAGCACAGGGCTAGAGTTGTCCCCGCGGCCTCGCACATGCTTGGGAGTAGTTCTCGACCGTCCCAGGCGGCCCTCCCGGACCGAGGAGGACTCCGCGGTACCCTCCTCCGGCGAGAAGAATCGAGGCAAGCTGGACAAGGCCCACTCGACGCCCGCGTACGACTTCGACGCGAGCATCGACGAGCCGGGCCCCCTCGCGGCTCAGACCATCCCCGAGTCCCCCACGACCCCCACGGACCCCCCGGAGCTGAAGAAGGACCTGACGGAGCGCGACCGCGAGCGCGTGCTGGAGACCATCAACGTGGCCATGCTGCAGCACCGCCGCCGCTCCGCCGCCTCCCCGCACCGCGCCGACGCGCCGCCGCCCCCGCCGCCACCCGCCCTCAGGTACGTTCCACACTCAGCCAGCTCATTATTGTTTATTGCTATTTCATTTCATTAGCAAGTGTCATTTTCTAATTTGGTCGATCGAATCTATAAGCTTTTAAATAATCTGCTGTCGTAGATTGCCTCGCAGCACCTCGTCCCGGGCTCCGGAGCCCCCGCCTCGTCCCGCCATCCCCGCTCGTCCGTCGGCCATAGGGCCCGGCACGGGCACGAGCGCGGGGAGCACCGGCGGGGGTGGGGTCGTGAACTCCGCGTTCCCGGTGCTGCGCGCCGTCCCACGCGTGGACTCGCCCCCCACGCCCTCCTCGCCGCTCAAACCTCTGCGCCCCACTGACGTCCCACACGTGAGTCTCACCGTGTCATTTGCACATTTGATGGAATACATTTGTAACGGTGCCGGACTCCCATAAGATGCGTGTAACGTTTACTTCAGATATCGGTTCCCCTCCGTCACATAACGAAGCACGATATTCGCATGATCCCGTCGGAGCGGCGCGAGCTGCCCGCCATCAACAGCGAGCAGGAGGCGTGCACCCCCACGTCGTCGCTGCGCCGGCGCTCGCCGCCCGCGCCCCCCGCGGGACCCCCGGGCCCCCCGGGCGGGGCCCCGCCCACCCCCGACATAGTGATCGGGGCGCACGCGCAGAACGACTCGACCCCCACGCGGGGCTCCGCCTTGTCCCCGCAAAGCGCCGTCAGGGGTATTTTTCCCACTTCCAAGTCCAGAAGCCTAAAAAAGAAGAGCTCCATTTTGGCAAGTGAGTAATTGGTTTATACTAATTAAGATTTACATAATAACAAATATTTCTGCATAAAATTTATCTTTTTTGTGTACTTAGGATTGAGGGTGTCAGACAGAGTTAATTAAGTGAGGGTATTAACTAAAAATGAAATGACAACTTAAAAGTAATCAACAATAAGGCTTATTTATTTAGGTGTAATTCAGACAACGGCTAGGAGTAAGAATTAGTTTGTTTGCACAAATTATGTATCCAAAGAGTTGAAGTTAAGTTAGGAGTGGTACACAAGCAGTGTACCGCCCTACGCCAGAGTCAACTGTCGTAGAAAAGGTGACTCAACTTTTTTACAGGAGACAACACACCAAGTTTTGTAGTGAGGAGAGTGGGTGAACCAAAACGCACGTGTTGTATGTCGTAAGTTGGTACAAGCGCCGATTTGTGTATATAAAACAAATGAAAGAAAAAAAAAAATTACCAAATTTGCAAATATATCGATCGGCGGTCTCGCCGCTCACCTCATAATGTTATTGTTGAATCCGATCACCAGGGTGGTGTTCCTACAGAAACCTTGAACTAGTCAGACGGTCCCATGAGATGTGAGTTAGACAATCGCAATACAATCACACCTGGTGAAGGGATATCACACTGAGGTGCTGCACCTCTTTATAAGTTATAATAAATTTACTCACGGTTGATAGTGTCAATCTTCGTTGCAGCGAGGAGATCCCCTTAACGATATCCACGCAGTTCCGTACCATCACATAATATTCCGTTTTACAATTCAAACTCACTCCTTGTGAAGTTTCCACACGAAGGCCGGGGCGGATTCCCGAATCCTTACTCAACTACACAGTACAAACACTTCGATCATACGAGGCCCGATGATAATTCCTTTTTGTCGTTCCGGACGGCTGCAAGACTTCGTTTAACAATTAATTCTATCCTTCAACACACGCGGCTTTTAACAAGATCTATACACGCGGTTTAACAAACTCGGCCCTGCGCCATTTTTCTCAAGTCTTATATCCGAGTAGACGAGGAACCGACGCTACTTCGACGCAACGTACCAATGCGGTTGTAAACACTCATTACTTATTATATTAAATTAGCTAACAAACACACGGTGGCCAATTTTCGTCTTATTCTAGTGAGTTCTATTTACCGCGTCAGTGATATTTACATTTGACAATTATGACACTTTGATAAGAACCTAGTGTTGCCATTACAAGTTCATATTGTTACCGTCGGTATCGAACAGTTACCGTTTTTAATATTTTAGATTTTAATTCGGCTGTATCGTCATTAAACGTGTGGCCAGTTTATTAATCAGTTCGATCGTTGCGATCGGTTAACCGCGTTCCGTTTGGTGCAAAACAAAGTGCATTATGTGTTCTCACTGTTCTCAGCAGGCTGTGCTTCTTCGTAGGGCCTAGAACGCCGCCTCGAGGAATTCCAACTTCAATATAGTGTAAATCGTTTTTTATTCCCAAATTTTACGCTAAAAAATTTATTAATTCGTCAGACCGACAAGACCGAACGATCGGATTAATTTGTAACAGTTGTGGTGACAGTATCGCATAGGTGCTATAGTGTGTCGAAGGCTTAAGGGACGTGGAGAGTAATAGGCGGTACACACTACAACGATTTATCTACCGCCTATAAGAGTGGTGTGGTGGTGTTGCAGAGCGGAGGATGGTGCCGCTGCGCGCGCTGGCGGCGCGGGGCGCTCTCGGCGCGGTGTGGCAGCGCGTGCGCGCGCGCCACGCCCAGCAGCCGCGCTGGGCGCGCCGCCACCTGCTGCTCACGCACAACCTGCTCTACGCCTACCGCGACCCAGAGGTACGCCCCTCCCATAGCATACGTCACAGCAGGTGGCGGCGCGGTGTGGCAGCGCGTGCGCGCGCGCCACGCCCAGCAGCCGCGCTGGGCGCGCCGCCACCTGCTGCTCACGCACAACCTGCTCTACGCCTACCGCGACCCAGAGGTACGCCCCTCCCATAGCATACGTCACAGCAGGTGGCGGCGCGGTGTGGCAGCGCGTGCGCGCGCGCCACGCCCAGCAGCCGCGCTGGGCGCGCCGCCACCTGCTGCTCACGCACAACCTGCTCTACGCCTACCGCGACCCAGAGGTACGCCCCTCCCATAGCATACGTCACAGCAGGTGGCGGCGCGGTGTGGCAGCGCGTGCGCGCGCGCCACGCCCAGCAGCCGCGCTGGGCGCGCCGCCACCTGCTGCTCACGCACAACCTGCTCTACGCCTACCGCGACCCAGAGGTACGCCCCTCCCATAGCATACGTCACAGCAGGTGGCGGCGCGGTGTGGCAGCGCGTGCGCGCGCGCCACGCCCAGCAGCCGCGCTGGGCGCGCCGCCACCTGCTGCTCACGCACAACCTGCTCTACGCCTACCGCGACCCAGAGGTACGCCCCTCCCATAGCATACGTCACAGCAGGTGGCGGCGCGGTGTGGCAGCGCGTGCGCGCGCGCCACGCCCAGCAGCCGCGCTGGGCGCGCCGCCACCTGCTGCTCACGCACAACCTGCTCTACGCCTACCGCGACCCAGAGGTACGCCCCTCCCATAGCATACGTCACAGCAGGTGGCGGCGCGGTGTGTGTGCGATTAAAACCAATCCGGACACCATTTGGAATATTAGTTCGTTTTTTAAGATCTGTCGTAAGCCTCTTTAATTTTTTTTTGTTTTTAGATAATTTAAACAATCTAAAAGTAAACCAGCACATTTAAATAGCCCACGGTTTCGTTTAATGTCGTATTGTCATATCCACCTTGTATAATAGAATGTGGTTATGCTAATCGTGCCAATACCTGTGCAGTGCTCGAAGGCGGACTGCATGATCTACCTGGAGGGGTTCACGGTGTCGGCGGCGGGCGAGGTGAAGTCGCGCGCGCACGCCTTCAAGGTGTACCACACCGGCACCGCCTTCTACTTCGCCTGCGACTCCCGGGACGCCATGCTCTCCTGGATACAGCTCATCCACCGAGCCACGCTGCTGCCCTCGCTGGCCACCAACGTGAGTTATATCTTCGGTCGGCCGTTTATGCCATCAATTTTGTGTTAAAACATTTTTACAGTTAAATTGTTCGCAGATGGACGTATCGAAGCAGTTCTCGGAGACGGACTACTCGGAGACGGAGTCGGACGCGGAGAGCCCGGCTCGCGGCGGGGCGGAGCGCGACAAGGAGAAGGACAAGTCCAAGTTCGGGTCGCTGAAGAAGCTGACGGGCCGCATGCAGCGCAGCGAGTCGCACGAGAACGTGCCGCACTCCTCCACCAGCCTCGACCGCAAGTACCTGCGCTTCTTCTCGCGCAGCAAGCCCAAGGACGACGACAAGAACAAGACTAACAAGGCGAGCTCCTGCATTCCTTTTACAACACATTTTTAACAATATCAAATCAACCTGTCGCCGTCCTCTGCTGACCTTATATTGTGATATTTTGGGTGTCTTGCTGATTAAGTTGAGATGAAATGAAAATAATGAGATGGAAATTCTTCGACATACTGTCAGTTCGGCATTTCTACATTTTTAGTAATGGAAATTATAAAAAAATCTGTCAATATTACAAAACAGTAAAAAAAAATGCAGATATAAGTACTAAGAAACTGTTCCTTTTTATGTATGGCCCTGCCAAAATGACTCTGCCTGATGGAAAGCATAAGCATAATCCAAAAATGGTGGTCACCATACTCATTGCTCGCGCAGACAATGCAACAGTGCAGCATGGTGACCTACACTATGGCGGCCTAGTGATGCTTCTGCATCATTGGGCCTCCGGTCTCGCACTCACCAACATAAACGCCCGAACGCTGTCATTGCGTGTCAAGTGTCCTATGTGCGAGGGTAGAACCGCCCCGGTCGAGCCGGCCAGAAATCGAAGGAGCTCTACTACTTCGACGGTTAGGTTTGGGATGTGGTATGTTCTTCTAACTTACGGCGGACAGTCTCAACACGGCATGGAGACCAGCCAACTACGCAGGAGATTTTAATAGTGCACAAGTGTGTGCGACAATACTTCAATCTCGAAATCAGATGGGACGGTTATACGACCCAACCGGTGAGAGATTAGGCGCAGGACCGACAGCTTTACGTGCTCGCCGGGGCACGGGAGAGCCTAACTTGCAAACTCCGAGCTTTTACTAAGCATTTCTATAATTCTAAAACTCGAATAACACTTTTTGGCCCGAATCAGGATTCGAACCCGAAACCTCTCGATCTGCAGTTAGCTAGACCAACGAGGCAGTCAGTCAGGGATGTGGTATTTTATAGTCAAATGTGCTAGTATTTATGTCTTCTACAACTCCTTTATAGTATCTAGGTGGACTTTACCGGTAAACCTGTATACCTATCTTATATTATGATATGCGCTTACAAAATAACCGTGTTTTGTAACTGTAAACCATGTTATTGAAATGTTTCAGATGAAACAGTCAGGGGTCCCTATCCCCACGGAGCACTACCGCAGCTACCGCAAGGTCCCCACGGAGCCCCCCGCGGCCACGGGCCCCTCGACCCCCGGCCTGGGCCCCGCGCCCCTCGGCCTGGGCCCCGCGCCCCCCGTGCCGGGCCCCGCCGGCGACTCGGACGGCAACAAGCCCAGGAGGCTGCCCAAGCCGATCAACTACATACACGCTTCGAACCCCAACTTGCTCGACTTCGACAAAAGTGATTTTGTGACTAAGCCTACGTTACACATACCGCCCAAGCCGAAACCGAAGGTCAGCTAATAATTATTATCAAAATGAGTACTTTAAAAGCTATTTTCAGGGAAATCGTTGGATGATAAGTAACGGATAATGATAGTTACGGAGAAAATTACGTACTATTTGTTTACTGTTGTGTTATTTTACTAGTTTATGTTTGACAGTTTGTTTTTTTATGTAATTTTAAATGCTTAGCTGCTGTTTGTTTCCTTTTGCCGTTAGTCGAAATATTAAAAATACTATATGAAATAAATTTTTAATTATGTGTATAAGGTGTAAGTTTTTATCAGGCAAATTATTAAAGGAAACACGGATAAACTTAAATTGGTTAAAGAAATAGAATAACTCTCGTCTACCGCAATAAATGTCGTAATATCCTAATCAGAAATTTTTGAATCAATTAATTTTGTGTACAAATAAGAAGTGGTGTAACATTTCAGACGGAGAATCTGATGGGGTTCGTGACCCTGGAGCAGTTCATGCTGAAGAAGCAGGCGGAGGAGCGGCGCCAGAACAGGGACGTGCAGGCGCACCGCCCCCCGCCCCCCGCCCACCACGCCCCCCACCCGCCGCCGCGCACGCCCCCCACGCACCCCACGCACCCCACGCACCCCACGCACGCCACGCACGCCAGGCTCGACCACATCGGTATAACATCAATCAAAGTTAAATATTTTTCACTTTAAGTAGGCCTTTACAGGCACTTTCGAAACGTTACATTAAGAGTCTAGTTGTTTTTAATAAATTGGCAGATGTCTGCCTCGGTGGCAGTGGTATATATATATAAAAAAAGTATATATGTATGTATTTATATCAGTTGTCTAGTACCCATAGTACAAGCTCTGCTTAGTTTGAGAAGATGGCGTTGTGTGTTAAATGTCCGAAATATTTATGTATTTATTATGAAATGAATGAAAAAAATATTATATATTGTAATTGTGATTCAATTTCTTTTTTATTAATTAATATTATTAATTATCGCTTTTTTTATTGAAATAATGTCTTTTGCATTTGAGAATATTGTCTGGACTTTAAAAGAGACGTTGATCCCTGAGTTTGTTTCGTCCTTTCTTCTCAGGGCTAGTCCTAACTGGACTAGCCCTGAGAAGAGAGAAAGAAAGGGAAGAAAGAAAGAGAAGAAAGGCCGAACTCATCTGCTCAAAAAAAAATTAACTTGCAAAAGTGTTCATGTAACTTAATTGCAGAATAAATGATTTCATTTCTTTTCATTTTGTGGCAACTTTCACATACAGTGTAACAGAAATGTACTGCAGCGCCATCTACCGCAGATACATTGAACTACGGAGAGTAATGTACTACACGAAGAAATTACCAATCCTGAATCGCGCAATAGAAGTTCTCGCGTCGATTATCATATATACAAGATCCCAACATTAACCGTTGGGTAGTAGCCCACCAGTCGTGATCGCCTCGCCTGGTCGGAGGATCCTCCCTTTGTGTTGGAGGGACATAGCACCCGTTCCTCCACAATTAGAATGGTGGTGTTTGGTTTCAGTGGCGGACGTGATCTACGGCGAGGTGGGGCCCAGCGAGAGCCGGCGCGACGACGGCAAGCCCGTGTCCGTGCGCGGGAAGGATGGGTGAGCAACAACCTTTCATTTGTTACTCGTGTGAACCGTCAATATCAACACTTTACATGGATTTCTTATTGCATTGAAACATAACCGTGCAAAGTTTTAGGCTTCGCGAATAATAATTTAAATTGATTTTAGAATTCAACAAAGGAGGAGGTTCTCAATTTGAGTTTACATTTTTTATGTTTGTTCCTTAGAACTTTGACTGGGTGAACCGATTTAGATAATTCTTATTTTATTTTAAAGTTGCTGCTTCCCGTGTGGTTCCATTTCAATTTGGTCCTGTTCTTAAACTCGGTTTTTTGTTAATTTTTGTTTTCTTTACTCAATAAGTAAATATAAAAAGCATACGGAAATAATAAAGTGGATTTAATTTAAAAAATCTATTTGATTTACTTGATAATGTGACTTTTATCTCTCTTCTGAGCGTAGACAGTCTGGATTGCCATTTAATTATTTACCGTCAAGCTACCAAAATGACTCTACTCTACCTGATGGAAAGCATAAGTACAATCTAAAAGTGGTGGTCACTATCCTCAATGCGAACGTGGACAGAGCAGCATGGTGACGGTGACCCACACTATGGCGGCCTAGTGAGATGCTTGTTCACGCCCCGGTTCAAGAACTCGGGATCATAAAGGGATGGTAACACGTGCGGTGGTAGTGAGTTCCATGTTTTGATCGCTCGGCACAAGAAGGAAGAACCGAAACGTCGCGTTCGAGAGCGTATATCTGCCACTGTGACAGGGTGACTTCGAAGGCCAGCACGTCTTGTCCTGTAGAGGAAGGGAGAAGGGGGGATCGGTTGGACTTGGAATGTATGAACATAACTATCATTATGGTCATGTAATCTGACATGGACTGTAAAGTTTGAATGACCCGTGACCGTGGTTACCCCGGGGTGTAGCTCAGTCATGAGGTACGGCAGTGGAGGCAGTACTGGAGCTCCTCCCGACTGCCGAGGTAGGCCTAAGCGGGGTTTAGTGGGTAGACCGATTCATCGGGACTCCCACACACGCCCTTCGTGTGCCCCCCCCACGAAGGGTATGGTGCACGATGCATTTTCTGCGTAAAAAAAAGGACAAAAGTGATCAACTAGTTAATACTTAAAGGTTTAATGGTCACAGTGTAAAGTAGTAGCTCACCAGGTTCCAATGTGTGCAATGTGTGTTCCAGTTACGAGAAGCTGGTGTACCGCGACGAGTTAAGCAGCTCGCGCTCACTGGCACACGAGCGCTGGCGGGACTCGCTGCGGAGGAACGACAAGGTGCCTGCACTCATACACTCTTATACTCATACACTCATATACTCATACACTCATACACTCATACACTCATACACTCCTACACTCATACACTCCTACACTTCTACACTCATAATACACTACTACACTTCTGCACTCCTACACTCATGCACTCCTACACTTCTACACTCCTGCACTCATACACTCCTACACTCATACACCTAACAACCAACACCACCATTCATTGCATGCTTTATATATTTTACAATAGCAACTATATGGCGTGGCTTAACCACTAGTGGTTTAAGTGGACGCTACGCCGTTTTCTACTGTGCCAGGTGTTGTGGATTCAAAACTCACATGGAACATCACTTTGTGTGATCCGCAAATTGTTGTTCTGAGTCTGGGTGTTCTTTGTAAAGTCCCCTGCGACACAGGATATAAGTATGTTCCTAATGCGGGAGAAGTCTTTAAAAAAACATTTTAAATCGTTTTTGTACATGAAAATTAAATTAGTTAGAAAATTTATTTGTTTATTGAGAAATCATTTAAAGTAGAAAGTATTATTTATAGTTATTTTGAATGTCGATAAGTTAATAATATTCTAAAAAAAAAACTTTTAGAGAAATTAAATGACTCAATAAACTAGTAGTAGTAGTCTACAACAGTGACGTCATAAGTATGTATTTAGTACATTTTTCATACAAAGTGATCGTTTTGTCAGATGATAAAAAGTAACAAATTTGACTAAGGTGTCATCTACCCTATTGAGTAGTCTAAAACAGTGACGTCACAAGTTTGTAGGCCGGGTAGTGCGTGGAGGCTGTGGAGTAGTGAGAGTCGCTGAGATGAGATGAGATGAGATGAGATCTGTGTGTTGTTGCAGGTGCACAGCGCGAGTACGGCCGCGGACGAGCGTCTCGCCACACACACCCCGCACACACTCGACAGGTGAACACTTCCTTATATTTTTTATGGAATATGGGGCAAACGCGCAGACGTATCACCTGATGGTAAGCCATCACCGCCGCTCACGCGACACCCGCAACACCAGAGACGTTACAAGTGCGTTGCCGGCCTTTGGAGGATGGGGAAAGGGATGGGTAGGGGATGAGGGGAGGAGTTGGGATATAGGCCTCCAGTATTCTCACTCACTCGGTGAAACAGCGCAAACACTATTTCACACCGGTCGAGCCGGCCCATCCATGCCAAAGCGTGGCTCTCCTACGGTTTCAAATTATCTCTATACCACCACCACGAACGATACATTATTAGCAGATTCTAATAGACCATTCTTGGATATAGGATTGGACAAAGGCCTTTCCAGAGAAAACAGTTATTAACATATCATGTCGACCAAACAGTCGGTATAGAGTCTATATCGTATTTTTCTTCTTTCCGCAATGATATCATCTTGTGCAGTTTTTTTTACGACTGTTACGACACGGGATAAATAGATGTGGTGTTCTTCATCACTCACAATGCGGATGATTAATATCGAAATATATAGTTATATTAGGACAAAATATACCACCGACAGACTCAAATAGCGTAGTGGTTGAAGTGTTCATCTCACCGTTACCAATTACATTGACTATTATGAGTTCGATCCTCATGTAAGATGACAAATACTGTGATTTACAAATTGGCTGCTTTTTACGTCCGTTTTCATTTAGAGTTGTACAATCCTCCACATCATAAAATAGTCGGTGATAAATCATAGGATGTTGTGAGTTTTTTTAACCAAAAAAATACGTAACGAATAAACCTAACACCCGAAGCTCGCACGGATCGAGATGAGCTGCTCCGAAATCTGTCTGTCGGTGTCAGTATCTGTCTGTGTGCAGAGACAGACAAACAAAATAGTCTAGGTTTGACAAAGTATATAGGTGCATAGCTATCTGTCATATCTTTATAATGCCACACTCACCGCATGTGTAAGTATACATGTTCAAAGAAAAAAAAAATAGTACATAAAAAAACCGGTCAGCGCTATCTGTTGAGCTGTTTCGCAACTACGAGGTACACTAACGCCCTTTATTATTAAAATACTTTTTGAACAATATTAAATGAGAAACTGGCAAAATAAAATTAATTATAATTGCATAAGTTGATAAAAAATGCTATGCAATAGCTTTACCGCGGCAATCCCCGAGTGCCACACGTATTTTTAAGTATAAAAGATCGTTAGTCAATCAAATATCATGTTTGGTTCCCAGCTGGAGCAGTAGCGCGGGGAGCGGCGGCGGCGGTGGTGGGGGTGGGGCTGGGGCTGGTGGGGCTGGTGGGGGGGGCGGCTGGGGCGGGCGCCAGTACCCGCACCTGGTGTGCCCGCCCACCTTCCAGCCCGAGACCTACAGCCTCGCGCGCCTGCCGCATTCCCCCCACTCCCCCCACCACTCTGACGCCTAGCCTAACTCCATGCTGTGTTCACTTCACCAGAGGCAATACTATCGCATACCCTACATTGGATTATATTACGCTCAATTATTGTTAGTTGTAAGCGCTTCGGTCGACCACACCACGGGTACACGCTCCCTGATCAAAGTACACTCAAAAAGAGACACCAGATAATCCTCATTTTATACTTCTTGTTTTTCATAATTAATATCAGTTTTTCTAGGGAGCAACTGACATCGACCTCTTCGAACTTCGACTTCGACTTCAGTGTGTGGTGTTAACCACATAAAATCCAATAAGCTATAAAAATTAACATAAACTATGATAATAATGAATGCCCATATAAGCTAATAGATCATAATTAATTAATAAACTAACTGATTGAAAATACGTTTGTACAGTAAATTACTTTATCACTTAAAAAACTAAACATTTAACTCGTGATACGTATTCTATACACACACACACACACACAATATAAAACGAGCAATATTTTTTTAAATTTTAATTAATTTGTATTTTTATTATAATAATTTGATACATGAAACTTAGCAATAAAATATTATATATTTTATCATCTGATATCAAAATTGTTAAGAAGAGATTATTGTAGTTTAGTTTGTGATACTTCTTGACCAACGATCGCACAACTGTAGTGTATACGGTCGTAGAGTTAACATATACACCAGCGATGGTGCTAACACACAACGTACCACGAACACATATCTATCAATGTTGTAAGTATTATGTAAACCTAAAGGCGCGTCTCCACCAAAATTGTTGCCAATTTTAGTGTTTCCAACACTTCAAAAAATCGCCAACTTTTGTTTCCATTATGTCTACATCGAGTCGCCAACAATTTGAAAAACTTTCGAAGTAAGCGTCACCACAGAACCATAAATATTTGCAACAAGCGTTTACCGCTAAAAACGGTAAAACTGTTCTCAACATTTCTTGACAATTTTTGTTGCCAACACAAGGAAATTAAAGAAACTTTTGTCACCAACACGTGTTGACAACACAAAAATTGACAACTTGTTCGGTGGAGACCCGGCTTAGCACCATATCTCACCATCCATGTATATACGCGTCTTGTACATATGTACCTACTTTACAGACTGAACTGATGCGAAACTATTTTGTTCGTGATTTTATTGTTAACATGATATTTTCTGGGTCTAACGTTCTCGATCCTTCGTTGTACCTATTGTTTTGTACTGAGTAACGTATTCCTTAACGTATATCGTGACTATTAGTATAAGTATTAGTATAAGAAAATGATTTTAAATGTAGATATTATCGCGTAATTTAAGTGTATAATGATAAGAAGATATCACTCCTGTAGTCTATTATCTTAAATGCTAATAGATATATTAAATGAAACACCAATGATTTACTTAGTAGTAAGTTGACTAATTAAGTGGAAAATGTTTTCTAAATGTATGTATTGAAGGTATAGATAGAGGGATATATGTAAAGTGAGATGAGAAAGAATTGAGACAAGAATGAAAAAGTATAAAAGTTTGAGAAGGCTGACGCTTGGTGCGCTAGTGTCGCGGACCTCACGCGGTTCATTACACGCGGTGTAGGTGGCGCTGGTTTAATTTATGTATCTGGCAACACAGCGTTGTCTGTAGTAACTATTATACGAAATTATCCATTAGTTAAACAAATTTTAGAATTAATTATTATAATAATTACTCAGAGCTTCCACACTGTATTCAGTTTTTTAGCGAAAATATATATATTTTGTAGAATTAGACGCGGCTCGTCTTGCGTAGTGAGCGAACAGGACGAGGCGAGAGATGAAAGAGTCCTGTACTAAATGCATGATTTGAATGAATAGTTAGTATAAGAAATTAAATTCGTACATGCAATTTATAAAATATAACCTTTATATTTTACCCTGCGAAGTACACTGCTAACTAAATACTGACTTTATACTTTTTAAATAATGAGATTAATTGTTTTTAATATATCACTATGATATGGCTGTGTCCAAGATATGTGGAAGACACGCCTCGTGGACTCGACTACTTATTTATCGGCGGGGCAATGCTCAAATAAATAATATATTATATTTATCTCACTCAAACCCCTGTCGATTGAACACACCAGTGACTTTATAATTGTGTAATTAACACAAAGTATTTATTGTACTATTCAATTGTGTTACATTATTATCGGTAAGTTTTATATCATTGCAATAATTTTATTACATTATACATGCGCTATTGCCAACGCTAGACATGGCATACTTATTATATTTTTATATCATTCGTTGTCCCAGAAAGGGATGTAACATGTTTACATTTATTACAAGTTTTAACAAAATTAAAACCGACTTCAAGGTTCGACTCGATTTCTCTTAGATGCCATCATCAGATCTTAGTGTCCTTATCATGGTACCACCGTTTGGATATCTCCTTTCCATTAAAAAAAGAATCATCAAAATCGGTTCATAAACGACGAAGTTATCCGCGAACATACATTTAAAAAAAAACGGTCGAATTGAAAAACCTCCTTTTTTTGAAGTCGGTTTCAAATGAACTTTAATGTGTAATTTTTAAGATTTTTTTACCGTTTTAGGCAACTGTATAAAGATGAATGAGCCGAGTGCTAAATATTCCTTATGATAGGTATACCGATATTTCCCGGTAGAAATATTGTATGTCCCAGTAGATATACTGACCCTACTGTTACTCGACAGATACGTTGATGTCCTATACGAAAGTCATGATACGCTTGTGAACCGTCGACTGTTTTGATAATTTTTATTTTATATAAAAGATAAGATAAATAATTTGACTCTAAATGAATATAAATGATTGTTTTTACAATATGTGACGAGACATGCGCACGTATACGCCCGTATACGTGGCTCGCGAGCATGTTATGAATCATTAATAAATATATTTTGTATAACAAATGTTTTTTTCTTTATTCACCCGGTGATCCTAGTTAGGAGTGGTTTGACTTGGGGGGTAGGGGGGGGGTCTATGTCCAGCAAGGGAGATCTTTCGACTGAGATGATGATGATCACAAAAAGCGCATAAATAGGCCAATTCAACCCAGCGAGTTGCAACATAGCCTCGCTTCGATATCAACAAATTCTTTGGTTGCGATTCACGTGGTGAATATATGAGATGATGTGAGGCTCTAAGACCTTTGACTTCGATTCTGGTTGGGTTGTAAGCAAGGTCGCTTTAAAGCTGATGGTAATGCACTTGTGTCTCTTAAGTTGCTTGTGGCGATGGTCGTCACTTACCGTCAGGTGACCCGTCTCGACGTTTGTCATTATTACCATAAAAAATCTTATAAATATAAATTATCACGTCATCAATTATCAATACATCGCCGTATTGTTCTTGATAATATTTTCTAGTCTGAAAAAGGTAATAAAATACACACAAAATATACAACTTAAAGTGTCCATTTTTCCTGGTCCACCATCAGTTGTATATTCTATTAGAAGCACATAGCAGGTGGTTATTATAAAGACAGCGGCGCCGGCGAATGTGGCGATTCCACATACAACGCAAAACAGAAACACACTAAAGCGCCATCTACCGGAGATACGTCGAACTACGGGATAACAAGGAAACGTCTTCGTTTCCTTCTTATCTACTACTACTAATCCTGAATCGCGTTATGGAAGTTCTCGCGCCGATCACCATAATACAACTTCCCAACATCAGCCGTTGGGTAGTGGCCCGCGAGGGCCGAGGCATGATCACCTCGCCTGGTCAGAGGATCCTCCCTTTGTATCAGAGGAACATCACACTCGTTCCTCCACAATATAAAAGAGTATGTAAGCGGTAAGCAGCTGCACATTGTGTACGCTTTATTAGTGGAATCAGGTTTTGTACTACTACCGTCAAGGTGACTGTTCTGTGCTCCGTAGTCACCGAAATATGAATATGTCTGACATCACCGACAGACAGATTTCGGTTCAGCTTATATCATTAGTTTTTTGTGCCCTCCGTATTTAATAATGAGGTGAAGAAATATTTAATTTCATGACAATATTTTGATAGAGTCAGGTAATCAGGCAATGACTCGCGAGCCTTTTCTGTTACTCCAAAAAGCTGCAGTGCAGTCGCCTAGTCGCACGGAACTCTGTAACGAAAACTTTTCAAATAAACAATAAAATTAAATATTAGAATTAAATAATATAAGTAGTTATTCATAACTGTGTTGGTTAGTGGTTCGTTCTGGATTGCAGCTGTAACCCTACCGAGTAATGTTGGCAGAACGTAACGGCTTCAATTACGACCGGATAATTTATAATTCAGCAATGTTCAGGCGGTTTATAACTCTTAGGAGAGAAACAAGAATGAGTCTCCCAAGTTATATTTCCTTTGCAAAGCTGCTTCCTTTTTAGTTAAATGGAACAAAGGACAGTGTTTAAGCTTTGTTCCTCCGCTAATAATTAACATTATGAATAATCTTGTTCTGTTAATGAGTGGTGTGAAATGCAGTCGGGCTGTGCAATGCAGTAATGTCGCTTTCCTCATCTTGAAATTACGGGAGAAATCAAATGGTGATTCTTCTGGCAATAATAATAGTAATTTTTTTTCCACAACTCCTAAGGCAAACTGAATTCAAAAGTTGAACTAATTGTCAGTAAATTTTAGGACAATACCTAACTTCCCAGTAACGATTGCCACAGATGATCATGAGTACTAAGACCGACGGCTTAAAGTACTCTGCGAGGGATGGACGTGAAACACCGCCAACTTCTATAGGTACTCCGGGTTATTTAAAGAGATTTCTTGGAAGAGTAATGCTGTTATTGTTCAATAAATCAATAAAATTATCTATACAAACAAATGAAATTATAGTGTCTGTTTGTAATATTAAAATAACCGCTTTTTAATAAATGCATATATATGTATAGGTACACGATACATGAACCAAAATAACATTTTTTACAATTTTTGTCTGTCTGTCGGTCTGTCTGTCTGTCTGTTAGTTCCGGGTAATCTCTGGAACGGCTGGACCGATTTTGACGGGACTTTCACTGTTAGATAGCTGATGATCTAAGCTAAGGAGCAACTAAGGCTACTTTTTTTAGACTAGCTTTGCCCCGCGGCGTTACCCGCGGTACAACAATAACCGCGGGTAATACCGCGGTTATTATATATATAATAATATAAAAGATTTAGTACTACACTTTATCACTAGATGTCGCTACGAAGACTGAGTGACTATTACAAGAGTAATTCGACAATACCACAGATTAATAAATAGTTACTACGTAACAATACTATCTTTTCTGCAAAAGCAGTATGGGTATATGATACCTAATCTATATTAAGCCACTCACAGTCACAGGACGTTGGTAGACCCCCAACCCCCAAGGTGGTTCGATGACCTGGTGAAGGTCATGAGAAACCCGTGGACGCGGGCAGCACAGGACCAGTGGTTATGACGAACCTTGTGGGAGGCCTATGTCCAGCAGTGCCCCTCTCAGTACCTGGCCATGTATAGCACGTACCAAGCATTAACACTGAGTGAAAATACATCTCGAAGTACTCTTCGAAATGTATTTAAATCTCGAAGTGTAACTTCGAGATGTATTTTTAAGCACTTATATTTAAATTTGTGAAATCGTACCTATACAGGTATATTACCACAAAGGTTTTACATTATTTGATATTGATATCCCATATTCAATTAATTCTGAAACTAAGTAAACGCATTGGTATTTTAAGTATTTGTTTACGCATTAAACTATTTAAATCGTTGTGTGTATCTAAATATAAACGTAAAAATTGTTTGAAAGCTTCAGTTGCGTTTTAAAAATGCATGGGTTTTGTTGGATTTCGAACGTCCATTGTACTGGCAACATTTTGATTGTCGCTGGTTCGTGTTTGACGTTTGAGGTTGGAATAAAAAAGATCTGGTGCGGTACTGTCGAGTAATGGCGGGCAGTGAATTTGATTGTTAATTTTGTGTATTCGATAGCCTCCGCATGATATTGATGACACTGTGGGTTTGTTAGGCAAAAATACTTATAATAGTTGAGAACGGTTTGATCGGCCAGGCTAGGCTTGTGAACAGTTAATATGTAAAAAAGATTGTGATCGAACGCGTGTTGAACCGGCCGACGATTTTTGTTATTGTGAAAATCAATTGATAGTAAGCTAATTGTATTGTCCATCGACCCGCGGTCTCTTTAGTGATAAACCGTATTGTGTTAGGTCGTGGATTCGCGAGTTTTGTAGGCGTGTTCCGCGTAAGCTGAAACGAGATTATTGAGATTAGTTCGAATACCTTGGAAGTTGTACAGCGCTTTGGGAGTTGATGTTTGTGTGACGACGCAGAGAAGAACCTACCCACCTACCCAAGAGCTCTTGGGAAAGCCGAGAAGAACATCGAAGCCACACACTCCTCTAAGTGCTTAATTATTTTATGAACAGGTTTACTTGTAGCTAATTAACACGTTACATAATGTTTTAAAAAAAATAGTTTTCTTTAGGTTTTTAGATTTTCAATAGATTTATTAGTTAAAATTAATAAAGTATTATTAAAAATCAGGGTTGATATGATTTAAATCACTTGATTTAAGTCAGTGATTTAAATCATTAAATTTTTACTGCAACCAAACCGGCCAAAAATTGTCTAGGGACTTCCCCGGACATAGACTACGGTGCGCACACGTGCACAATGCCGTTCGAGCGAGCGATTACCGACCAGTTCCGGGATTCCAAATGCTACATAACAATATGTTCTAAAGTTATCAAATATTTCAAAAATTATTTCGCGCATGCTATTCAAATTCAATGCAAAGCGACAAGTATCATATTTCAGATAGTGTACTCATCTGGAACGAATTAGAATATGTACTTTAATGAGTTGCAAAGTTTTTACTTTCCGTGTAATTTTTTCAACACTACTGTTAGATAATAGCCTGGACCGTCTGGACGCTCTCCGCAATTTGCCAGAATTACAACGATTTTATTTCAGGTTATCGATGTTACTCTTTACTTTTATTTCTATGCAGATTTACATCATTCTCTTTCAGTAACGTTATACTTTACAATTCTATCACATCTAATAATAAGGTATGCAGATAGAGTCCCCGAGGCGCGAGGCTCGAGGCGCGAGGCGGGCTTCAGCGTGACTTGAACATGTAGATGTTTTGTATGCCGAGCTACGTGACGGACAGCCCCTGTCGCGTCGCACGCCCCTCGTGCCCCGCGCATGCCCTCGCAATCAAAATAAATAATATATTATGTATATATCGGATTGAGGAGCGATTGCTCCGACTCCGCAGGGATCTGAATTACGGTGAAGACATTCACCTTAAAATATTGGTACGTTATTGCGCTGGTTTTATGTATAACCAGCCATCGTAACTATAGTGACCGGTACGCGCCGGAGGCGATAGAATTATAACAAATCACAGCTTAGCAAACTTATAATTTAGCAATTTAACAATCCAATGCAAGGTTCGTTTAGCGAATTTTCTATAACTCGAGAGAACCGCATATTCTTCGATATTTCAATTGTTTAAGAAAAAGGAACCCCATTTTGTCCTTTTGTTCACTCAGTTAAATTGCTGGTGCAATTGACTTGCAATTACTTACATTGTTGCAGTTCGGTTTATATGAAGAATTTCTTTACGGTCTGCAGCTACAAGCGGGTTGGATTTCGAGAATTCGTAAATTGGGTCACATGAAATTCGTAAAAAACTAAAACCCAACTACGACAAAAAACGACGCTGAAAAAGTATGAAACAATCGTATTCCATAACACTTTAACAACGCGTGACTACGGCTTTTGAAACTTGTTTCATACTTTTTCAGCGTCGTTTTTTATCGTAGTTGGGTTTTAGTTTTTATTTTTTTTTATTTAAAATGTTTTGGTGCCTCTATAATATTAATTTCCTTGCAAAATATAGTTTAAATAGGTACCATAGAAATATTACACGTATCGTATAAATACGGACAAAGTCACGAGCAAATGCTAATAATGTATATATTTTTGAAATGTACAAGTAACGTCCTTTCCAATGATACCAAACACGGCATATTTACCTCTAATTTATTTATTAATACAGTACTTTAGGTCGGCGAGAGGGCGCCACATTAGATTCAGTGACACGTCATATAGCCTATAACCAGCGGACGATCAAGACGCTTCTAATGATACCTTATTTGTCTAGTTCTAGTAAGTAGTTATGGATCTATGAAGGAACAGATGAACTTATATACATACTTACATACATACATAGCCTGTCAAAATCATAACCCTCCTTTGGCTTTGCCGTAGTCGGGTAAAAATACAGGATGAACTAAGAGATGTTTTGTCGGTACTATGATCATGACAAATCAAAATTTGAACAGCTCGTATACTGACCTTGGAAGTATTTTATTTATAGTTTTTCGGTATTATAGAACTTGTTCCCAACTGACACCGTACAACAGCTTAGCAGTAAGTAGACTGGCAGCTGGAATCTTTGATATTATTCCGGGTTTCAGCTGATGGACGCGCCAAATTATAATTTTAATGTTTTTTTTTGTTTATTGTATTCATCGGTAAGGTAAGGAATAATATTGATAGAGTAATTAAGATAGCCACATCCGGAGGATCCAAAATAAAGCAATTTATAATGCTTAAATCAATTTAATTAGTTACTAGTTTCAACATCAGCCTATTGCAGTCCACTGCTGGATATAGGCCTCTCCAATTGCACGCCATTTAGTTCGATCCTCGGCTTCTCGCATCCAGCTCTTGCCAGCCGTCTTGCGCAAATCATCACTCCACCTGGCCTGTGGACGTCCTACACTACGTTTGCCGAGACGCGGTCTCCACTCAAGAACCCGTTTACCCCAACGGTTATCGGTTCTACGGCAAATATGGCCAGCCCACTGCCACTTCAGCTTGCTAATCCTGTGGGCTATGTCGATGACTCTGGTTCTCTGCCGGATCACCTCGTTTCTGATATGGTCCCTTAGAGAAACGCCGAGCATAGCCCTTTCCATAGCACGCTGAGCGACTTTGAACTTGTGGACCAGCCGTACCGTAAGTGTCCACGTTTCGGCTCCGTATGTCATTACGGGTAGGACGCACTCATTGAAGACTTTCGTCTTTAGGCATTGTGGGATCGACGATGAGAAGACCCGACGAAGCTTCTCAAACGCTGCCCAACCCAGCTGAGTTCTCCTGTTCACCTCGTCCTCAAAGTTGTTTCTCCCTAACTGCAAAGTCTGCCCGAGGTACACGTATTTTTAAACAACTTCGAGAACACCGTGCACCGCAACCGGTTCCGGTAGTACGTGTTCATTGAATGATGACCTTGGTCTTGTCCAAGTTCATCCGTAGGCCGATGCGTACAGAAGAGTCAGCCAGGTCGTTCAGCATCTGTTGTAGGTCCTGCAGCGTCTCTGCCATGATGACGATGTCGTCTGCAAATCGCAAGTGAGAGATGTATTCGCCATTGATGTTGATGCCACGTCCTTTCCAGTGCAGCGTCTTGAAGAAGTCCTCCATTACATTTGTGAACAATTTCGGGGATATAACGTCACCTTGTCTCACTCCTCGATGCAATGATATAGGTCTTGTATGCTGATTCTGTACTAGGAAGGACATAGTGGCGGCTTCGTAGAGACATCTCAACACTTGGATGTATCGCCAATCTACTTGGCAACGCTGCAGGGACTCCAGAACAGTTCAGATCTCGATCGAGTCGAAGGCCTTCTCATAGTCCACGAATGCTAGACACAGGGGCTGATTATACTCTTCGGTCTTCTGTATAATCTGCCGCACTGTGTGGATGTGGTCTATGGTGCCATATCCGCTCCGAAACCCAGCTTGCTCTGGTGGTTGGAATTCGTCGAGTCTTCGCGCAAGACGGTTCGTGATGACTCTTGAAAACAGCTTGTAGACGTGGCTTAGAAGAGAAATGGGCCGATAGTTCTTCAACATGGTCTTGTCACCCTTTTTGAAGAACAGGACGACCACACTCCTGCTCCACGCCTCTGGAGTTCTCCCTTCGAACAGGACAGCGTTATAAAGCTTTTGGAGCTGTCTCAGTACGGGCATACCCCCAGCTTTCAACAGCTCTGTTGTAACGCCGTCCTCTCCAGGGGCTTTTCCATTTTTCAGATGTTTAAGAGCCATCACGATTTCATCAGTGCTGACTTCTGGCAGATCTTCGGTGTAGTGGCGTGTTAATGTGGCTCTAGGGTCCTCATTTTCGGGATCAGGTCGAGATGCATGCGAAGCGTATAAACTGCCGTAGAAGCCTTCGACTTCCGAAAGGACGGCCGGTTTGGAAGCAACGACTTCTCCACTTGATGTGGTCAACTTCGTCAAGTGGCTTCTTCCAAGAGATTGTACGAACACTTTTGACCCCCGATTTCGCTCGATCGCTCTTTCGATCGCAAGAGTGTTGGAGCATCGGAGGTCGTGTCATACAAGCCTGCTGATCTCTCGGTTTAGAGTCCGCTTTGCCGACGAAGTGACAGGGGGGTTCTCACGTCGTTCCCTCATTAACCCTAGTGTCCTCTCTGAAAGCTTCGACTTCCTGCTTTTACGCTGCATTTCACAAAATCTCGTACCTTCTCGTAATTACTAGTTTATAAAATAATAACTATAGCTAATTGGAGGAGATTCTTGTTCGATTTGTGAAACAGGAATCTCCTAATAATCAAATCAAATTCAAAGTAAAACTACAGCTAATTAGTCTAGTGATTCCGCCTCGAAGTGTGAAGCAAGAATGAATTTAAAATATATTTCTGAGATTTGGTGGAGTTCCAATGGCGCCAAACTTATCTAAGCACATTCCACAGCATTCGCCGTTCTATGTGTTCTCAAGTGTATACCCCTTGCTCTAGGCGTCCTTAAGTTCCGTGTGAATTGTCAGTCAATTGATTAGGGATATGTAACAGAGTTACTACCTCGTTAGAAGATCAATGTGACAAGCCAGAGAGAACTATATCACTTTACGGCCCACATAGACAAGCAGGCGTACTTGTAACTTGGGATAATTCTTAGTGTTCAAAACTAATGCACATCAGTATTTTTTTTCTGAAAGTTAATTGTGATATTAAATCTGATTTAATAAAAATAAATTTAAATGTAAATTCCCAGATATTATGAAATTGAATATAGTATTTTGGAGCTTTTAACGAAATTTTGTTACCATAAGTTTTTAGTTAACCGGATGTGGTCAATCGTCGGTTCTGTAACACATCGTTAGCCGACGTCACAGCTCAATAGCGGCCGGTGGTCGCATAATTGAGCGCGTGGCGACCTGCGACCGGCGAGCTGTCGACGACTTTGGCAGCAACAAAACAAAACGACCACGACACATTTGAATACACGTTTGTATGTTGTTTGATGCTAATTCTAGTGACGCAGGATTGGCCGGTCGGGGCGAGTGTGACAGATGATTGAACATTCGTATTACATAGGTTGTTTTATGGACCAGCTCTCACGGTACACGACAGTGGCTATTATACGGTGTGTTGGCAGTTATAGAGATTTTAATTGCTGAAACTTCAAATGCTACTAATATGGGAGCTTTGCTTAGTAAGGTTACTCTAAGCTAAAAGTTAAACTCAATTCTCCATAAAATGTTAAAAAGTCTACTGATCTTTTAGTTTTTCGTTTTGCTATGTGAAAATAAATGAATTAAAATAAATTACTAGGAGCGAGGATACGGCACAATATCCACACTGCGCGTGGGCGTCTGAACGCGAAGTAGACAGCCCGCCGTAAACAGGGCTGCAAGCTGCCAGAGAGTGGGGACCTCTGGTAGCAGATTAATTGATGCGGTCAGCGGTAAGAGGCGTCCTGGTCGCAAAACTGCGGTCAGGCTGCAACATACTATAATGCTTGGGGTGACAGGCAGGAGGAAGCCCAGGCTTCCCCTAGGATAGAGTCTGAGTTAGCGCGGCGTCGATCTGAGAGAGACCTGAAATAACATGGTCCGGGTTCTCCCCAGAGCTCGGCCAGGCCTGAGACCGGCAGCCGGGGTAGTTTTAAGAGGAATCACCTCCAACCATACCTGGCTTCTCAGTCCCCGAGGAGCCGGCGATCCGAAGGGATATTCCACCCGTCAACAAAAAAGGGTTAAAGGAAGGGGTGAGTTATTAAATAATAGGTATTCTACATTTGATTACAATAAATATTCATATCTATTTTTTAAACTGTTAGTATTTCTCTCACTGAACAAAAGAGAGCGACAGAAAAGTCCCTTCTCGCCATATGGATTTTTAATTAGTCCCCGTGTCGCTGTAATCTAAAATAACTGGTAAATAAAATTAGTATCGATCCATTCGTTACCTTACGGCTCATTTTAGACAATGATTGATGTGGTTCAAAATTTAAATCATAAGTTGAGATGTGACGTGCGTCCCTCAATTGTACAAGTTGTAAAAGGACGAGGCTTCACTTTCATCAGATTGTCATCGCGTCAGAGCGCGCATCGCGACGTAATCACAACCGCGACTGATACTTACATACGAGTAAATAATACACTCTTGATATCCACCCACACTTCACTTAATACATATTAGGTCTCGCTACAGTCGGCCGAGCACTCTCTCTGATTGCCTCTCATATCAAATTTGTAGGGAGGATAAAAAACACACTTATCATTGGCGGATTGTAAGTTATGAGTCGAGTCTGACGCGCTGCTTCGAGCGACGGCGGAGCTCGCCGACAAAATTGGCCTGCAATTATTATTGAATTGTACCTCTTATAGTAACTGGTTTGTGTTATTTAATAGTCTCATCAGTTGGAAGGAAATGCTACGTTTTATTTTTTTTGCTTTAATGTTTTACTTTGTAATGTTACTGTTTGTTTTAGTGATTGACGATTTTTTTTGTACACGCGATTTTATTTGCAGACGTTTGCAATCTGTTTCAACTCTTTCAAGTAGAGCTCTGACTCTGATCGATGTGATACACAATGAGCACCTAACAGGAGTGTTGTACCACGACCAGGAGAGCAAACTTTAAATTTCATATGAATAAATATTTATTTATGGTAAGAAAAAAACCAAGGAGGCCACTTATGTAGGTACATAAGTGGGCTCCTTGATTTTTTTTAACATTGATAATGTTGTTGACTATATTTCGAGAAAACTGTGTCTGGCTTTGTAATAACTGGCCAGGTGACAGGCGGCTAACCAAAAAGAAAGAACAGTCAAAACCTTTTACAATGTTCCTTAATTAATGTCGGCAGAGCTTTGCTTCTGCACATATGCACAAAAAAATGAATTGGGGAAAACGGCAAAGATTAATATGACTATGATGAATGGACTAAATAGCATAGTAAAAAATTAGGCAGGATTCTCTTCACCACCAGTATTAAAGTGTGATCTCAACAAATCTGGATGAAGACATGACTTCAAACAGCTGAAAGTAATAATACTTATAAAAGAATATATAAACCTGACAATACAGAATGTATATCATCACTTGTGGAATATACTTTGTCCATAAAATGTGCTAAGTTAATGTTTATTAAGTAACTACTTAAGTTTGTGAGTACGGACAGGTGGCCGAACAAGCATTTTACGATTTAACGTTAACTTTTCTGCCGCCACTCGTAAAGTCCACTTAATATTTACAACCTTCACTTTGCGATGACGACCACCCTAATTACTAACTAACCCCCATTACCTGTTTAAAATCAATTGGCAATGACAACATGAAACCAAAACCAAATGTATTCAACTACTAGTTGGAACTGCAAAGACTGTTCATTAACTTCGCAAATCAAACATTTTCAAGTTATTTATTAGGAAAATAGGAAAACCCGTAAATGTGATAACTTTTACGCTATTTAATGAAAATATATTACAATTTACCACTATTAAAAATAAGTTACACTGTATGTGTAAAAATATGTACACTGGCAGCGCTTCGCCATTGCTCCACCTAAAAAAAGCGGCCAAGTGCGAGTCGGACTCGCCCATGAAGGGTTCCGAAGCAACAAGTAACATAATATAAAAGTTTTTGTAGTTTGTTGTAACTTTGATCGATAAATTGCGGTTTACGATTTATTACGTATTAAAAAAAAGTACTTACTAGATCACGTTCAAACCAATTTTCAGTGGAAGTTTGCATGGTAATGTACATCATATATTTTTTTTAGTTTTATCATTCTCTTATTTTAGAAGTTACAGGGGGGGACACATTTTACCACTTTGGAAGTGTCTCTCGCGTTTTTTCTAAACTATTTAGTTTAGAAAAAAAATGATATTAGAAGGTTTCTAATATCATTTTTGAAAACCTATCCAACCCCACACGCATGGGTTGGATGAAAAAAAAAAAATGATTTCAGTTGTAAGTATGGGGAATAATGGCGATGCCCAAAATTTATTGTTTTTTTTTTATTTTTGTGTGAAAATCTTAATGCGGTTCACAGAATACATCTACTTACCAAGTTTCAACAGTATAGTTTTAATAGATTCGGAAAAAAGTGGCTGTGACATACGGACGGACAGACAGACAGACGGACGGACAGACAGATAGACAGACAGACATGACGAATCTATATGGGTTCCGTTTTTTGCCTTTGGCACGGAACCCTAAAAAGTGAGTTGGCGTAAATTATAAATTGAAATGTTTACTTGAGCGACATTCGAGGCATAAATGACATCGCAGTTATTGATATTAAGTGAAATGGATATTTGAAATCAATCTATATAAATATTATGAAGAGATAAAGTTTCTCAGTTTGTTGGGTATAATGTTGAAATTTAGTTGGATCTACTGAAACGATTTTGAAAATTCTTTTAACAAAGGAGAGCTACATTATTTGTGAGTACATGTGTACCGAAAAATTAAATAACGCGTCATCCGACATACACGTGGACGGAAAGCTAGTTTACAATAATTTGCTAATCTATACCTGTTACCTGTTGTAATTGCCTTAATAAATAAATAAATAAATATACTATTATATAAAGCTGAAGAGTTTGTTTGTTTGAACACGCTAATCTCAGGAACCGCTGGTCCGATTTGAAAAATTCTTTCAGTGCTGGATAGTACATTTATCGCGGAAGGCTATAGGCTATATATCATCACGCTACGACCAAAAGGAGCGGAGCACCAATGAAAAATGTTTAAAAAACGGGGGTAAATTATCACGCTACGGGCAAAAGGAGATGCAAACGAGGTTGCGTGGGTCGGCTAGTATATAGTATACCTACTTGTTGCTTTGGTAACAAGAGGGTAATGTTATGTTTAGAAATAAGTTTGTTGTAATTGACCAAGTTACAAAGGAAGCACACTTAGATCATAGTGCCTAATAAGAGCTACGTCCCAAGGTGCATTTTATCCCTTATTTTATTGCGCTACTTTTTTATTATTCTCAGTTTTTACACTCAACCCTTGGCGCTCCCGACACGCGGCTGGAGTCTCTTAATAAATTTTAATCTTTCACGATTTCCTATTCTTGATTAGTACTGTCTGAAGTGGGGCTGAAATAACTTGGTTAATACACTTTAGTGTACTTGGAATTAAATCCGCCTTATTTGTTAATGAACCTACATTTTATCTTTGTCTTACAAAGGTACGATTTACTTTGTTGAGAATGTTTTACTTTTAATTAAGCATGATTTAAAGATATTTAACAGTTTAGTTATTTGTTATTTATAACAGTCAATAAATAATATCCTAGTAATATTTTAATTTTTGATTATCATATTTTAATATTTATTATCCAAAAACATAACAATCATAATAATTAGTCCGCTAAATATTAATACTAACCAGATGAGACTACACTAATTTATTTTATTTGTACCTGTATTCATTTTTCCTTTTTTCAATTTATATGGTAATACAGTTACCTTTTTTAGGGTTCCGTGCCAAAGGCAAAAAACGGAACCCTTATAGATTCGTCATGTCTGTCTGTCTGTCCGTCCGTCTGTCTGTCTGTCCGTCCGTATGTCACAGCCACTTTATTATTATTTGCAGAAGTTCCCCTGAAACTTTAATATTTACACAGAGGAACTTCAAGAGCATATTATATAAATTTTTGATAAAATGACAATACTTGATTAATTTTTAGCACTTACCTTAATGCTGGCAATGTAAAGTAAAACTTATTTGGTTTATATTATTCCTTAAATTAAGCAAAACAGATAGATACTTAACAATAAATAAGCTGTAATCAGTTTAGAATACCATATATTTGTACATAACAATTACCCACAACCAACCATCTTACACAAGTTGAGCATATTCCTCAATTCTTTTGTGATAAAAATACTTTAATTTAGTAAATAGTATTTGATTAAATGATCTGTTTACCTGCCATTGCGTATGCAAAAGCATGTGCGATGTTTAATTGAAAAATGTTATTTCTAATATCTGTATTGTAGTGCGGTGGATCATCCGTGAAGTAGTGGCTTTAGATATTGGCAGTGGGTTGTGGAACCGTGGAGTCGGCTCGTATCGTGTTGACTCAGGCGAACAGTCGATGCGTTAGTGCCTGTGTTTGTGTAGCGAGATGCGTCACACCGCCACCGTACGAGTATCTGGCTTAATACACAGACCGTCGCAGCTGGAATACTGTCGAGTGTTCCGAGTACGTTGTCACACAATACTCAAAGGCGCGGTCACATTATATATTTCATAAGTTTAACAAGTTTTTCAATTAAAATACATACCTAAAGCAAGTCAATTCAAGAGAGCATGGTTAAATATAGAACATTTTTGTAGGGAATGTTTCGTATTTTTTAAATGTATGAGCTTGCCAAAGTGTCTCTACACTGCCTGATAGAAAGCACGAGCAGAATCCAAGAGTGGTGATCATCATACTCACTGTAAATGCAGACAATGCGGCATGCTTCACGCTATGGCGGCCTATTGAAATGCTTCTGCATCGTTTGTTATTAGTATTGGCGTGCTATTCAAAGGGGTGGCGATGCACTGATGAATCGTGATTTATTGGTATACCATCAGTTGACTCACCTGCATGTTGGCTCCTAATACCATAAAAATAAGAGTGTTGACAATTGTGGTTTAACTATTAGGTCTTTAGATAAGTTATGGAATCAGGCGTTACTTTGCGGAAATCCATGACATTAAATGCTATGAAATATATTTAGCTTTAATTCCGCGAGACAAATATCCAGGTCCGAAAGCAGGGCACAAATCCCACCGTCATGCATATGTACACATACAAAACAAGTGAGAAATAATTAGCATGCCATGCAACCAAACCTATACTCGACACGTGTTTCGCCCCTCCACGGGGCATCCTCAGGAGATGTTGACTCGTCGAGCGTTGGAGCTCGAATGCGCGCAAGCGCACCGCTGTCGGCCCTTTATATACCGTTTTGATGACGCTATAATCACGATCGATACAATGTCACAACGACATCTGTGCCGAACTACCCGCAATCATACTTAGAAGTGGTGATGGAATTAAGTTTGTTTGGTCATTCAACAGTGTATATGCATTATTATTGTTATATTTTGATATTTCTAACTGTTCCAACACACTCATCCGGAAACCCTTATCGCAAACATGCAGAATGTTATAGGTATTGTTGCCGCTCAAGGAGTGGCCGGTGTCGATTAAATGTTTTGCGAAATGTGATTTATCTGGATGGCCATTCCTGTGAGCGGCAACATGTTCCCTGTACCTAATTTCGAAACTACGGCCTGTCTGACCCACATAGACCCCGGTGCAATCATTGCATACTAATTTGTAAACTCCGGATTTTTTTTTGAATTCTCTAATTTATCTTTACCGTTACATAGTTTACGCAAGTTATGATCCGATCGAAAAGCTACGTAAACATTGTGTTTTCTTAGAATATTCGCGATTCTATCTGAAATTGGGCCTATGTAAGTGAGACTCCCGACATTCTTGTTAATTCTTTCGGGGGTACATGCATAAAGTGCTGAGCGAGCCCGGTCATTCTGCTTTTTCTTAATTATATTATCAATAACTTGTTTGGTGTAACCGTTTGAAGTCGCGATTTGATACAATATTTTGAGTTCTTTTGCGTAATTATCCGTGGACAGTGGGAGTGACATTAAACGGTGGACATAGCTGCGGAAGGCTGCTAGTTTATGCTGTAGTGGGTGACAGGATGAAGCGGGAATCGTTGTGTCAGTGTGTGTGGGCTTTCGATAAATTTGGAAATCGAGTTTGTTATTGACTCTTGTGATTGTTAGATCCAAAAAATTAAGGGACTGATTTGATTCTAATTCTAATTTGAATTTAATTTTGGGGTGGTGAGTGTTGAGCCTATTTACGAAAATATCCAATTGACGATTAGTACCTGTCCAACAGATAATTACGTCATCCACATATCTATAATAAAACAGAATGTTGGGCTCGCCCACCACATATTTACATTCGAAGTAGTCCATAAATATTTCCGCCATTAATGGACTTAAAGGTGATCCCATTGCTAGACCCTCTTTTTGGCGGTAGTATTCGTTATTGAATCGAAAGTAATTTTGTTCCATGCAAATACGTGTGAGGTTAAGTAGGTCATTTATTTCTCCTGGATGTAAACGTTGCCTCTCCAAAAGGTACCCCAAAATACGTAGGCACTCTTCAAATGGAATATTTGTAAATAAACTATCTACATCTAGTGATAATAATTTCGAATTGTGGGGGGTGTTAATATTTTGTATTTTTTTAGTTAAATCTAAACTATTTTTTAAACTGTACTGTGGTTTAAAAGATGCCTTTGCCTTTAGTAAATTGTTTAGATATTTGGCTAAATCGTATGTCGGGGCACCAATGTAAGAGACAACGGGGCGAATTGGGATGTTGTCTTTATGAGTTTTTGGTAAACCATACAAAAAAGGAGATCGTGGGTTCATTGGAATTTTATATTTTAACTGGCCTGGAGAAATGTACGACGTGTTATTAATTGCATTCTTTATTTCTAGAGTGAATTTTTTAGTAGGGTCGGTAGTAAGACGTTCAAAATCTTCCCCCTGGATAACGTCGTTAACCCTCTGGTGGTATGCAGTTTTATCCAAAATGACTACTGTATTGCCTTTGTCGGCTTTAGTAATTATTAAATCATTTTGAGTAATTGTGTTTTGTAATGACCTATGTACTTGTATTTCGGAATAATTTTGGGTAATGGTGGTTGCGGACGCTGTCTTTATCTGAAATGCCACCTGATGTTTAACGGCGCTATCCATTTTACTTCTAACACAAGCCATTTCTGAATCTACCATTAAAGTTTCGAGCGATTTCTGGGATAACCGTGGCCTGATGTTATATTTGAGGCCTTTCTCTAGTAAAGAAATCTCTGAATTGGAAAATTGGGTATTTGTATAATTTTTAACGCGTGGGTAGAAAGAATGAACCGCATCTGAATGATTATTTTCTAAGTTGGTGATATTATTATTATTATTTTGGCTATCCCGAGTTAATCGCTCCAACTTCCTACGCTGTGTTAAATATTTTTCATGCGCTACTTGGGAGGCGAAGTCCCGGGCTTTGTTATCTAAAATATCAAACTCCACACTATGCAGTTTGTAACTTAACTCTGAGTACAGAACTTTGAGGTGGAGCTTGATATTGTCCCTAACTGAAAACCAATGCCTGCATTCCTCATTCAACCACACTTGTTTTGCCTTCACCACAGCTAAACCACTTGACCGGCTGTGTGTGTTAGTATGTATATTAATATAATGGGGAAATACTTTTAAGTGTTTACACTGCTGATTGAACCAAACGTTTTGGGCTGCTAAGCGATGCAGTTTTGTCAACTTGATGTATAGTTTTGCCTGCTCAGCTATACTTGCTGACTTAAGATAAGTTATGGAATCAGGCGTTACTTTGCGGAAATCCATGACATTAAATGCTATGAAATATATTTAGCTTTAATTCCGCGAGACAAATATCCAGGTCCGAAAGCAGGGCACAAATCCCACCGTCATGCATATGTACACATACAAAACAAGTGAGAAATAATTAGCATGCCATGCAACCAAACCTATACTCGACACGTGTTTCGCGAAACAGAGGGTTAACGACGTTATCCAGGGGGAAGATTTTGAACGTCTTACTACCGACCCTACTAAAAAATTCACTCTAGAAATAAAGAATGCAATTAATAACACGTCGTACATTTCTCCAGGCCAGTTAAAATATAAAATTCCAATGAACCCACGATCTCCTTTTTTGTATGGTTTACCAAAAACTCATAAAGACAACATCCCAATTCGCCCCGTTGTCTCTTACATTGGTGCCCCGACATACGATTTAGCCAAATATCTAAACAATTTACTAAAGGCAAAGGCATCTTTTAAACCACAGTACAGTTTAAAAAATAGTTTAGATTTAACTAAAAAAATACAAAATATTAACACCCCCCACAATTCGAAATTATTATCACTAGATGTAGATAGTTTATTTACAAATATTCCATTTGAAGAGTGCCTACGTATTTTGGGGTACCTTTTGGAGAGGCAACGTTTACATCCAGGAGAAATAAATGACCTACTTAACCTCACACGTATTTGCATGGAACAAAATTACTTTCGATTCAATAACGAATACTACCGCCAAAAAGAGGGTCTAGCAATGGGATCACCTTTAAGTCCATTAATGGCGGAAATATTTATGGACTACTTCGAATGTAAATATGTGGTGGGCGAGCCCAACATTCTGTTTTATTATAGATATGTGGATGACGTAATTATCTGTTGGACAGGTACTAATCGTCAATTGGATATTTTCGTAAATAGGCTCAACACTCACCACCCCAAAATTAAATTCAAATTAGAATTAGAATCAAATCAGTCCCTTAATTTTTTGGATCTAACAATCACAAGAGTCAATAACAAACTCGATTTCCAAATTTATCGAAAGCCCACACACACTGACACAACGATTCCCGCTTCATCCTGTCACCCACTACAGCATAAACTAGCAGCCTTCCGCAGCTATGTCCACCGTTTAATGTCACTCCCACTGTCCACGGATAATTACGCAAAAGAACTCAAAATATTGTATCAAATCGCGACTTCAAACGGTTACACCAAACAAGTTATTGATAATATAATTAAGAAAAAGCAGAATGACCGGGCTCGCTCAGCACTTTATGCATGTACCCCCGAAAGAATTAACAAGAATGTCGGGAGTCTCACTTACATAGGCCCAATTTCAGATAGAATCGCGAATATTCTAAGAAAACACAATGTTTACGTAGCTTTTCGATCGGATCATAACTTGCGTAAACTATGTAACGGTAAAGATAAATTAGAGAATTCAAAAAAATCCGGAGTTTACAAATTAGTATGCAATGATTGCACCGGGGTCTATGTGGGTCAGACAGGCCGTAGTTTCGAAATTAGGTACAGGGAACATGTTGCCGCTCACAGGAATGGCCATCCAGATAAATCACATTTCGCAAAACATTTAATCGACACCGGCCACTCCTTGAGCGGCAACAATACCTATAACATTCTGCATGTTTGCGATAAGGGTTTCCGGATGAGTGTGTTGGAACAGTTAGAAATATCAAAATATAACAATAATAATGCATATACACTGTTGAATGATCAAACAAACTTAATTCCATCACCACTTCTAAGTATGATTGCGGGTAGTTCGGCACAGATGTCGTTGTGACATTGTATCGATCGTGATTATAGCGTCATCAAAACGGTATATAAAGGGCCGACAGCGGTGCGCTTGCGCGCATTCGAGCTCCAACGCTCGACGAGTCAACATCTCCTGAGGATGCCCCGTGGAGGGGCGAAACACGTGTCGAGTATAGGTTTGGTTGCATGGCATGCTAATTATTTCTCACTTGTTTTGTATGTGTACATATGCATGACGGTGGGATTTGTGCCCTGCTTTCGGACCTGGATATTTGTCTCGCGGAATTAAAGCTAAATATATTTCATAGCATTTAATATTAGGTCTTTACCTATGAAATTGCCGTTCTTCAGTACTGGTCATTTCAAATAAAAAAAAGTTTGTAATGGCTTTGTATTCTAAATTCAAATTAATTTTGTTTTAAAACCATGACATTCTATTTACAAACTCAGTCTTTTGTTTTTTGATTAGTGTTGTATTTTCATTACATTTGAACATTTTTCGTCATAATGGATACTTTAAAAAATCGTGTAATTATGGAATATGAGTTCCGTCGTGGCACCAACGCGACACAAACGGCTCGTAACATCAAAAACGTTTACGGAGAGAACTGTACAAACGAACGCACAACCCGTTATTGTTTTTCCCGGTTCCGTTCTGGAAATTTTGACTTGAAAAATGAAGCTCGTGGACGTCCGGAGACTTTGGTTAACAATAATGAATTTAAGGCGATTGTGGAAGCTGACGAAACTCAATCTACAGCTGAGCTAGCAGCAGCTTTTAATGTAAGCATCAAAATAATATTGATCCATTTGCGACAAATTGGCAAGGTAAAAAAGCTTGATAGATGGGTGCCCCACGACCTTAACGATCGCCAGCGCAACGTACGCGTCGAGACCTGCCTTGCGCTGCTCAACAGGCAAAGAAATGAAGGAATTTTGAAACGAATTGTTACATGCGACGAAAAATGGATTCTGTTCGACAATGGAAAGCGCTCAGCAAGTTGGTTAGACCCTGGTTCAGCACCAAAGCAATGCCTTAAACCAAAAATGACCCCTAAAAAGGTGATGGTCACTGTTTGGTGGTCTAGTGCGGGTGTGATTCACCACAGCTTTTTACAAAACGGCATGAGCATTAATGAAGATTTGTACTGTGAAGAACTGGAGAGAATGATGGAGAAGCTTGCACATCTACAACCAGCTTTGGTCAATCGGTCGTCCCCACTGCTCCTTCACGACAACGCGCGACCCCATACTGCGCAACAGACAGTCTCCAAGCTGCAAGAGCTGGGGTTGGAAGCTCTCCCTCATCCGTCGTACTCACCAGACCTTGCACCTACCGACTATTACTTTTTCCAAAATTTAGACAACTTTTTAGTGGGTAAAAAATTCAATTCCCGAGAGGCAGTACAAAATGCCTTTGAAGGGTTTGTTGCCTCCCGTCCAGCTGATTTTTACAAGAAGGGCATCAATAAACTGCCAATGCCAATGGCAAAGATGCGTCGATTGCATGGGTGATTACTTCGAATAACAGAAATAAAAAAGTTTGAAAAAATAAGTACTTTCACTTATTGCATACAAAACGGCAATTTCATAGGTAAAGACCTATTATTTTTAAACCAACCATTGTGTATCATTCAGAAATGGCTTGAAGTGGCTCAAATTAAATATATTATGTTTTTAAGATAGTATCATTTCTTCCCTGCCTACAACTACAAATCTTACATTGCCATATTAAAACAAACAACATTTACAATTGTTTGTCAGAAAACACCCAAAAACTTTCAGTACCAACATCACAAGTAGGTACTTCATTTCACTTACTTGTTTTGATTACTGTACAACTAAACAGTGTCACAACTCCCGCTTGACCCGTTTCTCAGAGCCGTACAATAAACTTGTAACAAATACAGCCGTTACTGGGATGAACATCGCAAAAATAATACCTTCGCGACTCGCGCTCATTGTAAACGAGCCAAGTTTTTCTATTTCCTTTGCACCCCCCACCTACCACCCCCAAGTCCCCGGTCCTTACTGATGAATGACAGCATCACCTGTCCCCTGGGTGACGGAAGGCGGTCAACTTTCAAGGATAACTCATCGAGAGAGGCAGTGTTATGGAAATTGTTGCAACTACGTTTTATTGTTGTCGAGTGTTGGGAGATATTTATGTTACGAAGGAGAAAGCATATTGTTATTTTAACTCACTTTGAATGTTAACATATTTGTTGCTTAACTCGGCAGAATACTAACAACACAAACAATGCTTAATTATGTTGAACTACGTTTTTTTACTTTCGTATCCCAGCAAGGGTAGACAGTCGTAAAAAACACCTACATTTTTCCAACTATAATTTAGGAGAGCCACGCTTCGGCATAAACGGGCCGGCTCGACCGGAGTGATACCACGGCCTCACAGAAAACCGGTGTGAAATAGTGCTTGCGCGAGTGAGGATACCGCAGGCCCATACTCCAACCCCCTCCCCCTATTTCCCCTTTCTCATCCCCCAAAGGCCGGCAACGCACTTGTGACGCTTCTGGTGTTGCAGGTGTCCATGGGCGGCGGTAATCACTTACCATCAGGCGATACGTCTGCTCGTTTGCCCGCCTATTCCATAAAAAAGTAGTCTTAATCACGTCATTTTTATCTCCATCAGTAATCTACTGGTAAATGTAGGTCACTCCTTATAAAGAAGATTAGATTTCAATCAATCAAATAGGAGTTTTGGGAGTATAATGAAAAGAAATGTAGGTACAAAGAGAAGGAAACAATATTGCTTATAAAGACAGATTGCCAAAAGACAGTTCGACCAAGGCGGTATCAAGTACCAGTAACTCTGATTGGCTGTAATTACAAAAACTACAAATGTTACTAATACTTCAGCCTTTTAACTATTCAACCAATCATCATACAACTGTGCACACTCATTGTCAGAGTAAAGAAAAGCGCATAAGTAAGGATCTGATTTCGGAATAAAGCATTCTTTCGGGGACACGTAAACAAAGGTAGGTAAAAAATGTACATAGTTATATGAAATATTTTCAGTTCTATATTGTAAGGAAAACAAGATGCATATATAGTTCAAATAGAATGCACGCGTTAAGTACCAAACATATGTATATGTTGAGCAGCGCTATCAGCGACTTAACGCAAATAGCTTTGGCAGCTATTAATTAATCTCCTGTTCTCCACAAAGCAGGCTAGCGCCCCACACTGCGGTGAGCAGCGTTAGTGTGAGTCCATGATTAGGATTAAGTAAATTACATACCACTTCAATAAGACCTTCCCCATTTGCTCCTAATATCCGTCGACTTGAGTGTGGTGGCATTGGTTGCGAATAGATAATATCTTTGTAGACTGATATTGTTAAGAAGGCAAGTGGATCGATATCATGACATTAAATACAAATCAATTAAAAAGTAAAATAAAACTACTAAGTCCTAACTGATTTAAGTATTAAATTAGCTGCTAATAGTAAAAGACTTATACGGCAGATCCTAGTCCAATATTTGTGGCTATTGCCACAAATATTGGACAGGTGCAATATGAAATGTTTCAACGTAGCTACCGCAGCGCGGCTCAAGTTATTCCGTTAACTCCAACGAACACACACACTGCATTGAAGTTAAGATGATTGAGAGTCAGAAACCGTTTGTGCAATGGATTTCAATTTGATTAAATTAAGCCGTTTCTATTCTTAAGAGGTAAATTGCATTTGTGTTCGATATTAGTTGTTTGCCTAAGATTTGTCTCAACAATTTCTATTTCTTACCATTTGGGTACAGTACAGAATTTGCATACTTTTTCATGTCCCGCGCCCGAGGGAAACACGTGCGCTGGTAGTGACTTCCAGGTTTTGACCGCTCGGCACGCTGATTCAGCACGTGCGGGCCGGCTTATCGGCGTGGCCACCACTCTGGGGTTCTGCTCACGCTTTCCATCAGGCAGAGTAGAGTCACTTTGGTAGACTACATAAAGGAAGAACCGAAAAGTTGACTTTGAGAGCCTTTGTCTACCACTCTAAGCGGCGACTTCTAAGTACGTGTTATCCTATAGATGAAGAGAAGGGGGGAATTTTACTTGTTAACTTACTTCGAAAGTGTATGATTGCTTTTCTTTGTGTTAGGTGTAAACGTTTTTTAATATTTAACTCATTGTCTAGGATATCCTATTGGCTGATCAAATTCAAATGTGAAAGGAATGTACCACTTCCAAGATTAGGTATTAAAATGTAATAAGTTTTTTACTAATTAAGTAAAGAACTTATTACATTTTCACGACAGGAATAGATGATATGTGTACAAAATAAAATTATAGTTTTACAAACATTGTAAGAGGCTTGCAGAGGTTCTAGATGAAATTTATTGTTTCAAATGAACCCAAAACTATATTCAATTATAGCTACAATATTTGTTGAAGTAATTTACTAAATGAAAACGAAAAACACTTTGTAGGCTGCTACTATTAATTAATTTGTTATAGAAGAAACCTTGAAGGCTCGTATTGTCTACAACTCGTTAATGTGCACAATGGTACGTTAAAAAGAAAAGCTAATCTCAGTTGAGAAGTTGTTTAATCTTCGAGTAAATAAAGGTTGCGGTGTCAACAACGAGCTTACGTTGAGTCGCTGCCAGTGTGTGTGTGTGTGTTTAAGTGTTGTTTGTTGTGAGTGTACGATAATCTGTACATATAAAATTACTTGCCAGAATGAGTCACAGATTTATCAACGCGGAGCCTAAACCGTATTATTGTGTTAGGTATGTTGTAAACACCCATTAAAAATTAAAAGCTAAGATTTTATCCAAAAGATGGTGGAATAAATGACGAACGGTACGCTAATGGCAGAAATGCGATATAATAAATAATCTCGTAACTGCAGACGCGGTCAAGAACTAGCCTCGGAGGAACTAGCCATATATACAGAAACACAAAGTCTCGAGCCTCGAGCCTTTGTGTTTCTATATACATATATGGTCCGTGCACAGCTGTATTTACGCAACGTATTAGATTAAGTCTTAGCATAGCCGGTGATTTGAATTATGCAACCCATCGGGCAAATTAACTTTGGAATTAAATGACATAAAAGGAGTGACGTCAATCGCTCAGAGGGAAGATATCGCGTGGGCATATTTGAAATGGCAAACAAATCCGAGAATAGCAAAAGATCTTCTATGTAAATAAGTTAAAATGTAAGTTTAGAATGTTCCATCTAGAAGTTTGTTGATAATCAATTTAAATGTGATGTCAATTGAAAGAGTTCAGTGGCAATCTGAAGTTTTGATACAAGGCTTTTTGTTTTCGAAAAAAAAACATTTATAAATATAAGTTTGAGATCAGAAGCTATTTTCAACCATTATTAACTAATAACAATTTTATAGTGCAAAAATCAAATACATTTTGAGTAAATTAAACAAAACTCTGTAACTTTGGAAAAAATACTGTGTGGGTATGTACTGTAGCTTTGAGATAAAAGTTAAACATTATATCTGAACAAAGGGGCCCAGACTTAATCATTTTTACTTTGGGTTAATATTACGCAACAGAAGTTATTAAAAAAATTTTTTAATGCCAGTTTGTATCGCCAATTTATAACTCCTGCAGACTGCAAACGTTTGTTAAAAAATAAAAAAAGGACTCTACCACCTTCTGTATAATGTCCATTATGAATTCATAATGTTTAGGAACAAAAAATGTCGAAAAGTAGAAAATGTATTATGATTTTTCACTCATAATTCATCATTATCAATAACCATTTATAAATATTTAATAGGTAGTAGAGCCACGCTGATTTCAGCACGAACGGGCCGGCTCGACCGGGGCGGTACTACCCTCGCACAGAAAATCAACGTAAAATGACAGTATTAGTACTGTCGTATTTCGTTGGTGAGTGCGAGACCGGTGGCCCAATGATGCAGGGGTGACAGTTATCGTGATAAGTGTGTGAGCAGTGGAATGCTCGTAGAGTCATGTTGAGGGTGACGTGGATCGAGCCGTCGGCCAGGGAGACCTGTAGAAACGGTGGTGCCGCTGGCCGCCCGCGGCATAGAGAGGGGCCCAACCGCGGCTAACCACCCTGGGAGGCTGCCCCGTCAGGTCGCGCATAATCCACGGAGTGGCTCGTCGTGCCGGTTGGTGACCGGACGGTGGGACCAGGCGACCACTTCCGGGAGGGTACGGGAGCCCTTCCGTCCGACGGCTCGGTCACCATCATGCCTCACCGTTATGACGAAACAGCATTCCGAGTCTCAGTATTACACTGCCGCGATGACTGTCACGCCTTTTACGTTCCCATCCCCCTCCTCCTATTTTTTTCATGGCAGCACAGAGAAAGCACAAACGATGCACAGCGGCACTCCACTCTCCCACCAACTCGCTTTTTGAGGTGGAGTTCAATAACATCCGTGGACTCCATGCAAACCTCAACGCCGTCCACCAGCATCTAGAGACGGCACGGCCCGCCATGCTTTTTCTAACGGAGACTCAAATACGCCGCCCTGCCGACACGACATATCTTCACTACCCCGGTTACGTGCTTGAGGAGTGCTTCCTCGCGAAGGCTGGGGTATGTCTTTTCGTCAGGGCGGATGTTTGTTGTCGCCGATTGCGCTGCCTTGAGGACCCATCCTTCTCCACCCTTTGGCTCCACGTAGATATTGGCTCTACGAGCCGAATCTACGTATGCCTATACCGATCCCACTCTGGAGATTCTGAGACAACTCGACTTTTCGAATATCTCAGTCAGGCAGCGGACAAAGCGCAGGAGCAGTTTCCGACCGCCGAACTGGTGTTTCTGGGAGACTTTAACGCCCACCATGAGTCCTGGTTGGGATCTTCCAGAACTGACCACGCAGGCCGGACTGTCCACACATTCGATCTCACGCATGACCTCACCCAGCTGGTACTCCAGCCCACCAGGATACCAGACATTCCGAGTCAAGCGCCTTCCTTGCTGGACCTACTGCTGACGAGTCACCCAGCGCAGTATAGTGTATCGGTGCTGGCCCCTCTGGGATCCTCCGATCACTGCCTGGTTTCCACCACGGTGCCTCTTGCTGCCCCACCACGACCAGTGGCAGCAAAAAGACGTTTATGGCACTACTCGTCGGCAGACTGGGATGGAATGCGGATTATTTTGCATCCATCCCGTGGGCTCAACGCTGCTTCAGAGATAGAGATCTGTCGCAAAGTGCAGCCGCCGTGGCTGGCGAAATCACTGTCGGAATGGAATACTACATTCCCTACAGTGAGGTCGCCAACCCGACGACCCGTCCCTGGTTCAATCGCGAGTGCGCCCATGCTGTTTCACTAAAGCAATCGGCGTATCGCGCATGGACCAGGGCCCGCGCTCACGGCTCCCCTGACATTGATCAACTAAAAGCAGCGTTTAACAAAGCCACTAGGGAATGCAAGAAGGCTTACATCAGAGCGGATGCCCAGCGCATCGCGCGGCTTGGTCAAGAACTCGTTGCATACCCTACGGGTAGCCGAAAGTTCTGGCGATTGGCTAAAGCCGTGCAGTCCAACTTCTGTCAGCCTTCGCTACCACCGCTGAAATATCCGGACGGATCACTTGCCCTTGAGCCACAGGAGAAAGCGAAACTGCTGGTTGATCTCTTTGCGGCTAACTCGCGAATCGATGACCACGGCAAGCACCCGCCTACTATTCCGACATGCGACACTACAATGCGGGACATTCGCGTCCGGCTGAGTGAAGTCCGTGCGGAGCTTCGGTCACTCGACGTCCGGAAAGCCAGTGGACCCGACGGTATCCCAGCGGTGGTTCTTAAGAACTGTGCACCGGAGTTGTCTCCGGTATTGACGCGTCTGTATCGCCTGTCATATTCCTCGGGAACTGTACCGGAGGTTTGGAGAGAGGCGAATGTTCAACCCATCCCCAAAAAAGGCGACCGCTCCGACCCGGCCAACTACCGTCCGATAGCCGTCACCTCCATTATCTGCAAAGTGTTTGAGCGGATAATAAACAAACAACTGGTCCACTACCTGGAAGATCACTCCCTACTAAATGATCGTCAGTATGGTTTTAGACCGAACCGATCCACGGGTGATCTTCTAGCGTATGTCACACACCTTTGGGGTGAGGCTATTGACAGGCATGGGGAATCCCTGGCCATTAGCCTTGATATGGCCAAGGCCTTTGATAGGGTTTGGCATCGTTCGCTTCTCTCCAAGCTACCGGCTTTCGGTTTGCCCCCCAAACTCTGCAACTGGGCTGCCGCATTCCTGCACCAGCGCCGCATCAGAGTCCTTTGCGACGGTGCGGCCTCCGATTTTCAGTCGATTAACGCCGGAGTACCGCAGGGCTCCGTCCTGTCGCCCACACTGTTTCTTCTGCATATCAATGACATGTTAGCCCTTGGCAACATTCACTGCTATGCAGACGACAGTACAGTTCACGGACGATATTTTGGACATCCAACAGCCAAGCTTGCAGATATCGAGGAAAAACGACAGGAGCTTGTCGTTCAACTCGACCATGTTCTGGGCCGCATTTCTCAATGGGGCTGTGAGAATCTGGTCGAGTTCAACGCCAAGAAAACACAGGGGTGCGCGTTCTCTGCCAAAAAGTCTCCATTCCTTCCCCTTCCCACTTTTCAGAACACTCAAATGGCATTACAAGGTAGGCTCGATATCCTGGGCATGGATATCTGCCGAGATCTCAACCCACGCGAATACGTTGAGAGTGTCACTAAAGCGGCCTCGCGGAAGCTAGGTGTTTTAAACAAGGTGAGACGGTTCTTCTCGCCCGAGCATCTGTGTCTTCTTTACAAGACCCAGGTTCGCTCGTGCGTAGAGTACTGTTCTCATCTTTGCGATGGTGCCGCACAGTACCTGTTTGACGCTCTCGACCGGTTGCAGCGGCGAGCAATCCGCATTGTCAACAGTCCTGAAGCCACCGAGTCCCTTGAGCCCCTGCAGTTGCGTAGAGATGTCGCCTCTATGGCAGTACTCTATCGCATATATCACGGAGAGTGTTCTGAGGAGCTCTTCCAACTGGTCCCCCCTTCCCCCTTCCTCTACAGGACAACACGTGCCGGCCTTGGAAGTCACCGCTTCAGAGTGGTAGACATACGATCTCGTACTCATCGCTTCGGTTCGTCCTTTCTGTGCCGAGCGGTCAAAACCTGGAACTCACTTCCAGCGCACGTGTTTCCCTCCCACTATGATCCCGGGTCCTTTAAGCGGGGCGTAAAAAAGCATCTCACTAGGCGGCCATAGTGTAGGTCACCATGCTGCAATGTCCTTATTCGCATTGAGGATGGTGATCACCACTTTTAGAATCTGCTCGTGCTTTCCATCAGGCAGAGCAGAGTCATTTTGGCGCAGCCAAAACTTAAAAAAAAAAAAAAAAAAAAAAACCTTTAACAGTCCACTGCTGGACACAGGCCTCTTCTTAGAAAAGTGATTTTGACTTATTATGCCACGCTAGCAAGATTTTCTTTTTTATGGTATAGGGGGCAAACGAGCAGCCATATCACCTGATGGTAAGCGATTACCGCCGCCCATGGGCACCCGCAACACCATAGTGGATTGTATCCAAGTCGGTTAAGTGGGTTAGCCATGAAAGAGTCACAGACACAGTTTTCGAATTTATACGGAAGTATTAGAATGGAAGTATGGATTAACACATAATAATGAGAAGCAACGAACATACGAGGTGTGCATACCGGGCATACCTTGGGCGTCGTAAGAGACGAACAAGGAAACAAACTGCACAGAACAAAAGCGAAGCTAAGAGGAGAGCCACGCTTCGGCATGAATGGGCCGGCTCGACCGGAGTGATACCACGGCCTCACAGAAAACCGATGTGAAACAGCGCTGTGTTTAACCGAGTGAGTGAGGATGGCCGGAGGCCCATACCCCAACCCCTCCCCCCATCCTTTTCCCCAGCCCCCAAAGGCCGGCAACGCACTTGTGACGCCTCTGGTGTTGCAGGTGTTCGCTTACCATCAGGCGATACGTCTGCTCGTTTGTCCGCCTATTCCATAAAAAAGGCCTCTATGAACAGAGTCTGTAAAATAAATACAAGTAACATTTAAATGTAAAGTGTTCGTAAGTCAGTGTAAGCCGCATTTCACCTCGAAGTGGCGCGCGCACAATAACCAACAGTGAAATATGTTCACCGCAGCTCAAGTGCGGAGCCGAACTCGCGAACTCATCATAACATGTGGTTACGCAGACCTCGGCTCATTTCACACAACTTTTGAGATGCTCCCGTAATATATAAAGTTTAAATGTACTTGTAATGAATATCATTTTCCAGTGGTTTACGTAATATAAACAAATAAACTGAGTAGCGAGAATCTTTTCGTAAAAGAGGGCTACATTCAGCACTGTCTCAATTACATTAACATCGACATCAAATTGAACTATTTATTTATTATGGAGCTGATTTTACATTTTAATATTTCACGTACTTCATAAATAGCCGAGCCCTGCGGTGTAACCCTCGGTACAATAACAACCACGGGTAACGCCGCGGGGCAAAGCTAGTCTAAAGAAAAGTAGCCTAATTTACTCCTAATTTCATAAACTATCTACCAGTGAAAGTCCTGTCAATATCGGTAAAGCCATTCCAGAGATTAGCCGGAACGAACAGAAAGACAGAGAGATAGATAACAATTGTGACATTTTTTATTTTGGTATGGTACATAACCGTGTATACGTACATATATGCATTTAGTAGAAAGCGGCTATTTTATTTCAATATTACAAACAGTCACTTCAATTTTATTTATTTGTAAAGATTAAATATAACAATTTTGATATCACTGCTATAATTTTTTAAGTCCTGTTTGTAAAATTATAAAGCTTTTGTGTGAATTGCATAATGTGACCACATGTTACAAGGACGGCGGTGTTCAAAAATAACGAAGTCTGTGCGACATTCGTGTGATAATTCCTGAATACGAGTTTTGTTTAATTTTTATTCTACATTGTTACTAATGTTTAATTTTACTTCAATGCGTGCACGAATCAATACTCATAGCGTTAAGTAATAAACCTTTGAGTTCCTAAATTTTTCTGACTTATATTATAGACACTTTTCAAAAACGGCCATTGATGTATAAATTAGAAAGAACTGCACTCATTATTTGTTCATGTGGATGGGAAATACGTTCGGATTTCCGATTTAACTCTAAATCCTGTAATTCACTTTTAGTATTTATATTAAATTACTGATTTCCGTCTTTTATTACTATTATTTATTTGTATCATTCATACGAGACATCTAATGGAGAATTAAAATTACTGTAGGTTGAAAATAATGACAAATCATCTACTTGATTCAATTAAAAGAACTTTGTAGTTCAAGATTTAATTGTAACATTCAGCGTAGCACTTCGTAGTTCTCGTAGTGGTTACGAGTGCTACGTGATCAGTCGGGGAGCGCCTTAAGAGACAACTAATTGGCTATATTAGGGAAGCGGACAGCAAAATTCATCTTGGAACTAATCATGTTACGAGAGTGCATTCCTCCGTCCCGGCGGTGCTGGTGGTGAGAAGTGGACTCTATTTCACTCTCTTGTGGACAACTGGGTTATATGCTCATTATTGGGATTTATATTTTTTACGTCCGTTTAAGTCTTGCGTAGTCACTCCATAATACCCTAGATGGCACTCGTCTTATCAGACTGTAATAGCGTGTGTCTTTCTTTATGTATAGGGGGCAAACGAGCGGACTCATCGCCTGATGGTAAGCGATTACCGCCGCCCGTGAACACTCGCAACCCGAGAGGTGTCACAAGTGCGCTGCCGGCCTTTTAAAAAGGAGTACGTTCTTTAGTCTTCTAAGCATTAAGTTAAATATGTAATTAAACCAATTTAATCGTAAAAACAAAAAAAAATAAAGACACAATTGAGACCTTACTGTAAGCGCGGCGCGGTGGTCTCGCGGACCAACTTCACCGCAGCTAATTTGTTTAGCGAGCGTTGTTCGTATAATGCGCTCGGACTGTTTGTGCGGACTCACTTTGTAACACTTATTGCTTAACTTTGTGGCTGCCGCGAAACGGACAAACCCTCTTGTTTGTCTAAATGCTTTTCAACCAATTTGCAGAGCAAACATTTCATGAGTTTCACAAAAAAAGTCAGCGACTCGCAACTTTACTACCTCTGGGTTGCATTAAATTAAATGTGAGACGTTCTGAGATGAAATGATATTTATTTGTAAGTAAATCTTTTTCAGACACGGACTTTCGGACTTTACAGCTAGAAGGTTTGTTACTTATATCTACAATAATATGGATATATAATATAAATTTCAAAATACGTTTTACTGACGAAATCAATCCATAATTGAAAGAACATTTCCACCATTGGACCTAAGTAGGTTATTGGAGAAAAGATACCATATGCGTTTTTTCAACCTTTAATTTTTTGCAGGAAATTGTCCAAGCAAAGCAATAAGCAAAGTAAGTCTATAAATAAGAATGTCCAAAAATGTATGAATTACAACTGATATTGTAACAGGCAATGATCATATTGATTTAACTGTAACGGTTTTACTAAAGTAAATCTAAAGTTAGACGTTCATTATTAGTGTAAGATTGTAATTCCACCTCCACATGTAATTCCTGAGTTGCAGCTATTCTTAGACTGTCACTCATACTTCACCAGCTGACCCGCTTGCTTATTTACACCCTCCATAACAGCAAAATTAAGAGGTATATGTAATACCTCTTAACTACCTCTGATTTGCCTGACGTTTCGACCAGGTTGCACCGGCCGTGGTTAATTCCCGTAAAAATAATTATTATTATATCATGGAACGCGAAAGTTTAAAAGTTAGAAAAGTTAAGGTCAATGTCCACAGTCGTAAATTAACTAATTGTATTTCTGAAGTGAGTTAATTAACAAATAAACAACATTTATCTGTTGAAATGGAACTCTTTCATGTAATGAAAGGTCTGTTGTTAAGATAAGCCGTAGTAAAGCACCTTGTAATCTAGTTAATCTCAAGGTACATTTAGGAATAATCCGAGGACAAGAGCTACTTGACAAATTGTACGTAGTGTTTGTTACATTACGTTGATGAGAACGAGCCATTATAGAGCCTGAAGAAAACCTTGTATCTTTATAAATTTGTAAAGTGTGTAATGGCCATAGATAAGGTCAACCAGTCAAGAGTTTACTGGTTTTTTAAAGTAGAATAAAATAAAAAACCTTTATTTATAGAAGTTGCTTGATTTATCAAGTCAAGAAATAAACAGTAGACTTTTAAAACTTTTGAAATCTCACTTTATATTTTTGAGCATTTTGCCGTATGTTTCTAAAACGCTAAAAAAGTCATGGATCATAATTATGTATGGGACTAAATGAGACTACTATCTGTTATGTAAATGAAATAGAAATCTGTTCAAATGAATTTACTAAAACTCCTTATCAAAACTGGTTAAAAATTATCAAACATAAAAAATATTAGATATGTAGACAGAGGATTGGTTCATTTTCTTTTTTTTTTTAAAATACCACTTCCAGCATCTATACTTAATATTATAAAGCTGAAGAGTTTGTTTGTTTGTTTGAACACGCTAATCTCAAGAACTACTGGTCCGATTTCAAAAAATATATCGGTGTTAGATAGCCCATTTATCGATGAAGGCATAGGCTATGTATCATCACGCCAATAGGCGCGGGGTCGCGGGGTATTTACATACTACTAATCTCAAGAACTACTGGTCCGATTTCAAAAAATATTTCGGTGTTAGATAGCCCATTTATCGATGAACCATCACGCCAATATAATAATATAATAAGAATAATAATATATTTATTGAGTTTCATTTTTTTTATACACAGTATTGATTTAATAAGCACTGGAACCCCACACTAGGATCCCCTGTGTTGTGAGGTCCAGTCTCTTTCCTCACAATGACAAAGTCTGAATGTATGAGTGCATATAGTTGGAAGTGTACGTGCGTGCTCACTGCTGGTGTCTTTGTTGTGTGTGTGGTATGTGTGTGTGTGTGTGTGCGTTTGTGCGCGTCCAGGTATGTGTATGGATGTGTTAATTTGTTCAAGAAACAGCTATAAATTGTTCGGTTTTAGAGTAATCCAAATCTATCAGTAAGTTTGTAGCTTTTTTTTAAATACGTATCTAGTCGTTTGAATAGCGTTCAAGTCCTTGTTGACTTTTGTATATATTAGGTCTTTACCTATGAAATTACCTTTCTTCAGTACTGGTCGTTTCAAATAAAAAAAAGTTTGTAATGGCTCTGTATTTTAAATTCAAATTAATTTTGTTTTAAAACCATGACATTCTATTTACAAACTCAGCCTTTTGTTTTTTGATTAGCGTTGTATTTTCATTACATTTGAACATTTTTCGTCATAATGGATACTTTGAAAATTCGTGTAATTATGGAATATGAGTTCCTTTGTGGCACCAACGCGACACAAACGGCACGTAACATCAAAAACGTTTACGGAGAGAACTGTACAAACGAACGCACAACCCGTTATTGGTTTTCCCGGTTCCGTTCTGGAAATTTTGACTTGAAAAATGAAGGTCGTGGTCGTCCGGAGACTTTGGTTAACAATAATGAATTAAAGACGATTGTGGAAGCTGACTTAACTCAATCTACAGCTGAGCTAGCAGCAGCTTTTAATGTAAGCATCAAAACAATATTGATCCATTTGCGACAAATTGGCAAGGTAAAAAAGCTTGATAGATGGGTGCCCCACGACTTTAACGATCGCCAGCGCAACGTACGCGTCGAGACCTGCCTTGCGCTGCTCAACAGGCAAAGAAATTAAGGAATTTTGAAACGAATTGTTACGTGCGACGAAAAATGGATTCTGTTCGACAATCGAAAGCGCTCAGCAAGTTGGTTAGACCCTGGTTCAGCACCAAAGCAATGCCCTAAACCAAAAATGATCCCTAAAAAGGTTTGGTGGTCTAATGCGGGTGTAATTCACCCAGGCTTTTACAAAACGGCATGAGCATTAATGCAGATGTGTACTGTGAAGAACTGGAGAGAATGATGGAGAAGCTTGCACATCTGCAACCAGCTTTGGTCAATCGGTCGTCCCCACTGCTCCTTCACGACAACGCGCGACCCCATACTGCGCAACAGACAGTCTCCAAGCTGCAAGAGCTGGGGTTGGAAGCTCTCCCTCATCCGCCTTACTCACCAGACTTTGCACCTACCGACTATTACTTTTTCCAAAATTTAGACAACTTTTAGTGGGTAAAAAATTCAATTCGCGAGAGGCAGTACAAAATGCCTTTGAAGAGTTTGTTGCCTCCCGTCCAGCTGATTTTTACAAGAAGGGCATCAATAAACTGCCAATGCGTTGGCAAAGATGCGTCGTTTGCATGGGTGATTACTTCGAATAACAGAAATAAAAAAGTTTGAAAAAATAAGTGCTTTCACTTATTGCATACAAAACGGCAATTTCATAGGTAAATACCTATAAGATGAGGGCTCATAAAAGCGAAAGCTTTGTTGCCAAACCATAGTTTACAGATTTGCTTTTGCCATTTGCATTTTCTCTGTGATCGGTCGCTTATGAGTACAGTGGAAAGTGCTGTTTTGTGAAATCTGAGAACAACTGCCAAAATGTACAATTTGCGTACTGTAAGTACTTTTGCAACTTCGTATAACTGATCTGTTGGATAGCGATTTTTTTTAAGCATCACTTTTAGAATTAGTCTTTGAGCGCGCTCGGCAACGATGAGATGGATTTTACATGCCACCCCATGACACGATGCAGTAACCTAAGATTGACTGGCACAAGGCCTGGTAGATTATTTTAATTGTTGCAAGGTCTGTTATTAACCGTAGTCGCTTAAAAATGTAAACAAGTTTTCTAACTCTTGTGCTCAGCGTTCTAATTTGTATCTGCCATGTCAAATGTTGATCAATGCAAATGCCCAGGTATTTAATGCTGTTGACTCTGTCGAACTCTATGCAGTCACAAGTATTTCCTTTCGCGTAATCGCAAGTATGTAATTTAAGTCTGTGCGATAGAGGGGCTGAAGTTCTCCCAGATACACTAAAGTTAATTGTTTTGTCTACATTTAGACTGAGCAAATTATGCTGTAGCCAGACAGCCACTCTTTTCATACCAGATTCCGCTGCGTTGAATGTGTTCTCCCAGGAATTGCCGTGGAAGATGATAGCGGTATCATCTGCATAGGCAAAGATTTGAGCGTTTTTTAGCTGAAGCGAGCAGAGATCGTTAATGTATATGAGGAACAGTGTTGGTGCCAGTTAACTGCCCTGGGGTATCCCATACTGAGGACTGTGTTATCATTTGGATTAAGTCAGATTCTGATTTATTCAGTCCTATCAAAGTTTCTTCAGCGAGTTGAGCGCCCACGTTAGCAAAGTAGTTGTTGGCTATATCCATAGAGAAGTGCTGATCTTGGTGTGCATGAAGCAACTCTAGGTTTTTAGAAGACTTATTTTTAATGTTACATATCTGTTTGACTGCTGCCCAAGATTTTTTACTGTCGCCCTTAGATCGATCTAAAAGATTTTTATCATAAGCGTTTTTAAGGTTTCGCAAAATTTTATTACAGTAATTCCTGTAATCTTTATATTTTTGTTGCAAAACTTCATCATTTTTATTTGATTCTTTTCTAGCTTCTAAATGTAGCAAGTCCCTTTTTCGTGTGCACTTTAGTAGGTTTTCGGTCATCCAGGGTTGCCTTATATCTTTGGAGTTTCTGATTGGTGTAGTTATAGTGTGTTGCCCCAATGAGTCACAAAAGTTCTGTATGTTATAGAAAGATGGCGACCTTTAGATGGCACAAATGGTTAGTTCCGTTCCTACGGTAATCAGTAAACAGTTCGCTTCCCTAAATGACGGTTCTTCTAATGTCACCTTTAGTTCAGTTTTTTACAGTATTGCTAGGCCATCATTTTGATTTAAGTGGCACCTGGAGTAGTGGCATTCGTATCCATTTAATTGTACCAAAGGTGTTGAGTCATTAAGACGACATTCCTTTAGTATAACTATGTCTGGTAGAAAGTTAAGTCTAGTTAAGAACACAGTGAAAGCATCAAAGTTCTTCTGTATGCTTCTTATATTTTGATTAATTATAGTCAACTTAGTATTTGCGGTCTGAAGGAAATTGATGCATTTTTCTGGGGAGTTGAGTTTAGAACTAGAGTATAAATCCGTATTGTCGATTTCACTTATAAGATTATTTTGGTTAGCCATATTTATAAGTATTAAGGTACGTGGTTCTGTTAGTGTATTTTACAGTAATGAAAATATTATTGGATTTGAAAAATGATGATGTCACGTATGTTATGGGTGGGATATTGTTGTGTGTGTGCGATGTGTGTGTAGGATGAGAGAGTGAATATGAGGATGCAATTTGTACAGTATTCTGTATTATGTTACATGTTAAGTAATTATAATTATTGCTAGAAATATTCACAATAACAAAATTTATAAAAATATAGAATAACGACATACAACAGATTGCTTCAAGAAGTAATGTTTTTGTCTCCACGAAGTTGTTGGAGTATGTTTTCATTCTTGACCATGGTATATTTGGCTCCTTCTTCTTTCCGTAGAAAAATCCGTCCGCTCGCGATCCAGCAATAGTTATATTTTTCAGTTTGAGCAAAATCTCGAGCAAGAAAATACAATCTTTTAGCTTTGTTAGTGAGATGATCGGAGAAGTAAATTGGTGTGGCCGGCATATTGGAGATTAGGTGGGATGAGTTGAGTCGGGAAGATTTGTTGTTGTTATTGTATTGTTTGGTAGTGCTCAAAAAATTTTCCTTGTAAAAAACAGTGGAGAATTCCACGACTATCGTCGATGTGGAAGACGCTTGTTTAGATGGGAGACGGTAGACGTCTTATAATATCCGGTGAAGAATATTCAAGGTTGATAGTTTTAATAAGGTTTGTAACTGAGTTTAACATATCTTGTTTACTTTCCTTTTTTCTTTTAGGTACGCCTCTGATCTCAGCACTTTTTTTTTTTTATAGTTAGCTGCCAAAATGACTCTGCCCTGCCTGTTGGTAAGCATGAACAGAATCCAGGAGTGGCGGTCACCTTCCTCATTGCGAATAAGGACAATGCAGCATGGTGACCGACATTATGGCGGCCTGGTGAGATGCTTTTTCACGCCCCGCTTAAAAGACCCGGGATCATAGTGGGAAGGAAACACGTATGCTGGTGGTGAGTTCCAGGTTTTTCACCGCTCGGCACAGGAAGGAAGAACCGAAGCGATGAGTACGAGAACGTTTGTCTACTACTCTGAAGCGGTGACTTCCAAGGCCGGCACGTGTTGTCCTGTAGAGGAAGGGGGAGGGAGGGATCAGTTGGAAGAGCTCTTCAGAACACTCTCCATGATAAAAGCGATAGAGGACTGCCATGGAGGCGATATCTCTACGCAACTGCAGAGGCTCAACGGACTCGGTGGCTTCGGGACTGTTGACAATGCGGATTGCTCGCCGCTGCAACCGGTCGAGAGCGTCAAACAGGTACTGTGCGGCACCATCGCAAAGATGAGAACAGCACTCCACGCACGAGCGAACCTGGGTCTTGTAAAGAAGAGAACAGATGCCCGGGCGAGAAGAACCGTCTCACCTTGTTTAAAACACCTAGCTTACGCGAGGCCGCTTTAGTGACACTCTCAACGTATTCACGTGGGTTGAGATCTCGGCAGATATCCATGCTCAGGATATCGAGCTTACCTTGTAATGCCATTTGAGTGTTCTGAAAAGTGGGAAGGGGAAGGAATGGAGACTTTTTGGCAGAGAACGCGCACACCTGTGTATTTTTGGCGTTGAACTCGACCAGATTCTCACAGCCCCATTGAGAAATGCGGCCCAGAACATGGTCGAGTTGAACGCGTGTCGTTTTTCCTCAATATCTGCTAGCTTGGCTGTAGGGTGTCCAAAATATCGCCCATGAACTGTGCTATCGTCTGCATAGCAATGAATGTTGCCAAGGGCTAACATGTCATTGACATGCAGAAGAAACAGTGTGGGCGACAGGACGGAGCCCTGCGGTACTCCGGCGTTAATCGATTGAAAATCGGAGGCCGCACCGTCGCAAAGGACTCTGATGCGGCGCTGGTGCAGGAATGCGGCAGCCCAGTTGCAGAGTTTGGGGGGCAAGCCGAAAGCCGGTAGCTTGGAGAGAAGCGAGCGGTGCCAAACCCTATCGAAGGCCTTGGACATGTCGAGGCTGATGGCCAAGGATTCCCCATGCCTGTCGATAGCCTCACCCCAAAGGTGAGTGACGTACGCTAGAAGATCACCCGTGGATCGGTTCGGTCTAAAACCATACTGACGATCATTTAGTAGGGAGTGATCTTCCAGGTAGTGGACCAGTTGTTTGTTTATTATTCGGTCGAACACTTTGCAGATAATTGAGGTGACGGCTATCGGACGGTAGTTGCCCGGGTCGGAGCGGTCGCCTTTTTTGGGGATCGGTTGAACATTTGCCTCTCTCCAAGCCTCCGGAACAGTTCCCGAGGAATATGACAGGCGATACAGGCGCGTCAATACCGGAGACAACTCTGGTGCACAGTTCTTGAGAACCACCGCTGGAATACCGTCGGGTCCACTGGCTTTCCGGACGTCGAGTGACCGAAGCCCCGCACGGACATCACTCAGCCGGATACGAATATCCCGCATTGTAGTGTCGCAGGTCGGAATGGTAGGCGGGTGCTTGCCGCGGTCATCGATTCGGGAGTTAGCCACAAAAAGATCAACTAGCAGTTTCGCTTTCTCCTGCGGCTGATGGGCCAGTGATCCATCTGGATATTTCAGCGGTGGTAGCGAGGGCTGGCAGAAGTTGGACTGCACGGCTTTGGTCAATCGCCAGAATTTTCGGCTACCCGTAGGGTATGCGACGAGTTCTTGACCAAGCCGCGCGATGCGCTGGGTATCCGCTCTGATGTAAGCCTTCTTGCATTCCCTAGTGGCTTTGTTAAACGCTGTTTTTAGTCGATCAACGTCAGCGGAGCCCTGAGCGCGGGCCCTGATCCATGCGCGGTAGGCCGATTGCTTCTGTGAGACAGAATGGGCGCACTTGCGATTGAACCAGGGACGGGTCGTTGCGCTGGCGACCTCACTGTGGGGAATATAGTATTCCATTCCTACAGTGATCTCGCCAGCCACGGCCGCCGCACTTTGCGACAGATCTTTATTTTTGAAGCAGCGTTGAGCCCACGGGATGGATGCAAAATAATCCCGCATTCCATCCCAGTCTGCCGACGAGTAGTGCCATAAACGTCTTTTTGCTGCCACTCGTCGTGGAGGGGCAGCAAGAGGCACCGTGGTGGACACCAGGCAGTGATCGGAGGATCCTAGGGGGGCGAGCACCGATACACTGTACTGCGCTGGGTGACTCGTCAGCAGTAGGTCCAGCAAGGAAGGCGCTTGACTAGGTATGTCTGTTATCCTGGTGGCCTGGAGTACCAGCTGGGTGAGGTCATGCGTGAGAGCGAATGCGTGGACAGTCCGACCCGCGTGGTCAGTTCTGGAAGATCCCAACCAGGACTCATGGTGGGCGTTAAAGTCTCCCAGAAACACCAGTTCGGCGGTCGGAAACTGCTCCTGCGCTTTATCCGCTGCCTGGCTGAGATGATCAAAAAGTCGAGTTGTCTCGGAGTCTCCAGAATGGGATCGGTATAGGCATACGTAGATTTGGCTCATAGAGCCAATATCCACGTTTAGCCAAATAGTGGAGAAGGATGGGTCCTCAAGGCAGCGTAATCGGTGACAACATACATCCGCCCTGACGAAAAGACATACCCCAGCCTTCGCGAGGAAGCACTCCTCAAGCACGTAGCCGGAGTAGTGAAGATATATCGTGTCGGCAGGGCAGCGTATTTGTGTCTCCGTTAGGAAAAGCATGGCAAGCAGCGTCTCAAGATGCTGGTGGACGGCGTTGAGGTTTGCATGGAGTCCACGGATGTTTGTGAACTCCACCTCAAAAAGCGGGTTGGTGGGAGGATGGCGTGCTGCTGTTGATCGCTTATACCTTTTTTTCACTGCCATGATTTAAAAGAGAGGGAGGGAAGTGGGGCGTAAAAGGCGTGACAGTCATCGTGGCAGTGTAATACTGAGGCTCGGAATGCTGTGTCGCCATACAATAGTGAGGCATGACGGTAACCGAACCGCCAGACGGAAGGGCTCCCATACCCTCCCGGAAGTGGTCGCCTGGTCCCACCGTCCGGTCACCAACCGGCACGACGAGCCACTCCGTGGATTATGCGCGACCTGACGGGGCAGCCTCCCAGGGTGGTTAGCCGCGGTTGGGCCCCTCTCTATGCCAAATACGCCCTCTCTATTTCTTTTTCTTATGGTTCTGTCAATAAGTTCGTGTCTTTCCTCTAAGTCGACTAGCAAAGCCCTGTTGGATTTACAGTCTTTCTCAAGTCCCTGAATCTTGCTTTCAAAGTCTTTTATCTGCGTAGAAAGAAACTCAAGGGATTTCTTGATGTCGGAGTTAAACGATTTTATTTCCGTATTCTGCTTTATTATGCCGTGTAGCCTATTTTCAACATTCTGTAATTTTTTACTTAATGGGTTAAGCATAGTTGAGAACTTCTCCATAATTTACTCTTTAAATTGCTCAAATGTGTCACACTCAGCTTCATTTTCAAGGCGCACCCTTTTAGATTTTCCTATTTTGGTGACATTTAACTTCGAATCTGAAGCCGATAAAATTTTGGGCGACGATCCTTTGTATTGTATTAAGTTAATAAATATTCAAAACAAACAACTCAAACAAACTCACTCAGCGGCGCGGCGTTGAATAACAGTAGGCTGTAGTGTAGATGTGGATTGTCCCTCGTAGTGGAAACAGGTTTTTTGTGTAGCGGACTACTACGGTGCGGCTACGATAACAAGACACTGCGAGGCGCGACGAGCGGGGAGGTCGATCAATGTAGGCGGTGCGCAGGAGCAGGACAGCAATTATGTCGGCTGTTTCTTTCCCTCGTTGCGCGCGGGTGCAGAGGGGCGCGCCACTGCAGCGATGGCCGTCGTCGGTCAGCGTTCGCGAATATGTGAGTTAACCACAGGAGCGTTCATACTGATTTGGCTTGAAACGATTTATTAATGTGGAGCGACAATGAGACACACGTCTGTTCTCGGCGCGAGCTCGGACGAAATAGGAGCGGGGTCGCGGGGTATTTACATACTACTAATCTCAAGAACTACTGGTCCGATTTCAAAAAATATTTCGGTGTTAGATAGCCCATTTATCGATGAAGGCATAGGCTATGTATCATCACGCCAATAGGAGCGGGGTCGCAGGGTATTTACATACATACATGAAACGGTCGCAAAGAACACTCAAACCTGGAACAACAATTTGCAAATTTTTGTAAATTCAAGTTTCAAATAATTGTAACTCTTACTTCTTTGAAGTTAGTTGTATTATGACATTGCAGGGTGATCCAACCATCACAAAATATAAGAATCTACAAACTAAACGTTATTATATTTTTAAGCTCAACAGAAGGCAAATGTACAGCTCAAGTCAAAAGGCGGTCCGTCACTTGTCGAGGCAGTGAAGCGGCGGCGACGCGAGGCGGGTAAACAGTTTATGCTAAACGAATATTGAATAAAGCGGAGATGGTGGGCCGCCGCGACATCGTTTACACGTACGCGAGCTACACTATCTATCTATTGCACTTTTAGCTATTTGTGTTGTGTTATGTTGTCGACTTTTACTGTCTGATTATGACTTTAATTTGGGACTAGCGTTTGTCGATAATTACTCGGCTTTTTTCCTTAATGGAATTTTTTAGTATTTTTCTGTAACGTGTATTTGTAATTCATGTTAAGTTAGTTAAACGACAGGGGATAACATTATAATATTGATGTATATATAAACACATTAATTACTATTGAATATCGGTACTAGACATTTGAAATCAAATTAATACCATAACAAAAACAATTGAATGTTGTGGCTGTGGTATTTTCGATTCAATATTATGCATCCTATGTTTAGAGTTAAACATAATTCTTTCTGGTATATATATATATTCTTGGGGGTGGGCATTTACTTTCTAACACATAGTAATACACCATTCTTCATAGAAATATATTTTTATGTAAACACATCGCAAAAGCATTTCTCAGATTTGGCAATCGAACCCTAGTTAGCCAGTCGGCCTAAGTAGTACCTTCTTCATTGTAACATAATTCGATGTGACACATGGCTGCCACTAGGTCGGTTGCTTTGTGACGCGATATCGTTGCGATATCGTCGTAAATATACACGCTTTGTGTTATTCAACTAGTCTAGGGGTAGGGGGGGGGGGGAAGTTTCCATACGCGGCCTTATCACATTACCTCTGTTTGAGACGCCTTCGACGTATACTTGTAACGTTATCTGAAGCCGTTTATCAGGTGCAATAAAGTAATTCTGCTTTGTAAGAACTGGTATCAGTTTATCGTATTTGATATATTCTGCTGTTAAGCAAAGAATTGAAATTTCGAGAGAAAGGACTTCATACCATTAAATTTTAATTTACGAAAAATCGTACAACATAAATGATGTTGTGAGTGTAACACAGTCATTCGCTTTATTATTTACTGAAGTTTCTTATTGGAAGTGTGCTCTTTAATATTAATTTAGTCTATTTAACTGACTTTTGAAGGTAGAAAGTCTTTTCATTTCCGTTATTACCTGAGAACTCCATCATTTGTAAAGCATCAAATATGATAAAAAAATAAAATTTTATTCTGATAATACTTTCCGTTTCGGTGAACATTAGGGACCATATGGACTGTTACAATTCATCATTATGAAGACGCATGAAGGTGCTAATATTTTATTCAATATTAATTATTGCGAAATATGTATTTGAATTTTGCATCATCTTTTGAACATTTTTACAAGCCTTTATTTTGCAATTTAAACTATTAATAAAATACAAACATACTGAGATACTGAGCAATGTTTGCAAAAATCGTATACATCAGGATAGATCCCCGCCAGTCTTGGCTCGAATGAGAAGCCACCTTTATATTTATGTATAAAAGTTTCAAAAGTAACTCCTAGAGATGTACCGAGCGAGCACCTGTTGGAACGTAGCGAATGTTACTAAATTATTTGCAGAATTTACACAAAGTAATGCATTATAAAACAAGTAAAAGATAGTGTAAGTTTTGAACAACTTTGTATAGAAAAGTATAAAAAATGGACGCCTGCATTTTTCATCAACACAGAGTTGAAAATATTTGTTATTTTTTTTATGGATGCTGAGATTACTAAAGAAAAAAAGGGGGCAGTAAACTGGTTTGAACAGATATCAATATTGTTCGAATGTGTAGATACCTACCAAAAGGTTTCTCAAAGATTTTCTCCACTGTAAGAAACTCAGTAGAAGCATGTCGAGTATGTTTAGGGACTCAAGTGGCACAAATGTCAACTAAAAATTAAGAGAACGGGATGTGAGTTTGGCTTTCGACGACTGTAAATTTACTGAACACTAATCTCAAGTACAGTATTAAATTTGCATATACTTATTTATTATTAATACAGTAAAAAAACCGTAAATGACAGAGTCTATTGTAGTTAATGTCGGGCTATGGTACTGACGTGTACAACAAACGTACACACGAACGTATCAGTAACGTTACAGTGTGTGACCAGGAGGAACAAATTGTTTACAGTAGGTATGTGCTGGCTGCTCTCCGGGATGCACCCATTCATCGTCTCCGTCTGGCCTCTTGTTTACTCCCCTCCTCCGCCGACCTCCCGCTCGGCGGGAGGTAGTGGGGGGGCGAGCGCGTCCCCGGCGTGGACAATTAGCATTTAGATTAAACAAATAAACGGTGCCGCCGCGTGACCAGAAAGACTTATCTATGTTATTTATTATACAATTTATTTATTTATTGCATTTTTAATTGTTACATTTGTGAGTCGGCTCGCTGCTTCCGTATCAGTACTCTATTAGGTGTCAATTCAGTCCTATTTCAATTTTGTTCTGGGTACTCGTCCCTGTGAATTTTCTACCTTTTTTAAATCTTGTTTAGTGAACTGATCCACACTATACATGTCACAAATGGTTTCCACTTTTTGAGTTCACGAGGATCATGGGATGAAAAGTACCAAAAGTATGATTTAATACTAGTTTTATATCACACATCGAACATATTACGAAAATGTTATATATCGAAGTATGGCTCTCTTGTTTTAACATCGCATAATACAGAAATTATACTAAATTATCAAGCGTTGTCTAGTAAAGACTTTACTAGACAATGCTTTATTATTTTAAAAGGTGTTAAATTTTTTCGTGACGGTATACTTTACATCATAAACGTAGAAAAACAAAAATATTTAGAAGAATAATACATGTAATTGAAGCAAAATGAGTTGAAGGTGCGGGACCGTGTATAAACCAGCTCTAATTTGTAGTCAAGTTAAATTAAAACATATTTATCATTATTGGACAACGGTCGGCTTAGCCTTGTATTATTTTGGGCACAGTAAAGGCGGTGACTGACTTATGTGCATTTTTAAGGATTATTGTGACAACAAAATGTTTACACTTTACATTAACTAAGTAGACCAATCTATTGGTGGTCACCAGTTGTCATGTAAATACATGGCGTATGTGCACAATATACGTATAGAATCAACAGATAATTGAAACGGACTTGTCTTTTTTTGACCATGTGATTATGTTACGAATTGCATTGATTAGTTATCTCAACTGCTTTTTAATTTGAATAAGGAGATTGTTTGTATCTATCTTTGTCTTTTTTATAAGACAACTCCCGCACTAGGAATAAATTCTGTGTCGCGGGGGACTTTACAAACATACATGAAACGGACACAAAGAACACCCAGACTCAGAACAATAATTTGTGGATCACACAAAGTATTGTTCTATGTGGGATTTGAACCCACGACACTTGGCGAAGTAGGAAACGGCGTGGTGACCGCCAAACCACTAGGCCAAACGTGCCAAACTATATTTAAGGCATTTAATTTTTTTAAACATAATGTAGTTATTGAGATAGTATAGATATTGAGATGCACTTTCATATTGAAGAGAAATATTTTATTTAAGTTTAGTGCTTCAGACTAAAAATTTAACCTCAGATGTACAAAGGTAATTATCACGTTTCAATACAATTTTTTTGCGACAATATTACGTTACGAAAATTCCACTCAAGTGAGTCACCAACATTATGTTTCGCCGCGACGATACTAATACTTTAATGAATGGCGCTTTCGGCACCCGCTGTCCTCGGAGGTGACAATTCGTGTGGTAAACGCACGAAAGCGGGAATCATATCAAGCTGTAGGGTTAGTTACGTAGAGCAATTTAATTTTAGTAACCAGTAATCATTTACATATTTGTATTAATGAAAGTATTTGGTTGAACAAAATACCCACAGTTCAATTTGTCATATCATATTTATGAGCGTACAAAAATGGTACTTAGTTAAATGTTAAATATTTTATAGATAAATTGAGCTAATGATTTTGTGCAATTACCGAAGTTCACGTATTTGTATCCTAATATATGTTCTCCAACCCAATGCCTGCAACTTTATAAGATTCGGTATAGTTGAGTCACATATATATAGTTGAGTCACATAGAACCGTGGGAGAGCCACGCTTCGGCATGAATGGGCCGGCTCGATCGTAGTGATACCACGGCCTCACAGAAAACCGGTGTGAAATAGTGCTTGTGCTGTATTTCACCGAGTGAGTGAGGTTACCGGGGGCCCATACCCCAACCCCTCCCCCTATATCCCCCCCCATCCCCATCCCCCAAAGGCCGGTAACGCACTTGTGACGCCTCTGGTGTTGCGAGTGTCCATGGGCGGCGGTAATCGCTTACCATCAGGCGATACGTCTGCTCGTTTGCCGTACTATTCCAAAAAAAAAAAAAACGAATGCATGTTTTCATCTCATTGTAGATACATTATAGTACCAGCATCTCCCTCTAGTCTAGACTATAAATAATCTATGAAGAGACTAAGAGAACTCATATTATATATTTTTTAATAATAGTAAATATTTCGGACATCTAACACAACGCTATATAGACCCAAGCTAAGCAGAGCTTGTATTATGGCTACTAGACAGCTGATATTAATACATTTTTTTTTTGAGAATAACTACATATTATACACAGGAAACACCCAAACTCCGAAACAAACCAAACCGTGGGAGAGCCACGCTTCGGCATGAATGGGCCGGCTTGACCGGAGTGATACCACGGCCTCACAGAAAACCGGTGTAAAATAGTGCTTACGCTGTGTTTCACCGAGTGAATGAGGATACCGGAGGCCCTATCCCCTACCCTACTTCCCCCCCCAGCCCCAAAAGGCCGGTAACGCACTTGTTCAGTCCAACATTCAACGTTCACCTTGGGAAGTTTATAATGCTAGTAGGGCCCATTTGTACAGGCATTAAATCGCTAACCTAATTCACTAGCGAGAGCAATGAACCACGGCGTTCCACCGTGTTCCTATTCTAAACTAATGTAATCAAGCACTTACCGGAGATGTGTGAATTCCTTGATATTGGCGTTCCAAGAGATCTCTTGGGTAGTTTCCTCTCTGCGTCGTCACACATACATCCTCCTAAAAAGCTTGCGGGCTCCCGAAATCTCGTAATTACAAGACACCCGATTCAGCTATCACGGATCGCACCTATGACGTGACTACAAAACTAGCGAGTCCAAATCAGACCAATCATAACGGTAAACCACTAAAGGGACCGGGTTGAATTGACAATTAGCTAAATAACAATTAAATTAACTTAAACCGGCAGTCAAATACGAAGCTCTTGCTCGACCGATCACAAGCGTCTCAAAGTACTACTTTCTTAACCTCAAACGTCAAAACGTCAAACAAGAAAAATTACAATCGAAAATGTTGCCATTACAATGACGTTAAATTTCTAACAGCACTTGTGACGCTTCTGGTGTTGCAGGTGTCCATGGGCGGCGGTAATCGCTTACCATCAGGCGATACGTCTGCTCGTTTGCCCGCCTATTACATAAAAAAAAACAAATATTTGCAGATCTCAAATCAAAGAAATCAAAGAACCCGAGACCTCAAGCACAGTAGTCTCATACGCTACCACTACGCCACCGAGGCAGTCAAATTTCCTGAACATTTCCAATCGACTACAATGTTCAAAGTGTGGTGACACATTTATAATGTTTTTCACAAACCAAACATCACAGGTTTTAATAATTTTATGAGGATTCTTTAAAAATAATTAATATACACTTCAGGTGTTTACACTCACTGAATGAATTTCCTGTTGGAATATTTACACTTATTTGTTATATATACAGAACTTTAAATACCACACAAAATATTTGTTAAAATAAATAGTTTGTTTGCATTTATTTAAAACTAGCTTTTACACGCGGCTTCGCTCACGCAGACTTTCATCCCCTGATTTACCCCCTTAGGGGTGGAATTTCAAAAATTCCTTTCTTAGTGCTCACTTACGTTATATAAAGAACCTACATGCAAAATTTCAGGATTCTAGCTTCCGCGGTTTGGGCTGTGCGTTGATCTCTGGGTATGTCAGTCAGTCAGTCAGTCACCTTCCTCTTTTAAATATATAGATAGATTAAAATCCATTTAATATTCTCACTATTCAAACATACAGTAATTCCTCGAAACGTCGTATGTATTGCTATCTTGTTGACCTCTGCGCGATGTCTACGCTCGTAGCTGCGGCGTAGATCACTGTCTACATTGCTACGAGAATATATAACTTTCAAGGCACGTTCGTTTTGTTATTCTAGTTCTGCTCTTTTATGTCACAGTGTTATATTTCGTTTTAAATTTTAAATCTATATATGGATAAATTTAGTCATTCCTATTCATACTAACATAATGCAACTAAAAAGTTAGCATTTTTGTATTGTTTTAAACGAGCTACTTTTTGAATACCGTACTACAAATGAATTCTACTAGAGATAGTTTTTTTTTTAAATATTTTTTTATTTGCCAGAGTTGAGGTGTACAGAGTATGATCTTAATATTAAACATGGCTCATTTACACCTGACTAGTAAAAATGGTATGCAAATATTTAGTATTGTACGTTTTAAAATGAAATTAATTCAATTGAAAATATACGAAGTGTGGCATAAAAAGTCAAAAATATTAATAAGTATGTTCAAAAAATTCAATAAATATATGTATCGTCTAATAAGTTCACAAAAAGTACATAATACAATGTCCACAGGTATTGTCATAGCGATATAACATAAATTGATTAAATTTATAAATCAATTTCTCTTTTGATCGTTGTATCAAGTTTTTCCTAAATTTAATTAGAGGTAGGTCTTTAAAGTTATTTCGTAATTATTATATATTTTTGTAGCGTTTACTTAATAGTTACAGCCTACATGAAATGTAGCTTATGCCTATCTCTAGATGCTACATTTTGCTTGGAAACATCTTCATGCTTGGAAAAATATTTTGGGTGTTTTCACACCAATAGGCATAGGTCTTTAATGTACATGCACGGCAATGGCAACATTTTAAACTTCGTAAATAGCGGCCTACAACTATCCATATACCCCGCTCCACTAATTGTTTACACACTGTTCTTTTCTCTTCATTGTTTGAATTATTTCTGTTAGATTAATGTAGACTAGGAAAAATCACGGTCGGACTCTCAACATCGTAGCAGTGACCATAACCACGGGTGAAACTGTGGATAGCGGCTATATTATACAAATATGACATGCGTAAATAATTATGCATGATACAGTTACACAGACTTAGGAAAATAATTAAACTAAGCAGGAAAAGATAGTTATACTCTTTCACTAACTTTTGTATACGAGAGATGGCGTTGTATCATTAATTACATAACGTAAAGACTACTTTTTTTTTATGTATGGCCCGCCATAATGACTACTCTGCCTGATGGAAATCATAAGCAGAATCCAAGAGTGGTGGTCACCATACTCTTGCGAATGCAGACAATGCAGTATGGCGACCCACACCATGGCGATCTAGTGATGCTTCTGCATCTTTTAGTCTACACAACAAGTATGCAGCTTGTTGACTAGACTATTTGGGCCTCCGGTCTCGCACTCACTAACGAAACACGACAGCATGAACGCTGTCATTTTACGTTGATTTTCTGTGCGAGGGTAGTACCGCCCCGGTCGAGCCGGCCCGTTCGTGCTGAAATCAGCGTGGCTCTACTACCTTTGCTACTTTACAAATATATCGGAGTTCCTGGCAACGGTCCCGATATTTTTTGTAGTTTATTACTCTCTCATTACCTACTTTCTTTTCCTGTATCTTTTAATTACATACACGTCCAATTGACCAAACTTTAATTCTCAAAATTGGTGATCTGCGAAAAATAGGTGCTAAATAATTCTGCCTGCATAATTAAAAAAGACAAGCGTAAGTGTCAATAAATGAACGGTATTAAATTTTTAAATTTTCAAAGTACTTTCATTGAATTTGTAAAAAATGTAAACAAATTTATGTTGCAGTTAGCGTAAGTTACATATTATTTCAGCTCAGCAATAATGGGCACTAACTCCTAGACAAACAGGCCCTTCGATGTGACATATATTGAACTGTATCCTTTAGAATATTAAACACGTATCGGACTAGCCTCAATCGTATCGGTCCTAAAGCGGGCCATTTATCAACGAGAGAAGCAACTTAACGAGCCAGTGACTGACACTGCACTTGATTAGTTGCGTGTCCAATTTACTTTTTCATTGGAAGCATGCGGATAAGGATGCCGACAATTCAGCATTTTAAGCTGTGAAGTAACTTTAATATACTCTATGATAATTTACATATTTTTCAAATGAATAGTTTTGACATGAACCCATTAATTCCCGTGAATATAAATTACTAGCTGTTGCCCGCGGCTTCGCCCGCGTGTATGTCGGTTATCGCTGCAAATAGTAGCTAATGTGTTATTCTGATGTATAAGCTATATTACTGTAAAGTTTTATCCAAATCCGTTCAGTAGTTTTTGCGTGAAAAAGAAACAAACATCCATCCATCCATACTAACAAACTTTCGCGTTATTAATATAGGTAGGATTTTTATCGATATAAAATCATGATACAAAATGTATTGGTACCTGAATAGTTTTATTTTCTTTACCTCGCATAGAACTTTTATATATTTTTATAAATCAGTTTAAATAAAATAAAGGGGTTAAGACAATTTTGTGGAAACAAAAAATTTAGTATAGCGCCATCTGTAATTTTATTTATTTCGTGAACGAAAAATGTAGTATAGCGCCATCTGTATTTTTGATATGGAACTCATTCCTATCTGATGTCCCACGACACCACCCGATTTTTTTTACAACTAATACACACACGTTTTACTATTAAAAACTTATTTAAGTATTTATATATGTACATAAAATATAAAGTGTTTATATGAGCTTATTTCGACATTTGACATCGACCGGGTCTGGCACCGCTCGCTTCTCTCCAAGCTCTCGGCATTCGGTCCGCCTCCTAGACCCTGTCACTGGATTGACGCTTTTCTTCATCAGCGCCGCATTATGGGCCTTTGCGACGGCACGGCCTCTGATGTTCTGGATGTAAACGCTGGCGTACCTCAGGGTTTAGTCCTGTCGCCCACACTATTTCTTCTGCATATCAATGACATGTTAGCTCTTGGCAACATACATTGCTATGCAGACGATAGCACAGTTCATGGGCGTTATTTTTGACACCGTTCAGCCAAGCTGGCAGACGTTGAGGAAAATCGACAGAAGCTTGTCGCTGAGCTCGACCGGGTTTTGAACCGCATTTTACAATGGGGTGATAAGAATCTGGTCGAGTTCAACGCTACGAAAACACAGTTGTGCGCGTTCTCTACCAAAAAGTCTCCATTCCTTTCCCTACCCACTTTTCAGAGCACTCAACTGCTACTACGGGGTAAGCTCGGTGTCCTGGGCATGGATATTTGCCGGGACCTCGAATACTGTTCTCATCTTTGTGATGGATCCGCGCAGTATTTGCTTGATGCTTTCGATCGGTTGCAATGGCGAACAGTCCGCTTTACCAACAGTCCCGAAGCCACCGAGTTCCTTGAACCTCTGCAGCTGCGAAGAGATATCGCCTCTATAGCAGTCCACTACCATCTGTATCATTGGAAGTATTCTGAGGAGCTCTTCCAACTGGTCCCCCTTCTCCCTTCCTCTGCAGAATAACATGTTCACTCTCAAACCAAACGGTTTGGTTCATCCTTCCTGTGCCGAGCAGCTAAAGACTGAAACTCACTACCAGCGCACGTGTTTCTCTCCCACTATGATCCCGGGGCCTTTAAGTGGGGCGTGAAAAAGCATCTCACTAAGCCGTCATAGTGTGGGACGCAATACTGCATTGTCTGCTTTCCCAGTGAGTATGGTTGCCCCCACTGTTGGATTCTGCTTGAGTTTTCCATCAGGCTGACCATAGTCACTTTTGCAGCTTCAAATAAAAAAAGTACAATTTTAATAACTACGCTTTTTCTTTTGCCATATTTTGCCAAAATATGGAGATTTTGTGGATTTGATATACGTGAGTATGCTGCTCATGAGAAAAAAAACTGTATCTTTAAGCATCTGTCCTTGGGTTTTGATAATATTGTTATTGGAAATGCTGTTTTCAGCGGAAACTGCATTCTTTTAAATTAAAATGTCAAATGAGTTGGAATTATTGGAATACGGGGAATTAAAACATTATCTTCTTTTGCCATTCCATGCGTCATGATTGTAGCTTTTACAATGTTGTACCCCAGTTGTGTAATATTTAGCCATGTACTATTACATTGCTTTGGCGCTCAAGATACCTCATTTAATAGTACTGGAACATTAACTTGCAGCCTCAACTTATGGGTAGGCACTCCTGATATTTCCAAAGACTTACTAAGTATTCGACAACATCTTCCTCCACGCCTGACATGATCCGTTCGTTTAATTGATAACTATCTCATTAGTCAGCTGATCAGGATGGATATTATTTACATTTTTATTCATATCTAACCAACAGCTAGCTTATAATGACGATACTTCTGTAGAGAATTTTGACGTTAAGAAACGCTGTTAATTAATTATATTAATTTGGCTTATTTATTTCTATTAATATGTTACATATTAGCTCCGATAGCTAACACACGTTAGTGTCAGGCAATCTCAGTCACTCAGCTCAAGTAATTAATGTATCCACTCCGCTCAACTAATTAATGTACAGATGAACGCGAAATATATTCGGTTTACTTATAGAACCTTTTATTTACAACTACAACAAATACAACATTACTATATTAGCGACATATGCTAAATTGGTGACCCCGACCGAGAAGAATATGCAACCTTGGAGTGGAGAATGAAGCACTCGGTTCGCAGCACCGATACGAGTCGGTCTGCATGCATCGTCGATAAGGTACGTAACGTACATCAGGATCTGTCGGTCCGGCATCCGCGGCACCGATACGATATGGGCGTTTTGTTAAGAAAAATGTAACCTTCAGATCACGTCGGGGGGTATAGACCTACTTATAGAGGCGGCCACCGACGTGGATCATAATATGTAATTGGAATCAAGAGAGATTGCGGACTGCTCCCCATTGTTTAGAAATGGGTTACTGGTATTATATATGCATTTTTGGATATCACGTTTAAAAAATGACACCAGTACTTCCGACAGATTAGTATCACAAGAACAGAGAGATATCACTACAGGTACGTCACCAGTACATTAAGAAGGCAGGAGAAAGGTCTCCGTCTTACTGGTGAGTGTATAAAAATGTGGCAAGAACGCCAAGACATTGTGAGCAACCGTGCAACTGGAACAAGGCAAGTACGTCATCAGTACAAAGAGGGCTGCAGAAATATGGAAACGCCTTACTGGTGAGTGTATTATGTGAAAGTATAGTGAATGAATATAAATTATGTGCCGTGAATAATACAGAAATTAAAATGTGCAGATTAAGGACATTAGAATTTAACTTAGGGTTGAGCAAGGTCATTTAAGTATACCATTAATCACGTGACGTCAAGGTAATTTTGGGCGCAGATTCGAAGAACTCGTCAATTACTCTATTTTAGCGAATTTACTAGCGAATTAAGTATATTGGCAGTTTGAGGTGTTATCTCGCTAATAGGAAAGGTCACAATCACTCTAAGTTAACACAAGGAACATAATATGAATTGTAAGCACATCGACATCGGTAACAAAGTAGTATAGTATATGCATTGTGAAGTTTCTACTAAGTACGACGCTATGTACCTGACAATTCAGGGAATTAGTTTGTCATAGCATTCATGAAATACTTACAATTGTGATAACGTTATTATAAATGGATTTTTGCTACATGTCGGATTAGAATCAAAGTCTGGTTTAGGAAAGAAATGGTTAATTTTGTCAATCAAGCTCAAGGCCAAGTGTAAAATTGAAAAATGTAATCGATTATTATTATGTTTTGTAATATGTAAACATTTTTATCATGTATTTTATCAGAATATGTATATTTTTTAACGTATTCTATGTTATGTAAACTATTGTGAAACAGCGTATAATATTTTAAATGAAAACTGTAATTAATGTTAAAGTGTAAATGAAACCATAATGTAACTTTGTATTCAAATCATAATTTAATTAAATAATTTTTATATAAACATTGTAATACCTGCGACATGCATAAGAGCATCAGGTTACGCGCGTGGGCAAGCGCTTATTTTACGAATCATATTGTTGTGACCAAGGCTTAATCAGTGTCAGCACTTTCTTGTGTGCCTCGCGCGCACTAAGTTAAGTTTAAAATTTTATTGTAATGAATGATATATGATATTGTAATAATATGATAGAATAATTTTTTTTTGTAAGAGAGGGATGACTGTGGGGTCGCGATGATGCAATACATTGTAATAATAAAATGCATGATCAGCTAATGTAGCACATCGCACCTCGGGCTCGACAGGGCTCCGTTGGAGTCTTCAGTCAGTCCGCACCTTCGAAATGTAACACACGTTTGATTGGACTAGTCAGTCCGCACCTCCGATAGCTAACACACGTTAGTGTCAGGCAATCTCAGTCACTCAGCTCAAGTAATTAATGTATCCACTCCGCTCAACTAATTAATGTACAGATGAACGCGAAATATATTCGGTTTACTTATAGAACCTTTTATTTACAACTACAACAAATACAACATTACTATATTAGCGACATATGCTAAATAATATAATGAACATACAAATCAGATTGACGAATATATACTTAATATCTTAATATTTAATTTTTATATATATAATATCATTGCTATCATTGTTAAGTCTTCATTGAAAAAGTGAAATATTTTTTATGATTGTGACAGCCTTGTTTATTCGTTGTCAGGACGCCCGACGTAGGTAACGCGCAGGCGTGTGGCGAGTGAACTCCCAGAACAACCTTTCATCCCCCTTTTAAACCCCTTACAACTTCTTTTTCGCATTAAAAAGTAGCCTATGTCCTTTCTCAGGCTCTAGACTATCTGTGTACCAAATTTCATTCAAATCGGTGCAGCGGTTTGGCCATGAAAGCAAGACAGACAGACAGACAGAGTTACTTTCGCATTTATAATAATCAAATTTTTCAAATTGGACCAGTAGTTCCTGAGATTAGCGCGTTCAAACAAACAAACAAACTCTTCAGCTTTATATATTAGTATAGCTGACCCACGCAACGTCGTTTGCGTCTCCTATTGCCCGTAGCGTGATAATTTTCCCCCGTTTTTGAAACATTCTTCATTGGTGCTCCGCTCCTATTGGTCTTAGCGTGATGATATATAACCTATAGCCTTCCTCGATAAATGGGCTATCTAACATTGAAAGAATTTTTCAAATTGGACCAGTAGTTCCTGAGATTAGCGCGATTAGCTGACCCACGCAACGTCGTTTGCGTCTCCTATTGCCCGTAGCGTAATAATTACCCCCCGTTTTTGATTCTTCATTGGTACTCAGCTCCTATTGGTCATAGCGTGATGAAATATATATATATCATCACGCCTATAGCCTTCCTCGATACACGGGCTATCTAACACTGAAAGAACTTTTTCAAATTGGACCAGTAGTTCCTGAGATTAGCGCGTTCAAACAAACAAAAACTCTTCAGCTTTATATATTTGTATAGATGTATTTATTATACTCTTCTAAGATCTAATACTCATAATCAACAACACATTTATTTGGATAATAACTAATATTAGGTATTATGTTGATAAAAACTCTTTGACAAATAACTCAGTAATAGGTACCAACTCTTAGCGTCTTATACTCGTGAAAACTTCTAAACGAAATGTACGAATGGGGTGAAACAAAAAGTATTTTACTTCTACATAAATACCCTTGATAACATAATGCTTTATTTGGATAAGGATTAATATTACGATACACATTTATTTTTTTTTTTTTTTTATTTATTTAACTTTATTGTATATACAAAGTAGAAAAGTACAACAGAAACAGTTACAAAGTATGTATAACAATTGGCGGTCTTATCGCTCACGGCGATTTCTTCCAGACAACCATACACGGACATTAGGTGTTTAGTAATTTAGGGTAGCTTACACACAGGTAACACATTATAACATGAATATTTAAAGATATCAGTAGAGATCCATATACAAATGTTTTACACTATTCATTTATCACATACATACTTATACCTACACTAATACATATACACAATGACATATTATATATATATATATACATACAGACTAATATATATATCTTACATAAAATTATACTAAAAGTATTCACAATGATAAGTAGTAGTCCTTCACCATCTTTTTAAACATAGTCAAGGTTTTCGCTCGTCGGATATTATCAGGCAAGTTGTTCCAAAGCCTTACCGCTTGCACAGTAAAAGACTTGTCTGCAAACTGAGTGGAATGTGTTGGCATTTTTAGTTTTAAATTCTCCGATGACCTCAGGTCTCTGCAATGTGTATTTTTTAAGAACTGAAAACGTTCTTTGAGATAAGGGGGTGTGTGAGGATTAAACAGAACACTGTATAAAAGAGTAAGAATATGCAGATTCCGGCGAAAGCGTATTAGTAGCCACTTGAGCTTAGAACGAAACTCTGAGATATGATCATATTTGCGTAATCCAAATATGAATCTAATACATAAGTTTTGAAGTCGCTCAAGTTTGTTCAATTGGTCTTCGGTGAGATCCAGATAGCTGACATCGCCATAGTCAAGGATGGGGAGTAGAAGTGATTGTGCGAGCGCAACTTTAGTATTAGTTGGAAGGAAATTCCGTAGCCTTCGCAGAGATCCTGCTGCAGCAAAAAGTTTGCGACTAACTTCCCCAATCTGAGGGTGCCAGGATAGGTACTTATCCATACAGATCCCCAAGTTTTTCACCTTATCACTATATGGAATAACGGTCCCGCTGCAACATACAGCTGGTATCTGCTGAAAGTTAATTTTGCAGTGCAGCCTGGAACTACCCACTATCATGACTTGTGTTTTAGTTGGATTTATATTTAGCCCATACTCCCTACTCCAGTTGCAAATTTGCATTAAGTCTTGATTAATGACGTCCACTGCTTGTGTTATATTATCTGGAGTAGCTTGTGAATAAATTTGGAGATCATCTGCATAAAGATGGTAGGAAGAAAGTAATTGGTTTGTAATTGAGTTAATAAAAACTGAAAAAAGTAAAGGGGATAGCACGCCGCCCTTAGGTACACCTGCAGATGTTGTGCGCCAAGAGGAGTAAACATTTTCAATACAAGCACACTGCTGGCGACCGTACAGGTAGGTACGAAACCAGTCAATTGCCGATGGAGATATGTTAAGAGAGCGCAGTATGCCCAGCAAAACATCGAAATCAACGGTGTTGAACGCATTGCTAAAGTCTAGCAAGGCCAAGACTGTTAGCTTTCCCTCATCCATCCCCGACCTAACGTCATCCGTAATATGGACAAGAGTTGTGGTAGTGCTATGGCCTGGACGGAAACCTGACTGGAAAGAATTAAGGAAACAGTTTCTTGAAAGAAATGAGGTCATTTGCGTATAAATAAGACGCTCGAGGACTTTGGAGAAAAAAGGAAGGATAGATATGGGACGGTAATCTGAAATGGAGGATGGATTGCTTTTTTTGGGGAGAGGAATGATTTTAGCCATTTTCCATGCAGATGGAAAAGTATTAATAGATATGGAGTAATTGAAAATATGGCAAATTATAGGTAGGATTTCTTCGAGGATAGGAAGAACCATATTACGGCTGACACCGTCGTTTCCGACGGCATTAGAGGTTATTGACATTATGCTCTTCTTTACATCACATGCAGCAAATTGACTGAAAAGAAATGGAGAACAGTTAGGGGTCGACAAAGAAGAAAGATAATTTAGCGTCGCAGTTTTAGTAGTTCCTCCATAACTGGAAGAAGCAGAAAAATGAGAGTTCAGGGAATCAATATCAATATCTTTTGAAGTATTATTAGGACGTGACTTGCCGATCCCCAACGACTTAAGGAATTTCCAGACTTTAGCTGGGTCACCATCTTCAACAGATTTCTGGATATGTCGGCGCTGTGCATTCCTACACATCTTATTGCAGAGATTTCTAATAAGCACAAATTTTTCCCAGTTTGATTCTGTCGGGTGTTTTTTATAATTAGTTTGAGCCCTTGCTTTCTTTTTCTGTACCTCCTTTATGTCTTCCGTAAGCCAAGGTGCAGGGAGATGTTTTACCTTTATTAGTCGCACCGGCGCATGTTTGTCGTACAGGCATATTAAGTTACTAGTGAAGAAATCGACTTTATCATCGACGCATTGATAGTTAAAAAGAGGACTCCAGTCGATGTTTTCAGCATCTCTGCGAAGGCTTTCAATATTCATAATACGAAAGTTACGGTGCGAAATGATTTTAGATTTAGATTTAGGCGTACGAATCAGATAGGAAAGAAAAAGGAGATCGTGATAGGAAAATGAGTCTGCAGAGCTCTGGCCATGTTTGGCAACGTGCTCTTCAGAGGATACAAGGATAAGGTCTAGGAGAGATGAGTTGCGATTTGGCAGATTGTGTGTGGGATTCAGTGGAAGAATGGCAAGATTACTAGATTCAATAACGGATCGAAGGGTGGCGGAACGGGAATCATTTTTTAATAAACAGGTGTTAAAGTCACCCATGACTATAGTATGACTGTACGAGGGGGTTAGGTTTTCTAAGAGTACTTCGAGCGAAGAAAAATAGTCGACTCGTAAGGAGGGACTGTAAAATACACCGAGAAGTAATTTTGTGTTGTGGAGACAGATTTCAACGAATAAATGCTCGCCAGCATTTGTGGGTGGGGGCTGAGGTGACATATTTACTATGGAGAAAGGGATGTGAGATCGGATATACATGGCCACTCCACCACCACGTCCACATATGCGATCATTCCTTACCAGCTGAAAGCCTGGTAGTGAATACGATACCGTGGACAGGCACGGCTTGAGCCACGATTCTGATACAAGGATTGCGTGGACATTCGTACAGTCGAAGGTTGTCAGCATATCAGAGAAATGGGCCGGAATGCTTTGCGCGTTGATATGAACGACATTGAAATTCCTGGGAACATCGGAGAAATTATTTGAGAGTGTATCTGCTAGCGAAGGAACACTAACGAAACTTGCATCATCACTAGATGCTGAGAAATATTCATCAGCATCACTATGAGTGTTGGATGACGTCATATATGAAATTTAATATGAATACATAAATAAATACAAAAATATATTTTTACTAAATCTAAAATTTGTTACTAAAACTAATTCAATTTAAATGTCTGCCGGTTACATGCTATTATAGTAATTGAAATACCAATAAAGTAAAAGTTTCTGCAACATAACAAAACTATACACCGGCATTCCGGTGTATAGTTTTGTTGTTTCAAAAAAAAAAAATATAAAAATAAAGGAGAAGAGAAAAAAATTAACAATTAATTTACACACTAAAATTAAAGACTATTATTCAAAAATATTAAAATGGTAAAATTATAGCTAAAAGACTGATATCCAAATTATTTGAATGCAACACAACCACTAAGACGTAAACTGGAACGCAATCCCTATGTCACAATATGACAGCTTACTCTTACTCAATTTGATTGACAGAACAGAATTGTTTACCAAGTAATACCAACAATTTATGAAAAAGAAAATAATTATTATTGAAAATAAGGTAAACAACCATAGTATCGTATGGCAGATGCAAGTATCGCGTAAGCGTACAATGTGCAGCTATGGTACTTAGAAAGCGAAGTGCATTATGCGGCTTATGATTACACTTTCAAACAAACACTTTAGTGACACACCAGTGATTTACTTTTTAGCTGTACGCCTGGTCTTAGTCCCTGTAGATTTAGTAGCTGCTACTGGCTTCACCACATCGTCGCCAATAGCGTCGAGTTGAGTGAGTGTCGTTATACGATACTTAATATCACCGGGACCTGTAACGAGGATAACACCCTCCCTAGTCCAGCATCTGGCTATGCCGAACCTTAGACGAGCAGACATAAAGACATCATGCCTCGGTTTTGTTAAGAATTCCGAAACTGTGACCCCTGTGCCCTTTAAATTTGCTTTGGAAAACCATACGGAGTCTCTGGTAGTGACTTCGTGAAATTTCAAAAGTATAGGCCTGGGCTTACCAGACGATGAGAGCCGACCCATCCTTCGAATCCTCTTTATATCATGTGTACTGAAACCGCTCACCTTACACTGTTCGCTAACAATTTTAGTAGTCACTTTTGCAACATCTTCATCTTTTTCCTCGGGTACCCCGTGTAGCAGTAGCATCTTCCGTCTGCTATGAGTCTCCATATTGTCTGCAGACTGTGCCAATATTTGGACCTGCTGTTGGAGGTCATTAAGAGCCTGGAGGACAAACTTTTTGAAGGCTGTAAACTCCACTTCAAGGTTGGTGGCCGATGCAGATGAGTTGGTTCCTCTTTGGATCTTGTCTCTTGACTCAAATTCAGTCATACGGGAGTTGAACAGAATATTCATGTCAGCGATAGATTTCAGCACGGACTCCATATTATTTGTTAAAGATCAAAGTTGATGAAACTTGTAATGCAGGGATTAATAACACTTGCACCAGCAGACAGTTGTATTAGTTGGTAAAAAAGGTCATGAGTAGTCAAAATTAATGGTAAAAACTATTTTAATTATAATTTTTAAAAAGAGCTTAAAATTTTCTGTGTGCACTTGAGAACTACCCACAATGTATTGTCGTGAACTACCCACAATCGTCTGAAGAAAGAAACTACATTTAACGTAGTTTCTTTCTTCAGACGATTTAATAATTTTTTTGAGCACAAAAGCGGTTATTGTGACTAAACCATGATAGTTAGATATATGCTCTCGCGGACTTTTTTGTAGATCTTAATGGGACCTACAAACCCGTAATACATGATTTTGTTCTATTGTCAATACCTTTTGCAGCGCACGCAAAAATAGGTTTTCGAGTTCACACCTTGGGTTACAAAATAGCAATTTTCTTACGGATCTCAAATTTTTAAAAAAATAAAATATAGCCTATAGCCTTCCTCGATAAATGGACTATCCAACACTCAAAGAATTTTTCAAATCGGACCAGTAGATCCTGAGATTAGCGCGTTCAAACAAACAAACAAACAAACAAACAAACAAACTCTGCAGCTTTATAATATTAGTATAGATTGCGCGCGTTGTGTCCCTACTATATGTAACGTGGTGATGATTACCTGACTAAACATTCTCTTAGATGTGTAATATCACCTTGAAAACGAATATAATTAAATGTGCTGATTAGAATTATTTTATATTATAGAGAGCCCTCCAAAAAACATTTTCTAAATATCTTTAATGTACAGAATTGGACCTGTTACATTTTTATTATAAGTATAGATTTTGTTAGTATTGCATATAATAAACGTTAAATGATAAAGCAAGGCAAGGAGTTAAGTAACCGGTTTTAGGTAACCGGTCTGCATACTGTTTTAACGTGGGAGAGCCACGCTTCGGTATGCATGGGCCGGCTCGACCGGAGTGATACCACGGCCTCACAGTAAACCGGGGTAAAACAGCGCTTGCGCTGTGTTTCACAGAGTGAGTGAGGATACCGGAGGCCCATACCCCAACCCCTCCCCCCATCCCCTTCCCCATTCACCAAAGGCTGGCAACGCACTTGTGACGCCTCTGGTGTTGCGGGTGTCCGTGGGCGGCGTTAATCGTTTACCATCAGGCGATACGTCTGCTCGTTTACCGCACATTACATAAAAGTCACACAACAGTCTTCTAGCATAATTAAGGAATCACGATAGCTATGTAGATGAAAGTTTTTTTTTTAAATAAACATGCTTCGATTCGTCATATTATTATAAGCAAAGCGTGGAAACTAAAATAAACTTTTGTAACTATAATTCAGCCATGGTTCATTCATACAATAACAAAAACGCATAACATTGAAACGCTTGTTGTCGTGTTTATCTGTATTATTGCTCGCGTTATACAAATGTGAAACATCACTTTAAAGTGATTCCGAACAATATCGTTACATCACACGTTCGATGTAATATTTATGAAGCATACAAATGTGTGCTTAAACAAGAAATAAAGGATTCCATCGCGACACGGGGAAGGTGAAGGGGCTGGTGTGAGCAGCGCGTGCCCTCGCGCCACCGACACGAATGTTTGCATTCGAAATTATGTTATAAATATCTCTTAGTTATTTTTATGTACGACACTGGAACAAATCGTGTCGTATTTGTAAATTTATGATAACTTAATTTACCTGGACAAACTGAAACTACTACACTATTTTTTCAAATAAAACATAAAAATTAATATATAATAGTTTAGTTAAGAAAAAATAAGGATTCCTTTGTATATTACCCCTTAGTGGTCATGGTCAAATACCCACTAATCTGTTTTTTTTTCTTAATTTTACGTTATTTTCTCTCAATACTTTACACAGTGAGGTTATAAACTTGTAGTCTATCTGTCATCTACAACCCATAACATCCCACTGCTGGGCTTGGGTCTCCTTTCAGGAGAATGTTAAGGCCATACGTTTATCATAAGTTTATCTTTAATTACCAATAATTTCAAAGAGCTGACATCCATGTATCACGTCTGAGAAATTACAGATTAGCAAACTCACCAGGTTCAATCCTCTGTATCTAAGACAACCAGTGATATTGTCTACGCGCGCGCCTCATCGTCGACAGGCAGAGGGGCTGGGGGTGCGCGGGGCGCACCGAATCATCGAGAACTCTCGCCGCCGCGCCGCGGCCGGCCCTTCACTTCGCTTCTCGCCCGCTGCGACTGCGCATACTTGTAAATATTTTTCACACATTGTTATCGTCAAAATTAAACGGTTTCTGCGCAATAGTACAAGAATTTTATTCTACCAGTACCACCAGATAGGAACCGCCTAAACAGATATTATCCTCCACACGTTATTACTACATCGGCGGAGGCTTATGCTGTGGCTTAACTTTTACGATCTACGTAACCTGCATGGTACTTCGAGCCATAACATCATAGATTATAATTTCCGTCAAATAATAACTTCTGTAATAGAGCATAATTAATTGAAGATGCGTTTTAATCTTAAAAACACATAATCTAAATATATAAAAAGTAATGTGACTGACTGTCATACCCAGAGATCAACGCACAGCCCAAACCGCTTAAGCTAGAATCCTGAAATTTTGCATGTAGGTTCTTTCTATAACGTAAGTGAGCACTAAGAAAGGATTTTTTGAAATTCCACCCCTAAGGGGGTAAGTCAGGGGATGAAAGTCTGCGTGAGCGAAGCCGCGTGTAAAAGCTAGTTATACATATACAATCACTTGCCCTGACTCATTCTTAAACGCGAACCTAAACTACAGACTGAACATTATGTCAAGGAATGCTTTAGAGTTGTAAACACCAGTAAAAATATTTTTAGAAATTTTACTCCTAGAGATAAAATTTTGGGGATTGTAAAAAGGGATTAAACGGTTTTTTAAGGTTTCTTATTTTCAAAGTTAGAAACACTAAATAATTATAATCACGCTAGCAAAGTTGCTAAAGACAGTTTCATTCAATATTTTTATGGTGTAAATGACTATGTGATGTGATGGAGTCGACCTATGTGTTCTAAAGCATGGTTTTGTAACGGTTAAATATCTCTAATATGATGTAAATGTGGTAGTTACGATGGAGATCAGGACGATAACCAGTAATATTTATTTTCACAATTAAAAGCGTATGTACGTATCTTGTTCCTATATGTTTCCAAACAAATCGAATCATAACTTTGCATACAGTACTAACTGCATTGTATGTCAGAAGAGGAAATTGGATGGTCATTACAGTAATTTACTGCACGTAGTGGGCACCACGTTTGCGTGTAAGCACTGTGACATAGTTCTAAGTTGTGTTGTTTACTGATATCGTATGAGTAATGTTTATGACGCAAGTACTTCATTGTTCTTGAGTTGCGTTTACGTATAAGAAATTCTTGAAAGGAATCCTTTTTAGGGTTTCGTAGTTCACACAAGAAACCTTTTTAGATTCACTTTGTCCGTCCCTTTGTTTGTTTCTTCACACATAGTTTAGTTTTAAGATTATGATACATACTTATATTATAAATTCGAAAGTTTTTCTGTCCGTTTGTCTGCATGTTACGCTTCCAAGGCTAAACCGCTGCACCAATTTCAATTAAATTTGGCATAAATATCTTTTTGTTGTTGAGGACCGGTATAGGCTACTATTTAGCTCGATAACCGACATACACGCAGTCGGAGCTAGTGCACATATATACATATATTAATCACGCTGACAAAGTAATTAAATAAAATTAGAATATGAATTTCGGGCTGTCTTTCCTACAGAGCATGGTCTTTCCTATATATAGACTGCGATTTTTTAACATCTATCCCATATGTACTTAATATTTTAGTTTCAGACTAATGTTTATAAAATTTATAAACTGTACTCGTAGTATAATTAGCAGTGGACGACGTTTTACTGAGAAAAAGAAGAAATAATTCATGATAAACTTTTAATCGCAGTAGGTGATAAAGATGGAATGGTGCACAGGAACATAGTGGTAACATCTTCTAATACGTTTAGCATTGTAGTTCAACAGATATATAAATACAGCTGTCTGTATATATCACGCCCAGTCAATAGTAACGGTCACTAACTAAACTCATCAACGTACGCTGTATAAATTCCAGGCGGCGTTATAAACATAAACTATGTCAATTATTCAGCGCACTTTAGTTTTACTATGTGTTATGTGGAAACTGTTGACGCGCTACATAAGAACGTTACATAATAGTTCACGTACACATTTCATAAATACTGTTGTAATATAGAATTGTAATATAGTTGTAATATAGAATTGATATAGGACAAATTAAAACCTTTTTTTGATGGAGAGGCCTATGTGCAGCAATGACCTGATAAATGCTGTTGATATAATGATGATGATGTAAATTAATAATAATAATAATACTAGCTGAGCGTAGTGGTGTTACAAAAAAGTAAAAAAGTAAAGTTAAGAAAGTAGCGTACATTACTCCTTATACTACAAACTATCTGCTAGTGAAAATCTCGTCAAAATCGGTACAGCCGTTCCAGAGATTAGCCGGAACAAACAGACAGACAAAAAAATTAAAAATGTTATTTTAGTTTAAGTACCGTGTATTCATAAATATGCATTTAGTAAAAAGCGGTTATTATAATATTACATACAGACACTCCATTTTTTTTTATTGAACAGGTGTCAAACGGGCGGACTTATCGCCTGATGGTAAGCGATTACTATATAAGGGTCATTCTCCGAACGCTTGAAAAAACGTGTCCAGATCGATATCTCTTTGAATTGATTACTTACTATTTCAATTTTTTCACATGTAATAGAAAGTTTGAAAATAATAGGGGGGCCTATGTCCTTTTTTAGATAAATTAAGTAGAAGTAAGTAAAAAAAAAAAACTTACTAAAATATTGACCTCGGTGGCGCGTCCGAACCCTACGTTGCAGCGGAAATTATTTTTTTAATTTTTTTCTCTAATAAATTACGCTATTTTGCATGTGTTTACAAATGACCAAATAGTTATTTGTTCATTTTATATTATTATTAAATAATGTATGCCACATTAGAGAAGATACAACAGATTGTATACACGTACGACGTTTTGAGTTGATATCAGTGGCGCGCACCGATCTGCTCATATTTCTTAAACTAAACTGTCTGTGAGGATAGTTATTGGCGTTAGCTGAAGCATCAGTCGTGTCGTGGCAGCAACGAAGAAACCATGGCTGTACATAGTGTACATCTTATGGTCGCCTTTTTATAGAGGTAAGTAACTGATTTCGCTGGCTTGGTATACTAAAAATTTGATTTCGGTGAACCCTTTTTTTCATGTATACTTTAAACTATTATAATTTAAAATATAAAAATAGTATATATTACAGTAATAGATTTTATATATATTTTATATATTACAGTAATAGTAGAAAATGTAAATATTAGCATTTTAAATTATTTTTTACGTTATTTACAAAATACCTTAATATTTTGATTTCAGTGGCATTGAATTCGGTGTTTTCCGTGGCAATGTGTCCACCTTCTAATTAATGCGTCCACCTTCTACTAAATGCGTCCACCTTCTACTAACTTTTTAAGACCGTAAATCATGAAATATGTATCTTGTTCTAGTATTGTCATTATGTCAGATTCTAAGCAAGGTCACTTAAATAATATGAAAATATAATTAACATTTTTGATTTCGGTGAAAATAAAGTTGATTTCGGTGGTCGCCATTTAAAAAAAAAATTCTTCGTAACCGTTCATTCAATAAGAGTGCCTCTAGTACAGATATTTTTCAAATAAAATACAGTATTTGAATTTCTTACTAATATATTGAAATTTAGAAAAAAAAACAGCCACCGAAGTCAACCGAATAATGAGTTACTTGAGAAATACCCATAAATATTATTATATTATTTATTTGTATAGAATTCTATACATATGCATATAATAGATAAATTACACCCAGACATAAAATATTCGCGCTCATCACACAGACATTTGTCAGGACAAATCTGATTGAACCCACGATTCCATCAGATTGGACAGGACTGATTGACCTCTGACTTAGGTCAGTAGTCAGGATCACTAACAACTATACCAACGTCAAATGAATAGTCACTCGTGGAAGAGCCATGCTTCGGCATATATGGAGTAGCTCGACCGAAGTGATACCTCGACCTCATAGAGCACTGGAGCAAGCAATACTTCCATTGTTTTTCAGGTTACTGGAGACCAGGTTCGATTCTCTATTCGAATTTAAAATAATATACCAAAGAATACTAGATTACACCTAAGTCTTACAGGGTTATCTGGTTAAACGAATGATCATTCATTTACAAATGTAAGGTATAAACAAGTTAGCATAAATTAAACTTAACAAGATATATTTTAGTTGTGAGTACAATCGTAACTGTTCCATGTCTGGAAAATGCGCCATGCATCACTGGAGGATAAATTCACCTGAATTTATACGCACTTACGTCGACGTTTTATTTGCTTGACTTCGGCTTCCTGCCTCCCCCCGCTCATCTCACCCCCTGAGTCACCCAGCTCGGTCCGACACTGCAAGTTCAAAGCTGAAATATTCAAACGGCACTACCATGTTTATTGAAAGGTATCTCGTACACGACACAATATTAAGACGAGAGGCTCGGGGAATAGCGTTGCAGTGCTGAGTGAATAAATCTTGGATACTTGTTGTTCTAGTGCCCGATTTTTTTTTCAGGTTTGTAGAGAGTAATGTTTTGGGACTAAACATTGATTTTTGTGAACTCAAATAATGAAATACCTGTGGGGGAACGGGTGATATGTCCCTCCAACACAAAGAGAGGATCCTCCGACCAGGCGAGGTGATCATGCCTGGCGGGCCAACTGCCCAACGGTTGATGTTGTATGATAATCGGCGCGAGAACTTCTATTGCGCGACTTAGGATTGGTAGTTTCTTCGTTTCCTTCGTTACTCCGTTGTTCGACGTATCTTGGGTAGATGGCGCTGTAGTATGTTATGTTGTTGTTGCGCTGTATGTGGAGATCGCCACATACCAATATACGATTGTATTCATGATAATTTTTACAGTTTTTTATCACTTTCATAACTATACTGACAGACTAGTCTGTAGCTGCGGCTTTCTGTATGTAGATTACAATGTGAGTTAAGGCCTTTCTATTGTGTTGTAAAAATAAAAAATATAGAAATATGATATTTCGTTATTTAAATCAGTGTCGCTATTGATAATAAATAGCTAACGTTAAAAGTATGTAACAGTTTTTCTGTTTCGCCTTATAAGTTGGACCTTCCCCATATAGTGAGCCTTTGATGGATCACGTCACATGGCTGGAAGCGCTGACGGCACATCATGTCGCGACTCGCATCGCGTCACGCCATTTAACCACCTCAGTGGCACTGTATTATTTTGTCCAGTAAATATTGGTCAAATATGATATTGTTCTACTATGTAACCTAGATTGATTTAGCTGTCGAACACGATCGTGATTATCATTAAACACTATTCGCAATCTGCAAAATTTTATACATAAATGAGTCTACTGATTTCACATAAATTTTTCAGTTTACATTCATAGTTGCACCGAAATAATGGGTCTTTACCTATGAAATTGCCGTTTTGTATGCAATAAGTGAAAGTACTTATTTTTTCAAACTTTTTTATTTCTGTTATTCGAAGTAATCACCCATGCAATCGACGCATCTTTGCCAACGCATTGGCAGTTTATTGATGCCCTTCTTGTAAAAATCAGCTGGACGGGAGGCAACAAACTCTTCAAAGGCATTTTGTACTGCCTCTCGGGAATTAAATTTTTTACCCACTAAAAAGTTAATTTTGGAAAAAGTAATAGTCGGTAGGTGCAAGGTCTGGTGAGTATGGCGGCTGAGGGAGAGCTTCCAACCCCAGCTCTTGCAGCTTGGAGACTGTCTGTTGCGCAGTATGGGGTCGCGCGTTGTCGTGAAGGAGCAGTGGGGACGACCGATTGACCAAAGCTGGTCGCAGATGTGCAAGCTTCTCCATCATTCTCTCCAGTTCTTCACAGTACACATCTGCATTAATGCTCATGTCGTTTTGTAAAAAGCTGTGGTGAATCACACCCGCACTCTAGTGGTGGTCTACCACCAAACAGTGACCATCACCTTTTTAGAGGTCATTTGTGGTTTAGGGTATTGCTTTGGTGCTGAACCAGGGTCTAACCAACTAGCTGAGCGCTTTCGATTGTCGAACAGAATCCATTTTTTGTCACACGTAACAATTCGTTTCAAAATTCCTTCATTTCTTTGCCTGTTGAGCAGCCCAAGGCAGGTCTCGACACGTACGTTGCGCTGGCGATCGTTAAGGTCGTGGGGCACCCATCTATCAAGCTTTTTTACCTTGCCAGTTTGGCGCAAATGTCTCAATATTGTTTTGATGCTTACATTAAAAGCTGCTGCTAGCTCAGCTGTAGATTGAGTTTCGTCAGCTTCCACAATCGCCTTTAATTCATTATTGTTCACCAAAGTCTCCGGACGACCACGAGCTTCATTTTTCCAGACAAAATTTCCAGAACGGAACCGGGAAAACCAATAACGGATTGTGCGTTCGTTTGTATTGTTCTCTCCGTAAACGTTTTTGATGTTACGTGCCGTTTGTGTCGCGTTGATGCCACGACGGAACTCATATTCCATAATTACACGAATTTTAAAGTATCCATTATGACGAAAAATATTCAAATGTAATGAAAATACAACGCTAATCAAAAAACAAAAGACTGAGTTTGTAAATAGAATGTCATGGTTTTAAAACAAAATTAATTTGAATTTAGAATACAGAGCCATTACAAACTTTTTTTTATTTGAAATAACCAGTACTGAAGAAAGGCAATTTCAAAGGTAAAGACCTAATATTATGATAGTTAAATCTAAATTGTATTGTCACTTTACCAACCTGTAGTTTCAGGTAGTAGAGTTTCAGTCTGAGTGATTGTGAAATAACGGAATCACGAAGATATTCTCATATTTTAATAGAAATTAATTAAATCCTATGTTCAAAGGTAATTTAAAAAAACGAAGATAAAATAAACAAAACTAGACTTCAGACATTATTTCAGCTTTATAGAAATAATAAAGCTTGTCATAAGGTGTCTTATTACGGCCTATCCCTATCAGAAATTATTCGAAACATTGGATACGTAGCTCCATATTTAGTCATAATTATGTTAAAACACTTGAATGTAAACCCTTCCTCTATTTACATAAATAGCAAAATGTGTACGAAATACTCCGCGAATGATTGAATATTTAATGCTTTTAAAACTATTAACAAAATAAGGACAGAGTTGAAACATATTAAAATATATATAAATAGACAATCTGAAAGTTCCGCAGGTGTTATGAGCTCACTGCACAAGTGATATTCTATAATGTAATAAGATTATATTTCGATATAAATAGAGTTGGGATATATTAAACCCATTCTGTATTACGTATGAGATCGCCATATACCTACTTACACATCTAGTAGTACCCACTTTCACACCATGTGATTTAAATATTTTTCTCAATTTTATTAATTCCATTACCGACCAAAGTAATAACAATAAACGCGTTGTAATTGTTACAAAAATGTAACCTTTTAAAATTAAAATAAACTCATGATAAAATGCAAATGAGGATAGCTTTATGGGGAACACGGTTGTGTAATCAAAACAAATGATTACCCGTGGCCATTAACCAACAGTATTAAATAAGTTTTTTTTATGTATGACTTTGCCGTAGTGACTCTATAATGCCTGATGGAAAGCAGAATCCAAGTGTGGTGGTCACCATACTCACTGCGAATGCAGACAATGCAGCATGGTGCCATCATTGTGCCTCCTGTCGCGCAGTCACCATCGAAACATGAAAGCATGAATGCTGTCATTTTAGGTTGTCTTCTGTGAGAGGGTAGTACCGCCCCGGTCAAGCCGGCCTGGTCATGCTGAAATCAATGACAGATAATGACCATAAGTGGCAATCATACATCTGAAACCTACAGAAAGGAAAAGTATATTCCTTACTTCCAGAACTCTAACATAAATAACAAATTTGAAATAAAAGTATAAGATTTTATGGCTGTAAATATTTCGGTTAAATATTCCCAATAAAACAAACAATTAAACACGCTCCTATAAAATTTCGTGTCATCTTTCGCAAGAATTGTTCGCGAACGGCACCGTAACAAAAATATTATTGTATGTACACAGTATCACGAAATAGCTGTACGTATGGGAACAAAATCATCTGGTGCCGGCTCATTGTAAACTTTGCAACACAATCTACCCTTCGCATAATAATTACCTTTACAATTTCCATCTTAAGCCAATAGAAACAAGAGCGAGGCGAGTACAAAGGAGCTGTAACAAGACGGTAAAGAAATTTCTTAAGTAAAGTTTCTCAGCTAATATTTGTGGTACATTTTCGCAGAATACATTTAATACAATCATAACATTAGATGTTGTTATAAAGTTTGAACAAGGATAAACTTGTGAGCGAACGGTATGGCGTAGGTACTGACGCAGCGCGCGTGTCGTGGAGCACGGTGCGTTGTTACATTTAGACTGTGTCATGCTCACTTTGCGGCTAATGAGTGGTACCGCTGCGAGAGTGTCACCGGCCGTTCCTACCGAAATGCAACTGTTTCTCATCGTTGAGGTAAATTGTTTATAGGAACAAACTTAAACGGCTGACCGTGTGTGTGATTTTGACAGCCTCAGTCATGCAATGGTTGTGTATGCGACTGCTTTCCAGAGAATTCGGGTTCAATTGACGGGTCGGAGCAAAATAAATGTTTGTATGATCTGCAAATATTTGTTGATATCGTAATCTTAGTATTTTCCATGTAAATGAATTTATAAAAGAAAGTAAAAAGTATTCTATATATATATAATTAAGATTAATTTCATAAAAATATAAGCGAATTGTCTTCAAATCGCTCTCCTATAAAATTACTATAATGTTAGTTGACTCAGTATACTTAGGAGGTATTTCGCATGCACGACTCACCGCCGTGCATCGTATACTGAGCCGCAATACACTTGTGACGATGCGTCCCCCCACACACCCCGCGTATACAGGTACGATGTCAGTTGAATGAGTATACAATATACGATTCTATCTGATGTTGAAATTGATTTAGTATACGCAAAATTATCTCAGTAATACTGTTCTTTTTAATTTTTTTTAACACTATCATAAAGATCATAGATTATTGTATACATTTATTTAAAAATCATATAATACCTAAATTTGCTAGTTGACTCAGTATACGTAGGATGTATCGAGAGAATGCACCTGTTTGTGCACACATTTGTGCACTGTAATGTCTTCTGCGTAGTTGACTGTTCTCCGATGAGACTGGCCATAGTGGCCGTAATCGGCCAGGAGTACATCAACATAATTTTTTAAGAGCCCGAAAATGACTGCTCTGCATGATGAAAAGCATGAGCAGACTGCGCGATTGGTCTAGTGGTTTCAGCGGTCGCCACGACGCTTGCTACTGCGTCAAGTGATCCTCAAATTGTTGTTCTAAGTCTGGGTGTTCTTTGTGTCCGTTTCATGTATGTTTGTAAAGTCCCCCGCGACACAGGATGTTTATTCCTAATGCGGGAGTTGTCATTTAAAAAAGAAAAGAAATTAAAGAATCCAAGGATGTTCACCAACCTCATTGCGAAGATGAACAATGCAGCATGTCGACCCACCCTATAGCGGCCTAGGTAGAGATGCTTTTTCACGCCCCGCTTTAAGAACCCGGGATCATAGTGGCAGGGAAACACGTGCAGCGGTAGTAAATTCAAACTACAAGATTAAGATACGATCAAATATATATTTTTTGTTGCTCTATTTCTATTCTTTTTTGTCATATGAATTTATTGATAAACTACTTTACCAGTGTACGGTACAAGCTCAGCATAGCTTGAGATCAGACAGGCGCGTGGAAGAATTGTAATGGTCTTATTATTGTGATAACTATAAATTCTCAAAATTAAAAAAAGCCCCGACATGATAACCTGAGTTCCCTTTAAAAAGTAAAAAACACGTTATGCGCTTTCATTTGAGACCCCACTCGATGATATTTTTGCAGTCATTCGGTTGTTCTTCCCCACTTTAACCCCCATAACTTTTAAACAACTCAACCGATTTTCATGTAACATGTCTAAGAACAGTTGCATGTAACTCACCTTTCATACAAAAAAAAACTAAATTGAAATCGCTTCATTCGTTCGCGAGCTACGGTGCCACAGACAGATAGACAGACACGGCAAACTAATAACACCCTTCCTTTTTGGTCGGGGGTTAAAAATAAAAGAACAGCTGCACGGCAAAGATTAGTAGATGAATTTAAACTTATAAATTTTAACCAATAAGAAATTCCCTACGTTGATAAGCTGTGCCTTGAAGTCAAATAATTATGACATGAATCGTAATATCGAATATAGGTGTGGAGATAGGTAATATGAAGTAGTTCGGTGTGTGTAAAAATTACACCGCCCCTTAATAACAATATGTGATTAGTGTAGCGTCCACAATTACCGTCTATTGGTAAGTACTGATATAAATCTATTGATGACTATAATATTACAGCTCAGCTCATAGAAAGATACTATGAACAGATGAATGAACAATAAAGAAGTAATAGTGAGTTTGCTCTCGTATTTAGTACTTGCCACTAATTTATAAACTTTAACTTTAAAGTATGTAGTAGGTAATAATAAGGTCCACAACACAGGTACAAATAATTACACCAACATTTTTAAGCTATTGCATAACTTTTATCGCGGGCTTTGAGGCCTTTGAGCGCGGCGACCGAATCAAGAAATTCCGTAACGTAACGAAAATAAAACCTGACACCCGAAGCTCGCACTGATCGAGACGAGCTGCTCCGAAATCTGTCTGTTTCTGTCACGCACGAACAAAACAGTCTGGGTTTGCGCAAGTATACTTGAACGTGTATGTTCGGCTTAAGCAGCTGTTCGTGAGAAAGTATATAGATGTATAGGTATCTATTATATCTTTGTAATGTCACACTCACCGCATGTGCGTAAGTATACATGTTCAAAGAAAAAAAAATACTGTGAATAAAACAACCCGTTCATTAACGAAGACATTTATTAGGAATAGTCTAAACCTTTTATAGTATGCTCTGTAACAAAACCATATCGCTACTTAAAAAAATGATCAACGCCATCTAGTGACGATGTTGGTACTAATTTAATAGTTTAGTATTTTTCATTTACAATGTTATACTACTGCATAAAAAAAATAAAAAAATAAAATATTATTATTGCATGAGTTGAGAAAAAATGCTATGCAATAGCTTTACCGCGGCAGTCCCCGAGTGCCACACGTCTTTTATTAATATAATAATCTCTTGGAATTTGCTATGAAGACAGCACTCAGATATCACTTCGTACTGGTTCATATACTGCCTCGTCTATAGAGGTAACTAATGATAAAACACTACTAGCAACTATACTTTAGGAAAAGATCCTTGTACCAAAAGTTTTCAAGCGTTTCACGGGCGTCGTCAAGACTTGGATTGAGAAAAACAGGGTCACTCAATGTCATAGAGTTTACGATAAGTTGCTCTATTCCTATTCATTTAATATGTCATTAGTCACTATATCACAACTAAGTATGTGTCATCTTTCCCAATTCAAATTGAATTTTGGAAACAATTATGAAGGCTTGTCTTTAAAATTCATACAATATTTATGACATTACGTATATGTCATCATGATCATCATCATGAGCCCATTGCAGTCCACTGCTGGATATAGGCCTCTCCCAAGGAACACCACAGAGCACGGTCTGTTGCTTTTTGCATCCAGTCGCTGCCAGCCATCCTATGCAAGTCGTCCCGCCATCTGGCCAGAGGGCATCCCACACTACGTTTGCCAAGATGTGGTCTCCACTCCAGAACGCGCTTACTCCAGCGGTTGTCAGTTCTGTGACATATGTGACCAGCCCGTTGCCACTTCAACCTACTAACTTTCAGAGCTATGTCGGTCACCTTGGTTCTCTGACGAATTTCTTCGTTGCGAATTTTGTCTTTCAGAGAGACTCCAAGCATAGCTCTCTCCATGGCACGTTGAGCGACTCTAAGCTTATGGATTAGCCCCACAGTCAGTGTCCACGTCCGGGCACCGTACGTCATTACAGGGAGGACGCACTGGTTGAAGACTTTCGTCTTCAGGCACTGTGGTATATCTGACGAGAATATGTGATTTAACTTCATAAATGCTGCCCAGCCCAACTGAATCCTTCTATCGGCTTCCTTCTCGAAGTTGTGTCTACCTAACTGCATAAGTTGCCCGAGATAGATATATTCCTTGACAACTTCAAGCGGCGTGCCATCAATGATTACTTGTCCCGGAACGACTAGGTCATTGTACATGATCTTCGTCTTGCTCAGGTTCATACGTATATGTATGTCAGTCTAATCTAGTTGAACTACAAAAGACAAAAACATTTCAACTGGAAGCTGTTTCCACAACAGATATCAGTATTCTGTCGCCGTCCCCGCGGAAAAATATGTTTAACATTATCGCTGGGTTTTTTATAAAAGCTACATGTTATAGAGAACAATATGTGAGACGGGTACGGGCAGCGTCCGATCCAATGATAATAAAATGTGTCAGTGTCAATAAGCACGCGTACACCACAGAATAGGGCTGCCAACGATACGGAATAGCAAATTATACTACATCCACCTTCATTTTGATTCTCTAAACTAACTTCGTATAGCCAAATTTGAGACTATACTTATACTGTTTCTATTGAATAAATGTTGTAGTAGTAATTTTCCTACCTCTTTTTCTTCAGGTTGGCATTTGCCGGGTTACGAGGCATGAAAGGTAAAATGTTAGATGCAGTTAATTGCTCTAGTCAATACTTTATTTCTACTCTTTTTCGAAGGAAACGAGTATGTATTTATTTTTATTTATTTATTCATAGGGATAACAACAGCTGTCACTCTTAACTTAATTTACTAAACTATAAATACATGTATAGCCAATAATAGTTATCCACAGTAGATTAACATAAGGTGGATGAACGATATGAACATAGTACAGAAATAATTATGCATGATGTTAAAATTTTATTGGTAGACTCTGGAGAGGGATTTTAATAAATTTAACAATATAAATTATATGTAATATATAGCAATGATTAAATGTAAATAAATAAGAATATTTATAAATAAAATTAGAAAAACTAAATTAAATTAATTAAATACCCACAGTATTATTTGAAGACTTACATACATACAATGAAAAAATTATACCATCAGGAAAACCTATCAAACCTGCCACCCAGCGCCGACAATGTAGAGAATTTAACTAGCCCGTGATGAAAGTAATACAGCCAAAACTCTTTTTTTGAAATTATCCTTGGTACCGATGAAAATGTCAACATCACTGAATTCTTTATTGTAAGTACTTAGCAAACGCGATATAACGCAATTTTTCGCGTAATTAGTCGAATGAAATGGAGTGCTAAATAATGTAGATGTCTAGTGCGTTTTTTGGGAACATTAAACTTAATACTTTCTAAAAGCATAGGACAATCTAGCCGTCCTTGTAAAATGTCATATAACAAACCCATATCCATCAAGATACGCCTCTCCTCAAGAGTTACGAGATTATAAGTACTACAAACCTCAATGTAACCATGTGAGCCATGATGAAATTTAAAATTAAGGTGACTGATATATTTCTTCTGAATGCGTTCAAGACTGTCCTTGTGTAAAGCGTAACGTATAAGTAGACTTCACAAAACAAATAGCAGGATTTATTAAAATGTCATGATGCGTGCAACCCTACGCTTGCCGCACTGTCTTGTCGTGTGCGGCAGCGTGACGTGCCGTTTGTCCCGCCCGCGACTATACATCATCGGCTTGATCACGTCGCGGGACGGCCGCGACCGCATGATACACATCAAACGTTATTTATGACGATGACACTGTGTGTGTGTACGGCACTGCGGCGATAGGCATCGATAACCCATAGCTGAAGAGATCTGCATTTTTTTCGAGATGAATGTATAAGCTAAAAGAGGAACTCCAAGATCAGATCTTGTGGTAGTTTTCAGGTCATTGCTGCCATTGATTGGGTAATTGTTAATTGGCTGAGTAACTTCGTCTAATATATACCATGTGTCCCAAAATTCAACGATAAGCGGGCGCCAAAAGGTAGACCTGCTCATGAGTACATAAGGAAAAATAATAAAAATATATACCTAGATTTTTTTTAGTTACAAGAAAAATTTAGAATTTCTTTGAAAATTTACACCCTTCATGATATTTTGAACGACCACGATGACAATTTTTGTGTAACGTTTTTTGTGTAAAAACTGCGTGCAATTTGGTCTTTTTAAGAGTTGTGGTGAATAGTAGCACTATTTAGGTACAAGATAAAAACAAAATCTTAAGCATATTTGAGAAATTGTCATCGTGGTCGTTCAAAATATCATGAAAGGTATAAATTTTCAAAGGTATAAATTTTCAAAGAAATTCTAAATTTTTCTTGTAACTAAAAAAAAACTAGGTATATATTTTTTCCTTATGTACTCATTAGCAGGTCTACCTTTAGGCGCCCGCTTATCGTTGAATTTTGGGACACCCTGTATATTCAAAAATGAATCGGCGAAATGTATGTACGCGCATAACTTCCGATCGGCTGCACCAAATTAAATAATTCTTTTTTATGTATTTATTATTGTTGAGACAAGGTTTGTGTACAAGAAAAAATAAAAAAAAATACGAGACGGGAAGCTGAGACGGATATGTAAATATGGAAAAAAAACATAGCGTTAGGGGACCGCTCCAAACCTAACAATTCAATTACAAATAGTCTAAACTAACCTAACTTAACTAAGCAACATAGATGAATTTAAAAACAAAATTAAGAAAAGAAAACTTTTATAGGCCCTATAGCTTTTAGGTCCCCCAACGCGATGTATTTTTTTTAGAATTATTAATACTCGTACATACTTAGGTACTTTAAGATTGAGTTTCTTTCATTATTTTTTATTTTTTAAAGGGAACTCAGGTTATTGTGTCCGGGGTTTTTCAAAAAAAAAATAATTTAATTTTTATTTTATACTTTTTATAGGTACACAGTTATTATAATATAGATTTTGTTAAGTTGTAAATACGTAGGTTCTTGTCGATAATTTTCAAAATTATATGTTTCATTTATTTTTATTATTTATTTTGTAAAGTGCATATGATATTTCATTTGCGACCCTATATAGGTAAATCTCCCCACCACATATATTTGCAGATATTGGGTATTTTCCCCACTTTTATCCCCATAGTTTTTTCAGGGATCAACAGATTTTCATTGAACATAATATATTATTTTGTAATGTGCACGTGATGCGCTTTCATTTGAGACCCCACTCGATTATATTTGCAGACATTCGGTTATTCTTCTTCGCTTTCACCCCCCACAACTTTTAAACGACTCAACCGATTTTCATCAAACATGTCTAAAAACACTCGCCCGTAGCTCACCTTTCATACAAAAAGAAGTAAATTGAAATAGCTTCATCCGTTCACGAGCTACGGAGCCAGAGACAGACAAACAGACAGACAGACACGTCAAACTTATAACACCCCTCTTTTTGCGTCGGGGGTTAATTAAAATATTCAATATTGTGTTTAACATGTACATACAATGAGTAACCTTAGAACCGTGCAACGGTTGCCGAGAATTAGCGTACTTAATTAACTTGCTCCTTAACGCAGGTTGAGTACAGTCGGCGTTAAATTAAATGAAATGTAAGCAAGCGTGTTAGCCATCAGCCTATCAACTTTAATAGCACACACTCAAGCACTGAGCATTAATATCTCTTTTAGTCATTCATTACTTACTTCTAACTCAATATTATGTATGTCCGTGTAGTGACGAATTATAAGTAAGTAGTGCTACCACGCCTATTCATTTCATCTGTGTTGTAAGAGCCTGTTAAGGAAACAATTTACCCAAAATCACAGCACTGAAAGGACAGGGAAAACTTTAAACTAATTCTATAACTTCCCGTTTGGCCAGCGTTGTAAAGTGGGCCAAAGCTTATTTTCTAAAAAGATGACCAGCCCACTAGTAGACTATTGACGAAAGTTTTTCTGTGACCAGTTGGTGTGCCTTAGGTTACTATTTAATCTATATACTTATAATAAAAATGTAACAGGTCCAATTCTGTACATTAAAGATATTTTGAAAAAAATTTTTGGAGGGCTCTCTATAATCGATACTGAAGCCAAAACTGTATTTTTTTTTTCATTTTTGTCTGTCTGTATCTTGGCCGCGCATTACGCCGGAACTACTGAATGGATTCAAATGAAACTTGGCATGATTTCAGTTCATACTACGAGGTAGGACATAGAATACTTTTTATCCCGAAATTCAGCACGGTTTCCTGGAGAGAGGGGATGAAAGTCAAAATATGTACTTAGTTGTAATTGAATAACACATAGTCCGATTTCATTCATTCTTTTTTTGCTAAAAAGAAAAAAATAAAAGATAACGGGAAAAGTCTTTTTTCTGTCCGCGACTGTACACTGCCTGTGGGAAGCTGTGACAGATACATAAATATGGCGGTACGAAGTTCGCCGGATCAGCTAATTTGGTAATAAAAATATAGAAATATTCTTTTTATATTTAAATATATTTTTACAGAGTGTGAGTATACACATTGTAGCAATACCATTGAAATGATTGCGTTAACGTCTAGCTGAGGAGAAAATAAGCAACACATTAAACATTAGCGCGAAAGCGGCTTAACCGCGCCGGGCGGCGTGGTGCGATGTAGTGGCGTTATAGTCGCGCGCTAATCCGGGATAAAGCACACTAATTCACACTTGTGCGAAATGCCACCCGCCGAGCCGTGACCGCGTCAGAGCACACACTCCCCGAACCCTGTTGGACTACTGAAATATAATGGAAACTATCTAATCTTGTGAATTATGTTGTGACCTTATGAAAGTCAGATTTTTTGTTTATGCTTAGTTAGTAATAAAAAGTAATAGCTACTTCTTCTAACTTTTAAGTTAGAATGTTTTTTTACTAACGAAGAAGTGTACTGACATTTACTTATTAATGACTAGCTGACCCGGCGAACTTCGTACTGCCATATTTACATATCTGTCTCAGCTTCCCACAGGCAGTGTACAGTCGCGGACAAAAAGAACACTTCCCGTTATCTTTAATTTTTTTTTCTTTCTAGCAAAAAAAGAATGAATGAAATCGGACTATGTGTTATTGAATTACAACTAAGTACATATTTTCACTTCCATCCCCTCTCTCCAGGAAACCGTGCCGAATTTCGGGATGAAAAAGTATTTCGGGATAAAAAAGTATCCTATGCCCTACCTCGTAGTATGAACTCAAATCATGCCAAGTTTCATTTGAATCCATTCAGTAGTTTCGGCGTGATGCGCGGCCAAGATACAGACAGACAGACAAAACTGAAAAAAAATAAAACAGTTTTGGCTTCAGTATCGATTATAGAGAGCCCTCCAAAAAAAAGATTCAAAATATCTTTAATGTACAGAATTGGACCTGTTACATTTTTATTATAAGTATAGATTCTCGAAGTGACATCTAGCTTAGACCTAATAAACTAAACGAAACTGTTTTTGGGGTGATGATTCAATAAAGTCAAATACATAGAAATTATAGTTGAACCTAATTAAAGTATTGTTATTTGGGTTTAAAGTAGGTGATAATGTATAATATCACTTTATTTCTCCACAATGGAATCACTAACAAACCTAGAACTAAAAAAAAAAACTAGGTTTGTTAGTGATTCCATTGTTATTTTAACAAAAATGCGCTGTATATGTACATACCCCGCAAACGAACTAAATCAAAAAATCATCTTCAAACCTCTCAATGTTTATGAAAAGATCTATCAAATAAATAATACTCCACACTATGGAGACAAAAAATCATCCCTACTTGTAGGAGGTAATCCAAAAAAAAACGTTATTTTATTATAGCTCTTTCACGACGTAGTAAGTACACATATCCATGCAACAACAACGACTGCAAGGGTTCCGAGACGTGAACTACGGAGCGCTAAAAGGGGATCGATCGATTCCTAAGACAAAAAAATATTGATGATTTATCGATATACATGTATTTAGCGTTGTTAGATTTATTGTTACGAAATACAGTTACAATTCGCCACCGGTTTCGGTTCATAAACTGTCTTTATCTATATCGAGATCATTGGTTCCGTTAGATACCGACCCGGGGATGATATAAATTAGTGTAACGGTCGTGGTTCGCTAGGAAACCTTTTTAACTTTATGCAAGTTAGGCCATAAATCGACTAAGAAAGACATCTCGACCTGCAACTACACACATCAAAAGTGTCTAGGGATCAAGCATTTTTATGCGGATTTCTTGAGATTGAGATGTGGCTTTGGCCCTGGCCTGCTCAGTCGCCAGACTTGAACCCGATTGAGCATGCATGGGATATGCTACAGAGAAGAGCTCTGCCGAATATGGAGGGTATCCAGTCGCAAGAAGACCTTTTTTTGTTGTTGCAACGAACATGGGCGGCCATTCCACAGCGTGATTTGGATGAACTCATTTTGAGTATGCCAAACCGATGTTCTTGTGTTAGTGTTCGCAGTAGAAATACGGATTATTAATTGTTTAAGTTACCTAATAAAATTTTAAAGAAAACTGTTATTTCAGTCTTTTTTTCGAACTTTAATGTTAGTGGTTCAAATGTCAAAAATCCTTTTATTAGGAAAATGGCAAATTTCTTTATTAATGCAAAGGTGACTTAGTTTATCGTTACTGTGACAAACGAAAACACTTTATTTGATGAATCCTTAAAGAAAATTTTAATTAATATCAACCAGGAGAAAAGTTATTGCAAAAATATATGTTGATCCCTAGACACATATGTTGATCCCTAGACACTTTTGATGTGTGTACATAATAGAGAGACTAGCCATTACAGAAAGGCATATGAAAACCCCTAATCTAGCTATCTAGGCGATGGGTTATCGAAACGCAAAGTCGTGTTTACGCAAAAAGTTTACGCAAATGCTATACACAATAATAAATAAGTTAATATTTCGGATATCTTGCACACAACGCCATCTAGTTCCAAACTAAGCAGAGCTTGTGTTTTGGGTGCTAGACAACTGATAAAAATACATATTTACTTTTTTTTTGTAAATACATATATATTATACATAGAAATCACCCAAAATCCGAAACACATATTTACGGATCATACAAATATTTGGTCCGACCCAGAATCAAACCCCAATGCGCCACACATACTTATCATATACGGACACTATTATTCGCGTACAAAACATATACAAAACAATAACTACGAGTGACGCCGCAGGGCGAGGTTAGTCTAAGAAAAAGTAGCCTAAGTTGCTGCTCATATCATCAGCTATATGCCATTGCAACATTGATAGTTTTTTTTTTCAGTAAATGGCTCCCATTTACTGATAAAGAAAAACTTTTTGTGAATATATATTTGCTGGTTAGCAGTACATTGAATTTTTTATTTTATTTTTTTTAGTTTTATTTATTTAACTAGTAAGGTTTGCAGACATTTAATGAACAATAAATAAACGAATAGTCATAGATCTAACTGTGTACGCTGTACGCGCCTCTTCAATTAGTCGTAGTAAGTGCAGAACTGAATTAGCATAAAGTTTCAAGCTCAGAGTCCCCTCTTTTATTAATCATTTCTTTGTAGATGTTTTAAAGTTCTTCATATAATCATTTATATTTTCATTTAGGTTTCACTCGTTTTATGAGGAGATGGGTCACCTGCACAACTATTACTGTCTTTGGACACCTGGAACTCAAGACTCTGTTGCTGCCCTTTGAGAGAGACCAAAAGGAAAGGGATAATTTAGACTCCGGTTTCTTTATGTTAGATTGTTCGGTTAAGAAGTGAAAATATAAAATACAAACTCACTCTTAGACTATTAATATTAGGAAGAATAAACAAAGCTATAAACTTATGTCGAGACGTTTACGTTTATATATCCTTTAACCTGTGTGTTTTCAACAGAAAACACATTCGCTCAGCTCGAGGCGAGGCAATTATTTGACTCGTTGACGAGGCGTTAATCGTTCGTGTCAAATGTCGAATAAAGAATTTTGGTCCAGTTCTTGAAGTCGGTTCTTTTTTTTTAAATTTGAGATTATTATTTATTTAATAGCCAGTTAGTAATCTTAGTTTAGTGGTCAGTCATTTGTAGACTATAAATTTTATAATATAATTATTCTATTTTCTTTTCTTAGTATAGGAGTCATGCTAGGTACCCATTAAAAAAAACAGCCAATTGCCAAGGCAATTTTATATTTGTTGATTACTCTAACTACATTAGGAGAAATATAGGAAAACGATGATAAAGATGATGCTCAGAATACACTGTTCATTTAATTAATTTTAATATGTTTTTACGTAGGTACTAAGCATACACAAAAACTACCATTTGAATATACACGCAAATAATCTGCATTAAGTTGATAACAAGACAATCTCTGACACTGGAACTGAAGACTCGACCGCCGTAAATGTCATCTAAGTTCATTGACACTTAACAAATTGCCATTTTAATTTCGTACTTCATTTATTATAGATTTGTTAGTAAAATGAATACGAAACACAAACTGCAATGTGTCACAATGTGTAACGATGACGGGGCCCTTCTGCAGCGAGCGCTGAAAGCCGATGTCCGGCGGCGTCGTCACGCGACACCAGCGCACGGTTTCCGTTACCAATTATGGCCGCTGTGGGGCGCCACTGCACAATATTGCATTTGTACAGTGCTGTTTACCTTTAAGTAGCTCACTAAATAGGTTTCAAGTAGCTCTTGTTCTTCGAGTGCATTTTTTATTTCAATTAACTTGTTGTTTATTATTTTTCTTGACGCTTTCTTCAAAAGGCATGAAAAATCTTAAGAATTATGAAAAGTTTGATTAAATTAAAATTAAGAATATTATGTATAAACAAGATTTTAGTTAAGTGTAGTATATGCAGGCTGCGTAAACATTTTCTTTTTAACCCCCGACACAATAAGAGGAGTGTTATAAGTTTGACGTCGATGTCTGTCTATCTGTGTGTGTGTGTCTACTTGTGGCATCGTAGCTCTCAAACGGATACACGATATCAATGTGTTTTTTTTCATTTGAAAGTCAGTTTTCTTGCGGTGGTTCTTAGCTATGTTTGGTTAGTATCGGTCCAGCAGTGTAAGAGCATTAGCTCTTTTCCAAAGTGATGTAAGGCATTTTTGGTGTATGATTACACTTGATTAAGTGCTTGGGTAGGGGATTTTTTTCATTTTTAATTTAATCTTGTATTTAAAAGCAAAAGTAAACGAAAACCCAAAAATATTGACATCCTGATTTTTAAAGAAATCTTTGCAAGTAATAAAGAAAAAAATAATTGAAAATCATGAGCGTTAATAATATTAGGCATCAAAATATACTTATATACCAATAAAACATTTTTATTTAGCGGCAATGAAACAAACCCTTTTTGTTTTTTTGTCAAAATCAATTAATATTGCACTGCACGGTTGGCATAGTGGTTTACCACGCCACCACGGTCGCCACGCCGCCGCGCCACTGTCTACTGCCCCAAGTATTGTGGGTTTAAATCCCACATGGGACTAAACTTTGTGTGATCCACAAATTGTTGTTCTGAGTCTGAGTGATCTTTGTGTCTGTTTCATGTATGTTTGTAAACTCCCCCGCGACACAGGATGTAAATTTCTAATGGGGTGGATGGGGGAAGAAAAGAAAAAAAATTGTTCTTACACAGCCTGGTCCAAGCAGCCATAACTTTAATTTAATTATATTTTCATAATATTGTATCAAAATTATGTACTAAAGGAATGACAATGAGTCACGAAGCACATCATAAAATAGATAACAAAAGTGAAACAGTAACAAGATGTACATTAGCGCACAGAGCACTGCGCTATTACTAGTTAGTCTCATTGTTCTGCGCGATGCTGTACTCGCTGTAAATTCGGCGCGCGGTGACTTAACGACGGCGTAAATACCGCGGCCCGGGGCCCCGGGGCCCGCGGGGAGGGCTCCGGCCCGGTACGGCGGGTAATTTACTGGTTAATTGCACGCCATCTGTTAGACAAAGGGGAGTAACTCGAATCGAGAATTTGATTCCGAATTTCCAGGACGGAAGGTTTTACGGGATGTAAACAAGTTAACTGTTATGATTGAAAAATGTATAATTAAAAGTTTGTTGAAGATTTGACTATGGAGATCTTTAGGAAATTTAATAAAATATAACTATTTGACAGGAACTGTTATGCATCGCGTCTTTTATTGCATGCAATGCAAATTTTAGATTTTATGTTTATGCTTTAAGCTCTTAACAATTTATTATACCTAATAAATACTATTAAAATTAGGAAGGATTAAGCTAAAATTTGATGAGCCTTGAAACTTCAATTTTACAGTTATCTAGATGAGAAATATACCAAAAATAATAAATATGTCGGAGGAAGGTTATACATGTGCTCAGGATCAGGAATGTTTTCATCGCTCATGGTAACCGAAAGGTTAAAATAAATGCACCAGCAGATAAAGAACACTTCTTATAATCGTAATCACAAAAACTCTTAAATAAATATTCACAATATATCGGGATTAAAACAGATATAATCCCTCACTTTAATAATTCGTGTATTCTTGAAGGCCGCTCGAGCAAAAGTGAGTCCGTGTCCAGACTGATGTTTTCTTTTTATACCGTCAAACGTAACTGGCAGCTACGAATGAACGACGAATGATAGCGCCGGTGTTACCACGCCGACAAATAAATATATCTTCACGTCTGCATAATTAGTTAGAGGTTTGTTCTAAGATCCTGGTGCAAACATAGCTTAAACTTCACCAATAACACTTGACAAAGTACTAAAGTACTTACTCTAAATGAGCAATACATTTTAACATCATACCCACTTCACAAAATAAGAGAGCGTCTGTTTCTTTCGACTTATTTTCATCCCGCAAGATTAAAAAATAAATAGCCGTATCTTCCAGGAGAGCGTTTACTTACGACCAACTTACGACACAATAATGTACGTACACATTACTTATAACGCCCTGGTATATCGCTCACGGCTTGTGCTCGCACAGCGCTGCTACCGTTTGATTACTTAAAACACTCGCACTAAATAAAGAAACCTTTTCCTTCATATGAAGGGAGTGAAAGTGTTCCGCAGCTAAATGGCCGCGCTGGGGCTCAGGGAGTTCAAATATTTTTGTGAGGTAATTTGACATAGTGGAGCATTTGATCATATCAAAATTCTTTGAGACAAAGATTACTTTTCACCGTCTACGCAGACATTTTTGTAAAATAATGAATGAAATAATGGAATTGTAAATTAATAAACGCTTTTAATTACCTTTAACCTAGTTATATCCTTAGTTAATCGATGTTGAAGTTATTTAAAAAAAAATCTCATTCAAGACTTCTCTAGGGATGATAGTAAAGGCATAAAAATGTTACAAAGAGACAAACAAATTCACTTTCACGGGTAAAATATTATTTAGGTTGGAATATATAATTTAGCGGGGTTGGAGCATATACATAAATACAGCAGATCATAAAGGCACGAAACTAAAGCAATATAAGCAACATAATGACATAGCTGCCTCGGTGGTGCAGTGGTAGCGTATGCGACTACTGTGCTTGAGGACTCGGGTTCGATTCCCGGCTCGGACCAACTGGTAGTATGATCTGCAAATATTTGTTTTGGAGTTTTTGTCTTTTTTTATGGAATATGAGGCAAACGAGCAGACCTATCGCCTGATGTTAAGCGATTACCACCGCCAATGGACATCAGCAACACCAGAGGCTTCACAAGTGCGTTGCCGGCCTTTTAAGATGGAGTACGCTCTTTTCTTGAAGGTTTGAAGGTCGTATTGATTCGGGAATACCGCTGGCATTTCATTCCACAGTTTTTTGTACGAAGCAGAAAGTTCCTAGAAAACCGCACAGTTGTGAACTACCAACCATCTAAATGATGGGGATGAAACTGCTGTCGCGTAGGACGATGGCGGAAAGAGGTGGCGTGATCAGTTCGAACATTTCCTCTGGATCTTTTCTGTGTGTGTGTTTAGATTTCAAGTGTGCAATGAAACAAATTAAAGCGGAGTGAATATATATTCAGAGCAAGTGCACCTTAAGGGAGCTCAGATTTGTTTGAATTTTGGTAAAGAAAGTTGCTACACATTCTTTACTTTTTAGTATTCCAATCATTCCAATTATAGTTCCAGTTTATAGGCAGAGAAATGAAACTTTGAATACAAAAATCATATGAAATACCTCTTTTAAATTTAAGACTTACTGTATTAAATGTCGACATCATCTTCACCATCTTAGGCGAAAGATGTCCTTTCACTTTCACCTTCTTTGTCGACTGTGGGACATGGCATACCTTAAATAAAAATGTAGACGTAACGTAAATAAACCTCAATGTTTTGAAAATATTTTTCAGCACAATAATGGTTAGAAACAGTCGATGTATCATATTCGTACCGGGAAATACCCAATAACTCGACACTCGAGTGACGTTCGTGACGTCAGCCGGACGAGGACTTGTTAGCCGCTGTTATTGTTCTTCTCTATTCATTAGCAACTTGTATATACTGTGGTTTACGCCATCAAATAGTCTGGCAAGTTGTAGTTTTTTTTTATTTTGTGTTGTTCAAACAAATATTTCCCGCCTCTGGCCAGATGGCAGGACGACTTACGTAAGAGGGCTGGCAGCGACTGGATGCAGAAAGCAACAGACTGGGCTCTGTTGTGTTCCTTGGGAGAGGCCTATGTCCAGCAGTGGAGCGGGCTGATGATGATGATGAAACAAATATTTACCTGTTTAACGTTAATTCAACCTTTTATGAATTAGATGATAATCTAAGTTATGAAAGACAAACATTTGTGTAAAAATACTTCGTTCGTCAATGCTATGAAATTGAATAATATTTCAGCGCGACTCGGTGTGCTATTTGTTCGGCGGGAGATCATATCCTAAAAGGTATCACAAAGAGGTCGACGGCGGAGGGCGTCCGTGGCCGGCGCTGCAGGAGGGGGCGGGGGCGGTGCAAATGTGCATCTCACGAGATGAGCCGTTTGAATATGCCTCAGTTATGCAAGGCGCTCGCTGCCACTTAGTGTGGAAATAACTTCATCTGGTTACCACCACATAGGAGCGGGTTTACTAATGATTCTCTTTTTACATAAATTTTGCTACTTGATTATTAAAACTACATTGCAATTATAATTAAAAAAAATGTTTAAATAGGATATTTATTTCTTATTAGTTAAGTAAACTAACTAACAAGTTGTCAATGTCTTATACTACGCTTCTTCTGTTATATGTTTGATGTCGATGTCTATCTGTCTGTCTCTGTGTGTGTGTGTGTGTGTGTCTGTGGCATCGTAGCTCTCAAATGGATGGACCGATTTCGATGCAGTGTTTTTTCATTTCAGAACCAGTTTCCTTACGGTGGTTCTTAGCTATGTTTGGTTAATATCGGTTCAGCAGTATCAGCTCTTTTCCAAAATGATGTAAGGAATTTTTGGCGTGTGATTACTCGATTAAGTGCTTGCGTAGGGGGTTTTTACAAGCTTTTTATTAACTTGCAGTGTATGTATGCTTGCATGTTCGGGTGGAATCCTGCAACTCTATTTTGAAGCAGATATCTTCAACTGGTTTTGCTGAAATTTTGCAAGCAAATGTATACAGCGTGACAATACAATATTATAATGACAAGGAGCTGATCTGATTCTGGAGCTGGAAGGTGGCCATAGGAACTCTGTAAAGAAACGTCGCAACATCATCGAGTTTGGACTCGTTTGATTCGTCTCGAGGCATTTCAGTAAAATCTTGTTTTTAAAAAGCTTTTCAATTAAATTTATTAATTTTTTTTAAATTTAAGCTTATATTGACACTCTTTCAAACCAACTTAATTTAAACAAAACAGTAATATGTTAGCAGTGTTGTTTAACCATATTCTTTTATTTCTATGAAACTCATCTGACATTTACAATTAGAGTAAATTATATTAGTGTTATTCTTTACCTACAATGACAGTTCCTTTTTTAATGGACCGCAAGTAAGTTGTTTAATCTTGTTATTTTTTTATTGTTGGTCTATGTGATAATGGCATATAACATTATTTTCAATAATCTATCATCATCATCACCAACAGCCTTTAACAGTCCACTGCTAGACATAGGCCTCTACTTGGAAAGGAGGGTTTGGCCTACTAGATTAAACATTTTTTTTTGTTTAAGTATTATACTTATATAAAAAGCCTCCGCCATATTGAATGAGCCGTTAAACAGGCCAGGTGTGTGAGTGGCATGTCTCACGAGAGGCGACGTTTTGTTGGCACGTAGCACCGCTACGTGGAGCGCTACGTACATTGCTAGGCGGCTACAGGACTGCTGGTGCGCTGCTACGGCGGGCCAGAGGGCGAGAGGGCGCGAGGGCGCGACTCCAAGCTGAGCCATTTGTTGCTATTGTGCACGTATGTAAATATTTAAAATATACTCGAGCTCTGAATATTAATGCGCGCTTGTTATACGTATCTTCATATGTGTAATGGAATAGATGATGTATATGTTGTATATATTTTTTTTTTGCAATATTGATAATTTTCCTTTTCCTTCTTAAAAGTTTCAAATTGATAGCTTACACATTTACAATGAATGAACTGATTAACTTTACATTTGAGTTCAATGCCAAATGAAAATACAAAATACGACCTCGAAAGACCAACGAAGATAAATCCGTATTGTCTATTGTCACATTTGCTTGGAATTTCAACCCAAAAGTCTATACCATAGTTATAACTGATAAATAACATAAAATTTTTGCTTTGCCGCACATTTTTTGAAAGTCCATAACCGAAATGTATGATACATTTCACGGTATTATAGGCATTTAACTCGCTTCGCTTATTGTTTGGCTTTTTCCAAAGCAGCAACTGCACTGATGGCGTAGTGGTTCAAGCGGTTGCCACATCACTTTCTACTACGTTAAAGCGCTTTGGGTTTATAATCCCACATGGGAAAGAACTTATGTTATCCACAAAATTTTGCTCTGAGTGTGGGTGGTCTTTAAGTCTGTTTTATGTATGTTTGTAAAGCCCCCCGCCACACAAGATAATATATTCTTAACGTGGGAGTTGTCTTTAAAAATAAAAGCTGTGATTCAGCTGGCTTATTTGTGCAAAAAAAGTGTCTCATCATTGTCATTCATCATCAGTTGATCAGACTGCCTCGTTGGTCTCGCGGTTGGCGTGTGCGACTGTTGATCATAACGTCTCGGGTTCGATTCCCGGGTCAGACCAAATGTTTGTATGATCTACAAATATTTGTTTCGGAGTTTGGGTGTTTTCTATGTATAATATGCATGTATTTACAAAAAAAAAGTATTTATGTCTTTGTATCAGTTGTCTAGTACCCATAACACAAGCTCTGCTTAGCTGGGGACTAGATGGCGTTGTGTGTTAGATGTCCGAAAGATTTATTATTTTATTTTTATTTAGTTCTACCGTGGGAGAGCCACGCTTCGGCATGAATGGGTTGGCTCGACCGGAGTGATACCACGGCCCTACAGAAAACCGGTGTGAAATAGTGCTTGCGCTGTGTTTCACCGAGCGAGTGAGGATGCCGGAGGTCCATACCCCAATCCCCTACCCCTACCTCCCCCCCATCCCCAAAAGGCCGGCAACGCACTTGTGACGCTTCTGGTGTTGCAAGTGTCCATGGGCGGCGGTAATCGCTTACCATCAGGTGATACGTCTGCGTATGACTGATTAGCCAGTTTAGGAGGCTTGATTTGTTACTTACAAGTTATGTGGACGAATTCTTGTTCGTCGTCTGAACTTGTCATAAAAAAATCTAAAAATTATTGCTTGCGATAGTGCACATTAATGCCACTAAAGTTATTGCACGCCACTCTGATCGATGTCATGTCTCTGTCATAGAAACTATGTCCAAATGTCGGTAATTAGTTGTGATCTATTGTCTTTTGATACGACAATGTTTAATGTACTATGTACTCAGTAAGGTATCGCGAGCAAGTTACAACTAGTTTCGTTTATCGTCAACAAATATTTAGCTACTTGTTGATGTTGGAGGGGTTTCCCCCGCAGCCGCCGCGCGCCGCCACCGTCGCCGTCGACTTACCTTGTTTACGATTAACTTGTTGTTCCCAACTATCGCACGTTCTAAGTAACTTAGGCAACATTTCACTGATTAATTTGATAAGATACAAAGTGATATTAAAGACGTTTCTCGTTTGTTTGGTGTTTGTTCAGATGTATTCGATAAAACAAACCATTTGTTCCAGATTTTGAAGATGAAATTACTGTGAAGTTCTGTACGGTGCAATTATTTAAATAGATGCATCATAGGTAAGTTTAGCTCTAACATGAAATTTTAATGATTTACAATAATTTTAGGTAGTGCAAGTATCTATTTAAACATCCTAGACGTCGACACGTCGACCATACATTTTAGATAATTGTGCCGAACAACTCGAGGATGGTATAGATTAAAATTAAAAAAATGGTTTATTGTATAATTGTCAAGTTTGCGATCATATATGGTTTAGTTTTAATAATAGAAGTGGAACAGGTCAGTGAATAGGTCAATCTAATTTTGAATACAGTTTTAAGCCATGGGGTCTACTAAAACTTGTATGAAGATCGAAAATTATTCTCCTTAATCATATAAATTTCATTTGTTCATTTATATGAGAACTCACGCATTAGGAATAAACATCATGTGTCACGGGGGCCTTTACAAGCATACATGAAACGGACACAAAGAACACCCAGACTCGGAACAACAATTTGTGGATCACACAAAGTGTTGTACCGCGTCGGAAGCAAGCGGCGTGGCGACCGCTGAAACCACTAGGCCAATCGCGCGTGCATTAATTTTCAACTTCGACTTTGTTAAATCTTTTAAAGTTTGTATGTATTTTAAACTGTACCCTAACATTAATTTTGTTCCACACTAACATTTAATACTTGAAGACTGTTTGCTCGCTCTTTGTTACAGTGTAAAAGAATGAACAACGAATTGAATAACCGTCGATGTCGATCAACACTAATGGCCCCAACCCTCCGCGTGCTCGGGTGCCGAGTGGCAGGAACGTCAGGCGCCGGGCTCCTGGCGGTGGGAGCGCGAACGTCCTTAATTTCCCGCGTGGGCCATAAATTACCGTGCAGTTTGTCCTCCACTCTTCTCGTCGCTCTCGACACTGTGCAACGTTGACCATTCAGTGTAAAGTTTTTCGAGATAAAATATTAACATATTAAATCTTCGCATCACTATTTCGTATATGAGATTTTTATCCAAGTAAGGTTTGTAAAGTAAAGTATGTCCCAGTAAGAGTGTATTTTTAAATTTTTAAATAATAACACGTTTCTTTGAGACAGTTGTGATTTTTTAGGGATTTTAAGGAAGACATGTTCCGATTAAGTATGGAACAAATATCTGTTGCCAAGAAAATTTTCATGACTTTTCGTGGATTTGAATGACGCGTTGGATCTTGAATTTAAGCTCTGAAATTATTTCACGCTTATTCGCATAATCTCGAGATTTCACATAAACTCAGAGAAAAAGCGCGAGACTCGCCCATGAAGGGTTCCGCAGCAGCAAGTAACATGATATAATTTTTATTTTATTTTTATATTTGTGATGATTGAATAAAAGGTAAAATGTTTACGATTTATGACGTATTAAAAAAAAACTACTTACTAGATTTCGTTCAAACCAATTTTCGGTGGAAGTTTGCATGGTAATGTACATCATGTATTTTTTTCAAATTTATCATTTTCTTATTTTAGAAGTTACAGGGGGGGGACACACATTTTACCACCTTGGAAGTGTCTCTCGCGCAAAATATTTAGTTTAGAAAAAAATGATATTAGAAACCTCAATATCATTTTTGAAGACCTATCTATAGATACCCCACACGTATGGGTTGGATGAAAAAAAATTTTTTGAGTTTCAGTTCTAAGTATGGGGACCCTTAAAATTAATTGTTTTTTTTCTATTTTTGTATAAAAATCTTAATGCGGTTCACAGAATACATCTACCTACCAAGTTTCAACATTATAGGTCTTATAGTTTCGGAATAAAGTGGCTGTGACATACGGACGGACAGACAGACGGACAGACAGACAGACAGAGAGACAGACAGACAGACAGACAGACATGACGAATCTATAAGGGTTCCGTTTTTTGCTTGGCACGGAACCCTAAAAAGCGCACTATCTGAACTGAAAATTCTTTGAAGTTTGCAAGCGGTCTCAGCATAACGTTCCAAATTTTTTACTAAATTTTTACAATTATGACTAGCTCTAGCGAAGACCTCTATTAAAAAAAAATTGAAAATTAAAAATAAATTCTTACGACAATTACTTGGGCAACTCCTTTTAGACCTCCTTGAGACTTCTGCTAATCATGTAATAATATGTTTCTTGATATATAGATTTAGAATATTCGAATACACAGTTAATATTAATAAATATTTTGCATTTGAGATATAGAACTCTGCCTCTTAAACTAGGTGAGTTAGGTTAGGTTATCTTCAGAGACGTGAGTATTCAGCTTTACAGATTTCATTTCATAACAGTTACGTTAAAGTTTAGTCTGTAGGTTTACAAAATGTAGCTAACTGCAGTTATTTAAATTGATACTATTTTTGTAAGTTGTGTAAATATTATTTAGTCTTGAATCTTAATTTGAAATATTGAACTGCAAAATACTTGTACAATTCATCTTGGCTTTAGTGCGACCAGAAATCTACAGTGCACTACTAAGCCCGTTAGATCTAAACAAATAAAAGTACATTATAGCAGCAATAAAATATCGATATCATTTTAGTTACGGTGCTAGTAATTATTTTAGTCTCTGTTTACAAAGTGTCATGTTTTATGTCCGACTAAATGTGGATATATTTACCGGTACATAGAGCGTATTGCCGGGCCGCATACAGCGGCCCACCGCTGCGTCGGCAGTCAACGGGTTACACTGCAAACGGATGCGTTTTTATAAATACTCTTTGTTTTTCGACCATTGTGTTGAAGTTTATTTTGTTGTAGTAAATTTAGCATTTAAATGTAGCATACCTTTTCAGTGATATATGGGAGTGGATGAATGTACATTAACAGTTGGCTGTAATGTTCTCGTTGCAAGTTATTTATGTATTAAGTATGCAAGCATTTTGTACGAGGGTAGTTAGACGATGTGAGGAGATTGTGTCTATGACTATAGTCTCTGAGTGAGAATAAATGGGTGCTCGATGCTGACTCTCATTTTATATTTGTTATGCTCACATCTCACACACAGAATTATAAAAGAAATTTCATGCAAAATCTGGAAATCAAACACTAATGTAAATATAATAATTACAGTAAAATACTCATCATCTGGGTACAATTTTTTAATTTAAAAGTAGTTATAACAACAATTAAACGGGTATGGAAAGAAGGAGGTGGAAGTAGGTTAAGGGATATGATAATTTTTCGATGGGGAAACAACACTGAGATTGCAACAGTTGGAATAGGACGAGATCGATATTAAAAATTACAAAATACAAAATTGAATTACAAAACGCAAAAACACATTTTATACAGAGTAACTTTGAGAATATTTTGTTGTTGTACATCAGTACATCACAATGTATGGGTAAACACAACATGGATATGGGCGGCATCACTCTTCGCCGAGGAGCTCTCACCGCATCGGATTAGACGGTGTAATTGATGACAAGATGCACCCCGCTTCACTGCCTTGCTGTACAAGTAAATCTTATACTATATATGCGGGGTGTTGCAGGAAGTTTGTGAAATGGCAGCAGTTTACTTCGAGAGCTAACAGCTTTGTTATAGTGTTGAGAGACATTACTCTATCTATTCGATATTAAGACTATGTTATATATACTTGATAGTGTGGTGTTCACATATTCGACATACATAATTATAAAAAAATTGTGGCCTGTATCCGATAGATTTTTTTCCAGAGACAACGAAATAGTTTGACCTCGGTCGAGTAATATTGTTCATTAACTTATTAAAACCACTTTAAAGAATATTAAAAAAGTGTTGCTGTATTGCAGTACTATTATTTTTAGAAGCAAAATAATTAAGATGTGTGAACAAGAAGTCCGTAGAATTTTTTTTAATGCTTGTAAATGTATATAAATTTTATATTTGTTTGTGTTATTTTTAATGATTTGTTTCACTTAAAAAGTTAAGAAGTACATAAATAAGTGGTAAAGTAGAACCATTTTTTTCATCCTAAAAATGACTCTGGAATCTTCTTTATTAGCGGTATTCGCTTAATAAAGCTGGCTTGTTAGTTGTTGCAATACAAATTAGCTGATTTGTAGCTTGACACTCTTATTAGACATAATTTTTAGCTTTAAGCTAAAAACTTTACAAGTATCATTCATTATTATAACAGTTTTTCATTCATTTAACAGTATTTTTTCAATCACATCTAATGAACAAGGTATAGTACCAAAAGCGACTTGAACCGAGTTGTGTTGTCACGCTACAGGTGATGTGTACGGTTATGTGATTACAGTAATGTTTTACAAGAGATTTATCACCTGTTAATGAAGGGGTCGCGTGGCGCCCGAGACACGCGATCTCACCGCCCTCGCCGACACAGACCCACAGACCTCCATTCCTTTATTTATTCCTTTGTAATTAAATTGAGGCAATCTTTGTAGTGCTATGATTTATACAACGGACAGCATGTACACGTCATCCTATTTATTATTATGTTAAATGGTTTTCAGTTTTAGCGATGTTTTTGGATAATTTATTCAAGAATGGTGAAACAAATAGTTATTTATGATGAGGCGGTGTTGCACGCTGGGATATAGGGTTCAAGTTTTCGTACTATTTATAAAGAATTACCTGAAAAAGAGATTGATCAAGTCTTTGCTTGACCAGAGAGCGTTTTAAACTTATAAGATCAAACAAGAAGGTATACCATGACATCTAAATTAATTTCATAAATTTAAATGTAAAACACGTGGCCTAACGAGCGCTTTGACTATTTTAAAGTTTTATTTTCAACTAGAAGATGCATTAAACTTTTAAACATAATGTTTTCAAACTAGTTTATCAAGGACAGTTTCACAAGTTTCAAGGGCATTTTCGTTAAATACCCTGTTGTACTGCAGAACATAAACAACGGGCGTATCGTTTATCGCTACAGCGAGGCATAACAGCATCTCTAAAGAGGTTACGTCAGTAGAAGGCACTCACTAAGTTTCACTATATTTGTAAGTAAAATTTACTAGTATTATTTTTTTAAGAATTTATATTTGATGAAGACTGTTCCTCAGTGTAATGATAATATGTTGAAGTTCTCTGTAATAATAATTGTAGAAAAGTGGATTTATAAGGTTAATTAAGTTTAATTACTGATTCTACAAGAGAAACGAAATATTTTGACGAGGAAATTTAAAACATCCTCTAGCGAGTAAAAAAGTTAAGGAAAGGGTGAGGATGGATATAAAAAAGTTTTATTCTAAAGTAACACAATAATTGTAACTAGCGAAAGCGGGTGCTCTACACCACTGCCTCCCCCTTTGAGGATAATAGCACATATGTAGCACATAACATTCTAGTATGAAATTTTTTTTTTTTAAATTGGCAAGATACATTTTGAAATAATAATTGTATCTCCAAGTTTTTTTTTTTTTATGGAATAGGGAGGCAAACGAGCAGACGTATCGCCTGATCGTAAGCGATTACCGCCGCCCATGGACACATGCAACACCAGAGGCGTCACAAGTGCCTTACCGGCCCTTGGGGGATGGGCAGTGGGATGGGGGGAGGGGTTCAGGTATGGGCCTCCGGTATCCTCACTCAGTCGGTGAAACACAGCGCAAGCGCTATTTCACACCGGTTTTCTGTGAGGCCGTGGTATCACTCCGGTTGAGCCGGCCCATTCATGCCGAAGCGTGGCTCTCCCGTGGGTCCCAATTTGCTGGTAGTGGCTAAAACTTTATCCAATTTTCAAACAAAAGTATCATCTCGTCACAGAAAGCTAACTGCAGCTGCTTTGAAAGCATTTAGAGGTTCTAAATTTAAAAGCAAAACATCTTTTACGGAAGCAATTGTACTCAAAATCCACAGCAGCGAGTTTCAAATTCCACAATGGCAAGCGGGCCGGGAAATACATCGGGATCCCGTCGCAATCCCGGGCTGGCCGGGATGCCTGGCGAGCCGCACCCAACAGGGCTATACACTGAATGAATTGCTGATTGTGTTCTTACTGTATTTAGTGGTATATTAGCAGTGCCTAAACACGGCTTTCAGTTTGTCGAACTTTGAAACTGAACTTGTTTTGTTTGTTATTAGTTACTTGAATATTGTTATATGGATTAGGAATAATAGCTTTGTTAGAATTGTAACTTTACAAGAAACATTGTTAATGGAATATATTTAGATTTAACTTTATGTAAAATTGTTAGCAAGAAACCTTTCGAGTAACAACCAGCTTCAAATACCTCTTCCTACACAATTGTATGTAGGATATTTTTAAACTTGAAATAAATTCAATGAAATGTATTCGTGAATGTGGCGTCTATAAGACTCGATTTGTGATCACAAATTTAGGCAATTCGTTACACGTTTTATAAGTTCACGACATACATCCGAAGATATTGCGTTATCTTCAATTTTGGCTCAAGTATTACAGCGATATGTAGAAGTGAACATGTTATCAGATTTAGAACCATTTTTTGTGTAATTATGACTGTACAATACGGGCTTCAAATCTATTGAAACTTATTTGTTTAATTTTAACATATCTTCGAACTAATAATATTCATAAAATTATTTTTAAAAGTAATACCGAAAGTAACAGCTGACGACATAAATCGTCCATTTTTATAGAGTTTATGTAAAGTCCGCGCGATATACAACTCTGTCATTTGTTTAAGAAAGCAGATCGGACAGCGGGCACCTGGCGGGAGGGAAAATATATTAGTTTTCAATATTTAATACACAAGGACGTGCTGTCGTTCCGTCCCGTCCCCGGCGGCATACGCGCGCTGTCGCTGCACGTTATTTACCTGCAGGTGTCGCGCTTGACCGATATGTTTATATTACGGAATGGTATTTGAAGGCACCTCTACACATTCGTTGCAACGTCAACAACAGAATATTTAAAGTTTATTTAACAGAGGTTTTTGGACGAATTTATTTAACATTTGTGTTTCTATGTATTATTAGGTTGCAAATCTGTGACAATATGGTAAGAATAAAATGGAAGAATGAATTATAGTAGGTTGATATCAGCTGACATTAATTGTCTTATAAAAAAATAAATTTATTTTCATCTTACTTTAGTGTTATTATAAGGTTACTTTAGTTACAGAACAAACATGATAAGATTATTAAATATGAGACGTTTCGAAAATGTACGAAAACACTATCTTTGGATATTTAGCAAAGTCTTTGTAACTTTGATTAAAATTTTAAGTGTAAGTACTGTTTAAACCCTTTTCCTTTTCCGAGTAATTAATCCTTATACCAGCCTGTAAGGGCCCATCAATTAAAAGCCAATAAGTCGAAGAACTGTCCTCTTGGGGAAAGCATTCAAAATTAGAGGCGATGCACCTCTTTAAATATTTTGACATGAAAAGCTCACCATGGCGCTGTGTAGGCTTCATTGACGTCCGAAGCGATGAAGGGGGCCCCCTGGTACGCCGTAAAATGGAGATCTGGTACACTACACAATGTCCTGGTACACATACACGTACAAGCCGAAGTTCGGGGGAAGTCAAATCCGTCATTCACTGAAAATTAATCTCTTTGCGTGGTTCTACAAGTGTCGTTCCGGCGGAATTCAAAACTCGTCTATATATTAATTAGTTTACCAGATACTATGTGACAATTACAAACATTAGAAACTAATTTAATCCAAATTACGGTCCGCCCAAATATTTCGACTGTTCTCGACTGATTTATATGTAACAGTGACATGATATTTTAACCTTCAAAACATGAAGTTGCCATTGCAATCAACAATTGCGTTCGGTTTCAAACAAGTACTTTTTGTCGAACTTTAACTCCTCACAGAAGTTATTGTACACACATCAAAAGTGTCTAGGGATCAAGCATTTTTATGCGAATTTCTTGAGATTGAGATGTGGCTTTGGCCCTGGCCTGCTCAGTCGCCAGACTTGAACCCGATTGAGCATGCATGGGATATGCTACAGAGAAGAGCTCTGCCGAATATGGAGGGTATCCAGTCGCAAGAAGACCTTTTTTTGTTGTTCCAACGAACATGGGCGGCCATTCCACAGCGTGTTTGCATTTTGAGTATGCCAAACCGATGTTCTTGTGTTGTTAGTGTTCGCGGTAGAAACACGGATTATTAATTGTTAAAGTTACCTAATAAAATTTTAAAGAAAACTGTTATTTCAGTCTTTTTTCGAACTTTAATGTTAGTGATTCAAATGTCAAAAATCCCTTTATTAGGAAAATGGCAAATTTCTTTATTAATGCAAAGGTGACTTGGTTTATCGTTACTGTGACAAACGAAAACACTTTATTTGATGAATCCTTAAAGAAAATTTTAATTAATATCAATCAGGAGAAAAGTTATTGCAAAAATATATGTTGATCCCTAGACACATATGTTGATCCCTAGACACTTTTGATGTGTGTATCTTTTGGTTAAGTCATAACTTTTCACTGCCTCAATAACACGCTCCTGAGAAGTAAGCCTTGAACAAACTAGATAGTAACAGCAGTAAAGTGATTGCAGCCACAAGTTGTACAGTGATAAGCCTGACTGCACGCTAAGTGCTGCGATCACAATTTGAACTTAGCACATTCGTGCGGTGTTAAGTTTAACGACACCAGTGCTCATGATGATACTAATGAGATCCGGTTCCTGGAATCAGATCTATATTTAAAGTTAACTAGAAAGTTTTCTGGTAAACTTTAAATATTTAATATCTATAACAAATAAATTATATCAATGTACATTTGAGTCATTACAACACTTACCAAAATAATTTATCTACCAACAGTTTCCTTAATGTAAATATTTTGACAGAAAACAAATATTATTTAATTTTTTACCAATCCTTTTAAAGTTTTTGTGGGTTCTGCATGCATCGGCACATTTAAGTCGGTTAGGCTTGAGTAATGCCACGGTGCCCATAGAAGTGGTATGAAGCAATTTTTTCGTTGCATTTCACCGAGTTAGTGAGGTTTCCAGAGACCCAATCCTTTTCCCATTTAAGTTTGGAAGGAGGGGGAAGGAGGTAGAGGGCTGAACGGTTAATGGTTACCTTAGACTTATGTAGATACACTCAACCTTATGCATGCTTCAGTATATGTATGTAAGTGTAACTATAGTAAATACCACAAAACTAGTGAACTGTACAACAATGCAGCTATTATTTAACTTCCCTAAAGGTAATCTAGATGCAAATGTTCCTTTTAAAAATCACTATACTGAGTATACTAGGTATGTGTACCCATCTTGGTATACTCCTGAAATTATAAAAAATATCAAAAACAAACACTTCCATTTGATAAAATTCAGACAGTTTCATTTAGACTTCAACAAAGAAATGTTTATATATTATAGGCACCGTACAAAAGAACTAATAAAATTAGCCTATACTAACTTTATAAATCGTACTGAGACGGATATACAGAGTAACCCGAAAAGCTTTTGGAGTTTTATCAGGGCGCAACGTGCTTTGCGTCCATCCTGTTCGGAATTCGAATTCAATGGTCTTAGCGTCTCTGGACTCGATGCTGCAAACGCTTTTGCAACATATTTCAAATCAACCTTTTTAACAGACCAGTTGAAGCCTTCATCTAATTACACAACAAACGAACGCCATAATAATAATTTATATTCTGCGCGTGTCAGTATTGACTATATTAGTAAATTTGACCTAATACAGGCAGTTAAACGCCTAAAATCTCAATCATCAGTTGGGCCTGATGGTATACCTGCCTACATTATAAAGGACTGTATTGATGTACTACAGGAACCTTTATTACACATTTTGAACGTAGCTATTAAAACTGCCAAATATCCGGATTTATGGAAAATCTCGCGAGTTACACCTATACCCAAGGACGGCTCCAGATCTCAAATCACTAATTATAGACCTATTGCCGTTCTGTCAGCGTTCGGCAAGATTTTTGAATACATCCTAAACACCCATATCACTAGACAAATTAGGCAACAACTGAGCGAGTGTCAGCATGGGTTTAGAGCTGGTAGATCCACTTCAACCAATCTCATCAACTTTGTCGATTACTGTGTTACTGAAATGGACCACAGTAGGCAAGTAGACGTGGCATACTTCGACTTCAAGAAAGCGTTCGATCGTGTGGATAACGAAGTACTTTTGAGCAAGTTTGCAGCTTTTGGGTTTACTCCAAATTTGTTAAAATTATTTGCCAGTTACTTCTCTAATCGTAGACAGTACGTTAAGTTGGGACATTATCAATCTGACGCATATGACACTCGTTCTGGTGTGAGCCAAGGGAGCACCTTAGGACCGACGCAGTTTCTGATTATGATCAACGACTTGCCCGATGTAGTTGAACACGCCCAGTGTTTGATGTTTGCAGACGATCTGAAGCTGTACTTGGGTATCAAAAATCCCGACGATTGTGCAGCGCTCCAGCGGGACATCGATAGTGTTGTGGTCTGGGGTGAACAAAATCGGTTGGATTTTAATGCATATAAATGTAAAACATTATGACATTTACACGATCTCGCTCTCCATACACCTACGGTTACGAACTATCAGGTGTCCCGCTGACTCGAGTCACAGAGATGCGTGACCTAGGATTGACCTTGGATTCACGTCTCACCTTCAATACACACATAAATAATATCTGTGAACGAAGTTTTAAGTCACTAGGATTCGTTATAAGAATGTCGGCACAATTCCAAAACAGGAACACTGTCATCGTGTTGTACTTCTCTTTCGTTCGCAGTGCTTTGGAGTATAACTCCATAATCTGGGACCCGCACGAGGTAATGTACAACACGATGATTGAACGCGTCCAACGAAAATTCGCGCGGCTCTTATACAAAAAGCTTTATGGGTTCTATCCGCATCTGTACCCATCACTTTTTGTTCTCGGCATGGTAGGTCTTAACACATTGGCATTGCGACGTAAGTGTGCTTTAATGGTACATTACTATCAATTATTTAACCATAAAATTGATAATGCAAACGCATTATCTCGTTGTCCGTTATGGGTACCAAACCAGTACACCCGGCTACGCTCTTGCCGTCTCCTCGCTGCGCCGCGGGTGCGAACGCTTACGGCACAATACGCTCCCACTAGCCAGGCAGTTAGATTGCTCAACTCCCTGATTGCTCAGTATCCGGATGTTGATTTATTCTCTACTAAATTGAGTACATTTGTCACATTTTGTATGCTTTTTTTAGATAATAAGTTTTGATAATGACGGGCCTGTTGCTCTAGTGGTTGGTGATCATGACTGCTGAGCGCCGCAGGTCGTGGGTTCGATTCCTACCCGTGACAAGCTTTCGTGTGACGAACACGATCGTTAGTTCTGCGTCTGGGTGTAATTTACCTATAATATGTATATGTTTGAAATGTGTTTGTCAGTTGTCTGATTCCCTTAGTGCGGGCTTTGCCTGGCTTGGAATCGGACGACAGTGAGTGTGAATTGCTAATGAAATCTTATCATTAATTATCATATTTGTAACAACAATGTTGTAATGGCTCGCTACACGTATTGGGTAACTGTAAGTGTAGCGAGCAGTTGATATAAATAAATAAAAAATAAATAAAATAAATATCATAATAACCAGTATAAAGGCAACATATTGGCGCAGACACAGGTTCGCTCACCAACTCTGTCAACTACAAAAGTGCATTCATACTCGTACATGTATTTGAGTGCTCCTTGTACGCCGTGTTTTAGCATTCCGATGTCGTCACACAACTCTAACTTAACTCCGGCGAATGTGTAATGCACTCTAAATACTTGACCAAGTTTTATTACATGCCGTTTTGCAAAAATAGACTTTGTTGTTTTAGAACAGAGTTTATTCTAGTGTTATGGTTGCCGTCAAAAGTGGTGTTCGTATAGCGAACACGAGTTTTTCCCACTCAGCGCAAGGTAGTGAATGTTTCGAGCATTTAGATAATAGTTTATATTGTTCTCTGTAACCTGCATCGTGGAATGGTGCAGTACATAGTTGAGAGTTGAATGTTGAGGTGTCGTTGAAAATCTGATAGCAGGTATGCTCGCCTGCTCAGCTACACGCTCACGTCACCTAAAGTTCATAGACTGCACGGTTGACTTGTTACGCTTACTATATTTCCATAACTGAATTCCCAACTTGTAGGTAGCTTTTAACTTTTCGCTCTTAACCAGTTATACTCACTGATCGGTAAACGATGTATGTATTACTCCAACTTTAAAAAACCTTTTAAAATGAAAGATGCTAAAAATCTATACAAAACGTGCTTCTTGTGAACACTGCATATTTTTTTTTATATTATACGAGTAATTCCTATTTTTTAGTTGGTATGTAATTTTAGATTTTAAACCTTCAGCCTTTTTTAAAACAATAGAATATATTAGAATTGTGCCTGCTAATATTTTTTGAATAAGGATATAATGTACAAAAATTCATGCAACTAATTGTAAAGGGAAAGTTTAAGTAGGCCCAAGAGAGTCAAAGAAAAATGAACAAATTTAACTTTGCTTCAAGTTTTGGTATAAATAAGTGTGCAGCCTGAGATCATTTTAAGAGCCGTTGTCTCAGGCAAGATAGAGCGATGTAATGAAGAGAAAAATACGGGGGAAAATGTTGTGAGTTAATAGTAGGGGCATGTTTGTGGTTACAAATGGGGCGGGTGTCGTACCGCGGCGTCGAGCTGCGCCGCTGATGCGCGGAGGCAATGTTTCGTGACGGTTGATTGCTGCACATATCTCGCGCGCCCGCCTCCGCTTGTGTGCTACACGGTCGGATATTGTGACGAGAAACGTACGTATATTGACATACTATGAGGAGATTGATTGATGTACTTTGTATTGTACACTAATATAATCAGTTTGTAGTTAGGCATGTCGATCTTGTGATTAAAATAGTTGATGAGCCAGTGAAAATTGATCCAACGAATAACTTGGATGAATGAGTTCAAATTTATAAAGTAATTTATACATATTTCTCGTTGGCATCCTTTGGGGAGGCCTTCCTTCAGTGGTAGATGGCAAGAGACTGAAGTAGTAGTGGAACAATAATATTAATAATAATATCGATGGCAGAAAGCGGAAATGAAGGTAGTAGAGCCACGCTGATTTCAGCACGAAAGGGCCGGCTCGACCGGGGCGGTACTACCCTCGCACAGAAAATCAACGTAAAATGACAGCGTTCGTGCTGTCGTGTTTCGTTAGTGAGTGCGAGACCAGAGGCCCAAATAGTCTAGTCAACAAGTTGCATACTTGTTGACTGGACTAAAAGATGCAGAAGCATCACTAGGCCGCCATGGTGTTTGTCACCATGCTGCATTGTCTGCATTCGCAATGAGTATGTATACCACTCTTGGATTTTGCTTATGCTTTCCATCAGGCAGAGTAGAGTCATTTCGGCGGGCCATACATAAAAAAACAATATGTCGTATCTCGAAATATGCAACATTACACCGGTGCCTAAAGACTCTTTTATAAATTCATAACTAGTAGATTCACAAAGATAGAAAGTTGAAATTTTAAACCAATTTCTCTCTATCCAAAACTCACATGCTGAGAGACAGATCAATCGGTTTTTTTTCTGATCAATACTATACCTAAAAGTCAGTTCGTCAAATTTCTGAGATGCGATATATCTGCTTTCTGTCGGCGCTATAAATATGTAGAGTAAAAGCTGACATTTAATCATGAGATATGCATTATATCGACTTGGTTTGCTGACGTGAAAGTTCACGATTATACAATTAAGTGAACGACTGAAGAAAGCAATTAAGCAGCATGTCATCTACATAGTCACTCGCAGAAAAAAAACGTTGCGTTTCTACATAAAGTATACTCCCGAATATTCAATGCTTGTGTTTAAATTATGACATTTGTCGTAGCGAGCGAAGCGCGGGCGTCACGGCGAGCCTCGCGTTATTAACTGCGTCTTATTAGGCCTCGTCTACCACGTAGGTCGTATACGGCGCCGCACCGAACTATTTGCGAGTACTACGTACAGACAACGTACTACGGTATTTGGTAATGTTTATGTTACGATGCAAAATCTTCTTTGTGTTTTATGGGTTCAGTTGAAGATTAAATGAAGCCGTTTGTTTTTGGTAAATTGGTATAGGGAAAGAAATAAAAAGATTGCAACAATGTTTAGTACACACAGGGATTCTGAGAATATGTGGATGATTAATAAAAAATGTATATAGTTAACCGGGTAATCAGGTAGGAAAGTAAAGCACAACTGCATTTCTTTGCATTTCACTACATATTTTAAGAGGTGCATCGCTATACATTTCGTTTTGTTTTAAATATTTAACGCATCGCCGCAGTATCTAATAAACTACATATATTTTAATAACTAGGAGTAAGTCACGTACGACTTAAATCAATAAACAATTTTCAAAATAAAATTTTAAAGAAGGAAGTTTTTGGTTTGAATATTCCAAGGGTTTTATATAAGTTGCAAATTAAACATTAAATCATTGCTTCAACTTTAAGCTATTGGAACTAATCAAATAGTGACCATCACTCTTGGATTCTGCTTATACTTTCCATCAGGCAGAGGAGAGTCACTTTGGCAGGACCATACATAAAAAAAATTTTTGAATGTCTCTCCGTTAAAAAACCCTTTTTAATTAATCTATTTAGTATTTTACAACAATGGCAACATACATAGTGTGGTTAGTCGTAGAGTACGAGTATACACAGTGAAATGTAACACCATTTGTCGGTGGATGAGCTCTGGACAAAGTATAGTGAGCCACATTCGTCACGGTCCTGGTTCAGTTGTATTGCTATTGTGTCGTGTCGCTCGGGACCGCGTCACCCGGTCTTAACTGATAGCAGTGTAAGATACCATGTAGGTATTTTTGTTGCTACGTGAATATTAAATGTTCTAACTTTTATATACATACATAAACATATATATATATTTATGTATGGCTCACCAAAACTACTCTACTCTGCCTGATGGAAAGCATAAGCAAAATCAAAGAGTGGTGGTCACCATACTCATTACGCATGCAGGCAATGCAGCATGGCGACCCACACCATGGCGGCCTAGTGATGTTTCTGCATCTTTTAGTCTAGTCAACAAGTAGGGAACTTGTTAACTAGACTATTTGGGCCTCCGGCCTTTCATGCCCCATCGAAACACGACAGCACGAACGCTATCATTTTACGTTGATTTTCTGTGCGAGGGTAGTATCGCCCCGGTCGAGCCGGCCCGTTCGTGCTGAAATCAGCGTGGCTCTACTACCTACTTGTATATTATATGTAAGTAATTTATTAAAATATTGTCAATCAACCTGAGCGTTAAAAACAAAAATATGTTATTAACACATTAATATTTGGCAGAAAGACACGTAGAGCAGAAAATACTGCTTTTACTGGCTTTTTAAAAGCAGCGGATGGCTGCGGACTGCCCAAATCCGGGATGGTTGGCGCTCTTTGGGGGAGGCTTTCGTTCAGCAGTTGACGGCAAAAGGTTGTGATAAGTCTGGGTGCTGCATTTTTTATGGCTAAAATACATTTTAAAAATGTGTAAGTTAGATTACTAATAATACTTTTAAATCGAAACTATAGAGTACGTATATACGTACATATATAATATGAAGCTATATATTGTAGCTTATACGGATCTGAAGATGCCAATGGCATACATAAATGATTAAGTGGCACTATTACATCTCAGTCTAACCTTCCATATACACACACGACATATATTTAGTACGCCATTGTTTGTGAACATAGTTGTAAGGTAACAATAGTACATTTAATAACAGTTATTACCTTTAAAGGGTACCATTTGCAGTTGATAAGGTTTAGTTCTTGAACTTTGCTTAAGGGATGGCTATTGTTTCTTACTCATTGTGTTTCAGTAATGCAAATATTAGACATTTTATATGTGTAAATTCAAACGGAATTCGTGTTTTTTATTGCTGGCTCCTTGTAAATGTAAATGGGTAATCTTGATATGTCTTAATTTTTTTATTTGGTCCAGACTCTCTGTACATATACTAATCTGTATTCACTAACTTAATATTCATTATATATTAGCTGTGCCCGCTACTTCGTACACGTGACATTTGGGTTTTCCAGTTATTTTTAATTTTTCACCGTTTGAACCTTCTCTGGACTACGCCAAAAATTTCAAAACGAAAATCAGCTAATTTGGCTCAGCCGTTCTCGAGTTTTAGCGAGACAAACGAACAGCAATTGTTAAGCTATTGCATAGCTTTTATCGGCTTTGAGGCCTTTGAGCTCGGCGACCGAATCAAGAAATTCACACACGAAGCTCTCACGGATCTATACGAGCTGCTCCGAACGACGAATCAACGAATCTGTCTATCCGGAGACGGAGAAGTGCGTGACAGAGACAGAAATATTTGTTGACGAGCTGCTCCGAAATCTGTCTGTCTCTGGGGCTTTCTGAGATACAGTAACGAGAAGACAGAGAGATCGAGATGACGTCATCATCACTATCGCTGGTTGTGGTTGGTCAATGATATTACTCCCCCGGGACGGACGCCAAGGGCGAAGCCGTTGAGGAGTGGGCGGCTTCGGTGGGCCTCTGTTTGCTGAACAGAGGCTCCACCAACACGTGCGTGCGACAGCAAGGGGGGTCGATAGTGGACCTTTCGTTCGCTACCCCTGCTGTTGCCGCACGAGTAAGGAACTGGTGTGTCCTGGAAGAGGTCGAGACGCTCTCGGATCATCTTTATATCCGATTGGAGCTCTCCCGGTCCCAGGGCCCCAGTAGGGGTCACACGGCGCGGCATCCTTCCCGCTTTCCGCGGTGGGCTGTTGCCAAGCTGGACAGGGACCTACTAGAGGAGGCGGCCATTATTCATTCTTGGCTGTCTCCGCAGGCCCCGACCGAGGAGGTCGGCGTGGACGTGGGGGCTGGCCGTTTTCGCGATGCGATTACGCAGATTTGCGATACGGTCATGCCCCGCGTCCAAGGTCGTCGGCCTCCGCGAAAGGAGGTCTACTGGTGGTCCTAGGAGTTGGCGGACCTCCGTGCGGCTTGTACTCGTGCCCGGAGGTCCTACACCCGTAGCAGGCGACGTCACCGTGGAGACGGTGGCGGGGACCAGCTTCATGAGGAGTACCGCGACGCGCGGAAAACTCTGAAGCTGGCCATTTGCCGCGCCAAAGAGGAAAAGAGAAAGGAGATGCTGGAGGGTCTCGACCGTGACCCCTGGGGTCGCCCATACCGTGCGGTGCGTCAGAAGCTCCGCACGTCGCCCCCCCCCCCCTTACCGAGACTCTCCAGCCCAGCTGCAGGAAGTGGTCGAGGGCCTTTTCCCTGAGCGGGCGGAGCACACACCCCCGTCGATGGCCTATGCGGTCATAGACGGCGGGGGTAGAGAGGACGATGTGCCGCCCGTTAGGGAATCGGAGGTTGGGGCGGCTGTTCTTCGGATCCGTTCCAAGAACACCGCCCCCGGGCCGGACGGGGTTCCAGCCCGAGTGATGGCCCGAGCCTTCGACCATATGTTGGACGCTAGCCTGGCGTCCGGGCGCTTCCCTGAGTGCTGGAAATGCGGGAAGCTGGTCCTGCTGAGGAAGCCGGGACGGCCTGCCGATTCGGTCGCGGCCTATAGGCTCATCGTGTTGCTGGACGAGGCGGGTAAACTTTTTGAGAGGATACTCTCTGCCCGCATCGTCCGGCACCTTTGTGAGGTGGGGCCCGACCTGTCGGACGCCCAATTCGGATTCCGAGAGGGGCGTTCGACGGTCGATGCCGTGATGCACCTCAGGGCCGTGACCGAAGAGGCAGTGAGTTGTGGCGGCGTGGTGTTGGCGGTGTCCTTGGACATCGCCAACGCCTTCAATAGTCTGCCATTTAGCTGCATCAGGGAAGCACTCCACTACCACGGGGTGCCAGAGTACCTGAGGCGGCTAGTGGCAGACTATTTAGAGGAGCGTACCGTCGTGTACGAGGACCGAGAGGGCGTCTTGAGACGGCGACCCATGTCGTGCGGCGTTCCGCAGGGGTCTGTCCTTGGACCGCTCCTGTGGAACGTGGGGTACGACTGGGTCCTGCGAGGTCGTCTCCCCCTCGGGCTGGGCGTAATTTGTTACGCCGATGACACGTTGGTCACGGCCCGGGGGGTGAACTTCCAAGAGGCGGCGTGCCTGGCCACCAGGGGTGTTTCTCTGGTGGTCGGGCGCATCGAGGCGCTGGGCTTACGGGTGGCCCTGGACAAGACGGAGGCCCTATTGTTCCATGGGCCCCGTCGTGGTCAACCGCCGGCGCCTCCATAGAGGTCAACTCGGTCCTCGTACCGGTTCGGGCCCAGATGAGGTATCTGGGCCTGATCCTCGACGGTAGGTGGCTCTTCGACGAGCACTTCCGACAGCTTGGTCCCAGGCTGGTCGACGCTGCCTCCGCCCTTGGGCGACTTTTGCCCAATTTGGGTGGAGCCAGCGTCGCAACGAGACTCCTATACACGGGGGTTGTCCGGTCAATGGCGCTGTATGGCGCACCGGTGTGGGTGGCGGCTCTGACTGCCCTAAATAAGGCTCGCCTCTGGCGGCCTCAGAGGGTATTGGCAGTCAGAGCCATACGCGGATACCGCACGGTGTCGACCGAGGCGGCGTGCGCCTTGGCCGGAACACCCACGTGGGATTTGGAGGCGGAAGTGCTCGCCGAAGTTTATCGACGACCCAATCCGCCGCCGGCGAACCGGGCGGCGGAGGCGCGCCTATCAGCGCCTCATGCCGCCCTGAGTGTGGCCGCGGATGGTCGGGACGGGCTTTCCCCTCCATCCGCTCTAGTGGCCACCCGCGAGGGGGCGACGTACGCGTGTGCCGTACGTCGCCTATATTGAGACTTTCCTGAAAGAGGGTGCCCGCTTCTGTGCGGGCAGGCGCTGGGAGGGATCCGGACGTGTTAATATCAGCAGTCCCCGGATTCCTCCCTTCACAGGCGCAGAGTGGCACACCGTGTGGTTTTAGTCGGTTCGAGTCCGACACACCACCCCGCCGCAAGCCCCGGTGGGGTGACGGTCCGAGGGGATTTCCACACGTTAAAAAAAAAAAAAGGTCAATGATATTACTCGTATAAAACATCGTTGTGGTTGGTTCATTTCGTGTTATGTTGCTATAAAGTGGTAACTGGATAGTGACGTCAAATCGAGCCACTCTCTGAATGCGAGATCTTGTTTTCTTGGATCATGAATATGTCTACAGCCGGCCACGCTGGCGTATTGAAATAAGTCAAGGAAGATTCGTTGCCTTGGACACGAAGATTTGTTATGTCATTTAATGTACAAAATTATTCATGGTACAGCTATAGCAAAAAAAAAAAAATGCATAAGTTGATAAAAAATGCTATGCAATAGCTTAACAGCGGCAGTCCACGAGTGCCACACGTCTTTTTTTATATTTAAGATAACCGACTGCATAATACGGCTCCATAGTTGACCTTGTGGTTTAAGCGGTCGCCATACCGCTTTCTACTGCACTGAGTTTTGTAGATTCAAACTCACATGCGACAACACTTTGTGTGATCCATAAGTTGTTGTTCTGAGTCTGTTTGTTCTTTTATCCATTTCATGTATGTTTGTTAAGTCCATTACAACATAGGGTGTACACTCCTAATGCGGGAGTTTAAAAAAAAATGCGTGGAGTCCCTCCGCGCGGAAGAAGTGAAACTTCCCAATGTGCAACAGTGCTTTCATATCCCCTCCATGGAAGCGTTAAACGTTTAACGCAACCTTGTTGGAAATCGCATTAGAAGTTTCACTTCAATAACTTAGATACTCTCTTATAGTCAATTTTCTCAAAGACAAAAAGCAATACTTAAAAATGTGATTGTGTTTACATTGTGGTGGAGACTTTCCATCCAACGATCCGAGTTTAGTGACCTATGAAATAACTTGGTATACAAATTTATTATTCTGCCGATAAAATGAATAATTTATAAAAATATTCATAACTTTTATTTTTAATAGACAACGGTCTTCCCGACTACAGAACTGCCCGCTGTGCTTGCTTTTTTATTCATAGACTTAACTTTGTTATAATACTTTGGACTTCTCCTCTATTGAACCGTTTACTTTACAATACTATTTCAATCAATAAATTATCAACAAACTACAGTTGGAAGTAGCTTAGAGCATTTAGATTTAATTTCGGACGTAATATTATTAAGGCCATATTATTGACATCAGTGCTATTTTTACTAAAAGTCTAGATAGTTCTAGAAGGTACGTTATGTTGCCAATCCGTGACCATGAATCCTATGTTGAGGCGATAGTTCATTCGATAATCTAATGGTGGGGATCGAAAGCCTACGCCTTATTACGTGGGAGAGAGGGGGGGCACCCTTACATGTATAATGATGTGTTCAACTAGCAAGACACGCGTAGTGTTCAGTATTCTGTTCCCGGGCTGTGACCAAAACATTACTGGCAAAATCAATAACGCTCAGAAGGTGGCAGAAGTTACAAAGTGAGAAAATGAACTGGTGACTCGTATTTATATTTCAGTTTAGTTTTCGTTTTAGTCCTCGAATTTAGCCTTTATAATGGATATCCGACAATAACGCGTTGACAAGACCTAATTAAATTCCTTCAAGCATCTGATTCTATCTCTAACACAAGTCACTAGCTGCAAGATCAATAAGAATACTCATCATGGTGGATGCCCGTTAATAGTACCTATTTAAATCATGGGACTAATCCCGCCCACCACTGTAACTCCTGTTTCACGGGATCCCCAGTAACCCACGATCACACCGAGTCACACTCGGGAAGTCCCAGAAAAAAATAATTGTCTTGGAACCCGCAAAATAATCAGAAGAACCTGGAGGAGTTGGAAATGTAATAAGTCCACTTCCCTCCTTAACAAAAGCAGGAGACAAAATGAATTCAAAATAGGAAGACGCCTGATTTTACATCAATCAACTAGTAAGTCTTGTATCAGTCCACTGCTAGACTTCTCCTAATTTGCCCACAGTACACGGTCCCCAGCTTTCTTATTGAGTTCGTCCCAGTTCTTAAGGCAGCAGTTTGTCTGGCTACCATTACTCTACATTGAATGAGAAGAACTTTATTTACACCAGTGACTATATTAAAGTGAAATTTATCGGAACATGCGTGACAATATCAAGTCTGGTAAGTATCAAGTCAATTAATGATAAGTAAGGTATATTTAATATATAACTATGATGTATTCGTATTTCTGAAAAGTGAATAAATTTTTCAACTCTTTGTTTCTGTATTTTATTTCATACCTACCTGGTATACAAAAATATGGGCCTGACGACACCAATTAACCCTGCATTAAATTGAACCAAAAGCTCTTTTTGCTGTACGAAAATGACCCATTACGAAATTGTAAGCTGCATGAATCATTTACTCCTCAAATTTCATTACATCATTCATTAACTCCCTCGCGCTACATAAAATTAATTAAAATTTTGGATTGACCCCGAAACGAAACTCACTTTATTACAGTAATATGTACATAGGTAGGAGTGATACATGAAACTGGTAGGTATGCATATGTGTGTACATCATTGAGTGGTCCGTGCATTAACGGCTGTGACGTCACACGTCCACGTAATGATTAATGAGCGCAATCAGCGCCACCTCTCCGCGAACTCGCGCAACTCAGCGCGCCGCACTGCCGCACAAATGCAGCTGGGCATTTATCTCACAAATGCACCGTTTAATTCACTACTGGACCGTTGCTGCTAACCGTACTTAAACCCAATACACGTTGACTGCCTGTCTCTCTCTTGTGTACATGCCCGGAGTGAGACAGAGTGATCGAATCGTATTTAATGAGGTGTGGTTATATAACGAGGTGATATGAATGATTGATTAGAGTATTGAGCAAGTTGTAGGTGGAGCGATAATTAGGTGCTTGGTTGAGCGATTGCCTTGTATCTTTCGCGTTGTGTGAGTGAGCACTAATTTCTAGAGATTCAATGGGATAAAAGGTGCGCGAGGTATTGTAAAATATTTTGAATTTTTGAGGAAGAGTTACTTCATACAATTAGGGTATTTTAACAGCTATCGATAACGATATGAAAACTACAACAATAACGTAAGTAGTAAGGTAAGGCACGGGTATTCTTTGAGGCTGAATTACGATCGAGCCGGCTCATTTACTCTCTCAAAAAGAATGTCAAGTTAACTTATAAAACCTTAAAGTTTAATGTAACAAAGATTTATGTATGTTAGAAATATTTATGTGCCAGGTACCTAATGTATATTTGTAGTACATATGCTTTGTTTGAAACTTGCGTCCGTAGACATACATCAAACTTATCGTCCTCGACATATCACACTGCACAAGGCCTGTGTTTGTCGCATAATATACACACAGTATATCTCACTATAATTTCATAACCAATTCAATTGTTTTACTATAGGTACATATTGAATCACGAATTATTCGGTCCTGTTTGGTTTGTGTGAGAACATTGACAGCTGGTAACTTCGTTTTACACCCTACAGTTAGAAATAATACGCATGTAAATGATCAAATCCACAGAACTTTAAGTTCCGGTTACCGAGAGCTTACGTCACGAAATTCCGTGAAATCCTACAGCTTGTTACGGTTAAAACAATATCGATGATACGAGGATAATTAAATTTTCATTTTACCCTGTAAAGCCATTGTGATTGAACTTCAGTAATTATAAAATAATTAATAATAATAATTCTTTATTTTCCAAAATTACAATTCTGGACAGTTATGTAACTCAAACTCAAAAATATTTTATTCATATAGGCACTTATTTTACAGGCACTTATGAATAGTCAATATTTAATATTAAAAAATCGAGTGATTCTAGTCGCCAGTTCCAAGTGCAGCCTACCCTTCATGGAGAAGAATCTGGCAAGAAACTCCATTGTTGCTCCTTTTAAAAAATAATAATACGGTTTACAATATTGTTTTCACTAAGAGACTTGAATGAGAACGAAGTCGACCAAAGAAAACAAAATAAAAGGTTTGGAGTCATTGCTGCACAGCCATGAGCTAACCAATCATGCGCCGTTCTTACTGATAGCTGTGTGGCGACTTCCACATACAGCGCAACAGAAATATACTACAGCGCCATCTACCGAAGTTACACTGAACTATGGAGTAACGAAGCCAACTAAGAAACTACCAATCCTGAATCGCGCAGTGAAAGTTCGCGCGCCAATTAAGATACATACAACATCCCAACATCAACCGTTGGGCAGTTGGCCCGCCAGGCATGATCACCTCGCCTGGTCGGAGGATCCTCCCTTTGTGTTGGAGGGACATGACACCCTGTCCCCCACAATGGTGACCCCGACGTGATTGGAAGCAGCCTTCGATGCAGCATCAGCACGCCACCACCATATTCACTCCCACAGCAAGTCTCACAGCCAGCCAGCAACCTCGGCCTCAACAGGGATACACCACACGCAGGAAGCGACCGCTCCAGCCTGGTTTACCCCTACGGCCTCTACAGCGTCTAGGCACAGCACACTGCAGCTACGGTTCATGTAAGCAGAGCATATCTCTCCCGTCTACGCAGCAGCCAGCCACTACGCAGCAACCGCCCCGACTCACTGGGGACCTCACCGCAGCACCGCGCACCGCCTGCCATCATCCCGACTCACTGGGATCACAGCAGACTTCAGCCCCGACTCACTGGGACTATCGGCATTCAGTTCCGACTTACTGGAACTTGCGGCACTCAGTTCCGACTCACTGGAACTACTCACTCCTGGCACTGGCAAGCTCCGCAACAGAGCACAGACAGCTGACACATCATGTATCGACCTCCGGTCTTGGAGGGGAGTGATGTGGCGACTTCCACATACAGCGCAACAGAAATATACTACAGCGCCATCTACCAAAGTTACACTGAACTATGGAGTAACGAAGCCAACTAAGAAACTACCAATCCTGAATCGCGCAGTGAAAGTTCGCGCGCCAATTAAGATACATACAACATCCCAACATCAACCGTTGGGCAGTTGGCCCGCCAGGCATGATCACCTCGCCTGGTCGGAGGATCCTCCCTTTGTGTTGGAGGGACATGACACCCTGTCCCCCACAGCTGCAAGATTTTTACATTGTTAAATTGTGACATTGTATTGTTATATTGTGAGGTCCACTTATGGAAAATAAAATCCAAATAGCACTTTCACTCACAGTCAAATTTAAAAAGATGTAATATGTCCAAATATAAAATAATCAATAAATGTCATAAATGTAAAATAGAGTAAGACGCATGGATCAGCCATCGACCTATTCAACCATAGTTGAGCTGCATACTCAGGCCGCACGGCAAATCATCAGGTCAATATCAAAGAAATTAATAATTAATAATAATCATAGTCGACAAGGTGCTCATACAATAACAAGTGCGTATTTAATAAATTGGGAAACATTGTTAGATAAGTACCAAAGTACCATCATGTATTCATTTACATTATACAAGTATGTGTGTATGTTTTCATTAATAAGTTGCAACTAATACAATCAACAATTTGTATTTAAGAAAAAAAAGAAAGATGAAAATTAAGTAGAATTGATACAAGAAAGAGATAAAATAAAGGAAAATTTAAACAAGAACAAACTAATTAAGAGAAAAAGGAAATTATTGAAGAAAATTATACAGAAAATAGTTACAAACAAAATCTTAACTTAATTAAATGTCGGATTAAATTATTCTTATTATATTATTAAATCGAATTAAATGTATACACAATTAATTACATAATTGTAACAGGATACATTGTAAATTGTAAGATTTCTTTCAGTTATGTTAATTATGACCACTAGCACTCAAGCTAAGATTAAACTTGTGTTATGAGTACTTTTAATTATAAATTAACATATATTAAATATGGTTAACATTTTAAGACTTGGTATTGAATGAAATTCATCCCAATCGGTTTATTGGTTTAGTAGCTAGGAAATCTTGAAATAAAAGGTAGAAACTTTGATTATTAAATAAGGATTTAACAAATATATGCAGGCCGAACCGCGGACAAATCGTAGTAAAATATAAAACAGAAAAACTCACACACAGTGCATCACAATATACCATCCCCTTAAATTCATTTACCATTTAATACCCATGCGAAAGCGGTGCTAAACAAAATCGCAGTGATTAGCTTTTTAATCAAGATTAATTTCAGTTTTTAATTTGCGTTGTAATTTTGTATTTGTAGCAAAACAGAGTTTTAACAAATATGACTATCTATCTATCTATCTATCTATCTATATATTCTTCTGTATATATAAAAGAGGAAGGTGACTGACTGACTGACTGACATACCCGGAGATCAACGCACAGCCCAAACCGCTGAAGCTAGAATTCTGAAATTTTGCATCGAGGTTCTTTATATAAAGTAAGTGAGCACTAAGAAAGGAATTTTTAAAATTCCACCCCTAAGGGGGTAAATCAGGGGATGAAAGTCTGCGTGAGCGAAGCCGCGTGTAAAATCTAGTCTATCATATTACTGGGGTGGCAAAATAAGACAAACTTTCTTTTACACAGCAAATAAAGGAATACGTTAATATCGATTTACTTACCTATAGGTGATTATGAACTTACAGATGATGATAATGATGTACAGAAATTAACGTGAACATGTAATAAGTATGTATTACATTATAATTTCACACATATCGTATTGCACAATAATCAGAGCCAAATAATATCGTTAAATCATATTGAGTATTTCTCGTAAATATATAATAATAAATAAACTGTCAACAAGTTTTTTTAAGACATAGTATCTTTCTGTTCAAACATCTCTTAATAAAACTAGTACTAAAATCACATTGTTCAAAAGGCTTCGGGTTGCCGATCAAAGAGAGATAATGTCTATGAAGTGACTTTTGTAGTAAGACTATTAAACAAAGCTAATAAAATCTCTTGGCTCTATCCGGGCCACCGAAGTTGTGAGGCGTACCCGGGAATGTGACAGGATCAATTGGATGTGTGCCAGCTTCTGTGAGGAAGACCTCTTACGTTGCAACTTGACTCCATCATAATTATATCGAATGTATTTTTAAGAAATTAAATTTCCTTAGCTTTTATTACCATATGCAAACTACTTTCATATATAATACTTGCAAATTTGAAACTCAAATAATACAAGCGTATTCCTGATGGCCTTTGAATGTCCCAAGAGAAATACTACGGTAATCTCACTCATTCGGTGAATTACAACAAGGAGCTTATATTTATATTATATTACTCTTATTATATTTGTGGAGCAACGGGTGTCATGTCCCTCCAATACACAGGGTGGATACTCCGACCAGGCGTGGTGATCATGCCTGGTGGGCCAACTGCCCAACGGTCGATATTGGGATGTTGTATATGTTTTTTTGGCCCTGTCAAAATGACTCTACTCTGCCTGATGGAAAGCATAATCAGAATCTAACAGTGGTGGTCACCATACCTCCCGTCTCGCACTCACCAACGAAACACGACAGCACGATCGCTGTCATTTTACGTTGATTTTTTGTGCGAGGGTAGTACCGCCCCGGTCGAGCCGACCCGTTCGTGCTGAAATCAGCGTGGCTCTACTACCTTGGGTTAATTGGCGCGAGAACTTTCATTGCGCGATTCAGGATTGGTAGTATCTTCGTATTGTACGTTACTCCGTAGTTATATCCGGTAGAGGGCATTGTCATATGTTTTTGTTGTCGCTGTATGTGGAGGTCGCCACATTTTACTTCCTTACTGAAAAATGCCTATGGATTCATAGGATCACATCTTATAATATTAATTCGTTTTAATAAACAGGTATATGGTGACAGATCATTTTACTTTCCTTTCATAAAACACCAAGCAACAATCTTGAAATAAAATTCTGTGAATAACAACTCAGAAGGTTAATATAAAGTACTGTTATTCTCCATAATTGTGTGGCTCGAGGTATGATGGCGGCGATTTATAAGAGCACAAATAAAGTGTAGTGCAAATCCAGGGTAAGTAAGTAGATGCAGATTTTACACCGGCTGCCCGTGGCGGGTGATCTATCACTAGTGGAGCGAGGTACCTTTGTAGGGCCAAACGACCAGCGGGTATGGAAACGGTCACTCGCCAACTCATTAACAATTTTAATCGGGTTTGTTAAAGATACACTACCTAATATTTAAGTGAAGATTTGATTCGAATGTTGGCACATATCGAAATATTCTTTAAACTGTCTCACACTAGTTTACACATACAGACTGCCTGCGCCTGCTGTCTCATTTCATAGTGCGTTGATGGCAGGACTTTTGATAAGACAGAGTGTCTTAAACAGATTAAAACCATGTGGGTGTTCATGTAGGTAGGTATGTATGTACATACCTACATGAAAAAGATTTAGTATTTGTCTTGGTGTGTATTGATAGAAGAAGATATTGTGTAAGTTAATTTGTTTATCACATGTCCAACAGCAAGTAAAACTTAAGTTATAGTGAATACAATAACAATTCAATTTGACTGCACGGTTGGCCTAGTGCTTTAAGCGCTTTCTACTGCCTCAAGTGTCATGAGTCAAATGCCATGTGGGACAACACTTCATGTGATCCACAAATTGTGGTCCTAAGTCTGGATGTTCTTTGTGTCCGTTTCATGTATGTTTGTAAAGTCCCCGCGACACAGGATGTATATGCCTAAGGTGGGAGCTTTCTTTTTTAAGTAAGAAAAAAAATGTAAGTAAATATTTTATGACTAAGTAAATCCAGAATTGTAACTTAAATCGCTGGTGTTATGGCTTTTCTAGTACAAGGGAGCTTACCGGGCTTTAATAAATGCCCTGTCTTTGCTTTGCTTTATAATTTCTCCGCGTGAAAATAAGGTGTCTATAATATTGTGACGTCAACGGAAATGAAACGTAACGGCCCAGTGGAAAGAAGCTTTTTTTAACATTTTATTTCCATCTTATGAATTGCTTTTGTAAACAGATATCTCCTTAAATTGAGAACGTAAATTATAATAAAGGAATACGAGTATTATTCAGTGAATTTGTTTGCTTTCGAGATAGTCGTTATTTCCACATTGTCTGTAATCACTAAATAAAAAGACGGGGTCTGTATCCATTAAACTTTTATAGTTGCGATATTCATATTTATATGCAAGGGATTGATCGTTTACGTTTCATAAAATATTTGATGCGTTTTTAAGTCGCTACGGAGAAACGATAACTTTTCTAAATATGGCTGTTTTATTTCATATTTTTTGAAGACTTCTAAAATATTATGACAGATTTGAGTAATCATTAATCTTGTATTAAGAGAATGATTGCTCGAGATATTAATTATGAAGGAAAGAAATTAGGGACCCCTATATTGCTTATACTCCGCAATCCATTTGTTTTTACACTATATCTGCAAATTTGTCCGCTTGAAGGCAATAGTCATGATTACTGTTACGTCTCTGTCTATCCTTTCGGGGGTATATGCGTAATAATACGTATAGATGTACTGTATACCTTTCGTAACATAATAATTTTATAGCAGGGTTAAGGAGGAATTACTCCATAATATGTTATTTACCGAGTAAACTCAAGAAGTCAACGTTTCAAAAACCTTTAGGTTTGGATTTATAACATTTTTTTTAACTGTGGGATATCCATACTTTATCACGTGTTACTAATAGCCTAAAACATAAAACACTATTTAATTTCTTGCTAAAAGATGCGATTTAATCTCTTTGACTGAATTTATATTCACAACGTTCTTAATCATTAAACATACCTACAGTGTGATTGTTCACCAGCGCGCCACAGTTCTGAATAATTGAGTACAGTTGGCGACGCGACAGCTAAACCTAAATATAATTGTTGTCTTCTCAGAAATAAAATCTCTGGAGGTGCATGAAAAATGTACGCACATTAAAAATTCCTTTTCCCAGGAGCAGGGTAAGGGGTGCGGGGCGGGAAGGTTTGCCTAAGAAGCACCTTAAAAAAGCAGTTAAATATGAACGCGCTCGCACGCTCCGTGATACCTACGAGCCCCGCTCACTTTAGCATTGAAGTTTCTTTGGAGTCGTTTGTTTGTCGGATTGGCAGCAAAATATTTTGTTCTCTAAAACTTGTAGTAATTTATTCATTGTGTCAATTATAATTATTAAAATTATTATTATAAGCTCCTTTAAATCGTTTTATCGACTTTGTTATAAGGTTTTCACGTCATCAAATGCATATTTTTACCCGACTTTACCTGAAGAATGTTTATGTTTTTCAAGTGTAGGAATACATAATTATGTATGTGTATTCCTGTGGAACGCTTTGTAGTCCAAATCGCTTGATGGATTATGGAGGTGTCCTTATTGTGAGCGTGACGTTGGAAATTTGAAGTTTATAACATTTTTGTCCTCGAATTTTATATTTAAGGTTCAAGTTTTTTTTTCTATAATGAGCTTTGTATTTTAGCAACCCATCGCCGTCCACTGCTGAACGAAGGTAATGATCTTGTTAGTCAATAACTATAATTTTATTTTAATTATTCGCCTCTATTAAAAACCTTCAACAAAGTTTTTTATAAGTAAGAGCTCTCACCACCCACCGAATGATTACACCACCACACATAAAAAAAAAAACCGTTTTTTTCTACCATGGGAGAGCCACGCTTCAGCATGCATGGGCTGGCTCGACCGGAGTGATACCACGGTCTCACAGAAAACCTGTGTGAAACAGCACCTGCGCTGTGTTTCACTGAGTGAGTGAGGATATCGCAGGCCCAATCCCTTCCCCCTCCCCATCCCCCAAAGACCGGCAACGCACTTGTGACGCCTCTGGTGTTACCATCAGGCGATAAGTCTGCTCGTTTGCCCTATATTTCACAAAAAAAAGTTCTCACTCTTCTACTGTATACGTTGCTCTGATCAAGGGTGGAGTGGACATATTTTACAAGCTTTTTACTAACTTGCAAATTGAATGTCAACTATGTCTCTTCGCCTTCTAGGGTCTCCGGTCTTGGAAGATGGTTTTCAGCCTTTCATAGAGGACAAAATTAAAAATTTTGGTGAAATTTCGGATCGTTTACTTAAAATTAATATCCATTCGGCTTTTACTATTATTCGTCATTGTCTTTTTGTACTTAATTTTACACATGCGCTTCGGTCATCGCCCTTTTGGAAATATTCATCACTTTTAGAAAAAGTTGACAAAATTATACAAAACACGCTTAGCAAAGTTTTGAAATGGCTTTAAACGATCGAGCCTGGCTCCAAGCATCCCTACCAGTTCGTTTGGGTGGTCTTGGAGTACGCAAAATTGTAGATGTCAGCCTTCCAGATTTTCTGTCTTCAATTCATGGCACAGAAGAATTAACCAGGAAAATTCTTATCAACACACTGGTTGATTCTGAAGTGTCATGCAAGGCCATTGCTATAGATGCTTGGCAGATAGCTTGTCCCAGTACTATTTTACCTACTAACCCATTTTCTCAGCGCCAATGGGACGCGCCGTTATGTATTTTAAAGCAAAGAAGACTTCTGGATACATCAACATGTAACATCGTTTTTTTTGCATTTCAATCTTTTAACAATTTTTGTTTTCAGCGCCCTCTCGTTCACTGTAGTTCGAACTACAATTAGGTGCGGAGCGCGATCGAATTGTTTAGCTGTCTGGTGCACCTAGGATGCGCCAGGTGGCGTCTATTTTAAGGATTTTTAGTTGAGATTAAGCCGCCTAGTAACAATGAGACATTATCATATGTGTGTCATACGATTCTCAATACATTTTAAATTTATCGGATAGATACAAGCAGTATAGTAGTTGTACGTCTTGTTCTCACGTCAAGTAATGAGGAGGGGGTTTCATCGAGAAAGTTCGATGATGTGTCTTTAAAAATAGATGGGTCGCAGATGAAAGATTCATTCTTAATCTTCTCTTTGGAACTCTGAGGAAATTTTCGTTATCGTGAATATATATATCTTTGATGGTAGTGTTTTGTGAATGATCAAGTCCCACTGTCTGTGGTAAGTTAACCTCAAAAAGGTTTTCATTAATATCTTTAAGTATGTAGAATATGTCCTCCGGTTATTTAATTTTGTTTATAGGGTCGATAGATTACGGCTAAAAATCTACCTTCAGTATACCCGTCCTGTGGTTCGTGGTTTATTACTGAGGAAGATTGATTGTTGGCAGCTCACGGCTCACTCCTCAAGATTTCTGCCCTACCTTGAGGGAAGTTCACGTAACAATTAACATCATTAATTAATACTTTTATTTAGCACCTACAAGTAGATCACTGTTGGACGTCTCCTCAAGCTACCTTGAGCTGGTGAGAGACTTCGGCTGACTACCTCGAGTCAGCAAGGTGATCCTGAGGGTAGCTACCTAATGCTGTCCCAGCAACAGGACTGATTATATCTAAGGAAATGTATAAATTTGTATTTTAATAACTACCTTGTACATAGTGATAAATAATTTACTTACAATAAGTAACTTTTAAGTGTAATTTGTTTAAACAGAAATAAAAGTTGTATGTGTCTCAAGCTGTTTCACTGAAGCCTCCCGTGGAGCCAAAGTACAGGCACCCTCACTCTAAATTACTTAAAAATTCTAACGGCGCCCTGAGGTCTCATATTTATCCTGAGTCGAAACCGGTGAGTGATCCGCCTGACAAGTTCAGGGGTTACAAATTTATACATTTCCTTAGATATAATCAGTCCTGTTGCTGGGACAGCATTAGGTAGCTACCCTCAGGATCACCTTGCTGACTCGAGGTAGTCAGCCGAAGTCTCTCACCAGCTCAAGGTAGCTTGAGGAGACGTCCAACAGTGATCTACTTGTAGGTGCTAAATAAAAGTATTAATTAATGATGTTAATTGTTACGTGAACTTCCCTCAAGGTAGGGCAGAAATCTTGAGGAGTGAGCCGTGAGCTGCCAACAATCAATCTTCCTCAGTAATAAACCACGAACCACAGGACGGGTATACTGAAGGTAGATTTTTAGCCGTAATCTATCGACCCTATAAACAAAATTAAATAACCAGAGGACATATTCTACATACTTAAAGATATTAATGAAAACCTTTTTGAGGTTAACTTACCACAGACAGTGGGACTTGATCACTCACAAAACACTACCATCAAAGATATATATATTCACGATAACGAAAATTTCCTCAGAGTTCCAAAGAGAAGATTAAGAATGAATCTTTCATCTGCGACACATCTATTTTTAAAGACACATCATCGAACTTTCTCGATGAAACCCCCTCCTCATTACTTGACGTGAGAACAAGACGTACAACTACTATACTGCTTGTATCTATCCGATAAATTTAAAATGTATTGAGAATCGTATGACACACATATGATAATGTCTCATTGTTACTAGGCGGCTTAATCTCAACTAAAAATCCTTTAAAATAGACGCCACCTGGCGCATCCTAGGTGCACCAGACAGCTAAACAATTCGATCGCGCTCCGCACCTAATTGTAGTTCGAACTACAGTGAAGGAGAGGGCGCTGAAAACAAAAATTGTTAAAAGATTGAAATGCAAAAATTTTTTTTTTTTTTTTTTTTTTTTTTTTTTTTATTTTTTTTTTTTTTTACACATTGGGCGTTGGGCGCCAATTTGTAACCCCTGAACTTGTCAGGCGGATCACTCACCGGTTTCGACTCAGGATAAATATGAGACCTCAGGGCGCCGTTAGAATTTTTAAGTAATTTAGAGTGAGGGTGCCTATACAAATTGGCGACCAACGTTTGGCTAACTTCTCGAACCTTGTGCTGAGTGTGAGTTCCCGGGTGGACTTTGGATGAGACGCTTACTATCCGTCCGAGACTACCCAGGACGTTAATTGGTTTTGCGAAGTGCAGTACGCATATAATAATTCTCTCATTGCATTTTTCAGCACATTATTACCATCTCTGCGGTGTGGAAAAGCTTTGAGCAAAATTCAAAATTAAATCAAAATTTTAACTGCACAAATTTTGGTAAGTTTTTTGAATGATTTTGGCAAGAACATTTTTTTTTTCTTTTTGTTTGTTGTTTTTGTTAATTTCTTGTGTTTGTTCCCTAAGGGATCAGCACAGTAATAGAGACACATACATATAGCTATTATTTTGTTCGGGTTTTCCTTGAATAACTTTATTTTAACTTTTTATATTCTTACCTACTTACAAATTAAGTAGATAATTGTATGAATAACTTTATTTCAAATCTATAAGAGGGTTTGCATGATATAATCAAAAGGATATTGTGCTTTCCTTTATCTTGTTGTACTTTTTTTACATGAAAATTTAACCTTTTAGTGTATTAATTTAAATTTCAATCTTAGACACTATACATAAATAAAAGTAGGGTATACTTTTATTTATAGTAAAGAAAACTGTTACAACTTAAAACTTCTGTTGTTTTATGGTTTTAAGAAGTAGGAATCTATTGTGATTAATTATAAATAAACATAATTTAATTAATTATGGTTTTCTAACTATTGTTCATTAAATATAGGTTATCTGTAACTGCTTATACAAAAAGTTTTCTTTTGTTACCTCACAAATTAAATAAAACTGTTTCAAATAATTTTAACTTGTAATTAAAAGTAACATTTAAGAATATTTTTTTTAAGAAGTTATTGTGTTAACATAGTAACACATTATTTTTATACCATTCAGTCTAAGCTATCTTTTTGTAAGACTGAATCTTTTATTTTTTTACACTAAGAAGAACTTAGTGCTTTATATTAACTTTGTTAAATTGTCAATAAATTTATTTTGAATTTTAAAACATCATGTCCCAGCTGATTAAATGTATTAATTATCATTGAAAAGGATGAACTTATTAACGAATTGTCTGCCGTGGGTGTTTCAGCGAATCCCGATGACACGGAGATCAATTTGAGGAGTGAGCTGCGCACTGCGTTGCGGCTTATCCGGCGTGGCAGCATTAATGCCAGCGCTTTTGTCCCTGTTTCTGCTGCTTCTAAGCTGTATTCCTGAGAGCCGAAGGTCCTTGAACTGGAAGGAGTCCTTTCTTCAGGTGATTTTTTTTTCTATTAAGGCTAGTCGCCGAAGAGTTACATTGAGGGCTAATTGTCTTCTAACTAGGTTAGCAAGGTGTAGTTTTGTCTGTCCAGAACTAGTAGGTATCCGTGACATGTTAGTTAATTTTTTTTTCTATGACAGAAGCGGATACCGACTCTGACTCTGATGATTAGGAAAGGGAGATACTTCCTACACATAGTGACCAAATAAATTACACCTCACTTGTGTAGAGGACGGACTGTACGATGCTACCCAAAGCAAAAACTATTGCTGGGTTGCCGACGAGTGACACGCCTGATCAGGATTCTGGGGACTGCAAGGTTTGAATCCTCCTTTTTTATAGGTCCATGGGTTACAACTTGTTCCCCCCTGACAGGTCTAGTTGTTACAAATTTATACCTAAGCGTAGTGGCTGCTAAACGCTCGCTTTTGGTTTGTGATCTGTCCGATATCTAAGTGTAGTGAGCAGGAACAACCTTGTGTTCCTTCTCCTCACTGTATCGGACCACTCTCCAAATCGAACGTAAGATAGGGAGATAACAAATTTCGCATCGAACAGTTCCTCTCCGACACACATCTCTCCACTCGGTTGCACATATATGTGTGCGATATACCGTGATTTAGGGTGTGATGTCAGTAAAGTAGTATCTCTAGGAGTTAAGTGTTTTTTAACTTAACCTACCTATATTTTAAATTTTAGATTTACTTCTTATAAACTCTGTGTGTCCTAACAGTTGAGGTCATCACAGCTTTTTCTTTGTTTGTTACTGTTTTGTTTATTCCCTTCGTGCTCTACTCAGGGAATACTGTGGGAAGGGGGGTGGTGTAACATCGTTTTTTTTGCATTTCAATCTTTTAACAATTTTTATTTTCAGCGCCCTCTCGTTCACTGTAGTTCGAACTACAATTAGGTGCGGAGCGCGATCGAATTGTTTAGCTGTCTGGTGCACCTAGGATGCGCCAGGTGGCGTCTATTTTAAAGGATTTTTAGTTGAGATTAAGCCGCCTAGTAACAATGAGACATTATCATATGTGTGTCATACGATTCTCAATACATTTTAAATTTATCGGATAGATACAAGCAGTATACTATTTGTACGTCTTGTTCTCACGTCAAGTAATGAGGAGGGGCTTTCATCGAGAAAGTTCGATGATGTGTCTTTAAAAATAGATGTGTCGCAGATGAAAGATTCATTCTTAATCTTCTCTTTGGAACTCTGAGGAAATTTTCGTTATCGTGAATATATATATCTTTGATGATAGTGTTTTGTGAGTGATCAAGTCCCACTGTCTGTGGTAAGTTAACCTCAAAAAGGTTTTCATTAATATCTTTAAGTATGTAGAATATGTCCTCAGGTTATTTAATTTTGTTTATAGGGTCGATAGATTACGGCTAAAAATCTACCTTCAGTATACCCGTCCTGTGGTTCGTGGTTTATTACTGAGGAAGATTGATTGTTGGCAGCTCACGGCTCACTCCTCAAGATTTCTGCCCTACCTTGAGGGAAGTTCACGTAACAATTAACATCATTAATTAATACTTTTATTTAGCACCTACAAGTAGATCACTGTTGGACGTCTCCTCAAGCTACCTTGAGCTGGTGAGAGACTTCGGCTGACTACCTCGAGTCAGCAAGGTGATCCTGAGGGTAGCTACCTAATGCTGTCCCAGCAACAGGACTGATTATATCTAAGGAAATGTATAAATTTGTATTTTAATAACTACCTTGTACATAGTGATAAATAATTTACTTACAATAAGTAACTTTTAAGTGTAATTTGTTTAAACAGAAATAAAAGTTGTATGTGTCTCAAGCTGTTTCACTGAAGCCTCCTGTGGAGCCAAAGTACAGGCACCCTCACTCTAAATTACTTAAAAATTCTAACGGCGCCCTGAGGTCTCATATTTATCCTGAGTCGAAACCGGTGAGTGATCCGCCTGACAAGTTCAGGGGTTACAAACAAGTCTTGCTGAGCGCGCTCGTTTGTTGGCTGTGGGAGAGTGGGAATCAGGTTTATGGATTCAGGCACTTCCATCGCCCAACATAGGTACCTTGTTGGACGATACTACATTTCGCCTTGCCACTTGCCTCCGTTTAGGAGCGCCTTGTGTTTATCCGCATTCTTGTCACTGTGGAGAAGCTGTTGACAGTCTCGTACATCATGGCCTTTCTTGTAGCAGAAGCGCTGGCCGAAAATCTCGACATGCCAATATTAATGACATTATCCGTCGTGCTCTTGTTGCCGCCGGCGTTCCAGCTGTACGTGAACCAAATGGTCTGGTACGGGACGATGGCAAGAGACCGGATGGTATGTCGTTACTGCCATGGAAGATGGGTAAGCCTTTGGTGTGGGACGCAACTTGCGTCGACACCCTCGCGCCATCTCATCTTCCAAGTACAGCTGGTTATGCTGGCGCTGCTGCTGCTTCTGCGGAAAGCCTCAAACGGCGTAAATACCAAAACCTAATAGGTAATTATATTTTTGAACCGTTTGGGGTCGAGACGCTAGGTTCATGGGGTCCGAGTGCTCGCGCTATGTTTAAACAACTAGCTAAGCAACTGATCGACGCTTCTCGTGACCAGAAGGCCGGCCTTTTTCTAGCACAGAGAATTAGAATTGCCATTCAACGTGGCAAAGCTGCCAGCCTTTTGGGAACGCTTCCAGTAGGCGATGATGCGGAGGAATTTTTTGACGCTTGTATGTAAATATTGTTGTTTCCTTTTTTTATATTTATTTCCTAGTATTTTAATTTAATTTATATATTAATTTAATATAATATATTATGTCGTATTAAATTACCATAAACCATCAAAATATGTCAATACAATGACAATTTTTTTTTATTAATTAACTTGCATACATTGTATGTATGCTTGTATGTTCGGGTGGAATCTTGCAACTCAATTTTGAAGCAGATATCCTCAACCGATTTTGTTAAATTTTGCAAGCATATGTATACAGCGTGACAATACAATATTATGATGACATGGAGCTGATCTGATGCTGGAGCTGGAAGGTGGCCATAGGAAATCTGTAAAGAAACGTCGCAACATCACCGAGTTTGGACTCGTTTGATTCGTGTCGAAACATTTCAGTAAAATATTGTTTTTAAAAAGTTTTTTAATTTAATTTATTTCAAGTATAAACAGGTGAGTCTGCACGGTGCCGCTAGCCGCGTGGCTTCTAGCGCCACGAAGTGAGAGGAAAAAGCTAATTTCCCTTGGCATTATAAATTCATGGACTCTTTGTGTTGGCCCCAAAATAACTTGTTTGTTTCGACATCCAAGTTTTTCCGGCGGGCAAAGGCCGACATGTAATTGCTACCTCTCTGATCCCGGTCAAATGTACCTCAGCCCGCCATTTTACAGATTATTTATTACCATCTCTATAAAATCCACTTTTTGTTTGAATAAAAAATAAAATATTTGCTTAAGGATTATTTCGTCAGTTATCCTATAATTCTGTGTATGACGAGAAAAGTTTTTAAATATAAAATATTGAGAATTTATATCTGTAATTGTATTGTATACTACTAGAAAGTTAGTGGTCTATTTTGGTAGAAAACCACCCTTGTTATGATTGCTATCAAAACACAGTTTGATATTTGTTATTGACTTGCGATAAAGATATTTGTTGTTGACAAATATAAACAGATAAAGGCCTGACCATGAACAAGTTAGAAAACAAATGGAAAAGTACTAAAAGTATTACACAAACAGTTAGATTGTTACCTACTTTTAGCTGTAGTAACACGAGTAGGAAATACCACCAATATAATTGACAATGAACTTAAAGCACATATTCCCAAATATATAAATGTAGTATTGTTCATTTTTGTGATGGGTTTTTAATATATACTTGAATCAAATGCTTGCTTACCATCAAACTCATACAAATTTAATGAACAAGAAAAAGTTTAAAAAATTATAACCCGACTATGTATAAAGATTTGATAAAATTTAAATAGCAAATGTCATCTCATTCATTAAACTCGGTTCTATAGTTTAAATGTTACGCTGGAACATACATAGATTGCTGAACAATACTCAGGTAAAAATACGAAAGTGTTTTCAGTAGTCGTATATTATTCCTCGAATTTATTTATTAGGTTAGGTGTGGCGTCGACTCTATGCATCCACAACGCTTTGTGTGTCACTTTTTATTCTAAGTCTAGATATTCTTTGTGTCAGTACCTTGAATTTTTGTAAACTGACACAGTAAATGCCTAGCCGAGGGTTGTCTTTTTACATTAAATAAAAGATATTAAAAAATAAATACATAATTCAAACGGTTTTATTGAAAATAATGTACTAAGCTAAAACATTATTTGGTAAAAAATATTCAGTAAAAAATCGTTGGGCGTAGCGTAAACTGAGATGACTGGATGGAAACACTGGCCCAAAGATTTTATACCGAATATTTTTTACCAAATTATTTTTTAGCTTTTAGTACATTATCTATACTAGAATATTATAAAGCTGCAGAGTTTGTTTGTTTGAACGCGCTAATCTCAGGAACTACTGATCCGATTTGAAAAATTCTTTTAGTGTTGGATAGTCCATTTATCGAGGAAGGAATATTTTATTATCAAAAAATTAGGGATCCGTAAGAAAATTGCTATTTCATAACCCAAGGTGTGAAATCGAAAACCTATTTTTGCGTGCGCTGCAATAACTATTGACAATAGAACAAAATAATCTATTACGGGTTTGTAGGTCCCATTAAGATCTACAAAAAAACCCGCGAGAGCATATATCTTACTATCATGGTTTAGTCACAATAACTGCTTTTGTGTTCAAAAAAATTATTAAATCGTCAGAAGAAAGAAACTACGTTAAATGTGTATCTTAATATTAATCCTTATCCAAATAAAGCATTATGTTATCAAAGGTATTTATGTAGAAGTAAAATACTTTTTGTTTCATCCCTTTCGGACATTTCGTTTAGAAGTTATCACGAGTATTAGACGCTAAGAGTTGGTACCTAATAATGAGTTATTTGCCAAAGAGTTTTTATCAACATAATACCTAATATTAATCTTTATCTAAATAAATGTGTTGTTGATTATGAGTATTAGATCTTAGAAGAGTATAATAAATACATCTATATACTAATATATAAAGCTGAAGAGTTTGTTTGTTTGAATGCGCTAATCTCAGGAACTACTGGTCCAATTTGAAAAATTATTTCAGTGTTAGATAGCCCGTTTATCGAGGAAGGCTATATATCATCACGCTAAGACCAATAGGAGCGGAGCACCAATGAAGAATGTTTCAAAAACGGGGGAAAATTATCACGCTACGGGCAATAGAAGACGCAAACGACGTTGCGTGGGTCAGCTAGTTTTCAATAAAACCGTTTGAATTAAAATTATTTATTACATATTTTTTATTTTCAAGTAATTAGTTTTAATTTCATTACATAGTACTTCTCATCTGTATTCTACTAGTCAACCCCTTTCGTCTGATACCCATATACCTAGTGGTAGTCGTGATAAAATGTGTCAACGACCATTTTGTAGCGTCGGCCATCTTAGATTTTAATTTGTTTTCATAGTGAACTGTGTTCGACAAGTCAAGCCCTTTCATTTGATACCCATATTGAGGTAGTCGTGACAAAATTTGTAAACCGCCATTTTGTAGCGGGCCATCTTAGATTTACTATGAAACAGAATTTATATAATTGTATTGTCACCAGAACTAAAGGTGTATACCAAATTTCAGATCAATATGTCAAGTGAAGGGGTTCAAACTTCAATTACTAGATTTGACCCAAATAAACAAATAGGGCAAGCTAAATAAAACCGTTTAAAAAAAGAACACCCAGTACCTACACAGGCGCTTCTCCAGCTTTCTCTTATACGCTTCCGTCCCTTTTCAAGGAGTGACTCTCGTAGGTTGCACGTAAGTGAAAAGAAATATGTCACACATCGAATGAGGTATACATTAGGTGTAATTGACTTACAGATTTTTCACTTCTTGCATATTTAAAAGGAATACTTTCTTTTAAAATGTTATCTGAAATGGAATTACAATTGAGAATACCGAGCGTAAAATTTTCTCGAATAGCTATTTGAGTAACCACATCCTTCGATACATTAATAGGTAGTAAGTTATATTGGCATCGGCGCGGGCGGCCGACGCGCTACAAGACAATGCTTTTAGCGCTCGCCGCACGGCTTCGCACCGCACGCCCACTTGTAGCCGATTTGTCCGCTATAGATGACGTCCTCGTAAGTGGAAAAGTGCTTCAAGTTTGAGTGGCTTACTTCAATGTCGTGGTGGCCAAGGCAAGACGTTGAGTTTGGATTCTATCGTGTGAACATGCACTTGCACATGTAATGCGTACACTTTTCTTAGTTGTTCTTACAGATAATGACTTTTATTTTGAAGTGACTTCAAAGATAAGGTTCTATGTGATAAAAGGTAGGTATGTGTTTCTCTTGTGGTCTTTTTTGGTACAGATTTAATTAATTTAGTTTACTGCACGGCCTAGTGGTTTAAGCGGTCGCCACGCCGCTTTCCATTGCGCCAAGTGTTGTGGGTTCAAATCCCACATGGGACAAATCTTGCATGATCCAAAAATTACTGTTCTGAGTCTGGGTGTTCTTTGTGTCCGCTTAATGTATGTTTGTAAAGTCTCCCATGATACAGTATGAGTGTATATTCCTAATGCAGTGATGTCTTTTTTTTTAAACATTAAATTTATTTGTATTTCAAACTTGAACTTACTAACTAAAAAAAAAAAAACCGACTTCCAAAAACATCCAACGAAAACTCTCTGTCAAAAAACACTTAAAAGCGTAAAAGTGACTATCGCTTAGACTTTTGTAATTGTTCGTTTGTATTCTTTTTGGCTTAGCACCGACTTCAAACAGATTTTAGGTACCTAGCACCCATTATAATACTACTATTTAAATGAATAAAGAATTAGGTATAGGCAATTTATGAAGAACCAGTTTATTTTACGCTTTTAAGTGTTTTTTGACAGAGAGTTTTCGTTGGATGTTTTTGGAAGTCGGTTTTTTTTTTTTATAAAAAGTTTTTATTTTACAGTTTTTAGTGCAAACAATCGTAGGTAAGTAGTAAGTTGAATTATTTCATCAAATTTCATCATCAAGAATACAAATTAAGGTACGTGTAATATTAAAATCATCATCTAATCCCTAACTGTTGAAGAGTTTAATCTTCTATCATCAGCTCACCTAAATAGCTTGAAAGTATACGACTGAAGGTCTTTAGATACGTATGAAATTGAAAGAATTATTCTCCAACTCCTAACCGTTGAGGAGTTGTACCTTCCACCTTCCATCATCAGCTTACCTAAATAATTTGTAAGAATACGACTAAAGGTAACTTATATACATATGATATTTAAAAATTTATCCTCCAACTCCTAACCGTTAAGGAGTGGTACTTACATCATCAGCTCATCATCATAAAATGATGACTACCAGACGCAAATACCGGTGTAACTTCAGAAAATATACGAAAAACATAGTATGTGCCTATAAAAATGTGGGTTTCCCTCGATTTCCCTGGGATCCCATCATCAGATCCTGATATGCTGGCAATGGGACCACCACGGAAGCATACGCTGTCGAATACAAAAAAATAAATCAAAATCGGTCCACAACTGACGGAGTAATCAGGTAACATACATAAAAAAAAAAAAAAATACATACAGTGGAACATAGAACCTCCTCCTTTTTGGAAGTCGGTTAAAAACTCCCTTTGGGCGCCAAGATTTTCTAAATAGTTTAGGAGCATAATAAAACAGTACCTAACCTAAACAAACACAAACAAGTGATAAAGACAGCACCTCCATATAATATGAATATTTTAAATAAATTATACAAAATATTCAAAAGAAAGCAAAACTTTAGATTGCGAAATAATTTTTTTGTTTCTTTTTTTTGAAAGACAACTCCCGCATTATGAATAAATTCCTGTGTCCCGGGGGACTTTACAAACATACATGAAACGTACACAAAGAACACCCAAAGTGTTATCCCATGCGGGATTTGAACCCACAACGCTTTAGCGCAATAGAAAGCAGCGTTGCGACCGCTTATACCATTATGCCATCCGCGCAGTCAATTGCGTTAAAAGACATTGTAACGCAAGGGAACTTATTTTGGAGGGTGGAACAGGTTGCTGTATGTTTTTGCTATTATTACATACAGTAATAAGCTAACTTAATTTCAACTTAAGTATTTTCTGTCATTATTCAGACAAAGTTTGTCCTTTTTTTTTGGAATAGGGGGCAAACGAGCATACGTATCGCCTGATGGTAAGCGATTACTGCCGCCCATAGACACCCGCAGCATCAGTGGCGTCACAAGTGCGTTGCCGGCCTTTTAATTATTGGTCGGGCGGTCGTATTGGTCCGGGAATACCGCAGGTGACAGTTCATTCAGTTTTGTTGTGCGAGGCAGAAAGTTTCTGGAAAAGCGCACAGTTGTGGGCTGCCAACCATCTAAATGACGGGGATGAAACTGCTGTCCATTTCTTCAAGCTGTTTTGAGTAACTTATTATATTAAAATCTAGAGTGCATTTTAAAATTAGGTTTGTCGCACAAGTTAATAACCTGCATGTACTTCAAACCCCAATTATCTCTCTCGCGTCTCAACAAACAGATCTAAAACATTACACTCGTTAGGCTCGTGTGGCCATTCCAATCCCCACGAGGCGGGGGATAACTGCCTCTAAAATTTGTATAAATTATACAAACTATCCTCCCGCTGCTGTCCGCGGTCGCGCTCCACACTCATATGAGTGTAAATCAGACCGTGTAACGTGGCTTAAGAATTTGCTTTAATGGCGAGTGTGTCCTTGAGTTGTGGTCTTGAGTAAATAGCTTTAAACACAATTGGGAGAGTTTCTCCAACTACTAGCGTAAATATTTTAAAACACGTTGCTTGTAATACTAACATGGTTATTTGACTAAGAATTAATGTGATCAAAATATCTACTATTATCTTAATTCATACTGTTAGAAATGTAACGTCATAGTAATGGCAACATTTTTGATGGTCATTTTTCTTGTTTGACGTTTTTTTTTTGTTTTTTTTTTTATGGAATAGGCGGGCAAACGAGCAGACGTATCGCCTGATAGTAAGCGATTACCGCCGCCCATGGACACCTGCAACACCAAAGGCGTCACAAGTGCGTTGCCGGCCTTTGGGGGTGGGGGGGATAGAGGCGGGGGATGGAGACGGGGGATGGGGGAGATAGGGGAAGGGGTTGGGGTATAGGCCTCCGGTATCCTCACTCACTCGGTGAAACACAGCGCAAGCGCTATTTCACACCGGTTTTCTGTGAGGCCGTGGTATCACTCCGGTCGAGCCGGCCCATTCATGCCGAAGCGTGGCTCTCCCACAGTTAAACGTTTGAGGTTAAGACAGATAGTACTTTGAGACGCTTGGATCGGTCGAGCTGGAGCTTCGTTAAAAAGAACCGTTTTAATTGTAATTTAGCTAATTGTCAATTCAACCCGGTCCCTTTAGTGGTTTACCCTTATGATTGGTCTGATTTGGACTCGCGAGGTTTTGTAGTCACGTCATAGGCGCGATCCGTGATAGCTGAATCGGGTGTTTTGTAATTACGAGATTTCGGGAGCCCGCAAGCATTTAGGAATTCCTTGAAGATTGTACAGCATTCTGGAGCATGTATGTGTGAACGTACCAGGACAGACCAGGCGGTGGGGTACCCCATCAAAGGCGCCGAGAACAAGGAAGCCACACAACTCCAGTAAGTGCTTGATGATTTTAGTTTAGATTAAGAACACGGTGAAACGCCGTCGTTCATTGCTCTTGCTAATGAACTAGTTTTAGCGATTGTATGCTTATAACATGGGCCTATAGGTATTTCAAACGTCACAAGGTGATCGCTGCATTGGCGAGAGGAATGAACACATACATACTACCTTATCTAACACCTCGCCTGCCGGAAGGTAATGTTAAAAATGATAATGGTACAGTACGTCTAGTCAATAAAAACGTACTCGATAGGTCTTTGGAGATTTTCGACTTGACTCAAGGTCAAAAAAAATCGTCGAAACGTAAGAAATTATGCGCTTCTGCCTACATCTAGTTTAAGAAAGCTTTAGAAACCTCACCAAAATGAATGCTGCATAAATGCTAACAGACCACTGTACGACTACATTATTTAATCTATATATATATATAAAAGCGAAATACCACTCACTTATTAATCACGAAATCTCAGAAACTATAACACCTACAAACTTGGAAATTGGTAGGTAGGTTCCTTATAGGGTGTAGAAAGAAAAAATAAAAGAAATGAGTACATAAGGAAAAAAAAAATAAAAAAAATACCTATTTTTTTTTTAGTTACAAGAAAAATTTAGAATTTCTTTGAAAATTTATACCTTTCATGATATTGCTACTATTCACCACAACTCTTAAAAACACCAAATTGCTCGCAGTTTTTACACAAAAAACGTTCAAAATAATTTTTTTCCCTACAATTTTGAAATATTTTTACTCTTAGTGTACTTTGACTCATGGTCTTGTAAAAAAAAAGTATGGACACCACTACGTAATAAATAAATAAAAAAAAATGAAGGGAAAAATTTGTGGAAAATATATATTTATTAATTATCATTGAGTGGTAAATGATGGTTTAATGAATTAATTTGTTGGTCATATTACACACAAGAATGAATTATTTATCAATTTTAACCAATAAATGTTATATAGCCGAGTTATGATAATCTTTAGCGATATCACAACGAAAAATGCACTCAGTTAATTATTTTAAATTATAGTATTTTCATACGAACAGATTAAATTTAATATGTTAATCATTTATTAAAAGTTATCATAATATTGGTCGTGTACCTACTTGAAATAGCTTTCCCCGTGGAAGACGAAACAGAGTCCTATGACCAGCTGTAGTCGGTAGGAGGCTGGGAGTGATTGACGTGTTTAGTTATTACACAATATGTATTAAGATTAAGACTCCTTATTAAGAATTGTCATAATCAACAAAACTGCTTGAGTTCTTTCTTTGCTATATAACAAAGTATTAGAATATTTTTTTTTATTAATCCTTCCTGCATTACATTTGCATGAGGCGAACTTAATGCCAAATGGCATTTTCTACCAGTCAACCTTTGGGTGGTTTAGTAAAGGAAGTGGCAGGCGCACTTGTCTTATGAAGGGAAGTTATGAACAATAAATGATTTAGCATATGTCGCTAATATAGTAATGTTGTATTTGTTGTAGTTGTAAATAAAAGGTTCTATAAGTAAACCGAATATATTTCGCGTTCATCTGTACATTAATTAGTTGAGCGGAGTGGATACATTAATTACTTGAGCTGAGTGACTGAGATTGCCTGACACTAACGTGTGTTAGCTATCGGAGGTGCGGACTGACTAAAAGACTCCAGCGGAGCCCTGTCGAGCCCGAGGTGCGATGTGCTACATTAGCTGATCATGCATTTTATTATTACAATGTATTGCATCATCGCGACCCCACAGTCATCCCTCTCTTACAAAAAAATTTTATTCTATCATATTATTACAATATTATATATCATTTATTACAATAAAATTTTAAATTTAAATTAGTGCGCGCGAGGCACACAGGAATGCGCTGACGCTGATTAAGCGCTTGCCCATGCGCGTAACCTGATGCTCTTATGCATGTCGCAGGTATTACTATGTTTAAATAAAAATTACTCAATTAAATTATGATTTGAATACAAAGTTACATTATGGTTTCATTTATACTTTAACATTAATTACAGTTATTGACATCAACAACAATGTTTATAAAAAGTTTATATTTAAAAATCTTAATGATGTTTTTTTCTAAAGATAAAAATAAAAACTAACTCAATGCTAAGGGTAGTTGATTAAGGAGCTCTATAAGACAGCATTCCCTTAACCAACGCCACGAGAGAGTGTCTACAAACAAAAAAAAAATAGCCAATATTTCACAGATTTACTAAGAAAGAAAAAAATACACGATAAAAATGTTTACACATTACACAGTAAAATAATCAATTACCTTTTAGGTACAATCTTAAACTTGGCTTTGAGCTTGATTGACAGAATTCACCATTTCTTTCTTAAACCATACTTTGATTTTATTTCGACATGTAGCAAAAATCCAGACAACAATAACGGCTGTAATTAGCACAGTTATCACAATTGTAAGTATTCCCATTGAACTCATGTGTGTCTCCAGTGAGGAATATCCTGCATGATTAGCTCCTGTTTGAGCAATAATAATTTCTTCCTGTTTACTGTAAGACTTTCCCATTTTGGTAATATAAGAGACTGATTTATTGAAATATAAAAATATACAAAGATATAGTACTAGACTAGTGTTCATTACAATATTTCAAGACGATTTGAATACATTTTTACTTATAATTAAAATTGAATTGAAAAAAAAATGCTTAATAAGTATTGATCTACTTTTAACAATATTATCCATCAGCAAATCGTACAGGTAATCTTATGACGCGCCCACTACGCGTGGTGCGAGTCACTCGATTCTCGATCTTGCTCGAATTACTACTATCATTTTTTACTGTATCTGAACTAATTGAACTTGAACTTTCATTTAGATTAATAATATAAGCGGGTTTCAACCTGTCAATGGATATGTCTACTATTCTATTTCCTAAGTCAACCTTAAATACCTTATCGTTTCTGTTTAACACATGGTAGGGACCATCATAGGTAGGGCTTAACGATTTTTTTAACATATCTCTTCTAATAAATACATGTGAACACGACTTTAAATCTTTACTTACAAATATTTTCTTTGAATGACTTTTATCTCGTGCCTGAGGGCTTAGTTTACGAATAGTTTCGCGTAAGTTCTCCATGAAATCATGAACACTCTTTCTTGACCTTGCTTCTGTATGAAAAAATTCTGAAGGTAATCTAATTGTTTGACCGTATACCATTTCCGCTGCACTAATTCCTGTATCTGTCCTAAAAGCTGCTCGTAATCCTAACATGACCATTGGTAGCTCATCTACCCAGTCTGTACCTTGACTTAATTTGGTGGTTAATGCAGTTTTAAGAGTGCGATGCCATCTCTCAATTAATCCATTACTCTGTGGATGGTAAGGCGTAGTGCGAATTCGTTGCACACCTAACAATTTCATTAATTCGTTAAATAAATCGCTTTCGAATTGCCTACCTTGATCCGTAGTAATCTTACTAGGACAACCAAATCTACAAATCCATTCTTTTAAAATAACCTTAGATACAGTTTCTGCTGAAATGTCTGAAACCGGAATACATTCTACCCAGTTTGTGAAACGGTCTATTATGGTAACTAAATAACGATGGCCATATTTTGAAGTTTCCAACGGTCCTACTAAATCCGTATGAATGTGATCAAATCTACTACACGGTGGAAAGTTACCTAAATCCGAAACTGTATGTCTATTTACTTTAGTTTTCTGACAAGCTATACAAGCTTTAGTTAACGTATTAATATCTCTATTCATCCCTGGCCAGAAAAACTTTTGTGTCATCAACTTTCTAGTTGTACGAACGCCTGGATGACTGATTCCGTGTACGCTATGAAAAACTAATTCCCTGAATTGGACAGGTACATAGGGCCTAGCGTACTTCGTAGAAACTTCACAATAAACAACTTTGTTGCAGTTCGGTAAGCTGATATGCTTAAATTGCAATTCATTATTCTTTGTACTTATACTGAGTGGGTGTTCCTTTTCTTGTGCGCGAGCTAATTCCTCGTAATCAATAGCTGTTGGACAAACTATAGACTCAACACGCGATAACGCGTCTGCTACTACGTTATTAGAACCGACAATGTACTTTATTTCGCTGGTAAACTCACTAATATAGAGTAATTGTCGAGTTCTACGGGCTAATTCCTTATTACTACTAACTATTTTTGTAAAAGCATAAGTCAATGGTTTATGATCCGTATACACGATTAGATTTTGTCCTTCAATTAAATCTCTAAAATACACTATAGCCAAATATATTGCTGTTAACTCTTTATCGTAAGTACTGTATTTCCGTTGTGCATCAGATAGCTTTTTCGAGAAAAATCCTAACGGTTCCGATTTTCCGTTTACTATTTGCTCTAGACAGGCTCCGACACAGGTGTCGCTAGCGTCTGTAGTTAGTGTATACTGTACATTTGATCTAGGATGCGCTAGGGTAATGGCATTTTCTAAGGACGTCTTACATTTATCGAAAGCTTCTAAACTACTTGCATCCCAGCAAATCAAGGTTTTATCTTTCCTTTTCGTATTATGTAAAAACTTATTAAGCTCGCTCTGATAAGCTACAGCATGTGGTAAATGATATCTATAAAAATTAATCATTCCTAAAAAACGACGAAGTTCTTCAACTGTTTTTGGTCTTGGGTAATTAACAATAGCCTGAACCTTCTCCGGCAACGGGCTTATGCCATTACTTGACACTGAATATCCTAAGAAATCTATACTAGATTGTCCAAAAACACATTTATTCACATTGATAGTGATACCTAACTTGTCGAGTCTTTCAAAAATGAGTCGTAAGTGTAATTTATTGCTTTTCTCATCAATTGACGCTACTAAAATGTCGTCCAAATAACAGAAAAGTGCTGACTCATAGCTTCCTTCTTTACCTATTGTCTCTATTCCTTTTAATACTTCATGATCCATAAATCTCTGAAAAGTCTGTGGACTATTACGGAATCCAAATCCCATGCGAGGAAACTCATATAAACCCCACGGCGTACAGATTGCCGTTTTTTCAATATCCTCGTCCGCGACCATTATATTATTAAAAGCTCTATTTAAATCAATCACACTGAGACATTTCTTATCGTTTAAAATGTACGTAAAGTCCTTTAAGCGAGGTATTGGGTACCTATCGGGCTTAGTTAAAGAATTAAGTGCTCTATAATCGCCACAAGGCCTTAAGCTACCATCTTTCTTTGGAACTACGTGGAGAGGACTTGCCCATTCTCCTTTACCTGGCCTACATATGCCTAACTCCTGCATCTTTGTGAACTCCTCTTTAACCTTGTTGTACCGGTCCGGCGGTAGTGGCCTTGGACGCGCACATACCGGGGCTCCGGTGGTTACAATATGGTGTCGGACAGCATGATTACACGTTTCCTTAAACGCTACAGGTTTCGTTATTTCTGGAAAATCTACTAATAAATCCCGGTAGGGAATATTTCCCTGTACGCTTGTAATAGAACAGGTATTACATCTTATGATGGACCCTTCCGTGTTTAAGCTAGTTACATTATCAATAAGTTTCTTATTATATAAATCTACCGTTAACTTATAATGTGTAATAAAATCTGCACCCAATATCGCCTGTTTGACATCACAAATTATAAAGGTCCATTTAAATGACCTGCGCAACCCGAAATTTAAGTCTAAAGTCTTTAAACCGAACGTTTTAATCTCTGTATTGTTTGCAGCATATAATTTATATTCACTCACTTTATTTTCACATTTAAATTGACTCACCGGTAAGACGGAAACGTTGGCTCCAGTGTCGACCAAGAATCGAACACGAGACTTCAGATCTGCTACACACAAGCGATGGCTGCCAGTCGCCGTTGCACAATCGCCCACCGAGTTAGATTGTACGGCGCCTAGTTTTCCGAATTTCTCCTGTCTTCCTGCTGTACTGGTGACGTACCTGACTTCTTCCAGCTGCACGGCTGCACACATTTATTTGCTCTATTTCTATACCTGAAGTGATATATGCATAACCAATTCGAGCTTGAATTCGTAAGACGTGGTCCTCTCGATTGTGATCTTCCTCTAGATGCAGTTCTGTTCCATCTGTTGCCTCTGTCAAAACTACGGCCGCGTATTTCATTTAGCTCCTGACGTAGGTTCTTCATTTCCATAGTCATGGCAGCAAGTTGTGTAATTACATCTATCGGCGCTGTTGAAGTGGAAGTGGACGCTACAGCTGCGATCTCTGTCGACTGTATATTTTCCATGATCTTATCTGCCAGGGCCGCTAGTTCCTCTAACTTGGTATCTTGTGCCACTGATAGAACGGCTTTTACAGAACTGGGAAGGCGAGATAGCCATAACCGTTTTAAGGTTTCATCAGTAACTTGTGAGTTTTTTGCTAAAGTTGACATCGTTCTGAGTAACTGTGTAGGTTTCTGTGATCCCAAACACATATCAGAAACTAAACGTTGAAATTGTTTCTCGGCGCTTTCTTCGTAAGTCGTAATTAATCGATCTTTAATAGTCTGATACTTGTTTGTTTCAGGCGGCGTCAAAATAATATCACTGACCTGTTGTAGCGCTTCTCTTCCTAGTTTCGCGATGACCAGGTTATACTTGGCTGCGTCACCTTGTTTCTGTGGCTCTAATACTGCATCAAATTGGGCGAACCATAGCCGAGGATTCTCTCTCCAAAACTCTGGTATTTTGGCTGACAGTGATATAACCGAGAGCTCCGTCGCTTCCTGCGCGGCGGTTGCCGGTGGTGGCATTTTAATTTAAAAAAACAAAAACGCAACGTACAAAAATAACCCACTGTACCGAAATGGGGAGCAGTCCGCGATCTCACTTTAATTCACTTATTAATGCTCCACGTCGGAGGTCACCAATTTAGCATATGTCGCTAATATAGTAATGTTGTATTTGTTGTAGTTGTAAATAAAAGGTTCTATAAGTAAACCGAATATATTTCGCGTTCATCTGTACATTAATTAGTTGAGCGGAGTGGATACATTAATTACTTGAGCTGAGTGACTGAGATTGCCTGACACTAACGTGTGTTAGCTATCGGAGGTGCGGACTGACTAAAAGACTCCAGCGGAGCCCTGTCGAGCCCGAGGTGCGATGTGCTACATTAGCTGATCATGCATTTTATTATTACAATGTATTGCATCATCGCGACCCCACACTAATTAACCTTTAAAAAAATACCATGTGTCCCAAAATTCAACGATAAGCGGGTGCCAAAAGGTTGACCTGCGCATGAGTACATAAGGAAAAAAATTAATTATAAAGAAATTCTAAATTTTTCTTGTAACTAAAAAAAAAACTAGGTTTTTTATTTTTATTATTTTTCCTTATGTACTCATTAGCAGGTCTACCTTTAGGCGCCCGCTTATCGTTGAATTTTGGGACACCCTGTATAGATAAATATACCAATAAATATTTATATGTGTAACTAGCTGACCCGGCGAACTTCGTACCGCCATATTTACATATCTGTCTCAGCTTCCCACAGGCAGTGTACATTCAGGGAAAAAAAAACACTTTTTCCGTTTTCTTTTATTTTTTCTTTCTAGCAAAAAAGAATGAATAAAATCGGACTATGTGTTTTTGAATTACAACTAAGTACATATTTTGACTTTCATCCCCTCTCTCCAGGAAACCGTGCTGAATTCCGGGATAAAAAGTATCCTATGTCCTACCTCGTAGTATGAACTCAAATCATGCCAAGTATCATTTGAATCCATTCAGTAACGAAGCTCAACGCTCGCCTGGCTGGAATTGAGAGAATATCACGCAGCTGTAACATTGAAATACAGGCATTACCTGAGCGCAAAAACGAGAATGTCTTGCTCTTACTGAACTTTTTCAGTAAGAGCAAGACATTCTCGTTTTTGCGAAGTAGTTAAGGTTCCCATGGATGATGCAAACATTAATTCATGTCGCAGAATGGCAAAACTTAACACCTCCTCCACTAGGCCCCGAAATGTAGTGGTAACCTTCTCAACACCGAGGATTAAGGATATGGTGTTGTCGGCGACGCATAGATTTATATCAAGTTATCTTGTTTTCAAGGCTCATCTTGGCCAGGGATTGACATCCTCCGATCTGGAAATTCCGGGTGAATCGCGCAGGATTTACATCACGGAGCACCTAAGTCTTGAACAGAAAACCTTGCATGCGGCAGCTCGTGGGTTTGCCAAGGAACGTGGTTTTAAATATGTATGGATCAAATATGGTTAAATCTATATACGCAAAGACGATAATGCTAGCGCAGTACACGTTAAGAACTGTGATTTCCTAGAAAAAATATAACTTTTTTATTTTAATTTTTGTACCTGGTTTTGATGTTTGGCTAATTATTGTCTTTTAAAATGTATAGTGTTTTTTTATCAGAATTTGGGTAGGGCTAGGTCTAAGCTCGATCCGATATACTTGAATCTTTTAAATGCTAATTACGACATTGTTTGTCTGACTGAGACCAATTTTGACAGTAGCGTATTTGATAATGAGACTATAGATAACAGGTACATCGTGTATAGACGTGATCGCGCCAGTGCTTGCTCAATTAAAGAGGATGGTGGAGGTGTCTATATTGCTGTCAAAAATAATATAAGCGTAACCCGTCAGACAGCCTGGGAAAGTAGAGTTGAGGACATTTGGGTTACAATACTGCCTAGTAATCACGGGAAGACGTCTTTGCATATTTGTCTTTGCTATTTACCGCCTGATTTACCCTTGGAAGATGTGGAAATATTTCATGGCAATACTCAAAATATAATACTCAACTCTGCTTTTGGTGATGACTTTCTTGTGCTGGGTGATTTTAATAGCGCGAATTTAACATGGGTCAGACGGATGAATTCAGTCAACATCCTGCCAATCAATCCTTTAGATCGTAGAGCTAAATTACTTCTTGAAACGATGGAGGTCTGTAACTTAATTCAGTGTATCGATTTTCCTAACGTAAATGATAGGAACTTGGACCTTGCATTGACCTCTTTGCCTTGTAACTTAGTCACCGTTCAGCAAGCTGAACCTTTATGCCGCTCAGATAAGCATCACCTGGCGTATCACATTGAAATTACATATGGTTCTGTTAGGGTCACTAAACCTAAATTTAACGCGCGTTATAGCTTCAATAAGTGTCAGTATGCCAGGGTAAAGTTTGAGTTGAATTGCATCAATTGGGAGAATTTATTCTCCTCAGAGGATGTCAACGAATGTTTGGATGCTTTCTATAACAAGTTAAATGAGATAATTTCAAAAAATACGCCACTTGTAAGAAACACGGTGTCAAATAAGTACCTAATTTGGTACAATCAGGCTTTAAATCGTTGTATAAAGGAAAAAAATAAATATCACAAGCGTTTTAAAAAAAAATCTAATCCAAGGGATTATGATACATTCGCTCTATTTCGAAGCAGGTGTAAAGTCCTCATTACAGACTGCTACAGGAACTTTGTGTCTTCTGTTGAGGAGTCTTTGAAGGATGATCCTAAAATGTTTTGGCGGTATGTTAATAACAAAAAAGGTGGTTCTACTATACCACTCACAATGTCGTACGAAACTAAAACTTGTTCAAATGGACAGGATATCTGTGATTTATTTGCCGAGTATTTTGGTTCAGTTTATGACGCTCCTTCTGGCGGGGAATCCTCCTTGCTGCATAGTATGCCTCTGGTCGGAAATCTGTCTCTGTATCAGGTCAGGGTTAGCCAACAGGATATCTCATCAAAAATTAAACAACTAAATACGCGTAAGGGGTCAGATCCCGATGGTATCCCGCCAGGCTTTATAAGGAGTGTTGTGAAGACCTGTCTCTTCCATTAACAGTTATTTTTAATAAATCTTTGGAATCAGACATTTTTCCAGTACGTTGGAAGACAGATCACATTGTACCTGTTTTTAAATCCGGCGATAAATCACTGTGTTCCAACTATAGGCCTATAAGTATCTTGTCTTGTATGGCGAAATTATTCGAGACCCTGATATACTCCCCCCTTTATTTTCACTTGAGTAATTATATCTCGGAGAATCAACATGGGTTCGTCAAAAAGAGATCAACATTAAGTAACCTGTTGGAGTTCAAAAATCATCTGTGTCATTCTTTTGCCACAGGAGGTCAGGTCGATGCTATATACCTGGATTTTAGTAAGGCCTTCGATAAGGTGGATCACAATCTTCTGAGCCTCAAACTTAAGCACTATGGCATTAATGGCTCCTTGCTGAGATGGATCATTTCTTACCTTAGTAACCGCAGTCAACTCGTTACGGTAAAGGGCTTCTCCCCCTCACCTGTTTCAGCCTCATCGGGCGTTCCACAAGGTTCGCACCTGGGCCCGCTTCTTTTTATCATTTTTATAAATGATCTTGTAAGCCAAATATCCTGCCGTTCTCTTTTATATGGTTATAGAACTTTTATTTTTCTCAAAAGAAATTAACAACAAATTTCACTTAATGGGAACATTTAACAAAAAAACAATATTTACATAGTAGTGAGCTTAATGATATTTTTTATAAATATAGGTATATAGTACTCGTAATGCGTGCTATAAACCTGTTAGGTAATAAGTAAGCATTAGTACACACCCACATCATGATGTCTTATACCTTCACACACTACGTCCCAAAAATAATAATAATCTGATACTAGAAGACATCACACTCAATTAGGACCCACAAACAAATTAACACTTTATATTCGAAAGTAAATAATACTGTTTTACGCTCATGATTACAGTAAGCAAGCTTAATTGCATTCTACTACTACTACTAGTAATATATAGAACTAATATATATTATTCCTCAATAAAATTATTCTAGTGATAAAATACTACTCAACAAACAATATCGAATATGGAAGGTAGCAACAATAGACTCACACGAATAATAAAAGTGTATGATGTAGGTAGAAATATGTAACCGTTACCAGGGCCGCATTTAGATCCTATCTAAAACGAACTGTTTAAGTTTTTTCTTAAAAATATTAAAGCTTTCTGTCATTTTAATTTCGTTTGGCAGTTTATTGAACATTTGTGCCCCTTCAAATGTTGTTTTTTTTACCGTAATTTGTACGCGGTTTTACTAGATAAATATTATTGGCATTACGTAGGGGTCGTAAACCTTGTTCTACATTTGTTTTAAATTCGAGATGACTTTGAATTTTTTTATCTTTAATCTTTCTAATTAGAATACAAGTATTATAGTAATATAGTTTTTTTAGGTTCATTAATTTGGTTTCCGAGTAAATTTTGTTTGTAGGTGTAAGAAAGTCATAATGAAATAAAAAATTTACTAGCTTATTTTGTACAGTTTGTACGCTGTCCAAAGTACATTTTGCTGCACTTCCCCAAATTTCTATGAGGTAATCTATATGCGGTTTGACAAGGGAATAATATATATTCATTCGAACCTTTCGCGGCAGACATCGCACGACGCCGTATAAGCGCCCGCAGAGTGACGACAACTTAGTTCTTATATTGTTTATGTGCGATTTCCATGTCAAGCCACTGTCCAATATTAGTCCCAAGTACTTTTCCTCGGCCGATTCTTTCAGTTGAATGTTATTTATGTATAGTTTAGGGTAGTTTTGTAATAGTTTGTTTTTTGCTTTAAATGTTACATAGCTTGTTTTTGAGATATTAATTGTGAGTAAGTTGTACTGAAACCATTCGTGTAATTTTTCCAGGTCATTTTGAGCTAATTTAATTATTTCATTAATGTTTTTTTTTTTTTTTTTTTTTTATTTATTGAATAAGGGGCAAACGAGCAGACGTATCACCTGATGGTAAGTGATTACCGCCGCCCATGGACACCTGCAACACCAGAGGCGTCACAAGTGCGTTGCCGGCCTTTTAAGAAGGAGTACGCTCTATTCTTGAAGGTTTGAAGGTCGTATTGGTCCGGGAATACCGCAGGCGACAGTTCATTCCACAGTTTTGTTGTGCGAGGCAGAAAATTCCTAGAGAACCGCACAGTTGTGGACTGCCAACCATCTAAGTGATGGGGATGAAATTGCTGTCGCGTAGGACGATGGCGGAAAGAGGCGGCAGGAATCAGCCCGAACAATTCCTCGGAGCACTCCCCATAGTAAATGCGGTACAAGATGCAAAGCGAAGCCACATCTCTACGCAGCGCCAAAGAGTCCAGCCGAATTGAAGATTCCTGGCAGTCGACGATTCGAGTCGCTCTCCGTTGAATGCGGTCCAGAGGGAGGAGCTGGTACTGGGGTGCCCCCGCCCAAAGATGAGGACAGTATTCCATATGTGGCCGAACCTGCGCCTTATATAGAAGAAAGCGGTGGGCCGGAGTGAAATACTGTCTCGATCTGTTGAGCACGCCAAGCTTCTTCGAGGCCAATTTGGCCTTATCCTCCAAATGGCCACGGAACTGGACTTCGCTCGATATCTCGACACCAAGTATTCCAATGTTGGCTGAGGCTGATAGGGGAGTGTCTTGAAACCGAGGGCATACGACCCACGGCAGTTTTTTAGCGGTGAACGCGCAAATTTGTGTCTTGGTGGGGTTAAAGTGGACTAAATTGAGTCTACCCCAGTCTGAGACCTTTTCTAAAGACGTCTCAATTTGGGACACAAGTTTGTTTCGACTCTCAATGACGTTTTCCCGAGAAATATTAGCGCGGCCGGTGTAGAGAGCATCGCCTGTACTGTCATCCGCATAGCAATGAATGCCGCTAGTTTGCAGCATGTCATTGATATGCAGGAGGAACAGAGTAGGCGATAGCACACAACCTTGCGGGACACCAGCATTCACAGGTATAGAGTCAGAGCATTCACCGTCGACTACGACCTTTATGCTTCTACCTGCTAAAAAGCTGGTGACCCATTCGCATAGTTTCTTGGGAAGCCCATAGGAAGGGAGCTTCGAAAGAAGCGCTTTGTGCCAGACCCGATCGAAGGCTTTCGCAATGTCCAAACTAACTGCCAAGGCTTCCCCCTTAGTCTCAATCGCCTGTGCCCAGCGATGTGTCAGGTACGCCAGAAGATCACCAGCTGATCGACCCTTACGGAAACCGTATTGCTGGTCACTAAGCAGATGATGATCCTCTAGGTACCGCAGGAGTTGATGATTGATGATGGACTCCATTATTTTCGAGAAGAGGGAAGTTATGGCTATCGGCCTGTAGTTAGATGGATTTGAGCGGTCGCCTTTTTTAGGGATCGGGTGGACCAATGCTGCCTTCCATGATGTCGGGACTACGCCAGAAGAGTAGGAGAGCCGAAAAAGACGCGTTAAGACCGGTGCCAACTCAGGAGCGCACATCTTCAACACAATAGGAGGGATTCCATCCGGGCCACTCGACTTATGGATATCAAGGGATAAAAGTGCTAAGCGCACTGAGCGTTGGTGGAACTGGATTTCCAGCATACAGCTCTCGCACCCCGGTATGGTAGGCGGCTCTTGTTCCCCGTCATCCAAGGTCGAGTTGGACGCAAAGTGTTTTGCCAGAAGATCGGCTTTCTCCTTTGCGTCATAGGTCAACGGATTATTTCCTATGTGCAGAGGTGGAAAGGATGGCTTGCAAAAGTTGCCTTCGATAGCCTTGGCAAGAGACCAGAATGCCCGAGTTCCCGAAGGAAGACGCTCAAGCCTCTCGCCAATCCTGGCAATGTGCTCCGACTTCGCCCTTGCAATGTCTCTTTTGAGGGATCTGGAGGCAAAGTTGTACTCCTTTTTCAGAGCGCTGGTATTTTGATCCCGTAGCGCCACCGCGTCAGCCCAGGCTTGGTAAGCCTCCTGCTTTATGCGAGAAGCTTTTCTGGAAGATGGACCAAACCAGGGCCGACATTTGCCACCAATGGGGACCACAGTGGATGGGATGAAGAGCTCCATACCCTGTAGCACAATATCGGCAACAAAATCAGCAGCGGCGTTGGGATTATCCGGCGAGAAGCACAACTGTCTCCAAGGGTAGGACGCAAAGAAGGACCGCATCCCATCCCAATCTGCTGACCTATAGTGCCACACACGACGGCTGCGTGCGACTCGTGATCGCAGCAAGGGTGTGATAGGCACTTTACTCCGGACAAGGCAATGGTCTGAGGAGCCTAGTGGAGCGTTAACGGATACGCGGTAACCGTCCGGATGAGAAGTCAGCAGAAGATCCAACAGTGAAGGATTCTGGTCCTTCACATCTGGGACTCGCGTGGGCGTGGCAACCAGTTGTGTCAGGCCATATGCCAGGGCGAAGTCGTGAACAGATCTCCCCGCATGATCCGTTTTACTGGAACTGAGCCAGTCGGCGTGGTGGGCGTTAAAATCGCCAAGTACGATGATCTCTGCGGAGGGGATCTGCTGCTGCACGAAGTCTGAAGCCATCTGGATGTGCTCAATGAGTCGGTCAGTTTCGGCATCACCACTATGGGACCTATAGAGGCACGCATAGACGCGGGGATGGTCGTCGCTGTCTACACGGAGCCATAAGATGGAGAGGTCCCTACCTTCAAGGTTGCTGAGGTGACGAGAGCTGACATCGTCTCTAACGTACACGCACACTCCGGCCTTAGAGATGAAGGAGTGTTCAAGTCCGTACCCAGGGTAAGTTAGGTAGGAAGTGTCCGCTGGAGACGCTATCTGCGTCTCGGTCAAGAAGAGCAAGGCGGGCTTTGCTGTCTCGAGGTGGTGATGGACAGCGTTAAGGTTGCTATGTAATCCCCTGATATTGCAGAAGTCCACGACCAGCGTGGTAGGGGGTGCCATGGTGTTACTGCTCTTATCCCGAGCATGATTAAGCGTAGTTTTGCCCCCCCCCAGAATACGAGGGGCAGCCTGGGCGTCCACGCTCAGGCGCGATGTGTTCTGTGTGTGGACGTGCAGAGAGGGATTCTCCAACGCAAGCGCAGTTGGTACCTTCCTGGGGTAGCATCTGTTTCAACTGCGCCATCATAGGGGGGATTGGGGGGGTGGGCCTCCGGTATCCTCACTCACTCGGTGAAACACAGCGTAAGCGCTGTTTCACACCGGTTTTCTGTGAGGCCGTGGTATCACTCCGGTCGAGCCGGCCCATTCATGCCGAAGCGTGGCTCTCCCACGGATTAAATATGTTACCCATAATAAAATATACAGGTATCATCAGCGTACAGACTGATTTCCCCATTTAATGATATTTGACTGATATCATTGACATATATTAGAAATAGCAACAGTCCAATTATAGAGCCTTGTGGCATTCCGCAGGTAATAGGCTGAGTAGTGCTTGTATGTTTCCCCATTTTTACTCTCTGCGATCTGTTTCTTAAATATGATTTGAAAATTTTTAAGGCATTACCAATGATTCCAATATGTTTTAGTTTTTTTAGCAGGAGAGAATGACTTACGGTATCAAAAGCCTTTTTTAAATCTATAAATATTCCTAGACCTAGCTTTTTCTCATCGGTTTGTGTCTTTAATTTGGAAATAAGATCAATTGTAGCAGACAGGGTGTTTGATTTTGGGCGAAATCCGTACTGGCGTTTGAAGAGATAATCTATTTCATTCAAGTAATTGTTCAGACGCTCATATATAGCACGCTGAAAGATCTTTGAAATTATTGGTAACACTGACACGGGCCTGTAGTTACTAGGATCTGTCTTTGCACCTGATTTATATATTGGTGTAACTTTCACGATTTTGAGTTCATCTGGAAAGTGACCCTCGTTAAAGCAATGATTAATACAAGATGTAACAGTAGGAATTAGAAAATCTTTTATATATTTGATCGCTTTTGTATTTATCCCATCTATACCTGAACTGCAATTTGCATCTAAGCTATTTATTATTTTACTGATTTCTAACTCAGTGCATGGTGTAAGGTTTATTAGTTTTAGGCAACCCTCGGACTGATCCGCGGCATTGTAAATATTATCTATATGATATTTTGCAGGAATTTGTGTCGCCAACTTGGAACCTATTCTGGAAAAAAATCGGTTAAACTCTTCGCATATTTCGTCACCATCCGTAATTAAACCAGAGGTTGTTAGAAGTGTTGGTGGTCTGCAGTCACATTTAATTATATTGTTAGATAGCGAGTTAATAAGTTTCCATGTGTGTTTAGGGTTATTTTTAAGTTTTTCGAACGCTTTATAATAATATATTTTTTTGGTTTTAGCTATTAATACCGCAGTTTCGTTTCTTTGTTTTTTGAAAGAGTTCAATAGAATAGCATTTTCCGGGTCTTTTTTTATTTGTCTCCAAAGTTCATTGCTTGAATTTATTTTAGATATTATATCCTTATTGATCCAGTCTTTGCGTGGAAGATTTTGTAGTTTAGTTTTTTGAATAGTGTTATCTTTTATTAAAGCTTTAATATTTCGTTCTAAGATTTCATAATCACGGCTATCTGTGCCGAAATTAATGGAATTGGCATGCTGGTAAAGGTATTCGTAATTTAAGGTATTATAAACCAATGCTGCTGTAAGTTCTGGCTTGCAATTTTTTATTCCTAATACTAGTTGCCGATGGTCCGAAATTGCTGAATCGATCATTGCTACCTGGAAGTTTTTCTCTTTTAGGTTCGTTATTATATGGTCGAGAATACTGTGTGTTGTCGTCGTGGTTCGCGTTGAATATGTTGGATCTATCTTGTTTATAATTTGATACCCGTTTTCCTGGATCAATTCTTGGTATTTCTTAGTAATTGTGTTATTATTCAGCAAGTTTATATTAAAGTCACCAAATATGATGGCTCGTTTTCTCTGTTGTAGTAACTTTTCAAAGTCATCCTCGAACTTTGTCAGATTTGTATCTCCAGGCCTATACACAAGGCCAATATCTAAATTGTACTTTTCTGTATGTATCCACAGATAGTTACTTCCATTCAAATATATTTCTTGACTTAGATTATGTTTTATAGTATTGTGAATGAATATTGAGACTCCTCCGCCTCTTCGGTCTGTTCTGATGTTATAATAGTGTGTTTAATTAGAAATCTGTATGTAACTGGCCTCTTCTTTAGATTTTATCCAGGTTTCTGTCAAGAGAACAACATGCATTTGCCTACTGAGGGCTTTCAAAATGCAGTTCAATTCGTCAAGTTTTCCTGGTTTTACAATACTTCTGATGTTGGTGTAAAAACAATTAAAAGAAAACTTTTCGGTTTCTAGATCATCATAGTTTTGTAGAATTTGGTATATTACCTTATCGCTCTTGCAAGTACTATTTTGTGTTTTTGAGTATTTTAGTTTTTTGGATTAGTAATTATTTTGGGCACTCCCCTTATATACTTTATTTGAAGTTTATTTTCTCCTAATTTTTGTCTATGAAGTAACTCCTCTTGCAATTCTTTCATATATTTCTGCTGAACCGGTGTTTTGTCCGAATATATTTTTATGTTTTTGTTTGTGATATTGCCTCTGTTTTGTAGGATTTCTTTTGTTTCTAGCACAGAGTTAAAGCAAACTTTCAGCGGGCGATTTGCACCAGGCTTATATTTGCCAAGTCTTCTTATTTTTAGTGGCTGTATTTTTTTCCCAGTCACACATCCCAATTGCTTTTTAACTTCCCTCTTGTCGTGAGCTTGTCGCTCATTTGGATCTTTTGACTCAGTTTCAGTGATTCCGATAACAATAATATTTTTCTCCCTTTCCACCCGTTCTCGAATCTCACTTAAAATATGTTCTTCCTGTAGGACGGTGCTAGTTGAAGGGCTTGAAGTTGGGATTGCTTTTAGTTCTTTGATATCCCTCTCTAAAACTTTTATCTTTTCATCGGTGTCTACGCTTTTTGTTTTTAAATCGGCTACTTCATTCAGATTTTTTTTGTTTTCTATAATAAGATGGTCGGTAGTAGCTTGGATGTTGTCTACTTTTGTTACTATTTGAAATATATCCTTGCGTAGTGTGTCGAAATGTTCATCCTGGGATTTTACAATGGCTTGTAACAGCTCTTTCATTTCCTTGCGAATCTCCGCCATTTCCGTACTACATTTGCAATCCGTCTCTGGATGTTTGCGTTTGCGCTGTGTAATATTTAAATCACCGACATCTGTTAACTTTGTTAACTTTGATAGGTCAGGTACGCCGACGATCTCAGAATTTTTACTGATGTCAGAGATCATGCACAATGTACAGCTCTTCAATGTGACTGTTGTTAAGCTATCTCTGACTGGTGCGCGCTCAACAAAATGAGCCTAAATGTGAAAAAGTGCTGCCTTATCTCATTTACTAGAAAACGAAATATATACGAGTTGGAATATTTATAGAAGATCAAACCCTAGAGAGAAAAGATGTGGTTAGGGATCTGGGTGTGTTCTTTGATGACCAACTGACTTTCCGTCCTCACTATCTACATATAGTGAATAGAACCCGTAGACTTTTGGGATTCGTTATAAGGTCAACAAGAGATTTTAAAAACAAACAGAGTATTTTGACACTTTTTTCAAGCCTTGTTCGAAGCGGCCTTCAATATTGTTGTCCAATCTGGTCGCCTTTTTATAGGGTTCACACAGATGCCATTGAGAGTGTGCAGCGGCATTGTCTAAGATACGTCGCCCGCAAATTTGGCTATGGTAGATCATTACAAAATTATGGTGATAGATTAGTTGAGTTCAACATGATTTCCCTTCAAGCTCGCCGTAGAAGGTATGATCTTCTTTGCCTTCACAAAATTATTCACTCCACCATCGATGCATCGGGTTTGCTGTCTGCGGTCTCTATTAACATCAGGCACAGGTCACGCAATCCTAACATATTTTTATTACAAGTTGCCCGTAACAACACCTCTTTCTTTAGCCCTGTCGTGAGAGTGTGTCGTACATACAACGAACTGAATCGCGTTGAAGACGTAGACATATTTAATAGTAGATTTTCCCAGTACAAGAGTGTCATCACACGTTTAACTAAGTCACAGTGTTCGTAGTGGATATTCCTTTAATTCCTATTATTTATTTTTGAGATGCTTCTTTCTTTTGTATTATTTTATTTTCTTTATTAAACAATAATTTATTGTAGATTAGTCGTAAGAAATGTTTGTATTTTGCCTTCACTCATGTTGTGTATGCTAAATTTGGATTACTGTCTAGCTTTTATGTTCCTGTCTCACAACGTCTAATAACATGTACTGGCAGTGATCTGTAAGTGTACCTTTTATAAATAAATAAATAAAAGTAGTTTCAGCGTGATGCGCGGTCAAGATATAGACAGACAGACAGACAAAAATGAAAAAAAAAACAGATTTGGCTTCAGTATCGATTATAGAGAGCCTTCCAAAAAAAATTCTAAATATCTTTAATGTACAGAATTGGACCTGTTACATTTTTGTTATAGGTAGGTATATAGATATACATACACAATAAACATTTTAAAGTTATATTTGAGGTAATGGAATTATGAAAATATTATCTTTTTTCCTTTGAACGTACCTGATTTTGCATTGGTTTCACACAAGTATTTTTTATTCTATTTTATAACTGGATACTATTTTATTTGTATAGTACACTTCTGCTACTTAAAAGGTGGTACACAATAAGCATTATTTAGCGTGTTGTTTTACAATTGCTTCAAATCAATTAAAGTTTTACGATGCTTAAGCAGTGTTTTCCACAGTATAAATGTTCTAACAATGTTCACATCATCGTATAACAAAGTGTAGTTCTTGTTAAAAGGTAATCCATTTCTACTGCTCACTATATAGCTTCCAAGTATTTGCTTGCTCGTTTAGCATTGCATCTCATATGCAAATGCCTTATCTCATCTCTCGGGATTGGATCCTCAGAGAGATTCAATTACGTCTGTTTGAGGCTACTGCTAGCTTTTAAAACGATATTTATTTTAAGAATAAGAAAAATATGTCAGAGACGTATTGTCTCTTAGGCTTGTCTTTGAACGATCTACTTAACTGAAATGTTGTAAAAAAAAATCGACCCCCATCAAAAACAATTTATAAATAGAATATATTCATATATTATTTGAAAGTTAAATATAGACGTAAACTTATTGCTATATAATAAATGTTAAAGTAACGGTTAAAAGGCAAATCATGTTGATTTATTTGAAAAGCAGGTTGCTTGACTTAGTATAAAAAAAACATGACTTTGATTGCATTAGGTCAATTGACAAAGAACTTTGTCAAAGATGAGTGCGTGAGCGTACGTAAATAAGAACATTAGATATGTATGTATGTGTGGGTGAGCTTGCGGTATGCAAACCTGTCATATAACTCTGAAGGACTTTAGAATCACTTGAAATTCTAAAAAGAAAATCGTCAAAGCTTTATATTGCCTCGCACGATGTGGAGCCATGAAATCAATGAAAAAATAAACTCATGTTTGCTTGTTGTTTGTTTGTTCACAAACTATGATTAAATTATTGTTTTAAATAAATAGGTACTACATTAGTACACTACATAGTTTAATATCAAAATGATACTTAGAAATATGAGAAAATTTAAAAATGATGAAAAGTTATATTGAAACCACATGAATAAGGTGTAGTCTAATCGCATAGGTAGTAATTTTGTTTTAAAAAGTAAAACTACATTCTACAAATAAATGCCGCACCATGCTACAGTGCAAAGAGTATAATTACTTCCATTTCCCATTTTCCCAATAATGCAGAAAAATCTCAGTAAGTGAGTCAGCATGGTGCATTGTTACATTGTCTGCATTCACAATGAGAATGATGACCAGCACTCTTGGATTCTGCTCATGTTTTTCATCAGGCAGAGTAGAGTCACACTGGCAGGCTCATACATAACAAAAAACTATCCGTATACCATTTCCTATCACTGTCAATTTACCACGTTTTAGGGTTCCGTGCCAAAGGCAAAAAACGGAACCCTTATAGATTCGTCATGTCTGTCTGTCTATCTGTCCGTCCGTATGTCACAGCCACTTTATTCCGAAACTATAAGAACTATACTGTTGAAACTTGGTAAGTAGATGTATTCTGTGAACCGTATTAAGATTTTCACACAAAAATAAAAAAAAACAATAAATTTTGGTGGTCCCCATACTTAGAAACGAAACTCAAAAAAAAAAATTTCATCAAACCCATACGTGTCCATCTATGGATAGGTCTTCAAAAATTATATTGAGGTTTCTTATATCATTTTTTTCTAAACTGAATAGTTTGCGCGAGAGACACTTCCAAAGTGGTAAAATGTCCCCCCCCCGTAACTTCTAAATTAAGAGAATGATAAAACTAAAAAAAAAAATGGTGTACATTACCATGTAAACTTCCACCGAAAATTGGTTTGAACGAGATCTAGTAAGTAGTTTTTTTAATACGTCATTAATGGTTAACCGCAAAATAAAAACACTATTATTAAAACATTGATCAAAGTTACAACGAACTACAAGAAGTAAGAACTACGTTTATATTATGTTACTTGCTGCTTCGGAACCCTACATGAGCGAGTCCAACTCGCACTTGGCCGCTTTTATTCCTTTTAAGTTCAACTTCCTAATTTCCCACCTAATCCATAAAGCGTCATGTTAACGTCAATAGGTTGGTCTCCTATTAAGTTGGCAAGTTGTAAGTCTTCAGCGGTATTGACGATCTATCTATACTTATAATAAAAATGTAACAGGTCAAATTCTGTACATTGAAGATATTTTGAAAATTTTTTTGGAGGGCACTCTGTTATCGATACTGAAACGAAAACTATTTTTTTTTTCATTTTTGTCTGTCTGTCTGTCTGTCTGTCTGTCTGTCTGTCTGTATCTTGGCCGCGCATCACGCCGAAACTACTAAATGGATTCAAATGAAACTTGGCATGATTTGAGTTCATACTCCGAGGTAGGACATAGGATACTTTTTATTCCGAAATTCCGGACGGTTTCCTTGGGAGGGGAGATGAAAGTCAAAATGTGTAATTAATTGTAATTCATTAACGAGTAGTCCGATTGCAATAATTCTTTTTTTGTTAGAAAGGAGATACTCTGAAGATTGTAGCATAAAGTATTTAATTTATCACAATCTCTCTATCTATTGGAAAAAAAATTATAAAGAATTTATCATTACGTAAAACGACATGTAGTGACATCTGTTGCCAGCCATGCGTAATTAATAACACTTTGATTAATATATCGTGGAATAATCGTAAAACGTATTACGTATAATTCGGTGTAGCATTAAGTATTTGATTAATCGAAATCTCTCTATCCATAAATTCAGCACGGTTTCCTGGAGAGAAGGGATGAAAGTCAAAATATGTACTTGGTTGTAATTCAATAACACGTGATTTCATTCATTCTTTTTTTGCTAGACAGCAAGTACTTTAAATATTGTTCCGTGATCTATTTATACATAAATCACGTATAATAAATCTGTAGACGTTGAGTTTGTCGGTTTCTTTGCTTAAAACAGCGACATCTCTTGGAATCAAGTAACTAACTTTACAATAGGTACGTAATATGATTTTCTTTTGAACGTATAATAAAAATGTGATGTAACAGATCAATTCTGTACATTAAAGAAATTTAGATGTTTTATCGGGAGGGCTCTCTAATCGTTACTGAAGCAATGAATTTTGAAAATAGTTTCTAAACTTAACAGCGAAATCTATTGGAATTAAGTAACACTAACTTCACAGTAGGATGTACCTATCCTACATACGAGTAATCTATATATGATTATTTTTTAAAGTAGGTATAATAAAAAAAAAACATTAATTCGGTACATTAGAGAAATTTAGATTTTTTTTGGGAGGACGCTCTAATCGATTCTGAACCAAAAACTAAAATACCATAATAACGTTAAATGGTCATTGTAAAGGAGCAAGGTCCAAATGTATGACGGAAGACGACTTTTCAGTAGACTGTATTTAATTTGCTGGTTTTACAGTAATAGATTACTAGAAAAAAGTTGACAAAACAATTTGTATATCTTCTTCTTCTCTTATATCCTATAAAAAGCGGCCAAGTGCGAGTCGGACTGTCCCATGAAGGGTTCCGCAGCAGCAAGTAGCATAATACAATTTTTATTATATTTTTATATTTGTGTTGATTGAATGAAAGGTAAATTGCAGTTTACGATTTATGACGTATTAAAAAAAAACTAATTACTAGATTTCGTTCAAACCAATTTTCGTTGGAAGTTTGCATGGTAATGTACATCATATATGTTTTTTAGATTTATCATTCTCTTATTTTAGAAGTTACAGGGGGGGGGGGGGGACACACATTTTACCACTTTGGAAGTGTCTCTCGCGCAAACTAATCAGTTTAGAAAAGTATGATGTTAGAAACCTCAATATCATTTTCGAAGACATACCCAAACCCACACGTATGGGTTTGATGAAAAAAAAATTTTTGAGTTTCAGTTCTAAGTATGGGGACCCCCATAATTTATTGTTTTTTTCTATTTTTGTGTGAAAATCTTAATGCGGTTCACAGAATACATCTACTTACCAAGTTTCAACATTATAGGTTTTATAGTTTCGGAAAAAAGTGGCTGTGACATACGGACGGACAGACAGACAGACATGACGAATCTATAAGGGTTCCGTTTTTTGCCTTTCGCACGGAACCCTAAAAATGAATTGCTGTTCGTTTGTCTCGCTAAAACTCGAGAACCGCCAGGCCGATTTAGGTTTTGAAATGTTTGCCGTGGTTCAGGGAGGGTTTAAACGGTGAGAAAATACGGAAAAATTGCGGGGAAGATAATAAAAACAACAATTTCCTTTTGCCCTTAAAAACTGTTCTACCAACTTTCCTGTCAAACTTTTGACTGTCAAATTGAAGCACTTATTAAATTAAGGGTTTTAAATAGACATCATATATTATTACACGAATGAAATTAAGGGTTTTAAATAGACACCACATATTATTTATATATTATTATCGCGTATTTTAATATTATTATTTTGATGGTTGTTATTGTTGGTTCATTCAGAAATTGTCATTGTATTGACATATTTTGTTAGTTGTCACTATTAATAATCTAAGGTTGTCACTGTTTAGAATGCAAATAAAAATGGTAAAGATATTAGATAATATTTTTAAAATTCAGTATTAACATATCTATTTATATAAAAATGTATCGCCGAAATGTATGTACGCGCATAACTTCCGATCGGCTGCACCAAATTAAATGATTCTTTTTTTATGTGTAGGACCTTATTGTTAGGACAAGGTTTGTGTATAAGAAAAATGAAAAGATAGCGGGCAAAGTCTTTTTTTTTTGTCCGCGACGTCTGTCTGTATCTTGGCCGCGCGTCACGCTGAAACTACTGTATGGATTAAAATGAAACTTGGCACGATTTGAGTTCATACTACGAGGTAGGACATAGATTATTTTTTTAATAACGGGAAAAGTCTTTTTCTTTGTCCGCGACTGTACACTGCCTGTAGGAAGCTGAGACCAGCTGAGACAGATATGTAAATATGGCGGTACGAAGTTTATTTTTATTCTACCCTTCCTGAATATTTTCGCTCCATTTCTATTCTTCTCTTCCTGAATATTTTCACCGTATTCCTATTATTCCCTTCCTGAACATTTTCGCCCTAATTCTATTCTACCCTTTCCTGAATATTTCCGCTTTATTTCTATTCTTTCCTTCCTGAACATTTTCGCCCTATTCTTATTCTTCCTTTCCTGAAAATTTTCGCCCTATTTCTATTCTTCCCTTCCTATTCAAAGTGCTGCAGCTTTCAGAATTTACTTATAGACAAGTCTGTTCTGATTTCTGAGGACTTTTTATTTTTTATTCTGTAATTTCTGAGATCTTTTTATTTTGTCTAAATCTGCCTAACCATAAAACTAGATAAGAAAAATTTAAAGTTATGTGGATTAGGATTTTTAACTCTTACCACAGTAAAAAACAAAAAAGGGAACGCCTCAAGACGATCGACGAGAGATGAGACCGCCTATGCTCAATTAAAGTGTAAAATAAAAATATAGTTTTGTGACTAATAAGAAACATTGTTTTTTATTACTTAAAAATATTTTTAAAAAAGCGGCCAAGTGCGAGTCGGACTCGCCCATGAAGGGTTCCGCAGCAGCAAGTAACATATATATATATATTTTATATTTGTGTTGATTGAATGAAAGGTGAATTGCAGTTTACGATTTATGACGTATTAAAAAAAAAGTACTTACTAGATTTCGTTCAAACCAATTTTCGGTGGAAGTTTGCATGGTAATGTATATCATATATTTTTTTTAGATTTATCATGATCTTATTGTAGAAGTTACAGGGGGGGGGGGACACACATTTTACTACTTTGGAAGTGTCTCTCGCGCAATCTATTCAGTTTAGAAAAAAAATATTTTAGAAACCTCAATATCATTTCTGAAGACCTATCCATAGATACCCCACACGCATGGGTTTGATGAAAAAAAATTTTGAGTTTCAGTTCTATGTATGGGGACCCCCAAAATTTATTGTTTTTTCTTATTTTTCTGTGAAAATCTTAATGCGGTTCACAGAATACATCTACTTACCAAGTTTCAACATTATAGGTCTTATAGTATCGGAAAAAAGTGGCTGTGACATACGGACGGACAGACAGACAGACAGACAGACATGACGAATCTATAAGGGTTCCGTTTTTTGCCTTTGGCACGGAACCCTAATTATGGTGTACCTCCAAAATTTTTAATCTTCCTAGATGTACCTTGAACCCAAAAAGTTTGCGGAACACTGAATGTACTATGGTGATGTGTGTTACTTCGACCTGAATGCAGACCTCCTTAACAAGCTTGACCGTCTTCTTAATAACTGCATTCGATTTATTTTCAATATTCGAAAGTATGACCATGTGTCTGCTTTGCGTTCCCAGTTAAAATGGTTACCTATTCGCCTACAGTGCAATCATCGAGCACTTACCTTCCTATTTTCATTTCTCAACTCGCCATCCTTACCTACCTACCTTGCTCCGTATTTCCGATACCTGTGCTCTAATCACGATAGAAATCCTAGCTCAGTTAATAATCTGCTTCTCTCATGTCCGTCTCATTACTCCGACTTCGTGAACTGTTCCTTCTTTGTTCGAGCAGTAATACTCTGGAATCCGCTCCCGCTCGAAATCAGGATGTCCACTAACCGATATACATTCAAAAATAAAGTACATGAGCTCTTTCGCTATGAACTGGCAGAATTTTCTAATCTATAGTTTACCGTCCTTTTTAAACGACTTCCAAAAGGAGGAGGTTCTCAATTTAATCGATTTTTTTTCTTAATGTATGAATGTACACGGATTACTCCTCCGTCAATTTGTGGACCGATTTTGAAAATTATTTTTGTATTCGAAAGGGTATGCTCCTCATGTGGTCCCATGACCACCATATCTCCTGATATGGCGTGACCTTGAGCGGGATAGCTGCTCTTCGCGTAGAACAAAACAACCGAAGCGTCGGTGACGTCGTTGACGTTCGTCTCGAAATATAGCGAGTGTGGTACCTACTATTACATTTGGCTTGGCACCGACTTCAAACCTATGAATAGGTAGCATATACAAGTTATTTGATACTTTTTAGTTTTTAAGTCGGTTTTTTTAAACGAAGTTTTTTTTTCCATTATTTAGTGTATAAATGTTGTATTTATGTATACGTAATCTGTATATGTATATCTACTTATATATGTATGTTTGTATGTATAACGTTGAATATGATGTGATTATTGTAAATTTGAACGGACTTCTTATGTATATAAGATTTCACACACCTGCCTTATAAGATTTCTCCACCACCCGAAGGTCGACTGGAAGAGAATGCTCTGGGCATTAAGTCCGCCGATGTACATTCTTAGTGCATAAAGTTAATAAATAATATATAAATAATCTACATTGTATTTATATTTCCAAAAAAGTGTGTGTGACCAGTTCCTAAAATTATCATCTCAATGTAACTAACACAACATCCACATCTGGTAGTTCTTAAACAGTTTCTAAAAGATACTTTACAATAGGTACGTTATATAATTACTTTTTTATCGTATAATAAAAATGTAAAAGATCAATTTTAAGTTTAAAATACTTGAATTAGGAGTTATAATTTTTAATATAAACAAACATATAACTTAATAGTTATGATAATTTACCAGAAACAAAACACAAAATGTGTGTCAGTGTGTGTGTTTGTTACTCTTTCACGCTAAAACTTCTAAACGGTTTTGGATGAAACTTTACAGTAATATAGCTTATACAGGTTACTATTTGCCGCGAAAATCGACATTCACGCGGGCGGAGCCGCGGGCAACAGCTAGTACTTATAATAAAAATGTAACAGGTTCAATTCTGTACATTAAAGATTTTTGAAAATTTTTTTTGGAGGGCTCTCTATATTCGATATTGAAGCCAAAACTGTATTTTTTTTATTTTTGTCTGTCTGTCTGTCTGTCCGTCTGTCTGTCTGTCTGTCCGTCTGTCTGTCTGTCCGTCTGTCTGTCTGTCTGTATCTTGGCCGCGCATCACGCCGAAACTACTGAATGGATTCAAATGAAACTTGGCATGATTTGAGTTCATACTACACACTTTTTTATCCCGAAATTCGGCACGGTTTCCTGGAGAGAGGGGATGGAAGTGAAAATATGTACTTAGTTGTAATTCAATAACACATAGTCCGATTTCATTCATTCTTTTTTAGCTAGAAAGAAAAAAAAATTAAAGATAACGGGAAGTGTTCTTTTTGTCCGCGACTGTACACTGCCTGTGGGAAGCTGAGACAGATATGTAAATATGGCGGTACGAAGTATTACATAAGTTAGTATGCAGTTATTTGACACTCGCAAACAATAATGGCATGATTAATCCTCGTAATGTGATAGCACTTGTAAGTTGGCAAGCCTCTCTTGTCCTCGGATTATTCTTAAATGTACTTACGTTGAGATTAACTGGAATACTTTTCTGAGACTTACTTAACAAAAAAGCTTTTCATTAAATGAAAGTGTTTCATCTTGGAATTAATTATAGTAGACGACGAGTGTTTATATTTTATTAGCGACTATATACATTCGCACAAACTGTGAACAAAATAGAAAAAAACCTTGCTGATTTTTTGCATTTTTTAGGTGCTTTATAATAATTATGTTTGGCACTTAAATTAACAAAGTATGTAAGTACAATAATCTGAATTTAATTATAATTTAATAATTATATTTGGGTACAAATATAATTGTACTTAGGAACTTTTTGTTGTTATGACTGACTCAATTAAGTCAAAACTCTGATCAGATGGAGAACAACCAGTGTTTAGGGAGTCACAATCCTAAGTGATGGGGAAACAATTATAAGATCGAAGCGGGTAGATAAAACCATGTGGCTTAAGTCCATCTCGTATAATTGTAATGCAGAAGCCAAAACTACTGTACATTATAGGTTGAAACTAGTTGTTGCCCGCGGCTCCGCCCGCGTGTATGTTGGTTATCGCTGCAAATAGCAGCCTATGTGTTATTCTGATATATAGGCTATATTATTGTAAAGTTTCATCCAAATCCGTTCAGTAGTTTTTGCGTGAAAGAGTAACAAACATCCATCCATCCATCCATACTTACAAACTTCCGCGTTTATAATATTATATAGGATATATAGGATAGGATAGGAAGTAGGATTACAAACGTATATTCTACTATATTCTTAGAAAATTAATTAATAAAGTCGAAATCAACGCGAGCCCAGCTGTAGACAGTAGCTGTCATATAATGACTATTTTAGTTCTGACGGAATCCAAAAATCATTTAACGTTAATTTTGTTTGCTTATAATATTTCAGTACAATATGTACAATTCGCGCTTTTCTCGGCCATAACAAAAAGGCTAGAGGCGACGTATGAGTTAGAAATGTTTTATTCATTACACAGTACTGTCGGCGGCTAAACAGCGGCGGCAAAAATATTTCAAATTAAATTTGGCTTGCAAACAACACTCATCACGGTCTCTCACAAGATGCGTCCACGTGCTCATTATATTAGCACACAGATTGTATGAGAAATGTACGTACACAACAGCATACCGTATACAGCTAATGAAGATTTTATAATATTTCTATGTGTATAAGTCCTTAAACAAACGTTATTACAAGTCTAATACATCAACATGTAAATATCAACTGTATATGATCAATTATTTAATACAATATTGTTCACCTCTATCACCTCTATTGTACATAAATGACTAAGCCCTTATTAAATAAATAAAGAAAAAAATGACAAATGAAATAACTTATTTTCATCACAGCATATTAAGACCATCTTAAACTTATACGAAATCATTAAATTACCTGTTTAATTAATTTCCCTCGTTGCATGTTTTTTTTAAATGAAGGAATGAGACTTGTCTTTTACACTTTCCATTATGTATCCAAACATGGTCTAAATTGGGGTCATATTTAAAGAGAGTAACAATTCAATAAAAATATACACTTGCAGTGTTCGACCAAAATTCACTCTCTCTGCACACTCTTTCTGCACTCCTCCTCTATACATTAAAACCTTAACTGTGCCAAATTTAATACCCCTCTGCTCGAATAATTTTTGTAAAATGGTGTACTAAATTTTTGCTCCACGTACTTAAAATGTAGCCCTCACTGTAGTAGAGCTCACTGATCTCTCAGCGGTCTACCTCGGACCTTACAAAGCTCGAGAATCATAAGCCTGCCCCTTTGCATTCATGCTACTATTAAGATAAAATATTTTGATTGAAATACCTATGCACACTTCAAACTTCCAATAAATGTCAAGCACAAGTGATATATAAGTCTACAACGTCACTTGGCGTCTCTCAAATTTGCTTTTACTATTGCCTCAAGGTAACAGCTGACATTTGCATATGTGGGTCTAGATAGAGCTCATATTTTTGATGTGTGTGTCTACGTATAACACACCTACGGTATTTCACATATTTCTGTGAGGATTTATGCGATAGAGCTGTCCGTGTGAGCATTTGTGACAAAACGAGCGTGCTTTGATAAAATATTGTAGGCGAACTTCATCAAAACGATATCGTAACGTACATATTTGTTTTTATCACACAATATCTATTTAAAGAGTTGGATTTCGTGTTTGTATTAGAGCTTGGTAGTGGCGTTCATGGCAGGGAAAGCGGGGGTTAGTGGAAGCTTTGTGAAATAACAATGTCGGATATACATGGATGTGCCTACTGGAAAATTAAGATAGTAGCTATCATTAGTCCATTGGGATTACTTTAAGATACAATTAATGTGAGTTTTATTAATTATAAATTAAATGATAGGTAATTAAAGTAAAATTATAAATGTTACCATTTTTTTTATATTCAGATATTATACTCGTACATACAATGTTTCGTACATAAAGTTTATTTATATCATTATACAGGGAAATCATTTCATAATTTTTTGATATTACCTTTATTTTTGAGATAATAATATCAATGGAACGAAAATACAATGAAAATAATAAAATAAAATGGATCATTGTGTACTAAGCAAATATTTACTAGTATATTTTACTGTCGCAGAACTGACAACCGCTGGAGTAAGCGTGTTCTGGAGTGGAGACCGCGTCTTGGCAAACATAGAGTGCGACGCCCTCTGGCCAGATGGCGGGACGACTTACGTAAGAGGGCTGGTAGTAACTGGATGCAGAAAGCAACAGACCGGGCTCTGTGGTGTCCCTTCAGAAAGGCCTATGACCAGCAGTGGACTGCAACGGGCTGATAATGATGAAATTTTATTGTTAAACTCTCGAGAAACAATTCTCTCGTGGTATCAACAAATATTTATTTTTAAATATTGAAAAATAAAAATCCGCTCCGCTCGTGACAATGTCCACACATTAGTAGCGTAGGGTTGGCAATCGTCAAAATTCCGCCAACAACGATGAGCCAGAACGTTTTCTCTTACACCAGGGCGCGTCGCGCATGAATCATTTATAAATGCAAATGGCCATTGTTGGCAACTACGCGATTATTCACCATCGGTTATCTTTGACGTATTGAAGCCGGGCTTTGTCGCAGCCCTGATTTATTTATACACACCGTTTTATTGATGTGACTATAAATTTTTCGACAGTTTTATTAACCATTTTATTTATATGTGGAGGTTTCTGCGTAAACATATCATTATATTGCTGTCAATAATATATCAAATGTGTGTAAATATATTTTTGTCGATTAAATTCTAGCAGATTAGAAATGATAATATTTCTGTCAAAGAAATAGCTATTTTAGTTTATGTAATTACTAACTGACCCGGCGAACTCCGTATAGGTTATTTTTATTTTAGTAAATGTTTTTTTTTCTGGCTTCACACGGGCAGTGTAGTGTAGTGTCACACAGTCGCAAACTAAGAAAATAAAGCACTTATAGCTTTCAAGTAATTACTTCCATACAAACCTGGTTCTGATAATAAAAAACACATAAAAAGGATTAACCAATTTGCTGCAGTCAATTGGAAGTAATGCGAGTACATACATTTCCGTGATATTTTTTTATATATACACATGGACAGGTATACTATATAGCCATGCTTTGTACTAAATTCGAAATGAAAACATGAACTCACGAAAAATTGGTGCAAAGTATTTTTTCTTTGCTTTTCACTGAGTCAGTGAAATCGCTCGAGTCCAAATCCGATTCCATCTGAGTTTAGTGAACGAAACGAAAAGTCAGGTAATTTTGTTCATTTGCTCGTATATCCAGGTCATTAAGAAAAAATGTTTTTGCTCACTCCGAGTAGTCTCTTCAATCACATTGGACTTATTCTTCGAGAATCTTTCATTACCCTCTTTATTTTTTCCATATGAAAACATTATGAAAGTTATTATTACCATTAAAAACAAGTGAAAATAAAATGCTAACAATTTATAACGTATTTTGTAAAACATGATCAATAAACATAGTCATACTTAGTCGTACTACGTACCAAAGTAATGAGATTCTGAACGCACGTTAGCCTCATAGTCAAAAATACACAAAGTTCGATCACATTTTACACACGGCACGGCATTTTAATCGATCAATTCAACGCTGCAAGCTTGCATAATAAAGCATATTTACCTAGCGGCTAGATTATGTAGCTATTGTGTGCCATACTAATATTATTGACAGAGCGCGTTTAGATTATAGTTTATGTAAACTAAACCCTAAAATGTTGAAATCGAACTGCTTTTATAAATTATTTATTTGGATCACGAAAATATTGTTCTCAACACGATTTATTAAATAAAAAAACATTATTAATAGCAGAAATTCTATGAAACTAAAGGAACATTACGATTAATCTTTCATCTTTAAAAATCGTATAAATGTACTCGATTACTAGTTTTTTTATAAAGTATTCTCAAGAGTTGTCTGCGGTATTAACGCACCTGTATCACCTGTCGTATTCCTCGGGAACTGTTCCGGAGGCCTGGAAAGAGGCAAATGTTCAGCCCGTCCCCAAAAAAGACGACCGCTCCAACCCCGCCAACTACAGCCCGATAACCGTCACATTATCTGCAAAGTGTTTGAACGGATCATTAACAAACAATTGGTTTACTTCCTGCTTATGCTTTCCGTCAGGCAGAGCAGAGTCATTTTGGCAGGTAAAATAAAAAAGTATGGATCTGCCAAAGTGGCCATACTCTGCTTGATAGAAAGCATAAGCTGGATCCAAGAGTGGTGGTCACCATACTCATTGCGAATGCAGACGAAGCTACAATGCAGCATGGCGACCCACACCATGGTGGCCTAGTGATGCTTCTGCATTATTCGGCCTCCGGTCTCGCACTCACCAAAGAAACATGACGGCACGAATGTTGCCATTTTAGGTTGATCTTCTGTTCAAGGGTAGTACCATCAGGGTCGAGCCGGCCCGTTCGTGCAGAAATCAGACTGGGCCTACTACCTTCAGATGATCCTCTGCATAAAGAATACCAAATAAACATGGTGTTTAATAAGTACAGAAATGTTTGTCCATAACTTTGTTACCAAAGTGCTAGTAACAAAGCTGTAGTGTTGCTACAGCAGTTGTAAAGTTTAATAAACATTCACTTAAGCTATACGTGCGCGTTTCAAATTGTTAAAACATAACAATAAGCAAATGGTATGATTTTGGACCCACTCGCCGTCTGGTCCCAACTCAAGAACAATGCTGAGCCACAACACAATGCATAATATCGTAACTAATTAGTTGGCAACTTGTAACACCGCCGAGTTAAAGAGCTCATAGCGCTCGCTCGTTCGCTCGCTCGCGCCCCAAACTTTTCAAGACAGACAATGCCTAATTTAAAGTGGTATGAACTGAGATAATAACGTTAAGTATAGCAGATACTTCGTGTAGGGATGAGAAGTAGTACTGCTCGGATATTATTATAGATAATATTTTCAAAATGTTACTTAATTGAGTGACTAAGCGACGGGGAAGGCTCCATTGTAAGTTTTACTCAATTTGGATTTTCCTGTCTGTATAAAAATATTATTTAATAAATATTCGTTTTTACGTTACGCTATCTAATAATAATAATAATTTAAGCGATTTTTGGATTTGTAGAAGACTTCTATGGAAATAAGAGTAAAACCTAATTTTTGATTTTTTTTAAGTTAACCTTAATATACTTTGAAAAAAAAATGCAAATATTTCACTTTGATGCTACACAGTTGAACTAACTATAATAAAACTTTTTTATAAGAAGACACTATTGAACCGTTATCCAAAAATATCCGAAAATCCTTTGTGTACTACACACTTGTGGACATCACTAGTCGACACGCGCCGCGGTGCGGTAAGCTCATAGGAAGTAATGTTTGGTGTGCTTAACGTCCTCAAACAAGTTGTTTTGATCATTTTGATCCTCCTGGGAGCAACTCATCGTGACTGCGCAGCACATTGCCACCGCCCTCGCTCCAATGTTGAACCCCTTCGTTGCTTACACAGTGCTTACTCACAGACTGTCTCAGTCAGAATAATGTTTATGCTTTAATGTAATCTGCCATGACGCAGTAAGTTGTGACGAGTAAGTCCAAACCCATACTACATTCCCACAACGCCATCTAGTCCCAAACTAAGCAGAGCTTGAACAATGGGTACTAGACAGCTGATATTTAAATCAGTTTATAAAATCAGGAATTGATCCTGACACCAAGGAAGAATTAGTATGAAGTAATTATACATATCATTAAACTTACGATGGGGTGTCCTCAGGGGTCGCTACTAGGTTCATACTTGTGGATCATAGGCTTCGACGATTTTCTGGCAATACCAGTACCGTCCGGATGTACCCTTAACGCGTACGCGGACGACGGTTTGTTATTGATAGAATCAGATACTAGAACGGGCCTTGAGAGGACGGAATATCTCTTTGGGGTGGGCGTAATCGGTTGACTTTTGCACCAGGCAAAACCTTCCAGCTACTTCTCAAAGGTAACCTGAAGTCACCGCCGTGTATTAAATTTGAAAATGTTACTATTAAAAATAAAACCTCGGTTTGTTATTTGGGATTAGTTTTAGAAAGAAACTTTTTATTTATCGAAAATATTAAAACAGTTAATGAAAAGTCTAAAAAGAGTTTCTTTGCACTGACGAAGATATCAACTGCGACATGGGGTCTGTCATTCAATACACTAAAGGTCATATGGAGCTACTTATTTGGGTTCTATTTGCTATGGTGCTCATGTATAGGCCGATAGGGCGACTGTAGGTGCTGTCCGTCGCAAACTGTTACAAGGCCAACGACTTGCATTGAGGCTTTACCGGTGTTGGCGGGTGTTCCTCCGGTCGATCTCGAGGTGCAAAGACGTGCAGTCATATACTATTCTACACTACAAAATATGGAATGCGATTTTTTGGGTGTACGCGACCGCATTAATATCATAAGATTGTTACAACAGCAATCCAATGTTTATAACGACCTCATGGAGGAATGGTAGCAACGATGGGACGAATCATCTAAAGGGCGCCACCTCTACCAGTTCTTTCCATCTGTTCGCGAACGGTTGTCGAAGATATGGCTCGAGGTAGATCACTGTGTCGCTCAATTTCTTACAGGCCACGGTAACTTTAAGAGCAAACTACACTCATTTAAATTAGTCGATTCACCGTTGTGTATTGACACAACGGTGAATCGACTAATTTAAAGCCGTTCATAGCTATAATCAGGTGTTGAGCATAGGCTCAACACCTGATTATAGCTATGAACGGTTTATCATATCCTCTGGTAATGTAGTCTTTGGTGCAATGAACGTAACATGATGCTAAATAGCTTACAAATGAAATCTGGGGCGGTATACTATGGGGATCTTGTGTCAACTGCGGTGAATTTCCGTGCGTTTAGGCGATTCTGCCATACATAGTATAGTAATCAAATATAGCTCACTTAGGACCCATAATATTTTATTCGTGGTGCTTCCCGTTTTGAAAAAGGTGTATGCCTATTTAGACTTCATTTTGTCTCCCGCTTTGCTAAGGAGGGAAGTGGACTTATAATATTTCCAACTCCTCCAGTTTTTCTTCTGATTAATTTCGTTGCGGGTTCCATGACAGTTTAATTTTTTCCTGGGACTTCCCAAGTGTGTGTATAACTCGGTGTGATCGTTGGTCACCCCTGTTGATCCCGGTGTACAGAAGTTACAGTGGTAGGCGTGTGGGCGGGATTAGTCCCACACAAAAAAATATCATTAAACTTTGGATATTATATTGCTATTTGAAACTTGTATAAAATGAGCTTACTCCGATCGTTTACGTTTACTTGATTCCCCCTACATTATAAGAATGGGCAGATGAAATTATGATCGTTATTGAACATTTTAAATTAACCAAATATTTTGCTAAATTGTTAGACAGTTTATGATGTACTTAATTTCAGAATCTGGTCAATATACTCATTGGGTATACAAATAAAATAAGATTTAGGTATAAATTATTTTTTAATCGAAATGGATTAACGTTATATTTATTCGTACTTTTTGACCACATACGCATATGCATATGTTTCTATTGCTCCACTACAGAACTGCTTAGAGTAAATATCGGCGCGGCGATTCAAGTTCGATTTCTATTCGTTCTTTCCAAAGTCAAATCAATTTTCATTTGTTTTAACCAACTAGAAAAAGAATAGGTCTTTACCTATGAAATTGCCGTTTTGTATGCAATAAGTGAAAGTACTTATTTTTTCAAACTTTTTTATTTCTGTTATTCGAAGTAATCACCCATGCAATCGACATCGTAAAAATCAGCTGGACGGGAGGCAACAAACTCTTCAAAGGCAGTTTGTACTGCCTCTTGGGAATTGAATTTTTTACCCAGTAAAAAGTTGTCTAAATTTTGGAGAAAGTTATAGTCGGTAGGTGCAAGGTCTGGTGAGTATGGCGGATGAGGGAGAGCTTCCAACCCCAGCTCTTGCAGCTTGGAGACTGTCTGTTGCGCAGTATGGGGTCGCGCGTTGTCGTGAAGGAGCAGTGGGGACGACCGATTGACCAAAGCTGGTTGCAGATGTGCAAGCTTCTCCATCATTCTCTCCAGTTCTTCACAGTACACATCTGCATTAATGCTCTTGCCGTTTTATAAAAAGCTGTGGTGAATCACACCCGCACTAGACCACCAAACAGTGACCATCACCTTTTTAGGGGTTATTTTTGGTTTAGGGCATTGCTTTGGTGCTGAACCAGGGTCTAACCAACTTGCTAACCAACTTTTTTTTATTTGAAATGACCAGTACTGAAGAACGGCAATCTCATAGGTAAAGACCTAATATTATCAACTAATTCAAGATTAGTGTTTTCAAATTTTACATTTCAACAATATTAATAGAAACGCACTCTTTTGGAGTTGCAGGTGTAAATGGGTATTCTTAATCACTGGTTTTATATCGTATATTAAACTATTTTGAAATATATTACCTGCACAGAAAGTGACACTCGCCTTTAATTCAAAACAATTAGTGCGATAACTTATTGGTTCGCAATTCCCTAAAATATGCAGGTATAGGGAATACGGGGGATGATACACAAAAAATGTTGATTTACGACTCAACAGTTAAAGTTATGGTGGTTCTCAAATATTGGAGAATATTGGACCAATAGAGGTACTTTTTTTCATGGTAAATATTTTGTGATGTAGTGTAGAGCCAATCGATTGACTGCACGAATGGCATAGAGTGATTTAAGAAGTCACCTCGCCACCTACTACGCTGATTTTTTTTTTTTCTTTTTTTTTTAAAAAGACAACTCCCGCATTAGGAATAAACATCCTGTGTCGCGGGGGCTTTACTGACATACATGAAACGGACACAATTAACACCCAAACTCAGAACAACAATTTGTGGATCACACAAAGTGTTGTCCCGTGTAGGATTTGAACCTACGCGACCGCCTAAACTACTAGGCCAAACGTGCAGTTATGGGTTCAAACTTGATATGGGACGATACTTTGTGCGGTTCGACTGTAAATCGGGACTTAATCGCGATAATATCTACAAGGTACAACACCTTTTTTGGTTTCCCGACGTTTTGATCGAATTGCATCGATCGTGGTCACGGGTAGACTGGTGAGAGCTTAGCGACGCCTCCATGAAGTGCGAGTTTCACCAACTACCCGCACTTGGTCTTCTTTACTTTGTTTTTTTTTTCGCACTGTCGGTACCTGGACATACCACACTTACGACGTCCGTTGAGTCTTGTCGAGCAACATGTAGTCGCTGACGATTGCATTTGCTGATGACAGGATTTCAAGATATTGACAAGCGGTACCCATTTTCTCTGTTATTTTTTTTTTTTTTGATTTCCACTGTTTCCCGTAGTATTCTGGAGTAATAGTGACGGTCGGTGGAGAGGACCTGTGGTTGGTGCAGTTCTATCCAATGGTTTGGACCTGACTCCAGCAAGTTCCGATTTACAGTCGAACAATATGTATAGTCGCGAAAGTTTAAAAACAGATACTTTGTGTGATCTACAAATCGTTGTTCTGAGTCTAAGTGTGCTTTGAGTCTATTGTTTATACATTTAGTGAATTAGAAAAAAAATTGTGGATTGGTCATCAATTGCGTTTTCCTTAAGTTCTTTATCTATATATCTATCTCTGTTCGAGCTAGTCCAGATTTACCAAAGAATAGCTTTTCGTCATATGAAAAGAATTAATCAAATTAATCATTTATGTATTAGTAACTAAAGTGCAATTTCATACTTGCTTAAAACTAGCTATTCAAAATCACATGAATATTACACATGTACACTTACTTACTATACACAATAAGCCTACAATATAAACTTTTGTTTTCTTTCCAAAAATCTTTTGCCTATAGAATAACATGTTCGCAGTCAAAACTATGGAATACATACACGAAGTTCATTAAACTTAACGAATTATCTTCTATTACGATCTAGTCGTCACATCTCGGATACGGTTAATACAACAATGTATTCCTGAGCACACCAGTAATTGTTGAGACGGGGGGTGTTATCGCGGGGCTAAAGGAGCTTCGCGACGCCAATCGTGAGGGGCTAATAAACCGGGGCGTTATGTTCGCGGGATATAAAATAACAGCAATTAGGCTTAATACAACCGGCACACACCCTCTCGTGACGTACTGCGAAATGTGACAACTTGAGAACAAAATGTGTTTTTATTCTATTTTTATATATTAGTCTAACAATATGACTATCCTCTGCCTGACGAAAAACATGAGTACAATCCAAGAGTGGTGGTCACCATTCTCATTGCGAAAGAGGATAATGCAGCATGGTGACCCAAGAGTTGGCAGCATAGTGATATGCTTTTTCACGCCCGGCGACCCGCTTAAAAGAACCGTGCTCATAGTAAGAAGAAAATAGTGACCTGATAGTAAGTTCTAGGTTTTTTAATTGATTGCCACAGGAAGGAAGAGCCGAACTGTTTACTTCGCAAGGGTATGTCTACCATTCTAAAACGGTGACTTGGAAGGCCAGCAATTGTAGTCGTGTGAAGGAAGGGAAATGGAAGGATAATCTTAGGAATGTTTATTTCGATCCAGTAGATCGAAATAAACATTTATCAAGTCTCTAGTAAAATCACGCTATAATCAATAGGAGCCAAGCATCAATAAAAATATCAAGCATCAAGCAAAAAATGGGGCAAAGAGAGAGCTGTAAGACTCTGAACAATCACAAAATAACATTGTTATAATTATGTTAAATGTGATACTCATATTCAAATATTCGTTAAGTTAGAAACTGCATTCTAGAGAATGAATGATTATAACTCAATTAAAATTTACCACAGAGATAGATAAATTATTTTTTATATTAGGACATACGCTACTTTTTTTTAAACTATGGGATAAATCGACAATAGCGTGTACAAAACTTTGTAAGTAAGTTTTAAATCCACATGCAAAATATTATTTTCTACTATCGCAATATTCATACCCACTCCAACTCGCCCCTGTGTACGACATACCAATTACATTTTCCTGTTTTTATTTTTCAATTACAACTTACTGAAACGTTGCTTTTTCATAGAAAGTTTAAAACAACTAAATGGACGCAGATGTATAGATAAACATAAACTATAATATATATATATATTATCTGTAAAAAGGACCAAAATTACTTCAATAAAGTTAAAAATGCAGCATAGTCATAGATCTCAGAGCCATTTAATTTTACTCAGTTTTTATATAGTGAATGATACTGGATGTCAACCCTTATGAATTTCTAATAAATATTTTTATTGTATTGGTGTATAAATAAGTTTCCCTGAGAGCTCTTAGGATTGCTTGCTAGTATTTAAAATATGTCTCAAGTATCATTTATAAACATCAAGACTCAGACGTTGAGTTAAGTTACGTTAAGCACACATTGCTACCAACACACAGCTAACGCTATTTTGGGAGTCAGGGCTATACAGAGTTTTGTAATATTTTTTTTTTGTTACAATAAAGAATTATTATTATTATTGCTGCCGATGGAAATTGTCTGGCAAAACTAAATTATTCATTTTTGACGATATTCATTGGAACGTACATAAAAATTAGACCCATAATGTTTTTATTTTAGAAGGCAGACAATACTTCTGATACCTTTGATCATAATTAAAAAAAAAATCATTGTGTACTTTAAACTCAAACACATTATTCCAAAGTCCTAAGTCATCGTTGTCGCACGTAAGCTATGTGTTACACGCAAAGTTTGTTCGGCACAGGTATTAATTTCCCGGCGGACAGGCATCCGCGACCCGCGACTAATAAACAAACACCCTGTAAACGGTGTAAGGGGTACTTGTGACCCATTACGGCCAAACACCGGGTAAATTGAAACTGTCAACTGATTATCTTACTCTTTGAAGCAGGTAGATGAGTTGGGTAAGGGGAAGTCCTGTGAAAAATATTAATGGGGATTTCACTTGTTAGGGTACCCAATTTATTTTGAGGTGGTATAATTATCGTATGGTAAGTGGTAGATCATGATGTGATATGTTAGTCTTACGTTTGAGTCGATATCTAATACTTCCAGAATACTGGTACTGTATTCAGTGGCATTATCAAATGTATATCTCACTAGAAAACGACTGGATTGTATGCTCATATTTTCAATTTGAAATTGAAAAAGTCACCCTATTACTTCCAGTAGCTCATCAACATTAATTAAGTTTACAAATATTGAGAAAGCTAAACTTTTAGATCATTTTTCGTAGCAATCAGCCAATCAGGCATTTCTACATTCTGATATTTCAACATTATACGTACGAGAGCACTAGCTGTGAATTTCAACTAGGCACTTTATCGTTTGTCACGTACAGTCCTTTGACCGTTTGTTACGCGGTCGAATTATTTCCTCCATGTAATAAAAAGAAAAACAGACAGGACTGAATTAATCATGGTTACATTGAGAACTACTATATATTACACATTCAAGTCCATAACGAAAGTTTTCTAAATCCTAGTGCCGTTTTCGGCACAAAAATGTTTCCACCCAGTGAAAATTTATTCCATCTAATATTTGATATAGAACAAAAGTGGCGCAGAGATCACACCGCTAATATGCATATCGTAACTCAATCCAGTGAGTATTTGCATTGAGTCCGCCGATAATTGAAACTCAAATAACTGGATCCGCGGCTGTCTTCGTAGGCACGTTTCAATTCGAAAGTAATCTCACTACAAACATTTGTACGTCTCAATCGCTCCCACCGTACTTCTATATCGTCGTCTCTTACATTCACGGCTACATCACTTATTATAAATACATTGCGCGTTAAGTTTAAAGACTGATATTATTAGTTGAGTAACATCAGCAATGTTACGGGTAGAAAATACGTCAGTGTCAAAATAATATTATTTCAAAGGGAAATTTGCATAGTATTTCAGCGGTTATGAAAGGAAACAAACGGGCCGACTGATCTAAGTATTTACACAGAGCTGTAAATATTTGTAAGACACTGTTAAATGTGAGTAAAATTTAGTATCTAATAAATCTTTTAATAGTGTTTGTGAACGTGTCATTTTAGCATAAGAACTTCCGTCAACCGATATTCGTATTCAGGAGACAAAACCGCGTTTCTTTTATATCACTATTGAAATGTATGATTAAAACCAGGTTTTTGAAATCAGATTTTTATACTGTAATTATTCAGTGACTGAAAACATATTTTATGTCTTGTATTTGGTCAACGCTGAGTTTTAAGTAAAGTATCAATAAAAAAGACATGTGTCACTCGGGGACTGCCGCGGTAAAGCTATGGAATAGCATTTTTATCAACTTATGCAATTATAATTATTTATTTATTTTTTATTTATGCAGAAGTGTATGGCTACCATGCTACCATGAATAATTTTATACATTATGACCTTAATTATGACATAATAAATCTTGGTGTCCAAAGCAACGAATTTCCTTGACGTATTTCAATAGATTTCAATACGCCTGCGCGGCCGACTGTTGACATATTCATGGTCTAAGAAAACAAGATCTCGCATTCCGAGAGTGGCTCGATTTGACGTCACCTTCCAGTTACCACTTTATCATGATATAAAAATACAGGTATGACATTCCGAAAGATAAACGGGGTGACGTCACTATCCATTTACCACTTTATAGCAACTTAACATGAAATGATGGAAACATTTTCAGTCACCATTCTATTTAAAAAAATGTAAAATGCATTTAAATTGTTATTTTGTGTACATAATCAAACAAAATATTTGAATTTAAATATATGATAACGTAAAACTTTATTGTTCTATCGAATTCACAAAGGAAATAATAGTGGTTGAGGAGTTATTATTTCACACTACTGGTAACACTGAAACGTGCTATGTCAATGTTTTTCCGTATGTCATTATCTTCGTTACACGCATAAGCCTGTCTCGTTCAGTGCTAGTGTATACAGCTGTTCTCAAATATTTGTTTGTATTTACAGTATATAACAAAATGCTTTGTTGTTCTATTCGGAACTGTAAGAGCAGAGCTATAAAAGGCGGTACAATAAGTTTTTTTCTCGTTTTCTAAAAAAGAATCTGTAGCCAATGAATGGCTGCGCTAATGTAGACCTAAAACAACCATTAAATATGGTACGTACATAAAATTACTAATTCCCCTATATAATTATTGTGTTTAAACATGTGAGCAAATTATAATCCAATAAGAATTAGCCATGACACGATTAACAACACGCTTTTAAATATAAATGTCTAATCGTATCATGTATCTTATTATTTCATGTGTTTAAATTGTAATTCGTAGTGAGACTAGTCTTAAAAACTACTAGACTAGTTAAAATGGGATTAGTGAGAGGAAAAATATATCATTATTGGAAAAAGCCAGATGTCTCTTGATCGAAGCAAATGCTTCTCAAAGACTTCCAGAACTTTGAAAGGTGAAACACCCTTTTAAAGAATGGATTAATATAATACCGATAATGGGGTGAAGCCGGCAAAAAAAAAAAACAACCTCACTTTCAGCTTAGTGAGTATCCATCCATTCCTTTTTGAGTAGGTATATGTTAGACTAGCGACCCTTAAAATGTCGTCTTTCCTAAAATGACGTAATTCTGGGCTGACTCTCAGTCTATATAGTTTGTCCCTCACAATCAGGATCAAAACTTATGTATTCAAATTATTTACAAAATTTTAATTATTGACTAAATTAAGTAGGTTGTAAAATCTCCCCAAAAGTATAAAGTTTGAGAACCAGCGATAGTGATGATGACGTCATCTCGTAGAACACTGTATCTCGGAATGTCATACCTGTATGTTTATATCATGCACTTTATAGCAACATAACACGAAATTAACCAACCACAATGATATTACATAATATCATTGACCAACCACATCCAGCGATAGTGATGATGACGTCATCTTTTATATTTTGATGTAGTAGCTGTAAATCCTCCATAATATGTAAATAAATAAATCTCGATCTCTCTATCTTCTCGTCACTGTATCTCGGAAAGCCACAGAGACAGACAGATTCGTTGATTCGTCGTTCGGAGCAGCTCGTCTCGATCCGTGCGAGCTTCGGGTGTCAGATTTTATTTCGTTACGTTACGTTACGGAATTTCTTGATTCGTTCGCCGCGCTTAAAGGTCTCAAAGCCCGCGATAAAAGCTATGCAATAGCTTAAAAAACTTCACAATAACGGTGGAACATTATTTTATTTTAAGAGTTTCCACCAACGATTAAAGCTTCACATAAACAATGTATGAAACAAATTCGTCCCCTCTTAAAGCTCTAAAAAATTGTGTCTAATTATTAAGGGTGGCTCCCACCTATAACCTTTTTTATCGTAAATAAATTTGTTAAAATATCATGCTATGGGTAATAGGAGATGCAGACGAGATTGCCTGTGTCAGCTAGTAAATTATATGTTTAGGGTTTTCAGTCAAACATGGCAAAAAATTGAACCATATTGACACAATTGTCAACTCAATAATGACAAATATTTTGATCAGCGTTTCAAAAACCAGGTGTCTTAGTTATTGTAACATTATACGTAGTACGTTGTTACACATGTTTAGTGTACATTCGGCCTGCGTTAGTGATCAGTGCCTATGAGCTTTTATATCGTTTTTATAATGGAAGTTCAAGTAATGAGTGACTAGCGATATTGTATTCGCTGAATACTGAAGTATGTAACGTGGTAGAAAAATATTGAACAATATGATATATAAATAATCGATTGTTTCATTTAGGCGTACGCAAGTTATTTAGTCGAGTTGGTAGGTACATCACTATTTGTGTGTACCTATTTAATTGCTCTCGGTATATTCAAATCTTTTCATTACCTTCTTTTATTTCTATCATATCTTATTTCTATTTAACCAGGGTAAAGGTTACAAGTAGACATACTAGAAGTATAATATACTTCATATTTTTAACCGACTTCAAAAAAGGAGAAGGTTCTCAATTCGACTGTATTTTTTTTGTTTGTTACTTCAAAACTTTCGACTGGGTGAACCAATTTTGATGATTCTTTTTTTATTTGAAACCTAGTGCTTCCCGTGTGGTCTCATTTCGATTTGGTCCAGTTCTTGAAGCCGATGTTTTTTGTTAAAATTTTTGTTTATACAATGTGAAGTGATTTATTTTGTTCACATTGTTAACGATACATAAATCTATTATAAATAAAAAAACGTACTAGTGTTTTGACCTGGCTGTCTACAGGTGGAATAATGAAAATAACAATGTATATTTAATATTTATATCATCAGCTCTCCCCTGAGACCCCTCAATGTCTCAGAGAAGTCTGACAACAGTATTTCAAGATAATTTTGAAATGACCCAGTTACACAGTTACAAATGACACAGTACGCTGTGGTGGTCTCATGGCAGTTACTCCGCGTAAAAATCAAAGTTCAACCTTATCGTGATAAACTTAAAGCTCATCGCAACTTGGAAAAAAAAAACTCGGAGGAATTTTAATATCACCGGTTCTTTGGCACAGTTGTTTTTCTGAAATGAATCAAGTGGTTGTAGTTTTTCATGAAAATAATGGTTTGCACAGGTACCTAGTAACTTTTAGTTCAGTGTAAATGTGCAGAAACTATTTGACTGTTTGTATGTAAATTATATTATTGTGTATATCTTATCTTAACATCAAATTATTACTCAGTACTTTAAGTACTTTATTAGTCACTTTCGTCTAGTCTTTTTCGTTTACCATAGTGTAGGTCACCATGCTACATTGTCTGCACTCTGGCAGTATTTAAATAAAAAAAACAATATATAAATATTATAGAACGGATATTTTTAAATAAAATATATGACATATTGTCGTATTCAAATATGAAAAAAAAGTGCACCCTTAAGATAATGTACCTAAATCGCTTCAGCTTAAGCCTCGACGGCGCACATCGTCACAATTGACGCTGAATGTCTCGGAACAGCTGAAGTGGGTTCAAATTGACGTCCATCTCTCTATTAGAGGCGCTCTTAATGTTTCAACCGTCGCTTTTTATAACTGTTTATATATAAATATTTGTGGGAACAACCCTCCTTAGTCGTCTTTGGTTTTATTTTATGTTAGGGATGAAAGTTTGTTGGCAACTTTCACGCTAAGTTTCGTCCTCATCTGTAATGGCTGATGTAGATATAGTTATTTGTCGCGGTTCATTTTGTAGTAATTTGAACAGCAATTATTATTTTTCATAAACTTGAAAAGTTTCACTCCATGTCTGGTGTAAAATAAATAAATAAATAAATATTTCGGACATCTAACACACAACGCCATCTAGTCCCAAGCTAAGCAGAGCTTGTGTTATGGGTACTAGACAACTGATACAAATACATAGTTTACCTTTTTTGTAAATACATACATAGAAAACACCCAAACTCCGAAACAAATATTTGTAGATGATATAAACATTTGGTCCGACCCGGGAATCGAACCCGAGACCTCGTGATCAGCAGTCGCACACGCCAACCGCGAGACCAACGAGGCAGTAAAAACAGTGTTCAATCCTTTCGCCAATGTAGCGTTCACCTTGTGAAATTTGCAATGTCTATAGGGCCCATGGTATAGGCATTCAATCGCTAAGCTTGTTCACTGGCGAGAGCATTAAACTTCAGGGCGTTTCACCCTGTTCTTATTCTAAGCTAATGTAATATCAAGCACTTACTGGAGATGTATGGATTCCTTGATATCGGCGTTCTGAGGGGCCCCTCTGGTGGTCTCCTCTCTGCGTCGTTACACATTCATACTCCTAAGTGGCTTACAGACTCCCAAGTATCGTATTATAATACACCCGTTTTAACTGTCGCGGATCGCTCCTATTTGACGGGACTACTAAACTCGCGTGTCCAAACCAGACCAATCATAACGGTAAACAACGAAAAGAACCGAGTCTGAGGACAATCATCTAAATTTCAATTAAATTCCACTTAAACGGCATTCCCAACGACACCTTGTTCGACCGTTTTTCAAAGCGTCTCTTTAGTACTAACTTGTCACTTCAAAACGTCAAACAAGAAAAATGACAATCAAAAATGTTGCCATTATAATGACGTTCAATTTCTAACAAACAGTAAACGTAAGAAACAGTCCACTATTTCTTATTTTGTTTCAATATCCGTACGTATTATTGCTCTTGTTTGTGAAACAAAACCTTACTCTCAAATACTTTTAGTTCATCAAAATATGTCTGCACTTTTAGTTTTATCATAGTGTTTATTAGAGTAAAATCACGATTATTTATTTTTGGAATAGCAAACATACTTGACTACCTACAAGAAAATATTTATCCATGTCTCGGAAGCCCAAAATCTCATAAGTCTTAATATCATAAGCTATAGAACTTTATTACAATAGTACTTATTTACTTAATGTTTTATTAGTAAAGTTAGTGGTGAGAAGAGGATTCTGTGAGAGCGCTCTATGATGCACAGCTGAAAGCAGACTGCGGGGTTCTGTAGTCTTGTTGAATACGACTTGTAACTTTATCTGGAATTATTTAAGTTCGCAGTGAAATTTTCAAATTTTTTTTGCCGAAATGCTGAGAGGACACACCAGATGTAAATGACGCAAAGTTCCCTTCCCCATTCTACTTTACAATTTTTTTTATAAATAATCTAGATAATAAACAAACAAACAAACAAAACAAAATAAACAAACTTTGGATACTGTCATTTTTGTTCTAAAGTTGAAAATTAACGAGTTATTTCAGAAAAACGAAAAAATTGATAAAACAAGATGGCGGCGAATCCTTTACCGGGATTAGTTAGAAAATCGAGATTTATACTTGCAACCACTCCCCCCCTGACATTTAAAAAATAATCGCTCCCTGGAATTATTTTTATTTAAATATCTGCCCCGAGTGAACTATATTGTACACCAACAATAAATGCGAGTTTAGTTTAAAAATAAATTAGAAATAATATAATACGCTATATTGCAAAATTGACTAAGTGCCAGTTTGATTCTGAAATTAAATCATCCTCATAATCTTTATTATTCCCAAGATTATTTAAAATTGGCTAGCAGTTTAATCGGTTTTACCCGTTGTATCAGTTGTCCCATAGAGCAAATGGCATCGAACCTCCGCAACCCTGAGGGCGAACTGAATTCGAAGCTTGAATTGAATAATTGTTATAGATGTTCACAACAACCAGGACCGATGGGTTACCCGTGTTCTCCGAGGATCGGCTGTACTCCGAATATACTCCGGGCTGTTATTAAGAATTGACCGATTAGGCAATCGAACCCAAGATCTCTTAATCGGCAATTGCATACACTAACCATTATACAAACGTGGCAGTTTAAAGTGACAGTCCAGAATTTTCTTTTTTTCAAGTTTTACTGAAATGAAGTTGGTATACTTTGGTGTTATATAATATACTGTAGATTTTTGTCCTCCCTTAGCATAAAATAAAGGAAAAAAAGAAGTCGCTCTTGTCAAAGGACAGAAAACTGTCTTACACACATTTTGAGTAACTACCAAAGGACACCATAATAACGTGAATAAGTTCAAAACAAAAACTAATATGGACCAAATCAAGTCCCAGTTGCCTACCTGTGGACATATCCCACAGAGCTTAATCCCATAATATTTATTTATGATTTATGAACAGAACTGACATGATAATACCATAGGCAAACAGTCCATACGCATGTCTAAACAATGCTCCTTATATGTATACCATTGACAATTGAGAACCAAGATATTGAAATATATACTTTTGTCCAACTACGTACAGTTGTATTTTAAATGTAATTGTGTACTCCCCAGGAGCTACTTCGCAATAAATAAGTCCATCTGTCTGGGTGCTTACGGCGGAACGATACTGCAAGTCCTTCAGGCATCGTGTCACATGCAATACTCGGGGAACTGTTGTGTAAGTGCGCGATATTAGTTATGGTGCAACGTGCTTCGTGGATCTTCAGCTACGTATTGCAATGCTGAAGGCGGTACGTGCTTGAGGAAGAACAATTACTAAATGGTGATAAAATTTTATTACCCGCATCTACTGTTTTGTTCGTATATTTTTTTTTAAATTTCGATATTACAGATGACTTTGATGTCTATATACTGTGTCCAATGTAAAAATAACAAACTGTAGCTAACATTTGCTAATACAATTGATTTAGTTAATATTTTAATGGTATAAAATAACAAATGTGCTCGAGATAAAGATTTCTTTTTAGTGACAGATTTGATAAAGAGAATTGGTTTGCTTTTGTTATATTAACGTGGCGAGGCCTTTGTGTGAATCTTAGTATTATTAACAAGTAAACTTTAATCAAATATATCTACATCAAAATATTTTATTTATTTTTTGTATTTGAACTTAAAAAAAAGAAACCAATTTCTATATTTGAGATTAATAAATAAAAGTATTATAAATGTATGTTGAAGCAACTTCGACGGTATACTACTTCGTTAAGTAAACTAACATTGTATCGAGCCATACACTTTATATACACGTCACATGCTACGTCACACAAGCCAACCAATCGCATTCGCATACAAAAGACACTACAAACGCTACTCACCGCACTCAACGAACAATCACTGACTGATTTGACTGCACGTTTGGCCTAGTGGTTTAACGGTCACCACGCCGTTTCCTACTTCGCCAAGTGCCGTGGGTACAAATCCCACGTAGGACAACACTTTGCGTGATCCACAAATTGTTGTTCTGAGTCTGGGTGTTCTCTGTGTCCGTTGCATGTATGTTTGTAAAGTCCCCCGCGACACAGGATTTATTCCTAGTGCGGGAGTTGTCTTTTTAAAGAAAAAAAAAAACACCTATTTTGTTAATTTGTTAAAAGTCATATTGCGAAATTTCTACTTGTTTTGCTTGTTCATACTGAACTATGAAGTCTAGAGTGTTCGTATTAATGGTTAAGATAGATAATTTTATGACTATTCATCAATGGCCTAGCATTATTAAGACTTACACATAATATCGGCCTATAAGGTAACATACTTGAACACGTTAAGCTTTTGCTTATCGAACTATGGGAACTAAAGGTGAAGTGTACTATGAACTACTTCTCGGACGAGTAAGTAAGTTATTTTATCGTTCGGCCGTTAAAAGCCTACGGCTGCGAGCTGTCACTCCAGCGCTGGACATTTTTACTCAGTCGATATCTTCTTTAGCGAAGTCTGAAAAACTTTGGACCTGAACTTTCTATTTTGGTTGAGTGAATACTGACACGGGGCAGTTTTGTAAAGCTGGGATTGAGTGCTGGAGTTGTTGAGATTAAATGCCAATGCATTGAATATTTAGTAATATTTGCAAGTTGAATGAGAAAGATAGAAGTTTAGATAAAATTACTTACATTTTGGTTGATGTCTAAGATTGTTTTACTTTATTTCGTACATGAGAAAATTTGTAGGTCATGTGGCAAAATACATGACATTTTTATATTGCCCATGAATAACATATATTTATGAGCTCAACATGCATTTAAAAAATTTCAGTCTGAGTTTTTTATTTAATTTATATTATTTCATAATACTAACTACACAACTACAACTCACATTTTACCAATAAATCAAGTAAAGATTGATCATAGTGTCTGCACTTATTTATTATACGGCAATATTGTTTTACCATGACCTTATGACAACAAAAGTTAAATTACAACTTCGCACAATACAGTTAACGCTGAAGTTCGTACATACAAAGCTTTATCTTTGTCTACACACACATATAAATTGCGAGCGATGCGCATATCCTATCAATTTGCTGAAACAATATTCCTCCAGAGATGAAATCAAAACTCGATATTAACTCCAATGAGTTAATTAAATATTCGTCGGTATTATCCGTCAAAATTTTATTCTCGCCCGGCTACGTGGCGCGGCGGCAAGCCGTAAAAATGCGTTGCGATGTGCGCACGTAAATTGTCTAAATAATTTATAAGTAGGACGCAATACCGCGAGTGGGGCGGAACGTGCACAGTTTTATTGAAGGCTTGCTTTAAACTAAGTACTGGCTGTGAATGTAACGGCTTCCTTTTCTGTAGCCGCAGAATTCGTACGACTTTTATCTGAACTAATATTATTAATGCGTATGTAAGCTTATGTATGTGTTTATTATCGTATTAAGCTTTACAACTCCTCCAATACTCTGGGTAAACTTTGTGAACACGTATTTCAGAGAATATTATAGGACATCGAAAAAAATACAGTGTTCCCGAGGATAAGGATGCTTATGGAGTTCTGGCCGGCTCTTCTAGAAAGGAATGTAATTCTGGAATCGAGCAACTAGTGTCTGAAAGTGGGATTGCTATTTCAGATAAAACCTTTCATTTTTTTTATAACATGAATTGATTAATAAAATGTACTATATTTAGGAATACATAAAGTTGGTCAATGGGATGTTGTTAAAACCTACTCTTTAACCAATTTAAGATGATATCTTCATAATTTGTAATATGTCAAAGTTTCTCTTAACTTCGTTGATAAGTTTTCATGAACGGTTGTTTAACCCTGAATCTCTAATTTAAAGAATCAATAAACTAACAAAACTGTTAAATTTAACTATCACATTTATTGTAAAATTATAACACTAGTTTTGATTCCTAATGTTGCCTAAATACGAGATAAAATAATTAGAACGGATATGTATCTACGTCTGGACAGTATTCCGAACAAAGGAGGCGTAAGCCCTTATTTAGCGGATCTCGGGACGCTCTCCGGACAATAGTAAATGGGAATATAGCAATTAGACGAGAGGAGTGAGTCTCGATAGACGGACGCAGATGGCCGCTCATTGTATATTCTAGGACTTAACTAACTGTTAGGATGTTACAACTTTGTGTGGCTTCCGACCATTTCTCTCCCTATTTACTGAGCTCTGTTTGTGGGTTGTTATTTTCGGTATTATGTAAATAGGACCATATAATAGTTATTTTCATCCCACCAGCTCGTAAAGAGTATTTTTGCCCTTCGATATCTGAGTGTATAAGCCGTTTTTATCCTCTAGAGAATAAAGTAAATTGAATTTAGAACATCGCCGGGTGCACTAAGTTTGTGAGTTCAAAACATCATTAAACCTATTAACTTCACCTCCATAGTGCCAAATTTTTCATACAATATTTTTTAATTTGTTAAAAACTTAAACTCGGAACCTTCTTGATGTAGTTTTTTTTTATTTGCTCTGGCCGCACCAAGTAACTATAGCAACGTAACTTTAAATTTTTCTTAATTTATCTATACATCCATACAAATAAATAAAATTGAAATGTCTGTTTGTAATATTAAAATAATCGCTTTTTACGAAATGCATATGTATGTATTCACGGTACATATACTAAAAAAAATTTTTTTTACCATTTCTGTTACATTGTCTGTCTGTCTGTCAGTCGGTCTGTCTGTCTGTTTGTTCCGGGTAATCTCTGGAACGGCTGGACTGATTTTGACGGGAATTACACTGACATAGCACTGAGATAGCTGACAATCTAAGGAGTAACTGAGGCTACTTTTTTAGACTAGCTTTGTCCCGCGGTGTAACTCGCGATACCACAAAAATCGCGGGGAACACCGCAGGGTTGAGCGAGTACTTAAGTAGTTTTGAAATAATTTAAAAATAAATCTGTAATACTTACCTATCATAATGTAGTACCTAATAAGTATTAATACTTAAACTGAAATAAAAGTATCTTGTGATTGTTAATGCTTTTTTTGCATTTAGTTGTTTCCTCGCTGAGGTGGAATGAAAAGTTACGTGTTGCACTCGAGTGCAAAGATTTTTCACCTCGTGCTCTTTTGATTCCCTCGCTGACGCTCAGGATTCTAATTTTTACTCTTGTATAACAAATAACTATTGTTATACAAGAGTGCAAAGTTGCTTTCTAACCGTGTGCTCAATTTTGATGACCGAGCAAGCAAAGGATTCTAAATTTAGAATCCTGAGCGTTAGCAAGGGAATCAAAAGAGCACTAGGTAAAAGAAATTGCACTCTAATGCAACACGTAACTTTTCATTCCAACTCAGCGAGGAAATAACTAAATGATGTGAAAAGAAAATGGCGCTGGCAAAGCAAATCAAAAAAAAAGTACACAAAGAAGGTTCTGAGTCTGAGTTTTTAACAAATAAAAAAAAAAGATAAATTCGATACCATGGAGGTAGAAGTAAATAGGTTTAATGATGTTTTTACTTCACAAGCTTAGTGCACATGATGTTTTAAATTCAATTTTACTTTATCCTCTAGCGATTAAAAACGGCTTTTGCACTCAGATATCGAAGGGCAAAAATACTCTTTACGAGCTGGTGGGATGACAAATACATTATTGTTTACGAAATTAATAAAGTGTTACTTACAAACAACTAACATTTTTAGTGTAAAGGTCTGGTTAGTCACCTCTGGAAAGAGTCTCTCGAATTTTAAGCATATTTTAGAAAAATTGTACAGAGAAACATAGTACATATACGTACAAGAAAATAAAGAATTACATTAAATAAAAGAGTAAAAGTTAAAGTCAAAGTAAATATATGAAGATTGCTTCTTACAATTAATAGTTATGGTTAACTCTCATATTGGTGAAGTCATATCACCAAGAACACGGCGTAATTATTTAACGATATAAATGAAGAAGTGACGTTGTTTGTTATGCATTTACGTCTTATCCACTGTACTATGATGTACATAAAAGATAAAGATATTTTATTTGTTTAATAAATAATATATGTGCACATAGGTATGTAAAAAATTTAATATTTGAGTAATTTGCAATGAATATAAAATATCTCATTTTCTTTCATCATAAAAAGTTCTTAACGTAAGTACATACGGTGTAGTAAGTACTATCTGACAATACTCTTCGATAAATAGAACAACTGAAATAGTTGCACGTTTATCTTCATGAAGTACTGAAGTAGTTTAACTTCATATCAACACAAATTTTGTATTTAGTTTACATAAATAATAACGGTTCTTAGAGTCATATTTATAAAGTAAGAAGAAAACTGCGCTAAACAAAGCTCGAAATGCAAAGTTTCCCAATCCCTATTTATCGTTATTCTCCAACAAAGTTAAATAACCAGATACACCAATATGTTGATACTCAGAACAAGAAAACTCCAATCCGTGGTTCACCATTACTGAGATATTTCGACATGATATGGCCATTTTGGCAGGCGTACATAGACATGCACGATATACATATGTGGCTTTATATGGACGTGTGCAGCCGTGTCTAGTCGGGTGGCCTTGGGCGATACAAATTCTTAGGCGAAGTTTCTAACATGTAGAAAATATATTTGGTGGAACACTGGCTTACGACTGTCGGATTCCTATACATCCTTGTGTTTACTGAACTTTAAACTTGAGTACGGAATTGTATAACCATGAGTAGCTTAATTTATATAAGGCTACCTTTTTTCGATACCGATGTCCTAAGTTAGGTTCAGGCAAACTGGTTTGTAGGTTTTCTTTTTGAAAATTCTAAGCACGGAGTTTGCAAAAACGCCTACTAGGCAATATTGAGTAAAGCATTGGCTGCTAGCTAAATAATTAGTACGTATAATATTACAATACTTTTTACCCATTTGTATAAAGATGTAAATTTATAAAAAATAAATTGGTCGTTAGAAAGGAACAATCCTATTGTTTTTGGTCACTATTTGACAAAATATTTTCAATTTTTACTGAACTTTTCATCATCAGCCTATCGCAGTCCACTGCTGAATATAGGCCTCTCCAATTGCACGCCACTTAGTTCAATCCTCGGCTTTTCGCATCCAGCTTCTGCCAGCCGTCCTGCGTAAATCATCACTCCACCTGGCCTGTGGACGTCCTACACTACGTTTGCCGAGACGCGGTCTCCACTCAAAAACTCGTTTACCCCAACGGTTATCGGTTCTACGGCAAATATGGCCAGCCCACTGCCACTTCAGCTTGCTAATCCTATGGGCTATGTCGATGACCCTGGTTTTTTGCCGGATCACCTCGTTTCTGATACGATCCCTTAGAGAAACATCGAGCATAGCCCTCTCCATAGCACGCTGAGCGACTTTAAACTTGTGGACCAGCCGTACCGTAAGTGTCCACGTTTCGGCTCCGGGTAGGACGCACTCATTGAAGACTTTCGTCTTTAGGCACTGTGGGATCGACGATGCAAAGACCCGACGAAGCTTCCCAAATGCTGCCCAACCCAGCTAGATTCTCCTGTTCACCTCGTTCTCAAAGTTGTTTTTACCAAACTGCAAAGTCTGCCCGAGGTACACATATTTCTGAACAACTTCGAGAACGGCGCCGTGTACCGCAATCGGTTCCGGTAGTACATGTTCATTGAACATGACCTTGGTCTTGTCCAAGTTCATCCGTAGGCCGATGCGTACAGAAGAGTTAGCCAGGTCGTTCAGCATCTGTTGTAGGTCCTGCAGCGTCTCTGCCATGATCACGATGACGACGAGGTGTATTCGCCATTGATGTTGATGCCGCGCCCTTTCCAGTGCAGCGTCTTGAAGAAGTCCTCCATTGCATTTGTGAACAATTTCGGGGATATGACGTCCCCTTGTCTCACTCCTCGATGCAATGGTATGGGTCTTGTATGCTGATTCTGTACTTGGACGGACATAGTGGCGGCTTCGTAGAGACATTTCAACACTTGGATGTATCGCCAATCCACATGGCAACGCTGCAGGGACTCCAGAACAGACCAGGTCTCGATCGAGTCAAAGGCCTTCTCATAGTCCACGATTGCTAGACACAGGGGCTGATTATACTCTTCGGTCTTCTGTATAATCTGCCGCACTGTGTGCATGTGGTCTATGGTGCCATATTCGCTCCGAAACCCAGCCTGCTCCGGTGGTTGGAATTCGTCAAGTCTTCGCGCAAGACGGTTCGTGATGACTCTTGAAAACAGCTTGTAGACGTGGCTTAGAAGGGAAATGGGCCGGTAGTTCTTCAACATGGTCTTATAACCCTTCTTGAAGAACAGGACGACCACACTCCTACTCCACGCCTCTGGAGTTCTCCCTTCGAACAGGACAGCGTTGAAAAGCTTTTGGAGCTCCCTCAGTACGGGTTTACCTCAGGCTTTCAAAAGCTCTGTAGTAACGCCGTCCTCTCCAGGGGCTTTTCCATTTTTTAGCTGTCCAAGAGCCATCTCGACTTCGTCAAGGCTGACGTCTGGCAGATCTTCGGTGTAGTGGCGTGTTAATGTAGCTCTAGGGTCCTCATTTTCGGGATCAGGTCGAGATGCATGCGAAGCGTACAGACTGCCATAGAAGCTTTCCACTTTCGAAAGTACGGCTGGCTTAGAAGCAACGACTCCTCCACTTGCTGTGGTCAACTTCGTCAGGTGGCTTCTTCAAAGCGATTGTACGAACACTTTTGAACCCGATTCGGCTCAATTGCTCTTTCGATCGAAAGAGTGTTGGAGCACCGGAGGTCGTGTCGTACAAGCTCTGATCGTACTGATCTCTTGGTTTAGAGTCCGCTTTGCCGACGAAGTGACAGGTGGGTTCTCACGTCGTTCCCTCATTAGCCCTAGTGTCCTCTCTGAAAGCTTCGACTTCCTGCTTTTACGCTGCATTTGATAAAATCTCGTACCTTCATCCCTGAGGATCCGAACTACATTTTCAAGGTTCTGGTTTACGTCTCTTGTGGTTTCCATGGCAGCAAATCGGGTTTCCAGAATTGACTGGAATTTTTCAGATCCCATCGCCGCTTGGAGGAGAGTTGGTCGGAGCCTGGATTTTATGAAACGGACACGTTCAGCCTTAAAGTCGATATTCAGAGAGCCTCGGACAAGTCGGTGATCACTACCGGTGTTAAACCTATTGACCACTGAGACGTCTCTGAATATGTGCTTTCTGTCCGTCATGATGAAATCGATCTCATTTTTGGTCATAGTGTCGGGACTTTGCCACGTTCACTTTCTTTTGGACCGCTTTTTGAAGAATGAGTTTATCAAATACAGCCGCTCCCGCTCGAGAAAGTTGATGAGCATTTGCCCCCTATGGTTCCTGCTTCCCATTCCATGGGATCCTATTGCCGATTCGCTGCAAGTTTGTACTCCCACTTTGGCGTTGAAGTTACCCATAACAACGCTGTAGTGGGTCTTAGTAGTGAAGTGGAGGGCCTTCGATAACTAACTAAACTTTTATGTACGTTAAACACGACTGCCTCGGTGGTGTAGTGGTGGCGTATGTGACTGCTGTGCTTTAAGTCTTGGGTTCGATTTCCGGGTCAGATCAAACGTTTGTATTATCTTAAAATATTTGTTTTCGGGTTTGGGTGTTTTCTACATAACATAATATATATTTTTGTTTTTTCAAAAAGTTAAAAAGTTTTTATAAAAAGTATTTTATCAATAAATCTACCTAGCATAGTACAAGTTTGCTTAGTTTGAAGCAGATGAAGTACAGATTATTTATATATATATAATCTATCTATATATATAAAAGAGTAAGGTGACTGACTGACTGACATACCCAGAGATCAACGCATAGCTCAAACCACTGAAATTAGAATCCTGAAATTTTGCATCAAAGTTCTTTATATAACTTAAGTAAGCACTAAGGAAGGAATTTCTAAAATTCGATCCCTAAGGGGGTAAATCAGGTGATGAAAGTCTGCGTGAGCGAAGCCACGTGTAAAAGCTAGTCATTTTTAGTGTTGGTAAAAAATCACATTATTTAGGAACATTAAATACAGTATACAGCGTTGAAAGACTAGTGTAGATGATGTATTTGACTTTGAACGGTTCCTTTTAAAGTTGATAATTCTCAGAGTTGTTTAATTCGAATAAAACGCACATCGATAGCACACACATGTTGTTTATCACACGTTGTATTTTTGTAGATTTGAAGATTGAATGTCAATCCTGGCCTTATACTTTACACTAATTTAAATTGACGAAACTTTAGTAGGATAGAACGCTTTGCTGATTGCTGGCTAAGCCCGTAATCTCTGGAACGGCTGGACCGATTTTGACGGGATTTTCACTAATAGGTAGCTGATGATGTAATGAGTAACTTAGGCTACTTTTTTGACTAGCTACGCCCCGCTTCGTCACTCGCGATACGACAATAACCACGGGTAACACCGCGGGGTTCAGCTAGTTATTAATAAACGTTGAAAACCATTTCTCGTACCACAAACATCTAAGCACAAAGTTGAACGAAACTTTCGTTACATTTTAAAATATACATTTTCATTCTTAATAGTTATTTGTTATACAAGAGTGCAAAGTTGCTTTTTAACCGCGTGCTCAATTTTGATGACCGAGCAAGCGAAGGATTCTAAAATTGAATCACGAGCGTAGCGAGTGATTTACAAATTAGAATCCTGAGCGTCAGCGAGGGAATGAAAAGAGCACGAGGTGAAAAATCTTTGCACTCGAGTGCAACACGTAACTTTTCATTCCACCTCAGCGAGGAAACAACTAAATGCAAAAAAAGCATTAACAATCACAAGATACTTTTATATCAGTTTAGGTATTAATATTTATTATGTACTACATTATGATAGGTAAGTATTACAGATTAATTTTTAAATTATTTCAAAAATACTTAGGTACTCGTGCAGCCCCGCGGTGTAACCCGCGGTTTTTGTCGTACCGCGAGTAACACCGCGGGACAAAGCTAGTCTAAAAAAAGTAGCCTCAGTTACTCCTTAGATTATCAGAAATCTGCCAGGGAAAGTCCCGTCAAAATCATTCCAGCCGTTCCAGAGATTACCCGGAACAAACAGACAGACAGACCGACTGACAGACAGACAATGTAACAGAAATTATAAAAAAAAAAAATTGTATATGCACCGTGTATACATACATATGCATTTAGTAAAAAGCGGTTATTTTAATATTACAAACAGACATTTCAATTTTATTTATTTGTATGGATGTATAGATAAATTAAGAAAAATTTTAAGTTAAGTTGCTATAGTTACTTAAGAAGAAAATGGTGCGGGCAGAGCAAATAAAAAAAAACTACACCAAGAAGGTTCCGAGTCTGAGTTTTTAAAAAATTAAAAAAATATTGTATGATTAATTCGGCACCATGGAGGTAGAAGTAAATAGGTTTAATGATGTTTTGCATTCACAAACTTAGTGCACTCGAGTGATGTTCTAAATTCAATTTACTTTATCCTCTAGAGGATAAAAACGGCTTTTGCACTCAGATATCGAAGGTCAAAAATACTCTTTACGAGCTGGTGGGATGAAAAAATAATTATTATGACAGATTTGCGAATACCATAGCTACTCGACTTCACCTCGACTCGACCTGACTATAGTGTAAAGAGCTATATATTTTTAGAAGACGTAAAATATGAGGATAAATAACCCCTTATCGGGTGAGCACTAAGGCTCTGTTCATTCAGGGATTGTGGAAATAGCTTTTGTCCGGGTTGACCTACGTTCATAAACAAGGATTTGGACTTATCTTAGTGTTGAAGAGTGTAGCTTCGGGGTAGCCAGTTAATCGCTAGACATTCGAGTTCGATATGCAAAATCTTTATTATTGCAAAATCAAATAAATTATGAATATACACTCCAATTTTAATATATTAGCACTTAAAGTGAAATAGGACGTTAATGTTTACGAAGTTATTTAATTGCATATTTATTATTAAATTTCGTTTAAAAGGTTTAAGTAAACACTTTAGAGAGGTCGGTTAAACTTATTTAATAAAACAATATTATGTGAAGTGGTTTTTGGTTTCTTTATTACTTCAATAATGTTTAGAGAGTTAGGATTTAAGACTGATTTTAGTGCAAAAATAAGAATTAAATATTTATTACCTACTACAAAAAACTTATTTCAATTTGAACAATGTTTCAATGTCTGTGTCACTAAATTTCAAATATTTTTATACGAGAGAATCGACACCCATCGGGTGATCACTGTGCTATACGTGTAATGACGTGCGTGTATCAGTATAAGAATAAAACAAAATAACTTAAATTAAAAAGCTTTTTAAAAACAAGCTTTTACTGGAATGCCTCGAGACGAATCAAACGAGTTCAAACTCGTTGATGTTGCGACGTTTCTTTACAGAGTTCCTATGGCCACCTTTCAGCTCCAGCATCAGATCAGATCCATGCCATTATAATATTATACTGTCACGCTAAATATATATTCTTGCTTCAAATCGGTTGAAGATATCTGCTTCAAAATTGAGTTGCAAGATTCCACCCGAACATACAAGCCTACATACATACATTGCAAGTTAACAAAAAGCTTGTAATAACTTTATTCTTATTTATGCGGTTTCAATTGGCCATGCAGACGGCAGCGGTGCAGCGGTGGTGGCTACCGACGGCCTACTGTGGCCAGTTCTGCGGTATGTTTGTTTGTGATAGCGGCGTATCGCAGCGTGTTGTGACAGCCGACTAATCGATCGCTACGTTTATTTAACATCTAACCCACCCTTCTCAATGAATCGCTTCGGAATGAGCGACGGTTTGGATGAATAATTATTTTGGTCAGCTTTGGTCCGGGTGACAACATAAGAGGGTTCCCAAACGATATAAAGTATAAGACATATAGTTGATTAAGATATACTGGCAAAAAGTTTTTCTAATTTTCATTCATGGGTGAGTGCATCGTCAAGTAGAAATAGGATAACTTGGAAAAAATAATTCATTTAAGAAAATAAATTAGGTAGGTACATAGTTACGGTCTAAACCGAAAGACTAACTGATAGCCATTTCAGCAGCTTTGTACACCTACAAACAGTGATGAATCGCAATAGATTTGACTTACTACTTATTTGCGTAACAAGTTTAATTATTGTTTCTGAAACATACTTGTAACATAATATAGGCGATGCAATTATTTTGTAGTTCTGACAAAGCTAAACTTCACAATCAATTTCCCAAATTGTTCGTAAATGTATCGCAACAATAACATTAGATCAATACCCAGTACCGCAACACCTAAATTATTTATTTAAAGTTTATCTTACAAAAACTTATTTCCAATGTTGCCTCGAGCAAAACCTATTTCCAATACTGTAAATGTTTTGTTATTCCGAATTAGAGTTTCGGAATGTATAATGAAAAAAGGCGTAACGGATGGTGACCGCAGCGGTGACCGAAGTGTCAGAGCACACTGCTGCCCGGCCGAGAGCGTCCGATGTTACTCGATGTCGACCGATGTCCTTTGAGAGAGACGCACGGGCGCAGCTGTGCCCGCTCCCTGATCGTAACTATCTACATACATAATAACTCAAAGTCCGCATCAGATCCAGTTTTAATGAGTCCCTATATTTTATAATAAACAAATTAATGTATATCATGTTTGGTGAGAGAGTTCATTACTGTTCTAAATAAATTATTTTCTGCAAAGGAGAAGAACGTGAATGGAGTTATATTTTTGTTCGTAAAAAGATTCAGATAATATTCTCTTACTTTAAATGATTATGTGTGTATTACCTATGTAATAGAAACAGCCATTGTTTCCTTGTTTATGATAGAGTACGACCAAAGTAAGTAATGTTCTAAAAATTTAACATTGCTGTAAGTTTAAGATACGTTACATTAGGTAATTTATAAATTACCAATTCTAGTCGCTCATTTCAATTAATTTAATTAGAATATGAAACATCTTTTAATAGACGCCAGAGAAAACTTCTCTCGAAATGAAAGTTTTGATGAATATAATTGTCGATCGTTGATGACAATTTTCAATAATAGAAGTGAACGAACTGGTTTCCACCATACAAAGGGTGTATCCTAGTCGGCGGCCCAAAAACTTTCACGGCGCGACTCAGGATTAGTACTGACTTCGTAGTTCAGTGTAGTATGTTTTCATTTATGTGTCAAGATAAAACTATTAAAATAATGGCAAATAATTGAAATAATTTTAATGGCATAACCCAACTTCGAATAAATAAGGCCGAACCACATATTTATGTTGGAAAATATCATAAATACTGTATCCTTTTTGCTACGATTAGAGGGGCCTGTCGTGTCACGGATTACCGCCGCGTCACGCCTGACGTCTCATCGTTTATTTATAATACAGTAATACCATATGCCAAGATTGGATTGCAGATAGCTTTTTGTGCTAAATTGACTTACAGATTTATAATCTGACTTAGCAGTATCAGTACCACTTTGTTATTGTACTCACTGGGAACGTTGTCTGTGATTGTAGTTCACGGCTTTGATTCTGGTGTTGCCTTTTGTCTTAACGTGAATACGCATCAAATGGCTAATTTTGCATTCACCGAATGAGAGAACTTCCTGTGGGCATATTCTCTCTCCTCCCCATAGGTCGGAGGGAAAGAAGTAGCCTGAGATGCTGTTAACGTACCTGTGGCTCTCAAATCAACTTTTGTTAAAAAAATATGGCTCGAGAATCATGAGATAACTTTTCCTCGGTAAAAGAACTTATTCGAGATTGTTTGTAGTTTTTCCTTTAGGAGTATAATAATATTTTTGATGATCATATATAATCTCATTGAATATTGATTGAGTAGTATATCCATAAAACATTACAAACAAACTACCTAGTCAATTTCGCATTGTAATATTCGTTTCGATTAAGCTGAAGTTCAAAAACATATATCTCACAAAGCTGGCATTCACCTTTTAGGACATAATATATTTACACGTTTGTGGATGTTTTTTGTAATCCCTTCCGTAACACTCCGTTCACTAAATGTCACGCTCTTGTCTCAATTTTTCGATCACTAACACGTTTTTGAGCATCAAATTTCGTTGTGAAAATTGGGATGTTTATATATGGAACAATATTATAACGTTCGGTATAAAGTGTCGCGCGGTGGATTACCGCCGTGTCACGCTCATGACGCGGGCCAAAGCTCGCGTGAATTCCGTTTTGTGTAATCCCACAAAATTGAAAATACGACATTGTCCCGCTTACGGTTGAACCGCTATTACTGTGTTTTTTCTAAATCATAATTCCAGACAAATTGTTCGGAAAAATGTGCTATCTTGTTACAGGAGTATAATATACTGTACTGGGTGAGAGGATTTCATTGAGAATATGAGATGATGTGTTGAGGAGGGTGAGGTGGAAAACTGTGGACGATAGTCCCTGGTAGGTAACTGTTTAAAAATTTTCATTGGCATGATAGAATCATGGCCACCATTAAAAAAAGTATTAATTTTAATAAAAGTTTAAAAAAATAATAATAATGCTAGTTATGGCAACACTAGTAAGATAAGGAACTTGGGTTTGAATATAACAAGGTACATGGTCTCCTTCTTGTTCCTGAAACTATAAAGAGAAAGCTTATAATGTTATAAAATATAGTCACTGTTCAGTCCTCTCACCAATGGAGCGATCACTTTGTGATACTTGTAATACCTATAGGACCCATGAGTATAAGCATTAACTCGCTACTAGTCCATTGGCAAGATGAATGAACCACGGCGATTCACCGTGTCCTTAATCTAAACTAAAATCATCAAGCACTTACTGAAGTTGTGTGGCTTCAGTGTTCTCGGTGTTCCAAGAGATCTCTTGGGTAGTTTCTTCTCTGCGTCGTCACACAAACTTGCTCCAAGTGCTGTATATCTTTCAAGGTATTCGAATTACATTAAACTCGTATCAGCTATCACGGATATTCGAATTACAACTCACTAGCTTCAGCTATCGCGGAACGCGCCTACAAAACTCGCGAGTCCAACCAGACCTAACAAAACGGTAAATCACTAAAGGGACCGGGTCGATGTACAATTAGCTTAATATCAATTAATTACGGTTCTCATAACAACAATCGTCGACCGTTCACAACACGCGTCTTTCTAGTACTCCATTAACCTCAAACGTCAAACACGACAAAAAATGACAATCGAAAAATGTTGCCATTACAATGACGTTCGAAATCCAACAGTCACCCGCCCGAACAGGTCCGTACCTGTTCCCTAATCTACAGGCAGGCGAGATAACGTTGCTACCGCTCGTTTGATAACTGAGTCCCCAACAAGAACCTCTGCGGACCGGGGGGTCCCATCCTTACCATGGAACAAGTTAACAATGCGCCCCCGGCGCCAACGCAGTAGCGGTAGGTTAGCATCCTTAACCAGCACGAGGTCACCAACATTAGGGGGACTAGTTTTGTCAGTCCACTTAAGACGCTGTTGCAGAATGTGCAGATACTCTAGAGACCAACGTTTCCAAAAGTTCTGGGAAAACTGCTGCAACATCTGATACCGAGACAACCGAAACAATTTCACACCTTCGTACGGATGCTCGGGCAGCGCGTTAAGTGGCTGAAATGGCCTGGAGTCAACGCCTTCAGGTCATTTGGATCCGAGCTGAGCGGATACAACGGTCGCGAGTTGAGAACGGCTTCGATCTTACAAAACAACGTCGCGAGTTCCTCAAATGTCAGCGCGGTCTGACCTACAATACGCCCTAAATGCGTCTTAGCTGACTTTACTACGGCTTCAAAAATTCCGCCCCAGTGGGGGCAACCTGGTGGACTGAAGGTCCATTGTATACCCCGACGGGAGAGGGCTGTTCCAATATCCACTTTGTTTTCATTTAAAAACTTAACTACATCTCGTAAGTATCGTTCTGCACCTACGAAGTTGGTTCCGTTATCGGAACGAATCAGTGCTGGCAGTCCCCGTCGGGAAACGAATCTGTCCAAGCACGCTATAAAGGCCTCAGTTGTGAGGTCAGCAACGAGCTCGAGATGCACCGCCTTGGTGGATAAACAGACGAACACGCAAAGGTACGCCTTGTACTGTTTCGCGTGCCGCAGCCGCGAGCTTTTTACTAAGAATGGGCCCCCAAAGTCTGTACCAACACCCGCCCATGGCCGAGCCTCATTCACCCGATCAGGGGGCAGATCCCCCATGTGAGGCTGCATCGTGGCAGCCTTGCTCCTATAACAAGGCATGCACCGAAACACGATGTTCCGCATGGTACGACGCCCAGACAAAATCCAAAACTCCCTCTGGAGTGTAATCCAACAAGGCGTTACAAACTGCATGAGCGTTTTTAACATGCCGGTCAGTCACCAACAACTCAACCAACTGCCCTCCCTTGGGGAGCAGTAGGGGGTGACGAGCCGAATACGGCAGATTCGCATTGCGCAATCTTCCTCCTACCCGAAGCAACCCGGCCGAATCCATAAACGGGTTGAGACGCGCGACAGCAACCTTCAATTTCGAACGCCCAGTTCGTAGACTCTCCAATTCTGCTCCAAAATTCGAAGACTGTACCAACCGGATCAAAGTCAGGAGCGACTCATTTCGCTCTGCCGGTGACAGAATTGGGCTTAGCGTTCGCTGTTCGCGCGGAGTGCGACAATTCCGAACGAATCCTCATCCAACAATTGACATTGATCAATTTATCAAGAGAGCTATACCGCTTAATCAAGAAACTCGCGTCAGTCTCCTGGACCTCCTGGGTCACATACACGGGTGCCATTATACCACAGTCCATAGGCAATTTCGCGTTGTTAAGGGGCCAATCCGATTCCTTCCGTGCCAGCCAAGGAGGGCCCCACCATAACTGATGGTTAACTAATTCATGAGCCCGGCATCCCCTGGATGCACAATCCGACGGTTCAACTCTCCTGGCACATGTCTCCAACGAGACTTCTGATGCCTGTATTTGGGAGACACGGTTTGCTACAAAAATCTCCAGATTATGAACTGAAGCCTTCAGCCAGCACAACACTATCTGACTGTCAGTCCATGCATACACCATGTGCTCCAACTCCATTGAACCGCGGAACTCCGATACCGCGTGGTTCAGGAGTCTGGTTAAAAGAGCTGCCCCGGACAGTTCCAGCTTCGGAATCGTCAATCTTGTATGGGAGCCACCTTACTTTTAGCCAGAACCAGTCGAACGTCAACATCCCCAGCGGAAGTGACCGTTCGCAAATAAACCGCTGCCGCGAATCCCTGTTCAGAGGCATCACAAAACCCATGAAGGGTAGCCCTGAAATCACCAGCAGGGAACAATTTCCGTGGCAGTGAGAATATCCTTGTCCAATCCCTCATCAACTCCTCTGAGAGGTGGTTATCCCAGCCTAGCTGCGCCGTCCATAACCGCTGCATGAAACATTTTAACAAAAATGTGACTGGAGCGATCCAACCGTTCGGGTCGAACGTTCTCGCAATCGTCGATAGCACAGTTCTCTTCGTCCAGGTTTTTGGGATGTCCAAAGCCACTTAATAGGTGAACACATCCTGGACTGGCCGATATTGTATGCCGAGCACTGACAGCATATTAGGGTTGTCAGGATTTTCAAAGACGTGCGGATCCTGTTGGAACTCATCCGGCAACCCCTCCACCAACTCAGGAGAATTGGACATCCATTTCCGCAATTCGTAACCTCCACGCTTTAATAGCTGGATGAGCTCGTCCCGGCGAGCAAGCGCTTCCTCGACACTGGCTGCCCCTGAGCAGACATCATCTACATAAAGATCCTGCTCCAGGATGGCAGCAGCCCTAGGGTAGTTTAAGCGGTCCCGTACCGCTAACTCCCGCAGTGTACGAATCGCGAGGAAGGGACTAGAACGCAAACCGTACGTGTTTGTGTTCAACTCGAAAACCTTTATTGGTTCGTGGGGCGACTCACGCCATAGGATCAGCTGATACCTCCTGTCTTCCGGATGAATCACCGTTTGTCTGAACATCATCCTTATGTCAGCAACAAAAACGTCCTGGTGTTTCCGAAAGCTCGTGCGGATATCCGACATGTCCCGATTCAACTTCGGTCCCGAATACAAACATTGGTTCAGGGACATACCGTTCGAAGTTGGAACAGACCCATCAAACACTACTCTAATCTTTCCAGTAGGGGTCTTTAGGACAGCATGATGTGGAAGGAAGCAATGATCCTCGGATCTCCAATCCACACGCGACACAGACATGTGTCCCAAAGATTCATACTCCCTCATGAAGTCCACGTATTTGGACTTAAATACAGTATCCCGAGCCATACGACGCTCCATCGACAACAATCGAGTCTCGGCTGTCTTACGAGATTCACCCAACAGTGGTCTATTTGCCCTGAAGGGGAGCCGAGTTACAAACCGACCAGAACGAAGACGACCAGTATTATTCTGGTAAAACAACTTGCACTCCTCTTCGTCTGGGTCTACTCGACGCGCTGTGGGGGGCTCCTCGACCTCCCAAAACTTTTGCATCGTCTCGGATAATGCTGAACCTACGAGTATACCATTCGACTCAATAGGTCTAACCATGGGTAATACCGGTCCCATTATCGCATACCCAAGCTTAGTCTCTACAGCCATGAGTCGATCATGCTGCAAGACTCGCCGATCCGACAGCAAAAACTTACCCAGAACGTCTACTCCCAGTAGCACGTCAACCGTACCTGGGGTGTCGAAATCGGGATCCGCCAGTTTCAGATCTGATGTCAGGAGTCGAACAGCCGAATTCAACCTCACCTGAGGGTGTCGTCCCATCACATCAGTCATCACTAGAACCGGGGCGGATGTCCTACGCAGCGTGTCAAAACGTGAGGAGAACGTAATCGTCGTTTGCCCAACGATGTTCGTTACCGCGACATTCCCCACGCCTCGAATGGTCCTATTATACTTAGTAATTTTCAAGCCCAACCAAATCGCCAATTCGTTCGACATAATACAGCCCTGGGCACCGGAATCCCACAGGGCGCGAACGTGTGTTGACTTGCCATTCAACCCCCAAACACACACGGAGGCAGTGGGCAAGACTATAGCCTCCGGTGGGGGACCAGAATTTGATTGGGCTGCGATTTCCAAGCGGGGGCCCCCGGGGCCCCACGCATTATAGCCCGAGCAACCGGGCTTATCAGTGCCGTGGTAGGGATCCCATGGTCCCTCGTAAGTACCCCTCCAGTCGCGGCGCTCTACTTGACGCCGTCCACCGATAGGGGGGGTGCGGTGATCCAACCGAGGGCGTTCTATGATGGGCGGCGAAAATCGACAAAATGCAGTCATCCTCGGCAAGCGCGATGACACCCGAGGCGGCGTTCTAACTAACCGCTCCGTACTCGAGGGTGCATCCGCACACCCGCCCGTGCCAGCTCCAGCTGACCCACTGGCCTGCCAATAGGTCGGGGAACCGGCGATGTTGGCCTGAACATCGCCCCAACATCTTCCCTATGAGGGCCCTGGTCCCGTGGACCCAAGTTCCAAGTCCGGCCCTGTGTATGTGACCCCATCTGTCCCTGAGTCCGGCCCTGTCCATCTGCATGATGTTGGCCGGGCCTATTCAGGCAGAGCAACTCATGATGGCGGCCTCCACAAAACCTACACATTGCGGACCGAGCACAATCCCTTGCTAAATGGGGACCCAGACACAAAAAACACCAGCCACGTTGCTTGGTGATCTGGCGTCGCCCCTGGACTCTCTGGTCCCTAAATCTAAGGCAGGCGGCCACACTATGGCCATCCTGTTTACAATACAGGCAGGCATCCTGTACAGGTGTTTAGGCACCCATGTGTCCATACAACTGCCTTGGCCCTCTCTGCGGAAGTCCCCTCCACACAGGGCTCCGAGTAGCCTTCTGTGATTCCGCAGCGGGCTTCGAGAACGAACTCATGTTCTCTGCCCTCCGACACTCTTCCTCCAAAAACTCCATAAGTTGGGAAGAGGTGGGCAAGTTGTCTGCACCCTGACCGTGATGCTGCTCAAACCTGGTCTGCACGTCGACTGGCAGCCGGGACAGTACTATGTATAATAACATGTAAGACCATTCTTCAACCGGCAAGCCTAAATTTCCCAATGCCCTAGTGACACTCAACACCGGGTTCAACACTTTTGCCTGTATGGCAAAGACCCAAGTCACTGAAGGGATGCTAAACAGCCTCTTGAGCTGAGCATCAACCAGCCTTCTCTTGTTGTGGTAGCGCCTTACCAACATTTGACGGGCGATCTCATAATTGTCCTCGGTCACCGTCAAATGGGCTACCAGTTCCCTAGGCTCCCCCTTTAAAGTGGACATTAGTTGTGCCATCTTATATGATTTAGGCAAATCCTCCCTTAAGTGGACCAAACTATCAAATAAATTGATGAAGCTGACCCACTCACCGAGCTCTCCATCAAAGCTGGGTAGTTGTATCTGAGGCAGTTTTGATACAACCCCGCGAGAGTGTGGGCCTTCCACAGCTTCTTCATCAGAGCCAGTTCTGCGCTGGCGCTTTATTTCTGCTATGCGCTGCTGAATGTCATCAGCAATTGAGAGGCACTGGTCAACATCAGCCTGCATCGCGGACCTTGTCTGATCGCTGGCCTTCTCCTCCTCAAGGGCCTCGACCTTGGTAAGTGCTTCCATCATAACCTCCAGCCGAGCTGGCGCATCCAAAGCTCGGGCCAACAGTGCATCCTGTCTATCTGGTCGGCCTAGGAGACCTTGAACCGATGTAAACCATCTCAATTCCGTGCTTATCTTTGCCCGGTACAATGACACTGACATAGCGCAGAACGTTACTTACAAGTTACAATATTTATGTATTATATAAACTATCAAGTGCTTTTGCACCCCTTACAAGTTACAATATTTTATATATTATATAATAAACTACTTTATTTAAGCACTATTAAGTACTTTATATAAAACACTATTAAGTGCACTCACTTAATCTCAGATATATATCTACCTACAAGTTTCACTTTATGCCCACTAACAATAAGTTAATTTTATTAAAAATAATTGAATTTAAGCTTCACTAAACAATATTATTCTAGTAATAATGTTACTGGGCTAGCAAAATCTAATTGTATTAGACTAATATATTTGACCAATTGACCCAAACAATTAATATTTAATAATATTAAGTGTCTACGACACATTCATCGAATGATCCTGTGATTCATTCCCCATTCAATTTATTCATTCACTCAATAGTTTTACCCGCCATCATTCCTTCGTTAACTACTCGTCGTTATAAAACATATGTACATTTCCGTATTATTTGAAGTATATCATAAATCAAACTAAATATTTGTTTAATTTATCGTAAACAAAATTGGCGACCGTGACAGGACCTCAATCATCGGATCGAAGCAAATATCTACTCGGCATATTCCTGTGTCAAGGATACTAGAAGAACGTTGTCGACACCGGTCGAAAATCTTACCAGTACCAACGGAAGGCCGTGCTGATTATTTTAATATCGTATCGGCGTATACTGGGCACCTACTTACCTGGGTCGAACAATCATACCTTCGCCAAACTGTTCTGGGAACGTTGCTGAGACTACGGAACTCCGATCAAGCGAAATCCGACATTAACCGGGCAGAAGAACTTACCCGCGGCTACTCCAGCCTACGAGAGGATAAAAGGAGTCCTACCTATCTACTTAAAAAGTGAGCCCGTTCCATCTTACTAATTTACCTATCTAAATCGTTCGGTCTGTGCATTTGCGGTTTGGTTTCTCGAGAGCAAGTGATACTTTATTCTTTTCTATTTTGTGTCTAGTGTGCCTTATCACCATAGAAGCCTATATAGGTACTCGTAGGATAGGCAAAGCACAAAGTTAGTTTTAATTAATATCACTTCACTGTTCATTCACTCGTCAGCTATTAACTTACCCGCCATCTTAATTCATGCACTTATAATTTTCAACGTAAACTATTTCTAGTGGTTATTTATTTAACCAGGCACTATTTCACTAACTACAGCACTACAATAGCTTCTCTTTATAGAATATTACCTAATTCTGCCTATAAATACAATAAGGATATATATCTTCCCGATTTAAACTTACAAGTTTGCAAATGACGCTTTCTTAAACAATTTATATTAACGGTAAACTCATGCGTACGGATTAATCTATTCCAGTGATACTTGCGCACGGCATCGCTTGTGCATTGCTACTACTTGACTACTGGCCGGCCCCACCTGTGTTGTAAACAACAGAACGCAGGACTACGAGTGCCGCGCGCTTGCATCAGCTGATCGACAAGGGGAGGAGCGTATCGTATGCTATTCCGTTATCTATTTATTACGCAATCATTCAAACATATTGTGGTGACTCGTCGTGAGTTCAACTAATAAAATGCCGGAAACTTTAAAGTTAAAAGAGCTAATTGGTAAGCGCGGTTCAATCAGAGGACGCGTAACAAAATTTAAATTGAGTCTCGATGTTTTGTCGTCTTTAGAAAATATTTCTGATTTAGAAGTGAGTAAACTCTCGATGAAGCTAACAAAATGTGAATCATTATTTATTGAATTCGACGAGGTGCAGAGTCTTATAGAAATCCTTAACCCTGATAGTCTAGATAGTGAGTTAGTTACGAGGGATTTAATTGAACAGGATTTCTACCATTGTATTGCATTAGCTCAAGATTTAATAAAAAAAAATACTATAGATCAAGGTCATGAGAATAAATCTCAAAATAAATCATCTGTGGCTACGTGTCATCATAATGATCACAGTTGTAATACACTAGGGTTTAAATTACCGGTGATAAAGATTCCAAATTTTGATGGTACCTATTTTAAGTGGTTGGAATTTAAAGAAACATTTGTTTCGTTAATTCACAATAATGAAAAAATTGAAAGTATTCATAAATATCACTACTTACAATCATATCTCGAGGGAGAAGCCGCTCGAGTGATTGCCAATTTAGAGATTACTCATAGCAACTATGCTGAAGCATGGAAACTCTTATGCGAACGCTACGACAATAAGCGCCAATTGATAAACAACCATCTTAAGGCATTATTTAATATAAATTCGGTACAGTAAAATGATAAGTCCCTAAGATTTATCATTGACCATGTCACAAAGAATTTGCGCGCTCTTAATTCACTTAGGCTCCCTACTGACAAATGGGATGTTCTTATCATCTATATTATTGCAGGAAAATTAAACAGTAGCACGTATTTTAAGTGGGAAGAGCATATAAATAATTTAGTTGACATACCTACACTTAACGATTTCTTCAGTTTTCTAAAATCACGCGCTGATGTCTTAGAGACTGTTTATCATCATAAGCACGACAGTCAGGATCACAAACACAAACAGTTTTTTAATCAACATACGAGTAAACACAATAGCTCAAAGTCATTAGTTGTTTTGCCGAACGAAGACAATACCTTTTCATCAAAATTACTTGAGTGTTTGTATTGTAAAAATAAGCATCGTCTTTATGAGTGTTCGTCCTTTAAGTCAAAGTCTCTTCAAGAGAAGTTAGCATTTGTTTCTTCTAATAAATTGTGCGAAAATTGTTTGAGACCCGGCCATATTGCTAAACGTTGCCGACTTCCAGGTACCTGTCGTCATTGCAAATTACGTCATAATACTCTTCTTCACAAACCAGATGGAATCGAAGGTTCAATTAATTCTGTCACTATGTCTTCTTCTATATATCCTCCTGAAGTACTCTTATGTACTGCTAGAGTGAAAGTTACCAACCCAGCCACTAACGAATCGATGATATATCGAGCGCTACTGGACAGCGGGAGTCAGACGACTATTATCACGCAGGCCGTAAAACGCCACCTAAACCTGATTCCTCAGCCATCCGACGTTAGCATAATAGGCATTGGTAACAGTAAATTAAATTGCAACACAGAACGCTGTATTATACGCATTAATTCAGAAACTAGTCAGTTTAATGTAATTGTTTCATGTTTAGTTTTGCCTCAGATTACAGGCCACCTACCCAAAGTATATTTCGATATAAAAAAATTAAATCTTAGTAATTTTCAGTTAGCAGATCCCTCTTTTAATGAACCATCCCCAGTAGATATTTTAATCGGTGCTGACTTATTCTGGGACATCATAAGTGCTCAGCAGCATTCGTTAGGACATGGTTGTCCTAAACTCCAAGCTTCGAAATTGGGATGGCTCGTCACGGGACCTTTGCCTAATTTTACAGAAAATAAAAGTAAATCTGTTACATGCAATTTTGCCTCTAATGATGATAGTTTGTCTAATATACACGATGAGTTAACTAGATTTTGGGAACTAGAGAGTTTCCCTCAGAAAAAACCCCTTAGTATTGAAGAAAAATTGTGTGAACACCATTTTCTCACTAACACCACTCGCTCTGGTAATGGTCAATTTTGTGTTGCGTTGCCACTTCGTGACGACACAGATTGTTTAGGTGACTCTTATAATTTAGCTAGAAAGAGGTTTTTCAATTTAGAGGCTCGTTTCCGAAAACAACCCGAGTTAAAGGTACAATATTGTCAATTTATTAACGAATATGAAGCATTGTGTCACCTATCTGAATCCCCGGAGTCTAGACCTTTGAATGCTTATTTTTTGCCCCACCATCCAGTGATAAAGGAACAAAGCGAGTCGACTAAATTACGCGTTGTTTTTGACGCGTCGTCTCGTACTACATCTGGGATTTCCGTCAACGATTTACAGATGGTGGGACCAGTAGTGCAAGAATCATTATTTAATATACTAGTTCGTTTTCGGCAACATAAGTTCGTTTTGACAGGAGACATAGAAAAAATGTTTCGCTCTGTACTCCTCAGGGACGCTGATCGCAATCTCCAACTCATCTTGTGGCGCGATAGTGAAGATAAGCCTATTAGGACCCTACGTTTAAATACAGTTACTTACGGTTTCGCTAGTGCATCTTTCCTTACTACTCGCTCTCTTTGGCAGATAGGTGAAGAGTGTGAAGATCACAAGATCAAAACTATAATCCAGAATGATCTTTATTGCGATGATATCATTACCGGCGCGAACACTAAGGAGGAAATACGTCAAATACGTCTCGCTGTCTCTTCTGAGTTGGCTAAAGGAGGTTTTCACTTACGTAAATATCGTTCGAACTTACCTGAGTTACTCGCAGACTCCGTCAACCTGGAAAATGGTAACCTTATTATTAGTAATGCCACTAGTACATTGGGTGTGGGTTGGACGCCTTGTACCGATGAATTCCACTATCAGCACGATATTTCAACGTCCGACAATGTAACAAAGAGAACTATACTTTCTTCAACTTTTAAAATATTCGATCCTCTTGGTCTTCTATCCATCTTCACAATTAAACCTAAAATTCTGCTACAAAAACTATGGAGTTACAAAATAGATTGGGACGAACCTGTTCCTTCAGAAATAAAGGCTTCTTGGTTACAGTTCTCAACGAAATCTTCAAATTTATCTTCACTCGGGATTCCACGACGTATTTTAATTGATAATCATATTTATGTAGAAATTCATTGCTTTTCCGACGCTTCACTGTGCGCTTACGGTAGCTGTGTATATTTAAGGTCAGTTTCTAGTACGGGTGCAATTCAAGTTAGCCTAGTTTGTGCCAAATCGCGCGTTGCACCTATTAAGCCTACCACTATACCGAGGCTCGAACTTTGCGCCGCCCTTTTAGGGGCTGAGCTGACTGCTACTGTCACAGCTGCATTACGCTGCCCTATAGAACGTCAGGTATATTGGACAGATTCCAAGGTTGTTTTGGGTTGGCTCAACTCTAATAAAACTAAAGTCTTTGTTGCCCACAGAGTGGCTGCTATAAACGAGCTGACAAATCCTACCGACTGGCGTTACGTACCCACCTCTCTTAATCCAGCAGACTTAGTCTCGCGTGGCGTCGATCCAGACCAGGTAGACATTTCTATGTGGTGGGATGGTCCATCTTTTCTTTCAGAATCAGAAGTTTCCTGGCCGCCTGCTTATAATTTAGGCTCAGTAGAATTACCTGAGTTAAAGTCCCACCATACTTTGGGCGGGGAGGAGGCAGTTTCCATGCCCAATTTGTCTGTAGTTTTTGCTGCCTATCCTTCCTTAACCTCTGTTATTAGAGTGCTAGCAAGAGTTTTAAGATTTATAAATAATTGTAAAACACACAAGAAAGCAGATAGAGTGCAAGGTCCACTTCTAGTTTCTGAGCTAGAAAATGCTCACAAATTTTCTTTAAAGTTAGCTCAAGAAGACGCCTTCCCTATAGAGTTAGAATTACTACAAAAAGGCAAATCATTAAATTCTAAAGCCGCTCTTACGTCTCTAACCCCATTCTTGGATGAGGATGGCATTCTTCGAGTCGGAGGGCGTATCGATTCATCAACTTACCAATATGACAAACGTCACCCTATTTTGTTACATTCCAATCATTACTTAACGAAGCTCATATTCAAGCAGGAGCATCTACGCTTGTTGCACGCTGGTCCGCAGCATCTCCTGGCATCTATTAGAGAACGCTACTGGCCTATAGGAGGTAGGACTTTAGCTAGACGTGTAGCGCGCGATTGCGTAACCTGTCGCCGTTTTAATGCTCGTACTATGGATAACATTATGGGAAACTTACCTGCAGATCGCGTAGAACCTGACTTTCCATTCTCCACAATAGGTACCGACTTTGCCGGTCCTTTTCTAATTACAGATCGTAAGGGACGCGGTTGTAAAATAACTAAAAGTTACCTGTGCTTCTTCATTTGTTTTCGGTACAAGTGTGTTCATTTAGAGTTAGTCAGTGACTTGACAATGGACGCATTTGTATTGACGCTAAAAAGAGGCCCGCAGAGGTAAACCTAAGGTCATATATTGCGATAATGGTAGAAATTTTGTTGCAGCAGCGAAAGAAATAAATTCTTTTTTGCAGACTAACGGTGATTCTATCATAGACTATGCATCTCCCGAAGGTATCGAATTTCGCTTCTCGCCAGCATACGCTCCTCACTTTGGCGGTCTCTGGGAGGCCGGGGTCAAGTCTGCGAAATTTCACTTGAATCGAACCATAAAAAATATTCACTTGACTTTCGAGGAACTGAGTTCGTTGTTTGCTCAGATTGAGGCGATACTAAACAGCCGACCTTTATGTCCTTTAAGTCCTTCACCCCAAGACCTATCTCCACTTACCCCGGGTCACTTTTTAATTGGTAGGCCTTTGACGTCATTACCATCGCCGTACTTGCTAGACTATAGCACAAATCGCCTGGACCGTTTTCAGCGTCTGGAACAAGTTCGTCAGCACTTTTGGAAGAGGTGGTCCACAGAGTACGTCTCGGAGCTCCAACAAAGAACCAAGTGGAAGGTGCGATGCAGAGACCTGAAAGTTGATGACCTAGTCCTAATCAAGGAAGAAAGCTCCCCTCCTCTATGCTGGCGCCTCGGACGGGTCTCAAAGTTATTTCCTGGCAGTGATGGTGTGCCACGAGTTGCCGACGTAACTACCTCACAAGGCACATTGCGAAGAGCAATCAACAGACTGTGTCTACTGCCCTCTCCGGATGAAGACCTAAATCACTGAAGTTGAAAGCTACACCTACAGCTTTCAAGGCCCCCGAGGATGTCTACGACACATTCATCGAATGATCCTGTGATTCATTCCCCATTCAATTTATTCATTCACTCAATAGTTTTACCCGCCATCATTCCTTCGTTAACTACTCGTCGTTATAAAACATATGTACATTTCCGTATTATTTGAAGTATATCATAAATCAAACTAAATATTTGTTTAATTTATCGTAAACATTGAGTTTTACAATTCAACCAATAATTAAATGTGTGATTGGGTGAGTATATTGGACCAATTGTCCCAACAATCAATATCAAGTATACAATATAGTTCAAACTAGTAAACAATTAGTAAAATAAGTTTTACAATTAATCCAATAATTAAATGTTTGACCTACCTACATTCAATCATTATGCTAATAAATTGTTTTAAATACCTATTTAAATAGATATATCAGTGGAATCAAAGATATGTGGACAGTGGAACAGTATAATTACCTACCTAAAAATGAGGTATCACCTTCTGAGGCACTACAGAGTGCTCGACTCAGAGGTAAACCACGCTTCTGATACCATAATGTTCAGTCCTCTCACCAATGGAGCGATCACTTTGTGATACTTGTAATACCTATAGGACCCATGAGTATAAGCATTAACTCGCTACTAGTCCATTGGCAAGAAGAATGAGCCACGGCGATTCACCGTGTTCTTAATCTAAACTAAAATCATCAAGCACTTACTGGAGTTGTGTGGCTTCAGTGTTCTCGGCGTTCCAAGAGATCTCTTGGGTAGTTTCTTCTCTGCGTCGTCACACAAACTTGCTCCAAGTGCTGTATATCTTTCAAGGTATTCGAATTACAATAAACTCGTATCAGCTATCACGGATATTCGAATTACAACTCACTCCCTTCAGCTATCGCGGAACGCGCCTACAAAACTCGCGAGTCCAACCAGACCTAACAAAACGGTAAATCACTAAAGGGACCGGGTCGATGTACAATTAGCTTAATATCAATTAATTACGGTTCTCAAAACAACAATCGTCGACCGCTCACAACACGCGTCTTTCTAGTACTCCATTAACCTCAAACGTCAAAACGTCAAACACGACAAAAAATGACAATCGAAAAATTTTGCCATTACAATGACGTTCGAAATCCAACAGTCACTTTAAAGTACATCAACCACCCCAACATACAGTCCACATTAACAATCAAAGAGTGTATTTATGCGTTGGTTCATGAGACATGGACCTTGAACTTCAATAATGACTTTGCGAAAACATTTTTATGTTAAAAACAATATACGTCGGGCCTCGGATGTGTGAGATGTATCAAGCTCTTTTTAGGGTGCCAGCCAAAGGCAAAAAATGAAACCCTTATAGATTCGTCATGTCTGTCGGTCTGTCCGTCCGTCTGTCTATCTGTCAGTCCGTCCATATGTCACAGCCACTTTTTTCCGAAACTATAAGAACTATACTGTTGAAACTTGCTAAGTAGATGTATTCTGTGAACCGCATTAAGATTTTCACACAGAAATAACAAAAAACACAAAATTTTGGTTGTCCCCAATACTTAGAACTGAAACTCAAAAATTTTTTTTTATCAATCTCATACGTTTTACGACAACGCGCGACCCCATACTGCGCAACAGACAGTCTCCAAGCTGCAAGAGCTGGGGTTGGAAGCTCTCCCTCATCCGCCATACTCACCAGACCTTGCACCTACCGACTATTACTTTTTCCAAAATTTAGTCAACTTTTTAGTGGGTAACAAATTCAGTTCCCGAGAGGCAATACAAAATGCCTTTGAAGAGTTTGTTGCCTCCCGTCCAGCTGATTTTTACAAGAAGGGCATCAATAAACTGCCAATGCGTTGGCAAAGATGCGTCGATTGCATGGGTGATTACTTCGAATAACAGAAATAAAAAAGTTTGAAAAAATAAGTACTTTCACTTATTGCATACAAAACGGCAATTTCATAGGTAAAGACCTATTATATACCACAAAGAATGTAAACAAATACCCGCCTTACTGTATTTAACCACTCACTGGTGGCTTATAATCCTTTTATAATACACTATAAGATAAGACTCGTGTAAAGGATAATATTTTGATGATCAAATTGAGGGCGGTGGGTTGCGACGGCTGTTGCGATACATATCAGTTATGTGTTTGTGTGTACACATTATCGTGTACAAATTAAATTATTCCACTTAATTATTCGCTTTATGTTATTGTTACAGTTACTGTGGAGCTGCTTGCGCGATAGAGATACATTTACATTTATTTGTGAACATGTTATGTGTAACATACTAAATGAAAACTGATTATGAAAATGTAATGGCATTAAGTTAAACATAATCATCAATAGACTTCCAACATTCAACAGTCAACTGCTGGACAAAGGTATCTCCCTTGAAACGAGGTTTTGTCCAATAATACCACGCTAGCCAGACGGGTTAGGGCCCTCGCCCACTGTGACTATTTGCAGCGCTGCAGCAGCGTGGTTGTCACGAGTCTGCAGCAATACAGTCGCGATGCGGTCGCAAGCTTCGTGCCCTCGCCTACATAACCACGATTTAGTCGCGCTGCAAACGCCACCCTCCCTCCATTCTTCCCCCAATATCGCCCGACACGCTCACGCTTTGCATCGGTATAGTCGCGATGCTGCAGCGCGTTAGTAGCGCGTTGCAAACGCGACTACAGCGCGACTGTAGCGCTTCAAAAAGCCGAAGTGGGCGAGCGCCCTTAGTAAAGGGTCCGTTTCTAGTTTTTCGTTTCTTTGCAGTAATGTTATCCTGCATGTTTTTTTAATACATATTAACAGCTCAATTTCAGGTAGTTGATACTGGCGTGAGATTATTTCTTAGGGTTTTTTCAATTGTTTCATTGATCAACTAAACAGTAAATTATTAAAATAATTATTGTCTCCCGTTGCTTGTCATATTGAAGACTGCATCTCCTCTAATAACAAAGACAATACATTGACTACATCCAGATACAGTATTCATTATATGTATGTTTTTGTTTCTATTTTAGAGCTTTACTCGCAGTCTCAGAAAACAATGAATAATTATTTTTTTAACCGAATTCTTATTGCGTCCTATCATTGACAGATAAATAATCGTTATTTTTTTTAAATACACGATAACTGTTTTTAAATTGTTTTGCATTCAACGTACTGTGTTGTATTGTATATGTTGAAAATGTATAAAGAAAATCAATGAATGATTCACCACACCAGCTTATATTTGCAGCTTTGGTAATCACGATTCAGTCTTAGAATTTATACAAAAGAACAGAATCTAACTGCACTGCAGTTAACATTAAACCATATTATATAGATAAATAGACTCAAACCTTTAACGTTACCACTGTGTGTTTTTTTTTGTTTGTGCGTTAGATTTTGGAGCTTTTTAATAAAAGGAATTTCAGGTGGCAACAGCTTGCATACTGTTTACCTTACATGTAATACTAACACTATTGTACCTGAAAATCAGACTTTGAAAAAGAGTAGCCATGAGTTTCTTTGCCATTATTATTCTCATGAGACTTTATGCATTTTGGAACCTGGAAGTTATGGATTGACACAGGCAGGCAGTAGATTAGTGGTGTTTTCGCCTAATTTACCTCGACAATACAACACATGCTGTGGCGTCTGTTTGTGTCGATCTATAATTTAGATGAATAAATGATTTTGAATTTTGAATTAAATTTTTGAATTTATACGACTTTATGTTGTTAATTGTATACCACGTATTATTTATACAGAAACTGTCTTTTGTAAATTGCATGTCTTATGGTGCAAAAAAGTAATCTTGGAGCGGACATATTTTTGTACCGCAATCATTTCAGTGTCACAAAATATATCGCGGTACCTCATTAAAATACAAAAGTCGAAATGTTGGCGCCTCAAATGAATGTTCTCGAAGTGCGGTTATGTATTATGCATCAGGGCGAGGTGTGAGGTGTCTAAATTAAATTTGGCCATGCCAATGTCAGTCAAAAGTGGTTAAATTACCGCAGCGCGCGAGGGTTATCAGACAGGGAATTGGTCGCGACTCACAGAACTTTTATGACGTTCCCGTATTATTTATATTTCACATTGTGAATTTTTGTTTTCCATTTCTCGAAATGAATCGTTAATTTCAGCACAGCTCGCTACACAATTACAAAAATATGTTTTTAATTTACCTTATCACAATTTTAGCCGGCTATCGCGATATATTTCTTAAATCATACTTATGTGAAATGTTCTATGAAAATATTTGTTCATACCTGAGACTTAGTTCAAGACAATAAAAAAATAAAATAAAAAAAAACGCAAAAATCTAATTCCCTTAATCTTTAAAAAAAAACATAATGTTTGTCGACGTTCTTGAAAGATTTCAATATCATGCATTAACTACACTCAGTACAATTATCAACAAGACAGTACAATCAATACGCTGAAAGTTTTTAGTTTTTTTAGTTAGTTTATTGCATATTCTGCTTTATATAAAAACAAACAGTTTAAGACTACGATTTAAAAAGGCGTCGTTTTAGGTTTGTTCACAAGTCTCTAAATGTCTATCGTATTGCGAACCCTGGTCTTGACTGCTCAATCTAGCGGTATTTTTCATTTCGTTCAGTGTTTGAAAGCGAGGTGTTATCGCAAAATTATACTGGCGGCTGTTATTTCGTTTGTGCCGCCCACACAATATTCTTTGTTTCAAACAATACGATTAAGTTTTTGTACTCTGATAAGATAAAACACTTTTAAATTTAATTATTTACGTCGTCACACTGTCGTGGAAATTTTGCTGATTATCGTGTAACATTATTATTTGAACAGTTGCGTAAAATTTACTGTAAAGGAGCAGAGACTAGTCCTGTGATACGCATGTTCAAAAATATTCTAATTGTGTAATTTATATTGGTTAAACAAAAATATTTTAGATTAATTGTTATAAGTAATGGAAAAGTATGTACTATGAAATATTAAAAATAAAACCCTTTGATTACTCTATCAACAAATTATATCCCCTACAGCTTTCACTTCTGTTCGAAAAAGACATATTTTTAATTGCTTTACATAATCTTGTTAAATTATAATTTCGTAAGCTTGTTTTGATTTCATGCGAGATATTTCTTTACCAGATAACATTGTTATAGTAGATAGTAAGCCAGCCTGTGCTCGAACTGGATATTTTGACACAAGCTGCAAGTAGTTCGTTTCAACCAATGTATTTGAGTATTTTTGCAAACACATCACATGTCATGTCATACTATTTCTTGTTGTAAATCTCTTTTCGGAGCTCGTCAGAAGCAGACGTATCGATAATTACAATTTTAAATATTTTAATAACCGTAAAGTTATAGTCGACTCAGAATTGATTAGCATAAAGTTTCACTTGTGATAACAAACGTGTGACAGTTAAGCCGTTTAGAAGTGGACCTATCCCTCTCACACCGTCGGGTAAACGGGACAGGTTGTTGATTGCCATCCTGCTCTGCACTCCGACCCATGCTGACGACACGCGACAACCGGCTGACCAACGCACTACATACATCACAAGAGTAAGGGCACATTTGCACTCATATAATTTGTGATCGTTTAGTAAAATTATTTATAATGACTTCACGGATACCACCGAAATCTGAAGTTTGTGGAGGATCTCAACCAGACCTATCTAAATTAAATATTCTGGAATCAAATTTGAGCCATATCACCCAACGAAAAAGAAAGTTTAGCGAAAATGAGAACTTAAGTGAAGAATTGAAGGATTTCCGTAATGAAATGATGGCTGCCTTCAGTAGTTCTATGGAGCAACAGACTGCAATACTGAATAAAATATCAAATGATGTTTCTGACATTAGAGATGAAATTAAAACCCTTCAATTAACTACAAACAACCTTGTGTTGGAACAAAAGAACATAAAATCCGACATTGTCCAACTAAAAAATGCTAATACCGTTTTAAATGCAAAAATTAATGATTTGGAATCTAATGTACAAGCTACAAAAACTGCTGCGACTGCTCAAATTACATCATGCTATAAAAACTCGGTGTATGAAGATATCGTCACTGAGTTGCAGGAGAGGCAACAACGAAACAGGAATATAATAATTGTAGGTATACCAGAATCTAAAGTTGTGAACAGGGTTGATCGGCATGAGTCTGAATTGAACGAAGTAACCAGAATTCTGAAGAATGTATATCCGGAATGTCCAAATCCCACCAAAGTTCATCGTCTTGGTAACTACAAAATGGAAAGGTCTCGTCCTATTAAAGTGTATCTGACAAATCAAGAAATTGTGAACAACATTCTTCGAGCCAAGAATCGCAATAAGCCCGATGGTATAAAAATATATTCTGATCAAACTCCACAGCAACAAAGACAAATGAAAAAATTGGGTGAGGAACTAAAACAGAGAACAGAAAACGGTGAGAAAGATTTAATTATAAAATATATTCGTGGCGCCCCAAAAATCATCAAACAACATTTAAAAAACTCAATAGATACTCAATATCTCCTAACCAAATAGAAACCAATCAAGAAAAAATAACGAGCAAAACTGCTAATAACTATAATTATTTAGATCACTATAATAAACTGGATTCCAATAAAACATCATTAAACTTTTTATATGCCAATATTCGCAGCTTAGTAAAGCCAGGAAAGTTGGACGAACTGAAGTGCATATTGGAGCTAATGAAAAATGTACACGTAGTCATACTGGCCGAGACCTGGATTAAAAGCGAAGAAGAAGCGGGATTCTTACAATTACCTGGCTATGAACATTACTTTAATTTTCGACCTAAAACCAGAGGAGGTGGGGTGTCAATATTTGTACACAAAAATATAAAACATGAATTTGTCAGCGATAAATACGAGGATGACAATCATTTTCTGTGGGTCCACTTAGATAAATTTTGCCTAGATATTGGTGCCATATATAAACCTGAGAGAACAAATAATAATAAATTCCTTGAAACATTTTCTATAGAACTCAAAAAACGTAAAAGAGCAATTGTATTTGGAGACTTTAACTACAACCTTTTAAATGCAAAACAAAGTACAATAGAGTATACAGAGACACTCTCTGAACAAGGCTATACAATATTAAACAAAATAGATGCCAAGTACTGTACTCGAAAAACATCAACAACATCTACAATATTAGATCATGTTATCACCAGCCTGAAAGAGTTTAAATACAATTTAACTATCGTAGAATCAGCCATGTCAGATCATAACCAGATACTTCTTGAGCTAAAGCAACACAAGCCTGAACCATTAAAAAAGGTCAAGTACCAAGCTATATCATATACTCAGCTCTACAAAACTATGGAAGAGGTCAATTACACTAATATTGATGAAGATTATACAAAACTAGAAGAAGCAATCACGTCAGCAGTTAACAAAAACAAAGAAATTAAAACTAAGATACTTAACCTACCGAAATCTGACTGGATAAATAAAGATGTTATCAACCATATATATAAAAGAGATAAGCTATATAAAGACTACAAGAAAAATCCAGAGGACATAGGTCTACAACAAGCATTTAAGTACGAAAGAAACCGAGTTTTCGAACTAATTCAAGCCGCAAAAGCAGATTACTATCAGAAATCGTTTGGAGATTGCGAAGGTAAGCCTTTGAAGATGTGGCAATTGATTAATAACCTATCGAACAATAAATTTTCAAAAACTTGTGCTCCTTATAAATTAAACACTCCAAAAGGTATTTTAACTAATGAAAAAGATATAAGTGAATATTTTAATGATTATTTTTCCAGTATAGGTTCTGTTTTAGCAAATCAAATACTCAAACAAAATCACAATATTAACATTGACACAGTTTCTTTCAACAAAACATCGAACTACAAAACCTTGTCACATCTATCTCCGGCTACAGAGGCTGAAGTAGATAAAATTATACTTAATTTAAAGATTACGAGGGACAGATGGCATTAGTGCAAAAATTCTAAAATGCATAGGGGGTGTCATACAGCCTACACTAACTAAATGCATTAACAAAAGTTTAAGCGACGGGTACTTTCCAAATACGCTAAAACGTGCTAAGGTAACACCAATCTATAAGGTAGGAGATAAACAAGATCCAGGAAATTATAGGCCTATATCCGTATTGCCTGTTTTTTCCAAGGTTTTTGAAAAAATATTACACACCAGACTTAGTGAACATCTTGATTCTATAAATTTTTTATATGAAAGACAATACGGATTCAGGACAAAATCAAATACACTTTCAGCATGTACCGACTTGATTACTAAGATTAAGACATATATTGATCAAAAACACATTGTCCTAGGGATTTTTATAGACTTAAAAAAAGCTTTCGACACCGTTAGTCATAACTTGCTATTGAAAAAGTTGTTATCGATTGGTGTCGATGGTAATGCATTCAAAATGTTTCAATCATACCTAGAAAACAGATATCAAGTCACAAAAATCGGCGACACTATAAGTACACCGAATATAGTTAGTTATGGGGTGCCCCAAGGTTCGATCTGTGGCCCATTATTATTCCTTATTTATATTAATAACATTCATGACCTGGGACTGAAGGGACATATCACTTTGTATGCCGATGACACTTGTCTTTTTTATTTTGGACATATCATAGAAACAATAATACAAGAAGCACAAGAAGACCTTGCACTTTTGGAAAAATATTTCAAACGTAATCTTCTTACCATCAATACATCTAAGACAAACTACATAATTTTTAGTGCTAAAAATAAAAACATACCCAACCACAAGCCTCTTACAATCAATGGCGATACTCTAAGGCAAGTAAGTAATGAAAAATACCTAGGACTGATATTGGATGGCCGGCTGACCTGGGAGGCGCATATTAAAAAAGTTTGTACAAAAATTTCGAGTCTAACAGGAGCATTACGAAGAATAGTTAGATGTTTGCCTTTAAAAGTACGTCATACAATATACAATTCGCTTGTAAAACCCCACCTTGAGTATCTCATAGAAGTGTGGGGATCTGCAGCCAAAACAAACCTCAATAAACTACAAATTGCGCAAAACAAAATTGTTAAAGTTCTTTTCCATTTTAATTATTTAACACCGACACAAAAAAATTACCAGGAAACAAAATTATTTAATATTACACAAATTTACCAATTTAAGATGTGTGTTTTAATTCGTAAAATTCTATCTGGCGACGTACACACACAGTTAACATTCACAAAAAAATCGGAAACACAAAATCGTACTACAAGACGACCCCATCATCTTGTTCTACCCAAGCCCAGAACAAACTACGGAAAAAAAGATATTAAATACGAGGGAGCACAAATTTATAATTCACTGCCTAAGAAAATTAAGGACACAGAATCCTTAAGTTTATTTAAAAAATATTTAAAATGTCACATCTCTAAAGCCTGTAAAAAGTAAAAATATTCTAAACTATATAATGTTCTAAATAAATGTATAAATCCAATGAGTGTGAATAGTCCCTAACTGGAGTTGCACGCTTTGTGCCTCAATTTTGTCGCCTACCTACAATGGATTTTATTATTGTAACTGAGCTCTGAACTATAAACTATGTACCTTCTTCTTTTTTTTATGTTTATTTCTTATTTTAAGTGATTTGTAATCTTTGAGAAATAAATAATTCTAACCTTAAATCTACTGACCACACAAAAGCACGACACGGGTACAATAGGTAGCGGAATGTGTTGTTGTTGCATTGTTAGATTTATAGTAAACCAACCTCAGCTGAAATATTGTCAGATGCAACGAGACCGCAACACGCCCCAGTGTAAAATATCTAATAACATAAATCGTTGTTTTAAACATCTACATTGTTTTGGTAACATTTCAAACAAAAATAATCATTTTTCAGTAAAACTTATTATGCTTTTTTTCAATTCTTAGTAGTCAGAATAATACAGTAATGAAACTAGTTGCATTATAAAACATGGGTCCTATGGAGAAAGCAATATTAAAAGTGTTGACTTTCTTTGAGCGTGTTTTTATGTAGGTAATCACTGCACTGCACGTTTGGCCTAGTGGTTTAACGGTCACCACGCCGTTTCCTACTTCACCAAGTGTCGTGGGTTCAAATCCCACGTAGGACAACACTTTGTGTGATCCACAAATTGTTGTTCTGAGTCTGGGTGTTATTTGTGTCCGTTTCATGTATGTTTGTAAAATCCCCCGCGACACAGGATTTATTCCTAGTCTTTTAAAAAAAAATATGTGATAATCAGATAACGTATTGTTCTAAAGTATAAATAGTACCACATATCACCATAAGTAGGTCTATTCAAACATCTCAGATTTTTGAGTTTTAAGTTACTCAAGAATCACAGCTAGCATTATAAGCCATATAAGTAGTCGTTTAATTTTATATATTCTCTAATATTATACAATGCATTTGAGTTTTAAATATAATTTCATTCAGTTGAAGATTATTAGGAACAAATTTATTAAACGCTTTAAACTTTATCTAAACTTTTTTATTTCAATTTTTGTTTTTCTAAATTTTGGTAAATATTTGTTTGTGTCTATATTAAAACAATAACTTATGTATTAATAAATTAACTATTTTCTAAAAGAATGTATTTTTTCCATTTACGATGTATTCATTAATTAACTGTTACAACGCCGTCAGGATTTTAATATTCTTCCCAAGGAATTTTCGTCTCTGCTGATAGGATATACATATCTATGATAGTTCTTTTCTGAAGGAAAAATATAGATTTTATGTCTGCAGCACGCTCTTACAATAAAATATTTTGGAAATTAGTAAAGTAAGCTAGTCGTGCAGTATCTATGTCCGTTAATTTGCGGACTTTCTTAACAGCAAGTCTGCAGAACTTTACAGTTTTAAAAGTAATGTTAAATGAGAGACCTATACTCCTATTGTCATCTAGGATTCAGCTTTAGCCTAGATTGTTATAGACAGTGTGACAGAGTGACAGATGTTACAGTTCAATATATATAATCTAATTTTAGTATAATGGTTTGTTTTTCTTATTTTGAATAAATGGTACGATTATTTACAGTTTGTTTTGAATTATTTAGTATAAAACTTTAGGGCCAGTTAAAACTCTTTTTGTATTTTAATACTGGTACATATAAAGTTTATTGATTAATTTTATTTGATTAAATAAAAATAAGTGAAAAAAGCAAAATAGGTATATGTACATAGTACGGTTACTCAATAGTTACTCTTTCTTTAGGCAAACAAAATGTTTTTTTTCTAAGATCTACTTGTATGCATTTAGTAATAAACCAACTCTACATTCGATGGATGATTGGACTATTTATAGTTTAAATATTTATTGACTCTAAATCAACTCGTTGTACATTACGTTCAAGCCAAACATACATATTTACTTACATAATTACTAAAGTAATTAAATACTTCTTAATACATGTTTTCGCCGAAGAGAGCAGTCCTGTAATATTTTAATGGATCCGAGCCCACTATTATGTGACCGGATCACTCTACAGCTTTATACTACTCAGCATTATTAATTCTTTATCCCATCAAGCATAACAGCCCCTTTCAGAGTAGCTTTGACATTTATGTTTGACTAAAAAAAGTATTGAAAGAGAAATCTCTATAAAAGTGGGTATCCGATGATTAAATTGATAACGTGGTGTTTTTGTCAGAGATTGGGCCAAACAAGTCTTATCTGACAAAGCTTTTGGGCTCCTATGCTCGGCTTAGAAGTGAACCCTTTCACGGAAGAGATCAATGCGCGTGGAGCGATGGTGTAAGCCATAGGAAATTATAGGAAACTTATTTGTGAAGGACTGTAATGTAAGTAGCAAAGAACGAGACCAAAATATCTATTATATGTCAAATGAAAAAGGTTATTAACAATATACACATATTTAATCATCCTACTTGATAAAGTAAACTTTCATGGTTTAATTTTGATCTAGTGTATATACTTAGCAATCTCGCAAACCTAGCGAACTCGGCTACACGTTTGGCCTAGTGGTTTAACGGTCACCACGCCGTTTCCTACTTCGCCAAGTGTCGTGGGTTCAAATCCCACGTAGGACAACACTTTGTGTGATCCACAAATTGTTGTTCTGAGTCTGGGTGTCCTTTGTGTCCGTTTCATGTATGTTTGTAAAGTCCCCCGCTACACAGGATTTATTCCTAATGCGGGAGTTATTTAAAAAAAAAAAAATCTAAAGCTAATTATTACCATGGGAGAAAAATGCTTGCTCAAAGGAAACTGGAATAGGTTTTTCGTACATTGCATTTAAGTTAATTTCGTTTTTCTAATGTTTTCACGAAGTTACATTTTTACGGCAGCAAAAGTAATTGCCATACATTAAAATATAGTTTGAAATACCCGCTAATCGCTTGTGAACTAAAACATGCGTACTCGCCATCAGATATGGCTGCGACCCGCGAATTAAGCCGACAAAGTGAAAATCCGCGACCGGAGCATGCGGGATACTCGACCAAGTTTAATGTACCTAATACTTCTACTTTACAACATGTTCGCATTAAGCGATCTATTCGCAGATAATATTCAGCTAAGTGCCTAGTTGTTGAAACTTTGAAGTCATTACATATGATAATATGTTAGAAGACAATAATGAATAAGAGTTACTGTGCAACAAGGTTGTTGTTATTTTTTAACCCCCGACGCAAAAAGAGGGGTGTAAAGTTTGAAGTCGATGTCTGGCTGTCTGTCTGTGGGTGTGTGTGTGTGTGCGTGTGCGTGCGTGTGTGTGTGTGTGTGTGTGTCTGTCTGTGGCATCGTAATTCTCAAACGAATGGACCGATTTCGATGCAGTTTTTTTTTATTTGAAAGCTAGTTTCCTTAGTGGTTCTTAGCTATGTATGGTTAATATCGGTTCAGCAGTGTAAGAGTATCAGCTCTTTTCCAAAATGATGTAGGGAATTTATGGTGTATGATTACTCGATTAAGTGCTTGCGTAGAAGGTTTTTTATTATTTTATTTAATTTCCTTTTATGTGATTTGTCTTGTTTTTAAATAATATTAATATAATTATTTATAATATAGTACAAACCATATGTAACGTTATATAATCATTAATTAACAATTTAAGTCTTTTAACGTGTAAATAAAATATATTTTAGCAATAATTAGTAACCAAAGTAAAAAAGAGTCAACAGAAAGTACGCTGCAGAAAATCAGCGCAGTTAACAGTGAGCATTATTCACAAAGCGCAATACTTTCCACCGTTTGATTTATAGCTCCGTAAGTGGTTGTATTCACTTTGTTTTATTATCATAATGTTGTCCTCTGGATACAAAGTTGTTTCGTTTGAGCTAAACGAGGTTAGAGTTGCGGTCGACTGCGTCACACACGCAGAGGCTTTTTGTTAAAGCTCTTGTGTTTTGTTTATACATCATTTAAATTAAGCGTATTGTTTTACGTTACTGTAGTAAGCTTGTTAAGCGCTGCTGCTTTTAAGTCACTGGATGTCTAAGTACCAATGGTATTTTGATTCACAGGACGAATATCATTCCATGTCTGTCCAACCGTGGGAGAGCCACGCTTCGGCATGAATGGGCTGGCTCGACCGGAGTGATACCACGACCTCACAGAAAACCGGTGTGAAATAGCGCTTGCGCTGTATTTGACCGAGTGAGTGATGATACCGGAGGCCAGTACCCCAACCCCTTCCCACATCCCTTTCTCTATCCCCCAATAGTCAGCAACGCACTTGTGACACCTCTGGTGTTGCGGGTGTCCATGGGCGGCGGTAATCGCTTACTATCACGTGATACGTCTGCTCGTTTGCCACCTATACCATAAAATAATGTCCCGTTTATTATGAGAGAATAATGGACACCCTTAACCCATCTTATTCGCTCTATCTATTTTTCTTGCGACTTCACTTACAGGGAGAGTTGGAGCCAAGCAGGCAGCTTGTTATAAAAGAAAGCAGCTAAAAGCCAATAATTAATACTAATAATAAAAATTCGAAAGTTACTCTGTCTACCTGTTACGTTTTCACGGCTAAACCACTACACCGATTTCAATGAACTTTGGCATGGTGATACTTTTATTATTGAGTAAGGACATAGGCCACTCTTTACCGCGATAACAGATATACGCGTGGGTGGCGCCGCGGGCAAAAACGAGTATTCCCTAAACTTGTTGTTGTTGCGAAATATGATTGTCAAAAGAGCAGATGATGAATACTTTCAAATCCAAATTATAGTTTACTAGCTGACCCACGCAACCTCGTTTACGTCTCCTATTGCCTGTAGCGTAATAATTTTCCTCCGTTTCTGTAAAATTAAGTTTAAGCGTGATGATATCTATATCATAAATAAATAATAAATATTTCGGACATCTAACACACAACGCCAATCTAGTCCCAAGCTAAGCAGAGCTTGTGGTATGGGTACTAGACAACTGATATTAATACATGCATACTTTTTTTTTTGTAAATACATACATATTATACATAGAAAGCACCCAAACTCCGAAACAAATATTTGTAGATCCTACGAACATTTGGTCCGACTCAGGAATCGAACCCGAGACCACATGATCAGCAGTCGCACACGCTAACCGCTTTTATCTTTTATTACCTGCCTCGTTGGAGACAGGTAATAAAAGATAAAAGATATATCATAAAAGGCTATAGGTCAGCAGTGGGCTGCGATTGGCTGATGATGATAAATTAATCAAGTATTGTATATAGGAAAATATTTATGGCCTTCTTTCAGTGTTCACTATTTCATAAGTTCACAATTAAATCATTACATGCAGGATGGGGAAAAATACTTTTATGTTTTACATGAAATCGTGCCAACTATTGGTCATTCAAACCTACATTTTTGTCAATACAATGAAGTGCAAAAATTCCAACGTTAAAGTTAGCTCTACAAGTGAATTATCAAGAATGAGTTCGAACAAACTAAATACGTTGTTGCTGAAATTGTAGGCGCAACTAATTTTGAACAAACTTTGTTCCAAAACTGTTTCACGGATTAGGGTGTCTACAAAATATTTTAAATGAGGATGATACCTCAAAAAAACTTTATCTGTCTCTTGTTTTGAAGACTATTTCCTAATGCTTTAGTACAGATAAAAGTTATTCAGGCATAAAGTAAAAAAATGTAATTATTTTTACGGAAATTAACATGGTCACGATTTTTATTATTAGTAAATATCTACTATAGTACTGTACTGTAGTATTGCCTGACGTTTGGAGTAGATTTTACTGAACATTTTTTACAGTCGGATTCCTATAGAAATAACTTTATTTTCTGTAAGTAAAAACATCTACATTAATTTTAATATCGACTAATGAATAACAAATATTAAGCTACATAGTTTAAGGTGTTCGTGAAGTTGACACCTTGTTTACTAAACTTACCTGCCATTTTGAAATTTATTACATTTTCAGTTTGATACAGTCATTTTCATCTTTACTTCATTGTTTTCTTTATAGTCATATCGTCTCTTTGCTAATATTGTTTGAACAGATTCCTTTTAAAAGAGTCGGCAACGCACTTGTGATGCCTCTGGTGTTGTGTCGATGGGTGGCGGTAATCGCTTTCCATCAGGCGATCGATCTGATCAGTTGCCACCATCCCATAAAAAAGCATCTAAACTTAATGATTATAAAAGCAGACGACTAAAGAATAGTCTTTTACAACACTACCTAAACTGGAAGTAAATAACATATCACTATTATCGTATACCGCTTACAGTTAGCAGCGCGTTTTAATACTTTTATCCGGCCAACGTTAAAGGTATGGTAAGCCTACTTTCAATGAATATTTACAGTTACGTTTTATTTGGTCAAATTCAGTTTTTGTTGGTGTATTTTGATAGTGAGTACATGTCTGCACAAATATTGAGGTTCCATTTCGTCAATGTACACATACGATAGGACACATGGACAAACTGCACGCGAGGTAGTGTCGCATCGATATATGTACCTGCAGTATACATTACGATCAAAAAATTTTGTAAGAAAATAAATGAAACCTCGGTCTTTCAAATGGAGTTATTGAGTAATGAATTAAGTCAGAGTCACTGAAATAGATTAACTACTATATATATTTTAAACGGTATAAATCGAATTTTTAACCCCCGACGCAAAAAGAGAGGTGTTATAAGTTTGACGTGTCTGTCTGTCTGTTCGTCTATCTGTCTGTGGCACCGTAGCTCGCGAACGCATGCAGCGATTTCAATTTATTTCTTTGTATGAAAGGTGAGTTACGTGCGAGTGTTCTTAAACATGTTTGATGAAAATCGGTTGAGTCGTTTAAAAGTTATGGGGGTGAAAGTGGGGAAGAATAACCGAATGTCTGCAAAAATATCATAGGCGTATGATTACTCGATTAAGTGCTTGAGTAGGGGGTCTCTTGAATCTTAAATTTTAGCTTGTTAAGTTTGAAATCTTTTTGGGGTTTATAGATTAAACTTTAACAAAAAATCCTTAAGATTTTATCAAAATAAGATTGAATTTAAAACTGAGCGACAACTAGTAATCCTAAAATTATAATGCCCTGTTTTTTATAAATTAATATCAATAAAGGAATAATGTCCAAATTGAAAGTAATCTCCAATATAATGAAGACGAGGCGGTATCCTAAGTCCCGTTCAGATAGATAATTGGCAGCTCGAGCCCGCCGCGGCTCGAATTAGCCCGACACAGATATTTGTGCACGTGCTCGACTCACTGTTGATATAGCACTAATTGGAAATTGATCGCGACTCGCTTCGTTCTTTCTCCATTGATTACATATTACTAGCTGCTTTAATGTGTAGGCTGTTATCTTAAATGATTTTAGGTACGTTTATTTTGGAGTAATTGATACCAGAAATACGTAAGTTGTGTTTTAGACAAAGGGGATGTCCAAAAAATTTATGGGCATGTGCCCCTGACTATACGGAGATCAAATAAGTGGTATTTGATAGCTGAGATCTTCTAAAAAAAGAATTTAAAAGATTCATGAAGCAAAGCAGATTCTGAAAAAAGTTATGAAGGTTTAAAAAAAAAAAAAATCACACCGACAACATCATTTTTTCCCAATATATTTTGAAGTTATTCTGTCTGGTCTACTATAAAGATTTTTTATGTGTGCTCATGTCAAAATATATACTGCTAGGCTTATTCCCATGGCTCCACTCGTGTGGAAAGTCCATGAAAAGTAAATTGTGACATTCTCCAACGTTTTAGATCTGCAAAAACGAATATGTCATCTGTCTATGGTATTGGTTACAAGGTTAGTTTTATAGAATGAAAATAAAAGAAAGAACATTGTTTTTATGCATATAACTGCATATTATTAGAATATTCTTTCAATATCACCGATGGAATAATATAGTTCTTGATAATTTTCATTTCAATTTACATCATGACATCCTATAATATATAGTATGTGTCTTCACGCTACTGCTCTGTAAAAAATATATGAATCATAATATTCACATTTATTAAAATTATGTTATTGTTTGGTCATTGTTAAAACAAACGGAACGAAAATCGGCGCCTGAGACGAGTTGTTGCATTTTTTTACGTGATTGGCAAGAACTAGATTTTACGGCTCTGGTATCTAGGCCTTTTAAGTGTGATTGACAAGTTTATTGAATGTCGCCAATGTTCAAGTCATAGTTCGACTTTTTATAAATGCTCTTTCTTTATTTTTGAATAATCAATTATCAGTTAGTGATTTCGAATGACGAATATTTTTAAAAATAATTATTACATGAATTCAGTAATAGTATGATAACCTTGGATTTTAATAAGAAGCGCACATGAATAATAAAATCATTCAATATTTTACCCCACTTTGCGTCATGCTTTTATCATATGGCAAGTAAAAATTCTTTCAAAGTAAATTCAAGATGCAAGCATCGCTTAAAATCTTTTTGATTATTGAGTTTTTTTCCGAAATTGATACGGACTTTATAAAATTACTCAAAATACATCATTTATTTTATTTATTCCAAAACTAAAACATGATCTCGGATTATTCTAAGGCAAAAATTTGACATCTCCTTTGTGATTTCGAGGTCTTATTCTTAATTGACTCTGCCTTTAAGGTGGGATTACAATTTTATTTGGAAATTTGAAGATAGTTTGGGTCTTAATGTACAGCAGACGACAAATTGTTATACAGATTGTTAGTACGAGGGCAAAAGTTAACGAAAAAGTGCAGAATCTAAGTGATGGGAATAGAAATACGTGGCACGTTGAAAGGTAGACGAAAACAAGAGAAGAATATAATTTGTAATAATTGTAATAATAATAAAAAAAAAAAAAAATTTCGGACATCTAACACACAACACCATCTAGTCCCAAGCTAAGCAGAGCTTGTGTTATGAGTACTAGACAACTGATACAAATATATATATATATACTTTTTTTTTGTAATACATGTTATACATAGAAAACACCCAAACCCCGTAACAAATATTTGTAGATCATACAAACATTTGGTCCGACTCGGGAATCGAACCCGAGACCATGAGGTCTCGGGTTCAATTCCCGAGTCAATTATCATGAGATCAGCAGTCGCACACGCCAACCGCAAGATCAACGAGGCAGTCATAAAACTGTAGAATATTATTTTGATGGTTTTTCAAAGGTATTTGGAAGGAGACAAGTCAAATAATGGTGAGCGCCGCGCCGTTCGTGAAAATCCACATTCTAGTGATTTAACTGCAATTCAATCACCACATGGATAATACAAACGCATTTAGTAAAATGCAAAAAATAATTGTGACGTTGGTTTAGTGAAAATTTTCATTGTTTCCTACGTTTAACTTTCTTGCTACTCTCAAGGTACATTTTTCACATAATTACACTGGTCTACAGTTGATTTCATAGTATTTTAGTTTTACTCTATTGATTTCAAAAACCTAGGAAACACTGTTCTCCTAGCCGATTTCGGCCACAGTCGGTTTCAATGGAGACCAGCCGATAAACTTTTTACACTTATAATTTAGCCTAACTGCGCAGGAGGTAAGTATTATATTGCACGTATCTATGTGTGCACAAACACAGATGCACTCTCTGTTCCCTCACTCTCATAATTCGATGGGACGATTATCCGACATAACCGGGGAGAGAGCATACTCAAGACCGACGGCTTGTCGTGCTCTCCGAGGCACGAGGGCTAAGACCACAACTTCCAAACTCCAAGCTCTCTTTATAATAAAAAAACTCAATAACGCCTTTTTTGGCCCGACCCGGGATTCAAACCTGCGACCTCCAGTAGATCGCCAGTCGCATACGCCAACCGCTAGACCAACGAGAGAGTCAACTTTGCGAAATAAACAATAGTAAAATATTTATTCGTGATAAAGTCCAGTTCGTGAGCAAAAGTACCAGGTATATATCAAAAGTTATTCGTGAATATTGAAGCTTCATTAAATACCATAATCTTATTTAAAAAACTAAATGTCTTATGACGACAGTAATTCTTGATAGCGTATATTTTAAATCCCCTCCTCAAGCTTGTTCGTACATTTGTCTGTAGCAGCACTAAGTTTGTTTGTTCATAATAATAACATATTACAGCCAGCTCCTTTTATACGTACAAGGGGTACGGCGGCTACGAGCTGCATTATGCTAACTGAAGTACGTAGACGCTGCTACGAAGCTACGGGGCTAGTTGTATGTCGTCACAGAATATAAACTCAATTTGTTTTCGTATAAAACATACTTTAAAGTCAATGTGCTTTTAGAATATTTTCGTGGGAGTGAACTCACTGCTCTTAACTCACGTTATATCTAAAATTGAATAATACATTTCTTATTGCAATGATAGACAGACTCTTATTCTTAAAATTGAAAAATATAATATAATTGAAAAATGGAAAAATTACAATTTCGTGAATTTGTGAATCCAGTCCTGGGAGTCTTTTAGCGAGTTAGCGGTTATTTCGCTACTTGCTTTTATCATTTGCAAAAAAAAAAACAAAAAAAATGTTTTAGGCAACTTGAATTTTTTTATCTTTTAATTTATTATTTCTAGATTAAAAAAAATCATTCAAGACTTTTTGTCGGTTATTAAGTAGTGCCAGACGACTTCAAAATTATTTGAAGTCTCGCCAAAAGACTCCCAGGACTGGATTCGCCAATTGACGAAATTGTAATTTTTCACAATTTCAGCTTGCCTAAAGAACTATCTCAAAATTCGTCATCAGCTCTCCGTCTATATAATGAAATACTCTTTGATAGACAGTGGCATACTTTTGTGCAAAACATTTCATTTTACTACATGACATTATAAACAACAGTAATAGCTCTATCACTTTTATTTAAACAGTTTTCCTTACCTCTTATTATATGCTGTAATACTTATTAATTGTGCTGACTAACTACTGTGGTACTATGTTGAACACGCAATTTAAACTCCAATACATATATGATTAAAGTATTTTTTTATAGGAAGGATTCTAAAAACTCAGTTGTAGTAATCTACAACGTGAGTATATGATTACTACTGCCTCGTTGTACTAGCGGTTAGCGTAAGCGACTGCTGATCAAGAGGTAGTTGGTTCGATTCCTGGCTCGGTTTGCTGTTGGGGTTTTCTTACAAGAAATTCTTAATAGCAGCCTGGAGTATGGAATATGGCGGAGTCCTGCCCGTGCCCCGCAGAGCACGTTAAGCTGTCGGTCACGGTAGTCATAAAAATAAAATAAAATAAAATAAAATAAAATAAAATAAAATAAAATAAAATAAAATAAAATAAAATAAAATAAAATAAAATAAAATAAAATAAAATAAAATAAAATAAAATAAAATAAAATAAAATAAAATAAAATAAAATAAAATAAAATAAAATAAAATAAAATAAAATAAAATAAAATAAAATAAAATAAAATAAAATAAAATAAAATAAAATAAAATAAAATAAAATAAAATAAAATAAAATAAAATAAAATAAAATAAAATAAAATAAAATAAAATAAAATAAAATAAAATAAAATAAAATAAAATAAAATAAAATAAAATAAAATAAAATAAAATAAAATAAAATAAAATAAAATAAAATAAAATAAAATAAAATAAAATAAAATAAAATAAAATTTATTCCATATTCAATGTACAAGATTTGAGTGTTTTTCTTAAGAGTAAACTTAATTTAACTTCTGAAGTACTTATACGATTAGAGCTAAGTATCTATTATTTCTAACTATTAAATTACACTTCTTATATTCATTATTAAGTAAGATCAACATTTTGTTTTAATGATCTGCCTGATCTAGGTAAGACCTGTGTTTCAGGCAATTTCTGGTATTACAATTACTTTTTTTTTTTTTCAATATAAAATATATTTTTCTTAAAACATAGGTTATAACTAAGTGTACATGTTACAATTCTACTTTAAAATTGAGCGCGCGATATGGCTGAAAATACTATAGCCGTGTCGTCCGCATACGTTACAATGATACCATTTTCTAGTTTTAAGCTGCACAGATCATTTATATAAACCAGGAATAAGGCACATCCTAATACACTTCCTTGAGGAATAGCGTAATCATTATTTTTTTGGTAAGAACTAGTGTATGGTCCAATTTTTACACATTGTTGTCGGTCTCTGAGATAGTCTTCAAAAAGGGCCAACTGCGTTCCCCTTATTCCAAGTTTAGCACTGTACGGGAAATGGTATCATATGCCTTGGCAAGGTCAAGGAAAATACCCACAGAGTGCAAATTCTTGTCCAGATTATCAACGATATAATTAGTTACTCGATGTACTGCGTTATCAGTGGATCTGTTTGACCTAAAACCAAACTGGTTATCAGAAATCAAATTGTTGTCTTCAAGATATTTTATCAACCTGGAATTTATGATTTTTTCTAATATTTTAGATAGGCCTGAGAGGACTGAAATAGGTCTCTAATTACTAATACAACATTTGTCTCCTGTTTTGTAAACCGGCGTGATAACAGCTTTTTTAAGCATTTTCGGAAACACTCTTTTTGATAGACATAATTGAAAGATGTGTGTCAATGGGGGGGCAAGTATGTGTCTAAATCGTTTAAGTATACTATTACTTATATTGTCGTACCCAACTGCACAGTCTTCCTTTAACTCGTTTATAGTTCTTAATATTTCGTCAACATCTGTATCTAATAACACAAATGAATTTGTTTCCAAAGTAATTTGGTATTTTTTCCGGCTTTTTGCAGTCATGAACAGCTATGACAATCGTTATTGGGAAGTCAGTGCCCACAAATATACTGTCAACTAGTTCAATTTTCGCTCTCAGGGTTGCAGAGGTCCGATGCCAGTTGCTGCGTGGAAAAACTGCTATCCAGGTAAAACAAGTTGAACTAGTAGTCTACCCTAATCAATTTAGGGAATAATAAAGACTAGGAAGATGACTTTGTAGATTACTAATATTTATTGTTGCCTCTCAATTTGATATCAATGCTTGATGAGGATTGAGTAACTCACGTTGCGGCGTGGGTAACAGAACGTCGACATGAGTTGGTAACTAGGAGCACTAGGAGTTCGAATTAAGAACCACTTGATCACAAGTTCTCTTTCTTAGTTTCACTGGCAATAAAAAAATGGCAATCGACCAACCTTGTTATTGCAGACTCGACAGAAAATTGATACTACCAAGATCCCTTCTCATCTTTGTTCTTTACCCTTATTTATCTATTTCTTCTCGTCCACTCTAAAAAATAGGATCGTCACCGGGTAGGCAGATGTAAAAAAAACAATATTTTCACATTGAGCTGGAGTCGATTCTAAATAAAATTGAGATGAGAGCTCATAAGCTATGATATGCAAAGTATTCTAAATGTACTTTGTGGCCATTATTAATACCCTACCTCGCTCTAATTTTTTTTTTAAATATAAGAAAAAATCGATAGCAGAAAAACATTGCAGCAATAAAAATGGATGCAAACAGGTTCTATGTCAAACAACAGTTCTATGAAATCGACGAGAGTTCATAACCATCGTTAAACTCGTATTTGAGTCCAAACAGCCGGCCGTGGAACAAGAGGACTGGACAAGCGCAAGTCAATATTGACTATCGGTTTATGACGTCAATAACTTTTTATGTTCACGTTATAAAATGCATGTCCCCTAAGTAATTGATATTTAAAGCGATTTGCTGCCAACTGACACATGTAATGACTTTTATTGTTTTGACAGTTTATTTATGTTTAACAGAAACGAGCCGAACCCACATATGGAATTGATATGTTTATGATCTATATGGTTTTGCTGTTACGAGCTTCAACTGCAAGTCACGAGAGATCAGGAGTTGAAATTCAAATATCAAATTCTAAAATTTTCATATACTTACCTAGTGTAATTTTCACAATTAAAATGCATGTAATAACACCTCAAACGTCAAAATAATCAAGCCGTTTAGATTTTAGAGCGGGTCAAAAAACACCTATCTACGCTCGAAAACTATAACCATTTTTCTGGTGTAGTTGGGTTAAAAGCTGAAAAGCAATCTGACTGTATAATAAACTTTGTAACTTAGCTTAGGAAGATACATTTTCCCTCTATGGTCTATCTACATGGCGCCCATTATAGTTAAATTGGTAAGCAACTGCTACCTATGAATCTTTGCTCTCTCACGGTAACGGTCTTTCTAACGTAAAGTGTTTTCATTAATATTTATACAAAAAATTTAAAATGATTTTCATCATCATCATCAGCCTACCGCAGCCCACTGCTGGACATAGGCCTTTCCAATTGCACGCCACTTGGTTCGATTCACGGCTTCTCGCATTCAGCTCCTGCCAGCCGCCTTGCGCAGATACTCCATCTGGCCTGTAGACGTCCTACCCTACGTTTGCCGAGGCGTTGTCTCCACTCGAGAACCCGTTTACCCCAACGGATATCAGTTCTGTGGCTAATATAGCCAGCCTAGCATAATTTGCTAATCCTGTGGGCTGTCTCAATGACCCTAGTTCTTTGACAAATTACGTGAGAATGACCAATAAGACTTCCTTTTTTTTTACCAATAGTTAGATATATTCCTCTCATGGAATTAATCTTCGTATGTTGTGGAAATTTTCCAAAAAAAAGGTGACATAAATTATTTTGACTCAGTATCAAATTGTACTGTCTGAACTAACGAAATATGAAAAAAAGGTTAAGAAGTCTGTTCTGCCTCTGTATACGGCACATAAATAAGCTCAAATTTAGCTTCAACATTAACAACCAATTTGAACCGTGTGCCGCTGTAATAAGGGCGATGTTGGCAGTATTTTTTGTTCACCGGTTAAGTAATATAATATCCCAGTGACGTTTTCCATTTGTATGCAAATGTAGACGACAAGGCGACGATGCCGCGGCGATGCACGACGACACGACACGACACGAAATAGTAACGTGTCTATTTACAATGAAATTTTCTTTACATCTATTTATTTGAGTTAAGCATATTATGAAAGATTGTTGTTTTTAATTTGTGTAATTTACTATGTGAATTGTCAGAGCGGGAAAATAATCAAGGATCCATAAAGATTATCATATCAGGGCGATAAAATAACTTGTTAACATAAAAACCTATATCCGAAAAACGATTGATATGATTTGAATATCTTAATACCAAAAAATATATAGTGCTATTGAACCACTAAAGTGAGACTTAATGATATTATTAGTATAGATGTATATGTATATTATTTATTTGTTTCACATCTAACGTATGTGTTAAACGTTCTTATTTCGTGGTTGAGTGTACAATCTTTTTTGATCCTTAATCATTTTCTCTCTCTGTAAAAACAAATTTAATTTTTCTCTCGGTTCAGATATGTTCCCACCCATCCGTGGCGCAACGCGTTTGTCACTCCTAAGATCCTTAATCCTACCCTCCTGAATCATTTACGAACAATTTCAATTTTTCTCTTCATTTTCAATGTTCTCAAGACCTGGATCTACCAACAGCTATTGTATTTTAAAAGATTTGAATAATTACTAAGTATGAAATGAAATAAATAATAATGTAATTCGATGATAAAATCGACTACCTATATGAAAAAACAAAGAGAATAATTAATACACAAATCAAATAAAAAACATCAAAACATTAGTTTCGTAGTTTTTTTTCATCAAATTGCATAACAACATCTCATTAGGCTACCATAGTGTGGGTCGCCACGCTGCATTGTCCACGTTCGCAATGAGAATGGTGACCACCACTCTCGGATTCTACACTCATGTTTTCCATCACTCAGAGTAGAGTTTTTTTAACAGCTACTATATAAAACGATTGACTTTTTAAGACGATTTAATTTTTGACGTTTGTAGACTGAAGTTTTAAGTATTAATGGTGCTCACGAAATCTGGATTATTTAAACATTTAAATCATAAAAGAAAGTAGTAAAAAGAATGTCTCATTGTTACTCAGTCCTCCCTTCATCCTTTCCTTAGACCAGTATAACCGAATACATGAATTCAATCGAGATGTTTTATCCAGAGATTCCTCCCATCTTTGTCATCAACTGCGTCAACGCACCCTTATTATTGAATTCTCATTAGCACTACCTATTGATATAAAGTCTCATTTCAACTTAGTAATTGCATGTAAGTTAATGAAATAATATAAACGTGAATTAGTTAGTTAATAACCAACCAATATACTGACTGTTGACATATGCAAAAAAAAAAAAGCTTTAAACGAGATCGTAAACTAAAAAGAGGCCAAGTGCGTGCCAAGTCACGCGTAGAATAAGATTACGGCGTCACCTATAATGACACGTGGATTTAGAAGACAGGATTATTCTTTAATACTATGAATAATATTAATTTATTATTTCGTATTTTTTGTACGAAACTAATAACTACGGAACCCTAAATAGGGACCAACTTACCAAATCATTTATTACCAGGTTTATTGATTACAAAAATTATCCGTCTACGATGTTCAAATGTTAGTCTACATTCTCAGATGAAGAATAATCTTCACTTTACAATATTAGCAGGTAGCACACAATCGAGTGGGTGCAGCGAGAATCGAATCAGGTTCTTCTGAGAGTAAACAAGATCTGATCGCATCATTTATAACGCGCGATTTAGATAGCCCCGCGACAACGGCCATTACTCAATACATTGTACACGAGGAAACAGAAGTACAACACGTTCTGAACGAGCGAGGATATATGCTCTTAAGGGAATAGTCTGTGAATATATGCAAAACAGTTTTGTTAGGGGATTGTTCAGTTTAAAATCAATTCTGAAATATTTAGATTGTGTAAATGGATTGTTTTATAGCTAACTATTCAACTATTAAAAGAGAAACGTTGTATTGATATTTTAGTACTATTTAATATTCTCATGATATGCAATTATAATATTACTTTAGTATTTTTTAGTCAATACTAATACCGAATCTATGAAGTCCACAGTTGAACATGGGTCTCGCCCATTGCGCACCACTCTGATCAATTTTGGGCTTCTTGCATACTGTCCCTTCCAGCCCATGTACAAAATTTACTTGTATTGTATATATATACAAGTAATTAATAAATGGAGACAAAGAACCCCATGTTTAGAACCTTCCAATTCCAATCCCGTCAGAGGACGGGATTCATAAGAATCTAATATAGTCGCTACATGTATTGAAGGGATATAATATAATATGCAGCACTTTATATACCCCAGAAATTGCTGGGAGTAAAAATAATGAAATGAATTGTAACTTTAATTTTAATGTGCAAAAATATTTTATTTCCAAACACGCTGTGCACTATAACTACTGTTTATCGAATAGTCTGTACTGTGCGCCGTGTCAGTTGTCATCACTCTATTTTCTATACGTGGTTAGGTATCGCTTGCGTGCTTCGAAGTGAGATCATAGTCCCGACGATTTAGAGATTTTTTACACTCGGTCCACTCACGAGCCTCGTTTTTTAGCCGTCCTGAAATAAATGACGTCACTTGAACGATTTTCGCTGACTGCGATTCAATAAGAAAAGGGTGGGTAGCAGTTTTATTAGATTTAAAACATCAAATAAAAACGTTAGAAATACGATTCATACTAATAACAAAAACCAAATAAACACAGTTTCTACTTAAAAAAATTACACTAATAAAAATATATTGGTATTTCTGGGTACTTCTAATTTTTACTTGGTACTAACTTTTCCCATGTCTTCACCCGTGTGTATGTCAGTTATTGCGGTAAAGCGCAGCCTATGACCTTCTTCAAGAATCAAAGTATTTTTATGGCAAATTTTATTGAAATCTGTTTAGCCATGAAAACGTAGGAGATAGACCAATAGAATTACTTTCGAGTTTATAATATTAGTATAGATAGAGTCAGCAAAGAAGACAGTCACCCGATGGTCAGTGACTACAAAGCCATTGCCATCTTGTGCCCCCTCGTCCCTTTTCCAGAATTAGGGAAGAAGGGGTGGGGTTAGACCGCTATAACTCTCACTCACTCGGTGAAAAGCAACAAAAGGATTGCTTATTACCAGTTTTCTGTGAGCTCAAGGTATCACTCGTATCTTTTCTTTCCTTATTACTATTTTTTTGCCCCAGTTCGCAATTTTCTTACCTCTTATGCCACAATACTTCAATGACAAATATAATCCAGGCTAGGACGGTCATCTCAAACAACAGCAAAAACGCTGGTGCTGCTTGACCAAGAGCAAGTGCACGCGGTTTGATGCCGGAACAAGCAGGCATCGTGCCGGCGAAGCGAGCTCGAATCGCTTTCACGTGGCCACGCTCAGTTAGACGCAATAAGCTGTAAGAATCAATTTCCCAGAATATAAGTTGTTGACAGGTCACAGATGTCACGATCACTCCTGACTTACAAAATCCTGCAATGATAACAGGGATATGAACTAGTAAAAAAAGAACATTTCTCTACAGAAATCATCAATTATGGAATTACTCGGGAACAACACACACACATATTTGGGACTCTTTATATATACGATTCCACTGTAAACAATTATTACTTGTCATCTAAATTTTTAGGAAAATTACCTCCAATCTAAAAATTCTTTGTAGGGGCTTTTTTTCTGCACCATGATGTAGACGTGAGCGGGTAACATCATCTGCAAGGCGCCCAGGTTGCAGAGGTCTTCTTCCTCAAACGTCTTAGAGATTACTTGGCTTGCAGTGTAGGGCTCAGTGTGGAACGCATATTCTAGAAGAAATCGATCAGAACATAACATGATAATAGAAATTTGTTTAATCTTTGATCATGAAATATAATTGTAAATTGGATACACAATAATAATTCATGGAATCTTTTCAAACTTTAAGTCAGTTTTCAGAATATGTAATAATGTGTTGTACCCTTATTCAGACCCGGTAAAAAATTGGAAACTCGTGATATAAAGAATAAATTGATAAATATATTAGGTTATGTGACAACGAATTACTTCCGACAACTCTTACCAATTAATAACATCATAATAGTTAAATTTCCTTAACTATCATACTGAAAATATGTACTTACTGCCTGTGCGCACGAGTTCAATCCCATTATTGACAGACTGCAGAACATCAATGGTCCGTTTACCGTTTAACACCTTTTTCTCTCTTAACTCATCTTCTTTTGGGTTTATAAAGCCACTGTAGTAGAAGAATCCAGGATTCTAAATAAAAGTCAGACAACAAATGTTAAAAGTGCATTAATTCTCATAGTGTCAATTTCTAAAGAAGTGATATAATAGGTTTTGACGTACGTCAAGCCAACCCCTAGTGTAGCCAATATCTTCAAAGATAATTTCAAAATCGCTATTGATAAGCCCATCCAGATTTGATATAGACGGGGCAGCTGCATTTAGTAGCCATGACACAACACTACTTGTATAATAATTGTATAATAGCATACTCATGACTCCAATTACCATCAGTGTCAACCGACGACCTTGGGAACAGAGAGTAATCGTCAATACAATGAGAAGAGGAAATAATCTTATTAGACAAAGTAATAGTAAGTAATTACCCTGGCTTTCTTTCTTTTCTGGCAAGGGAACTCCGTCTTCAAATGCTGAGGAGTTAGAAGATCAATTCACGAAACAAAATCTATATTATCAATGAACTACTAAATCACGATCGGCAATATACCAGTTTTAATTTCATTTTTTTATTTATTTATGTATGGGCCTTCCAAAGTGACTCTACTCTGGCTGATGGCAATCAATCAACCTATTGCCGTCCACTGCTGAACGAAGGTCTCCCCCAAGGAGCGCCAACCGTTCCGGTCTTGGGCAGTCCGTATTCATCCGCCACCAGCCACCTTCTTTAAATCATCGGTCCATCGTGCCGCCGGGCGCCCTACACTACGTTTGCCTAATCGCGGTCTCCACTCTAACACGTTTCGGCTCCAGCGACCCGATGGTCGAACCGATGTTCGTCTGGAGACATGGCCGGCCCACTTCCACTTCAGCGTACTGATTCTCTGTGCAATGTCGGTTACTCCAGTTCTCTGTCGAATAACCTCATTAAGAATTTTATCGCACAGAGAGACACCCAGCATTGCACACTCCTGATGGCAAGCATAAGCAAAATCCAAGAGTGGTGATCACCATTCTCTTTGCGAATACAGACAAATAAACAATGTACCATGGTGGCCCACACCATGGTGATCTAGTGGTGCTTCTGCATCAGTGGGCTTCATGTCTCGCACTTACCAACGAGACACGACAGCACGAATGCTGTTATTTTAGGTTGATCTTCTATGCGTGTGTAGTACCGTCCCGGTCGAACCGGGTTTTACTTAGATATATGCTGGGTTTGATTAACTAATAAATATACATACAAGTATAGAAAATTTAGATTATTGTAATAGTATAGACCTCCGTAAAGAATTTTACAAATATTTGAGATGAACAAACGATTTGGAAACCGGTGAAGACACAAAAGATATAATTATTGGTTTTTTTTAAATCATAATTTGTTTGATTTAATATATTCCAATCAAATTTTGCCGTCACGCTAAACAGGTCGAGCGATCAAACATTTTATAATCTAATAGTGTAATTATGACCTACTCACCATCTTGACACAAAATAGCAAAGACACTAAAGAAAGCATATGTTCCAGGTTCTGGCCTGTTCTCCACCAGAGCTGATCCAGCCAACACCACTGTGCAAGCGATACAACTGAACAGGGAGCATAGCCAAACGCCATAGGACATCGGAGTAAGGAACTGGTTCTCGTAGTCTCCAACTCCTTCGTTATGTATAAGATAATATATTTTAGTCCTGTAATAAGAAAACAATTACAAATAGTACAACCTAAAATAAATTACACCACTTGTTATAGAAAATTCGATAAATGGAAATCAGTTGGTATTTTTTAATAGACCTGTTACCTATTTTATTACATGTATAACATGGTATTAAATATTACGCTACGTCTCTAGATATGAAGCAGTGCATGAGCACGGATGAAACTGAGTGAAACGGATAATATTTAAAAGTCGGTGACAATTAAAGATACCATGAAGAAAAAAAACAAAGAAATAAAAATGAATAGACTCAGAATTTTGTATTATTGATTATGATACAAGAGAGCTTCAAAAAGAGGCCTTGTTCAACAGTAAACGGCAAAAAGGTACTGATGATGACAAAACAGCCCATAACATCAAAACTTACTGCAAATTAGTTGTCGGAGGATGTATAATGTCAACCCAATCGAGCCATTTCGGGAATATTCGGGCGCAAGTGCTTGACAGGTCCTGCTCTTCCCAAAGCAGTGCATTTGTCACGGCCTGCAAAGTCACATCAAAAACAGTTCACCCTTTGCCATTATTTTAGTCTCATTTTAATATTTAGCACGGTAAAGAATAAAATATGTAACGAAACCCTTCTTTGGTAGACTTTGCTGAGTATTAAAATGAAATGGCAGATATAGCAGAGGCTTCCACTTTTCGGCAAAAATTAAAGTGAATAACTTAAAAGATTATAATGTAATGAAAGACAAAGTTTTTGTGATGTTTAGAAATAATTCGGAATTCAACAATATTAATTAATGTATTAACGAGATTAAGAACCCATATCCACAAAATAACCAATCCATATCTTCTAACTCTTTTGTTCTGTGTTCATTTATTCATACCACGGTATCTATTGATTAATTTATGTAATCAAAACTGACAAATACCCTTTGTTACAATTTGAAATTAGAATTTATAATTCGAGTTTTATGTTTACCAGCGTAGAATTTCTTTCAGGCGAGCCAATCCAACGTCCCGCAATACTGTACTCAAATCTGTGAAAATGAACAAATGTTAAAATACAATGTCGAACAATAACATTGATGCTTTGTAGTGAATCAGTGATGTAGAAAAAGTCTATATTTTTTAATTTATCATTTTTTCTTGTCATCGATATTTCAGGCTTTACGGTTTTGATGTTTATTTGTTCTGCTTCTAGTTGTAATTGCGAAACGAGTACCATTTCAAACGTAATTATTATTGGTATGACTTTGGTTTTAGTTAGCTGTGAATTTGAATCATACATTACAAAAGTATTGTAAGCTGATTAAAACCAAATATGCATTTTACAAAAAATATTGATGTGAAACATCTATCAATCATCAATTCTTTTTCCCATCTGCAATTGTTTCTCATCTGCCAGGCGTCCCGTGACGGCTCACTTTTTTTTTCAACACTTTTTGTTAGTCTTGTTGTTTCAAGACCTAGTGGCCAAGTGCCTCTGACTACTAAAAAATAAATCGTGGATTCGATGCCCGCTCATAACAAATAATGTGTGTATGAGTACGATATGTTCTGCTACTTTGTGTGCTACTAATTTGTGTATAATATGCATTTATCTTGAAATATATAAAGCCGATATTCGGCTGTCTGGTTACCCTTATTTTTTTTTTCCGTGAGAAATCCCCTCGGATACCACCTCCTGGTGGCATGTCGGACCCGAACCGACTAAAACCGCACGCCGTCTCGGGTACTAGAAGCCGGGGACCAGGTGTACCCTAGCAAGGAAAGCCCTGGAACCCCGACGTACCTCGGGCCACCTACGGTTCGTAGATAGCCCCCTACTGTGTGGGAACCCCGATGTTCCCGTTACCCTCCCCTGGGGCGTGGATGCTGCGATCCGCCGCGTCCGCGCTTCCACCCGAGCCTGCTTCTGCTAGGGCGACAGATGGCCTCATCTGTCACCCTCAGGCTTGCGCTTATGGAGGACGGAGATCGTTCTGAGATCTCCGGCGCCCGAGTCGCCTGCGGTACCTGGCGCGATCCCGGGCCTGGCGGGCCGGTCGAGTTCTAAATCTCTCCCGGTCCCGCTCCGCCGTCTCCTTGGCAAGCATAACTTGCTCGCAGAAGGAAACGGCGGAGTTCCACGCGCTCTCGCTCCGCAACATGGCCGCAATCATATTACCGAGCGAGAGAACCCCCACCCCGACGGCCGAGACGAGATCACGCCTCGGCTCCCCCCACGCCGGACATTCTGCCAGCGTGTGGAGAGCCGTGTCCACGATCTGGCCATCACAGTGGTGGCACTCGGGCGTTGGCTCCTTACGGATCAGACACAGGTGATCTCCGAAGCATCCTTTCCCAGTGATCACCTGTGTCAGCCGGTATGAGAGGGTCCCGTGACGCCTCTCGAGCCATAACGGGTCTTACCGCCGCAATAACGGCGTGCCCAGCGCTTGGTTGCCCAAGTCGTTCCTTCCATTCCTCCACGAGGACCTGGCGGAGTTGGGATCTCTGGTTTTCGATTTCTCGAGACTCAGGACTCCTACCCAACTCCCGCGCCTCCTTGCGCCACTGATAAAGAGCCGCAAGGGCTCTCGCCTCCAGGTCCCCTGGTGGAGTTCCAGCCAGGAGACTTGCCGCCTCAAAAGAGATCGTGCGGTACCCCCTTATGATCCTGATGGCCAGCACCCGTTGCGGTCGCCGCAATAATGCGATAGTGCTGGCCTTCAGGGCCTCCGCATACACTGGGGCCCCATAAAAGGCCATGGACCGCACAACCCCCGCGTAAAGTTTCCTGCAGGAGTCATCGGGCCCCCTCATGTTTGGCAGCAACCGTGCCAATGCACGTGCTGCGCCAACCAGCTTGGGGACCAGACTTCGGAAGTGGTGTCCGAAGTCCCATCGGCCGTCGAGTACGAGCCCCAAATACCTCATAGAGGGCTCGATGCCGATGCGAGTGCCTCCTACTATGAGGCTGAGTCGATCAGGTGGCTTGCTCCGAGGCCCATGAAAAAACAAAGCCTCGGATTTGTGCAGAGCCACCTCGAGACCCAGCCGCCGGATTCGTTCGACGACTTGGGCAACCCCGGCCGTGGCCCTCAGGGTTGCCTCACGGTACGTCCTGCCATTCGCCGTCACAAGCGTGTCATCCGCATAACACGTGACGGCGACACCTCGAAGCATCCAGTCGTAGCCAATGTTCCACAGGAGCGGCCCTAAGACTGACCCCTGCGGGACACCGCACGACATTTCACGTTGACCGAGACCGGTCCTACTTGGGTAGATGACGGCTCTCTACCACAGGTATGCCCCGACTACTCGGCGGAGGTAGGAAGGCACGCGGTGATATACTAGTGCCTCCCTGATGCAACTCCAGGGCAAAGTGTTGAAAGCGTTGGCGATGTCTAAGGACACCGCCAACACCACTTCACCCCGGGAAACTGCTTCCTCCACCAGGGCCTTCACGCGCATGATCGCATCCACGGTGGAGCGCCCCTGACGGAAACCGTACTGGTTGTCCGCCAGATCCGGCCCCACCCTGAAGAGATGCTTGACGAGGCGCCATGCAATCACTCTTTCAAAGAGTTTGCACACCTCGTCAAGCAACACTATGGGCCGGTAGGCGGATGGTGAGTCCGCCGGGCGCCCCTCCTTCCGGATGAGAACCAGTTTCCCCGTCTTCCACAATTTCGGAAACTGGCCCTGCTCGAGACATGCGCTGAACAACCCTCTTAGTCGGGGCTCAAGAGCCGGCGCCTCATCATCTAGAGCCAGGACCCACGCTCGGCCTGGGATGCCATCGGGTCCTGGGGCGGTGCTTTTAGCTTTTAGCCGTTGCACCGCCAGCGCTAGTTCTGCCCAAGTGACCTCAGGCACGTCGTCACCATCCACGTTAGGCGCCTCAGGCGTAACAGGCGGAGCAATCTGTGGTGGAGTGTGTTCCACCACTCTCGATGGAAACAGGGCGCCGACGACTCCCTCAAGCAGCTCTGGCTGAAGACACCGGGTCAACGGTGGAGCCCATGGGCGCATCTTGCCCCTCACCATGCGATAAGGGCGCCCCATGGATCCCGCTCCAGTGTCTCCAGCAGCTCGCGGCGGGCCTCAGCCTTGGCCCGCTTTATGGCTGCCTGTAGGGTTCTCTTGGCATTCCTGTATTCCACCAACAACTCCACCTCTCGGGCTGCCGCATCTGCGGAGCGGCGACGCCTCCTACGGAGCCTGGACCACCGACGGCGCGTGGTCACGCAGGCTTGTCGCAGCCCTGCGATCTCCGGCGACCACCAGTAGACCCGGCGCCTCGCAGTATTGGGCTTAACCCTAGGCATCGCCGCATCGCAGACACGGGTCATAGCCTCCCGAAACCATTGTGCCTCAGCATCCACATCAACAGGCCCATCCGGCGCAGGGGCCCAGGCCTGTACGATGGCGGCTTCCAGGAGGAGCTCCCGATTTAAACGCTTGAGCGCCCAACGTGGCTCTGGTGAAGCCGGTATGGCCGGCGCGTCATCCGTGGGAGCGGAGACATCAAACCGAATGTATCGGTGATCCGAACCAGTCTCCTCCCCCACCACGACGCGCCAGTCCTGAACCCGGCGTGCCAGCGAAGGGCACGCGAACGAAATGTCCACGATTGAACTGCTCCTCGCTGTCACGAACGTGGGCACGGCCCGCTGATTTAGGAGAACTAGGCCAAGTCTCTCGGCCCAGTTCTCCAGCGCTCTGCCTCTCTGGTTCGTGCGCCGGGAACCCCAAGCCTCTGACCAGGCGTTGAAGTCCCCGACCACAAGAACCGGGTGAGGGCGACAGGCATCGACGGCGACGGCCAACTGAGCGAGCCATTGCTCATACTCAGGTATGTCTCGGTTCGGCGTGAAATAAGCGGCCACGACCGCTATATCCCCAACCACCGCCGCTATGCAACCCCGTTCCCTTGCAACTACGGCAAAAGGAGGGGTGCCAGCGGCGGTGACTGTGTCTGGTTACCCTAGTATAGCCTCGCCTACAATAATTATAAATAGGCAGGTGTGGTAGTAATGTTTATTACAATATTTGAATTTTTTTTAACAACTAGAAGTATGCAGGAAGACTGCACTACATTTCATAGAAAATAATTACAACTAACCTGAAATTATGTTGTTCTGTCAAAATGTTTAGCAGTTGTGATGTAATTTTCGTCATCGCTGCCACTCCAGCAGTGTAACCTATCCCCGATAAAATATCCGGGCTGAACACTTTGGGTCTCTCTACAATCTTAAAATTATTTAAATAATTTAAAATGAAAGAAATAGAATATTCTAAATGTCTGAATACTGTTTAGGGTTGTTTGTTTTCCTATGCAACATCAACTGAAGTAATATTTACTTAGGCCAAGAAAAAAAGGCATTAAAATTTTCACCATTTTCGCTTATCAGTTTGAGGGTTTCGGTTGTAACTATTTCAAATAACTAACTTCAAATAATTAAATACACTCGCAAATAGATTCTTGATGTAAAAGAGGACAGAAACTAACCACTGATATCGCACGGAGGGTTAAATTATGGAAATCCCAGCGGTCGTAGTATTTGTATCCATTTAGCATAATATCCAACCCTGAAATATTTAAATAGTATCAACATAAAATACAAGTTTAGTATTTGAGAGCGGTATTTTATAATCACATTATTGTCTGTCTCTAGTGGCCGTAAGTGAACTATAACGGTCTTATTATAAAAAATCCAGAAAGTGCTGGTTTAAACCAGGACTTAAAAGTCCAGGTTTGTTACGGTATCATAATTAGTTCCATTGTTTAGACCTGACATTATTACAAAACTAAAATAAATCGTGGACTAGCTCGTACTGCGATTTAGTCCTTGGATCAAAATAACAACCACAGGCTATATTAAAAAGATCCATTCTATCTGAAATCATTCAATTATAAGGTTTCGTTTCCTGCAGAGTTGATATTTTCTTAAAATATAATGTTAAATAAATAACTTTTTGAGGGCTATTTATTATTTTAATATATTGTAAGTAACAGCTTCTTTTAAGTTTTAGCCCTAGCTACTTAGATAAAATTTATTTGTGCTTTAATATCTTTTTTAGTCGGTACAAGCATCAACTTAGGACACAAAAGTATAACGTAACGTTACGGGCAATAGGAGACGTAAACGAAGTTGCGTGGGTTAGCTAGTTATACATAATACCAATGGGTATTTAAGGGAGATTTACACACATACACAATAATATTAAATTAAGGAATTCAGGCACTATATTTATGAGCTTATATTTATTTTCAGATCTTACAGCAAAATTGAAAATGTTATTTCCTAACAAGAGCAACATAAGGTTGACTGAAATGTTATTGATAAATTTTATACAAGTAATTAAACTATTTAATTTAGGGTAATTTTTTTATTATATTATTTAAAAGTAAAGTAAATATTTCATAAAAAGTGTCTTTCAATGAATTGCCGGCTTCTGATATTTCCACGTACATAGTTTTCCACTGGTAAAACTACTGCTTCAGACGTTTGTGTGTTAGCTTCATTGTCATCAAACCCACTATGAGATACATCTTCCTTCACATCTATGGCAATATTGTGCAATACAGCACATGCCACAATCGTTTTTCTTGCAGTTTCAATGTTGCAATAAAGGCCTCTTAATAAACAGCGGAACCTCTGTTTCCACAACCCAAAACATCTTTCCACTGTATTTCTGGTGCTAACGTGAGCGCTGTTGTATCTTTCCTCTTGACGTGTTGAAGTGTTCAGTACTGGAGTCAACAAATATGGTGTGCAAGCATAGCCACTGTCTCCGAGGAATATGCCTGAGAATGCACCAGCCTCAAATCGCTGCTTCAAACGACTTTCTCTAAATATGCGTGAGTAATGTACACTCCCACGCCACCTCGTTACAATATTCATAATTTTTAAATCTGCATTGCAAACTACCTGGAACAATAGTTACATATTTTAGTATTTCATACTCACATAAATAAGCATGACAAAATTCACTATCAGTGCGTATTATAGAACAAAGTCACTTGACACTTGTGTTTTATCCGCACACCCCTTCTAAAATACTAGATTTTCATAGTGGTTTAAATATTATTTTTAAAAGAAAGTTTTGTAGGCACAAAATATCCTAATTATACTTTGCCACAGCATGCATATTCCATGCAAAGCCAGGGCAGGTTTTTATTATTATTTATTGTATAGTACATTACACATGGACACCCTGAATCCTGTGGTAGGTAAGACTACTTTTCAATACTATAATCCTGACTGGCAAAAGATTGCAACCAATGTTTTGATAAATGCAATATAAGCTTTGAATCTACTTACTTCATGTCGAGCCGCGCTTCGTAATGCGCTAATCACTTGTATTTCGGGAGGCACAGGGCATCCTCGAGCATCTTTCGTTAAATCATTTCTTATTAAGTCCACTATTTTCATTGTATATCGTTTAGTAAACCTATACTTTTGCTTGAAATCTTCATCGGTTAATTCGACGAAGGGATTAACTCTAACACGATTTCTGTGGTGTTGGCGTGGCGTTTCCAATAACTTGTAATAACTAAATAACTTCCCGTATATTCAAATTTCTTTATGTAAATAACTACAAAAATACAACGATATTCACAATGACAATAGAATTTTGACGTTTGTGATTTAGACCACAGTTAAACTAGGGGTCTCTGAGGTTTAACTTTGCCACCATAGATGCTCCGTGGTTTAGCGTTAGTCTATGTTTTGTAATACGGATTTTGTTTGGTACTTGGATTAAAGGTGTTAAAAACCTATTACTAACGTTAGTCTACGTTTTGTAATAAGACGGTAACTGTCTACAAACAGATCTTATATAATGTATGTAAATTAATATCTATTTAAGAATGCTAAATACTTGACTAAGTTTAAATTGACGTAACTAATAAAGATTTTGCCGAAGATAAAGAAACCCAATTTTTGTTTCACAAACACTTTCTTAAACCCAATTTTTGATTCCATGTGAAAATAAATCGCTCTCAGACATTAGCTGTTTAAAACTTAGTTGTCTCTCTCTGGTAAATCTTGTCTTGTGTGTAAAGTATATCTTAAAAAAATATGTCATAAGTTTTTTTAATTGCTTTGGATTCGATAAAATGTAAGCAGTGCGAAATGATGTGAAATTAAACTTTAGTGTATTGGTTGTCAAAATATCACTATCACTGTATGGGGTGTAGTGGGGTTTCTAGTAGTGCTACCTTTTGTGAACTATTGGTCGACACAGCATTGATGTGTATAGTTCCCATCTGACTACGGACTCGCCACAATCTCTTTATCAGTGGCTCCTAGTAGCTGTCGTGTACGCAGCGGCCACACCCTGGTAAACCGCGTCGATCCGCGGGCTAAACCTGATGAAGGGCACTATTGCCAGCAACGCTGGTAGTAGTTCTACGGATGATCCTCCGTTAGTACACAAAGTCTGTATCGGTATGGAGGGCGGTCACCGTCGATATGGCAACTGATCCCGGTCTTTCGGTACAGCATGGCCTTTGTGATATGCCATAAAGGGTGCATGTTAGGATCTACAAACAGCATGCGGCCAGTCACTGCATCCCTCTCTTTTGACTGGTTGTATCGGTCGCCGCTCCACTAGTCGCTTGAAGTGAGGGACGAGAGGGTGGATCTGCAGCTGCGCAACTGCTTATCCACCGAAATATATTCACGCGCTGATGACCCTTGGTAAACTTACTGGACGCTGATCTAAAGCCCTACGGCGATGGAGCATTGGTGGGAGGTTCTGGATTGGTGAGTCTGGTGCCTAGCTGATTCTCTGCACGTAGGCGGTCAGATGAGAGTGGTCGCTCTTGGAATCGATTTGGGACGGGATGACAAGTTCGGCAGCACATCTGGCGACAAAGCAGCCCTATTTAGGATCGCTCTGCTTTCCTCATTTTGGGGAGGGGCCTAGAAAAGGTGGCCTAGACATAGTCCGTCCCACTTTAAACTCTGTGTCTAACCGCAGTCACAGAGCACCATTATTTGCGGTCGAACGAAACACAATAGTAATACAAAAACCCTTTATATAGCTACCTGGAATGTCAGAACCCTAAGAGACCATGAGAATAACCAATGTCCTGAACGAAAAACAGCCATCATTGCTAGGGAGCTCTCTAGATATAATGTTGACATTGCAGCAATTAGTGAGACACATTTGGCGGATAGTGGAGAACTGATTGAGGAGTTGGGAGGTTATACATATTACTGGATGGGCAAACCTGCCTCAGAAAGATCATTGAATGGGGTAGGATTTGCGATTAGGAACTCGCTTGTGAAGACCCTTAGAGAACTGCCTAAAGGAATCAATGACAGACTTATGACATTGCGAATCCACACAACCAAAGGCAAATACCTACACCTTATAAGCGCATATGCCCCCACCCTTACCTCGACAGATGAAGATAAGAACAAGTTCTATAATGACCTACGCTCAGTCTTGCTAAATATTCCGCCCAGGGACCAGTTGATCTTGCTCGGAGATTTTAATGCTCGTGTTGGAACTGAGTATGAAGCCTGGAGTGATGTCTTGGGACGCCATGGAGTTGGTAAATGCAATGACAACGGAACAGCATTACTCACTTTATGTGCCGAATTTAACCTAAGTATAACAAACACTTTCTTTAGGATCCCAGAAAAGCATAAAACATCTTGGATGCACCCCCGCTCCAAACATTGGCATCTGCTTGACTATATTATAGTCCGTAGAAAAGACCTTAAGGATGTTCTAATTACAAGGGTAATGCGCGGAGCTGAGGGTTGGACTGATCATCGGCTTGTAAGATCTAAAATAAAACTCAGATATAAACCATCACGTAGAGCTGAGCACAAAATTCCAACGAAATTGGCTACAAAGAGGCTAATACATTGCAATGATACCAGACGGGAACTTGATGCTGAGTTTGGAGCTGCAGTCCTTCATCCGGGGGGTACGTCGGTCAATGAAGCATGGCGTGACTATGCGCGTACACTTCATAATACTGCTCAAAAAGTTGTCGGCAGATTGCAAAAGAAGAACCAAGATTGGTTTGATGAAGGGGATGGAGAATTGCGAATACTTTTTGACAACGCTAGACAAGCCTTACGAAACGTGACTGATGTTGTGACTCGCAGGGCCATAAATCAGGAACTCAAGGCAAAAACACGTGAACTTAAAAACCGTTGGTGGACTACAAAAGCCGTCGAACTTCAACATCTGGCGGATAGTAACCAAATCGGAAGCTTCTATGAAAGCTTGCGAACTGTCCTGGGACCTAAAAGAAGGTTGGCAGCCCCTATCTACTCTCGTGACCGATTGCAACGTTTGACGGACCCAAAAGAAGTTCTTCTAAGGTGGGCTGAACACTTCAATGAGGTACTAAATCCACAAACTCAAGGCGTAGATCTTGCCTATATAAGCTCACTGAACACTATGCCAACAGCATCGGAACTGGACAACCCCCCGTCGTACGAAGAATTTACACAAGCGGTGCTTAAAATCAAAAATAATAAAACACCTGGATCGGATAGCCTTCCCGCAGAAATATACAAATATGGCGGTCCTAATATTAACAGAAGGTTATTTGAACTGATTTTGCGAGTTTGGGAGTCCAGGGAAATACCGCAGGACTGGAGAAATGCTTCTATATGCAAACTGTACAAGGGCAAGGGCGATCTCTCAGATTGTGGCTCGTACAGAGGCATATCTCTCCTATGTGCAGCTGGAAAAGTCTTGGCTCATATCATAAATAAGCGCCTTAGCTCTCTCGCAGAACGAATCCTTCCCGAAAGTCAATGTGGCTTTCGACCTCAAAGGGGCACGGTGGATGCTATTTTCGTACTAAAACAACTGCAAGAGAAAAGTCTGGAGCAACACCGTGACCTCTATATGTGTTTTGTCGATTTAGAGAAAGCCTTCGACAGAGTACCAAGGGCCGCACTGTGGACGGTTCTAGAGAGAGTCGGATGTCCTGAGAAATTCGTAGATCTCATTCGCCAATTCCATGATGGAATGATGGCTCGCGTGCAGCATGACAACAACTTCACTAGCGAATTTCCAGTGACTAGTGGCGTTAAGCAGGGATGCGTAATGGCTCCCACACTCTTCGCAATCTATTTTGCCGCTGTGATGAATGACGCGTTACAGAAGTGCAATGATCAGATCACGTTAAATGTTCGCTCCGACAAGAGTGTATTCAATCTGTCCCGTTTTAGAGCAAAACGTAAGGTTTTAGAACATAAAATTCTGGAGACTCTGTATGCCGATGACGTTTGCCTCATGGCAGACTCTGTGGAAAGTCTACAGCAATATTTAAACCACCTTGACAACTCGTGTCGGAAATTCGGCCTGGTGATAAGTGTATCGAAAACCCAGATACTAAAACAACCCGCTAGAGGCACGCCTGCGAGCAATGTGCCACTTATGCTGGGCAGTCACCAATTGCAGGAGGTACCAACGTTTCGATACCTGGGATGTATGATCCGTAGCGATAACCGGTTGGAATCTGAGATGGCTGCGCGTATTGCCAGAGCTGCTGCCGCTTTTGGTGGCCTCAGTCATAGGGTTTGGAACTCACATGATCTACAGCTGAAGACAAAGTTGGCTGTCTACAAAGCTATCATCTTGCCCATTCTGCTATATGCATCGGAAACCTGGGTTCTTTATAAAAATGACATCAAGCGATTAGACAGTTTCCATATGAAATGCTTAAGAGCAATTCTTCGCATCAAATGGCAGGATCGTGTATCGAACTCTGAGGTGTTGCGCCGGTCAGACATGGCTGGCATAGAATCACTCTTAATGAAGGGACAACTGCGGTGGTGCGGACATCTGATCCGTATGGAGAACCATAGGCTGCCTAAAGCAGTATTTTACGCGGAGCTCCAGCAGGGCAAGCGTAAAATTGGTGGACAGTATTTGCGGTACAAAGATGTGATCAAGAGACATTTGTCTGACTGCAGCATACCTGTGGAAGATTGGGAGAGGCTGTCGCTGGATCGGTCCGAGTGGAGACGACGGGTCAAAGTCGGAACTACCAAGTTTGAGCAAAATCGTCTAGTAGATCTTGATGCGAGACGGCACTTGCGAAAGACTCGACCGAAGCCTCTCTACAATTATACACACAATGAAAGCGGACAGCTTTGCTGTGTTGCCTGTAACCGCACGTTTAGGACTAAATTTGGTTTTGCCAGTCACATCCGTGCACACGCCAGAGGAAAACCATAGGGTCGCCGTCGGCGGATTCGTCGAGGAGGACATCATCATCACTATAACTCAAGGTTTATACGAATGGGAACCTTTTAGAATCGAGCTGAAATGTCGTGATAAAACTCTTACAAACAAATAAAAATTTGTATTTGGATCATTTAATTTTAGTTAATTTTCTGTATCTTTATCAAAGTACTTAATAATATATTTTAATTCTTTTTGGACAATTTTTAAAAACTTTAGAAGCATACTTTTATAAGAAACATAAGTATATCTATTTAAATATTTTTTCAAAATGGTTTTATTACGATAGATGATTATTTATTACTATTACAATACAATGTAATACAATAGCTTGTTTAATTACGCACGAATATTCCAAGGTGTAATAGAGATTGCAATGAGTTCACAATCGCACAATCTGATGCTAGCATAGGAAACGTCAGTTTAGCATTAATGTTAAGAATTATACGTACTTGTGGCAATAATAAATCATTTGCACAGTCATATTGATACGTGCCGGACATAGGTATCTTATAAAGGAGGTTTTTGCCTACGAGTTTGCTCTAAGTTGTACTGCGTTTTGGTCCCTTAGTCGCCTCTTACGAAACACGTGAAATGAATACTGGTGCAGGTGGCGAAATTTCATGTTCTTATTCGTCATCATACGGAGCATACTATAATAACATAGTAACACATAAGAACCTGTATCTGAACTCCATACACCCAAAACAGCTTGCTCCAAAGGATTACTTTGTTTCCTTCCAAAATTATATACATCGACCAGTGTGTAGTTGTTGTCAAAACCTGAAAGTGAACAAATGCCTTACTCTTTTAAATATAATCGTGTATAGTAATTACACTAACAGGTAAAATCCTATCACTTGTTTTCTTATCTTTTCTAACCTTTACCAATTTCCTAAAATCTCTAATTCAGTATTCCAACTTTTAGCTTTGGTAAAAACTTTGTTGTTTGTCAATTGGATAGCAGTTGGTTTATGATCATATATTAATTACCAATATTTGCAACGACGGCGATATCAGCATCAATACTCAGATTAACCGATGAAAATGTATTGTCAATATATTCACTTAAATTAGCGTCGTCAATGAAATTGGTGAAAATAAGCCAAGCGTGAACACCAGTAAATAATTTGTTTCTTGAGGCCTGAAAAAATGATAGTATTTTAGATATCTATAATCACATTAGAATCTTCAATTCTTTGGAATTCTAGTTATATTTTAGTTAGACATAGAAAAACTATTGGAGACCTATTTTTGGTACAAATGAGAGAAATCGACATGAGCGATACCGTCGAATTCCAAAAAATCAGTGATAAGCAATTGAGGCAAGTTACTGGAAACCCCGAAACTCCCCTCCACCGGGTTTCAGGGGGAGTTATAAAAAAGCGGTAACGCGGCTCTTATCGGAAGTTCCTTACCACCAGTTTACCAGTTTGCTCATTTGATCCCCCTGGTTAATAAAAACTAGCAGTAAATATAATATTAAACCCAATATTATTAAGAAGGAAGATATAAATTTATACACGGTCCAGCAGTTCTGTAGATCATAATTATTTATATTATATTGCCCGTTGTTTAAGTTTGGAAAGCTAACGGGTACTATAAATACGAACCTGGTCAATGACATGCTGTGTGTTGACACAATTGCCATCCAGCACGGCGCCAACGGGTACGGTGTAGTGATGCAGTAAGCGCTTCAGATCAATATTCATGTCCTCGTCAATACGGCCCACCGATATTCGGATGTCCTGTTTTGTTAATTCGTATGCGAGATAGGTGCTGTCTGTGATGTCGATTATTATGTTTATTTAATCAAATTTGACGTAAAAACATAGGTTTTGATTCTATCAAAATCAATTTATTTAGTACTTAAGTATTAAGTAACTGTTTTCATTATTATTCATAAGTAAAACACTGTTAATAGAAACAAGATAAAACTTTTGAGTCGTTTATTGAATTTTGTTTTTTATTGAGACATATTAAAACGTAGTGTATTTAAGTACATCTGAAATTATTTTAATCAATCAAGTCATGACTAAAAATAAGAGTAAATTCAAATTGAATTGATTTAAAAAAACATATTTCTCGTTTGAACTAGTGCCATTTGATTCATTATCATCAACAAGTTCCATCTATTTATAACGTCAAATCCACATAAGCCCATTTCAATTTTACTCTTACAAGGAGAGCAAATGTGGATGAAAATTTAAGTGACTTCTAACTTAGAGAAATAAATGTTTAACGAGAGCGCGAATCTTAAACCACACACACATGTTAAAGTACTTACAGTAATTACTCTCACACTTAAAATAGGAGACGTATTTGATATTCTTAAAGACCATATAGTCAATGGTAATGTTAACTAAATTATAGTTAAAACCGAATGCAGAGACAAAAACAATGTTCAAGAAAATGAGTAAAATCATTTTGCAAAACGTCTCAGCGCCGCGATCGCAAATTCGATGTGGGCGATTGACGATTTGATGGGTAAACTCGATCGCGCCAAAGTAATGGCCAGCATTTTAACTGCCAATCATACGTCTACAGTGATTGTATTCTTCATAATTTTTGATGGCATGAATAATTTTTTGCTATTAGCTGTGGAAATCTCCATGTCATTCATAAAAAAGGTTGAAAATTTATTTGCAAATTATTTAAAGATAGTGAATAAAATAACGCTTACAATCCCAGACAGTTTAAAGTCAGTTATCTAATTACCCTCATCAAATTACAATCATCAAGAAAAATTAAACTACAACAAAAACCTGGTCATCTTAGACAACTATTTTAATTCGTGCTGTCGTGTTTCGTTTGTGAGTTCGAGACCAGAGGTCCAATGATGCAAAAGCATTACTAGGCCGCCATAGTGTGGTCACTGTGCAATGCTGCGATGTCTGCATTCGCAATGAGTATGGTGACCACCACTCTTGGATTCTGCTTATGCTTTCCATCAGGCAGAGTAGAGTCATTTTGGCAGGGCGATACATAAAAAAAGAGTATAGTGAAATAAGTAAATTCTTGAGAGATTATATTTATGGATAAATAATTAACTTCAAAATTGAATATTAGGCAAGCATCAGTAAAACCAAGCTCTCAGGATCACAGTCTAATGTTATTTTGATTATCAATAACTCTTATTTATATAAATATACTTAATGCAACGTAAGAACTTACTTTATGTATTTGTCATTACATGACTGTTCGGCAAATTCGAGTCCTCTAATTGTATTCATAATACGAGTATACATTTACAAATATAATACAAATAATGTTTGTTTTTTTTTTCAAAAAATATTATTGTTCTAAAAATTAAACAAGTGACGGAAGCTGTCACTTTCCCCATGTTGCTTTCAAACATGCTCATTGACCGCTTTGGACAATATTGCAAAATATATCAAACAATTTTGAATAACTCTTTCACTGTTTCATTGTGTAAACTAGCATATAATGTAAGCGTCTTTAGTACATGTATTTTAATAGCAGGTAAAACAGACTCCCCTTTAGAGTACTTTTTAACCTTATAAATCTTTGTGTTCTCAGAATAACAGAGATAATTATGTTTACATATTTCGACCGTCTCTATAGCAACTGGGTTAATTCAAAAATTACAAAACTTTCGTCTCATTTACTTTTATTGCGTTATATTCTTGAGATAGACTTCAATTTATCTGAATATGTTTTGAATTGCTGCCTGGAGAGATATGTAATTACACATACAGACGCTTGGGAGAACAAAATTAGCTCAAGTTCTAGGAAAGAAAATTTGTACGAAAATTTTTGAAAATTAAATTAGTCGTGTCTAAAATATTCCAGTTCTGAGTGGTTCTGAGTTTGATAACATTTATTGCTGGGTATATGTTATATATACTTTCTATACTTTAGCTCTTGGTATAGTGGGCCAAATGAGCCGATAATAATTCACCTGATGGTTACGACTACCGCCCATGGACATGTGGCGACCTCCACATACAGCAACATGCTACAGCGTCATCGACCAAAAGATACACCAAACTACGGTGTGACGTCACGACACGGAGTACACAACTGTACCAATCCTGAATCGCGCAATAAGATTTCTCGCGTCAATTGACATATATACAACTTCCCAACATCAACCGTTGGGCAGTTGGCCCGCCAGGCATGATCACCTCGCCGAGTCGGAGAATCCTCCCTTTGTGTTGGAGGGACATAAAACCCGTTCCTCCACAGACACTTCTTCTGAATTCTTTAAAAAAATAACTGATAAAAGTGTCTGTATAATTTTACGAAATTATCAGTGTATTTACATATATTTTTTAAAGTATTGTATAATGGTTAATTTTTATAAGTACTGACGATAAATACACTTCTATCACCGTCATTTATTTTTCGAAATACAATACTTTGTAATGAGGAGATTTTTTGCAGTACATATTAGTAACTTAAAGAGAAAAGAAAGTCAAAAAACTATTTATGGAAAAATAATTCATGAAATGCATTTATTGTGGTACTCAAGTGTCCATTGTGCAAACAGCCTACCCGTTGTTATTATACAATTCAGTTTGCGGAAACAGTTGCGATTATACAAATTGGCTCAATTACGGCGTCGTATGAATATTAAACCCTTCGACCTTTTAGCCCCGGCCAGGTAATGCGATGCTTGTTGCTTTTATATCTTTATTGAATTATTGATAACGGTCCAAATTATCGTTATTAATGAGACCACAATCCTCCAATTTGTCGCTTCTGAAGGTGAGTTCAAGAGAAATATTTTAGATTTAATGTTATAACAATATAATTATATTTCTCGAACAAAATCTTTGGGAACCGATTCTTATACAGACCTTAAAGTGATGCCACGGTACAAACAATATAGTTCATAAGCAATGGATTTGTCTTCAGAACAAGAAAATATGATAAAATAATTTGTGTTTACCTGTCTGAAAAGTACGACCTCAACGTGAAATTGCTCATTGAAATTATAAATAAAAAAAAAGAAAACCGACTTCCAAAAACATCCAACGAAAACTCTCTGTCAAAAAACACTTAAAAGCGTAAAATAAACTGGTTCTTCATAAATTGCCTATACCTAATTCTTTATTCATTTAAATAGTAGTATTATAATGGGTGCTAGGTACCTAAAATCTGTTTGAAGTCGGTGCCAAGTGACTATCGCTTAGACTTTTGTAATTGTTCGTTTGTATTCTTTTTGGCATAGCTTATGAAGAACCAGTTTATTTTACGCTTTTAAGTGTTTTTTGACAGAGAGTTTTCGTTGGATGTTTTTGGAAGTCGGTTTTCTTTTTTTTTATAAAAAGTTTTTATTTTACAGTTTTTAGTGCAAACAATCGTAGGTAAGTAGTAAGTTGAACTATTTAATCAAATGTCATCATCAAGAATACAAATTAAGGTACGTGTAATATTAAAATCATCCTCTAATCCCTAACTGTTGAAGAGTTTAATCTTCTATCATCAGCTCACCTAAATAGCTTGAAAGTATACGACTGAAGGTCTTTAGATACGTATGAAATTGAAAGAATTATTCTCCAATTCCTAACCGTTGAGGAGTTGTACCTTCCACCTTCCATCATCAGCTTACCTAAATAATTTGTAAGAATACGACTAAAGGTAACTTATATACATATGATATTTAAAGATTTATCTTCCAACTCCTAACCGTTAAGGAGTGGTACCTTACATCATCAGCTCATCATCATAAAATGATGACTACCAGACGCAAATACCGGTGTAACTTCAGAAAATATACGAAAAACATACTATGTGCCTATAAAAATGAGGGTTTCCCTCGATTTCCCTGGGATCCCATCATCAGATCCTGATATGCTGGCAATGGGACCACCACGGAAGCATACCCTGTCGAATACAAAAAAAAAAATTCAAAATCGGTCCACAACTGACGGAGTAATCGGGTAACATACATAAAAAAAAATAAAAAAAAAATACATACAGTGGAACATAGAACCTCCTCCTTTTTGGAAGTCGGTTAAAAAAAGGAAAAAATGTCTTGTATCACCATTAGATCGGCAGCTTCTCAGATCACTCACGTAAATGAGCTTTGATTTATAAAAGTTTATAGCATGACAGTCATTTGTTTGTACGTCGTAAAAAAGTTTTGGTGTTATAATTTGTAACAAAAATAGTAAATAGAGGAAACCTCAAATATTTCTTCTTTTTCTGTCCTTCTTGGATCATATTATATGTTTTACTGTTTCATTATAGTTATCAATCCTTATTGTCAGTACTCCCAAAGTAGCCATTGACAAAAAGTGTTATTTGCCGCCTGAAGCATAAACATCTTCAACAATATTAATAATTAACAAATTGTTCATTAGAAGTTCTTGTTACGATTATCACAAAAGACAACGAGACTAAAATGTTAATCAAGCGTAACTATAAGCGCGAGCGATGACCCGACGAACTGTCGGGAACCGACCGTGAATAATTCAATAAAACTTAAAATTGTATCCATTTTTGCCGGAGTGGGCCTAAGAGTGTCTCGTTAACTGGCTTACTTAGCCCATTACGGGGGAATTATTGAAAGAAATTGTTCCCCCCGGGAATCTGGGCAGAAACAAGCAAACATAGGCTTAAAAGTTAACAAATCTTGTTGAAATTAAAACGATTTTCCTTTGTTTGGTTTAGAGAAAAATGATCTGACTTTTTATGGTTTTACCTCTAATAATGTAGCCCGTATTGCTCCATTAGCTTCTAATTAGGAGTGAACGTATCTTTTATTTAAGTAAGAATTCATATTCGTTTGGATTTATGCTTAATTGAGAGTTACAAGGCGTAAAGCGAAAGCTAATTAAAGAGAGGTAGATGTGAATGCAGAAGATGGCAGCGTGATATAACAAACGATTTCGTATTGTATGTTTGTATACTTGAGCCACTTGTAGCTGCAGGCGATGCTTTCGTGCTTAACTCATTGGGAGATTTAGGTAATTTGTTTTATTTGTACATTTTAGTATTGTACATTTAAGTATTGTCATTTTTTTTTTCAATTCAGAAGTAAGTATTTAAATTACATTTTTAAGGTTAAACCTCCTTTTTTCCCTGTGCGGGAAGCGCCCCAGGAGAGTTCTAAACCTTTATCGGTTCTGCTGCACCATCTCTTTCGCAGACACAACTTCCAGAGTTTCGCGCGCTCTCGCCCCGTAATATGGCCGCAATCATGGAACAGAGCGAGAGAATCCCCACTCTGCTTTCCGTCACGAGATCACGCTTTGGTTGCCCCCACGCCAAACATTCTGCCAGAGTGTGGAGCGCCGTGCCCATGTTCCGGTCATCGCAGTGAAGGCACTCAGGCATTGGCTCCTTGTGGCTGAGACATAGGTGATCTCCGAAGCATCTTTTTTAAATGATTACCTGCGGTAGCCCGTATGAGAGGAACCCATGATGCCTCTTCAGCCAATTCTCAATAACGCCTATCGCCGCAATGACGGCTTGCCCAAGGTACACCACGTACGAATATAACATGAAGTATTAGTATAGTATAGTTATAAAAACTGGCCACAAAGCAACAAGAATTTAACATAATCATCGCTAAGCGTTCAATAAAAAAAAACACAGACTTAAGTTTCAATCAGCTAAAGACCATTGAATTATAGAGAAACGATCCCACTTACAATAGAGTAAGTAATTCCTAACAGAAATGGTTCTTGTACATAATAATATTATAATACGCATACTTAACCAATTAAGCAGCTTTCGATTAAGATGGAACTAAGTCACTCATGCTCATAAGAATCAATTCATGTACTAGCTCTTAATCTATATATTGAAACTACAAGTGCTCGCCACAGACTACAAATTTATTAATTACCACCCGTATAAACTTATACATAGATTGACATATGTCCTAATAGATGTTGCCATAAGTACATATATTATTTTGATACATATTTAACATACTCCCATATCAAAATAATTGACACACATATATTGAAAAGGAAAAAACTAAACCTTAGTAACACAGTACAATAAACAAATTCAGATAGGAGTGACACCTAACTGTTCAACAAAATTTTTATGTTTTTGGCAACTTAAACTTTTTGTAAATATATCTGCAGGCATATGATTTGTATTTAAATACTCTAATTTAATAAAATTATTTTCAACTGCTGTTCTGACAAAATGAAATCTTACATCAATATGCTTGCTTCTTTTATGGAACACTGAATGTTTAGCTAACAATTGTGCACTCTGGTTGTCATTATATAATAATACAGGTGACTCATTTCTACATTTTAATTCTAATAACAAGTTTTTAAAGTAAATTGCTTCCTTACTTGCCTCACATATAGCCATATATTCAGCTTCTGTGCTAGACAAAGCTATTGTTAATTGCTTCTTACATTCAAATGAAATTAAACTACCAGACATTTTAAACATAAATCCTGTATAAGACTTACGGTCGACACAATCTGATGCCCAATCAGCATCTGCATAACCAATTAAGTCTAAATCATCTTTAACATATTTTAAACCAAAATGTTTCGTTTTTTTCAAGTACTTTAGAATATGTTTTACATGTTTCCAATGAGTTTCATTATAATTATTATTGAATTGGCTAAGGTAACAAACTGCATAAAATATATCAGGACGAGTCAACATTGATAAATAAAGCAAACTTCCTATTAACTGCTGGTAGGGATACTGGTTAGAACAATTATCACCCTTTTTAAGCTTTAAATTTACTTCCATTGGTGTACTGACCGGGTTACAATCTTTCACATTAAATTTATTTAACAAATTATCCACAAATTGTTCCTGGTCTACAAAAACCTTCTTCTGACTCTCATACCTAAGCACTGTCTAATATCTCCCAAGTCTTTTAACTTAAATTTAGATTTCAATTCAATTTTAAGACATTCTGTTTCTTTTTTACAATCAGAAAAAACAAAAAAATCATCTACGAACAAAGCTATATATGTTCTGGCAGTATTAGTATGTTTTATGAATAAACAAGGTTCGTATATTGACTTATTATATCCTAAGGCCTGTAAACAATCATCTACTCGTTTATACCATGCCCTAGCCGACTGCTTCAATCCGTAGATAGCACGCTTTAATTTTAATACCTTGTTTTCCCTATCATGACATTCAAAATTGTCAGGTAAGTTCATAAATACATTTTCATTTAAGTGACCATTCAAAAATGCTGTGGTGACATCAAGGTGAGTTATATCTAGGTTATATTTAACACTCAATGCAAACAATAATCGTATTGTCGAATGACGGACCACTGGTGAGAATGTTTCTGTATAATCTATTCCTGCTCTTTGAGTAAAACCCTTAGCAACTAGCCGAGCACGATATCTCACATTATTTTCACAGTCAACCTTCTTTTTAAAAACCCACTTACACTTCACCACTGTAGATTGCTTTGGCCTATCCACCACATCCCAAGCATCATTTTCTTCAAATGATTTTAATTCCTCCTGCATAGCTTTACACCAGTCCTTTGATTCTGGTCCATTTATGGCTTCTTCATATGTTATCAACTGGTCTGTACATAGATTTATGTCTGTTTCAAAACACACATTGCTGTAGCCATACCTATTAGGCTTTTTTCTGTCTCTAACAGCCTTATCTGGTTTCTCAATTTGTAAATTTTTTAACTCCCTTGCTGGTACACTGTCATAAAATTCATCTGAACTACTGTGTGGGTTTGATTCTTCTATGTAAGTACTGTCATTATTATTACACTTCACTGTGCAAACTCAAACTCAAACTCAAAAATATTTTATTCAGATAGGCACTTATTTTACAGGCACTTATGAATAGTCAATATTTAATATTAAAAAATCGAGTGATTCTACTCGCCAGTTCCAAGTGCAGCCTACCCTTCATGGCTTCTTCTGGCAAGAAACTCCATTGTTGCTCCTTTTAAAAAATAATAATACGTTTTACAATATTTTTTTCACTAAGAGACTTGAATGAGAACGAAGTCGACCAAAGAAAACAAAATAAAAGGTTTGGAGTCATTGCTGCACAGCCATGAGCTAACCAATCATGCGCCGTTCTTACTGATAGCTGTAAGATTCTTACATTGTTATATTGTGACATTGTATTGTTATATTGAGAGGACCACTTATGGAAAATAAAATCCAAATAGCACTTTCACTTACAGTCAAATTTAAAAAGATGTAATATGTCCAAATATAAAATAATCAATAAATGTCACAAATGTAAAATAGAGTAAGACGCATGGATCAGCCATCGACCTATTCAACCATAGTTGAGCTGCGTACTCAGGCCGCACGGCAAATCCTCAGGTCAATATCAAAGAAATTAATAATTAATAATAATCATAGTCGACAAGGTGCTCATACAATAACAAGTGCGTATTTAATAAATTGGGAAACATTGTTAGATAAGTACCAAGGTACCATCATGTATTCATTTACATTATCCAAGTATGTGTATGTTTTCATTTATAAGTTGCAACTAAAACAACTTGTATTTAAGAAAAAAAAAGAAAGATGAAAATTAAGTAGAATTGATACAAGAAAGAGATAAAATAAAGGAAAATTTAAACAAGAACAAACTAATTAAGAGAAAAAGGAAATTATTAAAGAAAATTATACAGAAAATAGTTACAAACAAATCTTAACTTAATTAAATGTCGGAATTAGATGTCGCTAGGTTAAAGTATACAAACAATTCATACCGGAGTACCAACATGTCAAAATTTATACATTATTCAAAAAAAAAAAAAAAACTCAATTTCAAGACGAAGTTAGTGTGTATATTATAACATTAATAACACCTTAAACCCATGACTCTTTGTCGTTCAGATAATCGCCAATCGTATAGTAGACTTTTCTAATAAGGTGATTTTTTACAGTACGCTTGAATTTATCTATAGGAAGGTCAATTACATATGTAGGAATTTTATTATAAAGACGTATACCAAGACCTTCGAACGAGTTGTGTACCTTATGTAAACGATGATTGGTACCAACGAGTTTAGACTTATTTCTTGTATTAATATTGTGTACATCACTGTTTTTCTTATAGTCATTAATGTTTTGCCTAACAAACATAACATTTGCAAATATGTACTGTGATACAACAGTTAAAATACCTATATCTTTAAACAACTCTCGAAGAGAGACTCTAGCACCTAAATTGTATATTGAGCGGATGGCTCGTTTTTGTAGAATAAAAATCGTTTCAATATCAGCCGCCTTGCCCCAGAGTAGTATACCATAGGACATGACGCTGTGAAAGTAGCTAAAATAAACTAGCCTAGCTGTGTCCGTATCAGTGAGCTGACGTATCTTCCATACTGCATAAGCTGCCGAACTAAGTCTACCTGCAAGGCTATCTATCTGGGCTCCCCACTGTAGTTTGCTGTCTAATGTAATTCCCAAGAAAACTGTTGAGTCTACAATACTTATGATTTCACTATTTAGAGTTAGATTAGTGCCTAGCTGTTTTACATTTGGCAAGTAAATCTCACACACTTTGTTTTATTTGAGTTAAGTAGGTGATTATTTGTTGTAAACCAAATCAATACATCATTTAGTGCCCTATTCACATCGTCAAAAACTGTTTGCTTACGATCGACTTTAAAAAGAAGTGACGTATCATCAGCAAATAGAACTATATCACAGATATCTTTTAAATAATATGGTAAATCATTTATATATATGAGAAAAAGTAGAGGACCCAGTATAGAGCCCTGCGGAACGCCCATAGTAACAGGTAGTCCAGAGGACCTCGCACCATTGACATCTACGTGTTGAACTCTATCTTTCAAGTAGGAAACAATTAGTTCCAAAGCAATACCATTAACGCCATAATGCCTAAGTTTAAGAAAAAGCGTGCTATGTTCTACGCAGTCAAAAGCTTTTGAAAGATCGCAAAATACACCTATCGCATCCTGCGAATTCTCCCATGCATTAAATATATGTCTCAAAAGAGTAGCACCAGCATCAATTGTTGAACGACCCTTTGTAAAGCCATATTGTTCTTTGTGAAATAAATTATTTAGATTAAAATGGCTTTCTAGTTGGTGCCAATCGATATATCAGAATCCGAGCCATCAGAATATTTATGCTGATCAACACTGTCAGATGATGACTTGTTGTTTTCATTTATTACAGCTTGCATTTTTTCTAAATTATTCTGCTCTATGATGGTGACATCCCTGCTTGTTATAACTTTATTGGTTTTTGGATTATACAGCCGGTACCCCTTCACATTTTCAGCATACCCGACTAAGTAATGCTTTTCCGCTTTCTTATCCCACTTAAGCCTTTTTTCCTTGGGGATGTGAGCCATAACTGTGCTTCCAAACACTCTTATATGACTGACATTTGGCTTACAGCCAGTCCAAAGTTCATAGGGAGTTTTTTGGTTCAATCCTGAAGCTACAGTTCTGTTTTTTAAGTACACAGCTGTATGAACTGCTTCTGCCCAAAACTTCTTCTCAAACTTTGCATCATAAAGTAAGCATCTGGCCCGTTCCACAATAGTGCGGTTAAATCTTTCGCACATCCCGTTTTGTTCTGGGGTATAGGGATTGGTGCGCTGATGAATTATGCCACATTGTTTCAAATAATTTTTCATTTCATTTGAACAAAATTCTGTGCCATTATCTGTTCTTAAAACTTTGATACTACAATTCATCTGTTTTTCAACCATAATCTTGAAATCTTTAAAACAAGAGTAAACTTCACTTTTTTTCTGCAAAAAATAGACAAATGACATCCTGCTGTAATCATCCACAAAAAGCAAAAAGTACCTGGATGACCCAATTGACTTAGTCTCCATCGGTCCACATACATCTGCATGTATCTTCTCAAGGACACGCTCACTTCTATTATTGCTATGTGGGAATGGTAATCTGGTTTGTTTGGCTTCACAGCACACTGTACAATTGAACTTGCTGATCTCAGCCTTTTTATCAAACTTTAAACCTTCAACAGCACCATTTCTCATGTCATTCATGTCTTTGCTATTAATATGGCCAAGTCTCCTGTGCCAAATTACATTTGAGGTCGTTGTTGCTGAAGCTGCAAACAAACATGCTGACCTGGTGTTTAACTTGTAGACCCCATTCACTAACTGTGCTATGCCAATCAGTTCATTCTGCCAATTCCTGATATAACAACATTCACGCTGAAAACTGACTTTGTTACCATTCTTTATCAGCTGACTGACAGACAATAAGTTAGTGGTGAGATTGAGAATACATAACACATCTTTAACAACAACATCATATTCCTTGTTGTTCACAACAGTCGTAATCTGTGTATCTCCTGAGCACAATACTGGCATAGTTGTTTTGTTTGCAACTATGATCTCCTTTGTAGTGAGGTTATGTGACGCACTTTTCATGTTTTCTTGGCTAATCATCATATGGTTACTTGCACCGGAGTCGATGTACCATTCACTTTTTTCAAAATAGCCATTAAGAAATACTGCACTAAACGCATTTAACTTTACTTGTTTCTCGTTCAGTTGAGGACATTGGTTTTTATAGTGACCGGTCTGTTTACATTTATAGCATTTAATCACTTTGACAGGTCGTGATGACGTTTCTACAGTTTTGCCAACTTTATTAACTTTACGACGCTGCCAACCTCTAGATGATAAAAATGCGCTATCCGATTCACTGCTGCCAACATTATCACTCATGTCCAATAGTTTCGTTTTTATGACGTCAGCGGATATAGACAACCCAGAATGCTCGATCGCCATTATCATCGGCGAAAATTTGTCGGGTAGACCTGCCAACAATAACGATCCGATCCATTCTTCATTAATATCGAAGCCTGTACCTCTTAATTTTTGCGCCGTATCTATGAGCTGCGTAACGTATGCGGTCATTGACTCACTGCTTTCAAGGCGTACAGAAATTAAATGTCGTAACAAGCTAATCCTTCGTGTGAAACCTGAGTCGTCAAATAGGGTCTTGAGTTTTTTCCAAACACCCAAAACTGTTTTTTCACTCTTTATATGCACGTATAATGATGAATCTATTGTCATCACCAATTTAGCTTTCGCCTTTTGACCGTCAATAACGCTACCTGGATTGCCGCCATCGCCGGCTTCTTGCTTGCTGATGTCGACGCCTTCCAAAATCAAAAAAATTTCTGCCGCTAATGCCCACTCGTCGTAATTTTCACGACCCCTGAGTTTAGGAACATTAATAATATAACTGCCAGCTATTTCTCACTGTTTCACTATCACTTTTTAATAAAATATGCGGAACTGGGCCCATAACCTATTGAAACTACAAGTGCTCGCCACAGACTACAAATTTATTAATTACCACCCGTATAAACTTATACATAGATTGACATATGTCCTAATAGATGTTGCCATAAGTACATATATTATTTTGATACATATTTAACACTATATTACACAAGTTATTAGCAATCAGATATATATTATAGACAAGAAAAAATCATCAAGTAGTGACTAAAGTCTTGTATAATTTAAAAGATCCACAAGCCCTAATTCGTAAGCCTTTAATGAAAATGTTCTATGTTTTGATAACAGTTTCACACGGCACAACGAAAGCGCGCAACAAGGTAGATGTTCGATGTTTCTGTCGGTAGCGTTAACACGATTGCTTAGGGACCTCCATTCACACCATTGAGTAATAAAATATTTAGGAAAGCATAGCATCTAATTTTAAATACATTCTTGTAAAAATATTCAGTGTAAGAGACACTCAGCCTAATGAATCCACAAATATTTTTGCAATTTTATGAGACATGAGTTAAAGAAATGACAGCGCAGTGAAACTTTGAATGCATATGTACATCTTAATATATATATTTCTTGTGTGCGTGTGTATGTGACTGAACTCCTCCTAAACGACTGGACCAATTTTGATGAAATTTATTGTGTGTGTTCAAGGGGATCTGGGAATGGTTTAGATTCACAAAAACGACTGGACCGATTTTGATGAAATTTTTTGTGTGTGTTCAAGGGGATCTGGGAATGGTTTAGATTCACAAAAACGTAAACGATGTTACGTGGGTCATAAATATGGCGGTACGAAGTTCGCCGGATCAGCTAGTTTATTCATAAATATTCTATAACACGAGTCAAAATGTCAACTATACAACTTAAATCTTTGCAAATCTCTGTTTATCAAAACTCTGCAGAAGTACATATATGTGCATTTATATTATAATATAACTCTCGTGTGACGTTGTTGCTCACGATGAACTCCGAAAGTGTCTAACCGATTTTAATATTTTTTAAAAGTGTTTTGCTTGCGTGTCTAAGATATGACTATTAACACTACGCTTAGATTAATGGGAGTCGAGCCGCAAAGAGACTCAGTTGAAGTTGCGTGGGTCAGTTAGTTATCATAACATTTTAAGCCTAATGCGATATATCTATACATCTATTCTATACAAATAAATAAAATTGAAGTGTCTGTTTGTAATATTATAATAACCGGTTTTTACTTAATGCTTATGTATGTAATACGGTACATATACAAAAATATTTTTTTTTTAAATTTTTGTCTGTCTATCGGTCTGTCTGTCTGTGTGTTGTTTCCGGCTAACCTCTGGAACTGCTGTACCGATTTTGACGGGACTTTCACTAATAGGTAGCTGAGGATATAAGGAGTAACTTAGACTACTTTTTTTACTAGCTTCGCCTCGCGGCGTTGCCTGTGGTTATTGTTATACCGCGAGTAGCACCGCGGGGTTCAGCTAGTTTATATATGTTGGATTTCGAACGTCATTGTACTGGCAACATTTTGATTGTCTCTGGTTCGTGTTGACGTTTGACGTTTGAGGTTAAATATGTAAAAAAGGTTGGAAAGACGCGTGTTGAAATAGCCGGTGCCGTAATTTGATTGTTAATTTTGTAGTACTCGTATAGTTTCCGCGTGAGATTGATAACACTGTGAGGTTTGTTGAGCTAGGGTACTTGTGGGCTCGCCGCCCAGCGTGAGACGAGATTAATATCTAAAATTGTTGAGAAGGTGATCGGTCAGGCTAGGCTGGTGAACAGTCTGCCGTTATTTGTGATTAGACTCGCGAGAATTGTAATACGTGATAGGCGCATCCCGCGAGAACTAAAACGAGTGTATTGTAATTCGAATATCTGTGAAAAGTTGATTATTGAGATTAATTCGGATACCTTGAGAAATAACCAGCACCTGGAAGCAATGTTTGTGTGAAGACGCAGAGCAGAGAAGATTCTACCCAAGAGCTCTTGGACGCCGAGAACATGGAAGACACACACTCCAGTAAGTGCTTTAGATGAATTTAATTTAGATTAAGAACACGGTGACACAGGCCGTGGGCCATTCTTCTTGCCAGTGGTATTAGTAGTGATTGTATATCCATCCATGGGCCCGTGGGTATTATAAACTTCACAAGGTGATCACTGCCTTGGCAAGAGGACTGATCATTTTGATGGGCCCGCAATTTTTTTTTTATTTTTTTTCTTATTCTAAATATTTGTTTATTTCTAAGCTACATTGTTTTGCCATGGAACACTTCCTTCCGCACTGATGAAATATTCAGCGAACTTGTTCCTTGTTACCATAGCAGATTGAGCAGATGGTTGCAAATCCAACAAAATATTAGGTCCAAATTCTCTGCGCCAAGATCCTCCCACAATGTTATGATCCGAATCCTCTGAATCAAAGGTTCCGCGTGGGGTGTAGAGTGCTCTCGATTGCTTATTACGCCTTATAAAATTGTGTAGGTATACACAGGCCATTACGGCAACTTCAGCATTAGCAGGTTGGAGCGCAATTGCATTGCAAGATTCCGAATACGTTTTCTACAATTCTTCTCGCTCTCGAAAGCCTGTAGTTAAAAATGCGCTTTATATTTCCCACCTCATGGTAGCCTGGATATGGTTTCATCATTTTTTCGGTGAGTGCAAATGCACTGTCTCCCACGAGTACAAATGGCATGTTTGGTTCATGTCTCAATGGCTCCGGTTCTGGCCAACTAAGTTGGTTTTCATTCATAGCTTCATAAAAAGAAGTTTCTTGAAAAACTCTACTGTCAGATGACTTTCCTTTGGCACCACAGTTAGCATATATAAAATTATAATCAGCATCTACAATAGCCAAGAGGACAATGCTAAATTGTTCTTTATAGTTGTAATAATCACTACCAGAATTTGCAGGTGCCTGAATCAAAACATGCTTGCCGTCAATAGCTCCAACACAATGTGGAAAGTTCCATAGTATTTCATAATTATGAGCCTTTTCTTTCCATCCTATTTCAGTATTTGGGACCTGAAAAATATATGTAGCATAACATAACATAACATAAAAATTATTTCAGGCACAACGCCAGGACACCGATGACCAATAATCCGAGCTTTCCTCGGAAAATACTCAAGAAACTCAAAATTCCATCCAGTCGCAACCTCAGGCTCCTACCATGGAAGCATCACCGCGCCCTACCTCATCTAAATCGTTGAAAAAGAGAATGTTAACACAAGAGGATAAATTGGGAGAGGCGTTTGAAATAATGAGGTCCGCCAAAAATAAGGTGGAAGCTACCCCTGATGAGTTTGATGTGTATGGACGATATGTTGCCTCGGAGCTACGTCTCATTAAAGACGAACACTCCGCCCTCATGGCGAAATATTATATTAATAGAAGCTCGCATGGGCAAATACAAGCAAGGCTACAGTACCGCATCAACCACACCATCGGAACATCAGGACAGTGTTACAGCATCCAACGACAATCTGAATAGCATTCCACAAACAACTGTACGTGAAAATCTGGATTTTCAATTTGATAACAGCCAGGAACCATCTGATCAAGACAATATATATGTATAAAGCCAAATATAAATCAACAAGTTATTGTTAGTGTTCGGTGTAATATGCTTCCCTGGTAACAGGAACCCGCGTGAATTGGTTGCGCGCGCGTCGTTCGTTGTAAGGAGACAATATAAATGCTAATTCTCACCACGCCACCAGGCCCGGGAGTTGGCTAAATAAAGGTACGGGGAAAGCGCTGCCCTAACGAGGTTTTTTAATGACTTTGTTTAACAAACGTTATATTTCAAAGCAAACAATTATAAACCCAAATAGGATTGAGCCATATCGTTTTTTATTTGACTTTAAAGAGTATGATGTTCTCAATTAGACCGTTCGTCTTGTGTTTATTATTCTTGAAACATTTTGATAAATATTTTTTTAATCATTATTACTTTGATCGAAAGAAAACTTATATCTTAAGGTTGAAAAATAGGGATCGAAGAAAACAGTTTTTTGATATCGAATTAATGATACAAGTACAACGAACTTTTTCACATAAAGGTTAAAGTTTTACCTAATTGTAGACATAATTTTTGAATTGCAATGAAATGAAAACTTGTCAAAATTTAGCTTTAAAGGAAAGAAGTATTTAAAAGCTTAATTGTATTTGTACGCAACTAGAAATGTTCCTGTTGTCCTACAATCAACAAACGAGAAAATGAAAATGTACTATGAAAAAAATAGTACTTTAACATTAAGTACTCTGTGTAATACATATAAATAATTTAGTATTTAATTAGAAATTATATCATTTCTAAGTATTATGTTTAGAATATTAAAGTAGTTTAGAAAATAATATATTATAATATTATAAACAACATAATTATAATAGAAAACTTTTTGGTTTTTTTTTTGTACATGGTTTATTAACGCCAGATATTTTTAACAATAAACCTAAATAATTAAAAACATATAAACGATTATGAACATGGTGATGAACTAAAGAAGTACTTGGAAAGGCAAGGAATACACTATAAAAATCCTGTACAAGTTGTAACAAATAATAATATAAATGTTAACACAAAAACTGAAAAAACCTTTACACAAACACAAGGCCTACTATAAGAACAGGAGGCAAATATAAGCAAAACAAAGCAACAAAATAACATAATTGCTCAACGCAGTGAATAAAAGCAAATTTTCACGGCATCCATCACACGCGACACCAAATCGAATAATCTTATGTATGTACTCACACGGAATCCTACGATAATATGTTGAACCTTTGAGAAAAATATTATTCGATAATTCTGCGGGAATAGGCCGAATAGGCTGAGAAAAAGTGAGGCACAATAAACAGGGTGTATTCAAATGAGACGAGGAGGACGCCGAGCCCGACAGTACCGACGCTCGGGAAACAATGATAATATTACAAACTTATTTAGATTGGGGCCACGAAGCGAGCGGGCGGAACAACCAAACGGTGTGTTGTAATATGCGTTTGTAAATTAGATAAACAGTGATAAGAAATACACGCAATAAGAGATGTAATAACTGAAAACTATGTAAGTGAAATCCTTCCACCAAATAGAAATTGTCTCTTTAATATCAATGTCAGTCCTGGAACAATAATAATAAATAGTGAAAAATCCCTGATTTATGGTTATAGTGTTATACGAGAAACGAACTGATATTTAAATCATCCATACCAAAATTATTTGCATTCTAATGCAGGACGCATATAGCGCAATTTATACAAGCTTGAATTGACTAAATAATTTTAATTCAATAATTTCTCTAAATGTGATTGGTTTATCCGGACAGCGAGCCAATATTAAAAATAAATTATTCCAAATTCAGAGTCTATAATGGGTTATATAGGTATATATATTAATGTCGTTGTATTACACAATATGTGTCGTGTGTCCGCAATGAAACCTGTATCGGCACCATTACACACTGCCATTAACGCAGTTGTAAATAACTATATTATCGCTTATTATGTTGTTTACGTATAATGTGTGCTGTGAATACGAGTTGCAGTGCACTAATGCTATGGAAAATACAATATGCACGTGCTACGGCCATATTCTAATTTCCAGTATTTGCGGATCCTAGCACATTGGTACTAAACTTTTGGTAGTAGGTATGACGCACATAATCTTTTATAGATACAAACAGATGCTGCAGAGGAATCATTCGTTTCTTTATTTTAAGGAACACAAACAATGTATCGTACAGTAATATCTTAAAATCTAAATACATTATGTTTTGGTCTAGTACATACATAAATAATATGACCACAGCTTTTGCCATTACCTTTTAACTACCTTGAGAGATATAACAAATTATAAATAAATCAAAAATAAAATAAAAATTTATAAAATTTTCCTTATTAAAATTAAAAAAAAAAATTACGTCTTAAAACTTGCTTTACTTTTACAAAATAAATCTATGCTACTAAAATTCTTTGCGTTAAAATAATTATACGTGTTGCACATTCTTGCCATTAGCGAATTTCTTCCAAGATTAGTACGACATCTGGGTAAAACAAACAAATTGGTTATAGGTTGTCGGAATGGTGGAGTTCTAATTGGTACAACAAATAGGAGTCAGTTATTTCTCCATTCATTATTCCATACAGAAAGTTCAAATCAACCATTTTACGTCGCTTGCCAAGCGAGTTTAAATAGGTACAATTACTCTAGAATCGCTCACTGTATCATTTAAAAGTATTGAGTCGTTTGCAAAATATATTCTGGTTAAAGGAAAATCAGATTTATGGAATATGTTTTTTATTTGGTTATTATTTAGTGTTTGATATTTTAATGTTAAGTACCGTAAAAATAATCATGCTGCAAACAAAATACACAGGTAGATAAAGATGAGACTAAAAATAATATCAACATTATTTTGCCGATAAAAACTTAACAAAGAAGTGTCTTTGGAATGTATTTGTTTACTAAATTTCCCATTAGGCTTACAGTATTAATTATAAATATATTTCATATGTCAGTATGCTCGCTAAAAATACGGCCCCAGTGTTTTAGGGGGCAAGTAAATTCTGGAAAAATTGTGAGCTCCAATGTAACCTTGAATATTTACGAGAAGCGACTCCCGAAAGGGTTACAGAGAACCCGACGTTGGATACGTGACGTTTTATGAAATTTTGTCTTCGTGTCAAAATGTGCACACCAAAATATTTTCACACAATTCAGACTTCATTTATCATTTTTTTTTTGATGAAAACAAAAAATTGTTTATGTCAAGGTAACAAACAAAATCTTTAATATCATTTCGAGACTACTTAAACGCTATGAGTAAAGCAAAAAATATGAGAATACACAAAGTTAATTTGCAAATTTGCATTAATTAAGTACAATTTTCATAATATTAAAATTAATAAAAAATTGATGTGATTTGTTGTTGATGTGATGATTACGTAAGAATAGTAACGACTAAACCACTTCCAAAAATAATATTATTTGCTCTTTAAAACACAACTGTCACTAAACTAGAATACGAATAAAGAACTTTTAACTAACTAGACAGTTGGAGTTATATATACGGGGAATATGGATACAAAATTGCTGAAAGTTTAAAAACGTACGTATAATGAGAAGTTCGTTCTAACGAGTCATAGGGGAGTAATAAAATTATTGGACTTGTACATTTCAAGTGGATTATTTTAGTGAATTGTGGGTCGGTCTCGAGACAATCAACACTTGGTATTACAGACAAAGTGGGAGAGTGGCTGCAAGAACACGAGTATTTGTGGCTCCAGTCACGTGCATGACACGTTGATCTAAGGATATTGTATGATGAGTTACCGGCTTTTTTGTTGAGCCTTATATCGATATAAATGTAAATAATATATTCTAGCTCATATACCAGATATTTTTTCTATTGATCATGATTCACACTAGCATTGATAGCAAGGAGCTTGTCAACCATCTTTTATTGGGAACTTATTAGTGATAAATTAAAATTAAAGATGGTCGACAACATTCCAAAAAGAAAAGAAAAAATGTACATTACAGCATTAAATACCCTTAATCTGAAAAATTAAGATTTACATACGCGCTAGAACATATCAAATGAGTTGGAGGAGGCCTTTGCCGATTGGCAAATAGACGTACAAAAGTATTAATTAACCTTATTATTTTTTTACAATTAAAAAACGTGAGTTTAGTTTAGCTACAAAAATATATTTTTCATCCCTCCATCTCGGAAAGAGTATTTTTGCCCTTCGATATTTGAGTGCAAAAGTATTTTTTATCTGCTAGAGGATAAAGTAAATTGAATTTAGAACATCATGTGCAGTTTGTGAATTCAAACCATCATAAAACCCATTTACTTCTACCTCCTTGGTGCCGAATTTACCATACAACCTTTTTTAATTTGTTAAAAACTCAGACTGGAACCTTCTTGGTGTACTTTTTTAAATTTACTTTGTTCGTAAAATGATGTGTGGAAATAAAAGTGTTTTGTGATTGTAAATGCTTTTTTTCCATTTCCTCGTTGAGGTGGGATGAAAAGTTACGTGTTGCACTCGAGTTCAAAGATTTTACAACTAGTGCTCTTTTGATTGCCTCGCTCAGGATTCTAATTTTTGAATGACTCGCTGCGCTCGTGTTTCAATTTCAGAATCCTTCGCTTGCTCGGTCATCCAAATTGAGCACGCGGTTAAAATGCAACTTTGCACTCTTGTATAACAAATAACTATGTATATCTATATTCCATACTCATAGTTTTAGTTCTTAATACTTTATAAATAGATACTAAGTTGGTCTGAATAAAGGGCTTTATTATTATTATTACTGATAATATTTCTAAAGTGTACCTACTTAATGCAGCCTTTAAACAACGTATAGAGGTGTGTGAAAACTTCAGCCGGCTCTAAGTATGTCGCGTCTCGATCTCCCTACAAAATTTATACCTCCTCAGGGAAATTAATATAGGTGTAATAAGGTGTTAGAAAGGACCAGTATAGTGTTCTCAGGATAACTGTCAGGACACCCCAACTAGTCAAATGATATTACATAATTAGATAGGGGTTCTAAAATTCTGGCCTTAAAATTTAAAACAATATTTTGCTTGCTATAAGTTCGCCGCAGTGTGCAATGACGAGTACACCTTCTACCAACAATGGAACATAGTAAGGAAGGATCCGATGGCTTCGAATAATGTAACATTGGTAAACTAGACGGTAATCAAAAAACTGAACTGTATCTATAAGTTGCTTTATGAGCACCAAGAGTAGACAAACCATTCTAACTAGAGCTGTACACATAAAAAAAATGATCAACATTTGAGCCTAATAATAATAATAAATCTTTATTGGAAACTAAAAGAAAAGAAACAGTAACATTATGTGCGAGAATGTCTGCATTAGTTAAAAACTGTGTCGCAGCCATTAACGCCTCCTCCGGTCTGAGGCCGCCAGACTTACATCAAAAATATAATAAATAAACAATACAAATTAAATGAAATTAAACTGAAATTGCCGACAACAGATGATTTGGATACAAACTTTACTAAATTAGTATGTGTATTATGAATATGTGTATGTGTTAGATACAGAGAGAGGTGTGTCTCAATTGTTTGTGTGCATATGTGTGTAGTGAGTGCGTGTGGTGTGTATGTATGTGTGTGGTGTGTGTGTATGGTTGTGTGCGTGCGTGTGTATCTATGTCTGTGAGGCTGAAATATATTGAAGAAAATCTGCAAGAAGAAAATTTTGGCTTAGCGCCGACTTCAAACATATTTTAGGTACCTAGCACACATAATAATACTACTATTTAAATGAATAAAGAATTAGGTATAGACAAGAATTAGCACATAGCAATTTATGAAGACCCAGTTTATTTTACGCTTTTTAGTGTTTTTGGCAGGGAGTTTTCGTTGGATGTTTTTTGGAAGTCGGTTTTTTTTTATTTATAAAAAGTTTTTATTTTTCCATTTTTAGTGCAAACAATCGTAGCTTATTAGTAAGTTGGACTATTTCATATCCCCAACTCCCAATCGTTTTACTTTCTATCATAAACTCATGTGATTAACTGAAAGAATTCAAGTTAAGGTCTATACGTACGTGTGATATTAAAATCATCCTCTAATCCCTAAATGTGGAAGTGTTTAACCTTCTATCATCAGCTCACCTAAATAACTTGAAAGTATACAACTAAAGGTCTATAGATACGTATGACATTTAAAGATTTATCCTCCAATTCCTAACCGTTAAGGAGTTGTACCTTTCATCATCAGCTCATCATCATTAAATGATGACTACCAGACGCAAATACCGGAGTAGCTTCAGATAATATACGAAAAACATAGTACGTGCCTGAAAAAAATGAGGGTTCCCCTCGATTTCTCTGGAATGCCATCATCAGATCCTAGTTTCCTTGTCATGGTACCACCGTCGGAACATCTCCTTTCCAACAAAAGAAGAATCATCAAAATCGGTTCATAAACGACGAAGATCGAAATATCTTTGTGCCTATGATGTAGTATGTAATTTAAATCCCCCTCGTGATTTACTCAAGTTAATACACACATCAAAAGTGTCTAGGGATCAACATATATTTTTGCAATAACTTTTCTCCTGATTGATATTAATTAAAATTTTCTTTAAGGATTCATCAAATAAAGTGTTTTCGTTTGTCACAGTAACGATAAACCAAGTCACCTTTGCATTAATAAAGAAATTTGCCATTTTCCTAATAAAGGGATTTTTGACATTTGAACCACTAACAATAAAGTTCGAAAAAAAGACTGAAATAACAGTTTTCTTTAAAATTTTATTAGGTAACTTAAACAATTAATAATCCGTGTTTCTACCGCGAACACTAACAACACAAGAATCGGTTTGGCATACTCAAAATGAGTTCATCCAAATCACGCTGTGGAATGGCCGCCCATGTTCGTTGCAACAACAAAAAAAGGTCTTCTTGCGACTGGATACCCTCCATATTCGGCAGAGCTCTTCTCTGTAGCATATCCCATGCATGCTCAATCGGGTTCAAGTCTGGCGACTGAGCAGGCCAGGGCAGGACATTGATGTTAGCTGCGGCGAGAGTCTGTCTTACAACTCTTGCGGTGTGCGGTCGTGCATTATCATGCATTAACTGAAATAAGGGACCGATTTGCACTTGTAGAGGAACGATGACGTCTGATACAATCGTCTCAGCATAAATTTGAGCGTTGAGGTTGCCTCTGATCCAAATCAACTCAGTTCTTCCGCCGATCCAAATACCCGCCCATACTATGATGGTTCCACCACTATAAGGATGGACTTCCTGGCAGGATTTTAATCGCTGTTGGCGTCCAGGGGTTCTCCAGTGTCGTATACGTCTTGTATCCGGTCTCATACCAAAACGAGACTCATCAGAAAAGCACACGAAACGCCATTGTTCTTCTGCCCAATTTCTGTGTTCAAGAGCCCATTGATATCGAATCCTACGATTGTGCATTGCTATAGGTGGTACCCGTAGCGGTCTTCGGGAATGAAGGTTCACTTCATGCAAGCGGTTTCTGACTGTTTGGTCGCTAATTAAGTTCCCTGAAGAGTGATGAAGCCTCACGGCTAACATCATGGCGGTTATTGTTGGAGCTCTTCGAGTTAAGATTTGAATGTATCGGTCTTGTCTTCGTGTGGTGCAGCGATACCGTCCTCCATGGCGCTCAGCCACGGTACCAGTGCTTCGGTAACGTGTCCAAAGTCGACTGATAACACTCTGACTTGTATTCAGAGCTAAAGCCACAGTACGTTGCCGGGAACCAGCTTCTATCATTCCCACGGCTCTGAGCATTTCTTCCCTGCTTAAATGACGTCGCCGCTCCATAATAGAGTTGGTTTTAATCAGTAGTAGGGAAACAGTAGCACTAATAATGTCTTCAATGCGTTGTATGTTTTTATAGGGAAAATATTGACAGCTGATTTTCATCTTTTACTCGAATTTGATTGACAGTTCCTGATTCAAATTATGAAATGCACCAAAAAGGATCCATATAAATTTATAAAATCATAAATTTATTACAAAGCCACATCTCAATCTCAAGAAATCCGCATAAAAATGCTTGATCCCTAGACACTTTTGATGTGTGTATTTTATACTATTAAAAAATAGCAGAGTATTTTGTAGATTGATTAAGAAACTTTACAATTTGGCTAGAGATTTTTAAGGACTGTAATCAGAGAAAATTATTATAAAATCTGATATAAGCTACATTGAGTAGCGCTGTTATAAATATTTTATCACAATTCTACGTAATTCTATAAACACAGGGGGAATACTACTGTAGCTACCTACGACTATGAACTTTTGTAATTCTGCTAATGATATAGTATTTATTGTAAGGCTATTGTTTTCCCTATCAAAATCAAATATCTTTTATGTCAAGTAGTCGTTTTCGGGCACTTTTGAAACTTTACATTCAAGTACTCTAAAATTATCGTTTCTAATATCAATATAATAATAATCAGTATATTTTAAAAACCTTTGCAGAAACGTAGAAAATAGACAATTTGTTTTATAAGTAAGCAATACAATACAAACACTCACATAACATTACAATTATGCCGAAACGACAACGCGAGCGACAAATTATATTTCTCCAGTTCGCTGTGAGCCACCCCCGGGATTACCGCACCCTACGCCCTACGCCGCGCCGCCGCCACAGAGTGACAGGTGTATCTTATATTCCCTCAATAATCTCTAATTCAGTTTTGAATTTCGTAAGACAACAAATCCTCATACTCACGAGACCATATAATACCAAAACAGTATATCGATGACAATATAAAATTTCTTTTATGGGTTCCGTAAGGAGCTATGGAAAACGGTGCTCTTATTAGATAATGTGTATCCGTCTGTCGTAGCTGGGTTGATCTCTGGGTATGTCAGTCAGTCAGACAGTCAGTCACCTTACTCTTTTATTAGATAATACTTTATTACATAATATAGAAACCTATGTACATAACCATAATTTATAAAAAAATAACAATATTTACATACAAGCGTCAAAAAACTCCACATCTTCGCCTACTGGTAGCGTTCCCAAAAGACTGGCAGCATTACCACGTTGAATGGCAATGCTGATTCTCTGTGCTAGAAAAAGGCCGGCCTTCTGGTCGCGAGAAGAGTCAATCAGTTGCTTGGCTAGTTGTTTAAACATAGCGCGAGCACTCGGACCCCATGAACCTAGCGTCTCTACCCCAAACGGTTCAAAAATGTAATTACCTATTAAATTTTGGTACTTACGCCGTTTGAGGCTTTCCGCAGAAGCAGCAGCAGCGCCGGCATAAAAAGCTGTACTTGGAAGATGAGATGGCGCGAGGGTGTCAACGCAAGTTGCGTCCCACACCAAAGGCTTACCCATCTTCCATGGCAGTAACGACATACCATCTGGTCTCTTGCCATCGTCCCGTACCAGACCATTTGGTTCGCGTACAGCTGGAACGCCGGCGGTAACAAGAGCACGACGGATAATGTCGTTAATATTGGCATGTCGAGATATTCGGCCAGCGCTTCTGCTACAAGAAAGGCCATGATGTCCGAAACTGTCAACAGCTTCTCCACAGTGACAAAAATGCGGAGAAACACAAGGCGCTCCTAAACGAAGGCAAGTGGCAAAGCGAAAAGTAGTATTGTCCAACAAGGTACCTATGTTGGGTGATGGAAGTGCCTGAATCCATAAACCTGATTCCCACTCTCCCACAGCTAACAAACGAGCTCGCTCAGCAAGACTGGTTGATGTATCTAAAAGTATCTTTTGCTTTAAAATACATAACGGTGAGTCCCATTGTCGCTGAGAAAATGGATTAACAGGTAATGCAGTACTGGGACAAGCTATCTGCCAAGCATCTATGGCAATGGCCTTGCATGATACTTCAGAATCAACCAGTGTGTTTGTAAGAATTTTCCTGGTTAACTCTTCTGTGCCATGAACCGAAGACAGAAATGCTGGAAGGCTGACATCTACAATTTTGCGTACTCCAAGACCACCCAAACGAACTGGTAAGGATGCTTGGAGCCAGGCTCGATCGTTTAAAGCCACATTCAAAACTTTACTAAGCGTGTTTTGTATAATTTTATCAACTTTTTCCAAAAGTGATGAATATTTCCAAAGGGGTGATGACCGAAGCGCATGTGTAAAATTAGGTACAAAAAGACAATAACGAATAATAGTAAAAGCCGAATGATTATTGATTTTAAGTAAACGATCAGAAAATTCATCAAAATTTTTAATTTTGTCATCTATGAATGTCTGAAAACCTTCTTCCAAGACCGGAGAACCAAGAAGGCGAAGAGACCTTTTCTCTAAAACTTTAATGTTAGGTGCCAAGGAATTAAATTTTTGTATAGTCGAGAGTCTGTCTGTATTGTCACAAATAAAAATTTCACATTTGTCCGAGTTGAGGTCTAAGCCAATGGATTTAAATTTATTTTTAATAAAAGTTAAATCTTCTAAAACTGTATCTACTTCACCTCCTAAAGTTCCGTCGTCAAGGTACCAAATGTTAAATTTAGATTTTAGCTGCTCTATAATGGGATGTATTGCTAAACTGAAGATAACTGGTCCCAGTGGATCACCCTGTTGACATCCAACGGCAGAGTCTAAAAGATGGTCCTTATACATTAATCTTGTTGGATTTCTATAACATTGCCAAAGAAAATTATAAATTTTAGGAGTTTCAATTTTGGCTTGTGTCAACAAAGCATCCCTATTAACAGAATTGAAAGCATTCCTCAGGTCAACCTTCAAGATCACCTCCCCTTTCCCGCTGCCAAGATATGTGGACAGAGCATGTATGGCAGCCTCACAACCACCTTTCGAGCCAAAACCAAGTTGCACTGGTTGAAATTTTGCTGCAAGTTCAGTACTGTAATATTTACAACAAATTTTGGCAACTATGCGTCGTAACGTACATCCCACGGCAATCGGACGAATGCCACCATCATTTTTACGCAATGCACATAAATTGGCGCCATATAAAATGTCGATTATGCCTTCGTCCACATTGCCGGAGAGCATAAGGTTCACCAAAGCCGTCAACTCCTTCAAGAGAGCATCGCTAGCCTCTCCAGCGCTTGAACAAACTAGATCTTTTAGATGTTGTGGTGTCAATCCGTCGAGACCACCAGCAGATCCACTCTTAAAGGAGGAAATGGCTGAAAAAACATCCTTAGCGGTAACATTAAGGTATTCGTTGTCAATAGTAGGTGGGTCAGGAAAAGAGAGATCATCTCGAGGTGTGGGATGTTTATTCTTCAAGCCTGCAACTGTATCAGGCGAGTAAGGCGCTACCACATCGCTGCTGAAAAGTAACCTAGCTGCCCCTCTTATATCACCCTCCCTTAGTTTTGTCTCTACAAAAGAAAAATTATTGTGTTTATGATAACAAAGGCTAGATAATTTAGGGTCTAAATTAGTAGTGTTAAGGCAATTCTCTTTGATTTTGGTCGTCAAAGATTTTTGGGTACAATTAGTTTCTTTTATGTATAAAATTCTGTAAGGGAAGGTAAGTAACTGTTCCCAGGCCGATATTGAATTTTCTCGGACTACAAGACCTACACACTTAGTTAAATTATCAGCAACAGTAGGCCTTGCACCTCGAGGGATTCTTTTAAGAAGTGGAATAGAATTTTTTAAGCCACTTAACTTTTGCCAAAAAGGAATTTGTGTGCTATTGATTGAAATCGGACTAGTAGGTGTGGGATCAGAGGGACATGAAACCACATTTTGAGACTTACGAAATTTACCAAAATGTACCTTCAAGCCTCGCTCACCTTTAAAAAAACGATCCTGGGGACAAATAGGGCATCGGACGAGGCCACTAATTGAAGCAGCTGGTTGACCTGCATACACTGCCACTTTGCCACTGGCGTTTACACTCATAAAAAAATATTATAGCTCGAAGAAAAATACTTAAATTAAACGTAAAAAAAACATAGTCTGAAATGTGTTTCACAAAAACAAAACTTCACTTTGACAGGCGCCTGCATATGCCTGACGACTTTATGGTATCATACGCTTCCTTGTTTTGTGCTTCTATGTGAGCTGGTGCAAATAATTTTCTTCATGTAATAATAATCAAGTGATAAAATCTCCTTTCCTTTACCATCGAAAAAATTATGACATCTGAAAAATTTGCAAAAATTTAATAAATTTAATTTTTTTTCTCTTTTATTTATATATATAGATTACAATTTTGATTTTGTCGAAAGCAAAATTTTAAATAAATATCCTACTTATAGAACCTCCCTAAGCTAGTTCAACTAGCAGTATTCCCGTTTTCATTATTTTGTAAATTCAAAAATTTATTGACATGTAAATATTAATAGTGCAATCAGTAAGGTTATATTATTGTCCAGTTTGTTATTTGAAACGAAATTAAATAACATCGATGCCAGTGGTTTGCTTCGGCAAATAAGGTAATGGACTGTGCATTTAATAGCTGCTGAAAATATTTATTTGGTAAATCCATTTAATGAAAAAAATGTGGTGTTATGGATACTTAATGTTACAAATTCAAAATTAACTTTCAATGAAAAATTTGGCATGGAGATATATTGATTCTTAAGAACGGACATATGCTTCCCTTTACCACGATAATCGACATCTATGGTTTCTTAAAATTGACTAGAAACGTTCACCAACTGCCTATTTGTACAAGATCCTTAATTCCCACATTTGAGTCACACAAATTTTACTTTTAATATTTAATTTATATCAAAAATAATTACAAAAAAATACAACTTTGTTTTTGTAAATAACGGTATTTTTCTGACTTAGGTACTTTATTTTATATTATGTATATTGATCATAATCAATTCACGAACTATCCTTGAATTCTGCAATAGCTTAAAGAAGTTTGTTATCATTGTAATGTTAGTAAGTTAATTTTCGCTCAAAGTGTATGTATTTAGAGATTGTTTGTTCCCAAAGTTGAGGTGCGCTGGTAGTTCGGAGCCTATCAGCACTTCGCACGTCATTACAAGTTTTAACGGGTCTTCGCTAAGCGTATCATGCTGGAGCGGTAACCTTACCACGCTTCGGTTAGAATTAACTCGTATCTAGGTACCATAAATTTGGGTTATTGGATAATATAATGAACATTTTATAAAGACATCTATAAAATTTTCAGTCGATAGATAAACAAATGTTTCATTATTTAGGTAATCCATACCAAGTATGGTATTTCTGTCTGAAATTATACCAGTCGCCTAGTTCGCCTGGTCGAGAAACCCACCCTTTGCTCTGGATGGACGTACGCACGATCCTCTGCAACATTGTACATTTAATTCGGATATTTTTTTGTATTTTAAAACACAACTACTTTTTACTTTTCTCTCTATCTACACCGTGCACCACACACCGTGGGAGAGCCACGCTTCGGCATGAATAAGCCGGGTCAACCGGAGTGATACCACGGCCTCACAGAAAACCGGTGTGAAATAGTGCTTGCGCTGTGTTTCACCGAGTGAGTGAGGATACCGGAGGCCCATACCCCAACCCCCCTCCCCCGATCTCCCCTCCCCCTATTCACCCAAGGGCCGGCAACTCACTTGTGTCGCCTCTGGTGTTGCAGGTGTCCATGGGCGGCGGTAATCATAGACATTTATGTATCGCTAACATGTTCGACAAATTGCAAAGTGATATACCTTCATCACAAGGTGTTACCATATCTGCACATTTATATACTAATATATAAAGCTAAAGAATTTGTTTGCTTGAACACGGTAATCTCAGGAACTACTGGTCTGATTTGAAAAGTTCTTTCAGTGTCAGATAGCCCATTTATCGAGGAAGGCTATCCTACTAATATTATAAATGCGACAGTTTGTAAGGATGTGTGTTTGTTACTCTTATTTATTACGAAAAATTATTACGCTACACGGAGAGGTAAACGAGGTTGCGTGGGTCAGCTAGTGTACAATAGGCTCTATCATTAAGATACCACACGTAACGATAAAATCAGTTCTCTAGGTATGTGTATATTTTAATCACTACATATTATATAATAAGTAAAATTTGTAAGTAAATCAGATTACAAGTTTTAACAAAAAAAAAAACGACTTCAATCTGGACCAAATTTAAATGAGACCATTCGAATTGAGAACCTCCTCCTTTTTGAAGTCGGTTGAAAATGGGACTGGGCCGGACACGTATGTCGGATGAATCCAGACCGGTGGGCCAAGGTCGTCGCTGGGTGCCTCAGGGTGGACGACGAGGCAGACCCCGTAAAAGATGGCGCAACGAGCTTTATGATTATCGCAGAGACTGGCCGGAACTGGCCTTGGATAGAGGGCACTTCCCTCTATTTTTGTTGCAGGGGAGGCCTTAGCCCAGCAGTGGGACACAACAGGCCATAGGACATAAAAAAAATGTTTAACTATTGTTAGGTGTATCCCAACTCTACCGATAATTTATGCAGTGCGAACCTATAAAAAGACGGTACTTGGCTATACTCACTTGTTGTTCGAGCAGCGGTTGGTAAGGAGTTAAAGACGTGTTTTAGTAGGATCGCACGGCATACGTCAACCATATCCTGTCGTTTAATGTTATATCGTTAAAACCTATTGCTTTAACGTCTTAATGTCGTTCTGTTATGTATTTCGTGAATTGCTTGTAATCATGAATTATAAGATTCGTTTATTGTGAACTGTTTAGTGTTTTAATTATAAATGAGAACTGAGGTTAGGCTACCTCCAATTTGGTTCTTTTATTTAATTCTCACTTCTAGTTTATAACACTATAGATTCATCACATATAATTTTTTGTCGTAATAGCCGACTACAAACTAGGCAAGACAACAGTAAAGAGAAAGGAAACTCGACATAAAACCTGTACTAACCCTTCTGGCTAGCGTAGTATAGTAGACCAAAACTTCCTTTCTAAAGAGACGCCTATTTCCAACAGTGGTCTATTAAAGGTTGTTGATGATGACGATAGTAGGATCTTCCCTCTATCTAGGTAGTAGAGCCACGCTGATTTCAGCACGAACCGGCCGGCTCGACCGGGGCGGTACTACCCTCGCACAGAAAATCAACGTAAAATTACAGCATTCGTGTTGTCGTTTTTCGTTGGTGAGTGCGAGACCAGAGGCCCAATAATGCAGAAGCATCACTAGGCCGCCATAGTGTGGGTCACCATGCTGCATTGTTGCATTCGCAATGAGTATGGTGACCACCACTCTTGGATTCTGCTTATGCTTTCCATCAGGCAGAGTAGAGTCAGGCCCATACATAAAAAAAAACAATCTTAAGTCAAATTCATTTATAATAATGTTCCAAAACGAGAGCAATCAAGTAATAGATAACAAGTGGTAGCAAGGAAGTTAAATAATTATCCGGAGCTTGGCTGGTGGGCGGTGCATGATTGACAAACCGAGCAGCCGACGTAATTAGTTCACTGAATACACTTGATGCACTCTCAACATTTACACCGAAGCGTAACGAGACGCTTGTAAGAATTTATGTTGAGTGTACTGTACGTAGTACACGGTACACTGTACACGGTAGTACATGGTGTCAGCGTTATATTTTATGTAAGGTAAACAAATATTGCAAAACTTTTTATACAAAAAAAACCGACTTCCAAAAACCATCCAACGAAAACTCCCTGCCAAAAAACACTAAAAAGCGAAAAATAAACTGGCTCTTAGTAAATTGCTATGTGCCAATTCTTGTCTATACCTAATTCTTTATTAATTTAAATAGTAGGATTATAATGTGTGCTAGGTACCTAAAATCTATTTGAAGTCGGTGCCAAGCCAAAAAGAATACGAACGATCAATTACAAAAATCATGTTAATCCTACAGGGTTAATTGAATATGGACTTGTCACGTATACATTGTTAGTGCAAACGACAGTATAGTGTAAACGCTTCCTATTTCCCAGTGTGTTCGTATTCAAACGGCATAACACATACATGGGCGGCGCATAAATCGCTCGCTTTGCATACATTGCGCGCTGAGTGCAACGCTCTGTTTCCCTAAGCGGGGCTCGCGTTTTAATGCACGTAATCATTTCTCTGTATACATGTTTGTTGTCGTCGTAGTTATATTCAATCGCAAACATCAAAATATATGTGCGATATTTTAATTGAAAACAGCTGCTAGTATCGTTGTTGTTTGTTGGTATCATATTTGTAGACACTCCTGCGTCCCGTGGGAAGATTTAAACCTGAAAAACAAAGAAAAATTTTAGTTCCTGGACTTAGAATATTTTTAAATTTCTAAACTACCAAATTTTCGAGGTTTTTGTCGAATTATTCGATAACGCTTCTCCTCAAACTTGACATAGTTACAGATATAGATAGCCCTCATCAAGGCCTATCTAACAACACCTCCTTTGTATAGGTTGGGTAAATATAAGTTGCTAAATTTCAACATTCATTTTGACTTTCGGTATTTTTAAGGAGTTTTCCAAGGCTCTTTGCTTATAACTCTTCGAAATTTATTTTCGGAATTTTTAATTATATATATTTAGATAGAACTCGTCAAGGTCTATCTAATAACACCTCTTTTATTAACATTCGGTTAATAAAAGTACTAAATTTTCAACATACAAATCTCGATTTACCGTTTTTTCGAAAATTTTCTGCGATTTTCTTTCAATAACTTGCCCCCTTATTTTTTCTTAACAATTAATTATACATATCTAGATAGCTCGCGTTACGACCTATCTAACAACACCTCTTTTAAGTAAATCTGGTAAATAGAATCTTAGAAATTCGACATTAAAATTTCAATTTTAGTCATTTTTGAGGTTTTTATCGATTAATTCGATAGCCTTTGTTTTCCAAATTATCATTTATATATATTTAGATAGCCCTGTTAATTACCCGTCGAACGACACCACTTTCGTCCGGATCCGCCTGACGGAAAATTAAAAAATTGACCGCCCACCCCTCCGATATTTCACTGGGCCATATAGACTTTGTGGTGTAAGGGTCACTAACCTCTCCATTCAATTTCTAGGGAAAATTTTTATTCAATTATTTTAATTTCGCACTCATTTTATTTTAGTGACAGAGGCACTTTACACCTCAAATATCAATAGACCGGCTCAAATTAGAGCGAAAAACTTTTGTTTGATTTTATTTCATTTTATTATTTTTAACTGTTAACCTAACAATAAGGTTTGTGTAGAACGTAGTTCTACACAAACCTTATTATTTAATTTAGTTGTACGATTGACACACCCCCCTATACAGGGCTACACAAACATTTACATACTGACACTGACACACCCCCCCATACAGGGTTGAACACACATTTACACACATTTACAAAATAGACAACTTTCCCCGTTCACACACATTATACACCACATCACACTCTGTCACACACAACACATACATCAATATGTATAAAACACCACCAACGTCCGGCGCGGCCAAGAACTCGCAGAAGATTAGGGATCCGTCGATCGAAGAGGTCTTCCAGACGATCCCTATAGAGGAACGTATCGACTATGCCACCAGATCCTGTAGAGTAATCAGGCTCCAGCTCAACGAATCAAGGAACCTCAAGAGAGAGATAAAGCGGGAGATCGACAGAAGAGTCGATCTCCTAGAGCGAATAATTAAAGCGTATTCTGAAGAGGAAGCAAATAGATCGAAACAAGGGCAGAATACTGAGGTCACGGAGGTTCCAAATTCAAATGCTAACAACGAAATCCTCAGGAAAATACAAGACAATGAGAAGATGTTGAAGGAGAACGCTAAGGTCCTGGGAGAGATAAAGGAAAGCATAGAAAAGCAAGATGATAGGGAAAAGGAGAGGGAGAGAAAAGGAACATCAAAAGAGAACGAGAGAATACTGAAGGAAAACGTTAAAGTTCTAGGACAGATTAAGGAAAGAATAGAAAAACAAGATCATAGTGAAAAGGAGAGAAAAGTAACACCGAAAGAGAATGAGAGGATATTGAAGGAGAACATCAAAGTCCTAGGAGAGATAAAGGAAATGATTGGAAAGCACGATGAAAGGGAGAGAAAAGGAACACACACAGCGACCTATGCGGGGATAGTGGCGGGCCGCTCTGAAGCTCGGCTCCCGGAAAGGACGACCCTGCACTCGGTGGTCGTCACGTCCAAAAACGATCAGGACACCGGGGAGCAGGTCATAGAGCGACTGAGGAAAGCTGTGGACGAGGACGAGGGATGGGTGAAGGCAGAGAAAATAAGAAAGGCTAAAGACAGAAAAGTAATAATCGGTTACAAAACGGAAGAAGACAGAAAAAAGGCCCAAAAAAGGTTAATAGAGAAAGCGAAAGATCTTGTGGTGGAAGAAATAAAGAACAGGGACCCCCTACTGGTACTCTACAGCGTCCTTAAAAATCAGACGGACGAGGACCTGGTAAAAGCTGTAAGGTGCAGAAACCAGAATATATTCCGAGACTTAACACCGGACCAAGACAGGCTGATAGTGCTCTATAGGAGGCGAGCAAAGAATCCCCACATGTGCCACGTGGTGCTCAGGGTCTCCCCGGCGGTTTGGTCTCGTGCCCTAGACATAGGGAGACTGCATATTGATCTACAACCGATTAAGGTTGCGGACCAATCTCCCTTAGTGCAGTGCTCCCTGTGTCTAGGATACGGACATAGCAGGAAGTTCTGTACCACAACAGAACTCAAGTGCAGCCATTGCGGAGGGCCCCACCTAAGGGCCGAATGCCCGGACGCTGCCAGTGGTGCAGAACCAAACTGTTGCAACTGCCAGGGGGAGAGGCTGAGCAGCACGGGGCACAACGCTTTCAGAGCCGAGTGCCCAATCCGCAAAAAGTGGGACTATCTGGCGAGACTAAGTACGGCATATTTGTGACACACTCGATCATACACACACGACACAGGAACATACACACACACACAGATTTTAAAAGTATATAGTGAATATATATGGAGATATCGTAACACGCACACAAACACCAGACACGCACACATCACTAAAAGGAAAAGCATAACAAATTCACGACCAGGATTACAATAATTGCATATATTTAGGCATATATACACATTGTTGCTAACAAAGGTGGAATTAATGCTAAAAATAAAAAACACTCAGACACAAACATCACATATAGATTATATACACACAGATTAAATACAAATTAAAATACACCTTAGATAAAACTATACACACATAATTAAACACTGGACATGTACAAAAACAAAATACACAAAGTCACAGAATGCCATGATCTCACAGATTAGGAGAAGACACTCAAAAAGCCATTTGCAGAATAAACAGACTAAACAATAACAACAGGTAAAACGTATTGGATAATATAGTATAAATAAAAGGAAAACAAAGCATGAACAGTATAAGAAGACAGCTAAGATAAAACAGTTTACATAGTAGTAGTAGTAATAATAGTATAATAATAGAAAAATGCACTCAGAATAACAATATAGAGATATAAGAAATTAATGGAACACATTGAATATAAATTAAAAATTTGAAAAACTTTCAACAAACCTAAAAAATAAAGTACCTGCAACGTAAAAAATCCTTTGTTTGGTATTATAATCATAAAATTCTAGAAATTAAATTAACGTTGTATTGTATAAATTCCGTAACGTAATTAAACAACAAATAGAAAAATTAACTATATTCTGTAAAGTAATCATACAATAAATGGAAATTAACAAAAGCAAAGAGATGGATGGGAGGCACTTGGTGCAAGGCACATCAAGGAACAGCAAATATATATATGAATAGTAGCAAGGTCCTGTCGTTATCATGGACAGGGGAAAGCAGCGTTATCCCAAGGGATAACACAAAAAAAAAAAAAAAAAAAAAAAAAACATCAAAATATTAGTAGATAAACAATTTATTGCCGTGTGAAAAGCAGTAGTGAGTACTGCTGATAATGCATAGAAGGAAAAAAAAACAGTTCATAGGCACTAGCCCTGCGATTTCGTCGGTATACGGTGTTTCTTGAACCTGTATCGAAACATTAATAGACATAATATTTAAGAATAAAAAACTACTCAGGTAATTTCTTATTCTGCGAGACCTACTTCGAGTTGTGTTTAAGCATGATCGAATATGTCTATTTAGTAAAATTAATACTGAATCAATTAGTCTGGATTACATCATACAGTCTTTATCCGGTGAGGTCGCTTATTTTCTTAAATAAAGATAGTACACTACTTTGAACGTCGTTTGATCAGTTAAATTATAATTAATACTGAAATATGTTATTACATACTAGCTGACCCGTGCCCACTTCGTTGGGCGGTAAACATTTTTTCTCGCATTTACTTTGCAAATCCGGCTATCACGAAAAAATCTTTCCACTTTTCGGGTTATTATATATCCTATTCTATCCTATTATATGTCACTCAAAAATAACGTAGCCTTCTATTGGTAAAAGAATGTTCAAAATCGGTTCAGTAGATCCAGAGATTACCCCCTACAACTTCACAAACTCACAAACTTTACCTCTTTATATAATAGTTTACATGTAGATTATGGTGATCACAGTTGTGTGTTTCTCTAAACTTATTGGATCTGATTGCAATATCACTAGGCACGTAACAATAATAAATATTTAGGCCTTTTGTTATATATTTAAAAATTTTAACAATTAAGTTTTAAAGTACATAGTAGTTTAAAATCTCCTTTCTTAGTAGAGGTTTACGACCCATAGTAACCAATTAAAGACTATTGGAATTATTCAGTTCTGTTCTCAAAACACATAATACGTGTGTATTTACACCGATAAAATCGTATCGAAAGTAACATTTGTTTTTGATTAAGACTGCAACTTTTTTTTTAATCAAAAAGGTGTAATAATGTTCAGTAGTAGTCTACAAATCTAATAAGGACTACCATTTATATTGTACGGAATAGACCCTCCGAAAGATGAAGATAAAATAGTTTAGTTGTGAAACTTTAGGTAATAGAATAACCGTGGATTACACACGGGAGACACAATTTATACGGAGTTCTACAACATTGCAAAAATCATCCACATTAATCTCGGAACACAGCAACTGAATTTATTTAAAATATCATTACCGATATTTAAAAACATATTATTTGTCTGTAACTGATCCTAACTCTAATGTTTATTTTAAGCTAATATTGTTCAAAAATGGAAAGACCACGACGCTGAGCAGGATCATCTAACTTGTGAGAAGAATTTTGTTTTGTGTTGAAGAAACATCACTGTCTAGAAAACTTTACCTAATACTTATTTTAAACTAACTTAAGATTTCTCATTAGGGCTGAAAACAGTAACATTAACCCAACTCGCTCAAGTTTGTCAACCACATCCAGTCGTACTCCGAAGCACTCGCATCTAGTTATTTTATCAAACCGCAGCCCGAAGTTTGAACAAACCGTCTTAGTTAGATGATTAATCAAGAGGGATGTGTGTATACGCGTCATCTCGAGAACAATGCCGTTATTAACGTGGTTTGTCTTCAATTTTAGTTCATCTCGTGAAATAGATTGATTCGAGTTCATTAATATTACTAATTTTAATATATCCTTTCTTCTATTATATCAGATTGTAGTGTATGTGTCTATTGTCAGTCACTTCACTTAGTAACGCATTCATTCATTCACTCACTCATTGTACTATCTGTGAATGAATGAGAAGGAAGCGTTATGTCATCTCTAGTGCACGTGCGGTAGTACTCGTGACACAGTTCAGTCAACCGTGAGCGACGGAGGTGAGCGGGCACGTGCGTCTAAGAGCCGACAATATTTTAGGATACACATATTAAGAGAAAAACTCTCCTTGAATTGAGAAAAGTAAGAATTAAATTTTAAAACACTATGGTTATTACCTAAGCTGTCCGCCCGATTTCATCTACGTTTGTATATTATTATTTATTTGGTCTCGTAAAGTATTGAATTCTTCTTATCCTCAAAATATTCCTAAAATACTTAAGAGGGGTTTTAAATTGTTAGAACCAGTGTGTATCTTACGTGATTACTTAGTCACTGCGGGGACTATTTTTTATGTGTTTTGTTGTACCTATTGTAATAATGTGACTGCACGGTTGGCCCAGTGATTCAAGCGGTCGCCACGCCACTTGCCACTTCGCCAAGTGTTGTGGGTTCAAATCTCACATTGGACATCACTGTGTAATCCACATATTGTTGTTCTGAGTCTGGGTGTTCTTTGTGGCCGTTTCATGTATGTTTATAAAGGGAGGGGAGTTTCCTTAAAAAAAACTTTGTTATAAGGGAAATATGTAAAGATATACAGTGGATAAATTTAAGGTTCTAGATGTCTTTGACAAGTCGCAGTTCTAATTATTTTTGTGCGTTGATTGCATTGAACACTCTCACACTCGTTGACTACGTACCAACGTTAAGTAGTCGCGTTAGTTTAAATGCGGCTTCTATTTTGGAGCACCTTTAAAAACGATTGCTGCACGAAGGACGAAGCGGTACTCTTAGGACAGATTTTAAATAATTGAATTTAAGATTGCATTACATAAGTATCATTGCGCATTTTGATTAAAACGTCAGGGGGCGAAATATATTTTTGTGTTAGTGAATATGTATATGTCAATATGGTCACTATGTATACACATATTCTTTTTTTTAAAAAAACATTATCAGGAATAAAATCTAGTCAAGAAAAGCTACTTGTGAAGTTATACACTTGTTCCAATACGTAAATACTCCCGTAGAAACTTGAAATTATTTGGAAATGTTTTTTTATGTGATATATGTTGATATCATGTGAAAACAAACTAATAAATTACTTATCAATTGCTTAAGGATATTGCAATTGATAAGTAAATTGTTAGTTTCTTTTAAAATAGTTTTTTTTTAATAAATAACGCAAATAAAACGGGCAAAATACATGAAGCGGCGTAAACGAAAATCCACAGTAAAGTTTTTTGTCACGCTCAAAAGCCTTCCAAAGACAATGTAACAATCAAAGTGTAAGTATGTACCATTTATCACAGCGATGTTGTTCGCACTCAATCGCTTATAGTCAGAGTTGGGCACTCGCTCATCAAATGTTGGGCCGGCTGCGGATAGTTCGCACATCTAAACTGCGATACGCAACTATTCCCATGTGAAAACTTTTAGGTGGAGACTACACTCATGAGCTGAAGCGGTAGATATTTCCTTGATGCATAAAATGGAATAAAACTGATGTTTCTTTAACATGACAATATTGTATTAATAAAGATCCTAATAAGATATAATAATTATATTTATTTCACGGCGATCGATGTATAAATACCTTTCATATTTAAACAATATACCAGTTCCTCATAAAGCTTTTTGCTTACCATTTCCTTGATGTATTATTAACGAATCTCATATTTTTGTTAAATAATGATACATAAAATTCTTGTTAATCCATTCAGTTAAATTTAATTAGGGCTAATAATTGTAACTTATTCATGAAAACCTACTAAAAAAACTTTAATTTGTAATTTGTAAATAGTTTATTCAGTACTTAACTAGTAATGATGCAGAAAAAATATCACTGCGCTATGCTATGATAGTGTAATTCTAATACTTGACATAAAGTTCTTATCGTTCATTTATTCGCTACACATGCAGTGCAATACTTTATTATGTTGCAATTTTATAAGCAGCATTTTACTACCATCCCATCTACGAGTTATGGTGTCGAAATTGCACTTTTTTCGCAGCCTCTTCTGTGTATATAGCCCCTACCTAAGCGTAAACAATAAATGAATGGCAATCGTGAAGAGATTATAGCAATTGAGAAGGGCCAAAGTTGTACTTCGAATACAGCCTTTGAGAGCTTGTATATTCCCGGCCATGTTGCTTGTATATTTCCCACACGTGTTTAATGTTAGGTCACTTAAAAGACCTATTTTTATTTTATTTTTATTTATTTATAGAAATTTTATTGATAGAAAAGACTTGAGCATTTTAGCTCTAAATTTAAAGCTAATGAGTCTTTTTTTGAGGCGGGCTCATAAAATATAGGTGTAACAAAAGTTGCTTGCACCTTTCTAGGCTTAGGCTTCTTTTAAAGATCGAACCTTTTTTTGTTAACTGGCGTCGTATTAGTGGCGTCGATTTAGCTAATCATATTTTTTTTTCATGAAACAGGGGGCAAACGAGCAGACGTATCACCTGATGGTAAGCGATTACTGCCGCCCATGGACACCCACACCAGAGGCGTCACAGGTGCGTTGCCGGCCTTTGGAGGATAGGGAGGGCGATAGGGCGAGGGGTTGAGTAAGGGCCTCACTCATTCGGTGAAACACAGTGCAAGCGCTATTTCACACCGGTTTTCTGTGAGGCCGTGGTCGGTCGAGCCAGCCCATTCATGCTAAAGCATGGCTCTTACATGGTATAAAATGTGTTTGTTCATATGTTTATTAAAAAAAAACTTACTTACTTTTGAGGGTCAGGTTAATGGAAACTATAATTGTGTATTATATATATATGTGTGGTTTGATTCCCGTTTAAGTCAAATATTTCTGTGCATGGATGGCATGGCATGACATTAAGGTTTGTATACATTTGATGATTTATTTACATATTATATATATTTTTATTATTATATATAATATTATATATAATACACACATCAAAAGTGTCTAGGGATCAACATATGTGTCTAGGGATCAACATATATTTTTGCAATAACTTTTCTCCTGATTGATATTAATTAAAATTTTCTTTAAGGATTCATCAAATAAAGTGTTTTCGTTTGTCACAGTAACGATAAACCAAGTCACCTTTGCATTAATAAAGAAATTTGCCATTTTCCTAATAAAGGGATGTTTGACATTTGAACCACTAACATTAAAGTTCGAAAAAAAGACTGAAATAACAGTTTTTTTATATAACAATATTTTATTAGGTAACTTAAACAATTAATAATCCGTGTTTCTACCGCGAACACTAACAACACAAGAATCGGTTTGGCATACTCAAAATGAGTTCATCCAAATCACGCTGTGGAATGGCCGCCCATGTTCGTTGCAACAACAAAAAAAGGTCTTCTTGCTACTGGATACCCTCCATATTCGGCAGAGCTCTTCTCTGTAGCATATCCCATGCATGCTCAATCGGCTTCAAGTCTGGCGACTGAGCAGGCCAGGGCCAAAGCCACATCTCAATCTCAAGAAATCCGCATAAAAATGCTTGATCCCTAGACACTTTTGATGTGTGTATTATTATTCTACTGGAATTTATATAGAATACCTATCTATTAATTAATATTTCTACGTATTTATTTCATCATCCACACTAGGTGTTACTATTACCTTATATAATATTTATATATACACTTCATTTTCCTATCAACTTTTCATACACCAGGCACTACCCTATACTTTCCGTCTTTCTTTCCATCCCATGGTTGCCTGTAAGAGATTTCCTTCGGGCGATAAGGCCGCCAATTGTACCTCTTAGCTTTAAGTTGTTACCTTTATAAGTAATCTGGTGTACAATAAAGCGAATTATTATTATTATTCTCTTTATTACATTTATATATACATATTATTTACATTTTTAAATATACATATAAAAACAAATACATTTAAAAATATAAAAAATAGTAGACCACCGACTTCGGGTACAGGGACCAAGAAACCGGTGGTTAGGGCTCCAGAGACAGGAACCTCCTCACAATACGAGCCGTGTCAAGAAGGACTGCCTTCTGCATCAGACCCTTGATCCAGCCCTCCAACGTGAGCCTCTTAAGATGTTGGTCAAGGCTCTTGGCTATCAATCCGTGAGCAGATACGACTATCGGAACAATGATCACCGAATCCACATTCCACATATCGACAATCTCGTGAGATAAATCCAAATATTTTATTTGTTTTTCTTTTTCAACTTTCACGAGATTCTCGTCATGAGGAACGGCGATATCGGCAATCATTGCGCGGCGTTCTAATCGATCTATCACCACAATATCAGGCTTATTGGCAACAATAGTCCTGTCCGTGATAATAGATCGATCCCAATATAACGTAGCACGACCATTCTCGAGAACTGGGTCGGGCACATACCTGTAATATGGCACCTCTGAACTCACAAGTTTGTATTTCAGGGCAAGTTGTTGATGTACAATCCTGGCAACTTGGTTGTGCCTATGCAAATACTCGCCGTTAGCAAGACGAGAACAACCAGAAATAATATGCCTGACAGATTCTCCAGGACGGTGACATGCCCGACAGATGTCGACCGTACCATCCTTCAGGATATACCTCCGATAGTTATTCGTCATGATAACTTCATCCATAATCGCACAGACAAAACCTTCGGTTTCTCCGAACAGATCACCATACTGTAGCCAGGACGTAGATGCTTTAAAATCTATATCAGGCCCGTTTAAGGCCCGATAAAATCGACCATGAAGTTCTTTGCCCTTCCATACCTCCCTGCGATCATCAGTACCAAGTACTACAGGTTTGCGCCAATTCTCTTTAGCCAAAGCGAGCGGAGTGAGTCCGGTATCCACTGCAACTACACTGCGATGCATTCCCACATCAGTATGAAGAAAATATTCTCTAAGATTGTATACCTCGCGATTGTGTAGGGTCTTGATATTTAATAGACCACGACCCCCGTACTTTCGCGGGATATACAACCTCATAACCGATGAACGTGGGTGATGCATTCGGAATGCAGTCAGCAATGTACGGACTCTCCTGTCTAGGGCATCTAATTCGGTCTGAGTCCATCTAAGTATACCAAAGGAATACATCAGAACCGGCATGACCCAACCATTGTAGGCTCGCACCTTGTTACCGCCTGATAAAAGACTTTTAAGTACTTTTTTCAGGCGGCCAAAGAAGCGTTCCCGCAACGACTGTTTCATGTCAGATTCTGGTATTCCTAAGGACTGTGAAAAACCTAGATACTTGTAGGTTTCGGCTGCAGACAGAGATCTGAGTCTTGTGGAATCTGAAAGCTCTATACCTTCAGATTCCGCAATCACACCTTTCTTTACATACATGACTGCACACTTATCCACACCAAACTCCATTTTGATAGAATTACTGAAGTTTTCCGTAACCCTTAGTAACGCTGTCAATTGTAATTTAGTGGGGGCAAATAGTTTCAAATCATCCATATAAAAAAGGTGAGATATAACTCGATCATCTTTCTGCAACCTATAGCCTAACCCTGAACCCTCCAATAGAGTACTTAGAGGATTCAAAGCCAGGCAAAACCACAAGGGACTCAGACTGTCACCTTGAAAGATGCCCCGCTCAATATTTATAAGTACGTCGTTTACCGCAGTCTGCCGACATCCAGGATAGCGAAGTACTGTTCTCCACTGCCCCATACACGACTTTAAGAAAGTGCACAGAATTGTATCAATTTTATACAACTCCAGCACCTTCAAAAGCCATGTATGTGGAACCGAGTCATAGGCCTTCTTGTAATCTATCCAACATGTCGCCAGACTCTTACGATTACGACGTACTTGTTGGCTAATGGTCATGTCTATGATAAGGAGCTCTTTAGTGCCACGGGATCCACTTCTACATCCATTCTGAGAAACGGAAATTATCAAATTATTATTAATATGTGTAGAAATTTTTACTCTCAGAATAGATGTCAGAAGTTTATACATGGTTGGTAAACATGTAATGGGTCTAAAATTTTTGGGATCCATGGCACTACCAGATTTATAGAGTAAGTGGGTTATACCAGTGGTTAAAAATTGTGGTAATGACCCCGAGTCCAATGCTGCCTGGAATTGAGATGCCAGACACGCATGCGAGCTTCGGAACCATTTAAGCCAAAAGTTGAGCAGACCGTCTGGACCAGGTGATTTCGGACTGCACAACTTACATCATCTTCATCAATGACAACTGGTTCCATAGATGTTATAGACTCACATGAGCGTCTGACATCCCGCATCCAATCACCATCTGTGTGAGTGACAGGCACCGACCAAATGTTACGCCAAAATGTATTTGTGGCATTTTCATCTGGCAAGTGCCCATCACGCTCACATGGACTCGGTGCCTCCCATTTTCGATACACCCACTTCTCATTTCTTTGGAAAATACGATTCTGATTGAAACGGTCTCCTCGTTTTTTGTACCGTCTTATCCTATTTGCCCATGCATAAACTTTCTGCTTCAAGAAGTCAATGCGCTCCGTGACACTCGACATGTACTGTTGAGGACTGATGGTAGTCCCCAAGAATGCCTGTTTCACAAAGCGCATTACTCTTGGCCGCGTATTACCTAATTTAAATGCAATTAATTTACCGATGAGAGTCCTGGTCTCAGCAATACGACGTTCTATTCTGTAATGCCAAGCTGGCACAGCATTTTTGGGTCGAGTAGTGCTTTGTTCAACAAATTTAACACCAGCTACTCGACAAACTGCCATAGCTGCACAGTACAAAATAGAATGTGTATCACTAAGATCCTCGCTATTACCAAAATAATCCGGTAATAACGAATTCAGGGCACCCACCAATGCTAAATTGCGTCTATGTATGGGCAAACGGGGCAACCGGGGTCTGTTATTAAAGTTAACATACCGGTACTCCTGAATCGCATCCTCCAAAGCACTCCTTATCCTATCATTACATTGGGTACTTACGGATATAAATTCACTCTCCACTTGTTCATCAACATCTTCATTGTATGGTAATTGTTGCGTATTAGCTACCACATGTACAGCATGTGACGAAGAAGGGACAGTCAAAGTATTCCGTACGTCCGAGCGTATCCTCTCAAGTACGGCATCATCCAGCAGGTGACAGCGCTGTATAGCTCGTACTTGATCCGACAATCGTTGTGCGGATACGTTAACGGCTGGCTCAAGCTCCTGAAACAGAGAGACTAGTCGAACACGGTACGCTGTAAGGTTGGTTCCCAGCTCTGTAGCCCGAAAATATGCCCGCATGACATTCTCATTTATAGAATGTGTCCACTTCATGCGGCGCACATCACCACCGGCAGCGGGGGCCCTGTTCGAGGTCAGTGGTCCTCGGGATCCCAAGCTGGTCGGTGGCCGGCCTCTCCCCTGCCGACGCACAGGTGTTGGCGACGTCGGCGGAGAGAAAAACTCGTCGCTGGAAGATGAGCTCGACGCCACTTCAACAGCTGAAACTTCAACTATTGCTTCCGTGGGTGGTATGGCGAAGCGGGGCGACGAGTCCGGGGGTGATAACTGTGCTCTACGTCTAGCCCTTGTTAGCATATTCGGAATTTCTTAATATTGTAAATTGTTGTGACATGACGTTCAAAACGTCAAGTCTTACACAATAATATTTTTCTTGTAAAACGCCTGTTTTATGATTTAATCCTGCTTCGATGCAAATAATCCATTTTTTATATATATAAAAACTTGTTTTGGTTGCTTTCTATTACTCCAAAATGTTATAAATAGAGAAAATTAATTATTGAAAAATATGTGTGCAAAATTCCATGTTGTGCTTTCAGTGTTGCTAGCTTATTTTTTTTATTATTATTATTATATAATACACAACAAAGGATGGGTTACATAGTCGCAGATGTAACAATTGGGCGGTCTGATAACTCACGGCGATTTCTTCAACGCAACTTTAACATGGATATTATAAATGTAAATAAGTTAAAATGTACAACATATATACTAATATTATAAACGCGAAAGTTTGTAAGTATGGATATGGATTTTTGTTACTCTTTCACGCAAAAACCACTCAACGGATTTGGATGAAACTTTACAGTAATATAGCTTATACATCAGAATAACACATAGGCTACTTTTTGCTGCGATAACCGACATATACGCGGGCGGAGCCGCGGGCAATAACTAGTACTTTATAATTTTAAACTTTAATTTTTAGAACTCTATCATGTATAAAAATAACAAAATGCGATAAAGTTATCTTTAAAAGCGTAATAATTAATCATATCATCCTACATTGTGAGACAAACTTAACTAAATAGAGAGGCCACAAAGAAATACTGTCACAGCAAAAAATACATATCATAGTGTGGGTTACCAGGAACCCATGTCAGGGTGGACAGACAGACGGACAGAACGGACAGATTAACGGTAGAACGTGGAGCCGACAGTGAAATGAACATGTGGCCTTGTCTGCTCTTTGTGTATTAAAATTTCGTAAGACAGGTGACTTTTTACTTAAGGTGGTAGATACACTTGTAGATGGTTTGCGAGGGTAATAACTTTGGATACTTTTTTTTATGTTTGGCCCGCCAAAATGACTCTACTCTGCCTGATGGAAAGCATAAACAGAATCCACGAGTGGTGGCCACCATACTCATTGCGAATACAACAATGCAGCATGGCGACCCACACTATGGCGGCCTAGTGATGCTTGTGCATCTTTTAGTGCACTCACCAACGAAACCCGACAGCACAAACGCTGTCATTTTACTTTGATTTTCTGTGCGAGGATAGTACCGCCCCGGTCGAGCCGGCCCGTTCGTGCTGAAATGCCACCTGGTGGCGCGTACAGAGGATACAGGGTTCCATCGTTGGGGTGCGTTTGTTCATTATTTTTCAGACTAACTGTTCTTATTTACTACTAGCTGAGTCTCGCGGTGTTACCCGCGGCTATTGTTGTACCTTTATAACCGCGGGTAACACCGCGGGGCAAAGTTGATCTAAAAAAAATTAGCCTAAGTTATTCCTTATTACATCAGCTATCTGCCAGTGAAAGTTAAGTCAAAATCGTTGCACCCGTTCCTGAGATTAGCCGGAACAAACAGACAGACCAACAGACAGACCCACAGACAGACAGACAGACAAAAGTTGTAAAAAAAATCATTTTGGTATATGTACCGTGTATACATACATGCATTTAATACAAAGCGGTTATTTTAATATTACAAACAGACACTCCAATTTTATTTATTTGTATAGAAGAAGAATGACGTACCCATGTTTTAACGGTTGATGATACCACTGAGCTACTACTACTACTGCATGGTGGATTTATTTCCTACCCAGGAAAATGACCTACGATGAACAAAACCCTTTTGTCTCTGTCAGACAAGGCAACAGAAACTTCGTAAGTGTGACGTTTCCAGTATGCTATTTAGCCTAGTACAAGCTAAACCTGGTTTTTGGTTCTGATCTCTGTACGACGTCAGTAACCCTGATGAGGTGTCGCAAACATTGAAGAAAATGTTTTAATCCTTTTATATTTATCAATTTAATTTGAGTTGAATCTGACGTAAATTTATTTTAAACTTTAAATTTATTTGTGTTAATCTATACACTATCCGATCCTGTGTCTAGAAATACTTGTAAAATCGTCATTTTATAAGTGACTACTAAACACGTAGCATTCAATTTTTTTAAAACCACCATATCAAAACTTGTAGTGGAGGGTGCACTTAGGTACACAAGTATATTAATGAGTAAGTGTCGGAGGGTAGCGCCGCAACGTATGCGTTACACTATGTGCATGGCGCAGTTGACTTGCAACTTGCAATAAAACTTGCCTCCAGGGAAGGAACACTATGTGACTGTGCCACAACTCATAGACGGACAGCTTGTTTATAATCGGGATTGGATTTATTGGTAAACAAATTGCATGTCGTGTATGTAACACGACATGCAATTTGTTTACCAATAAATACATTTCTATTGCAATTTTCATGTCAAATTCATTTTAAAGTGATTAACTCTTTATTTTATGTAAATGATAAGTACATGTTTGAAACTTTCAACAACAATCGTAACAAGTTTACGTTGTGTGATATTTCAGTAAAGTTGACATAATAGTCGGCAGAAAGGTCTCATTGTATGCTATTTTTCTTAAATAATGTGTTGAGCACTATTTCAGTAACATACAGATCTTTTTTGTTTTATGGTAAAAGTAGAAAATGAGTAGACCGGTCTGTTAATGCTAAGGAACTATGGCCATGGAACGCTTTAATATTTTTTACCTGTGTTGACATAATATTTAAGCTGTAAGTTTAAAATATTAATATTAACATTTATATAATTTTCTTTCCAGCCGCTAGAAGTTTGTAAGTTGAGTGAATAACGGGGACATGAACTCAAAAGCGCTGTGTGGAGGCCCAAGTTGAGCGGGAAACTTTCCAGTCGCAAGGCACACCTCCCTAATTGGGTAAATACAGGAGGCGAGCAAAGCACCCAATTCATAGATAAATTAGTTATGCCACTCAACGCAATATATTATAGTTTTAAAAGGAATATGTAAACCATTCGAATGTAAACTAAAATCGGACCGAAAAGGCCTGCAACGCACTCGGGAGTCTGTAGCCGTTATCATTTTGCTAAACTACTTTACGATTAAAGTAATTTACTTTCATTTAACCCGGTATTTAATAATAATAATTTTATCAAAGACGACTAACAAATATGCTACTAAAATGCTACTTATTTATTTATTATATTAAGTAATATCATATGGTATATATTACACAGTTTATGTAGTATTATTTGTTCTTAGTAAGCATTCAATCTGATATAGACAACAAATTCCGGTGTAGATAACATGCACAACAGTACTAGACCAGAACAGTTATTTAATAATTTGTTACAAAATTGAAATACACACATCAAAAGTGTCTAGGGATCAAGCATTTTTATGCGGATTTCTTGAGATTGAGATGTGGCTTTGGCCCTGGCCTGCTCAATCGCCAGACTTGAACCCGATTGAGCATGCATGGGATATGCTACAGAGAAGAGCTCTGCCGAATATGGAGGGTATTCAGTCGCAAGAAGACCTTTTTTTGTTGTTGCAACGAACATGGGCGGCCATTCCACAGCGTGATTTGGATGAACTCATTTTGAGTATGCCAAACCGATTCTTGTGTTGTTAGTGGTCGCGGTAGAAACACGGATTATTAATTGTTTAAGTTACCTAATAAAATTTTAAAGAAAACTGTTATTTCAGTCTTTTTTTCGAACTTTAATGTTAGTGGTTCAAATGTCAAAAATCCCTTTATTAGGAAAATGGCAAATTTCTTTATTAATGCAAAGGTGACTTGGTTTATCGTTACTGTGACAAACGAAAACACTTTATTTGATGAATCCTTAAAGACAATTTTAATTAATATCAATCAGGAGAAAAGTTATTGCAAAAATATATGTTGATCCCTAGACACTTTTGATGTGTGTAGTAAGAATAGCACTACATGTTAAACTAAAAATAATGATAAAAAAGGTACCACTAAAACTACCATAGTATAATACCTTAACATCTGTGAAGTCAACCAACCATAAAAAAGTAAACAGTTCGACCTATGAAGTGAGACGTAGAACCAATCGCCAAGTTTATACCTTAACTTGTATCAATAAATAACACAATATAAACACGTATTGTGTATTAAACAAGTTAGTACGTCACAGCGCAGGTAAACGACGGGGCCAAGCCAACACTTAAAATTCAAACTTGGCTCGGAAACAAATCCTTTGACAGCGTGCTTATTCGCTTCTTTCGTAAGCAAAAATTAACTTTAAAACTATACAGGTAAGGTGCATTAAAGGTTGTGTAAAGGCCATTTTAAAGTTTTACAAGCGTTTTTAATAATGTGCGGGACATGTAAATTCGGGTGAAGTTTTCCAATAAAAGTTGCAACAGTGTTCGAGTGTGCGCACACTCGACGCTTCGCTCGCTTCGCTGGGGCCTACCATTGTCTCTGTAGAAGCGCGTTATTGAAAACGTGTGATGGGGAAACGATATTATTGCTGTACTTTCTGGTTTTGTTTTTTAAAAACTTTCACAAATCCTACTAATATTATAAACGCGAAAGTTTGTAAGTATGGATGGATGGATGGATTGATGGATTTTTGTTACTCTTTCACGCAAAAACTACTGAACGGATTTAGATGAAACTTTACAGTAATATAGATTATACATCAGAATAACACATAGGCTACTATTTGCCGCGATAACCGTCATATACGCGGGCGGAGCCGCGGGCAACAACTAATTAATAATATAGAAGTGAGTTTGTTAATTAGTAAAGCTGGCTTTGCTTCTCAACCAATCGTCATAGAATATTATGTATAGGTAGATTTCTGTGTCTATATTGATAGACACTTATATACACACATCAAAAGTGTCTAGGGATCAAGCATTTTTATGCGGATTTCTTGAGATTGAGATGTGGCTTTGGCCCTGGCCTGCTCAGTCGCCAGACTTGAACCCGATTAAGCATGCATGGGATATGCTACAGAGAAGAGCTCTGCCGAATATGGAGGGTTGTAACCCCTGAACTTGTCAGGTGGAAACTCACCGGTTTCGACTCAGGATAGAAGATGATACCTCAGGGCGCCGTAAGAATTTAGATAAAATTTTATAGTGAGGGTGCGGAGGGTCCAAGGAAGACTTCAATGAGACAACTTACGATTTATACAAACTTTTACTCTAGTTCCTGCTATCTTACATAAGTGAAACCAAATATAAATTTACAAATAAACTTAAGAGGTAGTCTTAAAAATAAAAAAAATAAAATTATACAGTCTTTTCTTTCACACTTTAAGCCTGTAGACTGGTCTGCACAGGATAGCCACCCTCTGGTCACCTCTCTGACTCAAGGTAGTCAGCCGTAGACTCTCTCCAGCTCAAGGTAGCTTAAAGAGACGTCCACCAGTGATCCAACTTGTGGGTGCTAGGTAAAAAAAGTATTAATTAATTTCCATATATATATTATATGAACTTCCCTCAAGGTAGGGCAGATAGGTCTTGAGGAGTGAGCTGTGAGCTGCCAATAGTCAACCGTCCTCAGCACAAATCTTGAACCACAAGACAGGTAAGATGTAGGTTGTCTTTCTGCGGTAATCTAACGACCCTATAAACAAAATTAAATAGCCTGAGGACATATTCTACATACATTAAGATAATAAGGAAAAACCTTTTTGAGGTTAACTTACCACAGACAGTGGGACTTGAACACTCACAAACACTACCAACAAGAATATTTATGTACACTGTAAGCAAAGCTTCCTCAGAGTTAACGAGAGAAGGTTTAAGAAATAAAAAGAAATATGCCAAACACCGCGCTATATAGACATCTTTTCGAACATTCTAGATGATTCCCCTACTCCATTTCTGGATGTGCGAACAGGACGTACAACTTCCATACTCCTTGCTTATTTGAGATCAAATTTAAGGAGTAATGAGAATCGTATGATACACATATGATAATCTCTCACTATTTCTAAGTGTCATAATGTCAACAAAAATATCCTTCATAAAATACGCCCCCTAGTGCCACCTAGGTGTACCAACAGCCCGGTACTTCGATCGCGCACAAAATCCACTTGTAGTTCGAACTACAGTGAACGAGAGGGCGCTGAAACAAAAATTGTTAAACATTGAAAACTAAAAAAACGATGTTACAGGGTATCCAGTCGCAAGAAGACCTTTTTTTGTTGTTGCAACGAACATGGGCGGCCATTCCACAGCGTGTTTGGATGAACTCATTTTGAGTATGCCAAACCGATGTTCTTGTGTTGTTAGTGTTCGCGGTAGAAACACGGATTATTAATTGTTTAAGTTACCTAATAAAATTTTAAAGAAAACTGTTATTTCAATATTTTTTTCGAACTTTAATGTTAGTGGTTCAAATGTCAAAAATCCCTTTATTAGGAAAATGGCAAATTTCTTTACTAATGCAAAGGTGACTTGGTTTATCGTTACTGTGACAAACGAAAACACTTTATTTGATGATTCCTTAAAGAAAATTTTAATTAATATCAATCAGGAGAAAAGTTATTGCAAAAATATATGTTGATCCCTAGACACATATGTTGATCCCTAGACACTTTTGATGTGTGTAGTATATTGTTGCTGTCTTGTTCTTCTATTGAGAAGAACAAGACAGCAACAATATACCTCACAGTAATGTTTAATAACTTTATTATTAAAACAACAGTACAGTTGTAAAGTTGGTGCACAAATAGTTCAAATAATGGGATAGCAGTCGTTTTTTTTCCATCTCCAAATTATTCTAGTTGCACCCCATGGGGTGCGTTCAGAAGTCATAAGGTTATTTCTTATACGACGTTTTTAGGTGTTGTTATTGCTGTGATTGCTAATATACACACACAAATAAATAATCGTGTTCATCACACTATTATGTGGGAAAGTTAAGGATCACTAAGTCTAACTATCAAACCAATCAACATCAATAGTATCGTTACTACGCTCGCACAGAAGATCAACGTAAAATGACAGCATTCGTGCTGTCGCAGTGTCGCGTTTCGTTTAGTTAGTGCGAGACCGGAGGCCCAATGATGCAGAAGCATCACTAGACCGCCATAGTGTGGGTCACCATGCTGCATTCATTGAGTATTGTGACCACCACTCTTGGATTCTGCTTATGCTTTCCATCAGGTAGGGTAGATAAAAAGGAGGTGTCGGTTTACTTTACTACGATGGACAGATGGGTTGGTGTTTTCGCTTTTTACCCGACTGCGAAAGGAGGGTTATGTTTTTCGAGTGTATGTATGTATGTATATTTCTTATACGCCCTAGAGCCTAAACGGCTTGTCGAATTTTTATGTGAGTGGTGTCAATAGATTCGTCTTAGTCGTGAGAGTGACACTGGGTACATTAAAATAAAAATAAATAAAAATAAGGATTTTTAGCGCCAAAAAGTGATATAAAAAAAAATCGAGTGTGGTATCAAAATAAAGATTTTTTACGGTGATTACGAATATATATAAAAAATAATACAGTACATGTCCAACAATAATTACTTCAGACCAAATTACCAGAAAGGGTTCATGCCCGGAATCTCTGGATGTCTGGAACATAACTCATTACTTGCGGAAAGTCTCAAAGATGCTAGGAAAAATGAAAGGCAAATTACAGTCTGTTGGATAGATTTAGAAAATGCCTTTGGCTCAGTACAGCACGAGCTTATGTTATTTGCCTTGAAATGGTATAACTTCCCGCCAACAGTTTGTGAAATAATTGCATCATACTACAGTAAATTAAAATTTGTAATCACAGCAAAAGAGGGACATACGAAACCCCTCGAATACAGAGTAGGGTTGTTCCAAGGTTGCTGCTTATCGCCAGTAGTATTTAATACAGTTATAAATATATTAATAGATAATATCGCAACATGCGAAAAGAGGTGGGGCTATCGGTTTAAGGTCAATGGAAAATATACGGAATCCATCTTAGCGTTCGCAGACGACCTTGCGATCATTACACGTAATCCAAAGCAGTGCCAAGAACTACTGCGTAAGGTAGATGACTTCTGTACCTGGACGGAGGGAATGAGGACAAAACCTAGCAAATGCTATTGCCTTTGTCTGGGCCGGCGAGGCACCAGGTATACCTCATATGACCCCGGGATTACTATTGGTGGGGAAAGTGTTTCAATAATATCAGAAACCGTGCCCTTTAAATTCCTTGGAAGAAAGATAGACTACAAAGGTCGTACTCCATCTATAAACGTAATAGTCGATGACTTCGTAAAAGACATTGACAAGGTAGACCAACAGCCAATTAGTAACGTAAAAAAAGCTTGGATTTACGACAACTACTTAACATCACGTCTCAACTGGCCGTTTCTAGTATATGATATAAACCAGATCCACATAAGAACACTGGATGCGAAAGTCACTAAGACATTGAAGTTGTGGCTCGGGCTAGCACCATCTGCAGACCCGTCAACGTTGTACAGGGGCTCGAATAATTTTGGAATGAAATTAAAAAAACCTTCGGAACTCTACAAACACCTAAGAGTTACCAAAATACATGTCTTGTCAAAATCCCAAGACGAAATCGTTAGATCCCTTCCAAAAGACAAAAATTCATCAGAGCTAGAGTCACGGCTCCAATTCCACAAAAAATTCATGGTGGGTACGCAGTCCAGTAGAGTTGGATTGGGAAATGCTAGAAGACAGACCGACAAAGAGATAACAAAATCTTTCATACAACAAGATGAAAACGAGACCTACAAGGTGCACGCAATGAACCTAGAAATGCAGAATGAATGGTTAACTCTAGGAGAATTTTGTATCCCACCAGCTTTGAAATGGCGCACACTTTTATATGATTGGTCACCCGCCCTGTTAAAATTCTACCTCAACGCCTTTCAATTAACTCTCCCCGATCAAAGCAACCTAGTAAGGTGGGGAAAAGCTACAGAAAAGGCTTGTACGATGTGCAATGCGGCAATAGGTACAGCCAGGCACTTACTGACAGGTTGTAAGGCGCTATTAGACCGGGGTCATTATTCACGTCGCCATGATAGGGTATTACTCATCATACGCGAAGCTATGAGTTTATCACTGGCGAGAGCGAAAAAAGGAATAACAACAAACATAAAAACTAATATCGCGTTTGTAAAGGAAGGCTCAACAAAAAAGATTTCACTCACACAAAAGCCGTACTCAATTATAAATACCGCCAGTGACTGGACATTATTAGTGGACACGTATGAAAATCACTACAGAATACCGGAGGATATCTGTGCCTCGGCGTCCAGACCGGACATATTTCTTTATGCAATGTCAATTAAGCGTGTAGTACTAGTAGAACTCACGGTGCCGTGGGAAACGAGCATCCCTAAAGACCACGCTTTAAAAAGAAACAAGTACTTTGACTTAACCAACGAAATAACTAAAAATGGTTATGTCGTTGCGCTGTATGCCGTGGAAGTGGGTGCGAGGGGTATACCAGCTAAATCTCTCTATAACCTGCTTAAAGACCTTGGATTGCCAAGAGCTTCAGTAAGCTCTTTTCTTGAACGAATATCCAAAGCGGCATTGCTAGGCTCACTTCAAATATGGTTAGGTAGAGGGGGTAACACGGCGGACAGTGGAGGTGAGCGTTGACGCGTCGTAAGGAGTGCTCCTTAAACCTAAACCTGGGTCGCAATTCCCAGGCACTGTCGAAGTCGCATGTGTTGCCCCCATCTATATCGCGATGGACCCGGCACCCGCACGGTGAATCCATGGAACGCTAAGAAATAGGTCTTATATGTTTTTATTGTTAAATATTGACGCAGTCGGGTTTTTTTATATAATACGATAATTTTTATATAATACGAGACAACCCCTTATATACTATAAGGTATAACAATATTCACGATTGCATTTTTTAGTGCATATTTTAAAGAAACTTTATTAAATATTGATTAAATAATTGTACCTACAGCTATTATCAGAAGTAAGTTATGGAAGCTTTTCAAATTAATTTCACATTGTAAATTTGCGCGAACGGTTACAGTTATTATGTTAACAAGTGATTAATTTAAAAAGATTTTTATATGAACAAGCTTTATACTAAAAAAAATAACTTTAAGCCCTTTCATTTGATACCCATATTGGGTGGGTTATTCAGAAATATGTACGCCGCCATTTTGTTACGACGGCCATTTTGGATTAATAATAGTACCGATTATATGCAATTGTATTATCATCAGAACTAAAGGTTTCATTTCAAATTTCAGGTCAATCGGAAATCGGGACGTGCATCAAATTTAACTCGCAAGATTTGATTACAGACAAACATCGAGACAGGTGAAACTAAATAAAAGCTTAGGTAATTGTTGATTACACATATTTTTTAAGATTTTAATATAATCTATACTAATACTATAAATTCCAAAGTAATTCGATCTGTCTGTCTACGTCACGGTTAAACTACTGCTCACTGATTTCAATGAAATTTGGTATGGAGATACTTTGATTCTTGACGAAGGACATACAATACCAACCTTTTAATTATAAAACTAATGGAAAAAGTAAAATAAGTACGATCGACTATCAAAATGAGTGCGAGTAAAATAAGTAACAATGTTACAGTAATAGATAACTTCTAGTCTGAAGTCCTCCTTCTTTTTGAAGTTGGTTAGAACTAGCAAGTGGTGAGCCCTTAACAGTAGAACCCACAGATGTTATGGCTTTTGGCTGCAGTAATCACAATGCACTCGCGGGGCCTGCGTGACTGGCCGCCATAAGTATTACTTTAAATTTATCAAACGCAAATAAATTTCCCATGTTTAGTTCAGCAATAGCTCAGTAATGTCGTGATGTATTTATCAGTATGTGTTTGATTAGAGAAAATTATGGAAGTTCATTATATCAATGTAAAATGTTATTCAGCGGGCTAGCGGTTTGAATGTGGGCCTAGAAATTTTCATTAATTTTAAAATTTCAAGTCTTTTAAGATTAAAGTTAAGTCAGTCATTATTTGAACACCTAGCTCATGCTTTTTTGCATCACCAAATTGTTTAATTGATAGAGAATGCCTTTGGAGTTGTAAAGAATCAGATTGATCCAGACTAATAATATAAATTCAAAATTTACTATTTTACGCTTTCAAGGTAACATCTTAAATTTGGAATCCCCTGTCCCGATTTTAATGAAATTTGGCGTGTAGATACTTTGATTCTTGAAGAAGGACTACTCTTTACCTCGATAACGAACATACACGTGGGCGAACTCGCGGGCAAAAGCTAATCCTGAATATATTATAATTATTTGGAATCTTTTGTTTTTATTATTATCTGTAACACTTCGTAAGTATTATTCAATGCTTTATTGAAACAGTAGAAACCTGAGAAATAGGGTAGATTATCATAATAATAATATATACTACGTCTTTTATTAACACAGGGGCACCCGCTTTGTTATATAAATTGTTATGTGTAGTAATTTAAACTCACTAAAAACAATTTCACAGGGATAATTGTATTGTCTTCAGTCATATTACTCCGTAGCCTGGAGTCAAGATATGGCGGGTTGTTTGTGTAATGATTACTTTCAAAGCTTTTGTTAAATTGACGATTTAGTGGTGGTTTTCTCCTTTTTATACGTTTGCCAGTGTAATTTTTGTAATCAAAATGTTATTGAGACAAAAAAACACATTTTTCCTCTATAAAACACAGTCAAAGAATAAACCAATTTAAATATATATATAAAGAGGTAGGTACCGTTGTATATGGCACGCTGAAAACACAACTATTAACAATATACGAATATTAATAAATATCAATTGTATTTTAGACTAGTTGTTGCCCACGGCTCCGCCCGCGGTTATCGCAGCAAATGGTAGCCTATGTGCTTGTTCACGTAGGAACAGTAGTAGTAGTTTTTACGTGAACGAGTAATAAACATCCATCCATCCTTACAAACTTTCGCGTTTATAATATTAGTATAGATTTACATAGACATACATACAATACATTCATCTCTCTTTCTAAAGCGGAGACGACATCTCGCCATATGATTTAGGAGTCCATCAGAGTTTATTATCAACAGCCAAACATCCACTGCTTGGCATAGAGTTTTGGCCGAGTATACCATGCTGGCCACACTGTTCTGGTTTTGTGTCAACTTTTCTTTGTTTTTTGCAGTGGTATTGTCTTGCATAGTTTACTCTTGTCGGTTCTTACGACACGCCGTCTTGACACAAAAAATAGTACAAAAAATTATTTCGAATCTCAAGTTCAAGTTAGGTAACTTGGGGAAAAGTATAAATGTTAATAAGGAATGGCTGGGCTCTAAACACCAGCTGGTGAGGGCTCAACCCGTGTCACGAGTGACGCAGACGGACGGATTATAATAATGCTCGTCTCACTGCTCCTGTTATAATATATGATATACTACCCAAAAAGCGTAAAATAAATCTCTGTACGCGATGATTTAAATCTAAGAAAAGCAATTTCTACACTTCTTGTTCTATGAATTTCTTTTATCCATATTCTTATAATATCTGACACAACCTTTTATCAAATTCTTTTTCATTTTTAAGATGTAGGTATGGTTAGACTAAGCCATATTTCGAAATAGGTAGTAGAGCCACGCTGATTTCAGCACGAATGGGCCGGCTCGACCGGGGCGGTACTACCCTCGCACAGAAAATCAACGTAAAATGACAGCGATCGTGCTGTCGTGTTTCGTTGGTGAGTGCGAGACCGGAGGCCCAAATAGTCTAGTCAACAAGTTCCATACTTGTTGACTAGACTAAAAGATGCAGCAGCATCACTAGGCTGCCATGGTGTGGGTCGCCATACTGCATTGTCTGCATTCGCAGTAAGTATGGTGACCACCACTCTTGGATTCTGCTTATGCTTTCCATCAGGCAGAGTAGAGTCATTATGGCGGGCCATACATTAAAAAAAAAAAAAAAAAAAAAAAAAATTAGGTCATGAAATTTAATTAAGCCCTTAAATTTACGTACTACTACCTTATTGGTCTAGGGGCTCGCGCATGCGACTGTTGATCAAGAAGTCTTATAGGCGGTCCACACTACAACGATATATCGTAGCGATTTAACTGTGTAGTTCGTTTGTGCAGTTTTATCGTACGTGGACGGAAATCGGCTCAGATATTTCTCAAAAAAGATCGGGCCAAAAGCTTTATTTTGTTTTTCTTACAAGATTTTTTAATAACAGGCCATATTATAAATTTTGGTGGTGTTTTAGACTAGTGCCTCAAAGTGACAATCTGTGACAATCGTTATTAAGTAAATAAATTATTTATTTCTTTCTTTCTCATCACACCATATTTATCTTGGGTGTAAATCAAACGCTTTAAAGATAGCGATCGTTTATCGCAAGACAAACCGATCAACGTCAAACACATACGCAAACTCAATGACAGTAAATACATTTTGGATTTCCAATAAACCCACTACTACTCGTAAACCCTACTACAGTAAAAGTATTTCAAATGAATGTTTTCTATTTCAGTTAATTACTGTATGTATAATAGTTCATTTAATTGTTAGATAAACAAACTGTCCCAAGTCCAAGGTTTATTAAATATCCACATTAACCTTGGTGTTTAAGAACGGGAAAGTAGGAAAAATACTTAAAAAATATAAGTGGACTAGTAGACCTTCTTTCCAAGAATGTCAATCGAATGTAAATGATAAAATCTTTACTGGAATGTATAGGGTAGTGCAATCAACAGCTCCAGATCTTTTTTTTCATGTTGAAATTAGTTAGATTCTAGTAGGATGCGTTAAATTGTTTTTTTGGCCCCTTATTTTTCTTATCTCTTTTTTAAATTCTTAATCTGAAAAGTATTTTCATTTTGCTTTAAAAAGAAAAAAAGTGAACAGTTTTTTCGTCCACAACATCGTTCATAATTAATTTCTTGTTTATACATGCTGTAAGTTTACATTTCAAACAATTTTATGCATTCGAAATTCTCGGATAAGGAATGCTATTATAAGAAAATAGTAGTTCAACAATTTTAATTTAATTTAATTTTATAATGCACTTATATACATTGAGAATTACTACTGTCGGTTTCTTAGTCACTTACTTCTATCGTCATACATTTGTGTTGGCAAGAGTCTACTCTTCAATTAAAAATACAGTTGTTAATCATACAGAACCCTCTAAACAAGAAGGTGATAGACCCGTTTCAACGCCCTTATCTAGAAAACAGGGAGATGATACTATATGTGGAATAGATTCATTTGAAACTTACTATTATGATTGTGATGCTGAAAATCAAGAACAGTATAAAGTGACAAGTGATCCTGATGACCAAGTTAGTGATGACTATTTTGAAGATATTATTGATAATGATTACATTGGACTAGCAGAAAGTGTAACTGAAAAGGATTATGTGTCACTAGCAGAAACCAATACTACAACTGAAAAAACGGAAGATGCGGTGGAAAAAGTGAATGAAACTATAAACTGTGCAATGGCTAATTGCAGCACTGTATTGTTCGTGGTAAAACCGACAGTAAAATTCTATAACATGACTACACAAGTTGTGTGGCTTCAAGGTACAAAACCTACAAAGCAAACAATTCCTATTGACTACGAATATAAAAAAACTGCCGTTACTTTTAATGGAAATTTATCTAGCACACAGCCGCCAATTGAAACAGAACCACCACCAAAAACCCCATCTACACGGTCAACTGCTCTACATAGTTACAGAAGCACCATTGGTACAACGAGATCTTCCCTTAAAAGTTTAAAAGCATTTAATAATCAAAAGCGTTTTATAAGAAAATTAAGAAAGCCGATATAGTTCTTTAGTTTTCAGAAACAAAGTATTGGATATTTAATATTAGAATTTCAAGTCTATCGACAGCTTCGCACTGCCGGACATACCTTGAATTTGTCCTACCATGCATCGCGAATACGTATAATATGTGTGTCATAATAAAATGAATACTGATATCTTCATTACACCACTAAAAAAATCAAATGAAAAATAAAAATGTTATTATTATTAAAAAACAGTCGCCAGAACTTTTTGAATATTAGGTTATTAGGTTGTAGTACTTAACTAAGACTTTGATAGAAAAGTAAGGAGAAAAGGCATAGTATTAAAATTATCCTTTGACTCGGCATGAAGTGTAAAGTGTCGAAAATAATATAAGGAAAATGTGAATTGTAATTTATTGATTAAAATGAAAAAGAAAATTAATGTACAATAAATGTTATTTAAAATAGTATCACTAGAATTTAGGTTTCTAACACAGAATATATCAGAAGATTACTAATTTTTTTTTTATATATCGATTATAACATATAAAAAATTACGTAAATTGTATAGTTATATAACGAGGCGACTGCCTCGCGGTTGGCGTGTGCGACTGCCGATCATGAGGTCTCGGGTTCGATTCCCGGGTCGGACCAAATGTTTGTATGATCTACAAATATTTGTTTCGGAGTTTGGGTGTTTTCAATGTATAATAATTATGTAGTTACAAAAAAAAAGTGTATATGTATTTGTATCAGTTGTCTAGTACCCATAACACAAGCTCTGCTTAGCTTGGGACTAGATGGCGTTGTGTGTTAGATGTCCGAAATATTTATTTATTATTTATATTAAACTAACATTTAACTAATATTTTAACACGTAGATATCAGGTTTCCTATCACCCTTCGCAACTACGAGTATATACAAAGTGTTTTATTTTTTATTACGAATCTTTGCCAAGTAATACAACTTTACAGCTACTACATCTCAATCTTGTGCTACCTCAATATGAGAGACCACAACATGGACATTGTAAAATTTGTTGATTAGATACATATATTAGTGAACGAAAATGGCCTAACTAAAAAGCAATTCAATGTCCAAAAAGTAGTGAATTAGTGGTAGTTATATAATTGTATTTATATACATTTATATGGTAGGTAATTATGTCAACTGTGTTCAATATACGACAAATAGTGCTGTATGGTGTTTAAGATCTCGAACATTTTTTAAATATAGCTATGTCATAAGAAAACAGGATCGAGTCAAGTGGTATTAAATCGGAGAGGCCTATATTCAGTAGTAGTTGACTATGATGATGACGATGGTTAGAAAAGATGTCTGTCGCGTGGTGATCACGTTTGGCGAATCCAGCGATTGATATACTCCCAAATTATTTTATATTTACTTCCAAATGGCGTATTACTTTACCTGCGATGCAGGATTAGTTCCTCCATAGTTCGGTATGTCTTTAAAAGATTGTGCTGCAGTACGTCTGTGTTTTCATTTTATGTAGATGTTGCCACATGTATTTGAATAAAGTTTTCTTTTATTCAGCGTATATTTAGTATGAATTGACACTGGCGGGATTAGTTTTTGCAATATCCAACAAGCTCTTTCTTCATCACTAATAATTACTGTTGGACACAACAAAGAGGCTCCAGTTGTCTTCAGGTGGAGTTTTTTTATCTATTATTTCACCAATGTAACGTCGACGGTCAGTATTTTTAATAGTGTGGCAATCAATCTCAATATATTAAGTATATAAAAACTTTTTATAAAAAAAAACCGACTTCCAAAAAACCATCCGACGAAAACTCCCTGCCAAAACACTAAAAAGCGTAAAATAAACTGGCTCTTCATAAATTGCCATGTGCCAATTCTTGTCTATACCTAATTCTTTATTTATTTAAATAGTAGTATTATTGTGTATGCTAGGTATCTAAAATCTGTTTGAAGTCGGCGCCAAGCCAAAATGTAATAGGAGGTACCACAGGTACACTCGCTTATTTCGAGACGACCATCAACGACGTCGCGTCAGCCCGCGCGTGTCAGCTCGCTTGGGTTGTTTTATGCTAGCTATCCGGCAGCGGTGAGTGCGTTACCTCCTATTACATTTTGGCTTGGCGCCGACTTCAAACAGATTTTAGATACCTAGCATACACAATAATACTACTATTTAAGGTTCGCTATTAACGTTAAAATTGTATTTGCAACATTTTTTGTTTTTTGTTTTATTTTATCGCGTGTAGATAGGACCTTTTTACCGTTTAAAGTCATAATATATATATGTTATCGATCTTCTTTCTAAAATAATTCTGTTTAAAATACACACTGTGACTTTTTTCAACAACAGATTACATTTAATAATGTAATCTGCTAAAATTTGCACCAAAAATATGAATTATTATATAATATATAAATATTATTTAAATACTTAGATATAATTAAATATAATAATTTATATGCCATTAGAAAGGGAAATAAGTCTAGTTTGTTGTGAAATTATTTTATTGACAAAAATATAACAATCCTCCTTGTAATGTAAAAAGAAAGTTTTTTTTTTTTTTGTTTTCTGAATACTACGTTTAACCCGACTTTACGTATTATATATAGTAATTTACTATTAAACAATGTAGATAAGTTTATTCTGTATACTTTTAACTTTCTTTTCGTATCTCTATATTTATTCTAGCTTATACGGTTATGTAGCCATGTAGATTTTTATTGCGGTTCAGCTGCAGGGGTCAAAGGGGGTCAAGTGCCGCGAACGACTGGACGTTGGAGGGGTGACCTAGGCGCGCGCGCTGGACAGTGCAGTGGTTATATGAATAAAGAATTAGGTATAGACAAGAATTGACACATAGCAATTTATGAAGACCCAGTTTATTTTACGCTTTTTAGTGTTTTTGGCAGGGAGTTTTCGTCGGATGGTTTTTTGGAAGTCGGTTTTTTTTTTATAAAAAGTTTTTATTTTTCCATTTTTTAGTGCAAACAATCATAGGTTATCAGTAAGTTGAACTATTTCATATAATTTCTGCTGATGCGAATAACTTTAGTGGTTTGAACACGTATTAAAAAGGAGTATGATCGGTTTCCAAAATTATGCTGATATGCAAGATTTATGTTACAGAGAACGTGGTCTACGGGGCAATAGGAATCGTGTCCAAGCTTAAATGTACTGATGAAATAGAAGCAGGCGAGTTACTTAAAGCAAAATACATTAAGGGGTTAGTCATCATAGCGCCTGTGACATTAGCTCACCTAAATAACTTAAAGTATACACCTAAGGGTCTATAGATACGTATGAAATTGAAAGAATTATCCTCCTACTCCTAACCGTTGAGGAGTTGTACCTTCTATCATCAGCTTACCGAAATAACTTGAAAGAATACGACTAAAGGTAACATACATACATATGACATTTAAAGATTTATCCTCCAACTCCTAACCGTTAAGGAGTTGTACCTTTCATCATCAGCTCATCATCATTAAATGATGACTACCAGACGCAAATACCGGCGTAGCTTTAGAAAATATACGAAAAACATAGTACGTGCCTGAAAAAAATGAGGGTTACCCTCGATTTCTCTGGGATGCCATCATCAGATCCTAGTTTCCTTATCATGGTACTACCTTCGGGACATCTACTTTCCATTAAAAAAAGAATCATCAAAATCGGTTCATAAACGACGAAGTTATCCCCGAACACACATAAAAAAAAAATATATATATACGGTCGAATTGAGGAACCGCCTCCTTTTTTTGAAGTCGGTTAAAAATATGTGCCTACAACGTACATTTCATCACGTCTATGTCACTAAGCCAAAATGGTTCAATCAATTGTATTTCGTTAAATCGTTTAATTCGCCCAACAATTCGATCAGTTATTGTTGCATTTTCATTACTTCGTTACAACACAATTAACCATAGGTAAGCATTTAAAACTTAAAGAAACAAACAAACGACTTTCTAATTATTTTTACTATTAAACATAAACAATGTCCATTTTGACATATTCACAGTTCTATAATATTTATTGTTAGGGACGGACATAAAAACCGTTGAGCATACAGAACGTGCGCGGGAATATGAAGAAAGGGGATTTACCCTTGTCAACCAGGAGACGGGCGCTGTAATAACCACGAGCAACCCAGATAAAAGGAACTCAATAACAACGTCTTTGGTACAATGCTGATGCTGTGAGCCACAAACATATACACTAACACCTTATACAGTAAAGTTTTATGTACCCTAAAAGAAATTACACGGCCTTGAATAAGTTCTTGAAAATAAATTTGAAGTTTATCAATTTAAAAATGACTAATCTCTAAATCCAGAGAGAAAAGAATGCGATTTGTGAGAGCAAAAAGAAATCCAGTAAGTACGACTTAATTTAGTAATTTTAGGCAACAAATATTATGTATAAAAAGTATACGGAATGTGGTTTGTGCAGTATAGTAGAAACGTGATTAAGATGTTTTAAAGAAAAAAATCCCATTTGACCATCATCTGTTAAGAAAATTGTAACAGCCAATGAAATACATAAAGTAATTTATACTTTCGATTGTCGGCACTTGATGGAACTTGTTGTAATACATTTTAGAATGAAACTCACTTTTACTTATTCCAATATTTTACGAAACCGGTAAGGTGTAACTTTAATTAAAATAGTGGAATAAGTACAAGTGAGTTTCATTATAAAATACCTAAAGATTTACATCCTTACTATACTAATTCCACAAAAAACGAAAAATTAATTTATTGTGATTTCTTATTTTATGGTGTATAGCTGTGGTATAAGTTATATTCTTAAACATATTAAAATAAATAGAAAATGTTTGGCACTTTATAAATTCATTATATATAGGGAACACCAATATTGTAGGGATAGAGTTGTCGTACCAACATCATCACCAAAGTAACATGTTGCTCGATGGCATTTCTATGCCAAAACATAACAAACTGATTAGGTTACTTATTTATAGAGCCGAATCAAGCTGAGTACATTGCATTATCACAGTTATACTATGCAGTGTTTAAAAAACTAGTACGTCATGTGGAACATCGTCTACTTAGGATTAATATTTAAAGTTATGCATTCATTCATAACCGCATCCATTCTTCCTATCCTGGAAGCAAGTTAGCTGTCATTTAAAAATTAAAATATGTACGAACCGGATCTGAATCGTTGAATGTGCTGTTAAAAAAAATTACCAAACATTTATAAAGTGATTATTCTCCGATATATGGTAATCCAGTTATATTTCCTAAAAATCCACGACTAAGTTTTGCGGCTGTCCGTGATACAACAATTCGACCTAAAGTTAAACAAGCAAAGTCTCGAAAACGACGAGACATTTCAAAAAAACCTACTCTTCAATCTGTTGACAATTTAGATAACTACGATGATACACAAAATTCATCAGCAAGTAACGAAGAGCATCGAAGACAATACCATAAAAAAATGTCAGCTAGGGGAGGCAGCGCGGTACTGAGATATGTAAGAACCAAAAGTACGTATCCACCGCTCCCAGACGAGTTTACAACGGAACCGACAGTTGCTGTAAATACTTGGAAATAAAGATGATTTTTATTTGAAACAAAACAACATTGCTTGGCAAAAATAAGATTTGTATAAATATATGCATATGTAACTAGTGTTAAGAAATACTGAGGGTACAATAAGTACAATAAGAAGATTTACATACAATAAAAAAGTATTATTTAAATCTTCATAGAACAATCTGTGTTTATAAACATTATATTGTTGTGCAATGAATTGATACATTATGTCAAGTAATACAAACTTTATTTAAACAACAATAAACTAAAATAAAACTTTATTTTTAATAAAATTAAATAATATTTTTAAGAGCCATAAGGAAAACCAATCATACTAAATAATAAAAAACTGATTTACGTTTTTAATTGTTTTTTTCCTATTTATGTGTTTATTGTGTACAATAGAGAATAAATACAAATACCTTAGAACCTCTTCACTACCTTGAAACATTTTTAAAACAATAATCAGTACTCAATAAATTTTCAGTACTAGGTAATACGTTTAGTAAACTAAAGCCTCTTCTCCAAAATCTCTAATATATAAATAATAAAGTTCTGAACACATCTCCTAAGAACCAACACAGTCCGAAAGATTGTTGGTTGTGATCCATATTAACCAATCAAAGTGACTGTAGAGTCCTATTTAAAAGTCTAGATTAGCTCCTAAGAGTTCGATTATTAAATAGATTTGAAACCATTGTTATGAGAAAAAGCTAGTCATTGAATTATTCTGACTACTTTGTATAAAGGTTTATGTAAGAAGGTATCTACTATTTGGTCTTACTAAACGATGTAAGGAGGAAGTTGGGAAAAAATTCCCCTCTGTTATGAACAATGCTCAACCATAGCAATATCCTGGCCTCACAAAAGACCGATGGTAGATAATTCTTTCCTTGCTTTTAACCAAGAGTATGAGGGTACAGAAACCCAACCTTCCCCTTCCTAGTTCTTTAAGTTACTGTCAACGACTGAGCTGCAGGTATCATTTAGTGATGGTAGGCACTTTCTATCAGGTGATCTGTCTGCTCGTATGACCTCATGTATCATGAATAATAATTGTAGTACATAATAAAACAAGGAATAGTGAACATTGTTTTATATTTTTTTAATTGTACATTATTCCGAAATCGTTAAAACATGTCGTGTCTCTCAGAAAACTTGTTTTTTAGTCTAATTTTAATAAGAAAGCTGTCATTCATTGAGCAATGTCTCAATATTGTAGTCGTCCTGAGCTCATAATCGAATATGAAACCAAAAAGATATTAAAAGTCGATATTGCCAATTTTACTAGACTTTACTTGAATCGAACACTGTTTCAGATGAAATTAAAATGTATGAGCCATTAAACGCGTGATAATTTTCTAATCAGAAAATAATGTCATCAACCTATTCCAATATTTCAAATACATTTTAGTGACATTGAAGTGATAACAGTATAATGCGTTTTGTAGAGGTTTGACATATTTTTGTTTTTCAACCTAATATGTTACTCTAAATAATGAAAGTTCTTATATAACTGGTTTCTAAATCAAAGGTAGTAGAGCCACGCTGGTTTCAGCACGGTCGGGCCGGCTCGACCGGGGCGGTATTACCCTCGCACAGAAAATCAACGTAAAACAGCGTTCGTGCTGTCGTATTTCGTTGGTGAGTGCGAGACCGGAGGCCCAAATGCAGAAGCATCACTAGCCGGCCATGGTGTAGTACCACCATATTCATTGCGAATGCAGACAATGCAGTATGGTGACCACCACTCTTGGATTTTGCTTATGCTTTCCATCAGGCAGAGTAGAGTCATTTTGGCGGACCATACATAAAAAACAACTATCTAGTAGTTATGTCTAACGGTCTGTTAACAAGTAGCTCCTTTTCGTTACTCTTTGAAACTATATTGAGCTGATGTATCGTGGGGCAGAAATGGTGCTGTGTAATTTTAAAGGCGTAACATAACAATCTGATTACTTTTACTTGTTTGCATTTACGGTATTCGTTAGTTGCATTTCATCTAAATAATGAATTGGTTTTAACTTGCGCGAAATGTGGGGGCTTATCATTGTTATCATAGTTTTTAACAAGTTTAATCAAGTATATACCGAATCTGACAACTTAGACACAACTAACCTTTATAAATGGAGAAACGGTTTGAGCCCTAAATTAAATAAAATGGAGGTATCAAAGCCAACGTGGGAAATTTTCATGCTACCGCTGTTTAATAGTGAACATAGGCAGTCAAACTGTGAAAGCTCTCAAGGTAATTTACTTCAAAAGCTTTATAACTGTTATACAATTCGACGGCATTCTGAGCCATTTAAAAAAAGGTATTCAATGTTGCCCCTTCAAAATTCTTATACGAATTTGAAAAGTGTTTTACGAACATATGATATGCAACGTAATGCACGAGCAAAATACATTCTTATTCGACCTACGCATAGTCCTCGAGATGTTAATAGATATGGAAACAATAAAAAACATAAAAGAGATAAAACAGAAGAAAAAACTGATACAACAAGCAAAGAAAAACAAAAGAACGAAGAAAACGATTCAAAGAAAGATAAAAGTGAAGAAACCGTTACTGTACCAACATCCAGTACTATAATGGCTCCAGCCATGGACATGGTCAATGAAATATGCCCTACACTAGCAAGATGCAAAAAAATCCATTTTCGCACAAGAGATGAGTCACAAAACACTCAAGAGAATAAAGAAATTCCAAAAAGAAATTTTTTTCTACTTTTAAATTAGAGCAATAAAAAAAAACTTTATGTTCTAAATAGACTACAATAAACAAATTAAGAAAAGATCTGTTATTTAAAAAAACAAGTCCACACTTTTAATATGATAATAATATTTTCGGATCTGTGACATACAAAACCATATTTATTTATGTTCTGTACGGTAACATGCGGAAGAACTCCCTTCATACATGCAAAGCTTATAATCTGTAAGATAAACTATTCCTATGATCATCTTGATGTGATTATTTACTTTGTAAAATATTTGTGTAAAAAACAATATTCTGTATCGCGATTTATTAAAAATGCAGAGTGGTGTGGTGACACACCTACCTGCCTCTTTGGTTTCGCGGTTGGCGTGTGCGACTGCTGATCATGAGGTCTCGGGTTGGAATCCCGGGTTGGACCAAATGTTTGTATGATCTACAAATATTTGTTTCGGAGTTTGGGTGTACACTATGTATAATATGTATGTATTTCCAAAAAAAGTATAAATGTATTTATATCAGTTTTCTAGTACCCATAATACAAGCTCTGCCTAGCTTGGGACTAGATGGCGTTGTGTGTTAAATGTTCAAAATATTTATAGGTATATTTATTTAATATATTTTCTCAACCTTCGAACTTCTTTCTATAGGACAAATCACTACTACTCCACCGATTTTTGTACATTGCAGAGCTGTCGATAGAAAATGTCAAAGATACTAAATACTGAATCTTACGATAAACTCAACTTTTTAAAAGTTTTGAAACAGAATGGATGCAACATACAATATTTACATAGTACTTAAACTAAATATTATAGCGGTTCTAAACCAAAAAAAAAAAACAGACACTCGTAAAAGTAACAAGAGTATACCCGAAGGGAAAAATATGATATTGCTTTTAAATATGAAATATTACGCCGAAAGTGTTCTTGTATTATGAAGAAAAAGGGTTTCGGGTGCGTGACGTTTATGCTCGCACGGGGCCGGCCAACCGCCGCGCAATGTGTCTCTATTGTGGATACAATGAATTGATATTGCCCGCATTCTTATTTTATTGTACTTATGCTGGGTGTATTTTTGGAACTTTTATATCTGTTGGTATTGTTTAAGTTATAAAAAAGTTGAAGTATATTATAATAGGTTTTAAGACATGATTATGTGTGCTGTGATATATTTGTGCAGTACTTAACTCAAGGTAAACACGTAGAAGCATTTAACTAACGAAAACTCAATGCCTAGAAACACTAAAAAGCGTAAAATAAACGACTATAATTTGGTTTCTTAAAATTCTTGTCTATGCCTAATTTTTAACCGACTCCAATAAAGGAGGAGGTTCTCAATTCGACCTTTATATGTTTTTTTATGTGTGTTCGCGGACAACTTCGTCGTTTATGAACCGATTTTATTTTTTAATGGAAAGGAGATACCCCAACGGTGGTATCATGATAAGTACACTAAGATCTGATGATGGCATCCAAGAGAAATCGAGTCGAACCTTGAAGTCGGTTTTTATTTTGTTAAAATTTTATCTGTTAGTTTAAATAAAGTAGAATTTAAACGTGTGTAAATGTGTAAAATCTGTTTGAAGTCGGTGCCAAGTTATGCAAGTGACGTACCTGAGCCCCCGGCCCCCGCTACATTAGTTACGTAATATAAAAACATTTCTATTTACATTTTTCTAGTTATTTTCCGGTTTGATATGGGTCTTAGGACATCAGGTCAGAAAAGTATAAATTTATATGCTTTTTAAGGTTCCGTACCTCAAAAATAAAAAAACGAAACACTTATAGGATCACTTTGTTGTCCGTCTGTCTATCTGTCAAGACCATTTTTCTCAGGCACGCGTAGAGGTGAAATTCATATCAAATACTCAGGTCTACTGTCCCTTAGAGCTGTGAAAAAAATCAAACTTCTAAGTCAATGCAATCAAAAGATAGAGCCGTTTATGCTGCAAATTTTCGACACTCGCAAGGGAATCAAAACCTACAGGGTACCTCCCGTGAACTCACGGTCTAGAATGAATGAACGAACTCGGTATTGAAATAACTTGAAATTAGGTACGAAGCAACGTCTTACAGCAGAGATAAAGGAAAAATTGCGGAAAACATATATTTTTAGTTACATCATATAATATTTCTACAGGTTTGTACAGAACTCTTGGTGCGCGAGTCGGACTCGCACTTGACCGGTTTTTTTAAAAAACAGCTCCCGCATAGGAAATATACATCCTGTGTTGCGGGGGGCTCTACAAACATATTTGTAATGGACAGAAATGAACACCCAGACGCAGGTCAACAATTTCTGGATCTCACGTGTTATACCATGCAGGATCTGAACCCACGAAACTTGGCGCAGTAGAAAGTGGATTGTTGACAACTAGACACTAGACCAACTGTGTAGTTATAAAACATTCTGGGAAGGGAAGAATTCGCAAAAGGCGGCAAGGTATTCTGTGATTCTTGAATTACAGTTGTCCAGTGTCCAAAATGCTTGTTCGTTTGTATATAAAAATATTTAAAAGTGTGTAGTTTAACACGTATCATAAAAATATTACATTGAAAATCATAAGTCCTCCATATATCCTTCGCAAGATAAGACACTCAACGGAGCGTGAAATTTTACAATGTAGCCGGACCGGGCTTCGAACCCGTCCGTGCATTATACGGGATGAACTACACTTAGATAACTTTAACTTACTCCTGTTACTGGAAAAAGTGGATCCGCTAGTTAAATATATGCAGAATGTAGGTGCAGAATGGGTACAACAGATGACACGGCAGGCGTTGTAACTTCAGTTTATTTCTTCTTCTCCTTCTAGGGTCCCTTTTTGTAGAACTTTTTGCTGTGGTCCTATATTGTGTCGATTACAAGTTAAGGTTTCACGCAATAGATAATTTAAGACCACCTGTTTGACTGACAATCGCTCCTCGTACAACTCTCGAGTAATAAGTGACCTTCAATGTGCCGGGTGGCCAACGGGTAGTAACCCTGACTGCATAGCCGCTGGTCAAGGGTGCAATTATACCCAAGATTTTTTTTAATAATAATGTGATGAGCCAGATCGTTTGTCTGTTTTTAGTTTTTTTAGGTATGTATGTATTCATGTTCTAATTGGATTATGTATGTACACTATGTTTGAGCACACTCTTGTGCACTATTACAAATATCTCCTGCGTAGGCAGCTGATCTTCGTTGATACCGGTCATCATCGGATGTATGGGGACTAGAATCACTCGATTTTTTAATATTGACTGTTCATAAGTGCCTGTAAAATGAGTGCCTATTTTAATAAAAATCTTTTTACTTTTATTAAGTTATTTTTCTTGTCATTACATATTTAGAAGTCTTAAGGCCCGGCATGAAACACAAAAGTTAAAAAATTTGGATAGCAATTAGCATTATCGAAATAGTACATGAATGTCAAAAGTACCCGGCTGCTATTATACGTATAAGATAAATATACACTCCTCGATACTCTCTGTTATATCAACATAACCAATATATTTGTATCGTTAGCCCACCAACTCCCTCCAACCATTAAGGCAATTTTAGCGCCACTTGTTTTTCCAACTGCCACGAGGCACTTTAACAAACAGTATTTATTTTGTGCTTTCCATCCGTTCCTTTTTAAGAAAATTTCCTACTTCGGGTGAATTTCGATTAGGAAAAGACAAAGAGCCGATTGTAGGGCTATTGAAAGTGGGGAATCAATTAAAGCGAGTCATCGATCGTCGGCGGGCGATAACGTCTGTCAGTGAGTAAGGGCGCTGATAAGATTGTCTGAAGGCGCGCGCGGCGGGAGCGACTCGCCTCGACTTGCACACTTTTAATTATTTCAAACTGTTATCGCTACCACGTGTCGCTCTATAATGGACTTCTGCGATGTCACTTTAAGATAATTGCGGCTATTTTTTTGTGATCTAAGTTAAACGATCTGAATGGTTTTCAGTGGAACGTAATGGAGAAGATAGGTATTTGCAATTGAACTTTCTATTGTTTTGAATTCAGTTAAAATGGAATTGTCGTTAGGTGATTCTTTGAAAAGTCTTTGTTACTATAAAAGATCACATAAATGGTTATTAAAGGTGATTCATCTTCCTAGCCTTTATTATTCCCAAGATTAATTGAGGTCTGCTACTAGTTCCACTGGTTTTACCTGAATATCAGTTTTTCCACGGAGCGACTGGCATCTGACCTCCGCAACCCTGAGGGTGAACTGAATTCGATGATTGAACTAGTTGTCAGTATATTTGAGGGCACTGACTTCCCAATTACGATTGGTGTTCATGATTTCTTGTAAGAAAAACCCAACAGCACTCAGACCCGGGAATCGAACCCGACCTTGATTGGCAGTCGCTTGCGCTAACCGCTAGACCAACGAGGCAGTTCGCTAGACCGGGTATTAAAGGTGATTGGAGGATTATTTTTACTGTACCATAGTACCTTTTCAGTATTTCGTTGTTCTTCTGGTTCTCATCGAAGTTCAACCTAGGGTTCATTTTTTATGCAGACAGGAAACTACACAATAAAATAGGTTCTAATAATTTTATACTAATTTATTATAAGTTATTTATTTACACTTGGAAAATCACACAATCTGTACAATAAATTAATGTGATGTAACCTATATAGATATACATACGCATCTCTTATTTTAAATAAAAGATATACATATATGATTTATACATTAATATTTTATATCTATTTTACGTCGAATTAACAAATAATATTCAGATACGAAGGATATTACGTTTAAAATTTTTCTTTTATTTATTTACCGTGCATTAACTTTTATATTTACAATTTGACAAGCGTGAGTGGCAAGCTTGGTTATACTAATATTTAGACAAATGATATTCCTTACGATCACTGCGTCACAAGTGACCCTTAACACAATCGTAAGTTAAGGCCTACTTTAAAGACGAAAGTAATTGTATAAACACTACACAGTATACCTTTCTGACGGTATATTTGGCACATTTTCGTTAACGTATTTTCAGAAGCACTGTATCACATCTTATGATATTTATATAATGCTGGTACTGCGACTATGCACGTATAATATGTGAAATGTAATTTAAAATGCAAATGGAATTAGGAAATCCGCAGGAGCAGGTTAACGAAGTTCATGAATAATTACACAAAACTATTGTGAAGATTCTTGTTTAAGCTGTGAAGGATTCTCAAATAATAGTCTTTCATTAGATGCTAAACATACACCACACACAGATTTCATTTCGATGGCACGTCATACAGACGTGTGGAGACGGCTTTATGAATCGAACCGCATTATTCAATTAGTAGTTTGGCCAGCTTGTCTAAGTGACGAATAAACATTACATTTGATCTTTCTGTTTATATATTTTGAGATATTTTCCTTGCATAAAGATCTTAGAGATAAATAAAAGTAAAATTTGTTTGCTTGATCAGTTTCTCTCGCTGATGAATACAAACAATTATAAAACTCACACTCTTTAGGGAAATGATATTCGTATTTTAGGATGATATGTTTCACTTTTATATCTATAAAAAATAGTTATATTATTAGGCAGACTTAAAACAACAATTATAGATAAAAGAATAATTCGAGAAAGTTTTACGAAATGGGAATAGAATATGTAAATTTCCTGATAAGATATTTCGATGGAACGATGACGTGAGTTAGACCAAAAAGTCGACGTGTACTAGTATGATGATTGCCACGAATGGTTGTCGCCAACAATACAGCCTTCGTGAGCCTGAAACAAACAAAAACAGTAATTGTAAAACTAAAAAGTACCAAAAGTTTTTGCTTCGGTGAATACTTAATAAAAATACCTAGACCTTTTTCTGTTAAAGTTGATAGATCAGTTATTTTAGTTACAAATCAATAAATTTCGATGACAATCATTCTTGGATTCCATTCAAAATTCTTACATTTTCCATTATTAATAACCGTTCCATAAACGTTCAATAAGCTAATGCACACAATGCTTGGAATGGATTTCTCCAAATTGTTTGACTAGGTGAAATAAGCACCGTTGCGGAAAACACTACTGGACATTGGCACACAACAACACCTCGTGTATCTACTCACGAGGTTCTACGAAGGAGTGCGAACTGACTAAACAAAGTTAAGTAAAACAGACTTAATGTAATATTTATAATTAAATATTTTATATATTTCATTGGTAAATTTGAGATATAAAGGTTCATCATCATTATGATTTGTCCACCACTGACTACTTTTGAATGAAGGCCTCCCACAAGGAGGGCCAACTATCCCAGAAAGCATCAATAAAATTAAAACGTATGTAAGAATACTATTTATTACATTTCAACTGCAAAAAAGAATACAGAAATGGAACCTGAAAAAGAAAAATGTAGCATAGATAACGAATATGTATCCGTTTTAATATACATATTTAGGTACCAAAAAACAGGAATGGTTTAACAGGTGTATATCACTGCCGCTCCAATGGTCTCCGCGTTCTCTAAACACATTTATCGCTAAGAGCATTGTCGCTATTTTTGTTTGCTCTTTACTGCAACAGCTTACGGTCTACTTCCAGAGCTTTGCAAAACAATAGGATTTATTGTGTTTACAGTGTGTTGTCTTTGCTATGAACCTCAGATCAAATAAAAAAAGGTAGATAAAGTATCGACAACATATACGATACTGACGAAAAGTAGCTTCGTTTATAGCATAGTTAGTACGTATCGCGTGTGTTTACTTGGAACTACGCGCCTTTTTCTGCTTCAACAAGAACAAGGCGGTGCGTTATCTACCTTTTTTATTTGATCTGAGGTATGAACGAATGAACGAACGAAATGAATGAAAAATATTGATATCAAGGACAACATAATTGTTACATAATTATATAGAATACTTCTTATTTGTAAATTTTTTTAATAGATTGGCATATCTTTGATTCTCGTTGTTACAAAATAGAGTTTACGTTTGAATGAATACGCCGATTTAATACAAAACTGTTATTTTTTAGTAAACAACTCACCATTTGTGGTATGTATCTTCTGAACTACTCGTTATAATAGATTTTCTATGAGACGTACCAACCTGTTCCATATACCTTACAATTCAGTGAAGGGCAAGCTTTGGTCGACGATAAATCAATCACCAATATTCTCACAACAAAGCGGGCATAAAATAAACCCGAATTCAAGATAAAGATATTCAAGTTTCATATCCCCAATATTTATTCAAACGCTAGGCGTCTCTATTTGATATCATATTATTCGGCAGTTCAAACAGTTTTTCCTTGGAGGGTGGGAGCTGCAAGAATTGATTGTACGCGGTCTATGCTGAATATTTATAAGGGTTAAGTGTGTATGCGAACTCGTTGAATGTTTAATCTCTATTTGGGTGTAGGGGAAAGCGAAGCGGGTGGAACTCAACCGCAGCAGTCAGGAGTTTGCCGCGCAGAGACACCAACGGGTCGTCATAGTGCAAACGGATTTGTTATCTCATATTGAGAAAAATATATGTTCATGTCACAAAAGACAGAGATGTCATTGCTACGGAATTTCCCATTTATTGTTTCTTTACGTGATCTCAATTGAGTAATGATAAATGGTGATCAGGTTTGAAAAGTCGAGGTTTTCTTTAAATTTAAACATTCAGAATATTATTTACGTAATAGCAAATATATTAGATTAGTTAAATTCTCAGAGTGAATGTTTCTTAATTCTAGATTCAAAAATTTTTCCCAAAAATCCTTGGAAAAAGGAGTTTTTATTATTTTAAATTATTATTGCGCGTGATAATAATATAAAATAACAAAAAATTGTTACTTATGTGAAAGATTATTATAATATCACTGAAAGCAAATTTAAAAAAATAGACATAATAAGCATTCTAAGAGTAATAGCGTACGTTACACGAAAGAAATAAGTACGCCTTCCTCGACAAGTGAAACGCAACTACGACTACATGGTCGAGACGAAATTCTTCCCACAGATAAAAGCTGAAATACTAAGAGCGTTTCAAGTCATTCAAACAATTGCAAAGGCCTCTAACATATTCCTCTCAACCCATTCCACCGCCTGCGACTTCTCCGAGCACATTTATTTTTTACCATGAGACGGGAAAGACGTTTTTAATAATGCAGTATATTGTTACAAAGAATACAAAGAGGTAAGTAAGTAAAGTCTCCTGTGGCTTGAGACTCGCTTTGTGCACGCTATTATATTAAAGGCTTTATGTATTAAGTTTTGGTTGTTTGATGGCCACATAATTCTGTTAGGCAGCTAAGTGGCGGGACTGTTTGGAGAAAATAAAAATATAAGGTACACGTGTATGTGGAGTAGTTCGGTTGTAATCCCATTGAAGAATTTAGTGATTTTGTTTTAAAAGGTTTTGCGTTTTGAACTATTCATGGTGCACCAAAGGATATTTTTGTATAATAAATTTTATGACTGTACATATTCAGTAGTAAATAAAGTTAGAATTGTGAATGTTTTTGTTAGGTACTTGCGATTTTTGACTGTGCCTTAAATCTATAAAAATAAAATAATTCACTGAAATGTATGTATGCACATAAATTCTGATGGACTGCACCAAATTGGATTATTCTTTTTTTATATGCTTGCCATTGTCAAGTCAAAGTTTGTATTAAAGAAAATTTTAAGAAAATCGGAACTGTACATTTTTTTAGTCCACGACTCTAATACCCGTGGGAAGCTGAGTCGGGCATAACTATAATAAAAAGGTTTTCCGGAAAAGACAATAATTACGAAAAAAATGGCGGTTCGAAGTTTGCCGGGTCAGCTAGTAACATATAATGATTTAGGAGTACAAAACGTTTAAATGGACAGTTGATTTCAAAAGAGGTAGACAGCTTAGTATGAACTATCATATTATGAATGTAAAGAAGAGGTGTCATAAGTTTTAAGTGTATTTAATTTAGCCTTGTTGGCATCGCCCAGATAATAATTAACTAATCACATAAAGTTGGTTTCGCATTTTATTATTATCCTCCTTACTTTGGAAAATAAAAATATCAAAAAATATTTTAAGTCATTAAATCAGAGTTATATTTCTATAAACAAAGTTACTCCGGAATTTTAGCAAAAAAAGTAAACGAAGCTAGGAAGAACAAAAAGAGGACCTATCCAAAAATTCAGTGTACGTAATATTATTTTCCTGTTCAGTGTATGCGATAAAATAAACATAACATTGTACGATGATGCGTAAAATGGCACGCGTTTGCTGCGACATAAGTTAGATGCTCAACAATGCGTAAAGTTGGGGTTCGGTCGTTAGCGGAGCGGACGGTTTAATAAACATATCGAATGTAGCTCGGATTTTTTACGTGCCTAGTAATAACACATAGTATGAAACTCATGGATTCCATAGGAATATAAATTTGTTATTCAGTTAAATACATAGCTAAACCTATAAGTCAATTAAGCATATATTTGCAAAGTTCTAAATTACCAATTTACTTTCAAACGAGGTTCACATTTGAACTGAATTATTCATATTTTTAGGCAAGCAATTGTTGACAGAAGCTGGGAGAAGTTGGGAACAAAATATTTCGCGGAGGAGGGGAAAAAATTACCACATTATAAAAGCTAGCATCCCGCATGGTGACGGATTAAGAATAGTGTTACCACCCCTTTATCCAACCGCCGATCGAACCGACTAAGGGTGTAAGCTCTGTTGGACAACATCACTAAAAAAATAGAAAAACTAGCCAGAATTCCAATACCCACCTGTCTAACCGGCGTGGCTAAAGGGTTATTTCTAAGGAGAGGCTTATGTCCAACTATGATGATAAAAGTTATATACTGCCTCATAGATGTACTATACCTGAGACATGACGTGGATGTGGCGGTTGATAGACGTGGTGCGCGGCGTCTCTGTCGGGTGCACGGTCGAGTTGCGCTCGAACGACGCTCGGCCGCTCGGTGCCGGCGCCGGGCTCTGCGCGCGACACCGACCGACTCACATTTACGCGCCTCACACCTGTAAACCGCTTTGGTTAGCATGTCACTTGGCAAATTTCATTTCTTGCATAAAGTACATACTAGTAAGCCTCTTGGAATAAATATAATACTTCGCAAGGTAAACATTTAGGTTTCCAAATATAAAAAAAGAGAAAGTTTCTGGAAATTGTGTCCTCTTTCTTTTAATATGATTAATCTGACACATCCTGAAAACACTTTGCAGTAAATAGGTGGAAATAGAAGGTGCTTTTCTAGATGAAAGTTCGGAAAAAGAGGCGTTTTGAGTGAAACGTTAGAGCTTCGAGCTTGGGAGTTATCAGAATGTTTCGGTATTTTCTCTTTGGTTTCTGATTTTAGAATGCTTTAGACAAACAATAAAAAATTTTTTTTTGCATTTTTGGATTCTTTCGATGCTTTAAAATAAGCTAGTACAAACTTATATCTAAAATAAACGGTACCTTTTTATAGGACAGGGGTTGCAAGCAGTTTTTGTGAAGTTTTACGTTCTAATGGTTTAAAATTCATAAATTTATCCAAATGTCCGAAACAAATATAGAGAAAAACTAAATAGCCAGTCATATAGTTAGCTAAGTAATCAATCCTTATTCTACTACCGTAAGACAACAGTGACAAACAGTTATATATATATGCTTGAAAAAAAGATTTACGTTATCTAAGACAAAACAAACACAACAGCTTCTGGTGCAAACCAGTGTTGCATTGTCAGTACTGTAATTATTCGCTATATTCCATTTTCTCCACATCATTATTTCGATTTGTGCGATTCAGGTAGGTATACATTGCTCTTCCACAAAATGCTATTACAGAGATTATCGTGCATAATGGAGGTGTAATTACGATCCGAAACATAAAACAACTCATTAAAATGTTAATCAATGCACAACTTTACCGAAAATCGATGTAAAATAACCGGATCATGAACAATGATTAATTTCCACTACAAACCATACATACTGCGGTCAAAGGATTGAACGTTATTTTATAAATAGTCTCGGGTCAGATTAAACCCTATTCTTTATTAGGCTACCTCAATTGTTACATTTTAATCGGCAGTATGCGATTTATTAAAGAATAATTTAACTCGTACACCTATATGGATATAAAAAACCATTACTAATATAGTTACTTCACTGAGTGTTTATTCGAGACTATGTTCCTATCAATAATCACGAGTCACATGTCAAATGTAAAGTGCAAATGTGAAGTCCTTAACATTTATGTAATTTATACTCTAAACATTAACCTTTGAGGATGCCATAAGCCGAAACCGATTAGGTGTAAATGTAATTAAAATAGTGGAATCAGTACAAGTGAGTTTCATTCTAGAATGTAATATAATCATAATCATATTAATATGCCATATTTCAAAATACTTGTGAGAAGCAGGACTTAGTGGAAACCGCCAACACAGCTCACAGTAACTCCTATCCCAACTTTACATAACGCGCAAACGTAGTGTAGACGACAGATGTCAACACGAAACTTAAATTAGTCATTTCTAATGCTCGCGTGTCAACAACTCAGCTACTTTGTACAGAGCGATATATTTATGTATTTAAGTGTTTAGAAGTTTTACTATGTAGTAATTAAACGAGAAGTACTTTATATTTTGTGTCTATGTAAATTGAAATACAGGGTGAAAAGTGAAAATGATACGAGTAATATCAGGATTGTATACAACCCATCAATAATACAAACGCCCAAAAAGTGTGAGAATATTCGAGATTTATTTAAAACGCCGTAGCTAAGCATAGGACCATTTCATGTAGATTTTTTTTCAAAATATTTACATATAAAAGAGCATGTACTCTTTGACTTAAAAATTAAGAACAGGTTGTGCCCAACCTATTCCTAACATTCTCAAATGATCAGTATTTTCAAGAAAATAATCAAACTAGTTGTCGTATTTTCCATGCGCCGATAGCTGTTTAAATAATTTATATTTGATTTAAATGTATAATTGTTTCACCGTATCATTAGTTCCTGAGTTTGTGAGCCTGCGCCAATAAAAAATTTAACCACTAAAATAATCATTACGCAAGTGGGACAAACTCTCTGCTGGCTTTTTTAAAAACTAGGATGCCGGCATCACTTAAATAATATTTTCCAAATGTGAGACAACATCATCTAGCTTCAAAATAAGCAGAGCTCAAACTATGTATGACAATTATATTGAGTGATAGAATCCCTATACATTTATTATTCTGTAAAATTGTTTATAAAAAACACACAAGAAACAAACATTTGCAGATTATACAAACATTTGATCGAAACGGAGAATCGAACACGAGAACTCTGCACAGCAATTGCACACGCTCCCGCTGCGTCACCAAAGCAATATAGGTAGGTAGTTGGAAATAATGTTGATTATTTTCTGTAAAAAAATGTAATGAACTTACTTTCTTTGTTAGCGTTGCTCTTCATTTCCGTGGCCTTTGGCGATGTTGACGGCATCGGAATTTCTAAAGAAATATTTATTTACAATCAGTACATTATATATATTTAAAAGCTGCTTTTCTTTCTTCAAATTAACTCTAATATATCAAATTAAACTCATGCAATCTAAACTAAAATACCTAGGAGCACATGTTAAGAGTTTATTTCGAAATGTTAATTAAAAGTAATTAAAAATTCTCTAATAAAATTTGTTACATTTTAGTTAATTAGTGAAGTTTAAATTAAGAGTTAAACATAGCTTGTCGAATGGAAATTTTAGTTTTAAAATGTTTTTCTAAACCAGTTCAATATTAATGTTAGCTTCATCATAATAATTTATATAGACTTTTACCCGCGGCTCCGCCCGCATGTATTTCGGTTATCGCGTCAAACAGTAGCTTATGTCCTTCACCAAGGTCCAATTTATCTCTATACCGAAATTCATCCAAATAAGTTAAGTGGTTTAACCATGAAATCATCCCAGACAGACAGAGTTACTTTCAAATTTATAATACTAGCTTTGTACCGCGGTTGTTGTTGTACCGCGTAGTTGTACCTAGTATACATATATGATAATTCTTAAACTCAAATACCATTTAACATCCTTCTGCCATAACTACTTTAAGTTCAATAACATTGGACTTTCATACAAACTACCATCCCCCGTTAAAACCCTAAATTGGGTTGATTTCTAAATATACATCATTAGTACACCTCCACACCACCTATAGAACATACATTTTAAATTTCAAGTCTCTTACTTCAAAAACATAGGACTTTCATACAAACTTCCAACCTCCGTTTTAACCCCTTAGTGGTAGAGTTTCGTAAAATCCGTTCTTACCGGATGTCTACATCCTATAAGGAATCTACCTGCCAAATTTCAAGTTTGTATGTGTTATAGTTTCTGAGATTTCGTGATTAATCAGTGAGTGGTATTTCGCTTATATATATATATATAGATTCGTTGTAGTAGGTATTTGTTAGAGCCATACTCACCATATAATCTGATAGAGCCTTCAGTTTCGCCCAGGGAATTCTTAGAGATGCACCTGTAGTTGCCAAAGTCGCCAGTTTGCAGGTTTCGGACCGTCAGCTTCATGTGAGCTCTGTTCAACAAAAGTATTACTCACATTACTTAAACTTCCACGTGCTGAATGAAGTTGTGTACCACATGTACGAAGATACATGGGCTTGATTTTAATTATTATTGATTGGTGGGGTGAGATAGCTAACTTTCTAAAAAATTGACAAATACAAGTAAGATTTGAACAAAAATAAAACCGACTTCAAGGTTCGGCTCGATTTCTCTTGGATTCCATTATTAGATGTTAGTGTCCTTATCATGGTACCACCGTTGGGATATCTTCTTTCCATTAAAAAAAGAATCATCAAAATCGGTTCATAAACGACGAAGTTATTCGCGAACACACATAAAAAAAAACCTACGGTCGAATTGAGAACCTCCTCCTTTTTTGAAGTCAGTTAAAAAGAAGCTAATGTATATCAACCATACAAATAAATAAATAAATATTTCGGACATCTAACACACAACGCCATCTAGTCCCAAGCTAAGCAGAACTTGTGTTATGGATACTAGGCAACTGATAAAAATACATATATACTATTTTTTTTGTTAATACATACATATTATATATAAAAAACGCCCAAACTCTGAAACAAATATATGTAGATCATACAAACATTTGGTCCGACTCGGGAATCGAACCCGAGACCTCAAGCACAGCAGTCGCATACGCTACCACTACGCCACCGAGGCAGTTTTAAAAAATGGAAAATATAATATATGTATACTAGCTGATCCGGCGAACTTCGTACCGCCATATTTATGACCCACGTAACATCGTTTACGTTTTTGTGAATCTAAACCATTCCCAGATCCCCTTGAACACACACAAAAAAATTCATCAAAATCGGTCCAGTCGTTTTTGTGAATCTAAACCATTCCCAGATCCCCTTGAACACACACAAAAAATTTCATCAAAATTGGTCCAGTCGTTTAGGAGGAGTTCAGTCACATACACACGCACACAAGAAATATATATATATGTATATATCTGTGTGGTGACGTATTAGAAATACGGAGTGAGACCACCCTTATTCATCTCGTGGGTGTCGTGAGAGATGACTAAGGGACAAACTATGAAGGGTAACATCATTGTAATGAGAAGTAAAGCTTAAAAAACCCAATACCAACCCGTCTGGCTAGCGTGGTAGAGTAGATACCAAGACAGGCTAAAACCTTCTTTCAGATATTGCATAACAGTTTTTCTTACTGCACTTCATATTACACAGAAACTTTAGGTATTTCATATTTATTTATTTAAAACTTACTACAGCGCGAACAAACGATTTTTACTCAATTATCCTAATAATATTATATAATTATATTTGACTGCCTCGTTGGTCTCGCGGTTGGCGTGTGTGACTGCTGATCATGAGGTCTCGGGTTCGATTCCCGGGTCGGACCAAATGTTTGTATGATCTACAAATATTTGTTTCGGAGTTTGGGTGTTTTCTATGTATAGTATGTATGTATTTACAAAAAAAAAGTATATATGTATTTGTATCAGCTGTCCAGTACCCATAACACAAGCTCTGCTTAGCTTGGGACTAGATGGCGTTGTGTGTTAGATATCCGAAATATTTATATTTATATTATATCCGTATTAAAACCAACTCGCTGCTTACAAGAATGCGGTCTAGTTCCAACGGTATCCTAATGATGCTAAGCAACAGACTTGAGGCACCCTGGTTACGTCATGCAATGACAATCCTAGTGAGGTCAGGAAGTGTATAATCATTATTTTTATGTTACTCATATTAGACGTAAGTAAATTGTTACTAACACATTGGGCCTAGTTGCCATTTAATAAAGAATTATTATTGTTATTGCAAATGATGTACAAAGGCGGACTTAAGGCCATGAGGCATTCTCTCCCAGTCAACCTTCAGGTGATGTAGAAGTATGATGTGGTAAGTGCAACGACAAAGAACTGAATTCGACAAAAATCACAATAGTTACGTGAATAAAAAAATTACTTACATCAAATACAACTAATATATACAAATCTACAACTACATTTATATAAACACATGTACCAAACACACACACAAATATGTTATGCGTCCGTGCCCCATATTTATTTTAAAAGTGGTAGGTACTCTGAATTCCGTCCGCATATTTTGGTTTGTTAAATAAGCATCGTAACCTATCATAATTAATATCTTGTTTTTTCTAGATCCTCCAAATATTATTTTTGTAAAACAATTTTATTCATACCCATTATTTCATAAAGCCTTCCTGAAGTCTTATTATATATTTTAGGTATTACCATAAACAGCATATTAGAAATTCAGATAATTTCGGTCACATTGAGCCAAAACGTTACAATACCGGTCGAATTGTAATATTCAAATAAATGAACAACGTGATCTGTTAACGAGAAACCTTTACGAATGGCGCAGCGATCCTTGTTTGGTTTTAAATACACACATCAAAAGTGTCTAGGGATCAACATATGTGTCTGCAAAAATATATGTTGATCCCTCAACATATATTTTTGCAATAACTTTTCTCCTGATTGATATTAATTAAAATTTTCTTTAAAGATTCATCAAATAAAGTGTTTTCGTTTGTCACAGTAACGATAAACCAAGTCACCTTTGCATTAATAAAGAAATTTGCCATTTTCCTAATAAAGGGATTTTTGACATTTGAACCAATAACATTAAAGGTCGAAAAAAAGACTGAAATAACAGTTTTCTTTAAAATTTTATTAGGTAACTTAAACAATTAATAATCCGTGTTTCTACCGCGAACACTAACAACACAAGAACATTGGTTTGGCATACTCAAAATGAGTTCATCCAAACACGCTGTGGAATGGCCGCCCATGTTCGTTGCAACAACAAAAAAAGGTCTTCTTGCGACTGGATACCCTCCATATTCGGCAGAGCTCTTCTCTGTAGCATATCCCATGCATGCTCAATCGGGTTCAAGTCTGGCGACTGAGCAGGCCAGGGCCAAAGCCACATCTCAATCTCAAGAAATCCGCATAAAAATGCTTGATCCCTAGACACTTTTGATGTGTGTAGATGAACGAGTACAAGTACAAGTTGGTAGTACTAGGTAAACTATACTAGTATAAGTAAAATTTGATCAATTTGTAATAGCTAAATTATAGCGATATTTCAAAAGTTAAAATATGGTAGGAAACAGAATTTATTTGTTTTGATCTACATGTCTATTTATATTAATCTCCTATATGTAGTAATACTTACTACATGTATTCGTACATATAGGAGATTAATGGCAATGGCATGCCACTTACCTAAGTAAGGCTATAATTATGATCGTCAAAATGTGACTGTGTAAATATATTTTATACCCCTACCCGTTCGGGATAGTGTGTGATGAAATCTTAAAACATTTGAGAAGACAAACCAGTTAATGTAAATTATTTCGAAAATTAAATTATACTTCAATATTCGGCTTTCAAAAACGTTTCAAAAAGTTTTAAAAGCTAATATATAGAATAAAATATAATGTAGGCTTAAGATGTTTAAGGTTCACTATTTGCTGAGTATACTCTGCTTAAACTTTTGTGATTCAGTCTTTCACTTTCAAAGGGAATGAGACAAAATGCCGAGAAATTACAGTATTTGTCTTTTGATTCAGTCTGTTATTGGTGCTTGCTATCAGACCGGCGCAGGCATTCCCCTGCTGCCTCTGTATCTGTTCGCCTTTGTAATTATTATTTTTAACGAAAGGATTTTAATTTACATTGAACCATAAAATTTCATAAAAATATTCCCAAGTTAATTTTAGAAATAATTCACTATGAATTTATAATAGCAGTACTAATTTCGGTTCTATTATTAAGTACTTTCTGATGATTTTGTATAGTTTTAGATAGAACAGAATTTAGAATGGAAAAAACAGTTATTATGTTAAAAATATAAATTATGTTTACTTTATATATTATATTTTTTTATTTAAATTTCATATTAACTGAGGTTTATTAAAAGCTTTCAAGTAAATTTACATGTTATTGTGATGTACATAATGAAATTAGTGTTGTTTACACCATAAAAGTTCGATCATGATACATATACTCCTAACTGATTTTGGCTACGGCGGCGAATCTCAAACGAGACCAGCCAAGTACACAGGAGATAATATAGTGTACAAGTGTGTACACAAACACAGGCGCACTCTCTGTTCTCTGAGAGTTAATACCGAAACATAATTTCTACAAATTTGAAGTACTAGAAACATTTTTGTTAACATGATGAATAGTGCAATATTCTATCAGTATTATTAGTCAGAAGAGCCAAAAAAATTATTTGTCATGTAATGCACAGGACGCCTAATGATTACATAACGAAAGGCCACATTTTTTTAAAATATTTTGATTTGATCTTGAGTGTCTTTCGATCTCTCGTTATTTTGATTATACCTGTAAGAATTTTCTTCAGTGTTGATGGCGTACTTCTTCGTCGGCAGTACCATGACGTTGTCGTACACCCAGTAGGAGATCGCTCGGGGATGAGCCTCGGTGTGGCAGTCCACCGTGACGTCAGTGCCCGCTGGAGCTCCCACCAGCTGGTTTGGTACCCAAATCATTGGCGAAACTAGAAAGAAAGAATTGGTTAATCTTTAACATAATTATTAGACGTAGGTATACACTGTCACTGAAACATGAGTTTCACTGAAGCAGTTTTGAAATCAACTTGGTAATTTAAAAACAAGAGTAATATATGAAACATTTATAAATTCGATTCAATGATGTATTTAACGATAATAAGCTTCGTAAATTGGTACTTGCAGAAATTAAATTTCGTTAAAAATTAAATATCCTCAGCGAAAATTATATCTGATTGAAAAGTAAAAAAAATAATTCAACTGATTACACTTTTGATAATCAGAGAAAACCTTTCATAATCAACAATTTTTAACCGACTTCAAAAAAAGGAGGAGGTTCTAACTTTCGACTGGATGAACCGATTTTGATGATTCTTTTTTATTTGAAAGCTGGTGTGTTCCGTGTGGTCCCATTTAAATTGGGTATTATTGGTCTAGATTGAAGTCGGTTTTTTATGTTAAAATTTTTATTTATAGACCACTGTAGGACTTATGTCTACCACTGGTGGTACACACCCACAACACTTGGCAACACTTGTCCTACACGCGAAAACAAATTGTTGTTCTGAGTTTGGGTGTCAATTGGGTCCGTTTCATGTATGTCTGTAAAGTCCCCCGCGACACAGGATGTTTATTCCTAAGGCGGGTTGTATAAAAAAGAATTAAAAGAAAGAAGGTTTTGGCCGACTATAGTAGACCGGCCAAACAAGTTGCTATAGGGTGTGTTTCTCTTCTCTTTACCATGAGTTCGTCCTGCATAACTTGCTTCTTTAGTCGGCTTTTACGACACTCATGGGGTGAATAGGAGTGGTGACAATTTGTATTCTTAATACATACGAACATACAAATGCATACGAACTTTTTGTCTATACATCGATACAATTATATTTTTCTACACACGACATCTATACAAATAAATAAAATTGAAGTATCTGTTTGTTTGTTCCCGCTAATCGCTGGGATGGCTGGACCGATTTTGACGGGACTTTCACTGATAGGTAGCTGATGATATAAGGAGTAACTTAAGCTACTTTTTTTAGACTAACTTCGTCCCGCGGCTTTACCCGTGGTACGACAATAACCGCCGCGCGGGTAACACCGCGGGGTTCAGCTAGTTAAATATATAACCTGATGTAATAGATCTTTTAAAAACCTTATTATTAGCAACAGCGTCAAGTGTTGAAAAATTAAACAAATAAATATCTATATAAATTATTAAAAAAAAAAATATCCTATCATTTAAAGCCAACATTAAAAACCTACTTGCAATTTTAATATTGGAACTGATTTCAAATGAAGTAACGTGTTACCTGTAACCTGTGTTAAGCCTAAACAAAACAATACAATTATGTTCTACGCACAGTGATTCCTATCTCGACATGCGATCAAACCATTGTATTATTGCAGACAAACATATAGAAAAAAAACAAAAAACAGCCAGTATTTTATTTAAGTATACACATAACACTAACTTTACTGATAATTCTAAGTTTGGCGATATCAAAAGCTAAACTATACCTTTTTTATTACTAGAACAAAGTATATCTAACAATAATCGAACAGTAAGCTTTATATGATAGGTCATTATTTTCTTCATAATGTACAATTTGTGATATACAAGCATGAACGTAGCGAAAATATGATTTTACAAAAAATCGAGCAATATTAAAATAACATTTATTGAATTCAAAACAATCAGATGACATTAGTTACATTTTAGTCTGACATTTTGGTAAAAAATGTGTTCTTGTAATACTAAACATTTTTTTTATATTTGAGATGAGTTCTTTGACAACACAGCACATGCTGTGGCGTCTGCTTGTGTCGATCTATGATTTTTAACTGTTTAACTTAACGTACATAAATTTCACTTAGTATTTTAATTGAATAAATGATTTTGATTTTGAAAAAAAAATAGGTACTAAAAGCAATAAAGAAAATTGAATGGCTGTCTTCCTTTCCATAGTCTCTTCTACTACTAAAGAGCTCAAGATTTATAACCATTTAGAAAATAAGTCTACCTCAGTTTCAAATGACGAGCATAGTAATGTATTAGTTACATATATTTCAACTGTAATAATTTTTCAGAATTGACTACAATCCCCTTCTCATGAACGACCATAATTGGGGTATTTCTTATAGAAAAATCCTAAATCTTAATAGGGGTGAAATTGTGTACGATAAAGGTATGGGTAGGGTCGGTCCCTATCACGTTGAGCCTAATTTGGTCATCGGCGTGTTTGCCGGATGCCGATGCGAAGGGATCTCCCCTTGTTATATCAGTTTCCCATTTGTGTGTTCTGTGGGTAGGTGTGGTAAATTCAGTAATCATTTTTCCATATTCAGTTTTAAGGACAGTCTAAGGTAAACTAAGTGAAAAAAAGTTAAATAGTAACTTAGTGAAAAAAATATTGTAAACCGTATTATTTTTTAAAAGGAGCAACAATGGAGTTTCTTGCCAGATTCTTCTCCATGAAGGGTAGGCTGCACTTGGAACTGGCGACTAGAATCACTCGATTTTTTAATATTAAATATTGGCTATTCATAAGTGCCTGTAAAATTAGTGCCTATATGAATAAAATATTTTTGAGTTAAGTGGAAAATTAGCACTTTTGTTTTTGTTACCTGTATCTGAAATCTTGAATGCCATTTAATGTTAAGACTATTGAAAACCCAAGTAAAGTGATATCATTCGGATGAATATTTGGTACTCGACTACGCAAAAATGGTAAAATGACAAATGAAACTAAGGACAGAGAAATATGTCAGCCTGGATTGGTACAATAGCAAAAAATATCACGAACAAATTGATTGATAAATCAACATGCCGGCTCAGCCGGAGTGATACCACGGCCTCACAGAAAACCGATGTGAAATAGTGCTTGCGCTGTGTTTCATCGAGTGAGTGAGGATACCGGAGGCCCATACCCCAATCTCGTACCCCTACCCTGGTGTTGCAGGTGTTCATGGGCGGCGGTAATCACTTACCATCAGGCGATACGTCGCTTGTTTACCTGACTTATCCATAAAAAAAAACAAAATCCAGTTAAATCACATAAGTCGCAAACTAGCAAGAATTACAAAAGAGTTAAGATACATTCATATTTAATACCCTACTCAGAATGTTACTGAATAGATTATTAGATAATTTATTAAAAAAGCGTCTACAAATTTTAAACTATCAAGTCTTCTTTTCATAGAAAAGACAATAGTAAGATACTGGAAGCAATATTGCGAGTATACCTTTATACAACACAACACCTTTATATAATATCCTATGGAAGTACAAAGTCTACATGCAACATGAATGTTGCCTTATTAATACGAGAGCTACAATAAAGTATGGAATAATATTGTCTACAACCTGTTAAAATTCGTAAAATACATTGAAAAGTAAATTCTATTTCGGGCATCAACAATTCAAATGTTGTTCGTAAAACTTTTTGGGTATTTCAATTTCTGTAATTTTAAAACTTTCCCACCTCTCTTAGGATGTCTGACCGATATAGTTTCTTTAATATTCAAAAAGTTTTATAAACCCTATCCTGTAATTATTTCTAAGGTTTGTTTATTTAAGCTAGTGAACGTTATAGAATTTCACTCGATAACAATTTTTGAATACCAATCTTCTCAGATTGTTTTTACATAAATGAAAAACATGAATTAAGGCAAGCTCGTTTCTTGAAGGTTTAGTGGCTCTTGTGGAGTAAATCAGTGTCTGTTACTTCACCTGTAAATTATCTGGCAGAAATAAGGATCTTCAAATAATATAATAATATATTCAAATTCAAAGTCACTCATTGAATTAAGACACTAAGGCCCCTAGCACACGGTGTATTTTAAACGCGCAGATGACGCGCGTTTCTGGCATGCGCGTTTTCTGCGCCGTAGATGTCGATTTTTGCGTTTTTATACATTCAAACGCGCATAAAACTCGATGCAAAAGCGCGTGTGAAGCGCGTCCGAAACGCGTAGAAGGGGTCGGAGGAGGGGTAGGGGAGGTATACCAATTTTGTAAATGTATGATAACGATCACGCAATCTTCTTTCACTCGTAAATAGATCGATCTTTTTTTTTTTTTAAAGCAGTACTTAAATTGAAGCTATAGTTAGATCGACACAGACAGACGCCACAGCATGTGCTGTATTGTCAAAGTAAATTACGTCAAAGCACCAAAATCTACTGCCTGCCTGTGTCGATCCATAACTTCCAGTTCCATAAATAGGTAAATAAAAGAGCTGTAATCATAAAGCATAAGAAACATTCATCTAATGTTGCTAAATGCAAAGCAAAAATTCTCTTTATTTTAAATTTTCTTTGAAGATAAATTTTGTAGACGTTTCAAAGTGATTTATCTCAAAGAATATCAAAGCGGGTACTTTAATAGTAAAATAAATGCCCATGTTGAGTCTTTGCGTAGAAATGTTATTGCCTAGATCGAGGGATAAGCGATAGCTTCAGACTTTATATATTTAAATTCATAAAGTCTAGAAGTTTGCATCCTTTAGCTGTTATTGATAGACATTTTATATATATTTAACAAGTTAATATAAACACAATATAGCTTATCTATATTTAATTTAAAAGGTGTGTTTACATATAAATATTTTTAACATTGATACGTACATATGTGTATAATGCAGAATTAATTTACCCTTTCTATTTTACGTATTTACTTGACACATAACTATTTATCGCAGAGTACTTGAATACATGATTTTTCATTTTGAAATCGACGAGAAATAACAGAGAGCTAATATCAACGAGACGCCGATTGATGGAGTTATACGACCGTTTTCAATAACCTATCTGTAGTTAAAACTCTAGATAGTCTATTTTTTCAATATGATTGATTCAATACGTTCGTTGATATGCAGGATCAATTTTATTTCGGTTTTTTGCATGTTTTATTTTCCAAAAAAAACAAATAGTCTTTTTAAGGTAAATTCAGTCCATTTTCAATAACATATCTCTACTTAAAACTAGAAATAGTTTTTTTTATATATGGCCCTGCCAAAATAATTCTACTCTGCTTGGTGAAAAGCATAAGCAGAATCCAAGAGTGGTGGTCACCACACTCATTGCGAATGCAGACAATGCAACAATGCAGCATGGTGACCCACACCATGGCGGCCTAGTGATGCTTCTGCATCATCGCACTCACCTACGAAACACGACAGCACGAACGCTGTCATTTTACGTTGATCTTCTGTGCGAGGGTAGTACCACTCCGGTCTAGCCGGCCCGTTCGTGCTGAAATTAGTGTTGCTCTACTTCCTTGAAAACGCCCCTTAAATAGCAAGGAAATGTTTTAAAATCGCTGAAAAGAGTTCGATTTTATACCCCAAAGGTAAATGATATAAAGAGCAGGTTGTTCCTTTGTCCATATGCTGCAACGGAAATCTGGTACATACATACATAGTATATACATCAAAACTAAGATGGTAAATTATCATAGTCAGTGAGTGTTGTCAACAATAAATACGTATTTAAACTAAATAAAGTATCATATAAGCTATCAATTCAAAACTAAACCAAGTACAAACTCGAAAGGAGCAATTTATAAACTTTCAATAATGATGGATAGCCGCGAAGTTTGCCGAGCGCACCCGAACTCGGTCGACGATTTTTCATACTGATAATAAAATCTACACTTTGAAAACGTAATTCACGACGCAGGCTTTATGGGGGCTATTTTCGAGGTATAACACTCGCTTTGGTAATACAATTTAATATTATACGACCTTTTAAAATATTTATAAAGTTTTGCATTTTTTTTTATATTTTATGACTTCATTACAGCTCTGTGTAAATGCGCGTGTGAATATTAATGCTTAATTTATTCTGTTGTCTTGAAATTAGGGCTTGGATTAAGATTTTATGAGGTGACTGAATTAATTTAGTGATTTATTTTTTATTTTCTGTTTTGGCTTTCAGTTTCTATATCAGTAGTGCTGATAAATCTTTGATTTGGGATTATGTCCAATTTAATAAATTTAGTTTTTGTAAAATTTATAGTAAAAATTATTATTTTTATATATAAACAAAATTGAAGTGTTTTTTTGTGATTCCAAATGAACAGCCTTTGACCAAATGCATATGGAAGTAGGCGATATAAACATTTATTTATTTTTTAATTTTTGTTTGTCTGTCTGTTTATTACGGATAATCTTTGGTACGGCTGGACCGATAGCGAAATGACTTTCACTGGAAGATATGTTCTGATATAAGAATTAAATTAGTCTACTTTTTTCAGACTAACTACGCCCCGCGGTACTACAACAAACATAGCAGGGCGCAGCCAGTTTTCAACAAAAATGCAAAGAAAGGAATTTTATAAGATTATACCAAAACACACAATTCAAAGCCTGCAGAAGAACAAAAAATACTCGAGTTCTTTTCATCGTTTTTAGTCTTAAAAGCGATTAATCGCAAACTACATTGCCGCTTGCTTCTTTCAAAGCCGTTGTCGACAATCTGCAGCTGTAATCTTGGCCGAGTCTGCACCGCGAAAAAATATTATCTTTCAATTACGAGACATCGGAACGTCTATTTAGACAGGCACCATTTGTTATAAGAATTCAAAATAAGAACCCCTGTTCCAATTCTCATTGAAATCGGGTCGCTTTATCTTTTTAAATTTAGAAACATCGTGACGTTTGATTATTGCTTTGTAAAAAGTGCCAACATTACAAAATATGATGTAAAACTCTTTGGAAATATAATATGTAAATCATGTTTGCATATAAATCAAGAATTAACCAGTGAGAGTGCTAATATTATGAAGGTATTGGGATCGCGTTTTATTTTTATGGTAGCACTTTTACGAGCATGGGTGCAATCTCGGTAAGGATATTTAAATTTTTGTAAGGTGATTGTATGACATTGTTACAACGTGCCATATTGTTCTCTGAAGCAGCTGTATTGTAGGTGGTTATATTGAAAACTTGACAAAAACATAATATATATTCGGTATTTATAGATTTATAAATAGAACGTGGAAGTAAAAGGAAAGTATGAAGCACTCTGAAATCCCGAAGGATATTAAAACAATGAATACTTAGAAAGTTTGTGATGATTGATGATGAAACTTCACTTTGGTAAAATAAAACGGACATATTGTATACGTTATCTATGGTTTGTGTAGGCAGCTCGGATGAGCTTGTAGAAATAATCTCGATGGTGGATTAAATAAGTCGATTTAAAGGACTTACTGTATTATTAACTTTTAAACTTTTGCGATCCATGATATAATAAACACCAGGCAAATCAGAGGTATGTAATACCTTTAAATATGTGATCGCGTTCATTCCCGTAAAAATAATAAGTTACTGTATTATCACGTCGGCGTCGTATTTGGGGTTTTCTGCCTATTTATTGATTCAACGAGGGATCTGTGTCTAGGGGTGAAGCGATACTCTAGAATGTTTATGAAATATTTATTTTCTATAACATTTATATTTTTGATGGAACTAATGTTTGCAAACATTTGCAATAATCGCTCATCCATTAAATTATATTATAATATTATTTCGTTCCACAAATATTTTTTTTTACAAGTGGTAATAATCATTAAATATAATTTTAAATGAATCACTAGGTTTATTTAAAGAAAAAAATAAAAGAAAAAAGAGATTGCCTGAAAAAAAGGCACTACGTAATTTGCCATGTCAGTTAGTTTGAAACAAAACAAGTAGGTACAAATGAATTTCATTCTATTACATAAATAATTACAAATTTTAACAAAAAAAAACCGACTTCAATCTGGACCAAATTTAAATAGGAACATTCGGGAAGCACCAGCTTTCAAATAAAAAAAAGAATCATCAAAATCGGTTCACCCACTCGAAAGTTGTGAGGTAACAAACATTAAAAAAAAAAAACAAAAAAAAAATAGTCGAATTGAGAACCTCCTCCTTTTTTTGAAGTCGGTTAAAAAGGCTAAGATGTCAAAAATATGTATGTTATAAAGATTTAGTACCATAAAGTAATATTGTTATTATTAATATTACTTAATATTACTAAAGTGGATTAAATACAGTTTATTGTGAGAACTAAACAGTTTTTAATTTCGTTACTTACAAGTGTCTGCTAAAGAAAATAATCATACGACATACACTATCATCACATTGTCTGACTTCGTGAATCTGTTTATAAAATCATTTCTTTTTACCATTTTTCTATTTTAAATAAATTGGCCACATAATAACCATACGCTTCCGGTATTGAATAACCTGGTTGAAGAGTTTGTGTTACTCTACAAAGAACAACACAAAACAACAACAAGCTTTTAAAAACAAAACAAAACAAAACTGTTTTTAAAACAAATAAAAAAATCCATTCTAGTCATATATCTACGTCGTGTGTATCTCCATTGGGTGGTATAAAAATACAATCTTTTAAAACGCTTCTAAACACTTAAATTTGCCTCTGAATATACATAAAACAGTCTAGCTATTTTCTTACAACTATGTAGGCGAGGTCAAGGAAAAATGGTCGATGTTGGTAGACAGGGTTCATGGCAAGACCACGTTGCGATATCGCCTCCGATTATGCACACCTATAGATAGGCCTAAGGGTATATAAAGATTTTTTACGACTATGATCTTTGACAAGCATGAAATACATATGTGTAATACGTGTATCGATTCTCCAACAATAGTTGACGGTTTAGGTTTAGGCGTAAAATTATTTAATTGAATACAAAAGACTATTAATGCTCTCGATTGTCGGCACTTGGTGGAACTTATTAAAATACGTTTTGGAATTAATCTCACTTGTACTCATTTAACTATTTAAGTGACGGAATGAGTAAAAATGAATTTAATTCTAGAATTTAGATTACAAAAGGTTGCATCCAATGTCCACAAGGAAACAGTTCATCACACTACTGAAATGGGTCTGGTCGATATAGGTTTTGGTTAATTATCCTATAATTCTACTACTAACAATCAATAATATGTACGAGAAGGTATAATTTAAAAGACTCATTTTTATTAAATTTTAAAAAATCTATAAAAAATATTTTCAGAATCATGTACATATTTTTATAAATATAAGTTATAACACAGGTTACGTAGACACAGATATACACGACGTACCTATTGCTTGTTATTGTACGACATCGGCAGCCAACTGTTTGAAAAGTTGTTTGAAACATAACATAAACATTGCGGTATTTCGAAACGATATACCTAGAAGCACCCTTTAAGTAAGTCACTTATGTATAAAAGTTATTTATTTTTATTATTTATTTATTTAATATTTACCTATTATAGTTATTTAACTTTTAATTTACCAACCAACGATTTGCCGCACGAATTCGTAGGAATTCGTATCGTAGCAATTCGCACCGCAAGTTCCTACGATGCGGCGTCGCATCGCATTGCATCGTAGTTTTGTACGGGCGCCCTAAATCATTCATTGTGTGTATCACTCTATTAAGGGAATATAAAATAATTTTGAAAAAACATAGTCATTTTAAAGTTGGAAGATAGTAACCATCTCCGAATCTTGGTTGACGTAAAAAGAATTTTGAGAATCGACCTTGAGATTCCTCTCGCTGACAACTACATTCTCTTATAGAGACTTGGAAATATTATCTACGAATAACTTAACCGTAAAAAAAATCATAAACGTGTGCAATATTTTGTATTCCTTTTTTAAATGAGCTTTAGATAGAAAGTCATTACTATATTTATTAAGATTGAGATCTCCTTTGAAAGCAGTGCTTCGCCGCTCGCTCAGTTTGAGTCAAAATCAATAATGACATAACAATATACTAAGCTTGTAATGCGGCAATAGCGGGCGTACGTGAGCCAATTCCGGATTACAACCGTTGGGTGCCTCACCGTTTTACACGCTATTCCCACAGATCCCAAGCTGGAGGAACATGGGGTTATATGGGATGAGCCATAAGACAGCCGTTCTTAGACATTTGTTTGGGATAATTTGATTACATTACTTTAGAGCTTATTACAAATTGAATTGAGAAAACATTGATCCTTATTACATGATAAATCATTTTCAATTTAACTTATAAATGAGCACTTCAGAAGTTTGTTACGACTAAATAAAATTACAAAGTGAGGTACTAAGACAGATCACTTGTTTATAGTTTCATGAAGTCTTGTATAATTTTGTTATGCCCGCAACTAGCCGCAAAACAGTTAGTTATTTGCCATAGTATATAAGTACAAGAGATTTTAGATTTTTTTTTAAGTGCTACCATTTTAGTAGTTTTGTAATAAAGGTACCTCACAGATATTACTGGTAGAACTTACTGACATGTTTTTTATGGAGAGTAAGTACTATCATTTGATTGTTTCCTTCGGACTGAGCGCACTCACTCACATAGAAATTCATTGAATTAGTAATGGAAATCTTATGACTAACGGTACTTCTTGTGACAGATAACTAGCGTACTTTGTGAGACAATATTGACTCGTGTCGTTTTAGATACTATTACTTGAATTTATTCAGAGTGAATTGTACATTCAGAACAATTAAAAAGAAAATATTTTGAGTAACTGAGATACTCTTGCTTATTTAAAGTTTGTTTAAAAAAAATTGTCCGTAAACCTAGGATTTAGATTTAAATAAATATTATTCCTTTTCCACAAAATAGAGACTATACCTACATTTAACAACAGAATTAAAAATTATTTAAAAAATAAAATAAAATTACTGTAAAACATAAAAGTAAGTACATGTGATGAGTGGATGGCCATGTGATGTAATTTCATTAAATGATCTATAAAATAAATGTCAATTATAAGTAACAAGAAAATAATAAATCTAAAATATCTCACAAAATAAATTATAGGTATCAATAGTAGTTACATATTACGTTGATTTTCTGTGCGAGGGTAGTACGGCCCCGGTCGAGCCGGCTCGTTCGTGCTGAAATTAGCGTGGCTCTACTACCTACCGACATGTTACTCACATTCTACATCGACAATGATCCTCTTGGACACAGAAGGTGGCACCGCGTTTGTAGCGATGCAGAGATACGCTCCCATCTCCGTGCGGCTGATGCGCTGAAGACTCAGGGTGTCTCCTTCGTACACTGTCACTGCAACAATATAAATGTATTAAGCACAAAAACTTTTTTTTTTGTTTTTAAAAAGACGACTCCTGCATTAGGAATAGACATCCTGTATCGCGTGGGACTTTACAAACATACATGAAACGGAAACAAAGAACACCCAGACTTAGAACAACAATTTTCGGATCACACAGTGTTATCCCCCGTGGGATTTGAACCCACAACCCAAAAAGTAGAAAGCGGCATGGACCAACCGAAGCAGTCCAGTATTAATTTGGTTGTTGTGGTTGAGGCTTTCTTTCAACAATGGACAACAGGCGAAAAAATTATGATGATATTTTAAAATGATTTATATTAAGGACTAGCTTCGCTCATGCAGACTTTTATCCCCTGATTTACACCCTTAGGGGTGGAATTTCAAAAATTCCTTTCTTAATGCTCACTTACGCTACTTAAAGAACTTACAGATTAAGTCAGTATACATAAATACAAATTTTAACAAAAAACAGCCGACTTCAAGAACTGGACCGGATACGGACCGGATACGGGAAGTACCAGCTTTTAAATAAAAAAAGAGTCATCAAAATCGGTTCTCCCAATCGAAAGTAATGAAATAACAAACATAAAAAAGCAGGCGATTGATAACCTCCCTCTTTTTTGAAGTCGGTTAAAAATAGGTGAGACTAGGGTCTTTGAAACAAACGAAGTTCTTGTCTTAGCAAATGGAAACAAACGGAATTGTGTCCCAAAGGGAAAAGATAGGCGATTACATACTGTAACTATGTATAATGAATTTAATATTCTTCTTTAAAAGTCTTTAAATTAAAATTTAAGTTGAGCAGAGCGTAGGGCGTGTTTGCGCTTGACCCACATGACCTATACAATTATTGCCACGTGAATAATAATCACTTTTTGTAATTAAACAACCTTGCTTATAATTTATCACATAATTATTCTTTTGATCTAGGTAATAACTGTTGGCTTCTAACATTCGATATAATAACTTTCCTTGTATCTCAGAATCGTTCGAATAACATTCTATCGTCTCTACCTACCCCGCTAGGAAATTAAGGGTGAGCTGTTGTAGATATAGAATTCAGAACTGTGTAGAAGTAGACTTATTTTTCATCACGTTTGTTGACAATCACTTTGAAAAATAATATTAAAATCTAAAAAGTATTCCGTGAAAATGCGTGATAAATATCTGAAAATCTAAGGCAAAAATTACATTTCCATTGTTTTACTTACACACTTTGTATGTTGATTAGTTAAGCTACAGCTAATTAGTGTTACTGCTATTGAAGCTGCTATGAAACTACTCGCGTTTAAGCCATTTGAAACAATCAAGGCTGGGTTATAAAAATTAAAAATTCGAGCCTCGTATCCGCTGGGCCGGCGTACGCCATCAAGTGTCCAAATGAGTTTGCGTCTATTTACAATTAGGGTAGGTTTGGTGGCCGCGCAAGAGCGCAATGAATGTAATGACTACCCGCTCGCCGCTCGCAACTTGAATACATTAAGTAATTAGTGCTTCACCCTGCATCGTGCACTTGTTTTAATGTTTAGATTGTTTATTATAGAAGCAATTACTTTGGGTAATCAGTTGTTTTTTTTTGTTAGGTTGTATTTTATAATGAGTGATTTCCTTTTGTACGTTCACAGTTTAGATTAACATCTTAATTAGATGCAAAATGTTGATTTATGAATTCATTTACCACACAGTGCTGTAGGTTTAAAATCTCTAGTTTTAACATATTTTTTTTACAAGCGTATTACTTTTATTTCATTTATTTTTAACTACTAAATCTAAACCCGCTAACTAATTCGCCAAAGTCCAATTGTAGGTTTACCAACTTTCAATATAATATGAATCCGTAGCAGACTGATTTAAAGGTCCAGTACGTTATCCGTTTTTAAATCTCGTCGATATCCTTACTGAATGCTTATTCAAAGTAGAGAAAAAAATTAACAGTCAAAGAAAGAAAACTCAGTATTTAACACCAAATATTGAAAATGAGGCAAACAGGAAGTTGATGAACTTACTAAGTAGACTACAATAAATGCAGAATATTTCATCAACGATTATAAGACTAAAGATTATTATTAGTTTCTCCATCAGTTCTTACATCAACAACGTAAAAGAGAGCTTCTTCAAACTAATAAAAGCTTAGATTATGATAACATGAAGCCAATAATTTTTATGAACACTAAGTGAAAATAACGATTTTTATAGAAACTTAAAATAGCTTTCCTAAAATACTGCAAGAAAAATACCTAATTCTAACACAGTGAACACAATAGGATCATTCTAGAGCAGTAAGCAACTGCTACTTTTTCTAGGACGATAAAAACGTAACCCTCTTCATTCCATATTTCAACTGTCTGTCAGTTTTTCAATCATATAATGAAAGCACTTTTCTTATAACGCTGTAGTACACCACTATGGAGCAGTTAGCTTCAGTTTTCCGTTGAAAGCTTAATAAAAAGCTTATAAAACCATGTGTAGATTTTTTTCCTTACACGTACTCCATTATTATTCAAGTCAGATTAACTTATTTCTTCATATACGATATTCACTTTCTTGAATTTTTATAAATGTATGTAAAGTTACGTTAGATACAGTGAAATTAGTCTCGAGAAATTTTTGCATATGTAGTGGTGTGTATATTACTCAGATCTTAGAGCGCGTTTCCACTATATCGTTCTGGCCTATACAAAAATGTTTCGATATCCTAACATTACTATTTAATTTTATACTTATCCCTAGCAACACTCTGATTTTTGGTTTCAATAAAAACAAGTTTTTATTTTAAAGAAAAAGGTTTTGACTTTATAAAAACCGACTTCCAAAAAACATCCAACGAAAACTCTCTGCCAAAAAAACACTTAAAAGCGTAAAATAAACTGGTTCTTCATAAATTGCCTATACCTAATTCTTTATTCATTTAAATAGTAGTATTATAATGTGTGCTAGGTACCTAGAATCTGTTTGAAGCCGGTGCCAAGTAACTATCGCTTAGACTTTTGTAATTGTTCGTTTGTATTCTTTTTGGCTTAGCACCGACTTCAAACAGATTTTAGGTACCTAGCACACATTATAATACTACTATTTAAATGAATAAAGAATTAGGTATAGGCAATATATGAAGAACCAGTTTATTTTACGCTTTTAAGTGTTTTTTTGGCAGAGAGTTTTCGTTGGATGTTTTTTGGAAGTCGGTTTTTTTTTTATAAAAAGTTTTTATTTTTCAGTTTTTAGTGCAAACAATCGTAGGTAAGTAGTAAGTTGAACTATTTCATCAAACTTCATCATCAAGAATACAAATTAAGATCTATACGTACATGTAATATTAAAATCATCCTCTAATCCCTAACTGTTGAAGAGTTTAACCTTCTATCATCAGCTCACCTAAATAACTTGAAAGTATACGACTTAAGGTCTTTAGATACGTATGAAATTGAAAGAATTATCCTTTAACTCCTAACCGTTGAGGAGTTGTACCTTCCACCTTCCATCATCAGCTTACCTAAATAATTTGAAAGAATACGACTAAAGGTAACATATATACATATGATATTGAAAGATTTATCCTCTAACTCCTAACCGTTAAGGAGTTGTTTCTTACATCATCAGCTCATCATCATAAAATGATGACTACCATACGCAAATACCGGTGTAACTTCAGAAAATATATGAAAAACATAGTATGTGCCTATAAAAAATGAGGGTTTCCCTCGATTTCCCTGGGATCCCATCATCAGATCCTGATATGCTGGCAATGGGACCACCTCGGAAGCATACCCTTTTGAACACAAAAAAAAATTTCAAAATCGGTCCACAACTGACGGAGTAATCGGTGAACATACATAAAAAAAAAATACATACAGTGGAACATAGAACCTCCTCCTTTTTGGAAGTCGGTTAAAAAAAAAGGTGTGTGTGCGATTCACACACGATAGAAGTGAAACTTCAAAGAGGAGAGACCGATATAAATATATATTTTTTTCCTTTCCTTTCATCTAGGTTTTTAAAACTCCGGGGGGCCTACGGGGGGGTCAAAATTTATGCGTTTATTTTTGGCCTAGGACGCACCGTTTCCGAGATATTTCAATCTAAAGCAAAAAATCGTCACTTGATAGTGGAAAGTGGAAACACGCACAAAACCAGAATAAACCAGTTTACGCTGTCCGCAGGTGCCACGTGCAGTCCGGCGTCAGTCGCTTGGTACTGTTAGAACATAAAGCACACATTTCATTCAAAAATTATAATTATTACGTTAATTGTTAAATTTTGTATTTGTTGATTGTTGTTATTGTTTGTTATTATTGTTATAATATTTGTTGAAGTTTTTAATTTGTGTGTAAGTATTGTAACTTTATATTGTAAATTCAAAATGGCTCCAGTGTTAAAACATGGTCGAGGCAAGCCTTTGACTTCTCAAACTAAAGAAGTTTTGTACTGTTTGTACAAATATTTCGAAAATGAGTGTAATAACAACCCGAGCAGTATTATGACCCCCACTCAATTAGTTGCTAAATCAACAGGAATTTCAATAGCATCCGTCAGAAAGGTAGTATCAGAAAGCAAATGTCGTCCTTCAGATCAGGAAGTAACATTTAAATCTCCTAAAAAGAAACCGAATCGTAAACCTACAATAGTAATCGATAACTTTGATCAGCAAGTTATCAGAAGAACAATTCATGACTTCCACATCACAAATAAAGAAGTTCCCACTTTGAAAACTTTGCACGCAAAATTGAGAGAAGATATTGATTATAAAGGTTGTGTCAGCACGTTACGAAAACACGTCATGTCATTAGGTTTTAATTGGAAGCAAACAGAAGATAACCGGAAACTTCTTATGGAAAAACACGAAATTAGATACTTGCGAATTAATTATTTGATGAAAATTGCTGAATATCGTGAACAACGCCGACCAATTGTTTACACCGACGAAACATATATACATACATCACATACCCTCTCGAAATCTTGGTCAGATGGAAGCACTTCAGGTTTGAAGCAACATATATCGAAAGGCAACCGCTTAATCATTGTTCATGCCGGTGGTATGGATGGCTTTATACCAAATGCATTGCTTATGTTTAAAGCCAACCAAAAAAGTGGAGATTACCACGACAATATGAACTATGACAACTATTCAAGGTGGATTCAAACTCAATTGATACCCAACTTACAACCAAATAGTGTTGTTGTTGTTGACAACGCACCATATCATAACTCAATACAAAATCCTGCACCGAATAGTAATTCTAGAAAACAGCAAATGATTGACTGGCTGACATTGCGAAACATTGAGCATTCATCCACGTTGCTTAAGCCTCAATTATATGAACTGATTCTGCAAAACAAGGCGAGATTTGTAGAGTACAAGATAGACGAAATATTACGACAGCACGGTCATACTGTGCTGCGTTTACCACCATACCATCCGGAGTTTAATCCTATAGAAAATATATGGGGGATAGTGAAAACATATGTTGCAAAAAAGAATGTCGCAATGAATATGAAGATTATAATGTCATTAGCTGAAGAAAAAATGAACGCCATAACTGTAGAGGAATGGAGAAAAGTTTGTCTGCATGCTATTGAGGAGGAAAACAAATATCAGGGTAGAGACGCAGCTTTAGACACAATATCAGAACGAATCATAATTAATTTAAATAATTCATCTGATGAAAGCGAGGATGGGGATGATTGTGATATGCCTGGGGTTGATGAATTATTAGAATAAAACATTTATGGCCGGAGAACACCTAATTCATACACGTCTTCACTGAAGTGAAAACCGGCATTCACTGCTTGTAATGTTTGGAACTGGCTTGTCTGCCTCATATAGTTCCATAGATTACAATGCAGTGGATACACATTTTCACGTCCGTATTAGTACGTAGTGCGTATGCGTAGACGTGTACGCATTTGGTGTGCTCCAGCCACAAACGTATATTACCTTTAAAAAAATAAAAACTAAAAATAAAATGTTGTTTTTTTTTATTTGCTGACCATACACTACTACAAACGCAAAAATTTCTCCAAGCTAATTTACCTGTACATGGCTTCAATGAGATTGCCCTAAATGTTATAAAAATATCTATAAATTGGCGTGTCATCTTTTCAGTTTTGATTAGTAATAGATGCATTTGAAAATATATGTATAATATGCAGGTAGTGAAACTAAGAAAGATTTCGGAACGTAATTATTAGTATTACTGTGCCTTAAAAGTAAAAATTTTATTAAGTCGAATTTCGATTTGTGAATTGTATTTATATGCGTTAAGATATTTTTATATTTCATTGAGTATTCTAATTGTATTGAGTTTTTACACCAATGTTATTGCAGAGGAGACCTGAATTACGACAAGCTTCCAAACAAGGTTCGCTCTTCTAACTTGACGTTTACAGTGAAAAAAAAAAACCACTTGTGATAACAACTTTTATTCATCAGCGCGGTCGCACTCGACTCATGCCATTAAAACCGCGAGTAAAAAGGGTACACCTCGACCGTATTAATTCAGACAAAAGATTAACACGTATATAATCGAAAACCTCTGGTTTTCGATGGTGGGCGAGTAATTAAAACATCTGTCTGTATATCCTTTGCAAATACGAGTGGGAATGACAGGAAGGGGGAGGGTCACACACAATTAGCGACAAGAGTAATCACACACCACAGGTTAATTTTGCTCTGTACAAGGAAATCGCTCTTGAAATTAAACTGAATTTTTGGAAGCTTTGTTAGCGAATGCTTAAGATTTAAGTGGCCGACGCAATTCAGCTTTATGCACCGTAATTATCTTCAAGCCGGACTTTTGTTTCCTGATACTTCAGTGAGAGCGGATTGTGTAAATACTTATAATTCATATGCCTTTCTCTATTATGTTTACCCGACTGGCAGTTTATCTATATCTATACTAATATTATAAACGCGAAAGTTTGTAAGTATGGATGGATGGATGGATGGATGGATGGATATTTGTTACTCTTTCACGCAAAAACTACTGAACGAATTTGAATAAAACTTTACAGTAATATAGCTTATACATCAGATTAACACATTGGCTACTTTTTGCTGCGATAACCGACATACACGCGGGCGGAGCCGCGGGCAACCACTAGTATGATATATATATCTATATATATATATATATCTATCTATATATTAGGAAAATACAAGCAATTTACATCATACATTTATTTCAACTAATTAGCGCAATCCTTTCAAAATAAATTTACATGTTTAACTTACGCTGAAAACCGTGTACTATAGAACTGTGAAGCTAACTGGCAACAGCTGCGCTTTGCAGATTGTTAAAATATATTATACTCAGAGACATGCTCCAATGCTATACAGCGGTTACGAATTTACGAACTTGCTATAGCGAGATAGATACACTTTTATGGACACTGTATCGAAATGAGAGAGTTGTAGCGTAGTATAGAAGTCAGTCAAATATATTAGGTAGTAATAGACTCTGAGACTTGGTTAGATTTGTTTTTGAAGAATATCTCAAAGACTATTCTAGAATTACAAATATAATTGTCGCGGAGTACTTCACAAACTTGTATGAAACGGACACAAAGAACACCCAGACTCAGAACAAAAAATTGTTGATCACACAAATCCCATATGGAGTCAGACCCACAATACTCAGCCGAGTAAGAAGCGGCGAGGTGAACGTTTAAAACACTTAGCTATCTATGTAGCCATAGATGCATATATTAACTAATAATGCCAATGGCAAGGCCTAAATTCAATCAAATCAAATCAAATCAAAATCATTTATTCATCTAAGACACCAAGTGACACTTATGAACGTCAAATTGAAGCTATAGTTAAAAATCATAGATCAACACAAACAGAGGCCACAGCATGTGCTGTATTGTCGAGGTAAGTTAGGCGAAAACACCAAAATCTACTGCCTGCCTGTGTCGATCCATAACTTCCAGTTTCCGAAATGCGTAGAGCTCATGAGAAGAATACTGGCAAAGAAACTCATGGCTACTCTTTTTCAAAATCTGATTTTCAGGTACAATAGTGTTAGTATTACATGTAAGGTAAACAGTATGCAAGCTGTTGCCACCTGAAATTCCTTTTATTAAAAAGCTCCAAAATCTAACGCGCAAACAAAAAAAAACACTCAGTGATAACGTTGAAGGTTTGAGTCTATTAAACATAGAACAAAATAGAAACAAGGTGCACATCCACTTACATTCAGTTGCAAAATCTACTGTTGAAAATAATTCGTGACTGGATTAAGAGGCTAGGGTTGCAGTTGAACGAACCAGAATAATAGTATTGTCTAAAGAATCGCTGACTAGGCCGACCAGTCACCCCAAGCAGCACCCGTTCACGAGTATGACGCATGGACCAGCCATCATCTCCTTCGCCATATCAGAGGGAAGGAAACGACCCGCCCCACGACGACACCGCAAGCAATGACATTTTAGTGAGCATGACAAACCATAGTCTAGATACTGATAAAAATCACTACTAATTAAATTACCATGATAATCGCCACGCATTACTTTCAACTAACAATGGTTTGTTAATATTTAGCTTTATTAGAACACAAAGAAGTTTGTGTGTATCTATTTAAATTCTAATGACACCTTGACTGTTTGTCGTTTAGATAATCGTTGATCGTATAGTAGGCCTTCCTAATAAGGTGATTTTTTACAGTTATCTTGAATTTATTTACAGGAAGGTCGATTACATGTATAGGAATTTTATTATAAAAACGTACACCAAGACCTTCGAACGAGTTGTGTACCTTATGTAATCGATGATAGGTACCAATGAGTTCAGATTTGTTTCTAGTATTAATATTGTGTACATCACTGTTTTTCTTATAGTCATTAATGTTGTGTCTAACAAACATAATATTAGCAAATATATACTGTGATGCAACAGTTAAAATACCTATATCTTTAAACAACTCTCGAAGAGAGACTCTAGCACCTAAATTGTACATTGAGCAGATGGCTCGTTTTTGTAGAATAAAAATCGTTTCAATATCAGCCGCCTCGCCCCAAAGTAGTATACCATAGGACATGACGCTATGAAAGTAGCTAAAATAAACTAACCTAGCTGTGTCCATATCAGTGAGCTGACGTACCTTCCACACTGCATAAGCTGCCGAACTAAGTCTACCCGCAAGGCTATCTATCTGGGCTCCCCATTGAAGATTACTATCTAATGTAATTCCTAAGAATACTGATGAGTCTACAATACTTATGATTTCATTATTTATAGTTAGATTAGTGCCTAGTTGTTTTACATTTGGCATAGTAAATCTCACACACTTTGTTTTATTAGAATTCAGTAGGAGATTATTCGTTGTAAACCAATTCAATACATCATTTAGTGCCCTATTCACATCGTCAAAAACTGTTTTCTTACGATCGACTTTAAAAATAAGTGACGTATCATCAGCAAATAGAACTATATCACAGAGATCTTTTATATAATATGGTAAGTCATTTATATATATGAGAAAAAGTAGAGGACCCAGTATAGAGCCCTGCGGAACGCCCATAGTAACAGGTAATCCAGATAACCTCGCACCATTGACATCTACATGTTGAATTCTATCTTTCAAGTAGGAAACGATTAGTTCCAAAGCAATACCATTAACACCATAATGCCTAAGTTTTAGAAAAAGCGTGTCATGTTCTACACAGTCAAAAGCTTTTGAAAGATCGCAAAATACACCTATCGCATCTTGCGAATTCTCCCATGCATTAAATATATGTCTCAAAAGAGTTGCACCCGCATCAATTGTTGAACGACCCTTTGCAAAGCCATATTGTTCTTTGTGAAATAAATTATTTAGATTAAAATGGCTTTCTAGTTGTTGCAAAATAACTTTTTCAAAAATTTTACTAATAGCCGGTAAGATTGAGATTGGCCTAAAGTTACTTGGTTCGGTTGTACAACCTTTCTTGAATAAAGGTATTATTTTACTATACTTCATCAGGATAGGAAAAACCCCAGAATCAACACATCGATTGAATGTTATTGCTAGAAATGGTGCTATATCAATTATAATAGTTTCTATTAATTTAACTGAAATCCCCCATAAGTCCCCTGTTTTCTTTGAGTTAAGAGACTTAAACGTTTTTATAATATCTGTGGGGTTTATGTATTCAAATTGAAATAGATTCTTACATTCATTTACATTGGCCCTTAACAACAGTTCAGACCCGGACGCACAAGAATTCAAGGTACTTGTTGTACTAACTGGTACACTTGTGAAAAAGGTATTAAAAGATTCAGCTATGTCTAAATTGTTTGTTATAAACCTATTATTGATATTTAATTTTAAATCATTATCTCGAGGTTTACAACGTCCCGTTTCATTATTAATAATGTTCCATGTAGCTGTTATTTTATTATTTGAAGACTTAATTTTATCACTTATATACAAAGACTTCGCCACACCACAGGCTCTCCTAAAAATCCTTGAGTAATTTTTTACATATTCATGAAATTTTGGGTCAAAATTACCCTTTTTCACCGCATACAAATCATACAGCCTTTCCCTACTTTTGTATATTCCTGTTGTCGCCCAATCACAGAACGTCATTTTGGGCCGTTGCATTATTGTTTTTGTCTTAAATATACTGGTAAATTCGATTTCTATCATGTTGAATAGGTAGCCGTAAAGCTTATCCGGATCCCTTTGAGTGCAATCTAAATTGGAAACCTTATCCTTAATGTTATTACTAAAATTTAATAATCGGTTACTAGTAATGGGCCTGCATATGGTTTTGTTTACTTTATTTTCTCTCATACAAGGCAATGTAACAAATTGCCCACAGTGATCAGATGTTAAATCACTTAAAATTGACCTATTTAAATATTCCCCATTGCAAAAGATGTTATCTAAGCAAGTTGCCGAGTGAGAAGTAATTCTTGTGGGCTCAGAAAATAAGTGATTCAAGTCAAATGATTCAAATAGGCTTACTAATCGTATACTGATAGGACACTTTTCTAATAAATTAATATTAAAATCTCCACAAACTACCAAAATCTTACTACTGACACATAAACGTTTCAATACTTCTTCCATAACTATCTCAAAAATGCTAAAGTCACTCTGTGGTGGCCGATACACACTAACTACAATATGGTGTTCCAGTTCTACACAAGAAAGCTCTACAGTGCGCTCAGTAGACAAATTTACAATATCTTTCCGTTCTTTAGACTTAATACTATTACGAATAAATATTAAGGACCCTCCATGGATTGACTTCTTTCTTACATACACACTTCTAGCAGAATAAAGTTCTTTATCAAGAATTAACTGGTGAGCCTGAAGCCAGTGCTCTGTGATGCAGAGCACATCGACATTATGTTTATCAAAAAATAATTCTACTTCTAAGTCTTTCCTAGATAATCCTTGAATATTTTGATGTACTATGTTTATGGTCATTAATTTTTTCACTTTATTGATACAATTTTTATTTATTTTTAGATTTCTACTAACAATACTATTATTGAGTAAATGGTTTGATATGCAAGAGATAGGCTCTTTTGTCTTAGTAATTAATTTAAAGAAATTATGTCACCATGTGTGGCCAAGCTATTGCCTGAATTAATATTAATAAAGTCATTATTAATTAGCTCAGAAGGAGCAATATGTGAAGCCAAATGTTTGGCTACAGTGTTCTTACATACTAAGGGGGCTACAGTGTTCTTACATACTAAGGGGTGCTCTATAGGAGCTGTCAGGTTAGCCAAGTTCTTGGCTGTTATACTAAAATAATATGATAGCGAAACAGCTATTTGTCTTTTATAATAATAGGGCAGATAATAACTATCTGTGTTCAAAAAAACATTATCATAGACAATCCTATTAATGTCAATTAAATGAAATTTATGATAAAATCTACCATTAATTTGGCTTGTCAAATTAAACATAGTCATGTTTAAACTAATCCTAATATTTTTTTCGTGCTGAGACAACCCTTTGCTAATGGGCAGTGTAAATAGTACTATTTTATTTGCATTGAGTTCCGATAATTGTTCAAAGTATTTTATAAATGTTTTTTTATTTACACTATCTCTATTGCCACTAAAAATTATGAGACTAGTATTTTTGTCAAAAGTTGCACTAATAGCATTTTCTAGAATCCTATTATATGCTAGGTTTGGCATATAGAAGTTGCTAAATGCATATTCTTTATTTGAGTTTGTCATTAACATACCTAAATCTTTACCAATTTCATCGCTAAACATTATTACATTACTATTGGTACAGTATAATTGATGTTGAATAGTTGTATTGCTATTCTGTAAATTAACTACACTCTTGTTATTTGCTACCCTAGGAGCACATGTTACGGGTAAACTGTCTAAAGAACTAGTAGTTTCATTGTGGTTATCCGAAAACAACAATGAATCATTCCTACAATTGCATAAATTAACTAACTTACCTATTGCCAAAACTTGTTCCCTACTTTGTTTTTGTGAAATCTCATATTTACCACTAATAGTTCTCAGTTGCTCCTTAAGTTTCTTAATTTCTGTTTGAAGAGCTCGTGTGTCATCAAAATATTGTGAAGACATGTTATCTACTTCTATGGAGTACATATTAACCTGATCAATTAAATGCAGCCTCTGCTTATTTAATGCTACACTATCTATGAAGAACTTATGTTTATAAATAAGCTTTTTTGTTTTTGTAATAAATCTTTTAACACGAAGGTACTTTTTAATTTATTCTTGCTACATTTGATGACTTTTTGAGAATGATTAACTCTGAAGGAGTCGTTGTCATTAGTAAGATCTAAAATGAGAGCTGAATGGTTGTTAACCACCAATGGTGAATTGGGAGCGACCAGCTCCTCGTACAGACTCTGATTTGATGCAGCTACTATCCTGTCCTTGAAGTCTTCAAATGATGTTATGGTGCTGTGTGCTTCATATAGTTGGCGTTCTAAAACCCTGATGCGTTTCAGAGCTTGCTCGTACTCATCCCTGCATGTGTCGAATGAGTCAACGAGGAGCTGTAGTCTGTCCCGAGCATTGGTAATCTCAACATTTTGTGAATGCAATGAAGATAGCTGAAGTCTTAGATTATCGTTTTCATGCAAAGTATCTAGGAGTGTTTGTTCACTGTCATTTCTCTCTTTCATCAGTTGATCACACCTCTCCTTGGTAGCTTTTAGTTCTTTTAGTGTCATTTGGAGTTTGGCCTCCTCCTGACGTGCCAATGCTTTGCGAGTTTGAATCATTTTAAAAAGGTCTGAGTTAAAAATAAAATAAGTTATAACTTTAAAACAGGAAGAATTGCAATCAACTAATGGGAGGTAGTTTTAAACAGTATAAGATTGAATTACTGTTAATATGTCTGTAAAACTGTACTTAACTGTGAATACAGTATGTTTATAAGAATGATAAGATGATAAATACCTTGAAAGAGATAACAATAAATGCACAGTGATCACTTAAAATAAACTTTTCACAATATCAGTTGCAACGCAACTGTCACTTCAGAATTATCCGTAAGCTTACAATTACACTTATTAACGATGAAATTTATATTTTTCTTATAATTACTAGGATGTTTAGCGTGAAATTGGTTATTCAATGTTATATTTTAGTAATTAATAAATTATTTTTTCATCAATTATTATATTATCAAAACAAGATCCATTCCTCAAATAACTTTAATATTTAGTAGCTACAGGCACATTATATTTCAAAATTTGTTTTTTTTACTGACTAATTGAAATGGATCCGATCTTAAGAAAAACTAAATTAATTTAAAAGAGTGATTGAAATAAAGTTACAAAGGACGACGACTTCGCATAACATCATTTGACACATCAAACGTCTACATTTTGTAATTTTATAGTTTAGTACCACTTACGAAACTCCTGCTTTGCAAGTAAAAAAAACCTCTGGGACATCAAGCAATTGTGAAAAAGAAAAATCTCAAACTTCAAGTACTGTAATTGAATACAAACCAAAAACAAAAAAACTGTAGGGAACTGGAAACTTAATTTTTTAATTTAGTTGATAAAGCTTTCAATAGGAACGAAATCCAAACCCTTCACAAAACATACACATAAACGTAGTATTACTCAATTAATCAACCTCAGATTAAATTGAACATATAATTCTCGTTTTTACAGATTTCACGATTATAACAAAGGACATCCACAAACATGATGTCAACGAACATCCCCGTCTGGAATTCTACCCTGTAAAGGTATAACAAGGAGATAGGTACGAGACAATCTCTTTCCTTTTATTATAGAATTAAAACCAAGTACCCAACGCATTATTTCACGTTTATTGAACGTAACGCTTTAGAGAACTCAGGGCGACGTTATCGAAGAATAAAAAGAAATGTACGAATACGAAACGTAACAATAAATAAGTTTTATTACAAAATCATATCTATTACGTTTGAATAGGTCATATTTTTTAATGTGAGTGAGACCCGACCCCAGCAGTGGGACGTTATGGGTTGTTTATAATACATATAACAACGAACAAAATTGTTTTGTTTCATTTATATCAAATCTATGAATGAATATACATAAATAATCATACACCTTTTTAAAAACGGTTACTGTGATAAATTGCGACTCTTAAATAATATGTGACAGGAAAGCTGACTACGTAATAATTTAAAAGATTTTTCAATTTTTTTTTAAGGAATAGTCGGGCAAACGAGCAGAAGTATCGCCTAATGGTAAGCGATAGACACCTGAAACACCAGAGGCGTCACAAGTGCGTTGCCGGTCTTTGGGGGATGGGGGGGATGGGGGAGATAGGGGAAGGGGTTGGGGTATGGGCCTCCGGTATCCTCACTCACTCGGTGAAACACAGCGCAAGCACTATTTCACAGGTTTTCTGTGAGGCCGTGGTATCACTCCGGTCGAGGCGGCCCATTCATGCCGAAGCGTGGCTCTCCCACGGAATACTAGCTATGTTTCTCTCTGTTAAGAGAAAAAAGTTGAAAGCAAGTACAAACCTTTCTTCCTCCTGTCCACTGATATGGGTTGTCCATCTTCACGACGCCACATGATCTTGGGTGTAGGGAAACCATCGGCTTTGCACACCAAGCTGATGTTCTGATTCTCACGGACTGCCACAGCTGATTGCGTACTTTCTTCATCAAGGATGTTCGGTGGCACTGAATACAAACAAATCAATATTTAATAAGAGTGAGGTAAAAAAACTAAAATTAATTATAGTTGTCCTTTTTTCATCAGGCTATTTAAGCTATGTTTTATAAATTGTTTTATGAGTACAACTATTTTTTTTTTGGCATCTGAGTATAATTTGTCCATACGTTTCCCGGAAGTTCATTTAAATATTACAGTAAAATATTACGGGCACTCCCTAATATGCAACCATATATCAGTTTGGGAGATATCTTACTAAATAATAAATTAATTTATCAATACAAAGTAACAAAAATGCAAAATTTCCCTCACAGAAGTTGATATTTTCAACATAAAATTATGCAAAAAGTGTTAATCTATAATCTTAAAAAAATAAAATACGTTGCTGTAAAAATTACAATCACTTGGAATCGTGTTAAGTCACCTTCCTCTAAAACTATACACAGCTCGAAAGCGGCCACAAGTTTCGCCCTAAGCAATAAAACCGAGATAAAAACTGTGTGGTGCCTTTAAAATGCAAACGGTAGGAAAAACCACAGTTTTATTTCCACTTAAAAGTTTTTAGGAAACGGCCATATAAAAGACTGAGTGTTACCCGTATCGGTGATTTGGGACCGAACACCGCCTACACAATTTTATACACCCGACGTTACGACTAGGCAACAGATAGGAATGTTATCTTCACTTAATTGTAACGGATACTTTGGCCGCGTTCCATATTTGCTGATTTCCGGATGGCTGCGCTCAAATTATTTGCTAACCAATTTAGTAGCTATATTAAATATAGCGAAGTGTACTGTACTTGAGTGATTATCTAGAGTCATATCTGATGAAATTAAAACCAAGGCTGATAATGTTATATTGCATAACAATTTCAGGTGATTAAATTCCAAATAAATGACACCATGTTTGTGTGTAATTTAAATTGTTTATATATTGTTCTCAATTTCACTTTTAAATTCTTTATATTAACTTAAATAGTCCACCGCTGGACTTAGGCATATACATAAAAAGGATGCTTTTATACTACACACATCAAAAGTGTCTAGGGATCAACATATGTGTCTAGGGATCAACATATATTTTTGCAATAACTTTTCTCCTGATTGATATTAATTAAAATTTTCTTTAAGGATTCATCAAATAAAGTGTTTTCGTTTGTCACAGTAACGATAAACCAAGTCACCTTTGCATTAATAAAGAAATTTGCCATTTTCCTAATAAAGGGATTTTTGACATTTGAACCACTAACATTAAAGTTCGAAAAAAAGACTGAAATAACAGTTTTCTTTAAAATTTTATTAGGTAACTTAAACAATTAGTAATCCGTGTTTCTACCGCGAACACTAACAACACAAGAATCGGTTTGGCATACTCAAAATGAGTTCATCCAAATCACGCTGTGGAATGGCCGCCCATGTTCGTTGCAACAACAAAAAAAGGTCTTCTTGCGACTGCATACCCTCCATATTCGGCAGAGCTCTTCTCTGTAGCATATCCCATGCATGCTCAATCGGGTTCAAGTCTGGCGACTGAGCAGGCCAGGGCCAAGGCCACATCTCAATCTCAAGAAATCCGCATAAAAATGCTTGATCCCTAGACACTTTTGATGTGTGTATATCATACTGGACAGACTTCAAGTTATAATGTGTACTAACTGAACCCCGCGGTGTCACCCGCGGTTATTATCGTACCGCGGGTAACGCTGCAGGGTGAACCTAGTCTAAAAAAAGTAGCCTAAGTTACTCCTTATATCATCAGCTAGCTATCAGCGAAAGCTATCCCGTCAAAATCGGTCCAGCCATTCAGCCAAAAAATGACATTTTCGTAAATGTACCGTGTATACATACATAATGAAACAAAACAGTTAATTGGCTAACTTTACACGATACTAAAAGAAAGTAATTCAATTTTAACATCAAAGACCAATATTGAAATCTATGTATCTTGTATAAATGCCTGCATGTGGCTTACATTCTTGTAACTTCATAAACAAATAATTACTGTGCAAAGATCATTATCAACGTCTAAACAATTTACATCTGCTCACAAAGTAACAATTAAAATTTGCCAAAGAGTTTATTTCACAAAGCGGTTAGAACCAAAAGAAGAAGCTATTATTACCCTTTTCAAAATACTATAAGAAAGTAATTAAAAGTTTCATCGCAGACGAGGTGAGTCAGGGTAAATAGGGTATACCTCGTCGATGTTTACCCTATTTCTGATTAATAACTTTCCTTTATTCCATTCAATAGCTTCGATTCTGAATGAATACTAATAATTAGTTACATTCATCAACTTCAGATTAAAAATATGACTATGATCAAAAATACTTGTTACTGTACAATAATTGTATATTTTATTATCTCTCTTTAAATTTTTAATCTTAGTATAAGAAGATTAATAAATGAAATGATTTTTGAACGTATACACTATCGTTATAAATAATCTTTTTTTTGTTTGTGATTTCACAAAACAGCGGAAAGTGTAATTCTTGAGCATTTATTTCAATTTAATGGTTTCCAAAAGTCTTGGAAGAGAAAGTTGTACTACAAAAAACTTTAAATAGCCAATTTAGGTACTGTTAAAAGCATCGTTATTTTTTTTCATTCTTCTGCTTCACTACGTCTCGTATTAAAAATAATTATAACACAAGATTATATTTTATGTAAAACTAGCTGACCCGGCGAACTTCGTACCTCCATATTTAGATATCTGTCTCAGCTTCCCACAGGCAGTGTACAGTCGCGGACAAAAAAAAATCCCGTTACCTTTTATTTTTTTCTTTCTAGCCAAAAGAGAATGAACGAAATCGGGCTATGTGTTATTGAATTACAACTAAGTACATATTTTGACTTTCATCCCCTCTCTCCAGGAAACCGTGCTGAATTTCGGGATAAAAAGTATCCTATGTCCTACCTCGTAATATGAACTCAAATCATGCCAAGTTTCATTTGAATCCATTCAGTAGGTTCGGCGTGATGCGCGGCCACGATACAGACAGACACAAATGAAAAAAAATACAGTTTTGGCTTCAGTATCGATTATAGAGAGCCCTCCAAAAACATTTTTCAAAATATCTTTAATGTACAGAATTAGACCTGTTACATTTTCATTATAAATAATAATACAGATAAAATCTACGATAAAATAAATATGTATATGTTTTATCGTTACCGTTACTGTCTCGCCAAAGAAAATAGAATGCTCATTTTCCGGAACAATTAACCGTATTGCATTTATAAGCGGTGCCTGCGGAATTTTTCTCTATCCTTTATTAAACGCGTCCTATAAGGAATTCCATAAAAGCATTTCACGTTCTACAACGATACATTTCTTCATTTATCTAGGGACACTACATTTAATAATATACTGTATGAATGGTAGTGACTCTATTTATCGCGAGGGTGTTGAAAGAGCCGACTAAAGGCGCGTCTCCACCAAAATTGTTGGCAATTTCAGTGTTTCCAACTGTTTGCAACTTCAAAAAATCGCAAACTTTTGTTACTATTGTCTACACCGAGTCGCCAACAATTTGAAAAACATTCGAGCGTCGTCACCAGAGAGCCAATAAATATTCGCAACAAGCGTATTCTTTTGAAGTTTACCGCCAAAAACGGAAACACTGTTCTCAACATTTGTTGACAAGTTTTGTTGCCAACACAAGGAAATTACAGAAACTTTTGTCACCAACACGTGTTGACAACACAAAAGTTGCCAACTTTTGTTCGGTGGAGACTCGGCTTAAGGGAGTGAACTCCGCAGGACAACAGCACGGAAAATAGAATAATACACATTTTTATTTTTTTTAGAATAGCGGGCAAACGAGAAGGCGTATCACCTGATGGTAAGCGATTACTGACGCCCATGGACACCCACAATACCAGAGGCGTCACGAGTGCGTTACCGGCCTTTGGGGGATGGGCAGGGGGATGGGGGGGTATGGGTTTTTGTATCCTCACTCACTCGGTGAAACACAGCGCAAGCGCTATTTCACACCGGTTTTCTGTTAGGCCGTGATATCACTCCGGTTGAGTCGGCCCATTCATGCCGAAACTTGGCTCTCCTACGGTAAGAATGAACACATGAACACAATACCAACCAGTCTGACCGGCAGTGTGGTAAAGTAGGTTTAAACCTCTCTTCTATGTCTAGCAGTGGAGAAGTAGAGTTTTTTTTTATGTATGGCGCGCCAAAATGACTACTCTGCCTGACGGAAAGCATAAGCAGATTCCAAGAGTGGTGGTCACCACGCTTATTGTGACAACAAATAGTCTAGACAACAAGTATGGAACTTGTTGACTAGACTATTTGGGCCTTATTAATGAAAAGGTAGTATAGTCAGGTAGTTTATTAACAGAATTATCAGAAATCATTTTAATTTCTTCTTTCTTCGAGGTTTTAAATACTGTTGCAAAGACCATAGCACTAAATGATATTTGCTTTTTTTTATGATATAATAAAACTTTTACAAGATACTTCATATCCACAAATACCTTATACTTTATCATTTTCTGAATATCAAAAAACCCATCATATTCGATTTTCACTCACTAGTTTTCGCACCCGAAAATAAAAAAAATATAACGAAACTCACCAACAACTTGAAGGTACCCGACCTGGCTGATCATAGGGTTGGTGTTAACTTGACACATGTAGTATCCTCGGTCTTCTTGCTGTACTTGGCTCACGTGCAGCAACCAGGTCATCGCATTGTCGTGCGAGACGCTGAAGCGCGCCAGACGAGTGATCACATGACGATGAATTGTTAAGATCATCTGCCGATCGATGTGGATCCATGCCACCTGGGAAATAAGAAAATTATATGATTTGTTACTAATCATATTACTAGCCTATAATAATCCACTGCTGGATAATCTCCTTAGAAAGGAGAGACCTATGTTCCTTATGTTTTTTATTTTCTATTGTTGTAAACCTGAGTAAGAGCGGTTATTAGCAGACCAGGTCCTTGGTTTTATTCCGGTCAGAATCAATTCATATCAATTTAAATTACTTATGTACTACTATTTTTTAGATATATCAATCTATACTTATAATAAAAATGTAACAGGTCAAATTCTGTACATTGAAGATATTTTGAAAATTTTTTTGGAGGGCACTCTGTTATCGATACTGAAACGAAAACTATTTTTTTTTTCATTTTTGTCTGTCTGTCTGTCTGTCTGTCTGTCTGTCTGTCTGTCTGTATCTTGGCCGCGCATCACGCCGAAACTACTGAATGGATTCAAATGAAACTTGGCATGATTTGAGTTCATACTCCGAGGTAGGACATAGGATACTTTTTATTCCGAAATTCCGGACGGTTTCTTTGGGAGGGGAGATGAAAGTCAAAATGTGTAATTAATTGTAATTCATTAACGAGTAGTCCGATTGCAATAATTCTTTTTTTGTTAGAAAGGAGATACTCTGAAGATTGTAGCATAAAGTATTTAATTTATCACAATCTCTCTATCTATTGGAAAAAAAATTATAAAGAATTTATCATTACGTAAAACAACATGTAGCGACACCTATTGCCAGCCATGCGTAATTAATAACACTTTGATTAATATATCGTGGAATAATCGTAGAACGTATTACGTATAATTCGGTGTAGCATTAAGTATTTGATTTATCGCAACCTCTCTATCCATAAATTCAGCACGGTTTCTTGGAGAGGGGTGATGAAAGTCAAAATATGTACTTGGTTGTAATTCAATAACACGTGATTTCATTCATTCTTTTTTTGCTAGACAGCAAGTACTTTAAATATTGTTCCGTGATCTATTTATAAATATATCACGTATAATAAATCTGTAGACGTTGAGTTTGTCAGTTTCTTTGCTTAAAACAGCGACATCTCTTGGAATCAAGTAACTAACTTTACAATAGGTACGTAATATGATTTTCTTTTGAACGTATAATAAAAATGTGATGTAACAGATCAATTCTGTACATTAAAGAAATTTAGATGTTTTATCGGGAGGGCTCTCTAATCGTTACTGAAGCAATGAAATTTTCTTGAAAATTGTTTCTGAACTTAACAGCGACATGTATTGGAATTAAGTAACACTAACTTCACAGTAGGATATACCTATCCTATATACGAGTAATCTATATATGATTAATTTTTAAAGTAGGTATAATAAAAAAAAACAGATTAATATAATTATATGTAGGGGCGGCTGAATGAAAAAACACCTTTGGAATTCGTTCTTCTTTATTTTTATCACCACAAGCAATTATTACACGTCTTAGCACCTTAACCGCCATTTGCAAGAGAGCGAGCTAGTGTTGCCATTACACAGATAAAAATTAATACTACTCGATACTTTCTTTTTTTCTACATCTCGGCCATTCTGCTCCTTTGTCAGTCTGGCCCTAGACTGACCTTACACTGAATTACTAAATTTAACTATGATAACGACTTACTTCTGAATCAATACAAAAATGAATTTTAAAATTAAAAGTACAACTTCGTCGCTATTCTAACTTCACCTTTTTTTTTTTTTTTTTTTACAATGCTACAACACCATATGCTCTCCTTAACATAACAACAACTATCACTCTTTGTTTCTTATCTTACTTATTCTAAAACACAAATAAATTGTTTTTTTTTTTTTTAACCATCTTTAAATAAGTAGGTACTTTATATTAAAAGTTAACAAAATACTCAACTTCTGAAAAGTAACAAGTTATCATTTCTCAAATTAATTTAAAGTCTAAAGCTAGCTTACTATCTTGTTTAATTTTCCTGTTATTAAATTACTTACAAAACTATTAGTTGCCATTTAATTATTTATCTTACTAGTACAGCAAAAGCTCTTCTCCAGCTTAACAATAACTTATAATAATACAATATTTTCTGTTTAGTAATAAACTCTGGTATTAGTATTTGTTTTTTAATTAAACAACTAAACTACACTATTTCACTCATATGATAACAACAAAATAAATCACTATATCTAAACATTATACCATGACTTTTTTAACTTTTGATACAATAGTTTGGTTTCATAGTGTATGCACCATCGCTCAACATACTGACATCTTCAAGAGGTTTGCATCAAAGAAGCTGATAGATACCTTAAGTTCATAAAAGTAAAATGTTATTCAAAATCTACTTTTTCTTTCTTCATACCATTATCATCTTTTCAAATTCAATTTAATTTAGAATAAAAACTGACTTTAAATATTAAATAATAAACTACTATTAACCGCACTTAAATATAATTGAATTAAGGCCATCTCTTCATATAGTCAACACCTGAAGTGGTTCTTACTGGCCCTTCCTTACTTCTGTCAATCTTTTCTACCTCATATCGATCCTTGCCAAGCTCTTTCACTATTTTATATGGTCCAAAAAATTTCTGTTTCAACTTTAATGCGTTTCCAAACTGGGTTCTCTGTATAGCTACGATATCACCTTGTTTATATTTCTCTCCTTCCTTACGCTTCTCATTAAATGTTTTCTTATTTTCTTCTTGAATACGTAAAATCTGCGCTTTAGCCTCTCTTCTTAAGTTGTCTCTTTGTTCCATAAACTCCTTTCTGCTTTCTTCTTCTAAGAATTCTAAAATTGTTATACTTTCTTTTAATTTCATTTTGGTTCCTGTCAGTAGTTCAAAGGGTGAGGTATTAATTGATCTTTGGTAGGTGCTGTTGATTACTCTCTGTAGTTTGCTTACATATTTATACCAATGTGCAGGTTCTTCAATACACATTTTAGACAGAGTGGATATAATTATCCGGTTCATTCTCTCTACCTGCCCGTTTCCACGAGGTATACCAGTCGTTATTGTGATGTGTTGGATCTCTTCTTCTTGACAATATTGTCTAAACTCACCTCCTGTAAAAGCTGTTCCTCGGTCTGTCACCAAGCGCTGGGGGTTCCCAAAGTCTTTCTGATGTAATTTTAATTTTTCAACTGTCTCTTTCGCTGTCAAAGTTTTCACAGGGTATATCCAAACAAATTTTGTGAATCCGTCTATAACAGTAAGAATGTGATTGTACATTTTTCTAGTTTCATCAAGTGGTCCCAAATGATCACAGTGCAGGGTGTGGAGAGGTAGGTCACCTTTGTCTATTGGATTTAAAAATCCCTCTTTTTTTCCTGTCTTTCTGCATGCCAGTAAACATGGAACACACATAGTTATTGTTTTCTCAATTTTTTCATCTAACTTAGAAATGAAATAATCATTCTCTATAATTTCTTTAACTTTCTTCTTGCCAAAATGCCCAATACCATGAGCTTTCTTTATAATTTCCATGTCCATTATCTCTGGTATAACTAGTTTCTTCTCTACTCCTTTGTAAATGATTTCATTTTCCAAAAAATAGTCTTGATACTCTTTCTCCTTTAGCACTTCTCTTATAGCTTTTAGTTGAATATCGTCTTCCTGTGCTTTCTTTATTCTTGACTGCAACTCTAAATTAACAAAACAAATGTGTCTACTGAGTGAATCAACATGCTGCATCTTATCACCTGTCCTATGTTCTATTTTAAAGTCAAAGTCCTGTAAAAACAATATCCATCGTGCCACCTTAGCTGAAACATCCTTCTTATTAAGCGTCTTCTGGAAAGCTTCGCAGTCAGTCACTATCTTGAACTGTATACCTAAAAGGTATCTTCTGAACTTTTTGACACCTTCTATCACCGCTAATGCCTCAAGTTCATAACTACTGCACTTCTGCTGATCTTCTGTAGTCTTTCTACTTAGGAAATGTACTGGATGCCATCCGCCATCTATTGGATCTTTTTGTAACAAAATTGCAGAGTAACCATGTTTAGATGCATCGGTGTGCAATTCTGTTTCTAAATGCAAATCAAAAATTTTTAAAACAGGTTCACTACATAACTTTAGTTTTAAATTCTCAAATGCTATCTTTTGTTCTTCATTGAAACAAAAGTTACCTGCTTTAATTAAGTCTGTGAGGGGTTTTGCTATCCTTGCATAATCTTTAATAAATTTTCTAAAATAAGAAGTTAAACCAATGAAGCTATGAACTTCCTTCAAATTCTTCGGTTCTGGAAAATTTAAAACAGCTTTTGTTTTCTCTGTTGAAGGTTTGACCGTTCCATTCTCAACAATGTGCCCTAAATATTCAACTGATGTTTGGAGTAGCTGTGTTTTATTCCAATTTATTTCAAGTCCATATTCAGCTGCAACATTCAACACCTCCCTTAGTCGCTGTATTCCCTCGTTCTCATTTTCTGCTAGAATTATGACTTCATCGATGAAGATTAAGACTATGCCCTTTCTTATAAAATCAGAAAAAATTATGTTTATGTAACGAGTAAAGTATTTCGGGCAAATACTGAGTCCAAATGGTGCTCTAAGAAACTCATACTGTCCTTCAGGGTTACTAGTGACAAATGCTGTGTACTTTACGGAACTATCTTCTATTGGCAAATGAAAGAAACCATTCCTTAAATCCAGAGTGCTAAACACTTTTGCTCTACTTAATTTATCTATGTGGTCATTTATCACTGGCAGAGGATGTTCATCTTTTATCATCTTTTGATTAATCCGCCGGTAATCCACACAAACTCTTGTTTTTCCATCTTTCTTCTTTACTAACACTAAAGGACTTGCATACTCTGAGTAACTTGTTTGTATGATACCTTGGGATAACCATTCTTCAATCTGCTCATTCACCACTTTCTCCTCTGTCAAAGCCAATCGTCTTGGACGTTGCGAGACTGGTACATCATCTTTTAGAACTATTTTCAACTTGATTGGGGCCTCCTTCACCTTCAACGGCTTATAGTTTTCAATAATTTCCTTAACTAAGGGATTAATTGACAAAGCATTTTGTTCATCTAGGTTGGAAAGCATACACAACTGGTATTGACTATCATAAGAGTTTGGCCTCACTTCAACTTTACCTTTGTCAACAATGAGTATAGTGTTACTTAAAAAAGGTTGACCTAGAATAACCTGATAGGGAATGGCACAACTGGGTACAACATGAAAAGATGTAGTATATAAATGGTCATCTATCAAAATATTGGTGGTGAACTTACCCTTAGAAACCACCCTTGAAGATCCCAGCCCAGTGAGAGATGTCATATCGCTCACGAAGTCGTAAACATTGCCTGAAATTTGCTTATACCAATCGTCGCTTATTAAGTTTACCTCACTTCCCGTATCTATTAAACATGGCACCGTTCTATTACTAATTTTAACATTTTTTATAGATTTATTTGTCGAAATATCATGTTTAAAGCCATTGTTTACACTAAGAATCGTGTTTTGGTTATGTTGTATCACCGAACTGTCAATGTCACCAACTTCACTCGAGTCCGAAGCGCCATCTGTCGACTTTTGTACTATCATAGTTTTGCGTGCCGGATCCACACTGCTAGACATTGCTGTTGTCGTTTTACACTGCGTACCTATATGACCGTACAAATTACAACGAAAACACTTAATGCCCTTGGAACACTCACTAGCAAGATGTCCTAATTGACCGCACTTGAAACAACGTTTCGTTCCCGTAGTCACAGGTTTTACACTCGAACGTTGTCGGACAACTTCCTGCTTCTTACATTTGTTTTTAAATGTTTCGTACAATGTCAGCTTTTCTTTTAGCACGGAGTATGAAGTGACACCATAAAGCAGCAGTTTGTTTGATTCGTAGTCATGTATCCCGTCGATTATATACTGGATCGACACATAGTCCGGAAACTTAGCCCTTTTTCCTAGCTCCTTCATTGCTAACATGTACTGGTAGTATGTTTCATCGCTTCTTTTCTTTCTCGAGCTCATTATTTCGTGCATTTGCTTTGCATTAATGCTCTCTGGGAATTCTCGTAATATGGCTGTTTTTAACTCTTCGTAAGTCTTGAAGGTTTTTTCACTTCTCAGCCACAGCTCTGCTGTTCCAGCAAGTGATCTTCTCGCTATAATTAACTTTTGAGTCGCCGTCCACCCGAAAATATCAGCATTATCTTCGATATCTTGCGTCCATTTTGTTGCGCTGTACGTCATGTCGTCGCCGGTAAATTTAGGTATTGAATCGCCTATTGTAACCCCATAGTTCGTGGTATTGCCGGTCTTTCCGTCGTCTCCTGGTTGGTTTGTCATCGTTGATTGTTGTAGTGTATTAAAATAAAACTTTTTTTGCGTCTTCACTACCGCGTGGTTAATGTCGTCGTTACGCCGCCGGTAATCGTCGTTTTTCGTAGAAATAAAACTATTAAACATTCAGCCCAAATGCTCGTATATCCCGGGCGAGAGATTGTAGGGGCGGCTGAATGAAAAAACACCTTTGGAATTCGTTCTTCTTTATTTTTATCACCACAAGCAATTATTACACGTCTTAGCACCTTAACCGCCATTCGCAAGAGAGCGAGCTAGTGTTGCCATTACACAGATAAAAATTAATACTACTCGATACTTTCTTTTTTTCTACATATATTATAATTATAATAATTCTGTACATTAGAGAAATTTTTTGGGAGGACGCTCTAATCGATTCTGAACCAAAAACTAAAATATCATAATAACGTTAAATGGTCATTGTAAAGGAGCAAGGTCCAAATGTATGAAGGAAGACGTCTTTTCAGTAGACTGTATTTAATTTGCTGGTTTTACAGTAATAGATTACTAGAAAAAACTTGCAAAGTTGACAAAACAATTTGTATATCTTCTTCTTCTTTTATATCCTATAAAAAGCGGCCAAGTGCGAGTCGGACTCGCCCATGAAGGGTTCCGCAGCAGCAAGTGGCATAATACAATTTTTATTTTATTTTTATATTTGTGTTGATTGAATAAAAGGTAAATTGCAGTTTACGATTTATGACGTATTAAAAAAAAACTACTTACTAGATTTCGTTCAAACCAATTTTCGTTGGAAGTTTGCATGGTAATGTACATCATATTTTTTTTTTAGATTTATCATTCTCTTTTTTTAGAAATTACAGGCCGGCTCCCCCCCCCCCCTGTCACTTCACACATTTTACCACTTTGGAAGTGTCTCTCGCGCAAACTAACCAGTTTAGAAAAGTATGATATTAGAAACCTCAATATCATTTTCGAAGAACTATCCATAGATACCCCACACGTATGGGTTTATTGAAAAAATTTTTTTTGAGTTTCAGTTCTAAGTATGGGGACCCCCATAATTTATTGTTTTTTTTTTCTATTTTTGTGTGAAAGTCTTAATGCGGTTCACAGAATACATCTACTTACCAAGTTTCAACATTATAGGTTTTATAGTTTCGGAAAAAAGTGGCTGTGACATACGGACGGACAGACAGACAGACAGACATGACGAATCTATAAGGGTTCCGTTTTTTGCCTTTCGCACGGAACCCTAAAAATGAATTGCTGTTCGTTTGTTTCGCTAAAACTCGAGAACCGCCGGGCCGATTTAGCTGATTTAGGTTTTGAAGTGTTTGCCGTGGTTCAGGGAAGGTTTAAACGGTGATAAAATATGGAAAAATTGCGGGGAAGATAATAAAAACAACAATTTCCTTTTGCCCATATAAACTGTTCTACCAACTTTCCTGTCAAACTTTTGACTGTCAAATTGAAGCACTTATTAAATTAAGGGTTTTAAATAGGCATCATATATTATTACACGAATGAAATTAAGGGTTGTGTATAAGAAAAATTAAAAGATAGCGGGCAAAGTCTTTTTTTTTTGTCCGCGACGTCTGTCTGTATCTTGGCCGCGCATCACGCTGAAACTACTGAATGGATTCAAATGAAACTTGGCACGATTTGAGTTCATACTACGAGGTAGGACATAGATTTTTTTTAATTTTTTTTAATTTAATTTTTTTTTAATAACGGGAAAAGTATTTTTCTTTGTCCGCGACTGTACACTGCCTGTAGGAAGCTGAGACAGATATGTAAATATGGCGGTACGAAGTTTATTTTTATTCTACCCTTCCTGAATATTTTCGCCCTATTCTTATTCTTCCTTTCCTGAAAATTTTCGCCCTATTTCTATTCTTCCCTTCCTATTCAAAGTGCTGCAGCTTTCAGAATTTACTTACAGACAAGTCTGTTCTGATTTCTGAGGACTTTTTATTTTTGATTCTGTAATTTCTGAGATCTTTTTATTTTGTCTAAATCTGCCTAACCATAAAACTAGATAAGAAAAATTTAAAGTTATGTGGATTAAGATTTTTAACTCTTACCACAGTAAAAAACAAAAAAGGGAACGCCTCAAGACGATCGACGAGAGATGAGACCGCCTATGCTCAATTAAAGTGTAAAATAAAAATATAGTTTTGTGACTAATAAGAAACATTGTTTTTTATTACTTCAAAAATATTTTTAAATTATGGTGTACCTCCAAAATTTTTAATCTTCCTAGATGTACCTTGAACCCAAAAAGTTTGCGGAACACTGAATGTACTATGGTGACATCACCATAGTACATTCAGTGTTCCGCAAACTTTTCGCCCTATTTGTCTGCATTCAGTTCGAAGTAACACACATGTGTTACTTCGACCTGAATGCAGACCTCCTTAACAAGCTTGACCGTCTTCTTAATAACTGCATTCGATTTATTTTCAATATTCGAAAGTATGACCATGTGTCTGCTTTGCGTTCCCAGTTAAAATGCAATCCTATTCGCCTACAGTGCAATCAGCGAGCTCTTACCTTCCTATTTTCATTTCTCAACTCGCCATCCTTACCTACCTACCTTGCTCCGTATTTCCGATACCTGTGCTCTAATCACGATAGAAATCTTCGCTCAGTTAATAATCTGCTTTTTTTTATGGAATAGACCGGCAAACGAGCGGACGTATCGCCTGATGGTAAGCGATTACCGCCGCCCATGGACACCCGCAACACCAGAGGCGTCACAAGTGTGTTACCGGCCTTTGGGGGATGGGGGGGGGAGATAGGGGGAGGGGTTGGGGTATGGGCCTCCGGTATCCTCACTCACTAGGTGAAACACAGCGCAAGCACTATTTCACACCGGTTTTCTGTGAGGCCGTGGTATCACTCCGGTCGAGCCGGCCCATTCATGCCGAAGCGTGGCTCTCCCACGGTCTCTGCTTCTCTCATGTCCGTCTCATTACTCCGACTCCGTGAACTGTTCCTTCTTTGTTCAAGCAGTACTACTCTGGAATGCGCTCCCGCTCGAAATCAGGATGTCCACTAACCGATATACATTCAAAAATAAAGTACATGAGCTCTTTCTCAATGAACTGGCAGAATTATGTAATCTATAGCTTACCGTCCTTTTTAAACGACTTCCAAAAGGAGGAGGTTCTCAATTTCATCGTTCATCGTCACAATGTATGTACGTACACGGATTACTCCTCCGTCAATTTGTGGACCGATTTTGAAAATTATTTTTGTATTCGAAAGGGTATGCTCCTCATGTGGTCCCATGGCCACCATATCTCCTGATATGGCGTGACCTTGAGCGGGATAGCTGCTCTTCGCGTAGAACAAAACAACCGAAGCGTCGGTGACGTCGTTGACGTTCGTCTCGAAATATAGCGAGTGTGGTACCTACTATTACATTTGGCTTGGCACCGACTTCAAACCTATGAATAGGTAGCATATACAAGTTATTTGATACTTTTTAGTTTTTAAGTCGGTTTTTTAAACGAGGTTTTTTTTCCATTATTTAGTGTATAAATGTTGTATTTATGTATACGTAATCTGTATATGTATATCTACTTATATATGTATATTTGTATGTATAACGTTGAATATGATGTGATTATTGTAAATTTTAACGGACTTCTTATGTATATGAGATTTCACACACCTGCCTTATAAGATTTCTCCACCACCCGAAGGTCGACTGGAAGAGAATGCTCTGGGCATTAAGTCCGCCGATGTACATTCTTAGTGCATAAAGTTAATAAATAATATATAAATAATCTACATTGTATTTATATTTCCAAAAAAGTGTGTGTGACCAGTTCCTAAAATTATCATCTCAATGTAACTAACACAACATCCACATCTGGTAGTTCTTAAACAGTTTTTAAAAGATACTTTACAATAGGTACGTTATATGATTACTTTTTTATCGTTTAATAAAAATGTAAAATATCAATTTTAAGTTTGAAATACTTGAATTAGGAGTTATAATTTTTAATATAAACAAACATATAACTTAATAGTTATGATAATTTACCAGAAACAAAACACAAAATGTGTGTGAGTGTGTGTGTTTGTTACTCTTTCACGCTAAAACTACTGAACGGATTTGGTGAAACTTTACAGTAATATATCTTATACAGGATACTATTGGCCGCGAAAATCGACATTCACGCGGGCGGAGCCGCGGGCAACAGCTAGTAATAAATAAATTAATATTTCCGACATCAACGCCGTCTAGTCCCAAGCTAAGCAGAGCTTGTGTTATGGGTTCTAGAACAACTGATAATAATACATATATACTTTTTTTTTGTAAATACATACATATGACTGCACGTTTGGCCTAGTGGTTCAACGGTCACCACGCCGTTTTCTACTTCGCCAAGTGTCGTGGGTTCAAATCCCACGTAGGACAACATTTTGTGTGATCCACAAATTGTTGTTCTGAGTCTGGGTGTTCTTTGTGTCCGTTTCATGTATGTTTGTAAAGTCCCCCGCGACACAGGATTTATTCCTAGTGCGGGAGTTGTCTTTAAAAAAAAAACATTTTACTCATAGAAAACACGTAAACTCCGAAACAAATATTTGCAGATCATACAAACATTTAGTCCGACCTGGGAATCGAACCCGAGACCTCAAGCACAGCAGTTGCATACGCTACACTACCACCGGGGCAGCAATTATTATCCTAAAATTAAATCAGCAATGTAAATGTTTCTACTAAGTTGTTTGTACCAAAATATCGTAGTAGTTATTATAAAAGCAGATAAAAAAAATTAAACGAGTGACATTATGAATTCACAGAAGCCTTAAAATATCACCTATTAAACAGATAAATGGTAAAGTGTGCCATTGTTATCAGGCTCAACAGCCTAAATATTAATGTGATATCGATCTGTGACTTCAATATTAATGCAAATAATATTTTCAGAGAGCCGAATTCCAGTTGTATCGACTTTGAATAATATACGTTCATGAAGTTTTAAAATTCAAGTAGCTTATCACTCATATGTCCGAACGGTTGATATATTGGGCAGAAGCGAGTTGTTTTACAAATTTCCTACCTGGCAAAGGCAATAAAACTAAAATAGAAAGTTTATTGAGGCTGCTTTTACTATATCCACGTGAAATTTATGCCGCTCCCAACTCAGGTTATTGGTCGGGAATAGATTGAACTGTAGTATAAATTTATTTCTAACACTAACGGAAATTGAATTCAGCACACACTACCAACATTTAGTGTCTTATTACACTCATACCTATCGTGTTTTACTTTAATATGTATTTGCTTTCTAGCAAAATATCAAAGCAATATTTAGCAAAGGTGAAAGATCAAATTTAGAACTAATTTTCGTTTCTTCAGTCTGACAAACCTTTTGTTCAAAATAATTTCATTACGTTATTTATTCATTCGAGCCTGATTGTGACTTATTTTATCAAATTATACATTTTAAAGATAAAACCTAAAGCCGGGTCTCCTGCGGCACTGTTTTATGTTTTTAAACACCAAACGTCAAATATTTATCAAAATATGCGCGTGGCCTAACTGTTTTGTTAATTTTAGCAAGCAAACATGTTATCCAAAGCGGACTGAAAACATCTCAGCGTATACTTCTCGTATAATGAAACTGAACTGAACTAACGTTAATACTTATATTATTCATATTTATACTATAAAAGTAAGTAAGTGTACTATAAGTAATTTTGTCGAGTAGATAAAAGATTTTTGCTTTTCGTGTAATCGTGTTTGATGTTCGTTTAAAAGTTCGTCTCCTGCGACTTTTCGCTAACATGTTTAGTTAACAAGTTTTGTTAATTTGTTTTGTTAATTTTAGCCGCAGGAGACACGTCTTAACAGAAATATATATTATACATTAAAGTTTAAAACATTCCGAACTGGATTTAGTGTTTTCATTGATAAATGCTCAATTTATTTTGTGGAAATATTATTCGTCCTTATGTAATATAAATTTATTTATTTCCTTGCGGCAATTTCATGAGGTTTTACGTATATAGCGGAACTGAAAAGCCACACTAAACTTCATAACATTTTATTTGTCATTCATTTTTTTTTTGTTACACTTTATACACTTTATACACTTTATACAATTATAATTTATATTTTATTGCTAATTTGTAGCATGTAGATAGTAGAATCTTAAAAAATAATTTCTACTTTTTACCTATCGTACCTACCTATTTTAGAATTCGTATTTTAATACATGTATTACGAATACTTATGTATATCATTTTCTGTATATAACATAATATATGTACGCTATCCTTCAAGAATAATATTTCAAATTTCTGTGTATCTACTACTATGTTTGGCTCTGCATCGCCCTGAGTCGACAGTTAAAAAACGTCTATGGTATTAAGTCTACCTTTGAATATTTGTGCATAAATTGATAAAAGTTTTCTTAAAACTGTCGAAGACTCAATTGAGAAAGACACGGCTAAAACCCGAAGATCAAGAGACTACCGCGTAAATTACTTTCAAACCATCTGTTTAGATGACACGGACACATAAGTACCAGGCCTACGGCTCTAACTAACGCTGAACTAACTCTACGTCGGTTAGCAAAACAAATAAATAAAGCCGAACTTTCCGTTCCCGAACTACTAAGCCGCTGTTTCTATAATTATATAGTTTGAGAGAACACTACAGATAGACAAACAGATAAGAGCAGTGACAATCCTAAAACCAAACGACAAACTGCAAAACTGGCTTAACCACGCGTCCTTGTTTACTTTGACGGAGTCAACGTTGCGGCATGGTACCGTTAAATTCGAGAGTCGCGTAGTCGCAGACACTCGCTTGCCGCACTGCGGAACACTCGATACAGTGCATATTTTACGAGACCTGACTCAGATACCCTCTGACTCGCGATACAATCGCAATTTAAGTTTCGTTGTTTACTTATTTATCTTAATTATCGGACGGAGAACGTTTGTGAGGCGACGATTGCAAGTAACACTGGTGCAATATTACGCTGAATAATATATGTGTATTCATGAGAAAGATTTCTTACTTCTTTGTAAAGGAGGAGCCAGCGTTTTTGTGAAAACTATTAAAACGTAACCGTTTGTTTTTAATTTTTTATTTAATAGGCGGGCAAACGAGCAGACGTTTTGCTTTGATGGTAAGCGATTACCGCCGCCCATGGACACCTGCAACACCGGAGGCGCCACAAGTGCGTGGCCGGCCTTTGGAGGATGGGGGGGGGGGAATGGAGGCGGGGGATGGGGAGATAGGGGAAGGGGTTGGGGTATGGGCCTCCGGTACCCTCACTCACTCGGTGAAACACAGCGCAAGCACTATTTTACACCGGTTTTCTGTGAGTCCGAGGTATCAATCCGGTCGAGCCGGCCCATTCATGCCGAAGCGTGGCTCTCCCACGGTATAAATTTCATTCCATTTCATCGGATGTAGTTTAACACCAAACGACTTCCCATATGCTCACAGGTTTCAGTGCCTGGTAAAATTTTGATCGACCTGGTTGCTCTTTAAACAAAGAGTGATGACACATTACTTATTCAGTACGTCTCTAGGTAAAACCTTTTCGGTTATGTTTATGTGTCGTTTTTCTCAGGGATTATTTATGCTTACACTCGTCAAGCTCAGAGTATCAAAATTTGTTTCCTCGTGCAGAAATAACGTGATTTGTTTACTTTATAAATATATATTTCAAATTACAAAATTCTAGAAATGTTTATTCAAATGTAAATTCTAGAATTTATCTTTAGATTAAAATTAGTACCAGTTATTACAAAACTGTTCAACAATTTCAGACTTAAAATTTTCATCAGTTTACTTTGTGTAACAAGGCAGAATATGTCGTCTGAGTAATGTCAGAGAGACAATCGCTTTGTTACATTATGAGACTAATACGCTAACGGCTTATTTTACCAAACGCACGACGATGTTGTAACGTCTTGATGTTGTTATTATTTCATTGACTGCGACCCTCAACGATTACATTTCCCACCGATTCTCAATATATTTCTCAATCTTGGTGGCCAATTCTGTTGGCAGTCATGGCCTTTTTGTTTTTTTGAACACAATTTATGAGTACTGTTGCGTTTTTGGTGTTCAACAATTTATAAATTCGACTGTAAAATTCTAATGTCAAAAGGCCATTATTGGACGAAACCTATCAAAATTAGTCTTATTATAAATCAAAGATTTTCGGCTTCGGCAGCTATTAAGAGCAATGGCGGATTTGTGATTAAGTGACGTCATAATTTATCTGGCACAGTTCCGGGTATTAATAAAGTGGCACCGTCTGCGAGTTTCCACTCACCTTCTCTATTAGTTGAGTTATAGTCTATTGAATGTCTGTTGCGTTGTCTTTCATTGAAGTTACTAATTTTGAATTAAATAATGTGACTATTTTTTTAGATTCACTATTTTCGTAGCTATGAAGTATATGCATCTCTTCTCTTTTAGTCATTTAAATATTTTGCACCCTATCTCATTTACAAATCAACCTATTGCGGTCCACTGCTGAACGAAGGTCTCCTAGAAGTAACGCGAATCATCCGGGTCTTGGACAGTCCACATCCATTCGCTGACAGACACTTTCTTCAAATTGTCGGTCCATCGAGAAAGATCCAAAATAAAATTTAGATACTCCATTTTTTAATTATAACATTTACTATTAATGTTATTCTCACTTTTATTAGCTTCAACTTATTTATAACTGACTTTTGTAAGACTGCTATGTTATTTTGAAGCTTCTGACAGTCACAGGATTACCTATTTTAGGAGTCAGGGTTTACCTTATTCATATTACCTTTAGTTTAACCTAGTTATATGTATCCTAATTTTAAACAATATTTAAGGATTTTGTATCAATAAACAATTTATTATTATTATTATTGCATAGCTTTTATCGCGGGCTTTGAGGCCTTTAAGCGCGGCGACCGAATCAAGAAATTCCGTAACATAACGAAGATAAAACCTGACACCCGAAGCTCGCATGGATCGAGACGAGCTGCTCCGAACGATAAATCAACGAATCTGTCTGTCTCTGTCAATAAACTGTCTGTAAATTAAACTTTATTGACTTAGTCAATTTTGTTGTCTGTTAAGTCAAATACTACTCTTTACGTTTGACCAACCTTTATATAAAACGAGCTGACCTACGCAACCTCGTTTGCATCCAAACTACCATCCCCCGTTTTAACCCCAAAAGGGGGTTGATTTCTAAAGATATATTATTAGTACACCTCCATACCATCTATAGATCATACATTTTAAATTTCAAGTCTCTTACTTCAAAAACATAGGACTTTCATACAAACGTCCAACCCCCGTTTCACCCCCTTAGGGGTGGAGTTTCGTAAAATCCGTTCTTAGCGGATGTCTACACCCTATAAGGAACCTACCTGCTAAATTTCAAGTTTGTAGGTGTTATAGTTTCTGAGATTTCGTGATTAATAAGTGAGTGGTATTTCGCTTTTATATAAATAGATTTAATTTTTAAATGTTCTTAACTTATTTCTTCAAAATAAACAGTGTAATACACTATTGGCACTTAGTTTTTCGAGGTAGTAGTTTTATTACGACTCAATAATAGGACACTTTTAATTGCCGTATCGCTATATCAGTGCTAATTTATTCGTTGTTAAAAATTTATTAAATAATACCTAATCCGGCAAACGTTGTTTTGACATAAAAAAATGGTATAAAAATAGATGTTGGTCGATTCTCAGTCCTACCCGATATGCACACCAAATTTCATAAAAATTGATCCTGCCGTTTCAGAGGAGTATGGTAACTAACATTGTGACTCGAGAATTTTACAATAGATCTTTACCTATGAAATTGCCGTTTTGTATGCAATAAGTGAAAGTACTTATTTTTTTAAACTTTTTTATTTCTGTTATTCGAAGTAATCACCCATGAAATCGACGCATCTTCGCCAACGCATTGGCAGTTTACTGATGCTTCTTGTAAAAAGCAGCAGCTGCTTCACGACAACGCGCGACCCCATACTGCGCAACAGACAGTCTCTAAGTTGCAAGAGCTGGGGTTGGAAGCTCTCCCTCATTCGCCATACTCACCAGACCTTGCACCTACCGACTATTACTTTTTCCAAAATTTAGACAACTTTTTAGTGGGTAAAAAATTCAATTCCCGAGAGGCAGTACAAAATGCCTTTGAAGAGTTTGTTGCCTCCCGTCCAGCTGATTTTTACAAGAAGGGCATCAATGAACTGTCAAAGCGTTGGCAAAGACGCGTCGATTGCATGGGTGATTACTTCGAATAACAGAAATAAAAAATATAAGTACTTTCACTTTTTGCATACAAAACGGCAATATCATAGGTAAAGACCTATTATATAAGATAAGTGTGCACACAAAAGCAAATAAAATACTAATATTTTTATTACACTTCATGCAACAAGGTGAAATATACAACAGATACCTAATTAAGAACGATCGCCGTGTTAATCAGAATAGTTTTAAAGGCGTGATTATTATTAAGCTTTTATATTATTTGAGAGTTAGCCTTTTAATTAAAGGAATTAACATATTTATTAAATTACATTCTGTGACACAAATACAAGTGTATAATTGTAAGTTTATCTATACTAATATTATAAACGTAAGTGTGGATGGATGGATGTTTGTTACTCTTTCACGTAATAACTACTGAACGGATTTGGATGAAACTTCACAGTAATATAGCTTATACATCAGAATAACACATACGCTTCTATTTGCTGCGATAACCGACATACACGTGGGTGGAGCCGGGGGCAAAAACTAGTAATATTATAAAGCTGGGAAGATTGTTTATTTTGTTGAACCACGCCATGCCTTGTTTGCCATGTTTGCAGGCACTACGAATTGATAAATTATTATAGCGGAGAATAATCTGTTTATCAAGGAAGGCTATATAACATCAACTATGACCAGTAGAAGCCAAGCATCAATCAATCATCAAAATCTTGCAAAAAAACGCTGACGATAACTTCAATGACTCAAAAATGGCAAAACAAGAATAGTTTAAAACTGACAATCCCGAATGAAATCAAAAAATGAAAATGGTAAAAAAGTATTGTTACTTTTATCAAATCACATTGTATATGCCTCTCCCAATTGCACGACACTTTATTTCGGGCTTCTTGCATCCAGCTCCTGTCAGCCATCTTGCGCAAGTCGTCACTTCTCCTAGCCTGTGGCTGTTGTAAACTACGTTTGCCAAGATATGGTCTCAACTTCAGCACTCCAACGGTTGTCAGTTCTTTGGCTAATATTGCCAGCTCACTGCCACTTGAGCTTGCTAATTCGATGTAATGGGAGAGGCCTATGTCCAGCAGTGGACTGCAATGGGCTGATGATGATACATTTAATTGTTTTTATAAATATGATTTTACATTTCGAAACGAACTTACGAATACTATCTTTTAAACTTTCGCGTTCCATGATATAATAATAATTATTTTTACGGGAGTTAACGCGATCACTTATTTAAAGGTATTACATATCTCTAATCAAATCAGAGGCAAATCAGAGGCAAATCAGTGGTATGTAATACCTTTAAATAAGTGATCGATACGAAAAATACTAAATATATATAACTGATAGTTGTAATGTTATAGCACCATATTGTTACTAAGTTGTGCAATTTTCTTAATGTTGGCGCCCTAACGTGGAACCGTCAGTGCACAATTTTCCGGCGCTCATTTGTTGGAGGCGTGTCGCAATGTAATTGCATTACGCTCAGCTTTCGCGTGTTGCATGCAAAATATTGAATTTGTCGGGTAATTTTCCTTTGAAGCTAAAGTGTTGAGAGACTTTTAATGAGTTTCTTGTTAAACTAAGTCCTAACTTTCGTGTGTAATTATGAACAAATTTTATTGTAGTTTATAAGTTTTGTTATAAAGTCAAATATTAAACAAAAGTTAATTATTTTATTGCAAAGAAAAAATATTCGAAAAGCTTAAATATTGCTTATATGATCATAATAAACCTTTTCTTAAAGCAGCTCCATTATCCAAATATTACTATTTATTCACGATTTCATACCTCGACAATCGCGATATCCCTATCTCAGCTTTATCATACAAAATCTACCACTTAATCACATAGGAAATGGCACGTGAACAAACAAGCTGTAAGGGCATAACTCTGTGAAAACTTGGCACTCGCGAGCCGCGTAAAGCCCTCTAAGCCTCTTTGCCCCCTTTTTATATCCCCACCACATACTTAGCGGCAATTTTAACCGTGCCCCTTCATTCAACATTACTTTGGCCCGTTTGAGGAAGGCGACACTTCGGATGTTTCGAATTCGACATTTGAAACTGTTCACTGTTGAAATATTAGTTTTGTTTCGTGTGTGGGTAGTTCTATAACTTTACTATGCACAAAATCAGTATTGTAAACAGAGATTCAGTTTTCGTGTCATAAAGTATACGTTGGCCGAAATTTTGATATCAAAAGTCGTTCGATTTATATCGACTTTTTGGAAATTTTAGAAACTGGTCAAGTTGTTTAGTACTTGCGGATACAATTCAGCTCAGTTGTATTATTTAGACACGTTATACGTAAAATCCAGTTTTAGTTTGGTTATGACCGATATAACTATTGCTTTTAACTGGCTTCAAAAAAGGAGGAAGTTCTCAATTCAGCTGGTTCTTATTTTTTGTGGTTGTTGGTGGTGTTGGTATCATGATCTCTGTAAAATATTATTTTACTTGAAAAGGTATACTTCACGTATGGTCCCATTTAAATTTAAAAAGAATATACTCCCCCTAAAACTGGCAATTAAGAAATGAATTACATACTTTATTAAAACTTGTAAACGCACTGAAGTATGTAACATGTTTTAAAAATTAAACGATTAAGTCAATTCTGCAATATAACAATCAAAATCAATATAATCTTTATTTAAATATGTTTTAAAGGAAAGCAAAGAATTTGGTTTATCTCCGTCGTCTACATCTGTTAGGTTCAGTCCACATCATCGTGTCGCTGGAACATGTTTGCTCTCGACAACTATTTGTACGGGACCTCTTTGTTTGTGTTGCGTTATCTTTGGCGTCGCAACTGGCACCCTGTTCTTCGACCCTATGTATGAGATTAACAGGAGTTTGTCTACAGATTATCTTAAACGGTACCGCAACAATTAGGTTAACAGTTTACATGACTTTTTCAATAATTGATTTGTAAAGGCATTATTTGCTAAATGCTGCTTAAATCTAGTTGTTTACACCAAAGTTTAACACCTAAATTTTCTGTGATTTTAAATAGTTTTACAGTGGATATATAAAACAAAATGAAGAACAAATATTTAAACATTTTATTTTCCTAACTTAATAGAAAAATACAATTAATAATGGCAATCGATATGAAATTGTTACGCACTGAAGTGTAATCGTTGTTATTACAAGCAACAAACTGTAAAAAATACTTTGCAAGGTATGTTTGGCACAATTCTATACTTGAAATAAGTCGCAGGTGCGATCTAGCTGAAGAATAAAAGTATTTCCAAAAATCACTTAAGGACCCTATATAATCCGTGCAGGTTATAAACCGGGTTCACGACGGCCTCTGCTAAGGTATATTTGATTAGGGTCCCTCGTGCCACTTGCCCATGTGCTCGTACTGCTATTTTTATTTGCCTCCTATTAAATCCTTTTTCAACGATGCCTTTTATATAAATTCAATTGGGTTATATTTTGCCAGTATATTTGGTTTTAATTTGAACGTGCGTACATAATGTTTTGCTTTCAATTCTGCGGTTTCATGTTTGAAATGTGATGATTCTTAATCTGGTTATTTGTGTTCCATTCAAAAATAATTTTCATTGATTTAAACCAACACATAATTTAATTTAAAACATGGTGTGTATTTCGCATTCATATCTTTCTAAAAATGTTAACTGTTTTATTTTATTCACGTCTCGTATTGGTTTTTAATTACTTTCTACATTTAGCAGTAAATAAGGCTCACTTTTGCAATGATATTTTTAAACTTTTAAAACATGTGACTTCCGAAGCGGTGTTGGGCATCATGATATTGTTTGTTTGATTGTGATAGTTTATGTTACCATCGCATTTAACATTAAGTTGACACCCTATTTGTTCCACTCTTATCCACCTTCTTTAGTCCACTTTGAAAGCAATTACATTCTTATGAAAAGTTGAGTTTAGGTCAGGTCAGATGCCGTCGTAACAAAAAACTAGCCAGCTTTTTTATCAATCAATCAATCAATCTTTATTTGTTTGCGAATGTGGGTTGTACAATGAGATGTTACACTATAATGATGGAGCAGCCACATTCCACCTCTAGGCATGCAAACACTAAATATGAAATTACATTCAAGATTACACATAAGGAAAACAAAAGTCAATTTCAATCAAATAACAAAAAATTAAAAATATAAACAATCCAAACAACAAAATTAAAAATGTCAATATTAGAAAATAAAATACAGATACAATTCATGTCAACATCGACTTCAGTCAACAATAACAAAACAGCCAAAACAACAAGTACTCAGATCGTGCCGACACATTTATCCTCTAGATACTCCTTTACACTATAGTATGTTTTTTGTAACAATATAGTTTTTAATTTATCTTTAAAATCATGTAAATTTTGTGTACGGCATAAATCAGGTGGCAGTTTATTAAAAATTCTTGATGTCATGCAAAGAATGCTTTTATTCATGAGAGTAGTGGTATTGTGCACTGTTTTTATCTTATATCCATAGCGGGTACCATGGAGATGGTCAAATAACCGCATGTTTCTCTTTACAAACATGGCAACCTCTAAGATGTATATACTTGGTAGAGTCAATATCTTTAAGTTAAAGAAATGTTGTTTACAGCTGTCTCTGCTCTTAATATTACATATGGACCTAATACACTGCTTTTGAGCTCTGAATACCATCTCCCAATCCGTGGAATTTCCCCAAAATATGATACCATAACGTACAATAGACTCTGCATACGCATGATATGAAGTCACCACAGTAGGGACACAACTGATTTTACCAACATGTACAGTACAGTACCAACAGTACAATTTTATTTAGTGCAAGGCAAATAATTTTTATTTATAATGTTACAACTACGACAACCAAATAAAAAATCAGGAAAAAGGGTTGGAAATGACAGTAATGAATTATGTAAAGTTTTTTACAATCAACATTCGAGATGTTTCCTATTATTAATGTCTACTAACTTACAATGATGATCAACGCAGTCTATTCAAAAGCGGTTCATAAACTAACAATGGATAGTAATCGTACATATTTAGTACAATACCAATAATCGTGTCCGTTGCTAATTGAAACGCATTATATGTCATCGTTTATGTATGGATGGTTATATACACATAATACATACACCTGCTGATGAAATTAACAAAATGTTGTTTGCATTGTAATACACTGAACATGTCACTGATAGCCATTTGCTATTAATCAAATTGAATTTTGTATAATTGGATTACTACAATTATGGTTTGATAACTTTTTTATGGTAAACAGTTACCGTGGCAGAGCCACGCTGAGCTCGCGTGGCTCGACCGGAGTGATACCACGGCCTCACAGAAAACCGTGGGTTTCACCGATTGAGTGAGGATACCGGAGGCCCATACACCAAACCCGCCCCCCATACCCCTCCCCTTCCCCCTCCTCATCCCCCAAAGGCAGGCAACGCACTTGTGACGTCTCTGTTGTTGCAGGTGTCCATGGGCGGCGGTAATCGCTTACCATCAGGCGATAGGTCAGCTCATTTGCCCACTATTCCATAACAAAAAAAAAAAACCAAATACCTACCTATATTGCTTTGGTGACGCAGTGGGAGCGTGTGTAATTGCTGTGCTGAGTTCTCGTATTCGATTCTCCGTTTCGACCAAATGTTTGTATAGTCTGCAATTGTTTCGGAGCTTGTGTGTTTTTTTATAAATATTTTTACAGAATAATAAGTGTATAGGGATTCTATCACTCAATGTAATTGTCATAAATAGTTTAAGCTCTGCAAAAAAAGTAAGAGGAGTAATTTTATTACCTAATGTGGTGTGTGACTATCGAAACCCACTTCAACAGCTTCGTAAATAGCACACATTTATGGATTTCAAATTATCCAAGTGACGAGGACGGAAATACCGTCTTTAGGTTTTAATTTATTAGTATCGAAAGAAGTAGACGTTATTCAACTGATTTTCTCACATGATATTATAAATGAGTGTAAATTGCTGAAAATAAGATTTTTCTTACGATTATAATATATGCTGAATTTGGGTTTCATCCTTTCACATTTTATTCAAACGACCATTAAAAGAAATAGTCTTTTAATGGTCGTTTGAATAAAATGTTTTAAATATAAAGCTATTGTTCTGTTTTATAGAGATTTAATATGATAATTTTGTGAAAATAAGGTTAAAACGCTTTACAGCTTCTTTTCTTAAGCTTTGTAAATAAAGTGCTCTATTTATAAAGATAAGTTATTCTAAACTTAGTATACTTTTTCCAAATCAGCTAAAAACAATTCATCTCCAATTAAAATATGGTCTCTTAAAATTAGTCCCTAGATTAAAGCAGTTACTTCTGCTCGAAATTAAACTACCATAGATTTTACGGCACCCTTAAAAGCAATTTTCCCGCTACCCCCTAAAGTAACCATAAAACAACTGCTTTAGATTAAACAAATAAAGAAGAAGGAACGGCGTTACTTCCACATATATCAAACCAAGACAACAAATCTACAAGTAATATTTGAAATGAAGCCTCAAGAGTTGAGCCTTTGAAATTACTTCAAAATTCAAAATTACCCTCTCACCGCTCAAGTATTTACGAGGCGGGTGTTAGAGGATAATAGGGATCGTAAAATAAAATAAATAATTAAGACTCGCGCACGTTCATGAATAAGGTAATTGTTACGTTGCAAGTGAGCTCCGACAATTCATTACGGACGCAGAAATATGAGAGGTGGTATAAAGATTTAACTGATTTATTAGTTTTAAAAATATATGTTAATCTGTATGTATATCAAAAATTAGATATAAAATAGTTACTCGTTGTGCAAAATATATTTTTAAGTAGTTTTTTTTTTATGTGTGCCTCAGCCAAACTGACTCTACTCTGCCTGATGGAAAGCATAAGCAGAATCCAAGAGTGGTGGTTACAATACTGCGAATGCAGACAATGCAACAATGCAGCATGGTTACCCACACCATGGTGGGCTAGTGATACTTCTGCATCATTGGGCCTCCGGTCTCGCACTCACCAATGAAACACTATAGCACGGTCGCTGGTATTTTTCTGGTATTGGTCGTTTGTGCTGAAATCAGCGTGGCTCTACTACCTTGTGTATTTTCATAGTTCATATTTTTTTATATATAATTATTAGCTTTTGCTCATAATATTTTATTTAACCTTAATAAATAGATACGTTGTACAGAAGCGGACTTAATACCATAGGGCATTTTTTCCCAGTCAACCTTTAGGTGATGTATAAATGTGAAAATACATAATATATAGAAGTGATCAAGCCATATAAAATAACTAGCTTTTGCACGCAGCTTCGCTCACGCAGACTTTCATCCCCTGATTTACCCCCTTAGGGGTGGAGTTCAGTAAAATCTTAGTAAAGTCTACACCCTATAAGGAACCTATTTGCCAAATTTCAAGTTTGTAGGTGTTATAGTTTCTGAGATTTCGTGATTAATAAGTGAGTGGTATTTCGCTTTTATATTATATAGATAGTCTCTCCATCATCATCATCACCAGCCTTTGCCGTTCCCGGACATAGGCTTCTTCTTATTTCATATTTGGAATAGAGTCTCAAGTTTTCCTTCTTTTTACAGTACTAATTGTTCAGCGAGGTTGTTCCTTTGATCAGCTCTTATGACACACTAGCTGTCCCACGCAACCTCGTTTGCGTCTCCTAGTACCCGTAGCGTGACAATTTTCCCCCGTTTTTGAAACATTAATTATTGGTGCTCCGCTCCTATTGGTTTTAGCGTAATGATATACAGCCTATAGCCTTCCTCGATAAATGTACTATCCAACACTGAAAGAATTTTTCAAATCGGACCCGCGGTTCCTGAGATTAGCGCGTTGAAACAAACAAACTCTTCAGCTTTATAATATTTACTAGCTGACCCACGCAACCTCGTTTGCGTCTCCTACTGCCCGTAGCCTGATAATTTTCCCCCGTTTTTGAAACATTCTTCATTGGTGCTCCGCTCCTATTTGTCTTTGCGTGATGATATATAGCCTTCCTCGATAAATGGGCTATCTAACACTGAAATAATTTTTCAAATTGGACCCGTAGTTCCTGAGATTAGCGCGTTCAAACAAACAAACAATTTCTTCAGCTTTATATATAAGTATTTATTATACTCTTCTAAGATCTAATACTCATAATTAACAACACATTTATTTAGATAAAGATTAATATTAGGTATTATGTTGATAAAAACTCTTTGGCAAATAACTCATTATTAGGTACCAACTGTTACCGTTAAAAATACCGTCTTATACTCGTGATACACTGACCTCTATTATCTTGTATTTTATAGAGGTCAGTGTCGTGATAACTTCTAAACGAAATGTCCGATTGGGATGATACAAAAAGTATTTTACTTCTACATAAATACCCTTGATAACTTTATGCTTAATTTAGATAAGGATTAATCTATACTAATATTATAAAGCTGCAGAGTTTGTTTGTTTGAACGCGCTAATCTCAAGAACTACGGGTCCGATTTGAAAAATTATTTCAGTGTTGGATAGTCCATTTATCGAGGAAGGGATCCTTAAGAAAATTGCTATTTCGTAACCCAAGGTGTGAAATAGAAAACCTATTTTTGCGTGCGCTGCAATAACTATCGACAATAGAACAAAATAATGTATTACGGGTTTGTAGATCCCATTAAGATCTACAAAAAAGTCTGCGAGAGCATATATCTAACTATCATGGTTTAGTCACAATAACCGCTTTTGTGTTCAAAAAATTTATTAAATCATCTGAAGAAAGAAACTACTATAAATGTGTATCGTAATATACCAGACGGTATATTACGATACCAGACCTTGCACCTACCGACTAATACTTTTTCCAAAACTTAGACAACTTTTTAGTGGGTAAAAATTTCAATTCCCGAGAGGCAGTACAAAATGCCTTTGAAGAGTTCGTTGCCTCCCGTCCAGCTGATTTTTACAAGAAGGGCATCAATAAACTGCCAATGCGTTGGCAAAGATGCGTCGATTGCATGGGTGATTACTTCGAATAACAGAAATAAAAAATTTTGAAAAAATAAGTACTTTCACTTATTGCATACAAAACGGCAATTTCATAGGTAAAGACCTATTATATAGTATAGATATGGGATGAGTAAGAGTGGTGACTCTCTATATCCTCAATCTTCCACCACACAGTGATCTCATTTTTAATGAAATATTACTTATATAAAACACTAGCTTTTGCACGCGGCTTCGCTCGCGCAGATTTTCAGTCCCTGATTTACCCCCTTAGGGGTGGCATTTTGAAAATTCCTTTCTTACCGCTCACTTATGTTATATGAAGAACCTACATACAAAATTTCAGGATTCTAGGTTCTGTGGTTTGGGCTGTGCGTTGATGTCTGGGTATGTCAGTCACCTTCCCCTTTTAAATAAGTATAAAGATAGATTGGATCCCATGTAAGTGAACTGAAATTGTTTTTAAATGAAATAAAGATTCTATAAACCTATTATTTGCAGTATGTCTGTAACCGAACGATTTATTTGATCCAATCTTCTAGAAGTTCTAAATTATCTGCTGTTAGGTCTCCTTGCAATAGTTATAATTTATATATATATTACGGCTTAGTACTCAGGGCGTTAATTGTCGCCGATGCAGTTAATCTGGACATCCATTGTTGTGGTACAAGACAATGTACTTAATGAGAGGGTAGCATGAACAGCATTGCGAACAGCTAAGCGCTCTGTATTACGTTCACAATGATCTGTTATTTATAGATTGAAATTTATAGCTGTGTGTTAATATATGTATAGCAAATATATTGTAGGCTTCTGATTGGCCTGCTGGTCTGGTTGCTATCGATTCTGACTGCTAAGCCGGAGGTCTGGTTTTGATACCCAGCCAGAATAAATACTATGAAATGAAAATGATTATTAGACTATGCCTGGGTGCAATATTCCTTTGAAATTTACAAGTACATAATTATGTTGATTCGGTTGAAAGCCCTCTAATACGTAAATGAGACTAGAACTATGTAACGGAAAATATTTTATTTATCCATTTATGAGAGTCCAACATCATACATTTAAAAGTCCACTGCTGGACATCGGTCTCTCTTTATAAAGAACTCCTTATTATCTCACCGTCACAAAGAGAGCGAGAATTAAACTTCACTAAAACCTCCCACTTCTTAAAATATGTCATGCTGATTTGCGCTATATGAGGACATGTATGGAAAATAATAGATTATATTTGTCTTTTCACCAAGAACACCCAGACTTAAAACAACAATTCGTAGATCACACAAAGTGTTGTCCCATGTGGGATTTGAACCCTCAACACTTGGCGCAGTAGAAAGCAAGGTGCCTACCGTAGGCCAACCGTGTACAGTCATTATAATTTGGTATTTTTCTTCATTCAATTGTCAAATAAAATAAACACTGAACGTTTACAGATATTGGACTGGATTTTTTGTTTGTGAGATTATAAAATAAATTTGTTTTTATTAATATTTCCCGGGAAAAAGGTTGTACTCCGACAGCAATACGGGTATGCTAATATTGAGTCCAGAGAAATTGATTTGTGAACAATTTATTTTTACAATGTTATTTGAGAGGGAGCATCGTTAAATTAATATTGTGTAACAATGTGGTGACATTTAGGGCTAGAACATACGTCACATTCCTACATAACTGTACTATTTATTATAATTGAAAAACTATGGGGCGGTTTTAGATTTCGGTTTCACGAGTCTCAGATAGACTTTTTTTATGGAATAGAGGGCACCCGCAACACCTGAGGCGTCACAAGTGCGTTAGGGTATGGGCCTCCAGAGTCCTCACTCACTCGGTGAAACACAGCGCAAGCACTGTTTCACACCGGTTTTCTGTGAGGACGTGGTATCACTCCGGTCAAAGCGTGCCTCTCCCACGGTGAGATGATTCTGGTGATATATTTAATTAATATATGTATATACGAGTATATTAATCTGAGAAGGTGCTAATGCACCTTTTCCATAGTATAATGCAAACTGGTGGAACTGGCTGGAAAATGGATGTCTTTTATGATTATTTCTTTCTCTTCTATTAAAAAATCGCTTTTATCTTAAAAAGTAAAACATTAAGTTTTTATTCAGTACACGAATATTTTTGAACCAGATGTTTTATAAGTGCCATAGAAAAAGGTTGAATGGGGACAACATAACGTGGACGCGCGATAATTAGTGAAATGGTCTGAATAATATCATATCTAAATGTTGACTGCGCTCATCCGTCACGTTCATGAATAAGTTAATTGGTGCAGTGCAACTGTTAGCGTTAGGCCGGCTACAGTTGGTAAGTTATTACCAACTAGCAACCAACACCGCTAACAATACAAAAAAAAAAAAAACATGTAGTCATCACAATATATGGTTCATTGAAAAAGCCGTTAAATATACCCTTTTTTTTCTGCGCAGTAATCCCCACGGATACAACCTCTTGGTGGCATGTCGGCAACCGCCTAAAACCGCAAGCCGTCTCGGGTACTAGAAGCCGTTTAATGTACCCGTTTTTTTTTTTTTCCCACTGCGGAAATCTCCTCGTATACCACCTCCTGGTGGTATGTCCGACTCGAACCCCTCGTTTAATATACCCCTGAGATTTTTTTTAACTGAACTTGTAGATGCACACATTTTTACCCGACTGCGAAAGGAGGTTTATGTTTTTCGAGTGTATGTATGTATGTATATTTCTTTGGCACGCCCTAGAGCCTAAACGGCTTGTCGTATTTTTATGTGAGTGGTGTCAATAGATTCGTCTTAGTCGTGAGAGTGTCACTGGGTATATCAAAATAAAAAATAAATAAAAAATAAGGATTTTTAGAGCCTAAAACTAATATAAAAAAAAGTTTTCAAAATACATCGAGTGTGGTATCAAAATAAATATTTTTTTACGGTGATTACGAATATATGTGTCGTAAGGTCAGGATAATATACGAGAACATGAATCACAGATACAGCCAATCTGGACTAAAGCCAAACACTAATCACTACTAAACGGATACGAATTAACTTAAACACCATCAGCAACCCCCACGACGGGGTTGGGGCAACGCTCACTCCTCCGCGGTGCCCTGTGGAATTCGCCACCAGACTTGCAATTCCCCCACATGTAAATATCGCATCACGCGGATCAAAAGGAAAGATTAAGGACAAATCAGCCGGTACTCGCACACACGATATAAAACACAGAGATACAATAAATCACAAATCAAATAATAGAAAACTACTACGACTCGGGAGTGACCCATGTCACAATCAAGAGATATGGTCGTCGCGAGTTCTGAAGAGAGAACTGTGTCCTGTTGCCGATCACGCCGCTTTATATAGACTCCATCCCTGCCTCGCCCGACTCACGGAACCGTTCGATAGTGGCAAATGTTTGTAACACTTTTATTATTCGGATACCCTCATTCTGAAATAATTATATTAAACTTATATGTTTTTATTGTTAACTTAGTCGGGTTTTTTATTTTTCATAATTTGTACTTGTTTGAACGATATCTCCCGGACTAGCAATATTCCTGTAACTCAAGAAGACTCAGAACACTAATTTGTAAATTATATAAAGTGTTTACCCATTTGGGGACTGAATCTAATACACTAAACGCAGTTAAAAACTACGAAATCAATGCAATCAGAATGTATCTATAAGTTGACTTTGTCCTGTAAGTATGTGTGGCGACTTCCACATACAAAGAAAGACACACTATAGCGCCAACTACCGGATATACACCGAACTACGGAGTAACGTACAACACGAAGAAACTACCAATCCTGATTTGCGCAGTAAAAGCTCTTGCGCCAATTAACATATATACGACATCCCAACATTAACCGCCAGGGCAGTGGCCCGCCAGGCATGATCACCAGGCCTGGTCGGAGTGTCATGTTCCTCCAACACAAAGGGAGGATCCCTTTGTATTGGAGGAACATGACACCCGTTCCCCCACATATGTCTAAAAAATTAATTTCTTTCTTCTTAAACAATTTAATCATCCAGTTTCATATACTTTGCCAAGAAATAAACGAAGAAAAAGTAATAAGAAATACCAAGATGATTATTTCCTACAGTGTTCTGAAGAACAATATTAAAAAGGCATTTTTATAGAAAAATGCACTTCACTATTTGAAAATTGTAAAATATCTGCTGCACAGCAACTATTATGAAATACTAGTTCTGGCTCCGCCCGCGCAACTAGTAACTAATGAAGGAATAGCGAGAGTTTAATTAGTTCGAAGACTAGTACTACCTACTACTACCTTACTCACATTGACAGAAAACAGAGAAGCAAGAAACTATACGGATCTATATTACTTGCAATGCTATTGAACTTGCCATCTATAGAATTTATCACCATATCTTTTCAAAGTAATTTACAATTCCATAAAAAGGGCCTAAGCCTCCTTTAAAAGTGAGGTTGAATGTGACAGTCACGTGTTTTGGAATGTTTAAAATTACATAAAAAAACCGAATTCAAAAACTAAAAAGTATAAAATAACTTAATTTGTATGTGCTACCTATTCATAGGTTTGAAGTCAGTGCCAAGCCAATGGAATAGTAGGTACCACACTCGCTATATTTCGAGACGAACGTCAACGACGCTTCGGTTGTTTTGTTCAACGCGAAGAGCAGCTATCCCGTTCAAAGTCACGCGCGTCGAGTGCGGTACCTACTATTACATTTTGGCTTCGCACCGACTTCAAACCTATGAATAGGTAGCACATACAAATTAAGTTATTTATACTTTTTAGTTTTTGAAGTCGGTTTTTTCGCTTTTTAATCTTTCCCAAGTCTCTCATCATCATTACATTTTAAATGAAGATAATTACAGAATATGAAGGCATGCAGACAATTGCTCGTAACTTCATTGCAGGCGCTCACGTAAATTTGAGGGTTTCCTTCGATTTCCTTAGGATCCCATCATCAGATCCTGATATGGTGGCCATGGGACCACATGGGGAGCATACCCTTTCGAATACAAAACTAATTTTCAAAATCGGTCCACAATTGACGGAGTAATCGATGTACATACATAAAAAGAAAACCAATTAAATTGAGAACCTCCTCCTTTTGGAAGTCGGTTAAAAATAAGCCTCATGTGGAGAAGGATTAAGAACAGAGAGAACAGATTCCTAAGTTACTTTGGCATTAATTGCTATTTAGTTGGCAAAGCAGCCATCTAACACGAGTCAAGTGAACCGTTCCCTTAGGAAATCATATACAATGTGGTAAATTTTAGCTAGTCATAAGGTGAATGCTTGGGCACTTTAGACTGTTCTTTAGGCAGTATGTTTTAATCCGGATTGTCTTAGGAATGTATTGTATCATAATGATGTATCAATTTGTAATTTTTTGACGTGAAAACGTCTAATAAATTGATGAACGCCGGCTGCATGCACAAAAAAGGATGACTTATTGTCCTCTTACGCTCATTATACATTGTTTTATCAATATTTTGTTATGACTTTACAGACAACCAATTTTTATCAAGTTTCTGTACTCTAAAGATGGTTTATTTTCCATGTAATCATTTATAGCAAATTATTTGACGAGATGTTCTAAACATCTTGAAGTTAAGAGGGTGCTAGGAGCTGTGTTGAAAATCAGTTCTTGTTTTGTATGGAGTTATAAGTAAGTAGTAATATTTACTTGTCTTTAGTTTGCAAACTAAGATCCAATGATATTAGTTATTATCTTAGTTTTTTTAATAAACAAAAAATATAAAAAATATATTAGAATTGTAAATATAAAAAATCGCAAGGTAATAAACCGGTTGTGGGATCAGTCTCAAAACCTCTTTTATATTATTTTTGCAACAATTTTATATTTAAGCTGTGCGTATAATCTTAGAGATGTAACTAACCTAAAAAAATATATTTGTACATACATAACCTAACTATTGCACTCGCTATGACGTAGAGCTTAATGAATAACCGGGGTACCCTACCCTACAGCCTGAAATTACTGCATTAATTCGTTCAACGATATTTATTATAGGGTAGTAATGAATGAAGGAGATAGCGAGAGAAAGTAGAGAATTATCAAAGAACTTAAACCTTAATTATTAAATAGTTTATGTAATTTATGTCTTCACAAGACATAAAATTATACTATTAATTAGCGTGATTAATGTTTCATTTAAGAGATTTAAGGGAAAATGTTACAGTCAAAGTATTTTCTGGCTGCATCATTTCTGATTGCTTCATTTTTTATGTTAAATGTTAGTTTTGTTCATAAAATCAATTTTCTATTAGTTGGTTAGACATGAAGTTTCAATTTAAATTAGTATTAAATAAAAGAAAGTCAGGTATGCAGTTAATTAACCACTATTTACATATTTTACTGAAACCTAATTTGTTAACACTCCTCAGTATATACACATTTTGGAATCCTACTTCCTACTAATATTATAAATAAGAAAGTTTGTAAGGATGTGTGTTTGTTGCTCTTTCACGCAAAAGCTATTGAACGGATTTTCATGAGACTTTGCAGTAATATAGCTTAGACATCGGAATAACATAATAAATTAAAATTTATAGAGGTTTTTGGAGCCGCGGGCAAAAGCTAGTTTGTTATAAAACCATAGAATATGAGAACATATTTTTCTGTTTGAGTAAATTAATAACAACACTACATTAAACTAATAATGCGACACTTTAATTTTTTTATCTCTTTTCATTTGTGTTTCCGAGTACTTTCAGGAAATCGGTTACATCTTCTTGCTTTCCAACTTTTCTTTTCAAATAAATTCCTAAATATTTCTAAAGCAAATTTAACAAAACATCAATTTGTAATATAAATACGGAACCATAAAACTTGAAGAAATTAATTCGTGGAATTACAAAATTGGCTTAATAATGGTCGGTGTACCCCCGTATAACACAGAATAGGGGTGGATCGGGGGTGCTCTGACGAGATAATTACATTATATTTCATTCACTTCAAGGTTGAATGCCGCCGGATCTGTGCTAGAGCGGCCCATTAACATTTTAAAATAATATTACGAGTTCACTAGCTGATAGGGTTATAAAGCCTCCGGAGGTCCATTGTTCTCTAAGAAAGCCATTGAAACATATTCAAGAACATTTTTGTGTGTAATTAGCCTTTAGAAATTTCGAGAACCACTCTTTCAGATATTAAAATACAAGTACCTACCTATTTATTTTATAATCCAAGAAATTTGAGATTAATGTAAGATTTACTAAATGGATTTATGTAGTCATTTTTGTCTTATCACTCTCAATTTATATTTGATTTGAAATAATATTAATCTGTCTCTATGACTATCGCCTTTACTAAAAAAGATCACAAACAGATATCATGATGTTGTCGACGCAGCGCCAACGCTCAATGGCTGAAGTTGGGATAGCTTTTGGCGAAGAAGGTCATTGTATTAGTGAACGCAGAACCCACAAGTCAGAAGCAGATCTCAGGTGCTGACTGGTTTCCTCCTAGGTAAGATGTTTAACTACTAGTGGTATGATCTGGCAGGAGTTTAAGCTTTTCGAATCTAACGAGAATTAGTGCTATGTAAACAGTACTCCAGAGTTTACTAATTATGCAAAACATATAAATTCTGAAGCAACAGGCTTCTAATGACAAGCTTTCTCAGTTTCACTATATGACATACTAAGGAAATTAAACTATACACGACACGTTTGCATTAATTTGCTATGACGATCTCGAAAATTATAACTGATTCCGCTTTCGTAACTTCTAATCTTAATAACCCGACCGACTCTGGGAGGTCTCGGATCATGTGATATTAGGTCCTCCCCGAACCGGCATCATTCCGAATCAGGCATATTGTACGAAAAAATATTTCTCCTCCTTAATCTTCGCGTGGCGACCCGATTGCATCTCCATGCGATCAAGCATTTCGTATTCTATAGCTATTTCTATAGCTATTCTATCCAGAGGTCCCCACACTATGACGGTCCCTGCTCCCGTCGACAGTTCATAGCACCACCGACATCTTCTACGCCAGGATCGTCCCTCCCGATCACATTCATCGTAATTTCTAAACTTATACTTTTCAGCTAAGTTCTATTGTTAATTGCACCATTTTTAGGAATCGACTTTTTAATCCTTACTAATTATGTTAATTAAATTTTATGATTTTTTATCAGAAAGAGCAGATTTTGTAGTTAAAGCTGAAGTTAGGTTAAGTCAGTGTGATTATCTTTCGTATTCATGTAACAAGACAGAGTGAAACCATTGTTTCCTCTCCTGGAATTTCGTTCGTTTAACGAGTATATGAATAGCTTAGCCAGTTCTTTTTCATTAGAAAATAAATATAAGTTTAAGCATGTAGATTCTACCATCGCCGGTGTAAAAAGAAAGCCTAAACCTGTGTTAGGAGGGTAGATTTATCTTCTATCGCGATAAAACTTCTTACCTTATAGGTGCCAAGATGCTCAACGACGCACGGCAGGCTGGCATCCCTGCCGAGCGCTACCGTCACGTTGGGGATTGGCTCCGAAAAACGTGGTTCTTCAGTCAGTACTGGGGAATGGAAACATAGCATTAGTCATAACTGCCATTATTTTTACTATATGATAGAAAAATATGTTGTCAAATGATGTACTCCTAGTCAATTTCGGCCACGGTGGCAAGTCTCAACGGAGACCAGCCAACTACGTAGGAGATATTATAGTGCACAAGTATGTATGCAATCATAGGTGCACTCTCTGTTCCCTAACTCTCACAATCCGATTGGACGGCTATCCGACAGGACTTAGGAGAGATTAGGCGCAGGTCCGACGCCTTTACGTGCTTTCCGAAGCACGGAGGTTAAAACTCCAACTTACAAATTCCGGTCTGATTCAATAGGTTATGTGATTTTGATTTTCTCTATACTCACGGTGTGTACCTGCGTGTTTTTAGTAGAAAAGCTTTTTTCATAAGAGCTAAAATAAGTCGTCTCGTTGCGATTAGACGCCAGGTAGTTTTTCTTGTTATATAAATTACTATTTTTCAACAATTTCAATACACATTACAGTTCTATGACAAAGGAGGAATGCGTTAATTAATCCAGTTTGCTTATCGAAGTACAGTGAAGTCTAGTGTAAGTCATGAAACCAGAGCCAGAAACAATATAGTTCTATCTTTGAGAAATAGAATGGATATGAATATTATCTTAATTTCATACAAATATGTATTAGTTCTTTATAGATAGAATTGCTCAGAGCTATTTATTACACAATACAGTTTAGTATTCAGCAAAGACTATGACGAAGCGGTACGTAACCCTCAATTCTTGCTGGTGAAATAATTAGAACAGAAGATTGTCACTCAGTTTTTAAGACCCCCAAGGGACAAACGGTTAATAAGTCACTGTTAAAATTACTTGGCGTTCTTTCAACGACAATTTATCAAGTTATAATTAAGTACTGCTAATTATACTAAGCAACTTAACAACAAGTTATTCAAAATAAATAATAATACCGTTACTTCTTGGCAGTTAATACAACTTAATTACAATTAACCGTCTCCAATTAATTATAAATTTAAATATTTGTTTTCAGAATTAAACCAGAATACAGATTAAAGTTACTAAAGTCGTTTCGTATTCAAAAGTTCCTAGTTATGAATACGTAACCCTCCCATAAGATTTTAATGCGATGTAAAAAGTAAAACTGCTTAAATAATAAAGAGGCATTTTGGAGTGGAGAGGAATGTAAAAGCGCTTAGATTGATATTTTTAATCAACCGCAAAGTTAGAGAAGCCGGGAGTTGTCGACGCGTAATGACAAGCAAAATATTGTTTATTATGAAACTTTCGAAATTTCCCCCCTCCTTGTCCTTGTCGCGGATGAAGCCGGTGATAATGTTAATCTTTGTAAAGGGTACATGAAAAATTTGGGTCGAGAACACATGAGTGAGATGAAAATGTAAATAAGCTAATTACCCGTACACTATGAACAAGCATAAAACAATAGTAATTAGCTGAAACAAATGTAAACTCAGCTTTCTAATTCAATCATTTATTATTATCAAATTAATACGAATACCAAGTATATACTCATGTCTGTATCTCAGAGGAGTAGACAGAAGGCGTAGTAGAAAAGAAAGTTAGGTATCAAGGAAAGGTAAGGAGGGGAGGGAAAAATTTATCTATGAAATGTTAGGGGAATTTCATTGCTTCCTTTACTACAATTACGTTTTTATTTTATTTTTGTTGACAGGGTGAAAAATCTTTTCACATCTTCCTCCACTCCTGATTGGGGATGTGTAAAAGATAAAGGAGTATTTGGTGACACTGAATTCACCCTGACCTAGACCAAGTCCATCAGGTCAGTGCGGTACGGTCTGAAAGTTTGAAACCTCTAACTAAATTAGTAACGAAGAAACATTTTTTTTCTTTTTTTTTTTTTAAATAGGAATAAAGCCAATGTCGCGGGGGACTTTACAAACATACATGAAACGGACACAAAGAACACTCAGACTCAGAACAACAATTTGTGGATCACACAAAGTGTTGTCCTACGTGGGATTTGAACCCACGACACTTGGCGAAGTAGGTAACGGTGTGGTGACCGTTAAACCACTAGGCCAAACGTGCAGTCTCAGTCAAATTAAGGTATTAATAGTAACTATTTAAAGGAAATTTCCATCCAGTATAGGCGTAGATATATCAGCCACATATTAAACCTAAATCTCAATACAGTTTAATCTGCGCATAATTCAGTTTAATGCCTATTCGATAAGGATTACGGTTAACTTTATTACATCGGTGGGTACCCGAACGCCTCTAAACTTCGCTTTAAACATAACAGTTTGCATTCTCCCCCTCGTTATACGCAAGAGAAAACAGAAACATTCGCAGGAGTGAATGAAATATCTTATTAGATACTGGAATGAAATTTGTTCAACATTCATAACAGGCAATCACAGCATCGTAGACACACAGCCTAATGAGTCATACCCCGTCGAGTGCGGTAATTAAAAGTACGTTACAAACTCTGCTTATATAATTTTGAGCCAAAAAATAAATAATATAACGACTCGTACTACGTTTGTAAATATGTTTTATTTTCCCTTTGCCGTGAAACCATGATGACTGTTTTGTCAATAGATTTTTGTATTTCGGCTCTTCTTCAAAATAATTACTTTCTTACAATTTTGATTCTGAGATTGATATTGGAAAGATTTTGATTTGAAATTATTTTCTTGTGTATTGTAATATCTACAGGTATTTTTAAGATTACGCTTCTGTATTTCTTTTATATTCATTGCATTGAAAGGCATCTTAGGCTGTCAAGTATAATATTCTAAATAATAATAAAGTTTATTTTGAAACCAAGAATTAACAAAAGAAAAAAAAATATTTTTATTCATAATAATTATTTTTACGGGAATTAACGCGATCACTTATTTCAAGGTATTACATATCTCTGTTTTGCCTGTGTCAGCCTGTGACCACGGCTAGTGCAACCTGGTCGAAACGTCAGGCAAAACAGAGGTATGTAATACCTTGAAATAAGTGATCGCGTTAATTCCCGTAAAAATAATTATTATTACATCATGGAACGCGAAAGTTTAAAAGTTAGTATTTTTATTCATTCTTATAAATATTTACATAATATATCACTTTTATTATATATGCTTAAAATACATCTGTTCTTTTCCTTAATAAACTTTTGAATACATTATAGGGTACTCCAGTTAGTAAGAACTTGCTCAAGGCATTTCCTAAAATAACAATTTATTAATCTAGCTAATGATTTTCTTTTTAAATAACCCGGATTCTATTAACATTCGTAAAAGTAATAAAAACATAATTCTGTAAAACAAAAACACTGAAAGCAGCATTTGGAAGCTAAGTAAAACAGACTAAACATTTGTAAGCATATGCCAATGGGAAATATAAAGAGGGTTTAGCATTCGCACCATTGCGTATCCACGTACCGCAAACTACCAACTTCTATAGAATATTTTCCATTCCCAGTATGCCTTTTAGCAAACACTCGAGACTTTATTGCGTCGGTATAATAAACATTGCATACGATTATGTATGAAGTAATAAAACACAATTTTGCTCTTTCTCCTTACATTCGTCGCGCATTAATTAACTCATTTGTTCGCAAGGTACGCTTTCATTCAGCTGCTTGAGACCTTATTATATGCTTATTTTTAATAAGCTAGCTTAATATTCAGGAACGGATATGATTATTTTTAGAAAAATATTTACAACTTGGTTAATATTCGACTTGCTAAGAATTGTATAACCTTATCCTAATTCAATGATATGATCTACAAATGAAAATTATAAACAAATACGCGTGACGCTCATGCGATAGATTCCGTCCACAACAATTTTGAAAATAGAATTCATATATTTGTATTTTAGACCGCAGTTATTGTGACAAAGAAAAGTAATATGGTTCCCTTGTTGTACCATTTTTTATTGAACTTGTTTACAAAGTACCAAGACTAACATCGGCGTGTTTAAGCATTTATAAAACATCACTAAATTGAGTATACGCTTGACGTCCTGTGTAAACTTGTATGTTTAATGCTCTGTAATTTTGTCGCGCTATATGTTCTTGTCAAGTTAAAGAGTTTATTAACTTTCTTTTTCTTTCTTTTTTTAGTAAATGGCTTTGATGTACCAGTAATTTATTATTTATGCAGTACGTTAGAGTTAACATACCTCTCTACCTAATAATTCGAGGAATTCGCTTTTGGTTTAGGGGCCAATAAGTCTGGATGGGTCATCAAATGGTAAGTGACAACCGTTGCTCATAGTCGCTCAAGAGTGACATGCGCTCCAGTATCGTTCCTATGATGAAAATAGTTGCCTATTTCCAGGAATTATGAAGCATTTTAGGAAGCGTTAATGATCCATCAATAATAGTAATTAAGTATCGCATTAATCAACCATCAACTTCCGCTTGGCCCACGAATTCTCGAAATTACTCCCACGATGAAGCTTTACCGAACTATTCCCTTGATCACATCTCTATATTCATCAACAACACATCGAAACCCCAAAACTACAATTACGTGGAAACCGATCGACATCACGACTAATTTAATAACCAATTACTCGGCGGTAGCTAGTTATTCTCCGTTCTAGATATGAGCCGCGAGATTTAATTACTCGAGTTGAGAGACCCTCAAAATATTGTCTTCATTAAGGGCCCCATCCCCTTTGTGACGCGTTTTATTCGAAAAGTTCGCGTATAATTTTCGAGAACTTTGTGAGGTGGCCTGTTAACATTCGTGTTTCTGATTCTCATCGTATTAAATGTGTTCATATTTTTGTACGTGGTTTTAGTTTTCCTGATAAGTATAATATTGTATTGTAGTTAAACGATGAAAGAAGTTATTTTACGCTTACCTGATGGAAAGTGATTACCCCCGAAAATTGACATATGTTTTTTTAAGAGTCACAATTGCGTTTGGGTGGACCTTCCTCTCAGTATAGCGAATAGGAGGATATCATATGTCTAATTACACTATATTGACTAGATACTATGCTACATAACTATATTGACCTTGACAAAAACCATCATTTTTTGAGATAGATCAGTTACTTTTTTCCGAAAGGCTAGGGTAACAATAAATAACCTATAAAACCGATAACTATACTCTTTGCGCTGTAGCATGGTGCGTGACAGTTTCAGTAACATTTCGTTTTGCTCTTGAAAGTTGCCGCGATTTACAAACCATTAGTATACTTAGTATTTCAGCTGTACCACATTCGCAATATATCAAATCATTAATAACTGTAGTAAATTTAATAAAACCAACCAGAATGTTCTAGTCTACAAATAAATGCCGTACCATGCAAAGAGTATAGTTAAAGACTATTATGTAGTAAACAAACTGGAGTTACCTTGACATATAATAGTGATGATCTGTATGACGCTGATGGCGATGCTCCTGCAAGGTCCTCGTCGGGTCATGGTGTGTCACACTCGCATCGTCGTATATTAATCTCTCGCAGCTGTGGATTCGTGCTCCGTGCCTCGACTCACCATCTGAATGAAACAAACAATGAACAAACTCAATATTGGTCACATTATGGTCACTTACATTTGTCTCCAAACAGACACACACATGATAAAGCATGCCCTCACACGCTGTTGAAAGCACACACATACAAGCACATGTGCTCGCACGTCCGGGTTGGTAAGATTAAAGTAGTCATCATCATAAACATCAACTGACCTTTGACGAATTGTTATTTTTTTTTATATATGGCCCTGCCAATATGACTCTACTCTGCCTGATGGAAAGCATAAGCAGAATTCAAGAGTGGTGGTCACCATTCTCATTGCAAATGCAGACAATGCAGCATAGTGACCCACACTATGGTGCCTTGAGCCTCCGGTCTCGCATTCACCAACGGAACACGACTGCACGAACGCTGTCATTTTACGTTGATCTTCTCAAGTTCTCTCTCGAGGGTAGTGCCGCCGCGGTCGAGTCGGCCCGGCTCTACTACTTAACATATAGAATGTTATAGAGTTGGTTTTAAGATTTCCTATTCTTTGCAGTGATGTTGTTCTACAGAGTTTGCTCCATCAGTTACCACATCCACGAGATGAATAAGGGTGATGAGACTCAGTATTATTAATCCGTCACCACATTGATACGCCTACCTATAATATGCATATAATATTAAGAAGTATGTTGGTTAATAATCTAGATGCTCTGTCTAATTCGTGATCAAATTATTGAGTAAGATATCATCTTCAATCCAAAAATTTCACTGTACATCAGTTATAGAGCTCATTAAAAACAAAATAATATTAATCTGTTTATATGCACGTTCTCATTAAATTTAGCACTCTCTAGTCACTATAGTGATAAAAATTGATAAAAGGTTAATGGGTGGTCACTATCAACTAATGAATTATACATAATGCAGAGATACATAGTGTAAAATATAATATTTCATGTTTATCACGCTCTGTGAATAAATTGCCTATGAAATGATAACGAACCACAATTATTTATAAATATTGATACGTGTAAAAGTCAAAGTGCATGTGTATTTCTGATTGAAATATTTTATAGTGTTTTTTTTGTTATGGATGTTTTACCGAAGTTTCAATAATGAATTTTGCTTTAATTTTTTTAGCATGAGTTACGGCAGCAATTTTACTTGTGTATGTTTTTTGAAGAGTTTTTTGTTATTCCAGTACGGAAAACGCAATTTTTTCACCTATCTTGAATTTATTGGAAACAGTGCAAGCCACTAATCTCAAGGTATAAAGAAAGTAATTATTTGGGTATACATTTTAAAAATTATTTTTCTATCGATAAAAAGAAAAAAAACCACTTTACAAAATTATCTTAACACCTTTATTTTATTTACAATGATTTATAAAAATAAATAACAAACTACAATATTAATAACCGTCATCACGTAGACTATACATTAGACACTGTATAGCCATCATACATAGACTATACATAAAAATCTTACGCTTTTTTAACGTTACGGACGTTTTTTGCCGGCTAGAGTACCCCTCCGCAACGCCCAGGAACTTCGTTCAAAAAATGTTATAATATACTAGTGGTTGCCCGCGGCTCCGCCCGCGTATATGTCGGTTATCGCTGCAAACAGTAGCCTATGTGTTATTCTGATGTATAAGCTATATTACTGTAAAGTTTCATCCAAATCCGTGTAGTAGTTTTTGCGTGAAAGAGTAACAAACGTCGATCCATCCATCCATCCATCCATACTTACAAACTTTCGCGTTTATAATATTAGTATAGATTCACCATCTTTACATAGCTTTAAATATGACTACATTTTTTTGTAACAACTTACACAATCCACTAACATCGTCTAAGTAAGCTATTTAAAATCACTTCTTTACCATAATATGTTACTATGTATTCATTAAAAGAGCATAGCTGTAGAAGTCAAAACTCATTTGAAACGCATTACTTCGACATGAATTGTTGTGTACCAAGTGCTTATGTAAATTAAACGAGCTAGCAATAAGTCGTTCTATTATGTCGAACTAACGAACGAGTCTAAATCTGTCGCAGGTTCAAATTAATCAATAATGTTTAAAGAACGGACAGCATTTCCATCGGTATTTAAAACCACGTGTTATTTGAAATATGAACCTTTTTTACGGGCAATTGATTTCAACTTTCACTGAAACTAGATAAATAAAATTCTGTGTGCTTTACTTAGTTACTTACTTAACAGTGTTTTTTGTTTTTTTTTCATGTTTAACTGCGACAAAATGACTCTGCCCCGCCGGATTGAAAGCATGAGCAGATTTCAAGAGTGGTGATCACCATCCTCAATTCGAATAAGGACATTGCAGCATGGTGACCCACACTATGGCCGCCTAGTGAGATGCTTTTTTACGCCCCGCTTTAAGGACCCGGAATCATAGTGGGAGGGAAACACGTGCGCTGGAAGTGAGTTCCAGGTTTTTATCGCTCGGCACAGAAAGGAGGAACCGAAGCAATTCGAAACTGTTTAGTGAAAGTATGTGTGAAATATAAGTGGTGTAAGTAATACTTTTACATTACACTCATATATTATCGATTTAACGAGCATAGTTTCTGAATGAAGTTTAAAATGCCTTTTTCTTTACCTTGCCTCTGTGATTTATATATTAAAGTATCTAATTATAAGCTCCTTTAAAATATTCAGAAGCTTTAAAAATATTATTTGCTCGTCACCAAATCTCTTAGTCTGTAGAATTTATGTTTTCTTTATTTAAGTTTAAAAAGAAAACATTTTTATTAATAAATGTAGAGACTCATGACTCCCGTAATATGTATCGTATTTTTTTTCTCATATGTACTGTTATTATATTTCCAAGCCTTTAGATTATATACAGAGATATCTTCATTGTTGTCAAATTCGGTCTGGTGATAAGAATTTTTTTATGAAGCTGATTAGTAAAAAAAGCCTGCTGCGTGAAAATATAAGAATGGTTTCGCAATTATATCTAAGCCGTTTCAGCTGCAGAGCATGCCATAGAAATATACATACTCGTACATACGTTAAACTCAAACAAACAGCACTCCTGGTGCAGCTGGGTAATAATAATAACAAAAAACAATAAGTTTTCCATTAAATTTTGTTTTAAATGTGAAGTAGAATAAAATTGATTGACAAACGTACGTACTTACTACTCGGTATAAAATTGCTTCAATATTAGAAAGACAGAGACCGGAGGAGCATAATCCATTCCTCTTCATTTACCCAAACTGACAGCTCGATACATCATTGGATAATATCAAAACAACAACGGAAAAGGCAATAGAAGTGGGATATATAAAGCTAAGCCACCAGTCGATTTGCAGTGAAGCACAAATGAGGTAAGAATTGAGGGAGCACTTGTTAAGTAGTCTTAAACGAGTCGTCCGGGGTCGCGACTCAGCACCCCGAGACAAAGGTTTGAAATTGGCGGCTCAAGTTATAGACGAATAACGACCAATAAACAAAATGACAATAGAAAAGGGAAAAATATACTTTGTAACGCGATAATAGATGGATAGATACTAGATACTCTTTATTGATGTGTGAAAAACGTACTGTACTATCTCAAAATCTTAAAGGCAATCACAAAAACTCTTCTTAATAGTAATACTTAGATAATATGACTGATGGTCATAACATAACTACATAATAATACATACCTTTTTAACCGACTTCAAAAGAGGAGGAGGTTCTCAATTCGATCGAAAGTTTTTTCTTTTCTTTTTATATGTATTCGCGGATAACTTCGTCATTTAAGAACCGATTTTAATGATTATTTTTTTAATGGAAAAGAGATATACCAACGGTGGTACCATGATAAAGACACTAAGATCTGATGACGGCATCCAAGAGAAATCGATCGAACCTTGAAGTCGGTTTTTATTTTGTTATTTTTTTAATTATCTGAATAAATAATTATTAGTACACATGATACATACACACACTTATAATCAATTATTTTGTACATAAGCTATAATCCTTAAAAAAAAGAGAAGAATAACCTGAAAAAATGTTAATGAGTATAGATATTATTTGATTAGTGACGATCTAAAATAAGCTCTTAAGTTTGCATAGCCAAAACTTTAATTACAAGATTTGTATTAACTTGCAATGTATGTATGTATGCTTGTATGTTCGGGTGGAATCTTGCAACTCAATTTTGACGCAGATATTTTCAACCGATTTTGCTGAAATTTTGCAAGCATGTGTATACAGCGTGACAAAACAATATTATAATGACGTGGAGCTGATCTGATGCTGGAGCTGGAGGGTGGCCATAGGAACTCTGTAAAGAAACGTCGCAACATCATCGAGTTTAGACTCGTTTAATTTGTCTCGAGGCAATCCAGTAAAAACTTGTATTTAAAAAGCTTTTTAATTTAATTTATTTTAAATGTTTCTGTTATAAAGAGGGAAACCGAATGAGAGTAATCGATTCCTTCATACTTATGAATTCAGCTAGAACTGTTGTTAATAATATCAACTAGAAAATTACTAAAATAAATCCTACTATAATATTAAGCCTTAAATAGAACATGCATTTCTAGCTCAGCCAAACCTAAACTAGTAGCCTGAAGGCATCTTGTGGCTAACCAAAGTTAGAAATACCCTTTAGACAGTTCCAACGTTTTGACTCCATTATACTCTGTCATTGGTTCGACCGCAGCCAAAGCTTCGACGGAAGTCACCCTCGCTCGTGCCCAGAAACTTGATTTATCCCGCGATCAAATTCAATTGTGTCAAACGAGAAATTGACTAAAAATTCTAGAGTCACCGCATTCCTGTCGTCGAAAACTGTTATATTTTTGAAGCAATTTCGATTAAAATGTATTGTGTTAAAACTACGGTACAGATTTTTAAAAGCTAAGTGTTGTTTACGCGATATTCAGTTCTAATTTTGTGATTTGCAACTTGCAGGTTAGCATTGATGGATATAAAAACAATAGAAACTTCTTTTAAACCGACTTTAAAAAAGGAGGAGGTTATCAATTCGACTGTATTTTTTATGTTTGTTACCTCATAACTTTCTACTGGGTGAACCGGCGATGACTCTTTTTTCATCAGAAAGTTGGTGCTTCCCGTGTGGACCACACCGGAAGCACCAGTTTTCAGATGATTTCAATTTGGTTCAGTTTTTGAAGTCAGTTATTTTTTGTTAGTGATTAATATTCTTTAAAATTATCTTCGTAAACTCATACACCATGCTATTTCTATCAATAAACCGCACAACTTTTAAAGATTAAGTCACTGCCACTAATAGTTGATGAATAAATACTGCAATTATTAACATATTCCGTGTATACTTTTAACAGTAAAGGGTTAACTCATAAACGATGAGTATAAGAACAATATAATACATACGACGTTACTCAAGGAACAATAATCAACCGTTACTTTCTGACATCATCATTGTTCCACGAAATCCGTAAAAAGCAAGCAAAGGTCCATGTAATGATGAAATAACCGGGGCTAATGCGACCCTTGATCGGCTAATACCCCGTATAAATATCCCAATAACTTACCGTTAGCATCCATAAAAATGTTTTGCTCATCAATATTATTGCAAAATGTAGTATCCGATACCTGTTGTGTTCGTTAGAAATCAATCGGTAGTTCTTTTGTAATAGAATTGTAAATTGAAATGCGATCGATGGTCGGGTCGTCGGTTCTCGCTTCAGGCGGACATCGTCTGGTTGTGATTCATCTTTACGTCGCTGTCGCTTCGAAGGTTATGCAGGGTTGACACCCGACATTTTTATTTCTCTTTTTTTATTATTGTGATAAGCATATCGTGACTTAAAAATTTAAGAGTGTCGTCTGCTTTGCGATATTAAAAAGGTAAAATTCTGGTTTACGACGTAGTTATGTACTGGAAACTTGATAGCTTTTTTACTATACTTGCTACTTGCAACGCAGTGAAAATTTATGGAGACTGTTTATAGTTTCATTAATTTAAATAAATCTATGCTTGTTTAAATTCATAAATAAACTATTGACTTTTGAGAATTTTACATGAAAAGTGAACCAAATTTATCAACAAGGGGTCGTCAACATCTTGGTACCTAAAATTGTCATTACGGTACACACACGTCTTTATTATAGAAGGGTTTGATAAAGACTTATAAAACGCCCTTATCCTGATATAATTCTTAGTCCCACTTATGAAATCAGAGACAAGCATAATTCCAATCATACTTAAATGTATATATTAAAATAGATAGGTAAGTAAATACATAAGAAGTAGGTTGGATACATATTTTTTATTAGATTAAGTAGGTTTTAATATTATTTTACGATTTGAGTGTGTAAAAAGTATTATATTTCACTAGTTACGTTGTACTCCATTAGAGTGAAAAGCCTATTGACTATTAGAGGATACGGTTTCTGATTCAATGCGATTGAAGCTACAGCATCGATGCTTCAATTAGAACCTAGTTATTAAGGTATCGTTGATTATTCGACCACATCTCAAAAGCACTTTCTCTCTTTTTATAGTAGAGGAGACAAAGAAGTAGATTTTAACTTGACTATCCGTGTGGTGACGCCTTAGTGGTGAGTGCCACCACCCCATGGATGTTGTAAGTCGACTAACTCGCCATTGGTGACGTGTATTTCTGTGAGATCGGGTGATTCGAAAAAATCGAATAACTTTTTGACCTTCTGTCGATGCGATTGCGATTTCAAGTAGCTGCCTCATTTTACCTCCCCCACACTTAGTTCTTCTCGCAACAGCGCCACGGACTTACGTTCCAGAGTTTTGGCCAAAACCCGGTCCGTGAGACCGGCGACACCAATGACGTAAGTGAAATTGACGTCACCGACGGCGGGTTAAGTGAGCAAACTACTCAGGACAGCATCACTGTAAAGAGTAGGGAAATTTGAAAAATAAAATCTTCCAACTCCTAACCGTTAAGGAGTTGTATCTTCCATCATCAGCTCATCATCATGAAATGATGACTACCAGGTGTAAATACTGCAATAGCTTCTTTTTACCAAATATATTAATAAATAATAATAATAAATATTTCCAATATCTGACACACAACGCCATCTAGTCCCACACTAAGCAGAGCTTATACTATGAGTACGAGACAATGAGTATAAATATATATAATACTTTTTTTAAATACATAAATATTATAGATAGAAAACACCCAAACTATGATACAAATATTTGGAGATCATACAAACATTTGGTCCGACCCGGGAATCGATGGCGAGACCTCAAGCACAGCAGTTGCTTACACTACCATTACGCCACCGAGGCGGTAAAAGTTTAATGAAAACTGAACTGTTTTTAAAAATGAAAAAAATCGCATAACACCGATGATAAAGGTTTCGATTTTTCACAGTCCTCGTAAATTGCAAATCAGCACTTAGAAATTAACATTAGTTATTGTTAATATAATATTTTAATATGTATTTTGTTGTATATGGACTCACTGTAATTGGAGTCTAATGATCGTATTCATAATTTAATTGTTGAATCTTTTAAAAATTACCTTAGTACAGACAGAGAGATGAAAGATCTATCTACATCTAAAAGTTTGATGGCTCGAACTCACACAGAATCATACATCTCAGTAGACGTTTCAAAAGAATTAGATCATTGCCGCATGGTTCGATTGGATTAATATCCCAGTGGCATGATCACTGATATGTACATCAAAGTGTACGTTTTATATATACGCATTACCTATACATATAACATTGTAATAACAACCCTGCGATGGCTCCTGAATATTCCGCGTGAGTAATTATTATGTGATCTGTTTGCAACGTAGAAGTTGTTTCGGTAACAGCTGCACTGGATTGTGCTCATTCTATACTAGAAACGTCGTAATATTGCTATCATTGAGCGAACCAAACAAATTATTCATTATAAACATGTCACAATGCATACCATGCAGCCAATCTATTTATTTAATTTAAGAAATGGAGAGAGAACAACACTTTGTGTGATCGACAAACTATTGTTCTGAGTCTGGGTAGATGTTTTTTGTTTACGTTTCTTGTATGTTTTTAAAGTTCTACGCAACACAGAATATATTTCTAGCGCAGAGTTCGTTTTTAAAAGAAACGCCGTCTTTAATCCGACTAGAAATAAAGGTATTGATATAATAATAAAGAAGCTTTTATAAAAATAGTGGCAGTTGGTGTCAACTACGGGACATGAAAGTCAAAGAAAGAAGGCGTTAAAGAAAAATTCTGTTGATACATTTCACCGTCATTCAGTGAGGTTATCAGAGGCCTATAACAATTTTGGAAGAGCTACTCAAAAATCAATAGCATTCGTGTGACTACAGAATTGCAAGTATTATTGTGGGTAGCGGTAGTATCTTGACATTAGGCAGATGTTCCAAGTGCTAGTTTGCCTCCTACTGTCTACCAAAACATAACCTTTAAGCAAGTTAATGTAAAATTTTAATCAGCAAACAGAAAGTGCAAGCCCTGAATATACCCCGGGTAGTGCCGTGCCAACCTCGACGTTTAGTTAACAATCCGTCCTGAATGTTTATACTGACCCTAAGTGATCCACGTGTATTTCGTGAAATGAGCCAATAACTGTTTAGAAAGATATTATTATTTTTACATCGCTTTTCTCCTGTTAATATTAATATAGTTAGTTTAAATGTTTAAATAAATTATTATTGATTTTAATAAATAATCTAAGAACCACGATTCATCTGAATTTTCACTACGTTGTGTACTATGTAATAAATCGTTGTTAATAATATTTCTGTACAATCGAAGATTGTGACAAGGTATAGCCCTCTATATTTGTTAAATATATATTGTTACTTATTTGGTTTTATTAGGATGAAAAAGTTTACCCATAGTCGTAAAAATAGATTAAAGAAATTGGAGGCACTTTTTTCTGTGTTTTGACAAAGAGTCTTGAAGATGTTAATTAAATTTACGGTTCTGACCTATGTGTAAGTAAAATAAAAAATATACCTAACTATTTAATAGAGGACAAAAATAAACAAATAAACAAGATATCCAACATGACTTAAACAAATTGTTGGCACAGAAACAACCTCATTACCGGAGACAAAATAGAAATTCACGAACTAAAAGCTCGGAACTGAAGCGACGTCGTTTTGCACTGTATTTTGTGATTTAGCTATTTTAGGATACGACTTTAGATAAGCGTGGCCAGTCAGTCACTTTTTATATTCCTTCTTTTTCTGAACTTTTACAGCAGTAAAGGAGATAATAAGACTAACTGTGGGTAGTAAAGTTAAAAAACTTTTAAACATGAGCTATTGACATATACAGTACTACTTAGTTGTTGCCCGCGGCCCCGCCCGCGTGTATGTCGGTTATCGCGGCAAATAGCAGCTTACGTGTTATTCTGATGTATAAGCTATATTAACGTAAAGTTTCATCTACATCCGTTCAGTAGTTTTTGCGTGAAAGAGTAACAAACATCCATCCATCTATACTTACAAACTTTTGCGTTTATGATATTAGTATAGATACAGTGACACATACGTGAACGAAATTAAATTATAACATCAGTAATAAAAAAATGAAACAATAATAAAAGTATCAGGTAGATGAGAATATAATATATTAAAAGAAAAAAAAAATGTCTACAGATAGAATTAATTAAGTCGGGTAGCCTAAAGCATCTGTACTTTCAGTCACTAATCCGGTAACTTCTCTAAGGACCGGTTTCACCAGCTTCTGTCAAATAGTTATGTAAAATAGTTATCTGCCATTTAATACTATTTGACAGAAAAGTTGAGATTAGTCTATCAGGGACTTTATCAGCAAGAAAAACTGGCCCTAAGAATGCTAAAGTTAATAATATTTTTGTACTACATATTTTGACACATATTACGGGGATGTTAGGTATATTTGTGAAAGGATTTATTTTATGGAAACCCAAGTAAAGCTGAACAGATTTTCTGGAAACTAAAAAATACATGTAAGTACGTTTATTTAAAAACTATGAAGATCACTCGTGGAATTATTACTTACTAGCTGACCCGGCGAACTTCGTACCGCCATACTTACATATCTGTCTCAGCTTACCACAGGCAGTGGTCGCGGACAAAAAAAAAAACATTTTTTCCTTTTTTTTTATTTTTTTCTTTCTAGCAAAAAAGGAATGAATGAAATCGGACTATGTGTTATTGAATTACGACCAAGTACATATTTTGACTTTCATCCCCTCTCTCCAGGAAACCGTGCTGAATATCGGGATAAAAAGTATCCTATGTCCTACCTTGTAGTATGAACTCAAATCATGCCAAGTTTCATTTGAATCCATTAAGTAGTTTCGGCGCGATGCGCGGCCAAGATACAGACAGACAGACAGACAGACAGACGGACAGACAGACAGACAAAAATGAAAAAATTACAGTTTTGGCTTCAGTATCGATAATAGAGAGCCCTCCAAAATTTTTTTTCAAAATATCTTTGATGTACAGAATTGGACCAGTTACATTTTTATTATAAGTATAGATATTATATGATTTCCCAAATTCTTGATATATTTTTATCGTACTCTGAGAAGAAGAAACCAATAATAATAGTTAGCACCCAAGGAAAACATCATAACATCTATATATGTTTAGATGTGTATGTATTATAATTTGTTAAGCTAGATCTTCGAGACGATAGAAGGTTTAGATGAAATGGTTCTCGAGCTGCGATTAATCTCGACGTGTGAACGTGAACCACTGTGCCCCGAAATAGGATTTAGATTGTTGCCTTTGGCTTTATTAACTAAGAGCCTCAAACTTTCGTGTATTTTAGTTTAAACAACATGTAGTTTTACATTCATTAAGAAATTATTGTCGAGCATAGACAATTCAACGAAAATTTCAATTTCAAGATTAAAAATAGGAATGGTTTTAAAGTGAACATTTCTTTAGGTGCGTTGAGCACTTTTTGGGTAAACAAATACAGTGAAAGAGCTACGCTTCGGTATGAATGGGCCGGCTCGACCGGAGTGATACCACAGCCTCACAGAAAACTGGTGAGAAACAGCGCTTGCGCTATGTGTTTCACCGAGTGAGTGAGGATATAGGAGGCCCATACCCCAACCCCTTCCCCATCCCCCAAAAGCCGACAACGCACTTGTTACGCCTCTGGTGTTGCTAGTGTCCATTGGCGGCGGTAATCGCTTACTATCAGATGATATATCTGCTCGTTTGCCCCCAATCCATTAAAAAAAAACATGAAACTCGCGTCATCGTCACCAAACGCTTTCCATGAGCTATATGTATATTGTGTAAGTATGTACATAGATATACCTCTGTGCGTTATTAAATTGATCACAAACACTTGTTTACAAAACAAAAATAATTCATAAATAATAATCTCATTAGACTAACTATTGTGAATTTACTTAGTTTTCATTTCTACCGGCAGTCCCCAAAGACTGTCTCGCATTTTATTTCCATTTTCTATATTCATTATGTATTTATGTTTGTTTTTATATTACTGGCACTATAGTACTTATTCGTATTTATAATTTTGTTTTGAAAATTATTTACTTACCTTTTTACATAAGTAATAAAGGTAATAAACTACATTCGTATAGCAAACCCAGGAGGTGTACCAGTTCAAAGTATATCATTGTAGGCAATAAGGCACATTGACTATAAATGCTTATGGTAAGACATCGTCCATATTATGGAAATTAACTCCATCTAAATAAAACTCGTTGAAAATTACCATGACTCGCCAGAAAATGTTAATTTCACAAAATTTTCGTGATGATCTGAACCAGCCGATAACATCACTACTGTATTTCTAAAGTTGGTAAGCAATCCCATAAGATTAAATATAATGTACCGCTAGGTCATAAACGAAATGATGAATGCCTAAACAGACGATCTGTTTAACACACATTATACCAAATTACCCTCTACGACTACTTCATAATTAAACCAACAGTTAAGTAAAAGTCCCACAGTATATATACCTTTTGTCGTGTGTACAGTACAAAAAAAATATGATCAATTTCGACATAATTAAGGCAACCCTATTCCATATTAAAATAGAATCATTATAGTTTATTTCATATTCAGTTTATTAGTTTCAAAATAAATTTTTCGTCACTCCTTAATATTCAGGTTTATGATTTTACTGTTTAATATAACAGATTTCTATAATTACGATAAAAGGTTAAAATTATCATCATTGTGTAGTAGATACCGTAACAAAACACTCTACTGTATACTTAGTCCCAAGTGGTTGTAGCTTGGGCTACGTAGGATTGACTCTTCGAAGTATAACATGCTGCAGCAGCAGCAAGACTGAGGTTACATACGTTGCACAAATAATGTAAGTGGCAATAGGTTACCTATACCAAAACATTTCATTAATAGGTACACGGCGCAGTATACGAGTATACCATTTGATAAGACTGCCACACCAACATGGGAAAAATATGATGTACCCCAAAAAATACGTGAAGCAATCGAAAAGAGCCGTAGTACCCATTTCAATAGAGATAATAGCTTAGGTATGCTCTCGGCCTGGCGACCATCCTTGAAAGTTATGTTTCATGAACCTGTTTCGATAACAAAAACTAATACAATTAGTTCGGTGTACAGTCCAGTGCCTAACAAAAACAAGTCACTTCGTAACTCACTGGGTACTCCGATATCCCGGGTATATAAAAAACGTATTTACTTTAGTAGATACGAATACTACTCAAACTTTTTACTCTCTCATTATAAAGTGAATATTGACTTAAAAATAACTTTGTTTCACCAATATGTCCGAACAACCACATTAAAGAACCCATCAATTTTCATCAGCTCAAATTCTTTCATGGGCATCTATTGAAAATTCTAAATCGGAAAATGTTCACCGCGCTCCTCATTTTTTGCGCCAAGATACCAATATTACCAAGGGTTATAGTATAATACGATTAAATTGAAAATGTTAAACCTTTGGCCCGGTAATAAGGAGCATGACGATCAACATTTTTGCACCGTCTTATATTGAACGGTATTAAGAGCGGCGCAAATGAGTTTTGAGAGTTTTATTATGAACGATGTCACGATTGAAGGGAAATAAAATATAATAGGGGATTGAAATGTTTGCTTTTGTAAATTAAATTCGTGAACGTTTACGTCTTTCGTTACGGGTTGTGGCCACGCTCTGGTTTTGGAATATAAATGGAAATGCAGGCAATTTGACGCGACGTGCGATGTTTACAATGAAGCTGATTTTATGTTTCCTTCCTCTTTGAATTCGCCAACTTCATCTTCAGTATTACAAATTGAATTAAGTTCTCTTATTCTGAAGAGCTTAAAATATGTCATTTTTATATTTAAACCTTAAAATTCATCTGTATTAATTTAGCAAGTCTCAGCCCGTGGATTTGAAGAGACATGCAGTAGTCATGTAACCTCAATTTTAATCAGCGCGTTTCTGCAACATCACGTACATTCATAACGAGGTCACCTTTGCTTAACATGTTAATATTAGAGCTGCTTTAACTAGATTCATTACTGCTCATGGACCAATTTATTAAATGCTTGGAGTACATATAACACATCAAAATTCTTTTTAACACAGTAATTACGTACGGGCTTTATCGTTAATTTTTATATATTTTCGTATATTTATAGTTAAAGAATAATACATAATTTAAAAATATAGACTAAATGAAATAAAGAATCACTTTCGTAAAAATCATTTTTAAGGAAAAAAATAAACCGTCACCAAAAAAACATAAAATGAAAATGCCCCATCCATTTTCACTAAAAACATAAATAAACAGCATTAATTTAGCTGCATAGTGTTAGATATTTAAAATATGTTTGAAGCCAGTACCAAGCAAAATAGGTAAGTGACCGTCACATCGGTTACGTATTAAAAACATATTTTTTTATATTGGTTTTTAGCTACACTTTCTTTTACTATTTTTTAGGTTCCTATAAGTAAAAAAACACCAAGTATTTTTTTCTTGTTTAAGTCAGAATGAGTGAAGCTAGTATAAGTAGAATTAATGATTAATAATAGGTATGAAATTGCCGTTTTGTATGCAATAAGTGAAAGTACTTATTTTTTCAAACTTTTTTATTTCTGTTATTCGAAGTAATCACCCATGCAATCGACGCGTCTTTGCCAACGCTTTGACAGTTCATTGATGCCCTTCTTGTAAAAATCAGCTGGACGGGAGACAACAAACTCTTCAAAGGTATTTTGTACTGCCTCTCGGGAATTGAAATTTTTACCCACTAAAAAGTTGTCTAAATTTTGGAAAAAGTAATAGTCGGTAGGTGCAAGGTCTGGTGAGTATGGCGGATGAGGGAGAGCTTCCAACCCCAGCTCTTGAAGCTTGGAGACTGTCTGTTGCGCAGTATGGGGTCGCGCGTTGTCGTATAGTACTTAAGAGTTGAGTAGTTAATTCAATTATTATTTAAGCAGTAGGACATAACACCACAGAGTACTGTTGGCAGACGTTGTCAAAAAAATTCATCCCGAAAGAGGTATGTTTAACATTAAATTTAATTAAGTAGAGATTAGTTTTACTAAGTGAAAAGAATAGATGTAATGTTTTAGATAAAGGTTTCAATTTATTTTAAATTCTTTTGATTAAAGATAAATTATTAGAAAAAAGATTAATATAAGTTATTTGGGTCTAACATGCTGTAATTGTTTATGACATCGCCAATAAGCGACTAGATTGTTTGTCACAGTTTTCTATCATTTTTTAAGTACGAGCACTCGTAATTAGATGCGTATTTGATTCCGACTTATTAATTATTAGGTTTATTTTCGTTGAATCTCAGTTTTTGATCTCATTTTATAAAATAAGGGTCCGTTTGCTATTTCCATTGAATCTATGTTGCAATTTTATAACGAAGTTTTTTTTTTTATGAAATACTAGCTGACCCGGCGAACTTCGTACCACCACTTTTTTTTTTCTTAATATTTTCTACCGTTCTGATAAATTTGTCTAGTAACTATGTTCAACTCGGATTCCCACAGGTAGTTCATTCGTTCATTTTTATTTATATAGAAGAAGATAGATTTAAAAAACAAGTATGTTTGTTACTGTCAAAATTCAATATAGTTAGTAAAAGTATTAGGTGTGGTTTATAAAATTGTGACATTTCCTTTGGTGAGTTTATTGTTTGAAAACGAATTTCTAGGGCTTTTAAAAGGATGACCTATTCAGTTCTTGACATATGGTAAAAAATAGACAGTACAACAAAATACAGGTGATTTACGACTTACGTAATTTATCCATAAAGCGGTAGACAGAAGCAAATTAATATAAATATTTACATATTTATTTATTATGTATTAGTTCGTCAATGTTCATCGAGCATTTTTATTTTTTAATTTAAAAGGGATAGCACACCTATCGACAAAACAACAATGCAAAAGTAACTAAGGCCTGAAGACCAATGTAAAAGAACATACAGACCCCGATTTTTTTTTTAAAACCACTATTTTTTTAAAGTAGGATACAAATCAAAGCCTTGAAAAAACAACTCAGGTTTTTAGACACCCTTCAAACCACACATACATGTGCTTTAAAAAAGTTTACGTCATAAAGTTATTGGCTATAAAAAACAATTGTTCTTCAAATTGGACCTTACAGCCACATTATAATAGCATTTTATCTTTCTGCTGATACATATTTTAATAAAACTTTCCCTACAAAAACAATGAGACATACGGGGACACGTAATCCACATTATTTCCGACCAACATTTAAAGTTTCATTCCGAGTGTCACAGCCAGTACCCACAGAGCCTCCCCGGGCCTCCGAATAGACCCCTCTATCCCTCCCGACTGAGGAGTAAAATGATATATAGGCGGGCGCGCGTTCCGTGGAGCGTTTTTATTGCCGCTATGTGTAAAGCTTGTAGAAAAAAATTACTCTGAACTCAGTTTTTTATTTGGGGTACACAGGGACGGCTTCAAATTGGCCAAATAGGTGCTGAGAAAAAGAAATATCTCCTACAATATGCTAGTGGAGTTTTTCTTAGTACACATATTATTATTATACTTACGATTTGAGTGAATTTGAAAGAATCTTTGACTACTAGATTCGTTATAGTGATCTGTTAATTTTAAATTGGAAATGCGAACATACATTTTAATAATTTTTTTGTTAGAAATTTTAAAATATTTTTTTCAATTATTTCAAGTAGTAAGTAATTTATTTTTACCAGAAAGAAATTGTATGCACAGGGCCAAGATTAACGAAAATAAAATTGTTTTGTTTTAATTTTTATGAGGTTTATAATCTTCTGATGTAAGCTATATAAAATACTAGCTTATCACTGCAAATAGTAGCTTACCTATGTGTTATTCTGATGTATAAGCTATATTACTGTAAAGTTTTATCCAAATCCGTTCAGTAGTTTTTGTGTGAAAGAGTAACAAACATCCATCCATCCATACTAACAAACTTTCGCGTTATTAATATAGGTAGGATTTTTATCGATATAAAATCATAATACAAAATGTATCGGTACCTGAATAGTTTTATTTTCTTTACCTCGCATAGAACTTTTATATATTTTTATAAATCAGTTTAAATAAAATAAAGGGGTTAAGACAATTTCTTGAAAACTAAAAATTTAGTATAGCGCCATCTGTAATGATTTATTTATTTCGTGAACGAAAAATTTAGTATAGCGCCATCTGTATTTTTGATTTGGAACTCATTCCTATCTGAATCTGATCTGATCTGGGCGATATTTTTGACACCGTTCAGCCAAGCTGGCAGACGTTGAGGAAAGTCGACAGAAGCTTGTCGCTGAGCTCGACCGGGTTTTGAACCGCATTTTACAATGGGGTGATAAGAATCTGGTCGAGTTCAACGCTACGAAAACACAGTTATGCGCGTTCTCTACCAAAAAGTCTCCATTTCTTTCCCTCCCCACTTTTCAGAGCACTCAACTGCCACTACGGGGTAAGCTCGGTGTCCTGGGCATGGATATTTGGATGGCCGGGACCTCGAGTACTGTTCTCATCTTTGTGATGGATCCGCGCAGTATTTGCTTGATGCTTTCGATCGTTTGCAGTGGCGAGCAGTCCGCTTTACCAACAGTCCCGAAGCCACCGAGTTCCTTGAACCTCTGCAGCTGCGTAGAGATATCGCCTCTATAGCAGTCCACTACCATCTGTATCATTGGAAGTATTCTGAGGAGCTCTTCCAACTGGTCCCCCTTCTCCCTTCCTCTGCAGAATAACATGTTCACTCTCGAACCAAACGGTTTGGTTCATCCTTCCTGTGCCGAGCAGCTAAAAACTGGAACTCACTTACAGCGCACGTGTTTCTCTCCCACTGTGATCCCGGGCCCTTTAAGTGGGGCGTAAATTAAGTGGGGCGTAAAAAAGCATCTCACTAAGCCGTCATAGTGTGGGACGCAATTCTACATTGTCTGCTTTCCCACTGAGTATGGTTGCCCCCACTGTTGGATTCTGCTTGAGTTTTCCATCAGGCTGACCATAGTCACTTTGGCAGCTTCAAAAAAAAAAGTACAATTTTAATAACTATGTTTTTTCTTTTGCCATATTTTACCAAATTATGAAGATTTTGCGGATTTGATATACGTGAGTATGCTGTCCATGAGAAAAAAAAAATACTGTAGCTTTAAGCATCTGTCCTTGGGTTTTGTTAATGTTGTTATTGGAAATGCTGTTTTCATGCATTCAGCGGAAACTGCATTCTTTTAAATTAAAATGTCAAATAAGTTGGAATTATTGGAATACGGGGAATTAAAACATTATCTTCTTTTGCCATTCCATGCGTCATGATTGTAGCTTTTACAATGTTGTACCCCAGTTGTGTAATATTTAGCCATGTACTATTACATTACATGTATTACATTGCTTTGGCGCTCAAGATACCTCATTTAATAGTACTGGAACATTAACTTGCAGCCTCAACTTATGGGAAGGCACTCTTGACATTTCTAAAGACTTTAAGTATTCGACAACATCTCCCTCCACGCCTGACATGATCCGTTCGTTTAATTGATAACTATCTCATTAGTCAGCAGATCAGGATCGAAATTATTTTTAAATCATCTGTGCTATCTTAAACCAAAACCCACGTCTCAGTGTAATCATGTCGTTACTGTCAGTTGGCATACTATCTTCTCCGTGATAACTCCGTAAATGTCATTTTAGAATAGCTCTAATACATATTTTGTCTCTTGTCGCAAACTAACTCACAAACCTAACATATTTCTATATAAACTGCCATCCCCTGTTGCTATTTTACCCCCTTGAGGGTAAAATTTTTACAAACTTTAAATGACATTTTCATTCTTACCTAACCAACAGCTAGCGTATGATGACGATACTTCTGCAGAGAATTTTGAAGTTAAGAAACGCTGTTAATTAATTATATTAATTTGGCTTATTTATTTCTATTAATATAATGAACATACAAATGAGATTGACGAATATATACTTAATATCTTAATATTTAAGTCTTCATTGAAAAAGTGAAATATTTTTTATGATTGTGACAGCCTTGTTTATTCGTTGTCAAGACGCCCGACATAGGTAACGCGCAGGCGTGTGGCGAGTGAACCCCCAGAACAACCTTTCATCCCCCTTTTAAGCCCCTTACAACCCCTTTTTCGCATTAAAAAGTAGCCTATGTCCTTTCTCAGGCTCTAGACTATCTGTGTAAATAAATTAATTTCATTCAAATCGGTGCAGCGGTTTGACCGTGAAAGCAAGACAGACAGACAGACAGAGTTAATTTCGCATTTTTAATATAAGTATGGATAGCTGACCCACGCAATGTCATTTGCGTCTTCTGTTGCCCGTAGCGTAATAATTTTCCCCCATTCTTCATTGGTGCTCCGCTCCTATTGGTCTAAGCGTGATGATATATAGCCAGTAGCCTTCCTCGATAAATGGGCTATCTAAGACTGGAAGAATTTTTCAAATTGGACCAGTAGTTCCTGAGATTAGCGCGTTCAAACAAACCAACAAACTCTTCAGCTTTATATATTAGTATAGCTGACCCACGCAACGTCGTTTGCGTCTCCTATTGCCCGTAGCGTGATAATTTCCTTCCGTTTTTGAAACATTCTTCATTGGTGCTCCGCTCCTATTGGTCTTAGCGTAATGATATATAACCTATAGCCTTCCTCGATAAATGGGCTATCTAACACTGAAAGAATTTTTCAAATTGGACCTGTAGTTCCTGAGATTAGCGCGTTCAAACAAACAAACAAACTCTTCAGCTTTATATATTAGTATAGATGTATTTATTATGCTCTTCTAAGATCTAATACTCATAATCAACAACACATTTATTTGGATAAAGATTAATATTAGGTATTATGTTGATAAAAACTCTTTGGCAAATAACTCATTATTAGGTACCAACTCTTAGCGTCTTATACTCGTGATAACTTCTAAACGAAATGAACGATTGGGATGAAACAAAAAGTATTTTACTTCTTCATAAATACCCTTGATAACATAATGCTTTATTTGGATAAGGATTAATATTACGATACACATTTAACGTAGTTTCTTTCTTCAGACGATTTAATATTTTTTTTGAACACAAAAGCGGTTATTGTAATTTAACCATGATAGTTAGATATATGCTCTTGCGGACATTTTTGTAGACCTTAATGAGACCTACAAACCCGTAGTACATTATTTTGTTCTATTGTCAATAGTATTTGCAGCGCACGCAAAAATAGGTTTTCGATTTCATACCTTGGGTTACGAAATAGCAATTTTCTTACGGATCCCAAATTTTTTTGAAAATAAAATATAGCCTATAGCCTTCCTCGATAAATGGACTATCCAACACTGAAAGAATTTTTCAAATCGGACCAGTAGTTCCTGAGATTAGCGCGTTCAAACAAACAAACAAACAAACAAACTCTGCAGCTTTATAATATTAGTATAGATTTTACATATATGAATGTGACGTAATCTTATAATTCTGATATTATATTTTTCAGATTTTTTTATGATTATATTAAAATATTTTTTGTACAATAATAAAAATGCAATAAAAATAGGTTGGGTTCTTGCACTTACCCTAAATCCACCCCTGTACTAACACCCGCGACGCGAGACGAGGTGATGATATTTTTTTTGCTTCGCCTTCCTTCCCCTTGAATATTGCTCTCCAAACGTCTTTATTTGCAGCCGCGCGTAATTGTCGAAAAGCAAAATAATGGGTGGATTACAACCGCCCCGGTACTGCGCGACGCTTTTCATATAACTTTTTTAAGGTAAAAGTATTGTCGCTTTGGTAAATTGATTCTTATGATTACGTTAACGGTGTAATAAACTTGACTTAATATAGAATATATTTTTTTGTGATATGGAGGGTAAACGAGTAGACTGGTCACCTGATGGTAAGTGCCTACCGCTGCCCATGTACATCTACAACTCAAGAGCCTTGAGTGAGTTGACTTGACTGCACGTTTGGCCTAGTGGTTTAACGGTCACCACGCCGTTTCCTACTTCGCTAAGTGTCGTGGGTTCAAATCCCACGTAGGAAAACATTTTGTGTGATCCACAAATTGTTGTTCTGAGTCTGGGTGTTCTTTGTGTCCGTTTCATGTATGTTTGTAAAGTCCCCCGCGACACAGGATTTATTCCTAGTGCGGGAGTAGTCATTTAAAAAAAAAAAAAAAAAAGTGCCTTGCTACCTTTTGATGCTGCACCTGAGCTACTTCTGAATGGAGGAGCGGCAGGTAGGCCTTCCGTAAGGTCGCCAGCTCCGCAAAAAGCAACCAAAGAATTGCCTAAAAAAAACTGATTTTCTAAATGGCCGCGATATAACTCTAGGCGAGCTAATCGTATATGGTATCGTATTATTGTTATCGTAAAAAGCTAAATAATTTCAGTTTTCTTCTTATAGGAAATACAATAATAAAATTAAAAACTAATTTAATTTAACGCTATAATAAAAATTTCAAATAGTTAAAAAAAACACAAAACTTGAAGCTTTTTAAAGCTTCCTCATTTCAAAGCAGCTCTCATAATTACACTCCGTATGTAATGACGTCAGCCATGTCAGGTGAAATTCAACGGAGCTTAATCAACCCGTAGCGGGCTAATAAGTCGCAAGCGTTGCTAACAGGGGCATACAAACCAGGCATTTGTAAAGATGAGGACCTTATTTCAAATATTATAATATAAATTACCTTAAGGTAAGATTACACTGCATATTATTTATTTATTTTAAGCACATGTCGTACAAAGGTGGACTTAATGCCATGAGGCATTCTCTCCCAGTTAACCTTCGGGTGTTGTAGCAATATGATGCGGTAAGTGCAAAGACAAACTATTGAATTCGACAAAGTTTATAATAGTTACGTAGATAAGAGATTAACCTACAGAACCTGTCCGATAAAACCAATACAACTACTATATCCATATATATAAAAATGAATCGCCGAAATGTATGTACGGGCATACTTCAACAACTTCCGATCAGCTGCACCAAATTAAATAATCCTTTTTTATATGTGTTCGTTCTATTAATATAATATTTATTTTAATCTGCTTTTTAATATGAGTTGTTATCGGCAACAGAAAATATACATCTGTGAAAATGTTAACTGTCTATCACGGTTCATTAGATATAGCCTGGTGATAGCCTGCCCCGGACAGACAGACGAACGGACAGCGGAGCCTTAGTAATAGGGCATTCCAGTTTCATCCTTTCGGTACGGAACCTCTAAAAATAGTGAAAATCATAAATAGGAACTTATCTATTCATTGATTGGTAAATAATTTTTTGTACGCATTAAAGAAAATTTCTTCAACCGAGTTACGTGTTGGAATTTTTAAAGAATATATTCTACAGAAGACACGGAGAACATTTAAAAAAATATTTTTTCAGATATGTTAAAAGTACTCTAAACTCCAAACTTCTAACATGCCACTGTATTGACAATAAAGAAAATAGAAAAGTACATTTGATTATGTACATTCAACACAAATCAATGGAATGCCTAACAAGTCAAAAACAAAGTGAATTCAGTTGAAAATTGACTAGCAAAAAAGATTTACAAATCCATATTAAAATTGTGGCGGCCTTCACATACAGCGCAACAACAACATAACTTACTACAGCGCCATCTACTATATATATATATATATATATACCATAAATTAGAAAATAACCCTGTCTGCCTGTCTGTTACGTTTTATGGCTAAACCGCTACACCGATTTCAATGAAATTTGACATGGAGATACTTTGATTCTTGAGAAAAGAAAAAGTTTGCTCTTTACCGAGATAACCGACATATACACAGGCGGAGTCGAGGCCTTTGCAAGTACGGCACGATTATTCTTTAATGCAGGAGATCGCACTCTCTGCTGAAAACTCTTATCTTCCATAACACTTTAGGTAACTAAAAGTCTGTGTAATGAAAAAGAACAGGAAAGTTATATTTTAATAAAATCTGAAGTCTTTTTAGCTCCACATTGCAGAAAATTTTCTACCATCCTGCATAACATTTTATGCATTCTCGATACTTGTTGGCAGTGTATAAATGAATATGTGAAAAGGTTTTTGATGAATAGAACTAAGTATATTTGTGTAATACAATGGAAGTATACAAATATAGGTATATGAAAGCACCATTATTCGTAGGCACTGTTATTAGTTCGTACTAATAACTCCTACCATATTCAAATACGAGTTTCAAATAATATTATTATTCTAAGCAAATTAGGTGGCACGCACACGCCCGCAAGCCACTCCGTAATGCTGATCTGATACATTTGCTAATCTATTCAGATACATTAATGATCCCGGATTCCACACCTCATTAATATACAACCATATTTAAACCCCACGTAACGCTAACACTGTGTTTTATTCAAATTGGCTAAAGACAAACAGTGATATAGTTGAACCGGTTATAAATCAGAATCAACTTAGTGCTGTGTTAGATAGAACGCAATTTTCGGTCGTAGTATGAAGGTATTAAAGTTGGAAATTGTGTGAGATGAATAAATTAAAAGAACTTTACTCCAGTACTGTGTAATTTCTGAAGGAGATGGTACAAGTTATAAGTTGTAGCGATTTTATACGACGTCCGAACCATGTATTTTAGATTTTAATCATGAATTGTGTTTTAAATAGTATTATATATAAAGTTACATATAAAAAATATAAAAAAGAATAGTAATATTTCCTTCACATTATTTGAAGATATAAGTAATTAATTTCGTAGTAGATTGTCAGAAATTCAAAATTGAGTGATTTTTATGTAGAAAAGGAATCTGGAATCAAAAAAACTCTGTTAGTAGCCAGAATTTTGAAGATGTCATGTGACAACATATTTATGTAAGAAATAAAGAGAGTAACTATTTATTTGACAATGAAATCTATGCACTACATGTACGAACTCTTGAGATAATTAATGTACTCGTATTCATATCATCATATATGGCTACATTATTGGAATGCTTTTAATTTTAGTCATTTTCAGACTCCCTCTAACTCATTCATTGCAATAAATCATTAATATATTTTTTTCTTACATGAAATTCTCAAGTATAAAAGTTGGCGGTGGCCCGTACCTCAGAAAGTACGTTAAGCTGTTGGTCCCGGCTGTCATGAACACCCATAGCGAGTATTGGTGGGGTGTTAGTTCAATCAAATATACTGATAACTCGTTCAACCTTTGAATTCAGTTTGCCCTAAGAGTTCGATGCTAGTAGCTGACCACAAATTTTGAAATTTTGAGCTCTTCCAACTGGCCCCTCCCTCTCCCTTCCTCTACAGGATAACACGTCGGCCTTGGAAGTCACCGCTTCAGAGTAGCAGACATACGTTCTCGTACTCATCGCTTCTCCTGTGCCGAGTGGTCAAAACCTGGAACTCACTACCAGCATACGTGTTACCTTCCCACTATGATCCCGTCCTTGAAGCGGGGCGTGAAAGAGCATCTTACCAGGCCGCCATAGTGTGGGTCACTATGCTGCATTATCCTTATTCGCAATGAGGATGATGACCACCACTCTTGGATTCTGCTCATGCTTTCCAGGCAGGGCAGAGTCATTTTGGTGGCTGAATATAAAAAAAATGCTGATGGTATCACCATCATATTTTTTTTACATGCTGTAAGGGTTTTTAACTAACTCTTCGTGCAGTATTAAAATTGTAGTGATATACCACACCGATTTTTTTTAATCACACTTTTGAGGATGATGACTGATGATTGACTTGACATAATATATTATCAACAACTTCTGAAATCAGATCTAAATGTAATCGTTAACGTATAGTAATGTTCCCCCAGTCAAACCATCAACCCGGTTCAGGAAAAAAAGATTGCAATTTAGTGTTTTTTGGTATACTTTAAATTTTCCTTAAAAAACATAATTAAAGTTCAATCTTTCAGTATCAATTTTCAAACATGTCAGGCGGGTCTTACCGAATTAGTCCTAATTATTTAACAGTACGTATGTTTTTTTTTCATCTAACTAAAACAAGAACAATATCATACGATAACATTTAGCTACTTATTTTTACTTAGAACAGAGTACCTACTTTACATTTAAACTTAGAAAAATTAATCCAAGTAGGTATGTTTATTTATCCCGCCGCTTTTCACTCACAACCAACACCGTCACCCATCGACTCCATACTCCAGTGGCTCAAGTTGCGAAGTTTCTCCCCTTTTGTTACTTTTTCATAACAATAACTAATTTCGTTGGTTAATTAAGCAACTGAGAAATGTTTGCCTGAAAATTTTAATGTTTCAATACAGGTCTGCGGATAACGTGAACGAAGTTGTGAACGCAAGTGCTGCGTTCGCAACTTTGTTATGGTCGGTCGCGGTTTCGTTTGAGCGCTAAGCGTGTTCCACTTTTTATTTTACTTGTTCCTTTATCAATATTAGTATTTTAATTCCACATTCATTCTATCTGTACTTTTAGTTTTATTATTTTTGATGTGATACTTTTTGTTTATGGCTGACGAGCACATGAGGCAATATAAACCATTACCTGTAAATTACTCAATTTTTTTTGGACCTCTTACGGTGTGTATAAAACGCCATCTAGTCCACCATCAAGCTAAGCAGAGCTTGTGTTATGGGTACTAGACAACTGATACTTATACATTTTTTTTTTGTAAATACATCCATATTTATTATACATAGAAAACACTCAAACTCCGAAACAAATATTTGTAGATCATACAAACATTTGGTCCGACCCGGGAATCGAACCTGAGACCTCATGATCAGCAGTCGTACATGCCGACCGCCAGACCAACGAAGCAGTCAGGCAATTACACAATAGTCGTAGCATTAGGCAAACAAAAGCCTATTTCTAGAAAAAAATATCTACCAACGAGAACTATCATTATGACAGTAGGTATATCAGTGTAGCAGCAGCATTTTAGGGATCGGATGTGGTGCTATTTAATACAAATACATACAAAACAGACGTGCAGCTGTGGCAAATGGCAAGTTACTACAGTACAGTGTTGTCGCAGCAGTTTGCTATGCACGAATAATAAATATTTATATTATATATATAAAGTATTTAGATATTTATAATTATGTATAAATTGTATGTGTGTATATATACCTAGTACCTATATATACATTCGTTGAATTCTTAGTTTTGTAATATACTTTAGTCTATTCTATTGCTTCTTTAAATATACACCTGCCACACACAGTTTTGCAACACCCAAAGGTTTGATTGGAAGAAAATGCCGGTGGCATTAAGTCCGCCTTATGCAATACTAGCTGACCCACGCAACGTCGTTTGCGTCTCCTATTGCCCGTCGCGTGATAATTTTCCCCCGTTTTTGAAACATTCTTCATTGGTGCTCCGCTCCTATTGGTCTTAGCGTGATTATATATAACCTATAGCCTTCCTCGATAAAAGGGCTATCTAACACTGAATTAATTTTTCAAATTGGACTAGTAGTTCCTGAGATTAGCGCGTTCATACAAACAAACAAACTCTTCAGCTTTATATATTAGTATAGATGTATTTATTATACTCTTCTAAGATCTAATACTCATAATCAACAACACATTTATTTAGATAAAGATTAGAGATGGGCCGATCATTACTTTTGCCGACTAGCCGACTAGCCGATTAGTCGGCCCTAAAAAGGCCGACTAGTCGGCCGACTAATCGGCCAAACCGATCGTGGTTTCGGAAATTTCCGTAACTCTTCGTTTACAGCTGATTCGCGCCCCAGTCGCAAACGCCGCCTGCGAACCTTGTTTCTTCATTTTTGCTTCTGTAAGGGTCGGAGTCGGAGCGGTGTTTTAGTGTAAAAAATATTTTTGTGTAAAGATATTATTATTATTGTTGATTGAAGTGAAGAGTTAAATGAAAAATAAAATCTGTTGTGCCGATGTTTTTTAAACAAGTGGACAATGTTTTTTTGTGTATTTGATAGCCTGCCAAAGTGATTCTGCAGAGCCTGATGAAAGCTTGAGTAGAATCCAACACCATACTCACTACGAACGCAGACAATGCAGTATAGCGTCCTACACAATGGCGGCCTAGTAAGATGCATTTTCACACGCCGCCTAAAGGACCCGGGATCATAGTGGAAGGGAAACACGTGCGCTGGTAGTGCCAAGCAGTTCATAACTGCTCGGCACAGGAAGGCAGAACAGAACCGTTTAGTTCCAGAGCGTATTTCTACGACTCTGAAGCGGTTACTTCCAATGCCAGTACACGTTGTCCTGAAGAAGATGGGAGAAAGTGGGATCAGTTGGAAGAGCTCTTCAGAATACTGTCCGGGGTAAACACGCTAGAGGACTGTCCCAGAGGCGATATCTCTCCGCAAGTGCAAAGGCTCAAGGCACTCGGTGGCATCGGGACTGTTGATAATGCGGACTGCTGGCCGCTGCAATCGATCAAGAGCATCAAGCAAATTCTGCGTGGATCCATCACAAAGATGAGAACAGGTCTCCACGAACGAGCGAACCTGGGTCTTATAAAGAAGACACAGATGCTCGGGCAAAGATGCAAAAAACCGTCTCACCCTATTCAGTACGCCAAGTTTCCGCGAGGCCGCCTTAGTGATGCTCTCGATTTTTTTAAATGTATTTGCTGCCAAAATAACTCTGCCCTGCCTGATGGAAATCATGAGCAGAATCAAAGAGTGGTGGTCACCATCCTCAATGTAGGTAGTAGGTAGGTAATAAGGACAATGCAGCATGGTGACCCACACTATGGCGGTCTGGTGAGATGCTTTTTCACGACCCGTTGATAGGACACGGGATCATAGTGGAAAGGAAACACGTGCGCTGGTAGTGAGTTCCAGGTTTTGTCCGCTCGGCACAGGAAGGAAGAACCGAACATGAGTGCGAGAACGTACGTCTACCACTCTGAAGTGGTGACTTCCGAGGCCGGCACGTGTTGTCCTGTAGAGGAAGGGAGAGAAGAGAACCAGTTGGAAGATCTCTTCAAAACACTCACCATGATAAAGGCGATAGAGGACTACCATGGGGGCTATATCTCTTCGCAACTGCAGAGGCTTTGCTCAAGGGACTCGGTGGCTTAGGGACTGTCGACAATGCGGATTGCTCGCCGCTGTAACCGGTCGAGAGCGTCAAACAGATACTGTGCGACACCATCGCAAAGATGAGAACAGTACTCCACACACGAGCGAACCTTTTTTTTTCTTTTTTTTTTTACGCGAGATATGCATTGTGCACCATACCCTCCGTGGGGGACACACACGAAGGGCGTGTGTGGGACTCGACGAATCGGTCTACCCACTAAACTCCGCGGCGGCCTACCTCGGCAGTCGGGAGGAACTCAGGAACGCATCAGCAGCTTCTGGAACAGCGGGCGGGTCGCTGTTGCGCCTCCTACCGCTCTACGCAGTAAGAGTCGGAACAACGACCCACCTTAGACGACTCTCCCCGGCCGCACCGGGTTCAACGGTCTCGGGTCGTTTGTAACGGCCACATCTCCCCTAGATGTGGCCACAACGACCCTTTAGCGACAACTGGGGAGCTAGCGGCCTCTACCGCGTACCCTTCGTCGCCTCCTGCGAGCGGGGTCGGCCCCTTTCCCGATCCCGCTCTGGTGACTCCTCCTGAAGCATAACGTCTTCACAGAAGGAGACTGCGGCCTCCCATCCCTCACTACTCGCCAGCCAGCCGCAAACAATGCTGGTGGTGACAGGTTTCGTCCGAGCTTACCTTGTTATTGCATTCGAGTGTTCTGAAAAGTGGAAGTTGAAGGAATGGAGATTTTTTGGCAGATAACGCGAACACCTGTTAATCTTGGTATTGACTCGACCAAATTCTGACAGCCCCATTGAGAAATGCCGCCCAGAACATGGTTGAGCTCAGCGACAAGCTCCTGTCGTTTTTCCTCAACGTCTGCCAGCTCGACTGCAAGTTGTCCAAAATATCGCCCATGGACTGTGCTGTTGTCTGCCTAACAATTATCATGTTGCCATGGGCTAACATTGTGGGCTAAAGAAGAAACAGTGTGGGCGACAGAACGGAGCCCTGAGGTACGCCAGCGTTTACCTCTAGAAAATCAGAGGCCACGCCGTCGCATAGACCCTAATGCTGTTATGTGTATTCAATGTCAATGAATATTTCTCGTGGTGGAAAGGAAAAAAGTGGAAAAACTACAAGCAAACATTTTGTTTAATAAATGTCAGATATGTTTTTTATCAGCAAGTACCTAATTTTAGAAACTGGTTACCAAAAGAAAGATTGCTTTGTTTTTCATTTCAAAATGTCTAAAACTGATTATAAAATAAAAATTGACAAATATATTATTGAGAAATACATACAAAGTAATAAGCCGAATAGTCGGCGCTTTTTGCCGACTATTCGCCGACTAATCGTCGACTACGATTGTTGCCGGATAGTCGGCTTTACCGACTAGTCGTCGACTAGTCGGCGCATCTCTAATAAAGATTAATATTAGGTAATAAGTTGATAAAAACTCTTTGGCAAATAACTCATTATTAGGTACCAACTCTTAGCGTCTTATACTCGTGATAACTTCTAAACTAACTAAATGTCCGATTGGGATGAAACAATAAGTATTTTACTTCTACATAAATACCCTTGATATCATAATGCTTAATTTGGATAAGGATTAATATTACGATACACATTTAACGTAGTTTCTTTCTTCAGACGATTTAATAATTTTTTCGAACACAAGAGCGGTTATTGTGACTAAACCATGATAGTTAGATATATGCTCTCGCGGACTTTTTTGTAGATCTTAATGGGCCCTACAAACCCGTAGTACATTATTTTGTTCTATTGTCAATAGTCTTTGCAGCGCACGCAAAAATAGGTTGTCGATTTCACACCTTGGGCTACAAAATAGCAATTTTCTTACGGATCCCTAATTTTTTTGAAAATAAAATATAGCCTATAGCCTTCCTCGATAAATGGACTATCCAATACTGAAACAATTTTTAAAATCGGTCCAGTAGTTCCTGAGATTAGCGCGTTCAAACAAACAAACAAACTCTGCAGCTTTATAATATTAAGTATAGATGTTTGCAAGAGCTTTATATAAATAAATAAATAATAATATTCCAATAATACAGACTACGGCTATGAGTGTGAAAAGTTAGCTAGAGTGTCTTTAGTTTTAACACGCTCTTATCATTTTGATGCTTCTGCTGCTCGGCTGTCATAGGTTCATGAAATTCAGTCAGTTATATAGACAACAAAAATTTACTGCACAAGCAGCAGGCTTGTGAACTATAATGCTGTTTTATCTATACGGTAGAATTGAGAACCTCCTCCTTTTTTGAAGTCGGTTAAAAACAGGTATTTACTGGCGTTACAACAAAGACAAATCTAAGTGCGAGTCGGACTCGCGCAGGAATTGTTCTGTACTATCTATACTAATATTATAAACGCGAAAGTTTATAAGTATGGATGGATGTTTGTTACTCTTTCACGCAAAAATTACTGAACGGATTTAGACGAAACTTTACAGTAATATAGCTTATACATCAGAATAACACATAGGCTACTATTTTCAGCGATAACCGACATACACGCGGGCGGAGCCAACTTATCTATAAATTTCAAGCGCCTATCTGTTGCCATTATCAATTTCGAGCAAAAACGATTTTTCCGATAAAAAATCAAGTTTGCTGTATGGGAGCTTTAAATATTTATTTCATTCTGTTTTGTAGTATTCGTTGTTATAGCGGCAATAGAAATACATCATCTCTGAAAATTTCAACTGTCTAACTATCACGGTTCTTGAGAAACAGTCTGGTGACAGACGGATGGACGGACACACGGACAGCGAAGTCTTAGTAATAGGGTCCCGCTTTATCCTTTGGGTACGAAACCCTAGAAAGTACCCAACACAGTATTTACTTAACAATTTACAACATCTATACACTAATATTACCTATAACTTTGTGTCAATAGGTATTTGACTTTACGTTTACGAAAAACCTTAAATTGTTATTTCAAAAGTTTTCAGTTCACAGCAACACTAGTCCATCAAATAACTTCCAAAACTAAAATCGGAATCAAATTGTGCTGTCCAAATAAATAATAAATTTATTTTGACGTAACAATAGAATATCATATTGAAAATAAGCCTTACAATAAAAATATAATCGGTATTTTAAAATCGAGACAGAACTTAAGTCGTCTATCGTAATTTATCGAATGAATGAAAAAAAATATAACGTTATTTATTGAATTGGAAATATTCAAATCATATGCTTCATAATATTTTGATATATAAGATAGGTAAAATAAAGTTACTAGTGTTTTATTGTATTCTTCAAAGGAATGTAATCAGCACAAAGACACAATAGCATAAGTGAGAACATGTTTTACCCAAAGAGTGGAAAAATCAGGAGGCCGGCAAGTAAAGTGCTAGTAAATCGCGTCCCACGTGACCGTGTCGTGCAAATTCCCCCGCTTTGTACCCGTTTGAGTCCAAATAGGTCCCGTCCCCTGACAATGTACCCAGGGGAGGACCTGTATTGAAAATGTCGGGTCAACCCTCCGACAAACTATATGGTTTTATTTCATTGAAAACCCTTTGTATTACAGCAGCAGCACTGAAATTTTTCGGGTCAGTAGTTGAATTGTGTTCGTGTATTCTTAAGTAATTTTTAGTGTATTGATTTTTTTTTAACATTACTTTTATAGATTTGAGTATATTACACATTACTAGTATTTTTGTTAAACTCCTCCCTTGATTTCTTATATTAAGTGGGTTTAAACGTCTGCAAGTCTGTTGGAAGGCTGCAATATTCAAAAGCCTTTTCAACGCATTACGAATGTTTCTCACACAGATTGATAGTGGATTATATGTAAGAGATATTGCAGGCTCTGAATTGAAACCTTCCTAACCAAGTCTACCTCCTTTTGTCACAGTGCTGTTCAAAAGATCTTTTATTTACTCAATAGAATATAAGCATTGTTTTCTTTATAAGATTAACATATTATTGTAAAAGCGCCCTAAGTTCAACTTCTGAAACACAAGGAATTTCAACTATTACTAAAAATTGAAAAGAAATACAAATAAACATAGCCTGCTCATAATAATATCGTTAAATCAAATGCCAGCATACCATTGCATGCTCGAAATATGAATTTTTTAAGAAATTTTAATTGCTATGTTACACTCGAATCGTGGCATTAACAATTCCATAAATTAGTACAATCTGGTTCTTGCAGAACTATAATAAAAGCAATAATAAAATTATATCCATAGTCCATCGCAGTAGCGCTCATAATAGGCGAGTGCACGTTAAATACTATTTTTAATTAACTTTCCTTATTACAATCTACAGTTGATCAAATTATATGACGACAATTTTTAATATTCTAGAACTTTGTAATGGATGAGTCAGAGGTATGTGATACCTTTAAATAAGTGATCGCGTTAACTCCCGTAAAAATAATTATTATTTGTAATGGAAGTTAAAATAGACAGGTATTTTGTACCAGTTTGAAATGTTTGAAATTTATTCTGAAAACAAAATCTTTTATTTTTAGAACCAACCTATTCGACAGAAGCAGCCGTGTCCTTTAAAAATTCAATGAAAAAGTGGTTTTCGATGTCAGTCATCTTACTCAATTTATGTGTTTTCCAATCAACATTATTTTTAAACAGACGTTTTATGAGATATACTTTATCAAGGGTGTGAAAGTTCACTGCACGATGACTAAATGAATATTCTAATATGTCAGTGCGCTTTAACAAACATATAGTTTTACAAATATCTTTAGTAATATAGTTTAAATGGGTATCGCTTTATAGGTACATATAAAAATTTAATAATTGATTCAATCATGTTTAAAAAATAAAAGTATTATGATCGGAATGCTCTCCAAGCAAAATATTTATCGGTGCCCTCGACGGGCCCGCCAGTATTGACCGATTGTTGAGCACTTCAAATTTAAACTTAATTAATTTTATTTAACTTCGTATTAACCGCTATATTTTGTTGTAACTACGCTTTTTTTGTGCAAAAATATCCTTCATTCATTTATTGTGAAATTATTCCAATCAATTGAATTACACAACTCATATTGGAGCATTCACTAAGTAGCTTTGGGATGCTATCTATAGCGAACTATTATGTAATGAATAATAACATGGTGATGTTATTAGTATAGCGACTTGTAGGTAAGATGAATAACACGGTGATTTGGTGCGATGGTAGTGATCTTTATTTTGCAGGAGCCAAGGCTCCTGGATACTCTTGGTGTTACATGGTAACGTGTGGCTCGAGTGAGTGCCTCGAGTGCCTGGTATGCCACTTACAGTTACTTTATATATCCTACATTCTATCGGGACAATGCATATACTCACGTCCTGTCCTTGACGACAATAACTGCAAAAGAATTTCTAACTACCTGATCGATAATATCCTCATATCTGATATATGCTGTAATCGCTTAGTTATGTATCAATTCTCTTAATTTAACTATATATGACTATATACTTAGGAATGCTATCAAACAATTATTTACCTACGAATTCTAAATTTATGTTTACTATAATTATTGCAAACAGTGAAACCAGAAACAATTAATAAACGTTTGTTGTTAAATATTTGTCCCGGTGATTGACATCGCTTACAGCTGTTGATAAATGAATGGGATATTCTATTGCTTATATTTTATTTGACACAAAAGTACGTGACACTTCATTACGTAACTGAGAAGCATATCTAAATATAGAAATGAAAAATTAAAGGAAGAAAACATTTTGAGATCTCTATCTCAAAATTGTTAGCATTAGCTAATTTTAATCATGTATGTCTGGCGGTGTTCAAGCTATTGCTTATATTCTCAAGGTATCGGACGATATAGGCAAAATCCTTTTCCTACCAATATTTATTTTTCTTTCAGTTACATTCTAGAATTAAAATCATTTGTACTTATTTCACTATTTTATTTATGTTTACACCTGACCGGTTTCGCCTTATGGCATCATCAAAGGATACTAAAAAAAATCTTTCAGTTAATATTTTTCTTACAATTTCCTAGCTAATTACGCCTGGTTTACAATAATAAGATAAATGTTATCATAGTGGAGCTAACATTTTACTTGACAAAATATAAGTGTTCAATATACCTTGATCCTTGTGGAGCAAACAAGCATATGTATATAAATTGAGACTTATTTATTTAAGTACGCGAGGCATATAAGCGTAAAAGTATGTAAATTGAAACAAGTTTAAATGTATTCCGAGTAAATATTATTTTAATTTAATATTCTGTTTGATTCTAAATTTAATTTATGTTACAGTTAAATGCATATTATTTTTATAATTTCTAAAATTTTAGACAATTTTGATGAAACCCATACTAATGTTATAAATTCGAAAGTAACTCCGTCTGTTTATATGTCTGTTTATTAATTATCATTTCACGGCTAAACCACTGCACCAATTTCAATGAAACTCGGCATTGAGATACTTTGACTCTCGAGGACATAGGCTTCGTTTATTTTTCTTTTCTTACCACGATAACCTATATAGCACGCGAGTGGAGCCGCGGTCAAAAGCTACTATTCAAAATATTTTTAGATATTTTTTGTAAGAATCGTATTACTAAAGTACTGACCAGATAATTGTCTTTATCAGCAATTTATAAGACCTGTCAGCATACGGTAGGAATGTTTTAGTAGTAAATAATAAGAATAACTGTAATTGTATACTCTCTCTTGCCTTTTCTGTTTGTGAAGTTACCAGAATTTTGTCGTGTAAATTTATTTATTTTTTTGCCAATAGTAACTGCTAATACTAATGATTTTCTGGAACAATAAATCAATGCATGTAGATGTAGTTTTTTAACAAACAAATCTGTGATTTTGAAGGAAGCGTAACTATCCCATTTTTATACAATTCTACCTTAAATAAAAATAATCTATCAACCCTTTCCTTTCTATCCTTTTAATATGAAAAAATAATTCTCCGATCAACAAGGAAACATATGAATTTATCCGCAACCTGTCACGAAGGAAATATAGCGAGATGTCTGCCCATCTGCCCCAAATCACATGCCACCATCATCGAAAATATAGAGGGTATTGTAGCCGACCTAATTTATAATTTATATTCAATAATGGCTCGCATTCGTGGATGTATTATTCAACCGTAGGATAATCCCATAGTATTTCATCAAACGCAAATAAGACCTCACATTGCCCATTGTCTCCTGTTTGTACACTGTCTGCGTGTGACGTGTGTGACGATAGGATCATCTTTCCTCAAATGAATTACAGCTTTACCGACCTCATTTTAATGTTCAAATTTTGATAAAAGATGTGCTGAGATAAGAAAAGGGGAAGTTTTTTTGTTTAAATTATAATTATTCATTTTCGTTTGTCCCACGCAGTGGATGATAAGAGAAATGAAGTTAATTTTTTTGTTTATTTTTCTTTCTTTATCGCAGAAACAGATTGCAAAGATGCCTGAAGGTGTTTGCAGTATAAACAGGATATATAAAAGACTGATGGTAATCGTTAAAGTATTTTCTAAGGATGAAGCTATAAATTTAAACAACTAGACTCTCCTATAGTACCTTATAATGGAGCTTACTATCTATAAAGCCATCTATAAAAATAATACTACCATAGAGAGAGAATTTATATTCATAGATAACACTTGTATTGTTAAATAGATCAAACCTTCTTTCTTAAGTGAGACTTGTCCTACGTGAGATCTGTTGATCATGATGATGACTTCTGACTTTCATAAACAACATTGAAAGAAATGAAACTGCACTCACACCTTCGTTTCCCATCCATGACAAACGGTATCCAATAAACTAACACAAAATTATATTCCTCATTTATTCATAAACAAATTAAAAAAGAGACATGATGTCTGGCATGCTTCTGCCAAAATACCAGTCAAAAAGTTTTATAATATTTTTGAAATGATAAAAATATGATGATGAAATAATAAAGAGACTCAGCTCTAGGAAATAGTATATTTTATTTTTAACATTTTACGATCTACGTGTCAATTATGTACCTTCAAATTGACAAAAAAAAAAAACTAGAATGTGACGATGTTAAATCACATATCTGTGCTTAGGTAATTATTTCACAGTCCGACTATAACTACCGCGTCATATACCTGTGGTGGTAGTGGACACAGGCACTTTAATATCTATAGAAGTTGTTTTTTTCTTATTTTTATCTCCGTCAATAGTGTGATGCCATTATAAAATCATAGAGTTTCAACTAAAGGACATATTTTAGTCAAAATATTTCACCCTATGTTGGTTTTAATATAATAACAGAAAAGAGTTATTTTTTATGTTTTAAAAGACAACTCCCGGATTAGGATTAAACATCCTGTGTCACGGGGGACTTTCTAAACATGCATGAAACGAAAACTAAGAACACCCAGACTCAGAACAACAATTTGCGGATCACACGAAGTGTTGGCCCATGTGGGATTTGAACCCATAACACTTGGCGCAGTAGAAAGCGGCGTGGCGATCACTTAAACCAGTAAGTCAACCGTGCAATCAAAATCCACGTCAAAACTATTCTCAAGGTAAAGAAACTATCCTCAATCGTGTCGTAAAGCAATAAAACAGTAAACTTAATTGCATAAAAAGTTTAGAATAGTTTCGAAGAATCAGTGCCACCGTAACATTAACACCGAACTTTTAAACAGTAATTACTGCCTTGAATTAATGTACCATTAAGTGTTTTACAAGCGAGAAATAACATGGCGATAAGCCGTAAACCCGCTGTAAATACACTTAAAATAATTATACCACTTTTTATTTTCACTCAGGCACTAAAATGTTGCGAATGAGCTTTCATCGAAGCGTAATGAAATACGAATTTCAGTTAAAAAGCTCTTATTATAAGCGGAACTGATTTGGTTTGAAGACAGCTTTTAGTTTATGGGAATCTTGAAATATGTAAATTTTACCACTGTTATGTTTGTAATAGCACGCAAAGCTACAGAGAAAGCTAGCAAGAGTTTATAGGCATGCAATAGTTATATTGTTGTATATGGTGAATTAACTTTTCAAAACTCCTTACGAAGTGTGTAGGGATAGGCAATGTCAACCTTTCACCATTATAAGTGATAATCGATGCCAATACACATGATTATAACGTAACTCGAGAAATACAACTGCATTGCCTGCTTTTGACTGCCACTTTTTTTTTAGAGTACTGATGGGATTTGAGGATTTGGAACACTGTTAACTTTTCTCACTAGCTGCTTAAATACCTGGAATACGACAAGGACGCGGACGCCCGGAACGCGACTTTCGTCAAATGTGTTAAATTTATAATCGGCTATCTCTGAAACCGTTTCAAACTTGTAGATCATTTAATTTACATTCTTATTGCCCTTTATAAATAGAATTTATTAACAAATCAATACATATTAATGTACAATTTTAATCATAAAACTTAAAATAATTATAAATGACACAACATCCTTCAAAAGATAGATTTTCTCTTGATGAGTTCAAGAGTCCAGAATAATTATTATATTTGAATGGTAAATTAAGAGTATCAGCTTTCAGGGTTATGTCATGTGCTTTATTTTGACCCTCCAAAGAATTTCATTCAAAACCCCTCAACTGCTTATAAAAATATAATAAAGGCATCAATATTTCCAATCGACCTTCTAATAATATAGTAACTGGACTCGTATTTGATAAACATCACACTGATCACGTTTATTGAATCGTCTTTATGTATTTATAGAAAATAATAAAGGATTTGAATTCTTACGAAGATATCCTCGAACCCTTTTCCTAAGCAACAAAATACAGTAATCGTTATTCATAAACTATATTACAAGCTATTGTCAGTGTGCGCGGCGAGTGCGCTTGACAGCTAAATGACGCAACTACCCCGTACCGAAGAAGGTTTTACGTCCCTTTACAATTTATTCTGTATAACTTGTATTTATTTTAGTTGGACTTCATTCATATGTTATATCCTATTGTTATATCAAGTGTGTGTTGTGACAAGAGTGATGGAATAAGGAATGAGTTTTATGTACGTATTTATATTTATTTTGTTATTATTTGAATGCCTACAAAAGAAAATATTTATAATCATCACGGCTGTTTTTCGTTTTAGTATTAACTTTCAAAAAATTTTGTTTGTAGTAACTGTGTTTTTATTTATTTTAAGTTTACGTAATTATTCTAAAAGTCTGGAAAGTTTTGAGTTTTCGGGACCCTTTTTCTGTTTTGACAGTTGGCTGTAAGATATTGCTATTATCAATAAGCCCGGCTACTCCGTCTGAAATATTGTATCAAATTGTCGTATTATGATTGGTGTACAGCCAAGCATATTTTATTTTGACTTAAACATTTAGTAGCTGAATACGCTCGTACCAGCAGTTGCAGAAGAAAATAAAACCGCTCATTTTAACGGCTGTAAGTTAGAGTTTAAAGTATCTTTAATAACTATACATAACCGCTAGGTACATTTAAGGAAAACAATTATGATAAAAATTAAGATGAGAAAAAGAGGAATTGTTTTAAGAATCAAATGGTATCACTTATTGTTCTATCGCTTCATTGAACTTCCAAAATTTATAAAAGTATTAGCTAATAATTAAACATAATTTGAAAAAATGATGTTGAAAATCGATTGGGATTATTAATCTATTTTCAACCGACTTCAAAAAGGAGGAGGTTCTCAATTCGACTGTATTTTTTTTTATGTTTGTTACCTCATAACTTTGGACTGGGTGAACCGATTTTGATGGTTCTTTTTTATTTGAAAGCTGGTGCTTCCTGAATGGTCCCATTTAAATTTGGTCCAGATTGAAGTCGGTTTTTTTTTTGTTAATTTTTTTTAATTATTTTTGACTAGGCCTAAAGCCAAAAATATAATTATTATACGAACCTTTTCTAATAGGTAGTTAGAACATGGTGTTAACACTGAACTACCTGTATTACTAAATAATAATACAGGTAGTTCAGTGTTAACATCATGTTGTAACACTAAAAATCTTTATAAATCTGTAAAAAAAGCATTATGTAATTACTTAATGCACTTTTTTAAGATTTATAAAGATTTTTCAAAATCTAAATTTGAACTAGATTTATGATTATTATGAATTTACGTTATTCACTCACTTTAACATACCTGAGCATGTCAGATATTAGGTTATTCGTCAATAAAAAAATCTAGTTACAACTAGTAGAAAAATTTAGGATGTTGCACTTTGTCAAAAAAAGTATAAGATTAGGAAAAATAGAGTGATAATTTTAATAATAGGTCTTTACCTATGAAATTGCCGTTTTGTATGCAATAAGTGAAAGTACTTATTTTTTCAAACTTTTTTATTTCTGTTATTCGAAGTATCTTTGCCAACGCATTGGCAGTTTATTGATGCCCTTCTTGTAAAAATCAGCTGGACGGGAGGCAACAAACTCCCGTTCAGTTCCCGAGAGGCATTTTGTACTGCCTCTTGGGAACTGATTTTTTTACCCACTAAAAAGTTGTCTAAATTTTGGAAAAAGTAATAGTCGGTAGGTGCAAGGTCTGGTGAGTATGGCGGATGATGGAGAACTTCCAACCCCAGCTCTTGCAGCTTGGAGACTGTCTGTTGCGCAGTATGGGGTCGCGCGTTGTCGTGAAGGAGTAGTGGGGATGACCGATTGACCAAAGCTGGTTGCATATGTGCAAGCTTCTCCATCATTCTCTCCAGTTCTTCACAGTACACATCTGCATTAATGCTCATGCCGTTTTGTAAAAAGCTGTGGTGAATCACACACGCACTAGACCACTAAACAGTGACCATCACCTTTTTAGGGGTCATTTTTGGTTTAGGGCATTGCTTTGGTGCTGAACTAGGGTCTAACCAACTTGCTGAGCGCTTTCGATTGTCGAACAGAATCCATTTTTCGTTGCACGTAACAATTCGTTTCAAAATTCCTTAATTTCTTTGCCTGTTGAGCAGCGCAAGGCAGGTCTCGACGCGTACGTTGCGCTGGCTATCGTTAAGGTCGTGGGGCACCCATCTATCAAGCTTTTTTACCTTGCCAATTTGTCGAAAATGGATCAATATTGTTTTGATGCTTACATTAAAAGCTGCTGCTAGCTCAGCTGTAGATTGAGTTTCGTCAGCTTCCACAATCGCCTTTAATTCATTATTGTTAGCCAAAGTCTCCGGACGACCACAAGCTTCATTTTTCAAGTCAAAATTTCCAGAACGGAACCGGGAAAACCAATAACGGGTTGTGCGTTCGTTTGTACAGTTCTCTCCCTAAACGTTTTTGATGTTACGTGCCGTTTGTGTCGCGTTGGTGCCACGATGGAACTCGTATTCCATAATTACACGATTAAAGTATCCATTATGACGAAAAATGTTCAAATGTAATGAAATTACAATGCTAATCAAAAAACAAAAGACTGAGTTTGTAAATAGAATGTCATGGTTTTAAAACAAAATTAATTTGAATTTAGAATACAGAGCCATTACAAACTTTTTTTTATTTGATATGACCAGTACTGAAGAACGGCAATTTCATAGGTAAAGACCTAATAGATTACAGGACTCTATATTAGTTAATATTAAGAAAAAAATATTTATTTATTTTACAGCGGGTTTTCGCTATGTTATTTCTCGTTTGTAAAACACTCAATGGTACATTAATTCAAGGCAGTAATTACTGTTTAAAAGTTCGATGTAAATGTTACAATGGCACTGATTCTTTCAAACTACTCTAACTTTTTATGTAATTACTTAAGTTTACCGTTTTTTTAATAGATTTATCCCAAACTGCTTGTAAAGAATAATTTCCTACCGTGAGTTACTTCTTGTAAGGTACGTAATGTGTCTTATTGTGTTTACACCGACGAGAACCTAATATTAAAAAAGAGTTAATTGCAAAACTCTTATTAAGGAATTTAAATTTTCTTATCACAACCTTCTGCGATATGAAAATAGGTAAGTTGAGAGCAATTAATTGTGCAAAAAAAATAACAAATAATTGTGTAAATTGTTAATTTTACGTTTTATGAAACAATGGTATATTTATTTACTTGACACAGTAACTATATTAAAATGTAATGTAATGTATTGATATTAAAAAGAAATACAAGCGTCAAAAATTCTTCCGCATCATCTCCTACTGGTAGCGTTCCCAAAATACTGGCAATTACTAATTATATTAATTGAAATAGTATAGTGCTTTTATGTGTGCGTCATATTTTTCTCTACCGTACTCAGTGGGATTCTTTTTAAAAATATACATATGTACTGCATAATCTGTTTTAATAATTAAAGTATATGTGAATAAAGTATATATAATAATTAAAGGATATTCGACTAGTTGTAGTTCCGACCGGACCTTTTATCAAAGGTTTAATCGTCCTGTCGCGTCGGCTGCAGGTGCGACACGTAATTAAAGCACCGTAAAACCTTAAGTCCGTAATTACTGGTGATAAAATTCATGAAAATATTTATTACTATACTTGTTATTTATTACTGTTTTTAGACTTTCGCGACTTTTACTCATAGTTTTTGTTATATTATTATAGTGGGACTTGTTTGCGTTAAAATTATTTAAAGGGCTACGGTACCTTCTAAATCCTGATGTTTCGAACGGGTTATACCGCTCGTGGTCACGTAAGACTGGTAGACGAAAGGGCAACCAGCGGTACAACCCGTTCGAAACGTCAGGACACAGAAGATATACTAACCTGTTAAACAATTTAATCGCGAATAAGTCCCGCTATATTATAAAACTATTGTAACTAGCTTTCTTTCCTGATATTTATTTATTTAAGCTTTCTTGCAATAAAATTGCATAAGGCGGACTTAATTCTTTAGGCATTATCTTCCAGTCGACCTTTGGATGATGCAGAGCTGTGTGTAGCAGGTGTATTATTGAAGTAAGTAAGTTTGCATCTTTTTCCTTTAAACTCTTGATATCGTGTGTACATAATAAGTTAAATTTAGTAGAGTATCAGGATACGAAATCTTAAAGAAGCTCAATTATTATTTTGAATTCATTATATTAGTAACTAGCTTCTGTCTGTGACTCCGCCCGTGTGTACGTCGAATATCGCGGTAATCATTTTTCGGGATGATATTAAATCCTATGACACTCACAAATAATGTGACTTTCTACAATTTAATTTCTACAATAATATATTGAAATTGTATTAAAGGCCATATACTTGACTGCCTCGGTGGCGCAGTGGTAGCGTATGCGACTGCTGTGCTTGAGGTCTCGGGTTCGATTCCCAGGTCAATTCCAATGTTTGTATGATCTGCAAATATTTGTTTCGGAGTTTGGGTGTTTTCTATGTATAATATGTAGGTATGTATTTACAAAGTTTATATGTATTTATTTATTTATTTATTTATTGTTATCTAGTACCCATAACACAAGCTCTGCTTAGCTTGGGACTAGATGGCGTTGTGTTAGATGTCCGAAAATATTTACATTTATATTTGCCCCCGTATAACGAGAGATTAAAGTATAGGTACCTACTCGTAACAAAACTTAACTACTTTATTTGTTCCTATACACCCCTTCTAGGAATTATATTAATGAAATAAGTACTTATGTATGTAATTTATAAGTAAATAAAGGTCTTAGTAGTTATTTATATTTATTTAAAAAACTCAGTCAGTTAGTGCGGTTTTGAAATACTGTCCGATCTTAGATCATTATCAACATATTGAATGGTTTAAACAATTTATATCGAAGCTGATTATTGAAATTATGCTGTATTATTATTATTGCTGTTTTTTAATTCTTTAAAATCTGTTATTTTTCCTGACAATATAATACATACAAAAAAAAAGTGGCAATAATCAGTTACAGGCTATTTATCTGACATTTTTGATTTTTCACTGATTGTGAATTTTTTTTTTTAATTGTTGAAAAATTTATAAAACAAATGCCATTCATTTGAATAGTTTTCCTATTCACTCCAATTATTTTTATAAGCCAAAAATAGTGTTCGTCAGACATTTTTTTTTTTTTAATTGTTTTTATTTATACACTCTACATTGTAAACTGTATCACAGCAACTTTTGCGCATGTAGTGTTCAGTACCCGTGTTTAAAATTATGTTACCCTAATTTATTTCACTAAATTTAATTTAGCTTAAAAATATCATAAATTTTAAACTTATAACATAGTTACAAAACAACTGTATAATATTTATTACACTCCATAAATATCTAAAACATTATTAAAACACCATCTCACCTTTTTCTATATTCCAAAAAGTATTTATAATATCGCCATACGCAGCTGCACAAATCCGTATTCACTTTACGCAACAATCCTCTCTCAAACAGCAACTAACACTTCAAACGTTAGACGAAAACGACGTAACTTAAAACTTTTCTCGGGCCTAAAATAGCCCGACGGCAGGCCGCGCGCGTTTCCGACCGCTGACGGCGACACACTGAGCTTCGCCCACTCGCTTCCGAACGCACCACCAAAACGATCCACTCAGTTACATAGTAAGATCGAAATTTGATCGCAGTTAGAACGCGTACTAAGACGGCCCGTTGGCTATTTAGACCGAAAAAGGTGCATGGTACGCATGCGCGCGGTCGTTCAACCCTTGCAGTGATGCTGCAGGCCTGATGAGCCACATTAAGCTGGGTTACGTAGACCGAGTTAAAAGCTAGTTACCTGCGTTTGTTCGGTTGGAATTTTGGACCGGCACGCGTCGGGTGTTGAAGGGTTAGGAGTTGTATCAGTGACACGTGATTAATCGCCGTAATTGTAGGGTTAGTAATTAACTGGTATGAAAAGGTTCATTGTTATAGGGTTTTAGATTAATAAAGAAGTACCTCACTTAAATATTTTTCATTACGTTGCGTTACTCACTTGCCATCAGGTGACACATCTACCTGTTTACTCCTCATGCGATAAAATAAGTAATAATTTATAGCACTACTAAATGACTGACCGATAAGCGTGGGTTTGTTTCCCACCGAGGGCAAGTGATTATGTCAATGTCACCTATATATTTTATGTTAATATAAATTTATGTAAAATATCAGCTGTCTTATTACCAGGTATGTGAAGTTAAGTGTAGTAAAATAACTTACGTTATATTTACGATCAAAAATTTTAATATCTAAGAAAATTTACTTACTAAATTATTTTATAAATAATTACACGAAAAGATCTGTAATTCTCCCTTCTATAAACATCTAACTAGAGTATAAATATATTGTATTGTATATATTTCCAGTAAAAAAACGAGCGAATATTTAAATAAAAAAAATAACGTACCAAAGTAACTGCGTAGCTGAAATGTTACTGTACGTAGACGCCGCTACGGATCACGTCTACGAAAAAGCAGTAACGTAGACGCAGCTACAACGCTACGTGTATTTTAAAAATAAGTTTTCTTTCAATTCCTATCTGTATTTTTAGATTATTTGTTATAAATAAATGTATATTATTTATTAATTGATAATGCCGATTGACTCTTAATATAAGAAATGTCAATGGTAGCTTAACAAAACATAGTAAAACACACTAATGCAGTCCAGTACTTCACGAAATAATTGTTTAACGCCAGAATAGACCGAATGAGATCAGGTTATCGCTGCGGTCCACGCAATAACGGAAGAGGATACTGGTAATGATATAATTATTTCTCACGTATGATATATAACGCATATACTACATGCCCGTGGCAAAAATTGATGGTTCCTTTGAATCACTAGGATACCTGTTTAGAAAGATACAAGGGCATAAAATAATAATATTGAGCACTATGCCGTCACTTGTCAGCTGTCCAACTGAGTGCAGGTGAGAATTCAAAAGCACAGGTAGAGCGAGTATATTTTGGTCATAGATTTTTTATGGCATTTTTACCATTGACAGATCCATGAAAAATAATAAGAAAATACGTAGTGCTTTACAAAAATAGTGCGCCACAAAATCGAAAATATTTATAAAATAAGCTGACCCGGCGAACTTCGTACCGCCATATTAACATATCTGTCTCAGCTTCCCACAGGCAGTGTACAGTCGCGGACAAAAAACTTTTCCCGTTATCTTTTATTTTTTTCTTTCTATATAAAAATAATGAATGAAATCGGATTATGTGTTATTGAATTACAACTAAGTACATATTTTGACTTTCATCCACTCTCTCCAGGAAACCGTGCTGAATTTCAGAATAAAAAGTATCCTATGTCCTAGCTCGTAGTATGAACTCAAATTATGCCAAGTTGCATTTGAATCTGTTCAGTAGTTTCGGCGTGATGCGCGGCCAAGATACAGACAGACAAAAATTAAGAAAAATACAGTTTTGGCTTCAGTATCGATTATAGAGAGCCCTCCAAATTTTTTTTTAAATTATATTTAATGTACAGAATTGGACATGTTATATTATTATTATAAGTATAGATATATATTATATAAAATCGATTGTTACTTGAATCAAATCAGTAACACCAATAAAATATTTATTGAAATGTCAAAAAGGAAAAATTCGAATTAAAAAGAGTTTGTGGGGTGCTATTTATTATGTATTATTTTAATACCCTTTCAATAAAATAACATACTTAATAAAAATACCTGTGAATAGTAAGTATTCATAAAACTAGTTAAATATATATCTTTATGTATTTTTTATCATTCTATTCAACAAAATAAGTTTCATCTTTTCATCATATCATAGGGTAGTCGGGTGGGGTAACGGTAATTGGTAAGTGTTTGTTGTCGCCGATGGGCACTAATAACTCAAGAAATGCAAGGAATAATAACTTTGTGACTCCTGAGTCCTATACTAACTTTTAAACTTTCGCGTTGCATGTTATAACAATACTTATTTTTACGGGAATTAAAGCGATCACTTATTTCAAGGTATTACATACCTCTGTTTTGCCTGACGTTTCGACCAGGTTGCACTGGCCGTGGTCACAGGCTGACTGGCTCAGCGGCGCACGCCCTCCGTCGTCGATTCCGTGAAGTAGAAGGTTCTTCATCCACCCGCACATTTTCGATATTATTGATAAAATTGTCTCGCCATGTACCGTCACATACCACACTAACAGGGTCCCTATTCTGTAAGCAAACCGATGTGTTCCTATTCTGGTGTTTATCCGACTGCGCAGAAAAACGAGGTGATATGTTTTTTAACACTGGATTCCACGCTGTAGATAATTTAAAACCATCTTCCCGATTAAAAGTTTTATGCTTTTTAATCTCAATCGCTTCACGTACAACTCTTGAATAAAAGTGACGTTCGGTGGAGAGGACTTGCGTGCGGTGAAATTCAATCCAGTGGTTGATGCCTGCATCAAGTGCATGTTCTGCAATCGCCGATTTGCTCGTCTGTCGGTTCTTCACAGCAGCGATATGCTCTTTGACCCTTTCAGCAATAGTCCGCTTCGTTTGGCCTATGTAGGAACTTCCGCAGCTGCAGTCTATTTTATAAACACCCGGAGTTTGTAGTGGCAATATATCCTTCGGTGTGCCGACGATGTTGTGAACCTTTATGCCTGGTGTGTATACTGTCGGAATGGAGTATTTCTTTAACATGGACCCGATCTTATCCGTAACTCCCTTGACATAAGGCATATAGGCTGGTTGCCTGTTCACTTCTGGATACTTGCGTCTTATTTTCGGTTGCTTCCGTCCTCCATTCACTTGATATCCGTTACCTTTGAGTACCTCCTGAACATGTTCTAGCTCCCGTTATAAATGTTAAGGGTCACAGAGATCGTAAGCTCTGTTCTTGAGTGAAGTCATAACAGATTGCAAGTGCCGGGGGTGATGATGAGACGTGGCGTGTAGGTATCTATCCGTATGAGTAGGCTTACGGTACACACAGTGTGACAAGGACCCATCTGATCTCACGGTAACTTTAACATCCAAGAACGACAACGACCTATCCGTCTCCATTTCATATGTAAACCTTATTTTAGGGTGAATAGAGTTAAGATGTTGTATATATTGATCTACTTCTTGTTTATTTCCTTTAACGATACTGAAGATGTCATCCACGTATCGCTTCCACAGCTTAACGGTATTCGGGCCGAGACTTAGTGCCTTCTCTTCAAAATGTTCCATCCAGATGTTGGCAAGTACTGGGGCTACAGGACTTCCCATCGCGACACCATCAATCTGGAGGTAATGTTGACCTTTGAAAAGAAAATAGTTGCCATCTAAACAGTGTTAAAGTAGATCCATATAGTTGAACGGCAGTTCGTTGTCTCTCAGCAGATCTTTTACGACATTTAAGCACTCTTTAATTGGAACATTGGTGAACAGCGACTCCACGTCAAAGCTCACCATGACGCAATCCGGTTCCAACGTGAGATCTTTTATGATTTGTATGAAGTGCCGTGAGTCTTTCACAAAAGACGGTGTTTTGCCTACAAGTGGTTGCAATACTGAAGCAACGTGCTTTGCAAGATCGTAAGTAGGAGAAGCAATTTGACTTACAATGGGCCGCAGCGGCACGTCAGGCTTGTGTATCTTAGGCAGACCATATAATTTCGGTGGCTGGTGTGACTTTGGTTTGTACAGTCTGTTGTACTCGTCTTCTAAAAATAGGTCCTCATTATCCCGGATTAGAGATCCGTCAGAGAAACGTCAGGCAAAACAGAGGTATGTAATACCTTGAAATAAGTGATCGCGTTAATTCCCGTAAAAATAATTCCTGAGTCCTAGTGTGAAGGCGTTGTTTACGGCGGTTGTCACTTTTCACCGTACTTTTTTTTTAAAGACGAAGTGTTATACGTACAGGATATATGTATATTCCTAATGCGGGAGTTATCTTATCAGTCGCGAAGCCTTTATAAGCATACATGAAATGGAGGGAAAGAACACCCAGACTCAGAACAACAATTTGTGGATCACACAAAGTGTTCTCCCTTATCCTTAGAGAATTAAATCCACAACTCTCAGCGCAGTTGAAAACGGTGTGGCAACTGCTTAAACTAATACGCCACCCTTGCAGTCACATTTGCCCTTGTTATCTTTACTTATAATAAAAATGTAACAGGTCCAATTCTGTACATTAAAGATATTTTGAAAATTTTTTTTAGAGGGCTCTCTATTATCGATACTGAAGCCAAAACTGTATTTTTTTCATTTTTGTCTGTCTGTCCGTCTGTCTGTCTGTCTGTATCTTGGCCGCGCATCACGCCGAAACTACTGAATGGATTCAAATGAAACTTGGCATGATTTGAGTTCATACTACGAGGTAGGACATAGGATACTTTTATCCCGATATTCAGCACGGTTTCCTGTGGGGAGGGGATGAAAGTCAAAATATCTACATAGTTGTAATTCAATAACACATGGTCCGATTTCATTCTTTCCTTTTTTGCTAGAAAGAAAAAAAATTAAGATAACGGGAAAAGTCTTTCTTTTGTGCGCGACTGTACACTGCCTGTGGGAAGCTGAGACAGATATGTAAATATGGCGGTACGAAGTTCGCCGGGTCAGCTAGTCATATAATAATATAATACAAAATTTTAACAAAAAAAAACCGACTTCAAGAACGACCAAATTGCAATGGGCCCACACCGAAAGCATCAGCTTTAAAATAAAAAAATAATCATCGATATTGGTCGGCGTGATATTGAGTTATTCGTTAATTTGTCGCGTACATACTTAATGCAAATTGAAGACTTATATGGTTTTCTAATGGATGACATGTCAGAACTAGACCAAATTGAAATGGGACCACATGGGAAGCACCAGCTTTCAATAAAACGAATCACGAAAATCGGTTCACCCAGTCGAAAGTTATGAGGTAACAAACATAAAAATAAATAAAAAAGCGGCCAAGTGCGAGTCGGACTCGCCCATGAAGGGTTCCGCGGCAGCAAGTAACATAATATAATTTTTATTTTATTTTTATATTTGTGTTGATTGAATGAAAGGTAAATTGCAGTTTACGATTTATGACGTATTAAAAAAAAACTACTCACTAGATTTCGTTCAAACCAATTTTCGTTGGAACTTTGCATGGTAATGTACATCATATATTTTTTTTAGATTTATCATTCTCTTATTTTAGAAGTTAGAGGGGGACACACACACATTTTACCACTTTGGAAGTGTCTCTCGCGCAAAATATTCAGTTTAGAAAAAAATAATGTTAGAAACCTCAATATCTATAGATATCCCACACGTATGGGTTGGATGAAAAAAGTTTTTTTGAGTTTCAGTTCTAAGTATTATATTATATATATTATATTATATTATACCCCCAAAATTAATTGTTTTTTTTCTATTTTTGTGTGAAAATCTTAATGCGGTTCACAGAATACATCTACCTACCAAGTTTCAACATTAAAGGTCTTATAGTTTCGGAATAAAGTGGCTGTGACATACGGACGGACAGACAGACGGACAGACAGACAGACAGACATGACGAATCTATAAGGGTTCCGTTTTTTGCTTGGCACGGAACCCTAAAAATACAGTCGAATTGAGAACCTCCTCCTTTTTTGGAAGGCCATATTTACATATCTGTCTCAGCTTCCCACAGGCAGTGTACAGTCGCGGACAAAAAAAAACACTTTTCTCGTTATCTTTTTTTTATTTCTTTCTAGCAAAAAAAGAATGAATGAAATCGGACTATGTGTTATTGAATTACAACCAAGTATATATTTTGACTTTCATCCCCTCTCTCCAGGATACCGTGCTGAATTTCGGGATAAAAAGTATCCTATGTCCTACCTCGTAGTATGAACTCAAATCATGCCAAGTTTCATTTCAATCCGTTCAGTAGTTTCGACGTGATGCGCGGCCAAGATACAGACAGACAGACAGACGGACAGACAGACAGACGAAAATGAAAAAAATTACAGTTTTGGGTTCAGTATCGATTATAGAGAGCCCTGCAATTTTTTTTTCAAATATCTTTAATGTACAGAATTGGACCTGTTACATTTTTATTAAAAGTATATAGATAAATAAACGTTTAAAAAACTTAAAGAACACGCTTTTATGAATAAAAAACTAAATAGCAGAAATAATTTTTTATGTAAAAGCGTGGGGCGACATTATTAAATTATATTCAGAAAGCAAGTATTTCAATGCAATGCATACATATTATACATAGAAAACACCCAAACTCCGAAACAAATATTTGCAGATCATACAAACATTTGGTCCGACCCGGGAATTGAACCCGAGACCTCAAGTCGCAGTCGCATACACTACCACTGCGCCACAGAAGCAGTCAAATAAAAATATAATCGAATTGAAAAACTTCTCCTTTTCTGTGAATTCGGTTAAAAATGAAATGCTACAATGTCACGTCACATTGTCTGCAGTATAATATAAATAAACATACTAGGGACTATAAATATCTGTACTAAAAATATATCACTAATTAAATATCTCTAAGATCTACTCAATTGCATCAAAAACCGGAGGCCCATACCCCACGCTTCGGCATGAATGGGCCGGCTCGACCGGAGTGATACCACGGCCTCACAGAAAACCGGTGTGAAATAGTGCTTGCGCTGTATTTCACCGAGTGAGTGAGGATACCGGAGGCTCATACCCCCCCCTATCTTCCCCCCCCCAACCCCCAAAGGCCGGTAACGCACTTGTGACGCCCCTGGTGTTGCGGGTGTCCATGAGCGGCGGTAATCGCTTACCATCAGGCGATACGTCTGCTCGTTTACCGGTCTATTCCATAAAAAAAAACCATAGACATTCTAGAATTAAAATCACTTGTACTTATTCCACTATTTTATTTTTGTTTACACCTGACCGGTTTCGCCTTATTGCTTCATCAAAGGATACTCGGAGTATACGGAGTAACCTTTGATGAACCCTTCTAGAATGTATTATAACAAGTTCCATCAAGTGTCGACAATCGAGAGTATAAATTATATAAAAAGAAAACATACAAATATGTGTATTTTTTTTTTATAAATTATGGTTATGTACATAGGTTTCTGTATTATGTTATAAATGTTCCGTATTTGGAATATAAAAAAAAAGAAAACCACATAATTAATTTCGTAGCTTCAATGACGTATCCATATCAATTTTCCAATTGAACTGCTCCGCAAGTCACTTCAATCAATTACAACAACTCTCCCGCTAAACACACCGAAGAAACTACGAAAAACTAATAAATGAACCAACGAGATGTAAGATTGACGTATAAATCAGATCAGGTGTATTGTGAGATGCCCAGAGGATGAATAAATCGGAGTGGGCCGCGTCGATATTACCGTTTTGACATTAATTGCTTCTGATTTAGACACCGCGCCGCTAAAATGTACACCGGGGATTTGAGATTACTATTTTGTTTTATCTCTTAGACGAGATTTGGCGAAGATCTCCCGTCGTATTGATAATTCGATATAAATTTGGTTTTAAACCAGTATCAATAATATTAACCAATTTTAAACCATAAAAAAACCTTTTTGTGTTATATATCTAATTAATTGGTTTTTTAATTTAACATATTTAGAGAACTATTTAAAGATTTAGTGTAATCTATACAAATAAATAAAATTGGAGTGTCTGTTTGTAATATTAAAATAACCGCTTTTTACTGAATGCTTATGTATGTATAAACGGTTTAATTTTTGTCTGTCTATCTGTCCGTCTGCCTGTCTAACTGACTGTTTATTCCGGCTAATCTCTGGAACGGCTGGACCGATTTTGACGGAAATTTCACTTATAGGTAGCTGCTGATATAAGGAGTAACTTAAGCTACATTTTTAGACTTGCCTCGTCCCGCGGCGTTGCCCGCGGTACGACAGTAATCGCGGGTAACACCGCGAGGTTCAAAAAATAAAATTGTTACCTCCTACTTCGTATAATCATAATTATTTGTTACGTTATTAATAAAATAATTGAGTCCTTTACGCAGAGAAAAAAATATCTAATAAAATCAATCAACGGCATTTACGAGTATTAAAGTTATAAGTAAAATACTAAATATGAAATTAATTCAGTTAAATTCTAAAATTAAAAATCGTAAACGATATTATGTGATGTCTATACGATTTATTAAAGAATGATTTTACTCACGAGTGTATTTTGAGAATGTTCAAACTGTTTCGAGATCGACAGTGGCCCTTATCAGACATCAAATCATCCTGACATGAAGGTTGTAACACCTTGACCTATCAGGCGGTATTACTCTCCGGCGAGCTCCTTTGGTAGAGTTTATGAGTCCAGGGCGCCTTTGTAATAAATTAAAAGAAAGAAAGAAAATTTAAATAAAAAAGAAGGTATAAAATAAAAAATAAATATTTCGAACATTTTAACACACAACGCCATCTAGTCCCAAGCTAAGCAGAGCTTGTGTTATGGATACTAGACAACTGATATAAATACATATATTACTTTTTTTTTGTAAATACATACATATTATACATAGAAAACACCCAAACTCCGAAACAAATATTTGCAGATCATACAAACATTTGGTCCGACCCGGAAATCGAACCCGATACCTCAAGCACAGCAGTCGCATACGCTACCACTGCGCCACAGAGGCACAATATATAGAATAATTATGTGTGTGATGTGGGAGTCTCAGGGATCTCTTCAGAGAAACAACAATACCACAGTTATTCAAATATATTGCAGTTATGAATAAACATAAAACAATTTTACAGTTTCTTAATTACACTCCTAATTCTCATTAACAAAAAAAATCACAAAGGGGTAGTGATATTAATTTTAAAAAGATAATGGTACAGATAATTGGTTAAGCTTGATAACAAACAATTCCCTTTCGTTCCCTGTTCTTCTGGTACCTCATGCAAGTCCAAGACAGCAGAGGTGCTCCCACTTGGAAAACTGATGATGAATTATAAAAAATTAAATTATATTTATACAACTTCCCTTGACACGGTAATTGGTTTTAAAAGTCGTCGGGTCTTCCTCCGTATGCCCTCAGACACATCAGAGGTTCTATGGTGCGAAGAGCCACGCCCTGCAGGTCAGGTAGGTTGAACAAAATAATAGGTCTTTACCTATGAAATTGCCGTTTTGTATGCAATAAGTGAAAGTACTTATTTTTTTAAACTTTTTTATTTCTGTTATTCGAAGTAATCACCCATGCAATCGACGCATCTTTGCCAACGCATTGGCAGTTTATTGATGCCCTTCTTGTAAAAATCAGCTGGACGGGAGGCAACAAACTCTCCAAAGGCATTTTGTACTGCCTCTCGGGAATTGAATTTTTTACCCACTAAAAAGTTGTCTAAATTTTGGAAAAAGTAATAGTCGGTAGGTGTAAGGTCTGGTGAGTATGGCGGATGAGGGAGAGCTTCCAACCCCAGCTCTTGCAGCTTGGAGACTGTCTGTTGTGCAGTATGGGGTCGCGCGTTGTTGTGAAGGAGCAGTGGGGACGACCGATTGACCAAAGCTGATTGCAGATGTGCAAGCTTCTCCATCATTCTCTCCAGTTCTTCACAGTACACATCTGCATTAATGCTCATGCCGTTTTGTAAAAAGCTGTGGTAAATCACACCCGCACTAGACCACCAAACAGTGACCATCACCTTGCTTTGGTGCTGAACCAGGGTCTAACCAACTTGCTGAGCGCTTTCGATTGTCGAACAGAATCCATTTTTCGTCGCACGTAACAATTCGTTTCAAAATTCCTTCATTTCTTTGCCTGTTGAGCAGCGCAAGGCAGGTATCGACGCGTACGTTGCGCTGGCGATCGTTAAGGTCGTGGGGCACACATATATCAAGCTTTTTTACCTTGCCAATTTGTCGCAAATGGATCAATATTGTTTTGATGCTTACATTAAAAGCTGCTGCTAGCTCAGCTGTAGATTGAGTTTCGTCAGCTTCCACAATCCCCTTTAATTCATTATTGTCAACCAAAGTCTCCGGACGACCACGAGCTTCATTTTTCAAGTCAAAATTTCCAGAACGGAACCGGGAAAATCAGTAACTGGTTGTGCGTTCGTTTGTACAGTTCTCTCCGTAAACGTTTTTGATGTTACGTGCCGTTTGTGTCGCGTTGGTGCCACGACGGAACTCATATTCCATAATTACACGAATTTTCAAAGTATCCATTATGACGAAAAATGTTCAAATGTAATGAAAATACAACGCTAATCAAAAAACAAAAGACTGAGTTTGTAAATAGAATGTCATGGTTTTAATACAAAATTAATTTGAATTTAGAATACAGAGCCATTACAAACTTTTTTTTATTTGAAATGACCAGTACTGAAAAAAGGCAATTTCATAGGTAAAGACCTAATAATTTGTATCTCCACCCTTCACTTTAGCTGTAACGCATTCGTGGTATCTTCGAGGTGATATTCTTCAACCGTAACCTTGAGCCCTATGAACAAATGGACCACCTAAACATGACTTGACGAACAGAAATGATAATAAAAAGATCTAAGAATAATTTCTCACTTACCACTTCACACGGGACGAAATCACTAATAATCAATATAACTAACAGACAGTCAGACACACTATACTTGCTTCGTTCCAAGCAAAGAAGAAAAGGACTCGAGACTGAAAACATTCCTTTAAATATACATTCTCCCAGATTATTCTAGAAATCTCCCACCTCTAATCTCAATATGATAGTCTTCAATGACACTGTCATAAACGTTCATAAACCATCAAACCATATCAAAACATTTTCTAAACACAATTCTCATTAATCTACTTTAAATCACAAAATTACGCCCTCTCTCGCACAATCAGCGAATCAAACATCAAATCTATATACTGGATAAAGCCTAATTGCACAACGAGTCCACAGAGGGCGCTATTTACAAAATCATTGTTATTATTTCTTTTCTTTTTCTTTTTTTGTTAAAAAAAGGTGTTACAAGGTCAAGTCAGTGGATCACGCAATCAAGAGACACGCAAGCACTTTGAGAAATAAAAATACTATTTACGGAAGCCGTCTCTTTTAGATAAGATTTACCAAAACTATTTAGACCAAATAGCTAGCAGTAAGTAATAGTTATCTAATATAATGTGTCTCTCAGCCAACTTATCTATCTGGTTAGTTGGCTGAGAGGCACAAGTTTCAACAAATTATTTTAATACACATTTGTATTGTTACACTAAAGCAATTTCGCTAATTTAATTAGCAAATTATAATAATTAGTAATATGAAACTCATATAAAGATATTAGGATAAACCTAAATGTACGCGTGTAAAGCAATTTTAGTTCTATTTTGAGATATTAATAAAATAAGATGATAACAAATTTGAAGTAACTTTAATTTGGAAGCACTGAGTTTAGATTATAAAATTTATTTTAAATACACCAATGATGTGGTGACGGATTAAGAATACCGAGTGTCACCACCCCTGTACATCCCATAGTTGTCTGAAGAGGACACTAATTGACAAGAATGCGTCACGCTAAACTGCGGAGGTGAATAGCACCGCAAAGAGAAGGAACACTTGAAACATATCTGGTCCGCATGGTATAGTAATAGGTAAAATTGTATTTTAAAGAAATTCTTATGTTCTATTTAAGGTTATTGATAATGATATAGTTATATTGTTCAAGGGCAGCGAAGAACGTAAACTTTTGTTGAAATCTGTATGTTCAATCCTTTCGCCAATGTAGCGTTCACCGTGTGAAGTTTGTAATGCCCGTAGGGCCCATCTGTACAGGCATTCAATCGCTAAGCTAGTTCACTGGCAAAAGTATTCAACCTCAGGGCGATTCACCCTGTTCTTATTCTAAGCTAATGTTATCTCAAGCACTTACTGGAGATATGTGAATTCCTTGATATCGGCGTTCTGAGGGGCTCCTCTGTGGTAGCCCTCTGCTCCTTTCACACATTCACCACTCCTAGTGGTAGTACAGGTTCCAAAGTATTCTAATTTATAATACACCCGTTTTAGCTGTCGTGGATCGCGCCTAATTGACGCGACTACTAATCTCGCGTGTCCAAACCAGACCAATCATAACGGTAAACAACGAAAAGAACCGAGTCTGATGGACAATCAGCTAAATTTCTATTAAATGGCACTCAACAACCCACCCTGGTTGACCGTCAACACAAAGCCTCTCTTTAGTTCTATATTTTAACTTCAAACGTCAAACAAAAAACATGACAATCAAAATGTTGCCATTATAATGACGTTCGATTTCTAACAATGTATATAACGGTAAGAACCCTACTTGCCTAAAAATAGGAATTAAGAAAGTGATTGTTAAGGCGCCATTTTAAGGACCACAATGTAGCAATCGCCGTCTACTAATAATTTTCATTGACAAATTAGATTGATTCTCAATATTAATGTACCAACTAAAATTGCCAATCGGGTACATCGAATGTTGTCGTTTTCATTCTGGCAATTACATAATAGGTATGGAGGAATTTATTTAAATGTTCTTATAAGAATGGTTTGTATCTTTTCAACTATGAAGTAATATCATGTTCTAGCTTTTGCCACGGTTCGGTATGTTCAAAGTATCTTCAAGACAAAGTTATCAAAATCGGTACAGTGGTTTCACCTTTAAAGCGTTACAGACAGACAATGAGACTCTCCTATTCTTACTATTATTGCAAACGATAATATAAACATTGCATGGACCGACCGTGCATCGCCGCGCCAAAGACATGCTGCAAAATATCCAACTTGTGAATTTTGAAAAAAACAGCTAATGAAAGAGCGGCCTCCACTTTTGAAGTCGGTTAAAAATGATAACATTACAGGACATATACAGGCTGTTCACGTTTATAGTTTTGTTCAAATTTGTTGACCTATATAGCGAAGGGAGCACTTAATGGATCATCTTAGAGGTGGAGTGTAAAGGAAGTTGACCTAGATGACCACGTCAATGGAGGCACCTTTTTATAAAAACATGTATTTTATGAAAAGGCACCATTCCCTTCATTTTCACACACTTCACATTCAACGATTGATTTTGCTAGTCATCTTGAATACTGATGTTTCGTCTATATCGTTGGTCGGTCGTTTATACAGTGTGTTTCACGATATCAGAAAAGTTTATTTTTGTTAATATATCTGACTATATCAGTATTTAGAAACCGTGAAATGCAATAAAATCATTTATTCTGCAATTAGGTTACATGAAAACTTTTGCAAGTTCAACTTTTTTTGAGCAGATGAGTTCGGCCTTTCCTAACTGGACTAGCCCTGAGAAGAAAGGACGAAACAAACTCAGGGATCACCGTCTCTTTTAAAGTCCAGACAATATTCTCAAATGCAAAAGACTTTTCCATAAAAAAAGCGATAATTACAATTTGAGTCACAATTATAATAATCAGTAAAGATAATAATTTAAAAAAAATGTCAACAACAGCAATAATTTAAAATGAATTTGTTTCAAACTATAAATTATCGTCACATCAAAATAAATTTAAACATTCAAAATAAACAGCATGTGCAGAATGGTGAATGAATGCAGAATCCCAGGCGGTTTTATCATCAAGATATTCTGCTATGGTATAATACCCCTTTGCGGATAACTTAGATTTAATGGTATTCTTAAATTTCCTTAATGGCAAATTACTATCAATAGGGAGTTTATCGTAAAAGCGTATTCACTGTCCCATGAACGAGTTGCCTACTCTGAGGAGACGAGTGACGTGAACACTAAGATTATGTTTATTTCTGGTATTTACCGAATGAACATCACTGATTTTAGGAAACTTTGATATAATTATGTCTTTGAACTTAAATTAAATTTTCGTATATGAAATTGTGAAGATACAGTCAGAATATTTATCTCTTTAAATTTGGAAAGGAGAGAAACTCGAGGGCCTAATTTATAAATGGCTCGTACGGCGCGTTTTTGTGAAACAGATATGGCATTAATATCTGCACAATTACCCCAGAGTAGGATACCGTAACTCATTCTGCTATGAAAGTAATCGAAGTAAACTATTCTAGCTATATCTTTTCCAAATCTAGTTATCTTTCCATCCCATGGTTGCCTGTAAGAGATTGCCTCGGACCGACAAGGCCGCCACCTATACCTACATATCTAGTATTTTTTTTATATATTTCCCTGATGTACAATAATTTAATCAAATAGTCCTGCAAATATCTTTTTGCAGTCCTCCAAATACCCACCAGCGGTCCTAATCATATATTATCAAATGACATAATAATAATAATAATAATAAATAATTAGCTAGCAACACCACAAGCAGTCAGATTTTCTAATACATTTTTTCTCAAAATAAAATTTATTTTCATATATTTAAACCAATATAAATCATCTACAGCAAATAATAAGGAAATAAAATGGGTCAATACCTTAAAAATAAGGTATTAACACGCCTAAAATGAAAGAATTGAATATAAATATCTACCATAAGACATGACGTTAAACGTCATGTCATAACAATGTATAAAAAATCATGGTATAAATAAAGAGAATTTCTGACAAAATGATAACAAGAGCTAGATCAAAAGCACTTTTAACACCTTCGGACTCGTCGCTAAGCTCCGCCTTGCCGTCAACGGAAGCAAGAACTGAAGTCCCAACTCTTGCAGAGGCGTCGAGCTCTACATCAAGCGACGAGTTTTTCTCTCCGCCGACGTCGCCAACACCAGTGCGTCGGCAGGGGAGATGCCGGCCACCAGACAGCCTGGGACCTCGAGGACCACTGACCTCGAATAGGGCCCCCGCTACCGGTGGTAATGTGCACCGCATGAAGTGGACAAATGCAATTAATGAGAACGTCATGCGTGCATATTTTCGGGCTACAGAGTTGGGAACGAACCTTACTGCGTACCGTGTTAGACTAGTCTCTCTGTTTCAGGAGCTTGAGCCAGCTGTCAACGTTTCGGCACAACGATTGTCGGATCAAGTACGTGCTATACAGCGATGTCACCTGCTGGATGATGCCGTACTTGAAAGGATACGCTCTGACATACGGAATAGCTTGACTGTCCCTTCTTCGTCACGTGTTGTGGATGTGGTAACAAACACCACATCACAGGTACCACAAAATGAAGATGTTACTGAATTAGTGGACAGTGAAATTATATCCGTAAGTACCCAATACAATGATAAGATAAGGAGCACTTTGGAAGATGCGATTCGGGAATACCGATATTTAAATTCTAACAACAGACCCCGGTTACCCCGTTTGCCCATTCATAAACGAAATTTAGCGCTGGTGAGTGCCTTGGATTCGTTATTACCGGATTATTTCAGTAATAGCGAAGATCTCAGTGATGCACATTCCATTCTATACTGTGCGGCTATTACAGTTTGTCGAGTAGCTGGTGTCAAATTTGCAGAACATACAGCTACTACTCGACCAGAAAATACTGTGCCAGCTTGGCAGTGTAGAATTGAACGTCGTATTGCTGAGGCCAGGACACTCATTGGTAAGCTAATTAGTTTCCGATCGGGTAACACGCGACCGAGAGTGATGCGCTTTGTGAAACAGGCATTCTTGGGGACTACAATTAGTCCTCAACAGTACATGTCATGTGTCACAGAGCGCATAGACTTTCTGAAGCAAAAAGTTTATGCATGGGCAAATAGAATAAGGCGGTATAGAAAGCGAGTAGATCGGTATAGTCAGAATCGCATGTTTCAAAGAAATGAGAAGTGGGTATACGATACGATATGATAGGCAATTCCCAGATGAAAATGCCACTAATTTATTTTGGCGTAACATCTGGTCAGTGCCTGCCACTCATACAGAAGGTGATTGGTGTCGGGATGTCGAACGCTCATGTGAGTCTATAACACCAATGGAACCAGTTAGCATCAATAAAGAGGATGTAAGTTGTGCGGTCCGTTCATTACCGAATTGGAAAGCACCTGGTCCAGACGGACTGCACAACTTTTGGCTTAAGTGGTTCCGAAGCTCACATGCGTGTTTGGCATCTCAATTCCAGACAGCATTGGATTCGGGTTCATTACCACAATTTTTAACAACTGGCACAACCCACTTACTCTATAAATCTGGTAGTGCCATGGATCCCAAAAACTTTAGGCCTATTACTTGTTTACCAACGTTATATAAACTTCTTACATCTATTCTGAGACTCAAAATCACTACTCATATTAATAACAATTCAATAATTTCCGTTTCTCAGAATGGATGTAGAAGTGGGACCCGTGGCACTAAGAGCTCCTTATAATAGACATGACCATTAGCCAGCAGGTACGTCGTAATCGTAAGAGTCTGGCGACATGCTGGATAGATTACAAGAAGGCTTATGACTCGGTTCCACATACATGGCTTTTAAGGGTGCTGGAGTTGTATAAAATTGATACAACTCTGAGCACTTTCTTGAATTCGTGTATGGGGCAATGGAGAACAGTACTTCGCTATCCAGGGTGTCGGCAGTCTACGATGAACGACGTACTTATAAAGATCGAGCGGGGCATCTTTCAAGGTGACAGTCTGAGTCCCTTGTGGTTTTGCCTAGCTTTGAACCCTCTCAGCACTCTATTAGAGGGTTCAGGGTTAGGCTATAGGTTGCAGAAAGATGATCGAGTTATATCTCACCTCCTTTATATGGATGATTTGAAACTACTTGCCCCCACTAAATTACAATTGACAGCGTTACTAAAGGTCACTGAAAACTTTAGTAATTCTATCAAGATGGAATTTGGTATAGACAAGTGTGCAGTCATGTATGTAAAGAAGGGAGTGATTGTGGAATCTGAAGGAGTAGAGCTTTCAGATTCTACAAAACTTAGATCTCTGTCTGCAGCCGAAACCTACAAGTATCTAGGTTTTTCACAGTCCTTAGGAATACCAGAATCTGATATGAAACAGTCGTTGCGGGAACGCTTCTCTGGCCGCCTGAAAAAAGTACTTAAAAGTCTTTTATCAGGCGGTAACAAGGTGCGAGCCTACAATGGTTGGGTCATGCCGGTTCTGATGTATTCCTTTGGTATACTTAGATGGACTCAGACTGAATTAGATGCCCTAGACCGGAGAGTCCGTACATTGCTGACTGCATTCCGAATGCATCACCCACGGTCATCGGTTATGAGGTTGTATATCCCGCGAAAGTTTGGGGGTCGTGGACTATTAAATATCAAGACCCTACACAATCGCGAGATATACAATCTTAGAGAATATTTTCTTCACACTGATGTGGGAGTGCATCGTAATGTAGTTGCAGTGGATACCGGACTCACTCCGCTCGCTTTGGCTAAAGAGAATTGGCGCAAACCTGTAGTACTTAGTACTAATGATCGCAGGGAGGTATGGAAGGGCAAAGAACTTCATGGTCGGTTTTATCGGGCTCTTAATGGACCCGATATAGACTTCAAGGCCTCAACTTCCTGGCTACGGTATGGTGATCTCTTCGGAGAAACCGAAGGTTTTGTTTGTGCGATTATGGACGAAGTTATCATGACGAATAACTATCGGAAGTATATCCTGAAGGATGGCACGGTCGACATCTGTCGGGCATGTCACCGTCCTGGAGAATCTATCAGGCATATTATTTCTGGTTGTTCTCGTCTTGCTAACGGCGAATATTTGCACAGGCACAACCAAGTAGCCAGGATCGTACATCAACAGCTTGCCCTTAAATACAAACTTGTGAATTCGGAGGTGCCATACTACAGGTATGTGCCCGACCCAGTTCTCGAGAATGGTCGTGCTACGTTATATTGGGATCGGTCTATTATCACAGACAGGACTATTGTTGCCAATAAGCCGGATATTGTGATGATAGATCGATTAGAGCGCCGCGCAATGATTGTCGATATCGCCGTTCCTCATGACGAGAATCTCGTGAAAGTCGAAAAAGAAAAACAAATAAAATATTTGGATTTATCTCACGAGATTGTCGATATGTGGAATGTGGATTCGGTCATCATTGTTCCGATAGTCGTATCTGCTCACGGATTGATAGCCAAGAGCCTCGACCAACATCTTAAGAGGCTCACGTTAGAGGGCTGGATCAAGGGTCTGATGCAGAAGGCAGTCCTCCTTGACACGGCTCGTATTGTGGGGAGGTTCCTGTCTCTGGAGCCCTAACCACCGGTTTCTTGGTCCCTGTACCCGAGGTCGGTGGTCTACTATTTTTTATATTTTTAAATGTATTTGTTTTTATATTTATATTTAAAAATGTAATTAATATGTATATAGAAATGAAATAAAGAGAATAATAATAATAAATCTTTATTGTACCAAAAATGCATTACAAGACACTGTACAGCCCTGACTCCCAAAGTAGCGCTAGCTGTGTGTTGGGAGTCAGTTCCTATTCACAGGCAAAGAGAACAAACTAATAGTTAAAGAAAATACAATAGTAGACATTAATAAGACAGTAGTTAACTAGTGTAAGTGTATATTTGTATATTTAGATAATTGTATATGCCTGTGTTTATGTGTGAGTATAAGTGTGAGAGGGAGTATGATTTATTGTGTATTTGAGTCTTTGTGTTAAAAGTTGTGTGTAGTGTTGGTGTGTGTGATATTATTCAAGCTTTCATTATTTTACTATTTGTAATAGGTTTTCAACATTTTCAAATTCCAGTTTATTAAGCCATAATTTAATTATTTGTTTCATTTTAAAGTTGCTCAAGTTTTTTGTTTTATAGATTAAATTTAATTGGTTATAAAGTCTTGGTGCAAGATGACTATAGTGTTGTTGGGCAAATTTGCTTGCCACTCTTGGAACTGGACACCTTTCAATCCTTTTACCCGATGGTTTTAAATGTGGAACAGTTATTTTGTGATATCTCCGTATAGTTTGGTAAACAAATAGCTTCCGTACTGTAAGCACATCAGCTATTTTATAGACTAAATGTGTAGGGTGGCGGAATGGCAGATAAAGAAGGACTTTAAGGATAACGCGTTGTGCCCTTTCTAATTCTATTAAATGTGTCTTGGCCGCTGACCCCCATGAACATATACAATAGGTAATTACACATTCAGCCAGTGCTTTGTAAGTTTGAACTAAAAGTGTAGTATCTTGTATCAGTCTCAAATCTCTGAATATGTATATAAGCTTTCTCAATCTACCACTGACCACATTTATATGTTTTTTCCAATTCAACTTGTCATCGATGTTAATTCCTAAATATTTGATGTCACTATTTTTTGATAATGTAGGACAACAACAATGTGAAGGCAAAGTATTAGTTCGATTACATGGATAGCAATGTACACGAATCTGACAATTGTTAGGCGCTGAGGCCAATGTTTTGCTAAAGCAGAGAAATTTTGTTTTGGTGGTATTTAAAGATAGTAAACTATCTTCAAGCCATGCTGTGATAACAGACATACCTTCTTCAGCTAGTTGTCGTACAATGTTCCAAGAGCTACTGTGAAAAAGCACGACAGTGTCATCTGCAAACATTTGTATATCTGCGCCCTTGATCCGATGCTTGCATAGATCATTAATGTAAGCCAGAAAAAGCGTTGGTCCAAGGGTACTGCCTTGCGGGATCCCAAACGTCACCGTATCGTAGTCACTTACGTGATTTTCAATTCTAACACATTGCTGTCTTTCCATAAGGTAGTCCCTGAACCACAGAAGTGCGTTCCCTCTAATTCCTATGTTCTCCAGGCGGGTCATTAGTATTTTAGTTGATACAGTGTCGAACGCCTTCTGTAAGTCAAGGAATACTCCTATGCATTTCTCCTTTTGGTCTAGGTATGTTGTGATTTTAGAAGTGAGTTGTAAAACAGCATCAGCAGTAGAGCGATTACGGCGAAACCCGTACTGATTTTCCGAAAGAATATTATTATTTTCTAGGTAAGTAATAAGTCGTTTGTTCATAACCTTTTCTATTATTTTAGATATACTACTTAAGAGAGAAATTGGTCGATAATTTGTTGGTAGTGATTTATCACCTGACTTATGAACAGGACACACAACGGCACGTTTAAATATGTTAGGGAAGACACCCCGCTCAAAACTTAAATTAACTAGGTGACATATGGGCCCCGCAAGACAATGGCGAAATTTTTGTAAAATATTCGCTGTGATCTTATCTATGCCAGGAGCGCTATGTTTTTTCAGGCTATTGATCACTTCGCCAATCTCAACAGGGTCTGACAGATATAGTGCCATGGAATTTAGCGGTGAATATATGGCTTTCGCTTTTTGTGCTAGTGTTGTCTCATCTGTATTTAATTTTTGTAGGGTTTGTTTTGCAAGACTTGGGCCAATAGATGTAAAAAACTTATTAACCTTACAAAGAGAATCAGCTGTAGTCACTTCAATGTTGAGTAATTCCGCTGATGAAGTATTTGATTTGTTCATATTACATAATTCTTTTATAATATTCCATGTTTCCTTTATATTTCCCTTATTTTTGTTTAATTTTTCTTTGTAGTAATTTTGTTTTAAATGTTTTATGATTTTCTTTAATGTGTTTCTGTAGTTTATGTAAATATTTCTGTCATTTGAATTACAATTTACTTTTGCCTTTTTGTACATTTTGTCTCGTTTTCGTATGGATTTAATTACCCCTATAGTAATCCAGGGTTTTAAAGGTCTATTACGCTTCTTGATTTTTCTTTCAATAGTGCTGGTATCAATGATATTTCCTAGTTTTGTTGTTAAGATTAGTGCAGCGTAATTGACATCGGTTGCAGCATACAAATCACTCCATAGTTCCCTCTCCAAACACTCACCCACAGTATCGAAGTTAATGCTAATTTTACTAATGTATACGGTTTGCTTGGGAACAGATGTACTGTCAATGTGCAATAGTATAGGGGAGTGATCAGTTACTTCATCAAAGACATACGTTCGCACTTTAGAAGGAGTTCTGATCATAAAATGATCAAGACACGAAGTTTGCCTAGTGGGACAGTGAATTCCTTGCCTAAGCCCGTGGTTAGCCATTAAATTTAAATAAATAGCAGCATTAGCGCTTATATTATTAGGCATAATGTCTAGATTTAAATCACCAGTCAAAATAACAGTTTTGCTTCTATTTAATGTATTCAAAATGAAATTTAAAGAGTTTAAAAAACTAAGCGGGTTTTTAAAACTAGGTGGGCGGTATGTACAGACAATATTTACGCTATTTGATAGACTAACCACAATACAATTGCCCTCACGACAAACTGGTTCCGTACACGTTGCCTCAAAGTATTCACGAATATACACTACAACTCCGTCATTCTGATTTAATTTTATTTTCGATCTAAACATTTTATATTCATTAATAGATGGCGGTATAAAATGTTCATTAGTCCAACATTCTGTTAACACCAAAACATCCATCTTTACGTTAAATTTAGTTAGAAACATAAGGAAAATATCAAAGTTCGCACCAATACTTCGTATATTTATAGTCAGAACCAATAGAGAATTATTTTCGGAGAAGGATAAAAATGGAATACAGTCTGAAGGCTCATTCAATCTTCTACATTCAATAGTTTCATTGTCAACATCATTTACTACTGTAGTATGTAATTGATTAAATTTTGTTTATAAATAATTGTAAGTCACGATTCAGCAGCAACAAGTGGGTAGTTTCATTTTTCAATATCCATAATAGACTATTGATATCATAAAGATTGATACTTAGAATATTAATAATTATTTTGCTGTAGTGGGTAGTTACGTAAATAATGGAAACATAAAAGATGTGCGCATAAAATGTTTTGTTTACGAGACAAGTGATGCAAGTTTGTATGTAGTTTTTAGTATAATTGTTTACGATTAGATGTAATGTCGTGTAGATAGTGTATGGTATGTGTAGGTGAAAGTGAAGTATGAATGTGTTTGTATTGACACCGACATATGATATTATAATATATTCAGTTATTACAGAGATTACGTTTTGGTTACTAAAGCTTAATAACAAACATGAATAAATACCTATGTGATGTCTGATCCAAAGAAGCGACCATACTGTTATATTGTCTGCCAAAAGTAGTTTTAAAGTAGTGAGTTTAGGTAATGTGTGTAATTGTGAGTGTAATACCGTCAAAGTAGAAACCAAAATACACAGTGACAAAATAAATAAGGACATATAACAAAACTTATTGTGTATGGTAGGACTTATTGTCAGCCTTAAGCTATTACAAAATAGGGCCTTAATAAACTCATAGTGGAGATCACACTTGTTTTTAATGTAAAATGTTAAAGGATTTTTGTTTAAGACTGTAGTCCTTGAGCGTGGGAATTTGTGATTGAACATCCACATTCATATTTTACATGCACACAAACGCATCGGGCACTGTTGCATACTAACCATGGCAACTAATAAATTTACTTTCGGTTTTTTCTTCTAGTTACATATTCATTAACTGTTCGCCTTTGAAGAATGTTTAGAATGTCCTACAAAGCACGCAATGTATCTTAGTCAAATCGGAAAGCCCGCGGACTTTAAGTAACTCGTCAACGGCCGAGAATGGGGTTCAAGTGTACCTATTCATTTTTAATTCATTTCATGGATAAATAATATATTTTTACACAGTATAAAATTAAGTCGCTCGCGCTATCTGTCAGCTTAGATCTTTTACAGTAATCAACGGATTTTAATGCTATGTTATGAAATAAAATTTGTATGATATATGTTATATTAATGGAACATAATGTTTCTTAAAAATATAATTTTTGATCGCTTTTATTGCTCATATTGACTAAATTCTACTACAAAGATCTAACTTACTTACGTACTTTTTTCACTTTTTGACAAAAAACGACGCTGAAAAAGTATGAAACAAGTTTTGAAAAGCCGTAGTTACGTGTTTTTAAGAGTTATGGTACGTTTCTATTTTAATTTAAGTTTTTACTTTTTTTTATTTAAAATGTTTTGGTGTAGTGATAATAATAATTTATATGCAAAGTATATTTTAAATACCTAACATAGAAATATAAAAAAAAAAAAAAAAATACGAACAAAGTCACCAGCAAATGCTAATAATACCTATATATATATTTGAAATGTACAAGTAACACCCTTTCCGATGATACCAAACACGGCATATTTATGTCAAATTCATTTTTTAATACAGTACTTTATGTCGGCTAGCGGGCGCCACATTAAATTGAGTGACGCGTCATAAAACCTATAAGCAGCGGACGATCAAGACACTTCTAACGATACCTCATTTATCCAGTTCTGATTAGTAGTTAAGGAGCTATGAGGGAACAGATGAACATACATACATAGCCTGTCAAAATCATAACCCTCCTTTGGCTTTGCCGTGGTCGGGTAAAAAAAATAAAACAATACAGTTAATTTATAAACTCCTTCTTTTTTTAAGACGGTTAAAAAACAAACTATTTGTCTTAAAATTAATATTAAGAGTGTAAAACTTTGAAATGGAAACTTCCTTAAATATATAATACTAGCTTTTACACGGGGCTTCGCCCACACAGATTTTCATCCCCTGATTCACCAAGGGGTGGAATTTCAAAAATTCCTTTCTTAGTGCTCACTTACGTTATATAAAGAACCTACATGCAAAATTTCAGGATTCTAGCTTAAGCGGTTTGGGCTGTGCGTTGATCTCTGGGTATGTCAGTCAGTCAGTCAGTCACCTTCCTCTTTTATTTATATAGATTACAGATATCAGATAATGTAAGGGATAGGGCATCTATTGTTTTACAATTCACCAATTGATTAAATTCGAACTTAAGGGATGAATAATAATGGAAATGACGTAAAGTGTAGATGGGACCCTTTTTTACAATTTTTGTCTGTCTGTCTGTTTGTTTGTGATTTTTACTGATAGGTAGCTGATGATGTAAGGAGTAACCGCGGTTGGTGTAGTATCGCGGGTAAGACCGTGGGGCTCAGCTAGTTTTTTTTCACAAAAGACAACTGCCGTATATATCCAATAAATCCTGTGTCGCGGGGGACTTTACAAACATACATGAAACGGACACAATGGACACCCAGACTCAGAACAACAATTCGTGGATCACACAGTGTTGTCCCATGTGGGATTTGAACCCACAACACCTGATACAGTAGGAAGCGGCGAGGCAACCGCTTAAACCACTAGACCAACCATGCAGTCAAAAATAAAACTGTAATTTTAAGGTCTTTCATTATTTCAGTAGTAGTTATTCAATTCTAACAGAAATCACAAAAAAAATTTTTTTTACTTTTTTAAAAACAATTTCTCAAAGTGTCTCGGTCTGTCAAAGTGTATTCAAAGTACTCGTCAAGACAAATCAAACGACTCCAAACTCGATAGGTTCCGTCGTTACAAAGTTCCTATGACCACCTTCCAGCTTCAACATCAGATCAGCTCCATGTCATCATAATATAGCATTGTCACGCTATATACATATGCCTACAAAAATTCAACACAATCGGTTGAAGATATCTGCAAAATTGAGTTGCAAGATTTCGTCTTAACAAATATAGTTAGATATATACATACATAGCAAGTTAAAAAAAACATAAAAATAAGTTCTGTGTTAATAAAAAATTCTAATATTTTTCTTTGAAATTATTCTTTAAAAAAAATTAAATTAAATTCAAGAATACAAATTAACAGTTACAATTCGACACTCACTGGCAACCCACCCTAAAACTTGTCATTTACGTATTATGGAGCTCAGTGCGAACTACAAACGGACGTGGTGTCACCTTGAATATTCGACGGGCACTGAATTTTTTGAGCGCGATAAAACTTATTTATTGCAATTTACGGGAGACGATATCTACGTACTAAAATGTATAGAACTTTTGTCGCTAAAAATGAATGATGTTTAGCCTTAGATTATGGCTTTTTGGTGAGAATTAATAAAAAACTAAAACGGTAAATCTTTTCTCCATACTTTTTTCTCGCGAAATAAGAAAAAAACATTTAAAATAGAGCACGAAATAGGACAGAGTGTGCTAATTAAAAAGGTCGATTTCGATGATTTTGATCTTTGTTAAGGCTTTTTTTCACAAAAACAAAGAATTATTTTATAAATGTCACTCGGTAGATTGGTAGACTGATTTATTAAACTACTGAGATTTTTTTTTTAGTGTCAAATATGAATTGAGTTGTTTGTGTTTTGCAAAACTGCAAGTGCCTTTTCGCGCGTTTTTAGGGACGCGCCCCTTAAGCTAAGACAAAAGAGTTTAGGGGATACTCGGAGCGACCGCAGACATCCTCTCCTCCATCCCAGTCTCTTCATTCGCTGTAGAAGTAGAAGGTGAAGGGAAACGCTCCAGGTCATTAGGTGATCGTATTTGGACGGCTGGACTGCCCTCCTTCTGCCTAACGTAGATAGTACCCTGACTGCACCAGCAGAAAGCGTAACCGAGCTGCCTGGCACGGATCCGAGCAGAACGAAATAAAACTCTGTTTTCTTTGGTTAATCGCTCATTAAAGAAAACTCTTCGTGTTTGTGTACCACACACGCCCAGATCAGAACTGCTGAGATTCTTCCGTGACTTAGTAGCCCTAAGGAATCCATCCCGCTTTGAGCGGCGTAAAAATTTGACAACCACTGGTCTTGGCATCCTGGCTCCATCCTCAGGCAGCGAAGTCGTCACCGGGGGGCGACGTGGCCCCACTCGTGATACCCAGTCAATATCCCTATCCTCAAGCTCAATCCCTATTTTCTTGGCTGCAACTAGTATTATGTGATTTACATTTTCGTTGGCAATCTCAGGTATTCCCATTATCTCGATTTCGTTACGCAGATTAGTTTGTGCCTGCGCATCCAATTCAGACTTCAACTGAGTTACCGTAGCCCGTAAGAACACAACCTCTGCCTCTCGTTTTTCCAGATATTTTAACCGCTCGTCAGCGGCACCGAGTCTCAGTACAAGCTCATCCAATCGCTCGTATGAGTGAGACAAAGAAACCGTCACATCTTCCAATTGTGCCTTAAGTGCTGAGAAAGCTTCAGTCATTGCTCGCAGCTGATCGGTGAGTTTGGTAAGATCAGGTTCCGTGGATTCTGGAGTTAGATCCGTCTTCTTCCGAAGGGTAACATTGTCAGAGACAACTCGAACTGGTGTAAGACTATTGTCTCCAGCCTTTTTTTGCGAAGCACAGCAATCAGGACACCTCCACTGCTTCTTGCGGTCGGCAGTCAGGGTCGTAACGTTAATACATTGCGTACAGAAGCTCTTATCACAGACAGTAGACATACATCTAACTAGATGAGGGTCCTTGATAGTCTTTATACACCCGGCACACTTCATGCTGACTAAGTGTAAATAATTTCTGTTTTATAGAATGTTGAGAACAGACAAACTATCAAGCACCCAGTATTTATGTGTAATATTTATAAACACAGTCCAAGTAATCTCGCTTGTCGCTTAATATGTGTAAGTAATAGTTCGAGTTCGCGACTAAAACGTCGTAAACGCCGTGCAATATGCGTCGCTTACGCGTCTTAACGAGACTGCACAAGTTTATAAAATTAATGACGGTGTGCGGTTTTTATTGTAAGTTTATATTGTTTAATTTCTATTGTTTGGCACTGTGTAACTGCTCACCCACTGTCGACTTTGATGGAATACACTTTTGGGAACGATTATTGGACTTAAACCACTACCAACACCAACTGAGACACAGTAAATATAAGAATTTTACCAAGCGAGTAAATACGTGTGTGATTAGAATCGCGGTTGACGGTAAAGACATATCTACTTATTTGCTCTCTATATCTTTAAGATCATCATCAAAAATTCCAATAAAATCAGGGAGTTTCAGAGCAAAATTTCCAGTCCATAAATGTGGATCCCAGTTACAAGTAATTGAATAGTAGTTAACAGACACCATGTCCATTCGGCCTCACCACTAAGCTGCCGATAAAACCACAAATAAATTTTGGTTTGGTTTAAATGTTACAACAAATATTTATTGTGTAATCGTTTATTTGTTTACATTTAACTGGCGCTGGTGGCGCAGTGGTAGCGTATGCGACTACTGTGCTGGAGGTCTCTGCAAATATTTGTTTCGGAGTTTGGGTGTTTTCTATTTATAATATGTATGTATGTATATACGAAAAAAAAAGTCTCTATGTAATTACATTAGTTGTCTAGTACCCATAGCTCTGCAGAGCTTGGGGCTAGATGGCGTTGTGATTTGGATGTCCGCAATATTAATTTATTTTTTATTTATTACTCGCTTACCCGGCGAACTTCGTAGCGCCATATTTTTTTGGTGAATATTTTCTACATTTCCCAAAAACTTATAGTTTTAGTATTTGAGCCCGCTTCAGCTTTCCACAGGTAGTGTACAGTCTCGGACTAAGAAAATATAACACTTCCAGTTTTTTTTTATTTTCTTTTATACAAACCTTGTAATGACAATAACAAACACACAAATAAATGTAGTGTTGAGGGATACCAGTAAAATCAAATTTTAAAGAATTATGGTATATTGCAGCTTTAAATACACTTTTATAATTTGCTAGCTTTTACACGTCGCTTCGCTCACAGATACTTTCATCCTCTGATTTACCCCCTTAGGGGTGGAATTTCAAAAATTCCTTTCTTAGTGCTCACTTACGTTATATAAAGAACCTACATGCAAAATTTCAGGATTCTAGCTTCAGTGGTTTGGGCTGTGCGTTGATCTCTGGTATGTCAGTCAGTCAGTCTGTCAGTCAGTCAGTCACCTTACTCTTTTATATATATAGATTTTCGACTTAAACAACATAAGCACTACAACATATGAACGACAGAATACACTGTGTGATGCTTCGGGTGAGCTTGTTTTAATTTCCTACGTTTATTATCATCAAATAGTTTTTTATTAACATAAAACTGTAGTTAAGTCAATTTTATTTTCTATCACGTTTTACTGTGGATGATCGAAAGCAATATTTTTGCATTACAAATAATTGATGGACCATGAATAAGTTTCATAACTTGTTAGATAGACTTTACTCGTATTATGGAATTGGTAGTAAAATTTGACGAAAATAGACTACTACTCTGCCAACCTCATGAGGGCAAAGTGTGATATTGAAAAAGTTGACCACCAGTTAGATAGTGTCTTTTATGGTCGAGCCATGGTTCATTACTTTCGAATTTAATTTGATTAAATCTTAAACACTGTACTTACAATATGTTTAAAAAACTTAATTTAATTAAATTTTAATCAATATGTCATAATTCATTATATCGAATAAAATTATGATAACAATAATTTAAGAATTAAGGAATTTGTTCTTCCTTTGCCAAAGTTAAGACAATATTTTAATCGAGTGCTAAGTCCAGACAGATTAAGTGAAAACCAACAAACTTGTGGTTAACTAGTGACAGTCGCAAAGTTTTCCTATTGAGAATCGAGCAATCGCTCTTTGACTCAAGTTTGTCGACAACTTGTTATTCGATTGAGAATAATGACAAAATGTGACGGTACCAATATATTTTCTTTATTCAACCGTTCTAGAGAGCATATATTTACGTATATATTATAAATACGTAATATTATATATATATTATACACGTTAGCTATTATTAGGTATAGTACACTAAGTACTAATTGAATTTCAATTTCAAGATTGATGAATTCTTGAAAAACTCAATATTGTAATACTTGAAGCTCTCTCTATATTTTAAGATATGACTCTATCATGTACGCAGTGTAATACAATATAAAAACTTACCACTCTTGTTTAAAATAATATCTAGAATTAAAATAAATATATCCAACTATGTGGTTCAAAATCCATGAAATTCATACAAAAAGTATTCTGATAAATAAATATGTGACAAATGCACTCCCATTGCAATCGTTTGTACAATTTCCGCTTCGGTAAAACAAAACGGCGGGCGATGGTTAAGACGTATGCGATTGGAAATTCAAAGCACTTATACTTCTGCACAATCTTGTGAAACATACATTTTATACATACATTTTTGACTGCCTCGTTGGTCTCGCGGTTGGCGTGTGCGACTGCTGATCATGAGGTCTCGGGTTCGATTCCCGGGTCGGACTAAATGTTTGTATAATCTACAAATATTTGTTTCGGAGTTTGGGTGTTTTCTATGTATGATATGTATGTATTTACAAAAAAAAAAGTATATATGTATTTGTACCAGTTGTCTAGTACCCATAACACAAGCTCTGCTTAGCTTGGGACTAGATGGCGTTGTGTGTTAGATGTCCGAAAAATATTTATTTATTTTATATTTATAAACAGTATACGGTCATAACGCTTAACAACTAAGTATTCGAATCTAAATGTTTTTGACTAAAATTTAGATAGAAAGAATATAGTTTGATTCACTATGCATTTCGGGAATATCGGGCTGGTCAATGTGACATCTGAAACCGGTGTAGAATAGAACTTCTTGACAAAGGAACTCCTTGTTAGGTCTTGGGTATCTCCGAAATACCAGGCACTGGTGCACTAGATGGGATATGAATCCCATCTAGTGCACCAGTGCCTTGCAGTGGACTTGCAATGGGTTCATACCCAAAATCACTTGATTGCAAGTCCAAAGGCATATTTATTACTATACTAATGTTGATACTGTTGGCGCCTAAATATCCCAATACTCAAAATAAAAAATAAAAAAAAAAGAATTGCTGTGCGGTTGGCACTAGACAACACTAAAAATGTAACTGTCACTTTTTTCTCTCTCTTGGCCCTTTGCTTCCGTCCGACTCTGCACCTTGAAATGTTATCTTATAAAATTATACAGTTTAAATACCGAATCATAGTTTTTTGTTTGAAAAATTACATATCTTGAGCGTTAACAAGAAAATTGGCGACCGTGACAGGACATATTTCAAGAAAAAGCAAAGTTGGATATAATCATCACGTGTCACATCATACACGGTGATACAAAATTCACAAAATACAACGGAAATCAAAGGAGATTTGGTGTTGGAGGCTAACCTTGCCTTCCTGGTCAACGCATCAGCCAAAGATCGTGCCGGAAAGCCGAGATTCTTCAGCATCAGCGCCAAGTTAAGTGCCATCCTTTGTTCCTTATTTCACCCAAATTCATATCATTTCTAAATTCCATGCCTATAAATCCATTCTTAATTACCCATATTCCAATAACTAACCTCTATTTGTGCTATTTTCCTTAGTTTTTACACTTTTTCATGCAAAAAGGTACATAGCTACCACGTGCATACATGTGCCGCGCACGACAAATATCAATAATTTCCCTATTTTCTAAGCATTTTATGCTAATCCACATAACTGTAGGTTATATATCTACAGTAATCAATAATACAAATTGGTATTTTAGTCATATTTAGATAGATTTGCCGAACATGTTTCAGAAACTCACTGGGAGACGGTTTTGTTGAACAAATCGGGTACAAAGTCCATCGCCAGACAGCCCGCCTGCTGCGAGCACTGCTTCCAGCCAGCACCAGCTTCCCAGTGGATTCCACCGAGAGGAGGAACGTGAGAGTATCTAAGTTTTATTCCTTTTCTTAGTCAATCTAACTTTGTCGATACTTATACATTTTTTTACATACAATTATTTCAAAGTTTATATTAAAAATATAGATTTATTATTCAAAATGACAACTGAAAGTAGTGTTAAGCCTACTTTAAAGTCATCATCCTATAAAGATTTAGCGGCAAAGCGCAGTTCAATTAAAGGACAAATCACCAAATTCAAAAATTATTTAGATAAAATTTGTAGTCTATCTCAAATATCCACAATAGAACTTACAGAATTAGATTTAAAATTAAATAAATTTCAAGGTTTATCGACAAGGTTTGATGAGCTTCAGACCGAGATTGAGGTTCTAAATTCATCAGAAATTGAGTCAGAACTTGATGAGCGGGAACGCATTGAACATGACTTAGTTCAGTACATAGCTATAGCTAAAACTGAGCTACAAAAACACACGATGGAGGATGACTGTAAGCGTCGTCAGTCTATCATGATCCATGCGGACTCTGATCATCAAAACCCTGGTTTTCGTTTACCACAAATTCAGATTTCAAAATTTGACGGTTCCCATTTCCGTTGGTTGGAGTTTAGGGACACATACGTCAGTCTGGTTCACAAAAATGATCGCATTCAAGACATACACAAATTTCATTATTTGGTGTCATACCTGGAGGGTGATGCCGCTCGTATTATATCTAACCTTGAGATTTCGTCTGCTAATTACAAAGAAGCTTGGATGCTGATTTGTGAGAGGTATGATAATGAAAGGATTCTTATCGATTATCATTTTGACTCCTTAATTAATATACAGCCGTTAACTCGTGAGTCAGATAAATCAATTCGTTTCTTGGTTGACAACATCACAAGAAATCTACGAGCCATAAACACTTTAGGGCTAAACACAGATAACCCTGCATTTGATTATATGGTCATATTTATTTTATCTGGTAAATTAGATAACCGTACTACACAAAAGTGGCATGAATATCGCAACACTTTAGGTAAAATACCTAAGTTAGAACAATTCAAAAAATTCCTAATTAACCGGGCTGATGTCCTTGAATCTCTCATCCGTAATAAATTATTATATAATAATAGCTCTAAACAAGCACAGTCATCAACTCAATTTAATTCTAACCATAAATATAGCAACAAATCAAATCATTATCAAAATACAAGTTCATTTGCAGCTCCAGGTACTTCACAAGCTAGAAATAATGCATTTAAAGCTTATCTTTGTGTTGTATGCAATGGGAATCATAGAATATATAATTGTCCAGATTTTAAGTCTAAATCTATTGCAGAAAGAATCTCTTATGTTTCTAAATACAAGTTGTGCAAGAACTGTTTGCGACAGGGTCATCCAATGTCTGAGTGCCTCCTGGGCTCGTGTAGAAGATGCAACCAAAGGCATAATTCTCTTCTTCATGATCCTAGTGTGTCTGCTCACTGTACCACTAGTACCACTGATAATAATAACACTGAGACTGTCGCTGCGTTCTCACAACAAAAGAATGAGTACGTTCTTTTGTCTACTGCAATTGTAGAAGTTTATAACCCACTAAATAACAAATCAGAGAAAAGGTTCGGGCTTTGCTGGATAGCGGCAGCCAATCCTCTTTCATCACCAAATCACTGCAACAAAGATTGGGCTTAAAATGTAATTCAATAAATCCATTAAATATTGTTGGAATAGGTAACAATAATTGTGACAAAATAATAGAAAGTTGTAATACTCACATCAAATCCATTCAAGGCACTTACCAAGAGAAGTTGTCTTGCTACATTCTTCATCAGCTAACCGGTGACATTCCGAAGGTCTCCGTCGATATACATAACCTCAAAATTCCAAAAGGTATCGTATTAGCCGATCCCAAGTTCAATTCACCTGCTCCCGTTGATATGCTCATCGGAGCAGACGTCTTCTGGGATATCCTAGTTGGCGAGCAGCGCCCTCTAGGTCCCAACAATCCAAAACTACAAAATTCAAAATTGGGTTGGATCATAGCTGGCCCAATCAATTCATACAAAAACATGCAAAATATTCAATGCAATCATGCAACCATTTCAAATAATGAATTGCACAATATGCTCAATAAATTCTGGGAACTGGAGAGTCTACCCCAAAGAAAGATTCTCAGTCCCAACGAAATTACTTGTGAAAATCATTTTCAAAATAACACAGTTCGTTTGAGTAGCGGCAGGTTCTGCGTCAGATTACCACTAAAGGAATCACCAGACTGTCTCGGTGACTCTTACAATCAAGCTAAACAACGTTTTCTAAATCTAGAAAAAAGATTTAGGAAAAATCCGACACTAAAGTCACAATACGTACAATTCATACGTGAATATTCAGAATTGGGTCATCTTTCAGAATCACCTATTTCAATTCCAAAGCCTTCATATTTTCTAGGTCATCATGCTGTCTTTAAAAATGACAGCGAGTCCACTAAAATCAGAGTGGTCTTCGACGGCTCCGCTCCCACTGCCTCTGGATACTCCCTAAATGATATTCTCATTGTAGGACCTAATTTACAAAATTCCCTTTTCTCTATTTTAGTGAGAGCTCGTCAATACAAGTACCTTCTCACTGGTGACATAGCCAAAATGTACAGACAAATTGCTGTGTCCCAGGAGGATTGTAACCTTCAATTGATATTATGGAGAGAGGACGAGTCGCATCCTATCCGAACTCTTCGACTAGGTACTGTTACTTACGGTACTGCGAGTGCCAGCTACCTTAGTACGAAATGTCTGTGGCAGGTCGGTGAAGAGTGCAATGATGAATTAATAAAAACAATAATTCAGAACGATTTTCTGGTTGATGACGTCATAACAGGCTCAGATAGTGAGAGTCAATTGATATTCATTCAAAAGGCTTTAACAAATACACTAAGTTCAGCTTGTTTCCCTTTGAGAAAATTCAAAACTAACTTACCTGAATTATTTCATAATATCGTCGAAATTAATACAAAGGATAAACTTACCTTAAGTGAGTCCTCCAGCACTCTCGGCCTAGGCTGGGATCCTAAAGATGACACGTTCAATATACCTGTCAAAATAAATTCAACAAATTCAAATGACATAATTACAAAAAGATTCATAACTTCACAGTCTTTCAAAATCTTTGATCCACTTGGCTTAATAAGTCCATGCATAATTCAAACAAAAATACTCATCCAAAAGTTGTGGAGCAAAGGCATTGACTGGGATCAGCCTGTGCCTGATAATTTGGAAGAAGATTGGTATGCAATTTCTAAAAACTTACCTTTACTTGCAGATCTCCACATTTCACGTAGAGTTCTCTGTAATTCACCAAAGTTCATTGAGCTTCACTCATTCAGTGACGCTTCACAAGTCGCGTATGGGGCTTGTATCTACATGAGATCGCTGAATGAAAATAACGAGGTAACAGTGAGGTTGCTATGTTCAAAATCCAAGGTTGCACCTATAAAACCTACAACAATACCTCGCCTCGAGCTGTGTGCCGCGTTATTGGCAGCTAACTTATGCAAATCTGTTACTGATTCATTAAGGCTCACTCCTTCAAAATTTATACATTGGTGCGATTCTAATGTCGTACTATGCTGGATCAACAATGATCCCAGCAAACTAAAAACATTCGTAGCAAATAGAATTGCTGAAATCCTTGATCTTACTGACCGTAAATCATGGCGTTATGTTCCTACTGACGCAAATCCAGCGGATTTAATTTCACGTGGTGTAAATGCATGCCAGCTGCGTGACAATATCATGTGGTGGAAGGGTCCGTCTTATCTGTACAATGATGAGTCACAGTGGCCTATACTACAACAAAACAAACCTATTGAATTACCCGAAGTTAAAATTCATTACATTAATTTACCTGAGTCTACATTCGACTTTACCTACTTTTCCAATTTCACTAAAATGCAGCGAGTATTTGCATACATGTTAAGGTTTCTGCATAATGCTAAACAATTAAATAAACACAACAAATTATCTGGCTTTTTAACAGTCAGTGAATTAAATAATTCTTTTAATTTCATTTGTCGAGTCACACAAAAACAATCTTTTCCTTCTGAATACAAAATATTGCTTGCAAATAAAACATTGCCATCAAAATCCAAATTACTAAGTTTATCTCCATTTTTTGACCCCATCACGCAATTAATAAGGGTTGGGGGGAGATTAGACAATTCAGATTATTCTTTCAATAAAAAACACCCAGTACTTTTAGAGTCTTCTCACTATGTAACTAAACTTTATTTCATTCGCGAACACTTAAAGCATTTACATGCAGGTCCACAGCTACTGCTCGCAATTGTTAGAGAGTCTGTGTGGCCCGTCAATGGCAGGAAGCTTGCTAGGCGAGTTGTCAATCAATGCTTCACCTGTGTGCGTGTTCGTGGTCAAACTTTAAATCCTAAAATGGGTAATTTACCTGCAAATCGTATTTCAGTCGACTATCCATTTAAATCAGTTGGTGTCGATTATGCCGGCCCTTTTCTAATCCTAAATAGAAAGGGACGTGGTGCTAAATTATCAAAATGCTATTTATGTTTGTTCATTTGTTTACGTTTCAAATGCGTTCATTTAGAACCAGTCAGTGACTTGACTAAAGAATCTTTCATATTGACACTCCGTCGCTTTGTTGCACGACGCGGCCTACCAGCGGAGATTTGTTCCGACAATGGTCGAAATTTTGTCGCCGCTGCCAAAGAAATCAGTCATTTTCTAAAAATCAATTCTCAATCTCTCTCTGAGTTAGCATCTGGAGAAGGTATAAAATTTTCATTCATTCCAGCTTACAGCCCTCATTTCGGTGGAATCTGGGAGGCTGGCGTCAAGGCTGCTAAATATCACATAAAAAGAGTCATGGGAAATACTCATCTCACATTCGAAGAACTTTGCACTTTATTCGCACAAGTGGAGGCAGTATTAAATAGCCGTCCCTTGTGCCCAATGTCGTCATCCCCTGACGATCTCCTTTCCTTATCCCCAGGGCATTTCCTGATTGGCAGACCACTCAACGCTCTGCCAACTCCGGCACTCTACGGCTGCAAGGCTACTCAACTACAACGGTACGCCCGCCTCGAGCAAATAAGACGGGATTTCTGGAACCGATGGAGGCGAGAATACATTTGTGAACTGCAACTACGTACAAAGTGGAAATCCAACACCACGAAGCTAAATATCGGAGACCTTGTTCTCGTTCAAGAAGAGAACGTACCTCCTCTAAGCTGGCGTCTCGGGCGTGTATTGCGACTGTTCCGTGGACCAGACGGCATTCCGCGTGTGGCGGACATCAACACTTCAAGAGGCTGTGTGCGACGCTCTCTCGTCAGACTGTGTCCTCTTCCTACTGCAGAAGAAGTCAAGGTTGAAGACTAGGCCTTCAACGGGGGGAGGATATGTTGGCGCCTAAATATCCCAATACTCAAAATAAAAAATAAAAAAAAAAGAATTGCTGTGCGGTTGGCACTAGACAACACTAAAAATGTAACTGTCACTTTTTTCTCTCTCTTGGCCCTTTGCTTCCGTCCGACTCTGCACCTTGAAATGTTATCTTATAAAATTATACAGTTTAAATACCGAATCATAGTTTTTTGTTTGAAAAATTACATATCTTGAGCGTTAACAGATACTATTATATTATCAGCAGCAGTTAGCAAACAAAGAATAACAATATACGAGTATATCCATGGACATTAGATATTGTCTTGTTATGATATTAGATAAAAGCAGCACAGAACCGGTGGTGGTGGAAAACCAAGGAGAGACATGTTCAGCATTGGACCTCTTTCGGCTAAAATGATGATGATGAAATAGATACTATTTGTAAGCCGTGTTTAATCTATTAGAAATTATAATGATAAACCATAAATTTCAATAATACCATATGGAAACTCCAAAATAATGGTGGGGGATCCACACTCCGACACTTTAGACTTTTTTTATGGACTCATGGCAAACGAGCAGACGTATCACCTGATGGTAAGAGATTACCGCCGCCCATGGACACCCGCAACACCAGAGGCGTCACAAGTGCGTTGCCGGCCTTTGGAGATGGGGGAGGGGTTGGGGGTATGGGCTTCTGGTGTCCTCACTCACTCAGTGAAACTCAGCGCAGGTGCTATTTCACACCGATTTCAGTGTGGTATCACTCCGGTCGAGCCGACCCATTCATGCCGAAGCGTGGCTCTCCCACGCTAAGAATGACTCCACGAAACCCCTGATACTGGAGGGGTACAAAAGGTGAGAACACATTTGTATATTCATGGGTGACGGTGGTCACTTGCCATCTTCACTAACTGTCTGCTCGTGTGCCTCGTATTTATACTATTGCCTACTTAGAAAAGCTTTAACCATTATTTCCAGTTTAAACAACAAATACAACACGTTTGTTATTTCATGTACTCGCCATTATATTTATAATATCAATGGAAAGACTTCAGTATTATAAGCTTATTGCGTCAGCTGTTATCGAAACAGATAGGAACAAAGTCATACCATACAAGTTTAACACACTTCCAGTATTTCGAGAGCAATAGGACCTCAAACTTTAGACTTATGTCTTCCTTCTTAACAAGTGCGCTACCTACACTAATATATACGTAAGTCTCACTACGCAGGCCTTACCTGAAACAAAAATGTAGAATCATAGTGACATAAGTGATTAATTCGTCATTATCACCACCAATGACAGCTTCTAACATTCAGTTGCTAGACATAGACCTCTCCATATAAGGGAGGTGGGAGGTTAGGTATAGAGTTTTTTCCAGTATTCCTTCTCTATGAAGTACTATTGTCCTACATCGTTTGCTCTCTTAGATGCCCCTTACGATACCCACGATATGGGTACCCACAATAGGAGCGGTGACACATCAGATTCTTAGTCCTTCACTACACGGACTGAATAAACTCAACATACATAAATGACACACCCATTGAATACTATTAAATACTAAATGACTTTGCATATAGTGGCTCAAGTCGTGGCATGTCTTTAGGTTATAGAATTGAGATAAGACGTTCAAAGGTTCCTACGTATTCACGAATATTCGCTTGGATTCACTTCAATACCTGAAGCCTCAAAGGTTAAGATAAAATAGAGAATATTTTATTTCCAGAACTGGGTACTGAAGACATATATGTAATATTTAAATAAGTGATACTTAAAAATGAGAATTAAAAACGAACATTCGAAAAAAATGAACATTGAAGGTGTGTGAAATATTTTAACTCTCACATTTTGCAATATATATGTTCACGGAAATTGAAGCGTTCTTAATAGGTACTAAACACAAACTTTTAAATGTCTGACGCTTCGACCAAATAGTACTGGTGGTCATAGACATACGGGAGAAAAGGAAATTGCACTTATGGTATTCTGGAATTGTTTATAAATAATAGCGTTGACTGTGTGGCGACTTCCACATACAGCGCAACAACAACATAACATACTACAGTGCCATCTACCGAAGTTACACTGAACTGCGGAGTAAACTACAATACGGAGAAACTACCAATCCTGAATCGCGCAATAGAAGTTCTCGCGCTAATTAACATAATATATACAACATCTCAACATCAACCGTTAGGGCAGTTGGCCCGCCAGGCATGATCACCTCGCCTGTCGTAGGATCCTCCCTTTGTGTTGGTGGGACATGACACCCGTTCCTCCACAACTGGAATCGGTTGGCAGAAGTTGAATATTTGAATAAATTTTACAACAGTAAAACTGATATATCCCTTAAATAAAGTAGATATAAAGTATAAAAATTAAATTTATAAATGTAAATAATGATGATGTTGTATGTTAACATGCAACATTTAGAATTTTAATCCCAATTAAGGCATAGGTGACAAGTATTTTGATATCAACTGCGCCGTCTAGTAATTAAATGGAAAAAATACAGTAGAAAAGAAGGAAGGTAGGTGAGAAGGAAAGATAATTACTATAATATGAAAGGTATATTGTTTCTATCATATTTTTTTTCTTTTTAAATCAAATTTTTTTACAGTAATAAAGGGTTATTTTATTTATTTTTTAAACAATAGATAAAGGTAGTCAGACCTGCTTACTGCCAGGCAAGTCCGAGATTTCACCTTTTTATGCAAAAACAAGCAGCGCCCCGCGGCGTTACCCTCCCAATCCACATTAACATTATATTTTTCGGAATGTAAATATGTTAATCTTGGGTGTCAACTACCTTCACATTTGCAATTGTTATTAAAAATTGTCCAGCTATTTAAGCGTAAAGAAACAAAAAAGATCTAGAACTTAACACACATTTACAAACTTTCGCCTTTTTAACCCCCGACACAAAAAGAGTTGTGCTATAAGTTTGACGTGTCTGTCTGTCTGTTTGTCTGTCTGTCTGTGGCACCGTAGCTCGCGAACGGATGAAGCGATTTCAATTAATTTTTTTTTATGATAGGTGAGTTACGTGGGAGTGTTCTTAGACATGTTTCATGAAAATCGGTTGAGTCGTTTAAAAGTTATGGGGCTGAAAGTGGGGAAGAATAACCGAATGTCTGCAAACGTGCCAGTATAATCGTTAAATGACAATTATGTAATTGATAACTTCGACTTGATGCTGCATAGGGGGTATTTTAAATTTATAGTTATATAATATCAGTATGATTTTTAAACATCACCGGCATACTTCCTTTTCCAAAACCTTTGTACAAATTAGTTATTTCATGTCTGTAGCAAATGATAACTCGGAAGGATTTTAAATAGCATGATCCCCAATGAAGGTTTTTCTAAAATATCCTTCTTGTTCAAAATATGAGTCAAAATAAACTTATAATCATAAAATTATTAAATAACTTTTAGAAAAACCCAGACAGTTTAATTACTCTAATCCACGCATTAACAATGTGTCTAGAAATTTCATTCAATTTTGTAAACTAAACCAGTTATTTACAATTAATGAGTGTATTAGTCCATTGCCTTTTCAATGTTTTGCCCATAAATCTTTGAAATTAGTTGCATCGTAAATTATTTTAGAACATTGCATTTGAAAGCTTTTGCGACTTAGAGATAAGTAACTTATTGTTAGAATATTAATCTGTTCATAATTTGATAAAATTATGCTAGCAAAATATTTTCAGAGCTAAGATCATTAAGGTTTCATTTCTTTTATTTGCTCGACATGTTTTTAAATAGTTCTATAATTTATTTCTGTCTATAAAAACGATAACGACAAACACTGAATTCAACCCTTACGAAGCAATATCACATTTTGCATGGTGAATAGCCAGAATTTCAGACATGAAAGAGATAACGTTCATATCTGTAATCTCTGAAACACGAATACTCATATTCGTAGCATGGTGCTTCATCACTAAATAAATGTTTATTAAAGTTTCTGCCAAAACTTTTATTGACTCAGACAACACTAAACATTTTAATGTGAATTTCATTAGACTACCTATTTAGGGGGCAAACAAGCAGATGGGTCGCCTGTTGGTAAGTGACTACCACCGCTCAAAACATTAGCACCTAGTCATGGTATGACAATATACTTCGCCAGGTATGGCATTCCGGGACACAGTGACTAGACAGAGAAACCGACTTGACGTCATAATCGCTATCGCTGGTTCTGGTTGGTTCATTTCGTGTTATGTTGCTATAAAGTGGTAACTGGATAGTGACGTCACACCGTGTCGCTCTTGGAATGCGAGACCTTGTTTTCTTAGACCAAGCCCTTAGCAAAGTTGTATATAAACGTTATTAGAAAACTAACAAATACATTTGAATGACGTCATCTTAGCACTAAGTAACGTGGTCAAAACAAAATTTCAGCCAATCATTCAAAAGAATAGCAGCGTTAGTGATTGTTGAAAGAGAATCGACGCGAAATACTTGCATCTTATGTAAGGCTAATCAAGAGCCACGAGACGTATGCTGAAAGTGTTCAGTGACAAAACCACGCATAAGCATTTCACGAACTAATCCCAATAGTATAGAATACTGTTCTGAAAAAAATCAAGCCTCAACATTTTAAATTTTTGATAAAATTCCAACGGGTATATTTTGTTTGTGTCTGTCTCTGTTTAAACTATTATCAAACAAATTGAAAAGCTGTTCATAATTAAGTAAACTTCAAGAGGAAAATTCATTGTTTGTAAAACAATATTTTATGTTTAAAGTAAAGTATACCTATCTGTATGTGCTAAATTTTCCAAAATAGAGCGAAATTTTATCTACAGGTCTACCTACATATCTATACAAATAAATAAGATCGGAGTGTATATTTGTAATATTAAAATTACCGCTTTTTACTAAATGCATATGTATGTATACACGGTAGGCACATATTATTACATATACCAAAATAACATTTTTACAATTTTTGTTTGTCTGTCTGTTTGTTCCGGCTAATCTCTGTACGAGTGGATCGATTTTGTTTGGACTTTCACTGGCAGATAGTTGATGAATAAGGAGTAACTTAGGCTACCTTTCCTAGACCACGTTTTCCTGCGGTTGTAAAGGTACAACAATAACCGCGGTTAACGCCGCGGGCCTCAGCTAGTTTCTAATAAACAGACAGTATAGAAATATCAATGTTTCACAAAACACCAACAATAAACAAAGGTTGTCCATTCTCTAACCGTAAATAACCCCATGCACATGAAAATTGACATCTTTATAATCACAGTAACGCCATATTAATAACGGTAGCTTCAATGGCGTGCGCTGGGCTCCCACAGGATTGCATTGTTCGCATAACCAGAACATTCTGCAGCATGCATTGTATAGATATTTAGTGGGGTACAGATAATCACGTTATTAATTGTTTCAGAGAAGCTAATGGAAGTTCAGTTAAAATTATTTCATTAATAGCCAATTTAAAAGTGTCTTTCTTGTCTTATTACTTGTAGTTAGTTTAGAAAACGTTTGGGGTTCGGCATCCTAGTCGCTCAGTGAAAACCAATAAAAAAATAGCTCTAGGTCTGCTGTGCTCTCAGCAGTCTTAGAGGGGAAGGCGAAATCCGATAACTGTTGGCTCCTAACTTGTAAATGTCCCTGGACGTCGGAGACAGCTACTTATCATCAAGTGACTAGTATGTTCCTTTGCTCCATACTCCATTAAAAATCACTTATAAATAATAATCTGTTAAGTAAGACATAATTTATTGTACAACTTTACTCTGTCAATGTGTATATCTCAGAATTTGTTGAAAACCACCAGCTTGTTGAACAGTTACCAAAGAGGTTTATATAAAAAGGATACTCCGGGGAGCTTATGAGTGCACTCCGTAGTTTACACAAAGCGGATGTCCGGAGGCGGGACAAGTTTTAGAACGTGTCTCGAAGGTAAGTTCGATACCGATCGTCACCTTCTGCGATTACTTTGGAACAACAGTCTTGGCTGCAGCTTGGAAAATAGATGTAGCTACTATTACTGTACTGTGAAGCAATTGTGTACGTGAATTTAGTAAAAATAAGATAGGAGTTTTACGTTTATCCATTTAGATACTTATATCTATCAAAATTAGTTTGGGATCGGTGCTATGTGTGCTGTGTAGCTTCTTCCAATCTCTTTTCTCACTCGTCAAATTACTGAGTTACTACGTAGTCTTTTTGGCCATATCCTTTCTCAAAAATTTCTTCAGCCCATTGTTAAACTGCTTTGACTATTTATTTTTATGATTGGTTGCATAACGCTAATTCTCTTTGGGAATATTATAAACGTTCTTAGATACATATATTTAAAGCGAAAAACTATTTGCGAGAGCAATTTGCAATATAATTACGCACTGTTAAAAGAATAATAAATTAAAATTAATTTCCTAAATATGTGTTTAACTAACTATCTGAAATAAAAATCATAACACAGCATTTTTTAAATAAAATTAGTATGAAATTGAGAAGCATAAGCTCGGTTTCAACAAAAATGTACACAAAAGGTTTGCCCAAAACTGCATAAAATAAACTGTAAGAGAAAAATACAGATATGCAAAATTGTACAAGTACATATTTACATAATCCGGGACAAGAAGCCGACCGTCGACGTGTGCCCCTTGTAAATAGAATAAAACCCAGTTATCCTGGGGCTAAATTGTAGATGGATACTGCTGAAATGAGGCCGAGGTGGTGACAAGCAAGGTCGTTATAAATTTGGTTTCGGCCTAAAGAGGTTTATGTTTATTAGAATTGTTTGCAATTATATACGATTCATAATGAATGATAATGAATATAATTTAAGCGTACAAAGTTCTAGCTTTGTCTAAACATAGAGATGATTGGTTGATAAGAGCTGTTTAAATTTTTCATAAGATATCTACGAGTTAATTGGTTATACATATTAATTTCCATTTATTATGGGGTTCGTTCACGTCTATACTATACTTGTAGTTTCGTCATGTCCGTCCGTCCATCCTCAGCTTAACTTCCAAACGGCTGGTGCTAGAAAGATGAAACTTTGCGTGTATATGTACATATATTTAACACGTCGTGAAAGTGCTAAAATAATATTTTTTGGTGTACTTTCCCTACAGGTAAAGGAGGGTTGTTATTTTCTTGCATCTACCACATAGTGTGTTTAAGCATTAAATGTGTGGTTTTCTGAAAACATTTAGAGGTTACTGAGACCATTTTTTTATTAGGTATTTGTTTGCGCGATATTTAACTTTAAAGCTAATTTTTTCGTTACAACCGGGCGTCTCTCTCCAAAAGCTAAACGACTGCCGCGATAAATCTAAAAACAGCCCTAGTGATAGTTCATGTTATCGTCTTTGAAAGAAAATTATAACAGTAACACATAACTTTGTTAATTCAGGAGTTATAAAGCCCAAACTTGTCAAATGCGCGTACTTGGAAAACTACGTACAAAAATAACGAATTAATAAGTAAACATGTAAAATACTAAAAAAAATAATCATCAATCAAATGGGTAGCTACGGAACCCTATTCTATATGTGACCTGGTACTTGGCAAGTTTTTTATTTATTAATACCCGTAATTGATCAAAAAGAAATAATTTACAGTTTAAAGAAACTGTAAATGCTGCCAATGATTTCAAATTAACATGTTAACGTTTTATAAAAAAGTCTTACACAGACACACTTGAAGCAGATGAACAAGAAATGATCGAAGGGATTTTATGCTAAATAATCTATAAAAGCAGTTAAAGTCCTGCAACGCAATGAATTATGAACTATAAAAAAAAAACAACTTACTAGAAATTTACCTAATATTACTTTTTAATGTGAATCGGTTTCGGCATAACCGGCGTCCTCTAGAAATCTAGTCACCACTAGGCGGTGCTCCGTCACTAAAGAATTTTTTGTTGCGAATATTCTTCCATATTGTTGTCACGCGCACTCCTCATATTATAATGTTTAAAATTCCGTTCTAACAAAGACATGATCTTTTACATTAAATATAAAATTGTGTATCTGACAACGAAAGAAAAACATATTAGCATTTGTTTAACATAATATCGTGTTGCAGTGGTTACGTTTCTTGCAGCTGTCACTTTTTGTGACGTTGAAATTTATTGCAGCAAATTTCTATTTTTCGTAGCATTCCAATAAATTGGTATATTACTGTGTTTTATTGTTTACTAGTGGTTGCACGCGGCTCCGCCGTTATCGCTGTCGATATATGTCGGTTATCGCGGTAAATAGTAGCCTATGTGTTATTCTGATGTATAAGCTATATTACTGTAAAGTTTCATCCAAATCCGTTCAGTAGTTTTTGCGTGAAAGAGTAACAAACATCCATCCATCCATACTTACAAACTTTCGCGTTTATAATATTAGTTGTTTATATAGTGTGAGTAGTATTTTTTTTTTTTAAAGACAACTCAACAAGTAATGAATATAGATCTCATTAAAAAAAATACCAAATATTTCTAATGGGTAGAATTTATAACGATAATGATATATCTCATTCAATCATCGTACTAATTTTGTGCCATTCATAAAACCAATGACGAAATCATGCGAGAGTTTATTTGTGATACTTTTGTTGGTTTTCATCACGACAGTTAAAATTACTAAGGTTCAAGATACCAGTGCAATCTCTTTACCCAGATGAACATAAGTGGTATAAGTTATATATTTAAAAACAAAATTATAAAAAATATAAGAATAAAAGGATTTGTTCATTTTCATTCATAGATTCAGTTCATGGTCACACATTGCAAATTGTCTGTACAGTAAATCACACAAGTAGTTTTACATGTTCTGAACAAAAAGCTACCGAGTTTGGACGCCCATGCGCTGCCAACGAATTCAATCCCCGCTAAAATTCAATAATATTGCCAATCGGGGGTACACAACAGCCTCCATTGTGTTTTAGGAGCGTAGTTTTTGTTGAACGCCAATGGCTCCAAGCTATAGAATTTTTATTTTGTATGAATATTTACAGAGACTTCATACTATTGAAAATGGGTTTGAGTTTATTACGATATCATGAATAGCATCTGAATTAGAGCACAGTAATAATTGGACTTGGTAAAAATCTGTTAGATGTACGTTTTCTTTTATGTTATACATAAGGGGCAAACTTAAACCAGAATGTATGTCATTACCGCGTCCATTGACACCAGTAGCTCAACTTAACACCGGCTTTCCGTGTATTGTTAATATTCTCCATTGCGTTCACATTAGAAAAGTCCTCATCCTTATCTTATACATTTAAACGAGCAATTCTTGTATATATATATTTATATATAATCTGAATCTCGGAAACGGCTCCAACGATTTTCATAATATTTTGTATGCAGGGAGTTTCGGGGGCGATAAATCGAACTAGCTAGGATTTTTTTCATTTTTAGAACATTTCGTTTTATTCGTGTTTTTAACAATCAAATAAATAAAATCAATGTACATCTAGCGCCACCTATCGCAACTCGAGCGAACTACATTAAACTATACTGGAATAAGGTGCAGAATAAACAGTATCAGAAATTACAACAATAACCTTATTTCTTGAGTAGCTGTAAAAAGTAATTTCAGTTTCAAATAACGAATTTGAATTTTAAGTAACAAAAACAGAAATATTACAAATTAGACTGCATGACGGAAAAAATATGTACAACTTAGGGTAGATAACAAAATCCTTGTGCATATGGAAGTAGATAGCTTTTGCACTAATACAAAAATCTATAGGTTCCTTTAATGATGTAGAGAGCAAACAATCTGATATGTCTCATGATAGCGACAACTGCCCATAGACACCTGAAGTGCAAGACCACAAGGGCTTCTTCGTTTGATGTAGGATTACGCTCTTATGTTCAAGATTTAGAAGATGTATCTGTCCGCAAATACCTTACGGGAGTGTTTGTTCCGTTCATTGGTTATGTGATATACAAAGATTTGTGTCAGGTGTGCAAAGTGATAAGAATGACACTTGTATGACATTCAAAAAAGAAGAATTAATATTCATTTCTTCCTCTCTCTTCTACAGCTAGGAATAATTTACCCGAAAAGTACTTTCAAATAATTACTGTAGCTTGCCACTTAAAAATGTTTGTACCAACTCTTTCAATGTAAGCAACGCAATATCAGCGTTAAGTTTCATTCTTGTGTCTCTTTTAAGATTTTCTCCTAGCTAGAACCTTACTATCTGTACAGTACCTGAATGTCTTTAAACATACTCTCATTTTTCATTGTTTAATTTTAAATAATAGACTTTTGTAATCCCTCGCCGTGTATCATCCCTAAGAGTTGTTTGCCTATTAGTCAGTTTTTTATCTACTTATACAAATATTTTCTTCTATATCCAGATTCGCCCAATATTAAATGCTATGAAATATATTTAGCTTTAATTCCGCGAGACAAATATCCAGGTCTGAAAGCAGGACACAAATCCCACCGTCATGCATACTCACATGCACATATGGGTATCATGCATATGCACACATACAAAACAAGTGAGAAATAATTAGTGAAGGGGCGAAACACGTGTCGAGTATAGGTTTGGTTGCATGGCATGCTAATTATTTCTCACTTGTTTTGTATGTGTGCATAATATGCATAATGCCCATATGTGCATGTGAGTATGCATGACGGTGGGATTTGTGTCCTGCTTTCAGACCTGGATATTTGTCTCGCGGAATTAAAGCTAAATATATTTCATAGCATTTAATGTCATGAATTTCCGCAAAGTAACACCTGATTTCCATAACTTATCGCCCAATATCTTAACAACAATAATTAACTGATCACATACGCGGTTTCGACACTTGCCGGCCCAAACTCGCGGTATTATTTTTCGGCGATTACTTGCTTTCTAGCGGTCCGTGGAATGAAACAGACGTCAAAACAGTAGATGCGAATAAGTATCCTGCATGCATTCCACGAAATCTAAATTAACTACATTTGTCACATACACGGTTTGATCCAAAGCTAGTTACGCGAATTGGCACTATCCCCGACGATATGTAGATTAAATAAATATATTTAATGTATGCAAACAAGTTGTTATTACAATCTTGTTTGATTACGTAATACATAGTAGTAAATGAAGTATGAACATAGTTTCATAAATATGTAAGTACCTATCGCATTTTGAGTGTGACGTTATTTCAAAACTAATTATGTATTTACCGCTTCTATCGTATACTGTACTTGATTGATACTCGCGTAGACTTAGAGACGATTAGACCGATCAAGCCAACCAACTTTTAATTCTTACAAAAAAAATGTTTTAACCTTGGAAATATCGTTATGTATTTTGCCCTGGAATCGAAAAAAAAAATTTCAAGTGAAAACTTCTTAATGCGCGTTAAGCATTTTTGGGGTGAACAAAGATCATGGAACTCGCGTTATCGTCTCCGAACGCTTTTCATGAGCCATATTCTTTACTTCTTTTTATCGCGCATTTTATTTGAAGAGCAAAGAGATTCATTTCACGTGATCTTAATCAATATTTGTTTATAGTTTTCACTTATGTCGGCAGTCCTTATAACTGCTTTGTGATTATTTTTAAAGATACTGCATTCACCGCTCACTTCTTTGCTTATTTTCATAAACTAAAACATTAATAAATATAATATTTTACTTCTTTGCCTTTTTTTATTTTAAAACTCACATTACTGCTTATTACTTTAAAGAAATTGCACTCGCAAAATTTAAAATACTCGTAGTTATGTTCTAGTGATTTGGGAAAAAAAAACGTCAGATCAGCACTATTTGATATGTTAATTAATAGTAAAATAAAAAAATCGTAGAGATTTTTGTATTCAAATAAGTATTTATTGTCTCTATTTATTGACACATTACGACTTTGAGGAGCGGCCCAGTTACAGAAATGTCATTCATCGTTCCATTTCAGTAATAATATTACTGCGATGAGGTTGTTGATGGTGCTGTTTTAGGTTAAAGTTTATACTTTATCGCGGCTTCTATCTGATTCACGACATCTAAAAGAAAAAAATACTCTAGTACGTGAACGAAGTAAACTGCAATAGGTTGATACCGAAGTAAATGATACGCTGTTTCTGATATGCTGTCATGGACTTTTTAGATTTTTTAATAGATAACAATTCTTTCATACATTGTTTTTGTGAAACTTTAACGGTTTAATTAAAGCTCTCAAAACGAATTATTATCCCCTGTTTTAGCAAAATATTTCTTTGATACTCAGGTCCTTTTCGTCGTAGTGTGATGATATTTAGCCATATAGCCTTCCTCGATAATTGGATTACCTAACAGTGAAAGAATTTTTAAATCGTCTTACTGACTGACTGAATACTACCTGATATTAGTGCATTCAACCAACCAAACAAACTCTTCAACCTTATTATATTAGTATAGATAAAGTACATGAATTGCTTTTGATGTTATGAACACCGATGTAGCAAGAATGCGTTAGTTCTTCTCTATACTTTTAATATTCTATGACGTTGGGGCGTAATTAAGCGACGGGATTAGTTCGCGCGAGATTAATCTAACGATTTTAGATAGTAAATCACTTAGTATGATTGAGACGAGTTGATTAATATTGAACTTGTGTCTCGCGATACATACATTACACACAATTTGTATTTGTATGTACAACACTATGATAAAATTAAGATAAACATGGGTAGTTAGTTCGACTTGTTTAATATTCAATGTATTTTTTTTCCACAAATAACAATATCATTAATATTAGATATCTGTAATAAATAAGTATGTTTATAGTATAAGTATAAGTGTAAATGTTTAATTAATGTACTTCTGTCTTTCTTTTTCTATTTACCTTTCATTACGTTATAATAAATATAGTGTTCTTTGCTGATTCTTGATATAAATTTTTAATTGCATATCAATTGACTTAAAGGCATTGAATTACATTTCAGTGTAACGCGTGTATGACTATCATAATAATCTGAATCTAAAAATCAGCTGGACAGGAGGCAACAAACTCTTTATAGGCATTTTGTACTGCCTCTCGGGAATTGAATTTTTTACCCACTAAAAAGTTGTCTAAATTTTGGAAAAAGTAATAGTCGGTAGGTGCAAGGTCTGGTGAGTATGGCGGATGAAGGAGAGCTTCCAACCCCAGCTCTTGCAGCTTGGAGACTGTCTGTTGCGCAGTATGGGGTCGCGCGTTGTCGTGAAGCAGCTGCAAAAGCTGGGGTTGGAAGCTCTCCCTCATCCGCAATACTCACCAGACCTTGCACCTACCGACTATTACTTTTTCCAAAATTTAGACAACTTTTTAGTGGGTAAAAAATTCAATTCCCGAGAGGCAGTACAAAATGCCTTTGAAGAGTTTGTTGCCTCCTGTCCAGCTGATTTTTACAAGAGGGGCATCAATAAACTGCCAATGCGTTGGCAAAGATGTGTCGATTGCATGGGTGATTACTTCGAATAACAGAAATAAAAAAGTTTGAAAAAATAAGTACTTTCACTTATTGCATATAAAACGGCAATTTCATAGGTAAAGATAACTATATATTTTCTTTATATTAATTTAATTTATGATTTGTTTTTATTTAAATATTCTCGGACATTTAACACACAACGCTATCTAGTCCCAAACTAAGCAGAGCTTGTGTTATGGGTACTAGGCAACTGATATAAATACATATTTATACTTTTTTTTGCACATACATAGATATTATAGATAGAAAACACCCAAAATCTGAAACAAATATTTGCAGATCATACAAATATTTGGTCCGACCCGGGAATCGAACCCGACACCTCAAGCACAGCAGTCGCGAACGCTACCACTGCGCTAACGATGCATTTATTTGTATATAATAAAATTATATAGGTAAATAAATAATTTGAGCGTGCAACTTTAGGAATTGGTAAATTTTGTACTATAATGCGCAAATACTTGTATAAGGTGTAGCAACAGAACACTAAATAAAGGCTTAGTTGAATTGTGTCTGCTAGCTTCCTCATCTGTTGCAGAGTGTGGCGACATCCACATACACGCCAACAGAAATATACTACAGCGCCATCTACCGAAGTTACACTGAACTACGGAGTAACGAAGGAAACTAAGAAACTACCAATCCTGAATCGCGCAGTGAAAGTTCGCGCGCCAATTACAATACATACAACATCCCAACATCAATCGTTGGGCAGTTGGCCCGCCAGGCATGATCACCTCGCCTGGTCGGAGGATCCTCCCTTTGTGTTGGTGGGACATGACACACCTGTCCCCCACACAGAGTAATATGTGACTATGTCTATAGTAGTTGATTACATTCAAAATAATATTAACCAATAACTTTTTAAATATTGCAATTCTTCGAAAATTTCCCTTTTCTATTTATTTAAAGGAAAAATGATTACTGATTAAGTATCTGCTAAGAAATATTAATCGTACTAAAACTATTTGCCGCTAAGTAACCAGAAACTTGAGATTATATCGTGGGTTAATTACATGTAAACATACTCAGCAGGCTCAAACACACGCTGTAAGGTGACTAAGCATGAGAAATAATTTAACTTCTGAGAGTGTGCGTAGTTATGAATTTTAAGGCAATCTCTTAAATATATAATAACGTACAAAGGTGTACAATCAAGGCACTCATATGTTACATACATTTTAAGCTCATTAATGTTATTGTTGATTGTCAATATTCTAAATTGACTATCAACAATAACGCTATTGACGAGTAGCTATTGATGAGTAAAAGTTTAATGAATTTATTCAGCTAATTAATCTCTTTTATATCTAACCAGCTGAGCCCCGGGGTGTTACAACAACAAAAATAACCGCGGGTAACGCCATGGGGCAAAGCTAGTCTTGAAGAAGTAGCTTCTAATATAATTAGAATCACATCTGTCAGTGAAAATCCCGTCAAAATCGGTACAGCCGTTCCAGAGATTAGTCAGAACAAACAGACAAAAAAAAATTTTTTTAAAGAATGTACCTTGAAATGAAAAAAAAAAAGAAAAGTAGCAGAGAAACAAACTCCATAATCTAACTTGAGACAATTTTCACGGTGCTGTTTATTTTGTATAAACTGTTCAATTTGTTTCTTTCTCAATAATATCCTCACACAAAAATTTGTCAGTAATGATACTTCAGGACCTTACGTTGTAGTTTTTAACCCCCGACCAAAAAGAGGGGTGTTATAAGTTTCACGTGTCTGTCTGTCTGTCTGTGGCACCGTAGCTCCCGAAGGGATGAAGCGATTTCAATTTAGTTTTTCTGTATGAAAGGTGAGTTACGTGCAAGTGTTCGTAGACATGTTTCATGAAAATCGGTTGAGCCGTTTAAAAGTTATGGGGGCGAAAGTGGGGAAGAGTAACCGAATCATCGAGTGGGGTCTCAAATGAAAGCGCATAACGTGTTTTTTACTTTCTAAAGGAAACTCATGTTATCATGTCGGGGGTTTTTTAAATTTTGAGAATTTATAGTTATAGTTAAAGGTATTCTATTTGTGTTACACATTAATCTAGTTATTATAATGCCACAATCTTATTTTTCATGAAAATAACAGTCTTATGCACACATTCAAATTAAAAATCAACCTACTTTGCGATTTGGGTAGTTGTTCAATAAGCGAAGATATATTATATATTATGTATGTAAATATTTACGAAAAATAGCTTTAATTTGACGTTTATAAGTGTCACTTGGTGTCTTGGATGAATAAATGATTTTCATCCAAGACAAACACCCGCAACACCAGAGGCGACACAAGTGCGTTAGTGGCCTTTGGGGGATGGAGGGAGGGGTTGGGATATGGGCCACCGGTATCCTCACTCACTCAGTGAAACACAGCGCAGGCACTGTTTCACACCAGTTTTCTGTGAGGCCGTGGTATCACTTCGGTCGAGCCGGTCCAACTAACTCTTATATGTAAACAAGTTTTTGCACTCGGCTCCTCCCGCTTGTACGTCAGTAGTTATAGCAGCAGAAAGTTGCCTATGTCCTTTCTCAAAAATCAAACTATCTCTATGCTAAATTGCATTGAAACCGATGCTATGATTTAGCCGTTAAAGTGCAACAGATAGAGCAGATAGAACCTTTGAATTTATAATATTAGTATAGATTGTATTAATTGTTATACAATACATTTTATGCCGCTATTAGTACTTTTTAAAATGTGATATTGGTGAAGACTAATATTACTACCCAACATGTCTATACAAAGTTGGCTAAATCAAAAGCTACACCACAGTGTGACATAAAGCGCTAGGTACATGTATACAGGGTGTAATAACGATAGTCGGTATCAAACGCCGTCGTTTTCCGATATTGATGAGTAGAGTGGAGCTACCGTCCACCGCGCTATAAATCACTGGCATTACCTGACGCCTATACCACGACACACGAGTGACAACTACGACTTTAATTGAATGTATGTTACATTGATGGTTTTGTATTAGATTATTGGTAATCATTGCGGTTGTAATGTGGATAAAGAAGGCACTATTTATTACTAACTTTTCGCTTGTCAATTAAATAAGAAATCTTGTTAATTTTTACAACACTGATAGAAATGTAAAGGTATTCCTTATTTATTTTCTTATTATCCATGTTTTTTAATTACCATGCATCAAATAGGGAGAAGATTTTCTAAAAAGTGGAATGTAAACTGAAGTATTTCACGACGACTAAATTTTATTGAACAAACCGAGCAATGTATAGCACCTAAAGCGATACCCCTGACACTAGTTATCGCAGGTGAATGAGCAGTATTGGTGGAACGCATCAAGCGGAACAGCGTGTGATATATGCCGTAGATATGCAAGCGTTTAAATTTAATGTGTAATGCGCTTAACGTACCTACATAAATCTACATAAGTTTAATATAAATATGCAAGGTTATACTGAAATTTTGAGATACATTTTTATCGTGTGAGAACCATGCTTGGACATTGAGTGCCAGTCTCGACTTGTCCATCAGAAAATTGGTTTTGTTCACTGTGTGAGTCAAGATTCTCCCCCGCCCTCTAATTCTGGGGGTAGAGACTCAGGGTAGGTACTTGTAAGATTCAAGTACCAGGTTTCCCTGGGCGGCTATAGTTACAGTTTCAGGTGACTCGTTATAATTGCCCCACTACATTTTAAATGTGTGTTTTTTTTTTTAATTAGGACTAACAAAGTGAATATGGTGAGTTAACAGGGTAAATGATTATGCGAGTCTTGGATTGGTAACGAGACTAGGACGTTAGTATCAAAGAAGTCACCCTGACAGGGCCATTAAAGATTTATAGCAGTAAGTTGTTTTCCAAAATAATATTTTATTTTTGCTTGGAGTTAAATTTAATTTTAATTAACGAAACTTAAATTGCGTCTAATTTTTGTTTGATGTTTCTTATTTTAGACGTAGTTATATTTTGAAGGCATACAAGTACATAGCTATATGAATATAAATAGAGTTTCTAAGTAAAAGTAAAACTTTAACAATTTTCTACATTTTACAGCATTTATTTAATTCAGGTGGTTAATGCTACTACTTTTTTTTCCAGAGCCACGCTTCGGCAAGAATAGGTCTTGATCGGAGAAAACCGTTGTGAAACAGTGCTTGCGCTGTGTATCATCGAGTGAGTGAGGATACCGGAGGCCCATACACCAAACGCTCCCCCTATTTCCCCCCACCGCATCTCCTAAAAGCCGGCAACGCACTTATGATACTTCTAGTATTGCAGGTGTCCATGGGCGGCTGTAATCGCTTACCATCAGGCGATACGTCTGCTCGTTTGCTCCCTATTCCATAAAAAAAACATCCATTATTATATCAAAAGCTATACCGAGTGAGAATATTCCTCTTTATTCAAAGAAGGCAATAAATACATTTGCATTTATACATTGACTGTTGAAGAAAAGTAGCAGCTGCTCATTTTCCCGCACAGATTGTAAACGCTATGGCAGAAATAAAGGCAAGCAATTGACTATGACTAGTTTTATTTTAACTAAAGCAAATAAAAAACCCGTTTCATCTGTCTTTTCATTTCTTCAGTTTGTAGAGATTTAAAGACGTTTTACAACGAAAGCATTGTTGACAATAACTTAACAATAATCTCTAAGTGAAGTTTCTATTTTGTGAAAACGGCCACTTAATTGGTATCCTATGTAACAGGGGGTTTACTTTATTCTACCTCTTCTATCTAAACTTATAATAAAAGTGTAAATCTGTCCAATTCTGTACATTAAAGATATTTTGAAATTTTTTTTTGGAGGGCTATAATCGATACTGAAGCCAAAACTGTTTTTTTTTCATTTTTGTCTGTCTGTCTGTCTGTATCTTGGCCGCGCATCACGCCGAAACTGCTGAACGGATTCAAATGAAACTTAGCATGATTTGAGTTCATACTACAAGGTAGGACGTAGGATACTTTTTATCCCGAAATTGAGCACGGTTTCCTGGAGAGAGGGGATGAAAGTCAAAATATGTACTTAGTTGGAATTCAATAACACATAGTCCGATTTCATTAATTCTTTTTTGCTAGAAAGAAAAAAAATAAAAGATAACGGTAAAAGTGTTTTTTTTGTGTCCGCGACTGTACACTGCATGTGGGAAGTTGAGACAGATATGTAAATATGGCGGTACGAAGTTCGCCGGGTCAGCTAGTTATTTTATAAGTCTATACGGTAATAAGATACAGTTCAGTCCTTCTATGTTGTTTAATTTAAATCATGCATAATACCACTATGAAAAAACTGTAGAAATTATAATACCGTATACATTTTAAAACATCATATTCTTAAGTTAAATTTCAACTAATGTAAGTTTCTCTGAACGGTTAGACAAGAAAACACGATTCAAAAGTCGAAACTGTTCCTCACCGTGTGCTCTCTTGACTTTAACACAAAAACCGTCTAATTTCCTCTCACTGAACCCATAAATTCACAATGGAGAGAAGAAACACTAACGCGTTAAGGCTCCGACAACAAAGAGGCATTCAAAACGATCTTCGTCTTAGTTAAGAGGCCGACACTAGAAACGCGTTCGTCAATGCACACTCGAGTTATTGCTTTCGAAACGAGCGCTTTCCTCAACCCGTACTACAACACATCATTAAAACGAAATCACATCGAAATATTACCACATTTGATATCCATTACCGCTTTAGCTTTATCAAAAATTATACTTTGTAAGTGTAACAAGAAATGTATGACGTACATATTTGTGTTATCGTGGTAAATGAAGCATACAGTTTTCATCGATGCTCAGCTTTCGAGAGAGGTGCACAGTGTAAGTGCAGGGATGCATTATGCAGTATCCCAGTCAATGGAATTACTGCAGTAGGATGCTGGGAGCATCATCGTAAACTTTGTTGAATTTCGGTACTGTTTTGAAGATGGCTTAACCGTCTGCTAGCAACTTTCAAAGCAGGTTAACTCCTATTATAAAGTTAGTTCAGCATTGATCGCATCAACGAAAATACAGATCATTTGCACACATACACATTCAATTGCACATTGAGTACGGACAGATTGTGGTTTTGTCAGAAATTATTATGTAACTTACGAAGGTTAAGAGATATAACGTAAATTGCGCATAGAATTTCTGAAAGAGAGATTTTATATTAGCATAGTTAACCAAAAATAGTAAATTAATTAGATAGATTAGAATTAGTAAAATTAAATACTAAATATTGCATTCTGTCATGGGGGTCATAAAATGAAATAAAGTAACACTAACCGCTCTTAGCATTAGTTTTCCCAGAGAAAATCTTTAAATTTTTAATTATGACCCGCCAAAATGACTCTACTCTGCCTGATGGAAAGCATAAGCAAAATCCAAGAGTGGTGGCCACCATACTCATTGCGAATGCAGACAATGCAGCATGGCGACCAACACCATGGCGGCCTAGTGATGCTTCTGCATCTTTTAGTCCAGTCAACAAGTATGGAACTTGTTGACTTGGAATTTTGAGGAAACAAACTCTAAACAAGAAAACAACATTTCAACAAAAATATAAACGATCATTCAGACTGTAATTTATAAATATTAAAATATTTATTCATTACAGTATGAAGGATCGCTAATAGTACCTCTAATTATCATAAAATTAATCATAATGAATATACAACTAGCATAAAAATCGAATAAACTTCTTAAAAGGGAACAAGTAATAAAATGAATTAAATTTGACTCTAAATGCAAATCAACGAATCGCATTACCGAGAATTCATTAAGAGGCTTACAATTATCAGCAATATTCAATTGATTTAAGCTAAGCTATTAGCCGAGGGCTTCGCGAGAATTGGCCCAATTATGTGTCATAATTGCACGTTGACCTTCTGGATCCCATACATTATTTAGCTTTTATCATAATTTATGGCGATAGCCGTTGTAACTGAAAATAATACATTCATTGGTTGGTTAAAAGTGTTTCACAGCTATGTTTATTTAAGCAGATAATTAGTTAGTAACCTATACATTATATAAATTAGATTACCGTTGTTACCGTTTTGATAAAATGCCTTGAGTAAGAAGTCTTCAGTAGTTAGTAGTAGTCAAAAAGACGAATGTATATTATAGACTGCCTCGGTGGCGCAGTGGTAGCATATGCGACTGCTGTGCTTGAGGTCTCGGGTTCGATTCCCGGGTCGGATCAAGTGTATGTATGATCTGCAAATATTTGTTTCGGTGTTTGGGTGTTATCTATGTATAATATGTATGTATTTACAAAAAAAAAGTATATATTATGTATTTATATCAGTTGTCTAGTACCCATAAAACAAGCTCTGCTTAGCTTGGAACTTGATGGCGTTGTGTGTAAGATGTACGATATATTTATTTATTATATAATAGATTATTTTAGTTTCATTTCCACAATTGGACCTTGCATTTCAGAAATTGCTTACAGAATAAAATTGTCTTTAATATATACATATATTTGCTTCATAGTTACTCTAGATATACCATTATAGTTACTGTTCGTTGCACGCTATAAATAAGAGTCATATAGTTGAAATTAAAAACAGGTAGAATATCTAATGCCTTTTAACGAGCAATTCTTGTATATATAATCCAAATCTCGTAAACGGCTCTAACGATTTTCATAAAATTTACTATTTAGAGGGTTTCGGAGTTTTAAATCAATCTAGCTAGGATTCATTTTTAGAAAATTTACCAAAAAAACCGAGCGAAGCTTGGTCGTCCAGGTACTTTTACTTAAGTTATAATAATATTAATAAAAAATTTTTTTGAAACCAAGAAATAACAAAACACATATCAGAATATGGTTGATAATGGCTGCTGTAGTTAAAAACTGTGTCAGCCACTAACTTTCATAGTCTGTGATCTATCATAAGTAACCTTTATATGGATTCTACCGATATGTATTTATCTATACTAATATTATAAACGCGAAAGTTTATAAGTACGGATGGATTGATGAATGGATGGATGGATGAATGTTTGTTACTCTTTCACGCAAAAACTACTGAACGCATTTGGATGAAACTTTACAGTAATAATAATAATAACACATAGGCTAATAACACATAGGCTTTACATCATAATAACACATAGCCTACTATTTACTGCGATAACCGACATATAAGTGGGCGGAGCCGCGGGCAACTACTAGTGCAAAATATATTTGAATATAAAATTCACACTACAGAATCTAACCTGCAACCAGAAATCGTACATGCTATTCCAGTTATAATTAATTTCTGTTGCGTCCGCGCTGCACGCCGAACGATGTGAAATCGCTCGGCTACGGACAGAATTTTGATTGCCACCAACTACTACGGTACGCGGCTCGTGGGCCTTCCATGAGCTATTTCATGCATGCCATTGTATGAATAATATTAGTTGTTAACTTCCTTGCGATGGCACTTTGTCTTAGTGACTTGCAATGAAATTCATAACATTTAAAAAAAAAAATACTATTGCCTGACGATATATTATTTATAATGTATATACTCTTCAATTGTCAATTATATTAATAATAACTTCTTAAAATTCAGCAATATTGCAATAACTTATGTTTTAATTATATGATCTAAATCTACTGTATTACATTACAGGTATTACTATTGACGCTAAGTTACAATGGGGTCCCCAAATAGAAAAACTATCCGGTAGACTAAGCTCAGCGGCTTTTGCTGTAAAAAAGATTCGACATTTAACTGATGTTGATACAGTTAGAATAGTTAATTTACTTCAGTTACTTTCATAGCATAATGCGTTACGGTATCCTACTCTGGGGTAACTGTGCAGATATTAATTCCATATTTGTTTTACAAAAACACGCCGTACGAGCCATTTACGAGTATAAATTAGGCCCTCGAGTTTCTCTCCGCTCTAAATTTAAAGAGATTAATGTTCTGACTGTATCTTCACAATATTATTTACGAAAATTTAATTTATGTTCAAAGAAATAAATCCAAGTTTCCTAAAATCAGTGATGTTCATTAGGTAAATACCAGAAACAAACATAATCTTAGTGTTCACGTCACTCGTCACCACAGAGTAGGCAACTCATTTATGGGAGAATGTATACGCTTTTACAATAAACTCCCTATTGATATTAGGAATTTGCCATTAAGGAAATTTAAGAATACCATTAAATCTAAGTTATCCGCAAAGGGGTATTATACCCCTTAGTGTGAAAACTTTTGATAAAATGTATATAGCCTACGTTACCCGGGTCATTATTCAGAATCGACACCTCATTTAGTAACATTGGTTTAGTAGTATAGACGCTACGGTGACACACACAAACTTAGATATTCAGTCAAAACTTTCGCAGTATTCGGGTAAAAATAATCCCAAGAACTCAATTTTAGTACCACTTATCGATAAAGTCATTATTTATTATAAATTCTAGTTTCATGCCTTGAGAGTAAATTGAAATACTTTTCTCAATAAGACTGTAATATCCTAAACGTAATATTGAAATAATATTATAATCTGGAGTTAAACATAAATACGTCATTATACACAGATAACATAATTTATTGTAAATGAACGAAAACTTCTACTTGGAATTGCAAATGAATCGTCTCACATGTAGATATCGGTCGTTGCTAGCTCAACTAGATTTATGGGTTGGCCGTAGTAGCCGATTCGCAATGGATATATACTATTGTAGTTTCGGATACTTTATGCATAAGTCAACATATGACTGCATTTTTAATAAAGTTTGCCCCGATGATAGATCAGTGCATCAGTTTTTTTAGGGTTCCGTAGCTAAATGGTAAAAAACGGAACCCTTATGGATTCTTCATGTCTGTCTGTCCGTTCGTATGTATGTCACAGCCACCTTTTTCCGAAACTATAAGAACTATACTGTTGAAACTTGGTAAGTAGATGTATTCTGTGAACCGCATTAAGATTTCCACACAAAAATAGAAAAAAAACATTGTAATAATACTTTGTTCGGGAGCACCTTTTAGTACGGTCCCAGGGTAGCTCCCTGTGAAACTACAGGATCGCTTCTATAAGACATTGTGTCTATGACTGTTGTGTATGTGGTGCCATACCTTGGGAAAAAATTAAACAAATATTCTGCATCAGAAAGGACATAAGTGTTGTGTGTATAGTCTTCTAATGTCTGCAAAAAAATGGTAATATTTTAATTCGAAAAAAAACAAAAATGCACCTGTAGCTTAGTCACAGAAAAAAATAAAAATTGCTCTTTGAACGAACAAATAGCAGAAAAGGTCTTGGTCAATAAATTAAAACATTTGAGTATTTTCTGCTCATCATTTAAACCTAGTCAGGGAACAATGGGCAAGTTCACGAGCATGACGTAACTAATGCTTTGGGCACGTAGCAGGCCGCAGTGGGCCGCAAGCCAGGTCGATTATGTGACCGCATGCGTGACCGTCATGTTAACTTCACAATGTATAAGATAAAAGTCCTTTGTGATTATCAGTTTTAATAATTTTAATGGATTTCATTATATTCATTTCAAAGGTTAATTAATATTATCATGATAGTGCACTTATGCTTTTTCATCCCAGCATCTCGGAAAGAGCATTTTTGCCCTTAGATATATAAGTGCAAAAGCCGTTTTTATCCGCTAGAGGATAAAGTAAAATTGAATTTAGAACATCGTGTGCACTAAGCTTGTGAAGTCAAAAGATCATTAAACCTATTTACTTCTACCTCCATAGTGCCGTGCTCTTTTGATTCTCTAGCACGCGGTTAAAAAGCACCTTTGCACTCTTGTATAACAAATAACTATTATCTACTTTTTGTAAAAAAATATCTCGATTATGTAATTTAAATTCTTTTGAGATGTGCTAATGTAATATATTGTAAGGTACGCTTTTAAAGAATTATATTTTACTCAAATACTATGCTTAAATTATTGTATTTCTCGATGAATTTGAAAGGGTTAACAATATGAGTATAACTCCTCCTCTTATCAAGAACAACACAAATAAAGGTATATTCATTTTTTTTGTAACTGTTAAAGTTTATTTATAGAACTACTTACCCAAAAATCTAAAAAACTTACAATAATATTTAATCTAGATAATAAATATACGATCGCACACTAATACCGACACATTAATTACTCAAAACGTTAAAATAAATAAATTGTAGTTTTCTGTAAACAACCAGTTGGTTTGACTTATTATTTCCATGTATTTCAATCTTTTCCTATACAATACACTGTTAAATACTGTGGGGTAAAGATCATAGTCTCACTAAAGAGAGATAAAAAAGTAATAACCTAAAAAGTTTTACTTGTTAACTGACAGATAAAAGAAATGTTTCCAATGAAAGGAAACTTAACTGTTAAAAATCATAAAAGTAATTAAAAGCCCATCAGATAAAAAGTCAATAAGGAATCTGATAAATTGGAAAGTTATTAAATCAAACTATCAATGAGTAATATCCGCTATACGGTCCTGGAGTGCCGTCGATTTCATTATCCTTAATTGAAAAATAAAAAGAATTCTTTACTTACATCGCATTCATTCTTCCCTGCCATGCCACAGTTTAGTCTACAAATGCTATCTTTTCTTCCTGATACTAACCAAACATAATCTCAAGAACTAGTTTCTTTAAAAACTGCTATATTATCAACAACACACGGTTTAATTTTCTTTACCTGTCGCCAAATCTTACATCCTTTAAATCAACATTTATTTCAACAATGAAATCAAATAAATTGAACGTAATTTGGACTTTATTTGCTAGATATAGGACTGAATTTTGTTCATGGTTTTGTTTTATGAAAATATCTTCTAATAGTAAGGTGAAAGTTCTAGTATGTACTAAGTGCATCGAGATCGGTGTACGTGCATCCGCCGACGATGTCAGTTGGAAATTTCTCGTTACCGCAATAATCTACCTTCGGGTATAACGTTTTGCAATATTTTACAATTTCACGTGAGCGCACAGACACGGCTGGCTCGCAAAGGAAATGCTTTCATACGATTTCTTGGAGTTGTATATTGTATTTGATGTAACAAAGAAGATTCTTAACACTTGTCTGATAAAACGCTGCTAAGTAATATTGAAAGTCAGCTGCGTCTGAAAGCTGTTATTGTAGTTAAATATTAAGTAAAACACTACCGAGTATTAAGTAGTTAATATCTTTGTGATTTCTTTTAACAATTAAATTGTAAAGATATTTTCGTTATTAGCTTGATAACTTGTATCACTTATAATTACTACCGAGATTGTTAAGTGGCTAGTATCTTTGTGATTTCTTTCTGAAACTAAATTATAACGAAGTTTTTTTACGGGCATTTCATATCTATTGTCTAGCTAGGTGCTATTGAATGCCCGACTTAAGATTATGTAGGAAGAGTATGCTAGATATCATATTGCTTTTCCTTTTATTTACTTACGTCAGTTTTTAATTTAGATTGTTTGATAATAAAAACTGTTACTAAAATATTTTGCTTCTTGTTAGGTTTTCAATTTTATTTTTGGTTTTATATCGATTTTTTAATCTCTTTATTGCATTTTATGAATTTATTTTAGATATTTGGAAATAATTAAATTCTAAGTTCGTTTAATTTTTTTGCGAAAAATCGTTTCTTGTATGTTTATGAAGTGTTATGATGAGATAGTTGTTCCAGAGGTTCCACCATACTTTGTCTATTAACAATTATTTTGGTTAAAGTGTGTGAAATTTATGACATACACTCATCCAGTCCTTTGGAAATGTACTCTTTAAATGTATGGATTTCATACATAGATTTAAATGATATTATTAAGTTAGAATTAGATTCAATCAAAACAGCTAAAAGACACCTAAATGTGACAATTTTGAAATATGAAGTAACCAGAGAATTACAAGAAAAATATGATGGATGGCATTTAATTTTTACGGATGGTTCGAAAAATAATAATGGGTATGGGGCTGCTTATTTCGATGCAAGTCATGGAACATCGGCTATGTATAAAATTGACTGTTGTGTATCCATTATGACACTGGAGCTTATTGCAATCTCAAAGGCTCTGAGCGAAGCTTGTTCGCTAAATAGCGACAAAATAGCTATCCTAACTGATAGCAAAAGCGCTTTACATCATATTGCTCGATGCGCCTCTGGTATTAGAGGTGCACCGATAGCGTGTGTAGTGTTAAAGCAAATACATGAATTCAATTCATCTGGTAAGTCTTTGAGATTGCAATGGATGCCTTCTCATGTTGGTCTACGGGGTAACGAGCAGGCTGATTCGCTCGCTAAGCTAGCATGTACAGATGGAATCAACTATGTGATTAAAAGGTCTCACTCTGAATACTTAAGCAACATCAAAAATCTATGTTATAGCCATTTCAAAGAATATTTTGATGAAAGAAGTAAGGAAAAGGGCATCTGGTATAAAACCATTCAACATCAGCCTGCTAGGATACCCTGGTTATTTAATAATAAGATAAATAGAAAGGTAATTGTTATAGCTCACAGACTGCGTTCAGGTCACTACCCATCTAGAAGGTTTGGACACCTCATGAAAAAAGTTGATACGCCAAATTGTGAAACTTGCGGAGTCCTTGATGATGTCCAACACTTGCTAGTTGATTGCGTCAAATATCAAAACCAAAGGAACTCGTTGATGTGCAAATATAATCTTAATGTGTACGATGTAGGTCTCTTTATAACTATCTTGAGTAATCCTAATACAAATGCGGCGTTAGACCTATTTGAGATATTTGCACAACAACGATTTCATCTGTCTCAAAGTTAGTTAGTATCTTAGAATAAGCCACGATGGGGCTAACATATTATTTTATAATAAAAGCCTCAAAATAAATAAAGATATAAAAAAACAACAATTATTTATTAATTTAGTTAAAGATTCTTCTGAAGGTTATTATTGATTAAATATTGTATATTTTACTGTACTCGGTGAAACAATTCTGTACATCATTCCGAAGATCCTAGTGCGATCCACGACAAATTTTTATGAGACCACCTCGGGACATTCGCTTATCAGAAAGAAAATGGATTCTAATGTGATGTAGCAAATAAACACATTTTTTGCGCTTACATTGCAAACGCTAGTTGCACCCTACGAGATAGATCAAAATAATTTACTACAGTATTATACACCTTAAAAAGATCTACAAAAAAGTCCGCGACGGTATATGTCTATCTCATATGGATAATCCACAACAACCATTTTTTATTCCCTTATATTTACGAGAAATAATGGCTTATTTATGAAGCCATTTTAAGCAATACAGAATGAATCCTTATACAATTAAGTAAATTAAATACATTGTGCATTTCATATAGATCAAAATGGCCCTTTACAGTATCTAAGTTAAATGAATATATTCGAAGATATTACAGATTTAAAATGCACGAATCGTGTCGTCGGTGGGGGCATCTGAAATCCACCCGTGCGAAGCCGGGGCGGGTCGCTAGTGAAATATATTTTACAGTCTTGTTGTTGTAAGTTTATGTGTATTAAGTGTGAAAGCATGAACACTAGACATAAAGAGTTAATTTTGAATTCATGCTATTACTATGGAGTATGGATATTATAGATTACAATGGCTAACGGTTGGTTTGTCAAGAACCGATGAGGAATGTGAAGGCATATTTTATTCAAAGTTTTTTGATGATCTCAAGAACTTTGTGAGTGAATCTGAAACGGACTCAAAGCATCCCGTGATATAGCAGGCTTAAGAAGGGTTTAAAGATATATTTTACATTAAAGAAAGGAAATGAGCATTCCGGAGAGAACTTATCAGTAACCGCTCGAGATTTTGACAAAATTCTGACATGCGATCGGATGTCCGCTGTTCGCGAGGGGGTCTCAATGTTGTCATTCAAGTTTTATCAAAGCCAATAGAGCAGTCTTTGATAAGTCACATAAGAGTATAACTAAGACTTTTGTGTAGTAAACGAATTATCCGATGAAGAATTCAGAGTGTCATACCACTATCCATCATAATTATGGGTGGCGTAAAAATCGATTATGGGATTAAACTACATTTTTTTATGGAATATTGGGCAAACGAGCAGACACATCACCTGATGGTAAGCGACCACCGCCGCCCATGGACACCCGCAACACCAGTGGCGTCACAAGTCCGTTGCCGGCCTTTGGGGATAAGAAGAGGGATGCGGGGAGGGGTTGGGGTATGGGCCTCCGGTATCCTCACTCACTCGGTGAAACACAGCGCGAGCGCTATTTCACACCGAATTTCTGTGAGGCCGTCGTATCACTCCGGTCGAGCCGGCCCGTTCATACCGAAGCGTGGCTCTCCCACATAGGACAACAACACTGCAAAGACAAGGAAGACTTGACACAAGCTGGCTTTGCTTTTGGCCAGCTTGGTGAACTGGGCTCAAACTACATTTTTAAGCAGAGGACTATGTCTAACAGTGGTTTATTTTTTCTTTAAAAAAGAAATACAATTCCAGCATTAGGAATATACATCTTGTGTCACGAGGGACTTTACAAACATACATAAAACGGACACAAAGAACACCCAGACTCAGAACAACACTATGGATCACACAAAGTGCTGTCTCATGTGGGATTTGAACCCACAACACTTGGCGCAGTTGGTAGTGGCGTGGCGACCGCTTAAACCACTATGCAGTCTGCACTGCACTGTGCAGTCAAAACTATTAAAAGGTGGGGGAAAGATTGAAAGGAATCTTTCAACGCTTGTAGTGATACTTTTCTCATGTTCTCAGGAACAGATCTCTAATAAATAAATGACAAAGTATAGTGAAAAATAATTTTTATTTTATACATTTATCCAAGTAAAATATTGACAGTGCTTCATAGCATAATAAAATTTACCGCAGTTAGAACTCGAAGTATTGCAAGGTATTGCAGCTTTAAAGGAACGCAGCGCAGTTTAAATATTGCTTCAGAGACGTTGGCGATGCGTGTGCGAATATATAATGAATGCCTTTGACAGTAGCTGCTGTGTATTTATTTATCCACTTTGTGCTTATGTCCAAATATAAAGTTATCACAAAAGTCTACACATTTCTTATTTAATTTGAAAACTGCAAGGAAAGTTCTCAAGATTAGGTACATACTGTGGCGATTGAGGCCTTCGCGGTGGCCGCGATACACATAGTATTTTTGCGCTGTCATCCACTAAACTAAGTTATTGACTTAATGTAGGATAATACTGATAAAGTATTCAGCTTGCTTGATCCCTTGATAAAATGCCCCTGTTGGACGCAAAACTAGCTAGGTATTCTCGAAGAGTACAGTGTATCTTAGAAAAGTAATTCTTTGAGTAATTAATCATTGAAACTGCAACTATCTTCGGCGTTTTATACTTTTATTTTAGGGAAATAGAACGGCAAATGAGTAGACATATCATATTTTATCAACTACTATTGTCTATGAACACCTGAAACCCAAGAGTCACTAATTTATTTATTTATTTGTACATAAACAAATTACAGGTTTAAACTTATCGACGGTTTCCACACTAAGCTCGAGGCTTGTATCGCGGCAACCAAGACCAGATTTTACATTATTCATTGGTGCTAATTCTGCTGTTCTAAATCTCTCCACACAACACTAGAAATCAAACTAAAAATAACTGTTCGTCAAGTCAAACGACGTTCTAAAGATTGACAAAAAAATATAATTTTGATGCGTTACCATCCTGTTTATCCTCCGATCAAATCAGGATGATGAAGGATTTGGGCACCGTAACTTGACTAACTTGGTGGAAGCCCTGGAAAAATTTGCCTAACACTGTATTCTGTGAAGCCTTGGTATCACTGCGGTTGAACTGGAATCTCTCAGTCTTCAATAGACACTTAAAATACTGTTTATAGAGAGATGACGACCAGTCTAAATCCCAAAATCTTACCGAGAAACAACGTAATCAAGTCATAAGCAATAATAATAGTCCCAATAAATAAGTTTTGATGACGTATCCTCGGTTTACGGCACCCTCGTTGCGAACTCAATATAACTAATCCCTGTATGACATACACGACATGTTTACACAACTTATGACCTTATAAACTGGTTTGGAGTACCTTGGAGTGGTGTTCGGCTTAACAGTTTAATCTAAGGGATTTTGACTAAATGAATTTACTTTCATCAGATTTTCAGAATTTAGGTAGGTAACCTTCAGATATTAATTTTGTTTCTACTATATACTAAATTCTTAAACAAACATATTATATCCAAGTACTAAACGGTAAGGTACCAAACGGTATGCGGGTTTAGTCAGCTCGAGTTCAACATAACCACTCGGTCGCCCAATGTAGAGTGTTCAAGGGGATTCCTGCATAAAAATGGGGTATAGGAAAGCTTCGCGTATCTTCTTTTTTAAATTTTAGGTTCAAAGTAAATAAACATGTGTTTGATTCTCTACCTACATCCCATAATGAGTTTAGACTGTTTCACGATGATAACAGATATAAGTTTTCAACCGACTTCCAAAAAGGAGGAGGTTCTATGTTCCACTGTATGTATTTTTTTTTATGTATGTTCACCGATTACTCCGTCAATTGTGGACCGATTTTGAAAAAAAAAAATGTATTCAAAAGGGTATGGTCCCGAGGTGGTCCCATTGCCAGCATATCAGGATCTGATGATGGGATCCCAGGGAAATCGAGAGGAACCCTCATTTTTTATAGGCACATGCTATGTTTTTCGTAAATTTTCTGAAGTTACACCAATATTTGCGTCTGATAGTCATCATTTCATGATGATGAGCTGATGATGTAAGGCACAACTCCTTAACGGTTAGGAGTTGAAGGATAAATCTTTAAGTATCATATGTTTATTTAGTTAACCTTTAGTCGTATTCTTTCAAATTATTTAGGTAAGCTGATGATGGAAGGTACAACTCCTCAACGGTTAGGCGTTGGAGGACAATTCTTTCAATTTTATACGTATCTAAAGACCTTCAGTCGTATACTTTCAAGTTATTTAGGTCAGCTGATGATAGAAGGTTAAACTCTTCAACAATAAGGGATTAGAGGATGATTTTAATATTACACGTACGTATAGACCTTAATTTGTATTCTTGATGATGAAATTTGATGAAATAGTTCAACTTACTACTTACCTACGATTGTTTGGTAAATAAATATAATGTATCTAAAATAAAAAAAATGTATCTACGCATAAATATCGTATATGTGTAACTTGTAATATGTATGTATAATACACACATCAAAAGTGTCTAGGGATCAAGCATTTTTATGTGGATTTCTTGAGATTGAGATGTGGCTTTGGCCCTGGCCTGCTCAGTCGCCAGACTTGAACCCGATTGAGCATGCATGGGATATGCTACAGAGAAGAGCTCTGCCGAATATGGAGGGTATCCAGTAGCAAGAAGACCTTTTTTTGTTGTTGCAACGAACATGGGCGGCCATTCCACAGCGTGATTTGGATGAACTCATTTTGAGTATGCCAAACCGATTCTTGTGTTGTTAGTGTTCGCGGTAGAAACACGGATTATTAATTGTTTAAGTTACCTAATAAAATTTTAAAGAAAACTGTTATTTCAGTCTTTTTTTCGAACTTTAATGTTAGTGGTTCAAATGTCAAAAATCCCTTTATTAGGAAAATGGCAAATTTCTTTATTAATGCAAAGGTGACTTGGTTTATCGTTACTGTGACAAACGAAAACACTTTATTTGATGAATCCTTAAAAAATTTTTTAATTAATATCAATCAGGAGAAAAGTTATTGCAAAAATATATGTTGATCCCTAGACACATATGTTGATCCCTAGACACTTTTGATGTGTGTATATTCTTTCTACTGTATAAATTAATATGATTGTTTCTCTGATTCCTAAGTACGCATGACTATGCCCTTACATTTCTCTGCTATCCTCTATTCACTCAGGGTTTGCTGGCAGAAAACTCAATTTTGGGTTAAGCACGCCTTTGTACATGAAACTTTCTTGTATTATTTTTCCTATTTATGTGTTTATTGTGTACAATAAAGAATAAATACAAATACAAATACTACTATTTAAATGAATAAAGAATTAGGTATAGGCAATTTATGAAGAACCAGTTTATTTTACGCTTTTAAGTGTTTTTTTGGCAGAGAGTTTTCGTTGTATGTTTTTTGGAAGTCGGTTTTTTTTTATAAAAAGTTTTTATTTACTAGGTACTAACCTCGATGACCGAGTTTTGTTCGGTATTATTTATTGGTAATTTATTATACCGATAATATATATTTACAAGAATAAGTAGTTGTTTAAAGGTATTAGATTTACTTTGTATGCACTAAAGATTAATATATTATTATCATCACTCACATTTACCTTGTTATAAAATAAAATGAGTAGATGAAACTAAATATGCAAAGCGGATACTTCGATAAAACGTTTATATAGATAAATATATCATTTAAGTGGATTTTCGACTATTGACACTTAATATAAGTGCTAAAGAACTCGAAGAGATGACAAGTAGATAACAGTAGTATTAGAAGTAAAATTACGCTGAATTCCGATGTTGTTGTAGATAACTCGTAACGAGGAAAATGTGTGTAGAAACATTTTTTCTTCGACTTCTTGTCCGGAAAAACCAAAAAGCTAAACCTGAATGGAAACAAACAATAATACTTTTTAGCAATATATTTTTATGGTTACTTTCGTATTTTATATACATATTTGTTTTGAGTATGTATTACATTTATATTATTTATATAATATCTAATATATATTAGATTTACAGTCAGGGGTACCCACTGCAACTTGTGCCGAAAGTTGTATTGTGGTATACGGGTATGCGACCCCGGCTTCCCGAGCTGCTACTGTCTCTGGCCCCCTCCCGTCGAGACAGTAGTATCCCACTCAAAGTCTGTTTCGGCGAGGGTGGCAACCCAATGCAGATATTGCGGAAGGGCTTGGTACACTCGGCGATTCAGCAAGGCAAGGTGAATGGCCTAGGGCGACGGTAGAGGGCGTACAGTTACCGTCGGCCAGACACATCATCCCCAAGCGCAAAACAGCTATAGTAGCCCGGGAACTTCATCGCTATAATGTGGATGTGGCTGCACTCAGCGAAACACATCTCGCTGATGAAGGAGAGCTGGGGTAGGATTTGCCATCAAAACTCAATTAACAAAGCGACTTCATGAATGTCCTGTGCACATCTCGGACCGCGTTACCACACTGCGCCTGGACTCGGATAATTACCTTAATGTCATCAGTGTCTATGCCCCAACGCTGGACAAGTCTGATGACATCAAGGACAAATTCTATGAGGAATTATCTCATTGCCTTAACAACATCATCAGCAAAGAGCAGATATTGCTGCTAGGCGATTTCAATGCCAGAGTTGGCCGGGACTATGAGGCTTGGCCTGGAGTTCTGCGAGCACACAGAGTCGGCAACATGAACAACAATGGTCAGTTGCTGCTCAGTCTTTGTGCTCAATACGAACTTGCGATATCGAACACTGTTCCGGCTTGCCGCCAAGCACAAGACAACGTGGATGCACCCGCGGTCTAAACACTGGCATTTGATAGACTACGCTATCATACGGCAACGAGACATCAGTCAAGTGCAAGTCACCCGCGTTATGCGCGGTGCACACTGTTGGACTGACCATCGACTCATTGTAACTAAGCTAAGACTTCGCCTCCGACGGCCTCGTAGATCCATAGAGAAAAAGCCTGCGTGTTTAAACGGACTGTAACTCATATCGCGGTATTTCACTACTATCAGCTCCTGAAAAGGTCTTTGTAAGAGTTCTATTGAACCACCTTATGGACCTATCAGAAAGGATCCTGCCTGAAACCCAGTTTGGCTTCCGACCTGGCCGAGGCACATATGAAGCTATTTTCTCGGTGCGTCAACTTCAGGAGAAAAGCAGGGAACAGGGACGTCAGCTGTACCTCTGGTTTGTTGACTTGGAGAAACCATTCGACAGTGTGCCTCGCGAAGCCCTCTGGATGGTACTGGGAAAGCTACGATACACAGAAAAGTTTGTGAGACTTCTGCGACTCCTGCACGAATTGTCGTGCAGGAGTGCATATTGATGCAGTGCTGCGTCTCCGTAGACGGCGAACAGTTCGACTTTTTCCCGTTACCTGTGGGGTATAGCAAGGATGCGTCCTAGCACCCACACAGTCCGCTCTATACTTTGCAGTAGCAGTCAAGGAGGTCCTACAAACTATTTCTGAAGGCGTTCGCATTCGTGTTCGCACCGATGGCAGTCTTTTCAACTTGGCCAGACTTGAGGCGCGCACCAAAGTCTCGTATGCATTGATCACAGAGATCATATATGCTGATGACCTGTGCTTCTTGGCAGAATCCCCAGACGGCCTGCAACAGCTGATTTCCGCTTTCCACCAATTATGCTGCGAATTCGGCATAAAGATCAGTGTCAAAAAGACGGAAGTGACGTCCCTTGACATCCATGGTCGTGAGACACTGACCATTCAGCTTGGTGAGGACGTGCTGAAACAGGTCCATAAATTTCATTATCTGGGGAACACTATAACACCTAAGTGTGACCTTGATGCTGAGATCAACAGCAGGATTAGTGCTGCAGCTGCAGCATTTGGAAAGCTGTGTTCCAAGGTCTTCTGCTTGCATGACCTTAAGCTGGCTACTAAGATCTCGGTTTACATGGCGATCGTGCTGCCAAACCTTCTCTATTCTTCCGAGACCTGGTGTGTGTATCGTCACCATATACGCACTCTCGATCGATTCCACCTTAAATGCCTGCACACCATCATGAAGATCAGATGGTCCGATCGAGTGCGTAATACCGAAGTTCTAAGACGCGCCAATGTTGGTGGCATTGAAGCATATTTGATGCGTCGGCAACTTCGGTGGTGCGGTCACGTATCACGGATGGCGGATGAGAGAGTGGCGAAGCGCATCTTTTTCTTTGAGCTAGAGGAGGGCAAGCGAAAGCATGGCAGACAACTCCTCAGATATAAGGATGTTCTAAAGCGTCACATGAAGAGATACAACATAGAGCCTTCTCGCTGGGAGAGTTTGGCAGCACAGCGACCGGAATGGCGCGAGATTGTGAAGAAGCAGAAGAAGAAGAATTCAGAGTAGTAGAGCCACGCTGATTTCAGCATGAATGGGCCGGCTCGACCGGGGCGGTACTACCCTCGCACAGAAAATCAACGTAAAATGACAGCGTTCGTGCTGTCGTGTTTCGTTGGTGAGTGCGAGACCGGAGGCCCAATTAGTCTAGTCAACAAGTTCCATACTTGTTGACTAGACTAAAAGATGCAGCAGCATCACTAGGCCGCCATGGTGCGGGTCGCCATACTGCATTGTCTGTATTCGCAGTGAGTATGGTGACCGCCACTCTTGAATTCTGCTTATGCTTTCCATCAGGCAGAGTAGAGTCATTTTGGCGGACCATACATAAAAAAAAAAATTAAAAAAAAATAAAGCGAATCCGCGAATTTGAGGAACAGCGTTTAGCTGACCTCGACGCCAAGCGCGATGAGCTTAAAGCCCGTCCACTCGCCGCCATTCACTATAATCATGAGAGCGGTAAGCTCACTTGCCCACTTTGTGCGAGGGAGTTTGCTGCGAAAATTGGCTATATAAGCCATCTCCGGGCGCATCAGCGCCAAGCCCTATAAGGGGTCGAAGTGGTCGCCATGGCCGAAATCGGTCGGATTACATCATCATATAAGATTTAATCTGCTCCTAAGTTAGTTACAAATGATCCACATTTCTGGGTTAATACCCAGGAATCGGATTAATATCCCATTTTGTTTATTAAAATTTCTAAAAAGAATCAGATTAAACAAATGAAACCAGTTCTCTGAAATATTTATAAATAAACAGTTGGTTTCATAAATACGCTCCGCATCTTGCCTCATAACGCAAGACACGGTGCCTCTTCACAGTAACTGAGAAGCGATATTGAAATCCCTCGGGGCCCGTGAGAGCGCCGTCGAAACATTGTTTCAGATTCAGGTGTCAAATTTTCCATTGTCTTGTCAGAAAATATGAAATAAGCTTCAAATAGGCAGAGAGCTTCGTAAGGTATGACGTTCGCTGTGTTTATTAAGAACGGTTATAATATAGTGAACGGACCGGACTAATGCTCTATGTCATGTTTCATTTGTTTATGATAACTATTTTAGGGTTCTAAAGGTCAAATTTATTCATTTACATTTTAGAAAGTCAGAGGTAAACAACACGGTAGAGAGTTGCCATACGCAGGTGTTGCCCTCTGTCAAAGAATAAGCCCAAATGGACCTACGCATTACACTGTTATATCACTGATTTATTTTATGTGTGTGTGAAATTTTTAATGTTGTGTTTAAATTGTTGTGTGAGTTCGTAGTGACAAGTGATTATTTTTGTATGTACATAAGTTGTAACACCTTAACCTGTCAGGAAGTTCGCATGTCGCAACCAATGGCCCAGCTAGGAGGAGGGTTCGAACCATGCAGATCACATGTCGCAACCCTAGACCTACCTAGGAGGCGGGTTCGACCTTGCAGTCCCCTAATCCTGAACAGGGGGTGCCACTCACCGGTTAGACCCAGTCAGTCACTAAGAGCATAAATCCCAGGGCGCCGTTATAAAAATAAAAATACTAAATTTCTCAACAAAAGAGAATAAAAAATAAATGATGTGTGTGTGGGTGGGTTCCTATAGGATCACTTCAGAGAAACAACAATCAGCTCAAACACAGTATATATTTCATCATTAAATCACATCAACACATTATAATATTTCACCAGAAATCACATACATCATAAAACTAAAATCTTAAAATTAAAAGAGGGCAAGTATACATTTACATGTCATAAAAAACCAAAATTAATTACAGTATAAATACTATCTCCCCACCAGCTCGAGATAGCTGGGGTTCGATTACATCATCATCTCTTCACACCAATAAATATAAAAAATACATGACCTTTTTCTTAAGGAAGGCTGTGCAGAACAGGGAAACCGTGTGCCACCGTGACGTACCCTCGTGCGGCACAACCGTATGGCACACCTGATGACGCACCCATGGTCAGGTTACACGGTGCGGCAACCATCAGTGAAGCTAGAATCTAGAAGCGGGTCACTAGAACCTGGACTCTTGAACCGGGAACCAATAGCTGGACCCTTCAAGCGGAAACCATTAGCTCGACCCTTGAATCGGGAACCATTAGCTGGACCCTTGAAGCGGGAACCATTAGCTGGACCTTTAAAGCGGGAACCATTAGCTGGACCCTTGAACCCACTATGTAGCGGGTATGTTAAAACTGATATAATAAAAGTCTACATTATCACAGACAGTTGGTATCAATATTTCTTCAAGACAGGAACAGAAAAAAGCTTGAGACACAAAACATCTTAATTTATACATTCTTGATCGAAGCATCTAGTAATAAATCAAAACCCCTCCTAAATTTTGACAAGTCATCTCCTCATTCATGACTATATTCACTCAACTCCAACTTCAAATCAAAGTATCGTGAACGCCACCTACAGCTTAATAAACAAACCATACAGCACATTAACTCAACTTTTAATATTACGTCCTCTCTCGCACTATCGGCGAACTAGCAATTAAATCAATATGCCGAATGGACGCCATCTATAGTATCAGTGCGAAATGATTCTAACAGATGGCATGATTATGGAATTGGAATAAATCATTTCTATTTTCTAGAAAAATAGTTGTTACAAAGTCTGTGAAATAATGATTATTCATTGCAACAATGGTATTTTATCCTGGAACGTTTTTCACATAGCTATATGGAACCGGAACCAAATAACTTATTAGTATTAAGGATTGTGGTGGTTAGCAAAACAAATATTTGTAACCAAACTTCATGACAGACTAACACAGAAATGCACAAACACATTATGGAGGTCATCCGTTTTGTATCCTATCTGTTAAAAAGAAATTAATAGCAATAATATGAACAATAGTAAACAATAGTGAAGGCGAATTGAATGCCTTTGTGAATGACTAGTATGGGATTACAATAGAATAAGAACCTCTGGGTAGGAAAATACACGCTGCAAATAAAATTAATCTTGTCAGTGGTACGAAACACCTGTGATTTTGACAAATTATTACTAGAGAAAATTAAACTATAACGAAAGAAGGTCTTGAAACAAAAATAATTTGTAAATAAATTTAAGAGAAAAAACAAGTTCCTTACAATTCACACACACGGAAACCTGACCGGGTATTTTTTTCATTTAACGCAGATAGTTTCTACAATCGTTAGGGCCTCTCATTATATATATGAAATGGTTGGTAGCTTATTTCAAACAAAATCATTAACATTATGAAGTATTTTTCCCGTGGTAAAAATGTTACTATCATAGACTTCAATAAACAAACATAAAATATATACTAACTACACAAGAAATTTATTATCGAACACCAGGATATATATGTATTAACATTTCCTGCCCATTTTACTATCCTACTACATTTTGATATAATAAACTCGGTTGCAATAAGAATTACAGCTCAAAAAAGACTCGAGCATGTAGACGTCAAAAAGAGCAGTACCTGAAAAAAATCAACGTTTGAAACAAAGAGACGCACTATACACCTACGCTACCCCCTACCCAATTGTCCTCACATCTTACATTTCTGCATCATATTCTGTCGCAATGAAAAGTAAAAACATTGCAGAAAGACTAAGCATCAAACAGAATCGGACCTTAACATTTATAATTTAGAGCTCATTTTCCATCACAGTCGTAATTCCGTAAATTCAGATGCAAGGAAAGTCGAGAGTGGCTGAATTGAGGTGGAAGCCAAAGTGCGGAATAAAAGTGACGAGCTAGACTCGAATGGAATAAAGTGAGCGTTGTCGGCGAATTGGCGGCGAGTCATTCAAGCGCGCTGTTGATTGTGACTTCGATTACAGCTGCCATATTTATTTATTAAGAATTGGATACTACAATACCTCATTAATACTCCTTGCATTAGCCATAATTTAAATTGATATACTTCTTTTGAGTGAAGTTCCGAGTTAAGAAATGAAAGTACTGTAAAGAGTTAGAATTTAGAAAAGTAACAAAGGACAATTACATAAATTAGTAATACTTTTCATTACATACTGAAGTATTTTATAAAGATATGAAGGTGTTTTTGTATGATTTAGAATTTCAGTCAAATAAATCTTGCTTGCTTTTTTCTCCTTTCTTTAAAAGTTTAAATTCTAAGGTATGTGGTTGATGGTAGTTGATTTATTTTCTATTACATGGATTATGTACCAAATTGTAATGTGGGACCTTAATATGCGTTTACCTGGAGTACATAGGTACTTGATATAAATATGTACTATTATTGTTAAAACATATGTATTATATAAAATTGATTTAAATATGGCTTTACAGTTATGAAAAAAAAAACATGAAATATTGGAGTTTAGTTTGTTAACAGATATTATTTATTTATTCATTACACAGAAAACAAACATAAATAACTATAAATTCTGAAAATTTAAAAAAACTCCCTATATAACCTGATGTTGTAATGAAATAACCTGAGTTCCTTTTAAAAAGTAAAAAACACGACATGAGCTTTCATTTGAGACCCCACTCGATGATATTTTTGCAGACATTCGGTTACTCTTCCCCACTTTCACCCAGATAACGTTTAAACGGCTCAACCGATTTTCATGAAACATGTCTAAGAACACTCGCACGTAACTCACCTTTCATACAAAAACTAAATTGAAATCGCTTCATCCGTTCGGGAGCTACGGTGCCACAGACAGACAGACAGACAGACACGTGAAACTTATAACACCCCTCTTTTTGGTTGGGGGTAAAAAAACACAATCTTTGTATCCCAAAACCGGGTGATGGTTTGACTAGGACCTGAATGACAAATTATGTCATGTTGGTTTCCTGTATACATTCTTATAAAAGTCTTGACGTATTTATATTTGGAACAGTTCACTACTCGTTTATTACTCGTATATTATTATTATTAGTATTATAATAATGATTTCCATCTCTGGATGCAGCAAATATCTACTTGCATCCAGTCTTTCAAATGATATGGGTCATTAACCCTTCAGAACTCAGGCATAGTGTATGGCACTTTTGTAGAAAAAACTATCTCTAGGGTTCCATAGAGACAATGTGCTAGTTTAAATTCCGAGTGCACATTAACATGTCTGCAAAAATATAAAAATCAAGTCACTTGTGAAGCTCACGTGCGTTTTCTGTCATCAGATTTAATTAAATTAAATTTCAAAGGCCGATTGGATGAAATCGTATGTTGATAAATTATATATTTATCTTACCATTGAAAACATGTCTGATAACGAATATCTATATAAAACATGTGATATGGCGTTCTCAGATAGTTGTCACTATTTATTTCTGTTTTTTTCTGACTTCGAGATTTATTCTTAACTAGTTTTTGCCCCTGGCTCCGCCCGCATGTATGTCGGTTATCACGGTAAAGAGTAGCATACCTTCCTCAAGACCTCAAAAATCAAAGTATCTCACTAAAACATAGCTGGGCAAAAAATTTACAATGCGCTTAAATTGCTTTCATTTGATTTTCCACGTCAAAAATTGTCAAAGGAGAAATATATTGGTACATATTTTATTACTTTTTTGCTTCTCAGTAGCTAGTAATTATATTTTTATTTAAGTATTTCATAAAACTTATAGATATAAATTATTTATGTAAATACTCAGAGATGCAAAGAAGATTCGACAAAGCAGAGATTAACGATGCTACAATCCAAATGTAATATTCATCACATTTTATATTAACATTTCCTTGGTTATTATTAACATAAATAAACTCTATGCTATGTTTTATAATATTTATAACCCCCGACGCAAAAAGAAGGGTGTTATAAGTTTAACGTCGATGTCTATCGGTTTGTCTGTAGTAACGGATGGACCGATTTCGAAGCGGTTTTTTTTCATTTTAAAACCAGTTTCCTTGCAGTGGTTCTTAGCTATGTTTGGTTAATATCGGTTGAGCAGTGTAAGTGTATCAGCTATTTTCCAATATGATATAAGGTTTTTTTGGGGTATGATTACTTACTCGATAAAGTGCATGATTAGGGGGCTTTTTAAATTTTTAATTTAAGCTTGTTATTTATTTATTCGAATGTTTCAAATTGTGTTGAAATTATCGCGGTCAATCTAATGATTAAATATTTTTAGAATTGAATGTACTGATATCTCTAAACACTCTTAGTATCCGACTGATTTAAATAAAATGAGCTGGTTTATTTCACACTAGTTGCGACCCGCAGTGTTATCCGTGGTTATTGTTCTACCTATACATCAATAACCGCGAGTAATAACCTGGGGCGCAGCTAGTCTACAATAAATTAGCTAAGTTACTTCTTATATCATCAACTATCTGCTAATGAAAGTCCCATCAAAATCGGTCAAGTTGTTTCAGAGATTGGCCAGAATAAACAGATAGACAGAAGAAAAGTATTTTTGATGCAAGTTCCATCATATGCATTTAGTAAAAAACTGTTAATTTGAAATTACAAATAGACACTTTCATTTTATTTATTTATATTGATTAAATAGAGTACAATGTTTGCACAGTTTTACTTTACAGACCGTCTATTCAGTACTAGTGGCATGTAAAAGACAATTATTAAGACATTACATTTTTTCAATTCTTCTATTACATAGTAATATTTATTTTTTATTTTTTTATGTTTGACCCTACCAAAATGACTCTACTCTGCCTGATGGAAAGCATAAGCAGAATCCAAGAGCGGTGGTCACCATACTCACTGTGAATGCAGACAATGCAGCATGGTGACCCACACCATGGCGGGCTAGTGACGCTTCTGCATCATTGGGCCTCCGGTCTCGCACTCACCAACGAAAGACGACAGCCATTCGCTGTCATTTTAGGTTGATTTTCTGTGCGAGGGTAGTACCCCCCCGGTCGAGCGGCCAGTTCGTGCTGAAATCAGCGTTTCTCTACTAATTTGGTAAAGAACTACTGAAGGATATTGAGGATGATGGTCGCTAGTTGACCTACACAAAGGAAACTATATCCAAAGTATCAAAGCAAAAACCTATTATGGTGAAACTGAAATGTATCATTATGCTAATTCTGAACACAATACTAATTAACACCATTGTTTTATCCTTTAATGTAGAACCACAAGCATCATTAACGCAAATCCGGTTACGTGCAACTACAATACGTTCAGGAGAAAATATGAACTGTTTGTCCCCAGGCATTAGCAATAATGTTCGAAAATTTATTACTATTTACGATTTTAATCATCTCCGGTGCTTATTAGGCAGTTGTACTAATTATAACAGTATTTTACGGTTCTAAATACAAATTAGTAAGTTGGACATGATGCAATAAAATATTAGATGTTAGAAGTCACTCGTATAGAGTAACTTGTGTTAATATTATACTAATTGGTATGAGAATCTGTATTGCGCGATCAAGGATTAGTGCAAATACGAAACACTAACTTTTATTATAGCTGCATTTCATTTTAAATGTCTACTTAGGAATACCATCATTCCTCTATCATTAATTTAATGTCTATGTTTCACCGAAACCAATACAGGTCATTGTATCAATATCACAATGTCATAACATCTTCTATTAATACAATTAAACAGAATACTAATTTAGTGTTAATAACTAATGCTATTGCCCACGGAAATAACGGTTATACCTTTAATCTGGCTATTTCACCCTCTAACATTATTAGGGGGCGTATTATAATTAAAATAGGGGTCGAACCGATACCCATTTGTCAGGTGGGTCGCAATCCTAAAAAGTAACTGAGGGCTTTGAATGAGGAGTAATAATTATATTTTCCTTTAAATTATTTTGTATTGATTTTTTCAACAAAAAACTTAAAAATTACAGTCATTTATTTGTCTGCATGTACTTTGTTTGTAACCGAATTTTGTAAGCATGTATTCTAGTTTTTTTAACAACATTTATTTTATTTCATTTCTTAGTAAAATCCATCAAGCAAATGTACAAATATGTATCTCTAAGCTGGTTATCATTGTTCAGGTTGTACTTAACTTGGCAGTAGAGAGTTATTATTAATATTTATATGTCTATTGATTTTGCTTTTACGACTAAACTATTGAACTAATCTTGACGAATAGTACTTTATGTACTATTCAAATTGATAGAACAATCATTACTCCAAAAGTATTATGCGCTCAATAAATATAATAAAGAAAATAAGAAAGATTAGTTCATCATTTGCAAAGCAAATGCCGTAAGTCATTGTTCAAGAAAACACAGTTCCTGGAAGTCCTTTATTTATTGAAAATTCTATAATAATGCAAAGTGAAGCCGCACACTGCCTGCCTTCATATACCCCGTAGCAGTAACTAGAATTATCTGATCAAATTATCTGAATTTACAAGCTCAAATAACATACCACAAATTTTAATGTTAGTGTAATTGATAACACGAGAAAATGAGTGAAGTAGAACCCAATTATGAACATCATGTGTTTGAAACGTTAAAATTCATACAAAATCACCGCGGCTCAGCGGAACACAGCCACTTTATATTCAGCGAGATCGAATGGTGCTGTAAAAGTCTTTGCGTATTGAACTGAATTAGAATTTAAAATATATTGATTCCCCCATGAGCGGGGTGAGAGCTCGGATGAAATATTAAATGGACGGTTTTTTTTCCAATTGGCTGGCGAGCAGCTGAGTCGGTTGTAAAAGGAAGACGTGACCTGTAGTCCTGCACGAAAGACCGCAAACGTAAAGAACGAACACTCGCTCTAAGAATTAACTTAGTACGTTATGTAACGTGTGTAGTTGGGAATAGAGAGACAATATTATTTTCTAGTGTATGTGTTTTTATTTTGATAAATTTTAATCCTTTGTAATATAATTTCTTTTCAGTACATGATCGTATTGGTTTTACATTACAATTGAACATGTAGGTATTAAATAGTCCTCAATATTAATTTGGTACCTTAATAATGTCATTAGCATAAAGTCACTTGAGGTTAAAGTTGGTACATTAATATGAATTTCGGAAGTACCTACTTTTAATTACATTATTCTTTCTAATAATTTAATTATTCTTACATCCTTAGAAAGAGCGACTTTTCATGTCGTTAAGTAACAACAATATTTAATATCAACTTACTTAGTAACTTCATACAATATCCTAGTCAAAGTGCTTAAAATTTAACCATAATGAAACAAATACTGGACCACAAAATAACTCCGTGGACCATGAAAATCATCCCATAGAACATGCAAGTTAAAAAAAAAAATATTCAGTATTGATTTCATGCATTTATTATTTTGATAAATTCAAATTAGTTCTCCTCCTACCCATCTATCAATCTAACTTTAAATATCATTTATCCAGTTACCTCAACGCAAAGTGAGTACGAAGTGCGGTCCCGACACGCGGGACGTTAGGTCGCGATCAAACGCTCGTTAACAATGTCCCTAATTGCTTGTGGTACTACATTTAACTGTAATAAGCGTCGAGCTAGTGACATTTGCAGTAATTCTCAACGACGCCTCGGACTAATTCAATAAGTAGTCTATTTAGAATCTTTAGACTGGCTTTTTTTGCTATAGAGATGAAACGGTTACATAGGAGTTTGCTACAAGATTATGTAGTTGTTTTGGAATTCTCTAAAATTTCAGGTTATTTAAATCTATCTATGTACTTCTTTGTCCCGTCTGAAAATTACTACACCATAAAAGCAACTCTTTTTAAGTGATGAAGTGCCTTTTCTTGCCTTCGAGTGCCTTCTTCTTTTTCCTCTGAATTTCTGAAGGAGAGAAGGTCTAAGCATTAAGATGCGACTCTAGTAAATCATTTAACGCTGCCGGCCATGGTTGGTAGTTACAGATTCTATCTGACGGCTGCGGTGATGGCCTGACGTTGCGTTGCCCGAGCAAGGCAAAACTTTCGGTTCTAGAGTCCTCACTGTAGGCACAGTGGTAATAGTGGGACTCAATTTCCTCCTAGCGACTGAGTGCAGGCGTTAGTCAGCAGGAAAAGGACTCGTGCTGTCGACCTGTCCAAACGACGATGACCAGCTGGAGCACCTTTTCTACGTCAAAACCAACTAGACAAAAACAAAAACAATATGTCGACTTAACTATGAGTTATTTTCACCATTTTCTGTCTCCATCAATAGCTAAAATTAACTTGGCTAAAAAAACAAAACGAATGAAATTAAAGATGACCTGCTTTTTTTTTTTTTCAATTGAGTACTTTGGTCACTAATCTAAGTAATTATAACTGGAAATTTCACTACGCGTTAAATCTTTCCTCAGAAGATAACGATTGAAACAACATTTACAGAATTTATCTTAATATTAAAATGTTAAGGAAAAAGATAAGAAAGAAATAATGTCTCTTTAAAAAATTATCTCAGTGTCTGATACATTTCTCCATTGCCTCACCATGATTAGAAACTTGTAAAATGACATCATAGCTTCTTACCTTAGTAACTAACTTCCTTAATATAGACTAGATATAATATAAACGGACCAACACATATTCCTATGTATAACGTCATGTATTTCCTTGTTAGTTCAAAACCCAATGATCTAGTTCCTCATAAAATTGTAGGCATGTATAATCCCATATATATATTACTAATCTATACTAATATTATAAAGCTGAAGAGTTTGTTTGCTTGAACGCGCTAATCTCAGGAACCGAAATCAGGAAAATCATTCAGTGTTTAATAGCCCATTTATCGAGGAAGGCTATATATCATCACGCTACGACCAATAAGAACGGAGCAACTATAAAGAATGCACTGCGTAAACGGTTAAAGTTTCACAAAAAATATGTATGACAGATTCGTTCCCCTTTAAAAGTTCTAAATACAAGTCTGCGTCAGCATATCTCTATCTTTTAAGGTTACTCACTCTAACTATAACCGGTTTAATGGTAAACAAATTTGTTCACTCTGTATAACATCACGCTACGGGTAATAGGAGATGCAGACGGGGCTGCGTGGGTTAACTAGTCTTAATATACAGTTAAGGCACAATACAATTACTAGGTAGTTAATATATTTCAGCGAACCCATCATTCTATGTAGTATACATGAACACAATAAACACAGAGGCCGGCGTATAAACAACATGAATATTTTAGAGCAACTGTATCAAAGTGGCCCATAAACATCAGGATCCAATATCGGGCCCAAACAAAGGCTTACAAGAGTTTAGGGCACGCCCAGTGCACTGCATATTCAACGGGCCAAAGTCAACAGGCTAGGCTGGGAGCTTGATCAGTAAATAAGGCTATGTTCAGATGACCGCGCGGCACCGCGCGATGTCACGCGGTGGAAGCGTTCACATGACAAAATATGTACGCGCGGCAGTATGGCACAGATTACAATGTATATATTATAGATAGAGAGTCATCTTGGCGCTGTCAATTGTCCCCGATGTTTGGCGCCATCTATTAATCTTGACCCGTAAACTACATTACATGTTTTACTCACACATACATAATCTAATCTTTGTGTGCTACAACGTTTAATAAAATGAGTTAACGTATGTCTACACTACCTAATTCTTAAAAACACAGTTTTTGTTTGTAATAATTTATTTGCGTGAATTTAAAAAAAATAATATTATTAGATAACAAAAGCTGCGTTTTTGAGAAGTAGTGTAGATTACAAGAAAGGAACGTGGTAAATAAAACGAATTATTTTATTTCTTTGTTTTATTATGTTTGTGTTTATTAGAATATTCTTGAGGCATTTTTCACATCGTCATTCCCTTCATACACAATAATAATTAATAATTAAAAACAATAGTAGCAGATTCTAAATTGATGACTCAAGTTTATGGTCCTGATTGAAATTTCTGCACAACATTGTATCAAAACCATGTTTTTTTGGACAACATTTTCATAATGGCTTGCATACCTTGAATGCTAGTCTTAGTGACAAATGCAGTAGGCCGCCAGCGTGTGCGTTCAGGTTGTGTTTCTGAAAATGAAATCAAAATATCTTTAATTTTCTTAATGCTAAATGCAACACTTTAGTATTGTCTAATCATCAAAATCTGTTCATAAACGACGATGTTATCCGCGAACACACATAAAAATATATGTATATACGGTCGAATTGAGAACCTCCTCCTTTTTAGAAGTCGATTAAAAATAAATAAAATTGGAAGTGTCTGTTTGTAATATTACAAGTAAAATTATAACAAAAACAAAAACCGACTTCAAGTTTCGACTCGATTTCTCTTGGATGCCATCATCAGATCTTAATGTCCTTATCATGGTACCACCGTTGGGACATATCCTTTTCATTAAAAAAAGAAAATCAAAATCGGTTCATAAACGACGAAGTTATCCGTGAACACACATAAAAAAAACATATATACGGCCGAATTGAGAACCTCCTCCTTTTTTGAAGTCGGTTAAAAATACCGCTTTTACTTAATGCATATTGTACACTTATGTGTACTCGATACATAGACCAAAATAACATTATTTTTTCAATTTTTGTCTGTCTGTTTGTTCCGGCTAATCTCTGGAATAGCTGGACCGATTTTGACGGGACTTCACTGGCAGATAGCTGGTGATAAAAGGAGTAATTTAGGCTACTTTTTAAGACTAGCTTTGTCCCGTGGCGTTACCCGCGGTTGTTGTTGTACCGCGGGGCTTAGCTAGTCATCTATACAAATAAATAAAATTGGAGTGTCTGTTTGTAATATTAAAACAACCGCTTTTTACTAAATGCATAATTATGTATGTAAGGTATACATGGTACATATACCAAAACAACATTTTTTTACAAATCTTGTTTGTCTGTTTGTTCCGGCCAATCTCTGGAATACCTGGACCGATTTTGACGGGACTTTCACTGGCAGATAGCTGTGATAAAAGGAGTAATTTAGGCTACTTTTTAAGACTAGCTTTGCCCCGTGGCGTTACCCGCGGTTGTTGTTGTACCGCGGGTAACTCCGCGGGGCTTAGCTAGTTATCTATACAAATAAATAAAATTGGAGTGTCTGTTTGTAATATTAAAACAACCGCTTTTTACTAAATGCATATGTACCATGTAAATTTTTTTTACAATTCTTGTCTGTCTGTTTGTAATATTAAAACAACCGCTGTTTACTAAATGCATATGTATGTAAGGTAATTTTTTAGTAAAAATGTTGTTTTGGTATATGTACCATGTAATTTTTTTTTACAATTCTTGTCTGTCTGTTTGTTTCGGCTAATCTCTGGAACGGCTGGACCGATTTTGACGGGACTTTCACTGGCAAATAGCTGATGATAGACGGAGTGATTTAGACTAAGACTAGCTTTGCCCCGCGGCATTACCTGCGGTTGTCGTTGTACCACAGATAACACCGCGGGGCTCAACTAGTCATCTACGAGTATACAAATAAATAAAATTGGAGTGTCTGTTTGTAATATTAAAACAACTGCTTTTTAGTAAATGCATATGTATGTAGGTATACATGGTACATATACCAAAACAACATTTTTTAAAATTTTTGTCCGTCTGTTTGTTCTGGCTAATTACTGGAACGGCTGGACCGATTTTGACGGGATTTTCGCTAATGATGATACAAGGAGTAACTTAGGCTACTTTTAAGGATTCTGTAGCCAAATGGCAAAAAACGGAACCCTTAGAGATTCGTCATGTCTGTCTGTTCGTCCGTATGTCACAGCCATTTTTTTTCCCAAACTATAAGAACTATACTGTTGAAAATTGGTAAGTAGATGTATTCTGTGAAACGCATTAAGATTTTCACACAGAAATATTAAAAAAAAACAATACATTTTGGGGGTTCCCATACTTAGAACTGAAACTCAATTTTCTTTTTCATCAAACCCATACATGTGGAGTATCTCTCTATGGAGGATAGGTCTTCAAAAATGATATTGAGGATTTTGTTCTCATTTTTTTCTAAAATGAATAGTTTGCGCGAGAGACACTTCCAAAGTGGCAAAATGCCCCCCCCCCCCCCCCTATAACTACGAAATAAGAGAATGATAAAACTAAAATAAATATATGATGTACATTACCATGCAAACTTCCACTGAAAATTAGTTTGAACGAGATCTAGTAAGTATTTTTTTTTAATACGTCATAAATAGTAAACCGCAATTAACCTTTCATTCAATCAACTCAAATATAAAAAATACACTATACACGGCATATATATACCAAAAATGTATTTTTTACAATTTTTGTCTGTCTGTCGGCCTGTCTGTTTGTTCCGGGTAATCTCTGGAACGGCTGGACCGATTTTGACAGGACTTTCACTGATATGTAGCTGATAATATAGGGAGTAACAGGCTAGTTTTTTTAGACTAGCTTCGCCCCGCGACGTTACCCGCGGTACGACAAAAACCGCGGGTGACACCGCGGGACTCTAGCTGAGTCCCGCGGTGTCACCTAGTTGTAAATATAATTATATAATACTAGCAGCCGTTCCCGGCTTCACGCGATAAACATAGGTAGTTAACCAAAAATTTTAATACCGTGGCCGTGAGCGATAAGACCGCCATTTGATATACATACTTTGTAACTGATTTTGTTGTACTATTTAACTTTGTGTATACAATGAAGATAAATAAATTTAAAAAATATTATTAATTATAACACGCTCTTAGCAAACTTTCCAAGCTTAGAAAACTCAGCCAAGTCTCTTTTTGGCAAAATAAATAATCAAAATCATCCGTTTAGGAGCTATGATGCCACAAGAATCCACAGAGAGATATACACACATAGACACATTGATTCACTCGTAAAACTCATACCTAACACGAAGTGTCGTGTCGGAGCTTGATAAAAAATAGCAAATAACCGCGATGTTACCCGCGGTTATTATCATACCGTATGTGACGCCGTGGGGCGAAGCCAGTCTAAAAAAAAGCGGCCAAGTGCGAGTCGGACTCGCCCATGGAGGGTTCCACAGCAGCAAGTAACATAATTAAACAAAAATTTATAATTATTATTAAAAAAAAAAAAAAAAAATTATAATACCAAATTTCGGTGGAAGTTTACATGGTAATGTACATCATATATTTTTTTTTTAGTTTTATCATTCTCCTATTTTAGAAGTTACAAGAGGGGGGGGACACATTTTACCACTTTGGAAGTGTCTCTCGCGCAAACTATTCAGTTTAGAAAAAAAAATTTTAGAAACCTCAATATCATTTTGGAAGACCTATCCATAGATACCCCGTATAGGTTTCATGAAAAAAAATTGAGTTTCAGTTCTATGTATGGGGACTCCCAAAATTTATTGTTTTTTTTTTCTATTTTTGTGTGAAAATCTTAATGCGGTTCACAGAATACATCTACTTACCAAGTTTCAACATTATAGTTCTTATAGTTTCGGAAAAAAGTGGCTGTGACATACGGACGGACAGACAGACAGACGGACGGACGGCCAGACAGACAGACATTTTTAATAGGTAGTAGAGCCACGCTAATTTCAGCACGAATGGGCCGGCTCGACCGGGGCGGTACTACCCTCGCACAGAAAATCAACGTAAAGTGCCAGCGGTTGTGCTGTCGTGTTTCGTTGGTGAGTGCGAGACCGGAGGCCCAAATAGTCTAGTCAACAAGTTCTATACTTGTTGACTAGACTAAAAGATGCAGCAGCATCACTAGGCCGCCATGGTGTGGGTCGCCATACTGCATTGTCTGCATTCGCAATGAGTATGGTGACCACCACTCTTGGATTCTGCTTATGCTTTCCATCAGGCAGAGTAGAGTCATTTTGGCGGGCCATACATAAAAAAAAAAAAAAAAGACAGACAGACATAACGAATCTATAAGGATTCCATTTTTTGCCTTTGGCACGGAACCCTAAAAAGTAGCCTAAATTACTTCTTATATCATCAGCTATCTATCAGTGAAAGTTCCGTCAAAATCGGTACAACCGTTTCAGAGATTAGCCGGACCAAGTAAACAGACAGACAGACAAAAATTGTAAAAATATTTTGGTGTATGCATCATGTATACATACATATCCATTTAGTAAAAGCGGTTATTTTAATACTAGCTTTTACACGCGGCTTCGCTCACGCAGACTTTCATCCCCTGATTTTACCCTTAGGGGTGGAATTTCAAAAATTCCTTTCTTAGTGCTCACTTAGGTTATATAAAGAACCTATATGCAAAATTTCAGGATTCTAGCTTCAGCGGTTTGGGCTGTGCGTTAATCTGTGGGTCTGTCAGTCAGTCAGTCAGTCACCTTACTTTTCTATATATATAGAAGATAGATTACAAACAGACACTCCGATTTTATTTATTTGTATAAATTACATATAGGACCTTTTTAATTATTTTATACACTTAAGTTTGTGAAACATTAAATTTTTTATCAATTAAAATTAAATTATCAATTAAAATAATTACTTGCAACAAGAATGATACATACCTGGTTGTAGTAGTGAAGGAACAGCAAGAGCATTCAAATGATGGTTCTTGTTTCTGTCTTGTGGTCTAAAATGTATATCACACACTTTCCTTCTGAGATAAATTTCATCATCAGTTAAACCACTTAACAATGTTCCGGCCAAATTCCCTCAGGTCTTAAATCGCTGTGGATTTTTGTAGGTTGGGTGATAGAGATAGTGACACCTTAAAAAAATGATTTTATTTTAAATAAATACACACAAATTAGGGCCAATTCCCATGTATCTGATAAAGTTTTATATAGTTATGTATAATTTGTCATTGCTGGTGATATTTAAATGTATACCTAATACTTATGTCTCTATATGAAACCTAAATCCATAGTTATTTGGAAAATATGTTTAAATTAGTCCATCAGGGTTTTTAATACTTTGTGGTGAAACTGGTCCTTATACATTTCATAACTGTTTTTAGCTTTTAATGCATTTTACACATAGTTTGTTATACAGAGGGCTTAGAAGGGACCATACCTTTTAAATAATTAAATTGCGAATAAGTCCCACTGTTAAACAAAAACTATTAATTATAGAGTCAGTACTATAATCAACTTGTGCAGTTATTTAGGTCGTCCTTTTCATTCTTTATGGAAAATGATTCAATCCACTCAAGAGTAGCTATTGAGATTTTTGATGTTTTGCAGTCTGTTATAATAATTATGTATCTATATGGGAATTCATGTGATCACTAAACAGATACAATCCATTGAATTTCCTGACATTTCAACCAAATTACACTGGCTGTGATCACAGGCTGTCTAAATTTAAAAATACTTCATTGTTTTATAGGTCCGGCAATGTTTTATCTATGTCTCCTTTATTTTTAATTGTATTATTATTTTTCATAACAATTTTGTATTTGGTATTGTAAGAGCCAACTAAGTAGTAAACTATGCAAGAGAACAGCATGGCAAACAGAAGGAAAACTTAGAACAAAACTCTGGCCAACATGCTATAGTAGGCCAAAGCCTCCTCTACAGAGTGCTCTATATCCACTAGTAGGCTACTAAAGGCTGTTGATTATGGTGATTCTTTTAGTGTAGGAATTTAATTAATTGTTTGATATTCTATATTTCCTACAAGCATTTACTTTAAAATAAAATATGGTGTGGTATCCCACAATTATTCCATTGTAAATTATGATTAGTTAATTAACATGTATCCCTTTCGTGGTATGATAATATCGGGTATAAAAGAGACTAAATAAATAACTTATTTATATAAAAATATGACTTTTTCGTTAACTGACATTCAATTGTTTGCTCCAATAAATTTACCCTGGTAATACGTTTAACAAACATAATATTTGCCATTATTACTTAGTAGAGGTTATTGATATTTTCATATTAATGAAATTTCATCCTTACCTGTCGTTTTACATCCAAAAACACAACGTCTTGTAGTTGGCAATAAGAAACTTATAAAAATAACTATAACCTCCAAAATATCGTAAAATTGCGAGACACACACAGTAAAATTCTTCACGAGGTCGTAACTAGAAATTTAAATAATAAAGCATTCAAACTATCGCAATTAGAGGATTTTTTAAAAGTAAAGCGTCCAAACCATCGCAAGTAACTGGAACAAGCGTTCCAAATATCGCAAATAACTGGTGGAATTAAACACTAACACGTGGAGCTAACTCAAGTCTAATATAGTTGCGGAGAAAAAATACTCAACGCAAGGAAATTCACTACTAATACCAAAAGAAAACATTAAAAAGTTTTGTATACCGATTTGAAACAAACAAAATCAGTCAAAATTTTTAAAAATAAAATGTTGCCATGGAATGGAAATAAAAGCATACCTAGTTATAAATTTTGGAGGAAAAAAAATAACATAAAATAACTCTAAAAAATTATTTAAAAACAAAATCTAAAAATCCAAAGGCACTTTGCATGACTTTGATTTCGATTTTGAGAAATTATTCGTCACCTACCTATATTACCTATATATACGACCTATATTAATGAAATTATTCGTCAGAATTATTCAATTCATCATTATTAGCTTCTTACTTATATAATATAATTTCTTTAAAATGTCAGATGTATAATTCACCTCGTCTTCTTAAAGTAAATAATATAGTCTTTCCCATTAAATGCACGATTGGCATCTGGTGTCGAAACCCCACAAGGCGTTGGGTTTAATTAGCATGTTCTCACCTTAAAGTAAGAGAGGCGTACTTTTATGAGACATTACATATTCTATAAATAAGTTCTTGGTTTGTAAATAAGTTTTGTACTTGAGGATTGAAATTATATTTTGATGTAACCCTAAATTTTATTTGTCAATTAAATTACTGAAATGGTTGTAGACTATTGAGTTGCAACACTGAGATGTATTTAAAAAAAAAGTGTGAGTTAAAAATGAATTAACGCCATCTATCTATAACTTTAAGAATTATGTGTGATCATAAAAAGATTGTAGAGGTAATAGTTAAGGAACAAGAACCATAGAGAGCAGGACCTTATTCGTAAAAACGGCTTATAAGGGACATTCACCCCCGTGCAGTATGGTATCAACATTGATTGAGAATGGACGTAGAGGAGAAAATTTGCTTATGGATTTAGTACCGAAAACTGAGATGTCGAAGAAGAAGTTTTTCTTTTTTCTTCAGAATCCTTAATAATGCAAAAAATTAAAACTAATTCTTTCCAAGACATTATTTTTATTATTTTATTTTAATAATCCTTATAGTTAAGATTCCAAATGTCATTTCTTTTTTTGATTTCGTCGATAAGCAAACCAATAGACACAATACCGTCTTCGCTACTCATTTTTCTTTGATCTATGTGTCATTCGCATTGACTGCACGTTTGCCCTAGTGGTTTAACGGTCACCACGCCGTTTCCTACTTCGCCAAGTGTCGTGGGTTCAAATCCCACGTAGGACAATACTTTGCATGATCCACGAATTGTTGTTCTGAGTCTGGGTGTTCTTTGTGTCCGTTTCATGTATGTTTGTAAAGTCCCCTGCGACACAGGATTTATTCCTAGTGCGGGAGTTGTCTTATAAAAAAAATAAAAAAATAAAACCGCCTCAAACCGTGCGGATCAACTGCACAGGTCAATACAGGTCTGTAGAACCACGCGGCTGACGCGCGTTCATGTAAACAGTTACCACTGTTTGGATTGATCTTGTACCGCGCGGTCATGTGAACTTGGCCTAATGCTCTGATGTAACGGTTTGGTCAAGGCATAAAGCCTTGTCACACACACTGGTCAAAATTTTTCATTTTAACTAAAACCAAGTTTTATTCCACTTAGTCTAGGGTCCTAGCCTATTGCTCTCAACCGGGTATTTCAGGAGTTAATGATAATTTTGGGATTTAAATATGAAAATAAAAATTGACAAGATTGGAAGGCAATGATTGAAGGGGGCTTGAGTAAGTAACACGCCTGTAACTCAAACTCACTGTTGCTGTGAGTCCGAGCGAAACAACTTCTACATAAGTAGGTAATGAAAGTTCTATTCTATTCCATAAAATAAATGTATTGACTTTTCTCCTCACATGCCTTCACTTTTCAACCTTTCAAATCTTAACTACTCTTGCGATTGGTATGAAGTTTTGCGTTTAAAAAAAGAAGTTATAGAATCTTCCTATATGGTTCATATAGTTTCATTTGTCTCTCTCAAATACATTTTTTTTCCCATATTTGCGACATGGTAATTCTCCTCTATGGCTTTCTTCAATGAAATGGCTATTCAATACTCAATATTTTGTTCATTTCGTAGCAGTAGTCAAGTCAAACGTCTCCTGGCCTATACGCACGCATCGTTGGTTTCTGACCAATATGTGCGAAGTCTCATATACCTTGCATTTGCATACTTTGCCACGCGTGCTCATTACGCTGACATATTGTTCTATATTGGATACTTAATGAGCATCATCTACCTGTCAATGCTGTTGATCTAACACTGTTAATTGTTAATCTTTTTTTGGCCAAAACCTCTCGGAATGAAAGAGATATCACATCGATATCATTCCAAAATCCTATCATCTCCTTATTATTGTTTTATTTTTTAAATATGGGTCTGCCAAAGTAACTTTACTGTGCCTGATGGAGAGCATGAGTAGAATCCAAGAGTGGTGGTCACCATACTCATTATGAATGCAGACAATGCAATAATTCATACTATGGCGGCATATTGAGATGCTTCTGCAGTTTTTATAGTGATTGTTTATTATTTAAAAAAAGAGTATTTAATGTTTTAATGTTGCTTAATACCATGTTTTCATATTTATTTGATACAATAAATCATAGGTCAGTAAATATCCCTCTTCTAGAGGCATCTTCGATCAAACATATTTATTTACGTGATCTAGGCGTCTTCGAGACACTGTAGTGTCAGTCCTGCTTCCATACTTGAAACCTGTGATAACTCTTCTTCTTTTATCCCATTTAACTTAATAGACTCCATAGGTCATGGGTTCGTTTCTAGCCCAAAACAGGGTGCAATTTATCTATAATATGTGTACTGTCAAAAAACAAACAGCCTCCTTGCTAAAGAGATTCCTGATGATGTGTACTGTATTTAAGTATGTTTATATGTGAGCAGTCTGGTTATCATGACACGGGTTCGGCCTCGGTATAGACAACCGTGTATGAGATATGCTAAACTACATTTTTAACCGACTTCCAAAAAGGAGGAGGTTCTATGTTCCACTGTATGTTTTTTTTTTTTTATGTATGTTCAGCGATTACTCCGTCAGTTGTGGACCGATTTTTAAAAATTTTCTTGTATTCGAAAGGGTATGCTTCCGAGGTGGTCCCATTGCCAGCATATCAGGATCTCATAATGGGATCCTTGGGAAATCGAGGGAAACCCTCATTTTTTATAGGCACATACTATGTTTTTCGTATATTTTCTAATGTTACACCAGTATTTGCGTCTGGTAGTCATCATTTTACGATGATAAGCTGATGATGTAAGGTACAACTCCTTAACGGTTAGGAGTTGGAGGATAAATCTTTAAATATCATATGTATATATGTAACTTTTAGTTGTATTCATTCAAATTATTTAGGTAAGCTGATGATGGAAGGTGGAAGGTACAACTCCTTAACTGTTAGGAGTTGGAGGATAATTCTTTCAATTTCATACGTCGGTGCTAAGCCAAAAAGAATACAAACGAACAATTACAAAAGTCTAAGCGATAGTCACTTGGCACCGACTTCAAACAGATTTTAGGTACCTAGCACACATTATAATACTACTATTTAAATGAATAAAGAATTAGGTATAGGCAATTTATGGAGAACCAGATTATTTTACGCTTTTAAGTGTTTTTTGGCAGAGAGTTTTCGTTGGATGTTTTTTCATTCCTAGATTACGTATCGTGTCAACGCCAAATGAAAAGCACAGGTAATAATTTATTTTAAGATTTAGGTATTAACTTAATATGTATATTTTTTAATAAAGAATAACAAATTAAATTTCATATTTTATTAAATAAATTTTAAATCTAGAAAACCTTCTAAACTACTCTCACAATCAGACGTAAACTTGCACCAAGTAGTTGAGACCATCCCCCCGTTGACTTTTCAGCTTAATGTTCACATAAGTGGATCCCACGCCACCTGATGTCACAGTCGCACGAGCCTTTGATTTGTCTAAATCTATCACCGATAGACCCTGTAATAGACAGATAATATTTTAATTTTGCCACCTCATCGCTCTTATTGATCCCATGAGTGTCGTAAGTGGCAACTGAGGAAACAAACTACGAAATAAATCCTTTTTTTTTTTTTTTTTTTTTTTTTTTAACGTGTGGGAATCCCCTCGGACCGTCACCCCACCGGGGCTTGCGGCGGGGCGGTGTGTCGGACTCGAACCGACTAAAACCACACGGTGTGCCACTCTGCGCCTGTGAAGAGAGGAATCCGGGAACTGCAGTTATTAACACGTCCGGACCCCTCCCAGCGCCTGCCCGCACAGAAGCGGGCACTGTCACCTTTTGGACTCTCTAATTAGGCGACGTACGGCACACGCGTACGTCGCCCCCTCGCGGGTGGCCACTGGAGCGGATGGAGGGGAAAGCCCGTCCCGACCATCCGGGGCCACACTCAGGGCGGCATGAGGCGCTGATAGGCGCGCCTCCGCCGCCCAGTTCGCCGGCGGCGGATTGGGTCCGAGTGGACATCGTCCTCCCGGGCCTTCTCCGCCACCTCCTTCTGCGAGATTACATCTTCGCAGAAGGTTGCGACCGCGGTAAAACTGCTATCGCTACCGGCCATGGAGCGTATGACGGCCGGTAGCGAGAGATCTCCTCCGATGACTGCAGTGAGGGCCCGGCGCTGCGACGCCCATGCGGGGCAGATCGCCAGCGTATGCTGGGCCGAGTCCTCACTGCAGTCGCAGTGGTGGCAGGCGGGACTCAGTTCCCTCCTGGCGACCGAGTGCAGGTACTTCCCAAAGCAACCGTGCCCGGAAAGGACCTGCGTCAGTCGGAAGGAAAGGGTCCCGTGCTGCCGCCCTGCCCACTCGAGGATGACCGGCTGGAGAGCCTCCACGGCGGCAAAGCCAGCGCGTGGAGTCTCCAGCCGGAACGACCATCTAGCCATAGTGGCTCGACGGGCGGCTTCACGCCACTCGCGTACCTCTTCGGGCGGAGGGCGACAGCCATACTCCGCCCGATATTCAGCCAGCCGTCGATAAACTTCGGCGAGCACTTCCGCCTCCAAATCCCACGTGGGTGTTCCGGCCAAGGCGCACGCCGCCTCGGTCGACACCGTGCGGTATCCGCGTATGGCTCTGACTGCCAATACCCTCTGAGGCCGCCAGAGGCGAGCCTTGTTTAGGGCAGTCAGAGCCGCCACCCACACCGGTGCGCCATACAGCGCCATCGACCGGACAACCCCCGTGTATAGGAGTCTTGTTGCGACGCTGGCTCCACCCAAATTGGGCAAGAGTCGCCCAAGGGCGGAGGCAGCGTCGACCAGCCTGGGACCAAGCTGTCGGAAGTGCTCGTCGAAGAGCCACCTACCGTCGAGAATCAGGCCCAGATACCTGATCTGGGCCCGAACCGGTACGAGGACCGAGTTGACCTCGACGGGGCCCATGGAACAATAGGGCCTCCGTCTTGTCCAGGGCCACCCGTAAGCCCAGCGCCTCGATGCGCCCGACCACCAGAGAAACACCCCTGGTGGCCAGGCACGCCGCCTCTTGGTAGTTCGCCCCCCGGGCTGTGACCAATGTGTCATCGGCGTAACAAATTACGCCCAGCCCGGGGGGGAGACGACCTCGCAGGACCCAGTCGTACCCCACGTTCCACAGGAGTGGTCCAAGGACAGACCCCTGCGGAACGCCGCACGACATGGGTCGCCGTCTCAAGACGCCCTCTCGGTCCTCGTACACGACGGTACGCTCCTCTAAATAGTCTGCCACTAGCCGCCTCAGGTACTCAGGCACCCCGTGGTAGTGGAGTGCTTCCCTGATGCAGCTAAATGGCAGACTATTGAAGGCGTTGGCGATGTCCAACGACACCGCCAACACCACGCCGCCACAACTCACTGCCTCTTCGGTCACGGCCCTGAGGCGCATCACGGCATCGACCGTCGAACGCCCCTCTCGGAATCCGAATTGGGCGTCCGACAGGTCGGGCCCCACCTCACAAAGGTGATGGACGATGCGGGCAGAGAGTATCCTCTCAAAAAGTTTACCCGCCTCGTCCAGCAACACGATGGGCCTATAGGCCGCGACCGAATCGGCAGGCCGTCCCGGCTTCCTCAACAGGACCAGCTTCCCGCATTTCCAGCACTCAGGGAAGCGCCTGGACGCCAGGCTAGCGTCCAACACTTCCCTGAGGCGGTCCGACATATGGTCGAGGGCTCGGGCCATCACTCGGGCTGGAACCCCGTCCGGCCCGGGGGCGGTGTTCTTGGAACGGATTCGAAGAACAGCCGCCCCAACCTCCGATTCCCTAACGGGCGGCACATCGTCCTCTCTACCCCCGCCGTCTATGACCGCATAGGCCATCGACGGGGGTGTGTGCTCCGCCCGCTCAGGGAAAAGGCCCTCGACCACTTCCTGCAGGAAGCTGGGCTGGAGAGTCTCGGTAAGGGGGGGGCCCGACGTGCGGAGCTTCTGACGCACCGCACGATATGGGCGACCCCAGGGGTCACGGTCGAGACCCTCCAGCATCTCCTTTCTCTTTTCCTGTTTGGCGCGGCAAATGGCCAGCTTCAGAGTCCTCCGCGCCTCGCGGTACTCCTCATGAAGCTGGTCCCCGCCACCGTCTCCACGGTGACGTCGCCTGCTGCGGGTGTAGGACCTCCGGGCACGAGTACAAGCCGCACGGAGGTCTGCCAACTCCTAGGACCACCAGTAGACCTCCTTTCGCGGAGGCCGACGACCTTGGACGCGGGGCATTGCCGTATCGCAAATCTGCGTAATCGCATCGCGAAAACGGCCAGCCCCAACATCCACGGTGACCTCCTCGGTCGGGGCCTGCGGAGACAGCCAAGAATGAATAATGGCCGCCTCCTCTAGTAGGTCCCTGTCCAGCTTGGCAACAGCCCACCGCGGAAAGCGGGAAGGATGCCGCGCCGTGTGACCCCTACTGGGGCCCTGGGACCGGGAGAGCTCCAATCGGATATAAAGATGATCCGAGAGCGTCTCAACCTCTTCCAGGACACACCAGTTCCTTACTCGTGCGGCAACAGCAGGGGTAGCGAACGAAAGGTCCACTATCGACCCCCCTTGCTGTCGCACGCACGTGTTGGTGGAGCCTCTGTTCAGCAAACAGAGGCCCACCGAAGCCGCCCACTCCTCAACGGCTTCGCCCTTGGCGTCCGTCCCGGGGGACCCCCACGCAATGGATTTTGCGTTGAAGTCCCCCAGCACGAGGACGTGCCCAGACGCTAATCGCCGCATCGAGGTCTCCAAGCTGTTAAGGAAGACCTCGAAGTCGCTCAAACTCCGGTTGGGGGAGAAGTAAACACCGTAAACGGTGACCCCCCCCCACTCGGCGGCAACATATCCAGAGCCCTTGTCTCTAAGCGACAAGGGCGGGGAATGAGCCGCCGCGGAACCGACGACTGCCACGGAGCCGTCCCAGTCACCAATCCAGTTTGGACGGGTAGGAACGAAGTAGGGCTCCGCGACTACGGCAACACCGATCGACCACTGCGCCATGGTTTGCAGGAAGAGATCCTGCGCCGCGGCACAGTGGTTTAGGTTCGTCTGGACAAGGAGGTTGGAGACGTGATCCATTAAGGGATCGTCTCTACAACCTCCTCCATGGGCGACGATGAAGACGCACGAGCGACATCGGAGGCAGCCTGGGTCGATTGGCTAGCCCCCGATGTCTGCTGAGAATTGCGGGATGGCTTACAGCCTCCCTGCCCCATCTGGTGATTGGCGGGCTTGTCGTCCGCCGCACAAATAGGGCAGTGAGGGGCGGCAGAACATTCTGCCGCCTTGTGCCCCGGTCGACCGCAGCGGAAACAGAGACCGCTGCAGTCGAAGCAGTTCCCGCACTTGACGCGTGTGTGCCCCGATGCTAGGCATTTATAGCATCTCATCGGTCTTGCCGCCAGGACTGTTACCCTGGCACTCACAAAACCGATGAGAAGCCTGCCGGCGTCGCCCAAAACTTTGGCCGACACCACGGGGCAACTCACCCACACTGCGCCAAGCCCTCCCGGACCGGGGCGGATGGCGCCAACTCTGACGCTCTCCGCGTTGCAACCCGTCTTTGCCCGGATTGCAACGCGAACGTCTTCGGTCGTCACCGAATCGTCCAGGCCCGAGATGCGCAACTCAGCGCATTTCGTAGGCCTGGCGATCTTGACACCATCCGTGTCTGCAAACACAGCCCACAGTTTCTCAGCGAAGGTGTCCGCCGTCTCTGCGCCATCGGCCCCAGGGAACTCGAGGACCCGAGCTCCCGTCTGGGCGAGGCGCAAGCGGACACCTGCCGCTCCAAAGTCACCGGCGAGACAGTCCCGGGCCGTCTTGAAGACGGCTGCGTAGGACAGCCCGCCGGTAGCCGTCTCCGGCGACACGGTGACCACCACAGCCGCGGTTTTCGGCGGCTGCAATTTCCGCGGCTTCTTTTGGGTGGTCCCTGCCACCGATGGCGACTGCAGACCAGAGGCCGCCTTTTGGGCAGCCTTCTTGGCCCGCTTCTTGGCCTTCTTGGACTTTTTGCCCCCCCCCCGACTACCTGCCAATCCTCGTTTGAGGGGGCAGTTGTGGAAGGGCCAGGCAGGGGTGTTGGAGTGGGGAGCGGAGCAATGTGCGCTCCAGTCGCTGCCACCGTCTGGGGCCTTGGTTGCTGCGGCGGCGGCGGTGGCGCAGCCGTCTTGGCCGGAGCCTTCGCCCGCTGCTGCATCTTGCGCGCGGCCGCAGGGCCCGGCACCGACGTCGCCGCTGCGTACGTCACTCGTCCACCCACCACGGGGAGCGGGGTCGGCGCTGAGGCGTCCTTCCTCCTCGGTGTCGCGAGCGGCGGCCGAACAATAGGGGCCGGTGGCAGCCTCGCCTCCAGACCCGCGATCCGTCCGTCCACCAGGTTACCCATTGCGTGCAGCATGTACTGCAGCATCTGCTGCAGGACGTCGTCGGGTACCCCGGGGACAGCAGGGGCCGGCTGGGACGCAGACGGGGCCGGTCGCGACGCAGATGGGGCCGGCTGGGACTTAGATGGGGCCGGCTGGGACGCAGACGGGGCCGGCCGGGACGCAGACGGGGCCGGCCGGGACGCAGGCGGGGCAGGCGGGGCCGGCAGGGCTGCAGGCAGGGCCGGCCGGGCCGCAGGCGGGGCCGGCCGCGACGTAGACGGGGCCGGGCAATTCCGCCCGGAATTGGGCAAACTGAGCGCCAAGCTCCGCCACCTGCCCCGTCAGGCGATCGTTGGCCGACTGGAGGCGAGCCACGTCTCCCGCGAGGGATCCAACGACTCCTGCCAAGGCAGAAGAGGAGTCCTTCAGAGCCCTCACGAAAGGGCCCTTTAGGTTCACGGACTTCGTGGCCACCTTGTGGATTATGGCCACCGCCGCTTCCGCTCTCTCCTGCAAGGAGGCCGGTGTTTCGGGCACTGGGTCCCCATGCACCGGCTCCCCGATTTTGAGCAGGAGACCGCTGATCTCCTCCTCCGCCTGCAGTTCGCCGTCCGCTCGAGTCCGCCTGTAGGACTCCGCCCTACAAAAGGGGGAACCTGACAGGGCCGGCACCGGGGTCAGCGATCGCTCCCTCTGACTGCTTGCCACCTTCGGAGGCAACATCGCCTGAGCGATGTCACTCTCGCAGCCAGTGGGGCGTCCGCGCTTCCGGTCCGCCTCCACGTCCATCGGCTCTGGCGCGTCCGTCCTCGCACCGGGACCGCTGCCGCACGCCACAACCACGGCGGACTTGGAACGCGTGCGTTCCACTGTTCTTCGGCTCCCAGCAGTCGGATCGACTTCTGGGAGCCCCACTGCTGCAGGCGTTCCTGTCGCAGCAATCTCATCGTTCGAGGATTGGGCGTCCGCCTTCCGGAACTGTCCGCGGCTGTTCCGCGTCTGGCGCGACACTGCCCCACTTCTGGTTTCCGCGACCTTCGCGATATTGGTGCCGGATTTGACGCTCGGCGACGGGCGTGTGAGACATTGGTTGCCCCCCCCAGCATACGAATGGGGGCTGCCGGAGCCGACTGGCTCCGGAAGGGACTCCCTAGACGCGTCGCGCCTAGGACCCTCCTGGGTAGATATATCTGTAATTTTACCCATGTCATAATTTTGTGAGTTTTATGTCCTCCGACAAAGGACGCCCATGGTACTGGACTCCCTCCAGCGATTCAGCTCATTGCCAGGCGTCAGAGCGTGAGCTTGGGGTATTTTTATAGAGGTTTACGTCCTCATGGTTTCGAAGAGCCACCGGTCCTGTCCGTTCAGGATTACGGCTGGGCCGGACGGGGTCTGCACCAGACCAGATCCGTCCGCCCCCTGTCCCTCTCGGAACTACTGGCACTCTAATACGCCCTCTGCTAAAGCAGAGGGACGTTTAGAGTGCCCCACGCGGCAGTCTCTAAAGACTCCGTCTAGTATCCCATTTAGTCTGGAGTCTCCTTCTGGGCCTATCCGGCATGAGTGGCTCTACCGGCATAGCCCCAGAAATCATCGACTCACGCAAGCCCCACCACGACGACAACGTAGGGATACATTGGGGGGACGAAATAAATCCTATACCAACCCGACTGGCTAGTGTGATATTTAAAATTTCCTTTCTGAAGAGAGATCATGTTCAACAGTGACTGTTAAATACTGTTGACGGGAAGATGATGTGATGATATTTCAAAGTCTTCGTCACTTAAGTAATATCTAATAATAATGTTAGTTTTTTTTTTTGGTTTTTAGACAAGCTTTCGACATAGATAATAAGATATATTAACGGTAATTTAGAGCTGATTAAGCAAGTTTAATTTAGTACCATATTCAGCTAAGTAAAACTAATAATATTTCTAGATTCATATGAACTTCTAAGTGAAGATAAATATGCACTCCTTATAAGATCTCAGTCGTAACTGAGATCTTATAAGTGCTATTAAGTGCATATTTGATATTATCAAGCATATAAATCACAGAAATCAATCATTAATCTAATCAGTGACCTACTGAGCCACAAAGTCAGGTACAAAATTTCATACCAAAAATGTGCTTCCATTCTAAAATATTTTTTTAACCATGTGTCTTGATTAACAAGATGAACGAATATTACTTTATAATTCATAGTTCGTTTTTTGTTAATAGTCAAAGCAATATAATACAGTACAACTAGCCTTATGACTATCCCCTTTTTCGATAGTCCCTGAATTAACTTTATTAAGAACAGAAGTCCATGAGCCTATTTTTAGTTCCAAAACACAGAACTCAAAGATTCATCATCAACAACTTTTGAGAGTTTACTACTGGCTCTGGATAGACTTTTTCCTAAGGATTACATAGCCAAAAATTTAAATCAACTCAAGTTTTTTAGATAAATACACGGTTGTATTGCATTGAGAACTCACCTTGATAATCCTGGACGTATCCTGAGTGTTGTAAAATACAGTTTTGGATCTAGTTTTAAGTGGAATTGATGATATTTTCACAGTATCACTGTACGCCAATGTACCGCTGGAACCAACAATCAAATCTTCCGCATTGTACGCTGCAAAACACAGAACAGCAATAAGACCAAAACGAATAACGAAAGACATTTTGATTGTTATAATATTCCGAGTTGAGTTGAGTAACAGTGAAATATTAAGATTGTACTGTAGGCTACACTAACGCCTCAATATATATTGATTGAATTTTCCCCTTTGAGATAATAATTCAGTACATGAATAGAGATATCAGATTTGTAGATGACATGATCAACTCTTTGTACTAGTAGATACTTGTCATTGGGGAGATAATTTTACGAGATAACATCCACAAAACATATGATTAACATTCAAGTAAACATATTGTATCATATTTTTCCTTGATGCATATATATTTTGATAAAAAAGGTATGACATTAGCCGGATTAGAGAACTCAAACTTCTTTTGAACAGTCAGTTAGAGTAACAGGCATGGCTCTAACTTCTTCTATGCAATGGCTTATTCTTCCCAATCCATCCGTAAAACCAATATTTTGTCTTTTTTTCTCTTTCTACCTGACTAACTCATATTTTCATATTAAACGCTCATTTTATCCACCTGATTTATCGAGTAAGTGGTTGAAAATAAGCTTGCTTGGTCTGCTTGGTGTTGCATAAGACGCTTCTGCTTCTTAATGTCAATGGCAAATTGGCACATGGTTTAAGTTTTGTAACCAGTACAGTGAGAAGGGTTCTTTGAAAAGATGTGTATGCATTGCAAAGGAAATTAGCATTCCCACGCCCTAGTTACCTAGGATACTACAAAGTCTACTAAATGTTCTCATCACGATCGCAGAATGAACAATCTAAGAATTATTTTGAGTTGGCATTTTGTGACAAATGCATTGCTATGTAATTTTTTAGCTTAACCTATTTATGTGTATCTGAATTTCTTCTGACACAAACAAAAATGTAAAATAAAGTCTTCAGGTTTGCCCTGTCATTTTTATAAAGGTAAGACCTTAATTGCTTAGAAGTGTACCGCTAGCAAGTCTTTTTGCTTTAAAGAAATATATGATTTATTTTTCATTTCTTTAAAAAGACGGGAGTACCGTATTGGTAATAGCAAGACTACCGTGGGAGAGCCACGCTTCGCCATGCATGGGCCGGATCGACCGGAGTGATACCACGGCCTCACAGAAAACCGGTGTGAAACCGCGCTTGTGCTGTGTTTCACCGAGTGAGTGAGGATACCGGAGGCAGATACCCCAACCCCTCCCCCCATCCCCTTCCCTATCCCAAAAGGCCGGCAACAAACTTGTGACGCCTCTGGTGTTACGGGTGTCTATGGGCGGCGGTAATCGCTTAACATCAAGCGATACGTCTGCTCGTTTGCCCACTATTCTAAAAAAAAAAATCTTCACAAACGTACATGAAACGGACGCAAATGTCACCCAGACTAATAAAAACAATCTATGGATTTTACAAAGTGTTGTGCCGTGTGGGGTTTGAATCCACAACGTTCAGCGCAGCAGAAAACGGCGTGACGACCTTGTTCAAGGTATTATATATCTTTCAGGCTTAGAAAGTCCAGTTATCGAGGAAGGCTATAGGCTATATATTATCACGCAATCACGAAAAGAAATGGAGTATCAATAAAAATGTTGCAAAAACGGAGGAAAATTATTTGTTTGATGCTGATGAGTAAACGGTAAAAGTTTCACAATAACAATGTATGAAAGATTTTCCCTTAAACTTATGAAAAAAATCAGAGACAGCATGTCTTTTTTTAAGGTTGACTCTCTATAACTGTTTATGATAAACACATAATTTATTCATACTGTAGCACCACGCTACGGCCTATAGGAGACACAGATGATGAAGAACGCGTGAGTCAACTAGTGTACTAATAGATCTCAAAAATAAAAATAAATAATAAGTAAAAAATAATAATAATAAGTAAATCAAAAATATTACTAGTATTTTCGAGTCTTAGTTACTCCAAATTATTAAATTTATTATATTAGATTATACTCTTTTGAATTTTCGACTGCCTCGGTGGCGCAGTGGTAGCGTACGTAACTCCTGTGCTTGAGGTGTGATGTTGCTGAGATCATTGCACGTACAATTTCAGCTGCAATGCCCGTGATCAATTCTATTCTATATTACGGTTTCACTGTGTGTGTCTGAGTTTAAGTTAGTTTAAGAAAAGTAATTTATCCCACCAAAAACATTCTGTAAAAAACTAGTCAAGTCTCGATGGAGCTGCTTGTTTATCTCTAAAAAGTTATGAAATCTAGGCAAAGTCGTGCCAAGTCTAAGGTTCCTTACTGCGATTTCTTTATTATTATAGTTGGCCGTTGAACATTCTTTATACGTTAGTGGGTACAAGTCAATTTTGTTTACACGTAATGTCATATCTGTTGTAACTACCTATGTTTGTTAAGCGAGATAATGACCCATACTGGTATTGGTAATTGGACGCTAGTGTCTCATTTTAGGCTGTATGTTTGTGGCGGCCTCCACATGTTCATCTCATTTTTGTTGATTGTGCAACACTTGCATTCAGCATTGACAATGCTGACTTCTGCTCTCTTCGTTTTGGAGCGTCAAATCGACCACCGATCTAACATAAAATAGACGTACAGACGGACTTCTATCCATGATTAGAAGTCCGTCTGTACTGGAAATATTATTTTTTATACTCTTTGTTTCAGGCTCGCCTACACATAAGTATTATTGAAATACGTAGCTTTATCAAGCCTACTGGTTATTGAATCAACGTTTTCCAAGTGGCAATTTTCCGTCGTCAATGGGTAGCGGTTCTGGCGACAGATTGGTGCAATGATGTCATGGAGCACCTGGTTTTGTACCCTGTGTACCCTTCAACGGCCAAGTCACACAAAATTAACAATAATATCAAAGAAATCGCAGTAAGGAACCTTAGACTATCTATCTATATATCTTAGACTTGGCACGACTTTGTCTAGATTTCATTACTTTTTAGAGATAAACAAGCAGCTCCACACAATGTTTTTGGTGGGATTTCACTTCTTTTTGCAGAAACGTGGGCTTTGGGAGTATTGATTTATTTTATTAGATTTTCTTATTTGACACAATTTTTTTTCTTTTTAGGAGTAGTTTTTTTTACTATTTCAAATCTTTTTTTTCTTTTTTTTACCAGGTTCTCCAGATCTTCGATTATCCTAGTTTTTATAGTTTTCCCTTTATGTGGCCATTAAACCCTAACTCTGTACCAAATTTCAGTTCTCTGAGTTTATGGGAAGTACTAGTTCTATTCTAATGATCATGAGTGAGTGTCATAAATGCGAAACTTTGCTTTAGCTTAACTTCGGAACTAAATGACCTACAGACTTGATGTTTTTTATTTAAGTGTTATTTTATAGCTTACTGGATGACGAAAATTTCTGCGTTCTGGTCTTATCCAGAGGTTCTCAAATAGGGGCCTGAAAATACGGCGAAATGGATCCAGTAAAGGATGGTACGGCATTGTTTGCTTCGCGCTCGACTTGGCGGGGGCACTGCCGTGCCCCCCGATAACGGGCCACCTGTCTCAGGTTCACCTTCTTAGAAATGTAGCTGTTGTTGAAAGATGAAGGTTTATTATACGGACAGGTGAAGAAGTTAATTTAGATGATAATGTAAGTCTTGAATCGAAAACAGGTCTCGATAAAGCTTTTTTTAAATTTCATGATGGATTCAATATATACGGTAAATGAGAAGACTTGCCACCTGATGGTAAATAGCTTTTGCCACCTATGAACACCTGTAACTCCTGCTTTAACTCAGTTGTGCCACCGCTCTTTGAGTTTCCCTTCCTTAAGTCATGGGACAAGGTTTTGGCTCTTTTAACCTCAGTAACTCGGAGAAAAGCCACAAACTAATTGCTTAATAGTGGTTTTCTGTTAGAACGTGCTAAAACTACGGTCGAGCCACTCGTTTGTGTTGAAACATGCCACCGTTTCAATTTTACATTACAATTGAGACATGCTAGTTACTATTGGCCTAGTGGTTTAAGCGATCGTCACGATGGGACTATTATCTTTGTGTCGGTTTCTAGTATATTTGTTAAGACCTTCGCGACACGGGATGTATGTATATTCCTAATGCGGGAGTTGTGTTAAACCTCCCAAAAATTAGCATAAGTACCAGCATCGGAACGTAGCAATTATGTGTGCATGCAGCTATTATTTGTTTGGTTGTTTTAATGTAAATGTTCTTACTCTTCTTGCCTTCTTCTAATTTACAGTAAATCTAATGCGTTACTTCATCCTACTACATCATTGTTACTTAACTGGTTCAACTATATTTTTTTAGTGTCACCTCTTGCGCTGATCAACTACATGAATACTCTTTCTACTTGGCTCATACTTCCATATTCTGTACCAATGAATTTATACAGGGAGATTTCAAAAATAAAAAATTGACAAATATGTGTTACGTTTTATTAAAAAGGTTTCGTTTATAAATTTTAGGAAAGTAAATCGTTTATGGTATATCATGTGTCTTAAGCGAATATCTGCACAAGATAGTTGAGTCCATCGCCGCGTTTGCTCTTCAATCTGACGTTGACGTAGATGGCATCAATACCACCTGATGTGATCGACACACGAGCACTTGATTTGTTCAAATCGATCGCTGATATAGCCTGTAAACGTAACAATGCATTATTTTCACCATAGTCAACTAAGTCCTTATTAACTAAATTATATTTTTACGAAAACTCAATGATGAATTATAAACTAATAATTTATAGGACAGATCATCTTGTGTTTATTTAAACTGGGTACTTAAAGAGAGATTCGAGTCTACCCAGGAGGATAAATAATAATAATTGTGTACAGCACGATCATCTTTGTTATGTACTCAAGAATAATTTATCCTTTAAGTAAGTTTAGTAAAGGTCTGGATTACACAGTATACGCTTTGTCTGGTTTAAGGTTCTAAGTACTGAATATTTATCATCTTATTGCTATAAAGAATTAACGGCGATACTGACGAAGTATAACAAAATTTCAAAGGGTTTATTCTGGCTTGAGAAATAGCCAAATGTGATGTTAAATTACTTACCTTGATAATTTTTGTTGAATTGTTCGTGTTATAGAAGACGTTTTTCTCCCTAGTAGTCAAAGGAATGGAAGACAACTTAACCTCTTCACTGTACACCAGAGTTGTATTAACTAAACTACCAACATGCAAGTCTGCACCATTTGTTATGCTTACACAAAGCACAACAGCAACGCACAATCGAATGATGGCAGACATTTTTATAAACAATTTTATTTAGATTTTCTATTTAGCTGTGAATAATGTTTTAAAATATGGCTATGAATGCTTCAATTGAGTTTATATATGCTTTATTCTAGTACTTCAGATACAGTGATAAATATGTGAATCATGTTATCAGTTACATTGATACGGATATCTGTACGATAGATTCATCTGTTAGTCATTCAGTATTAGTAACAGATAAGTTTGACATCTGTATTTCAAGTGCTTTCTATCTTTAAAGGCATAACAAAGAATACTCATCTGTTTAAAAATGCACTTAATGGATAGATATTGGCAGATAGAGAGCTTACCCATATATAATTTAAAAAATAAGGAAAAATAGGAATAATATTCGACACTGTGATAAGAGAGGTATTTTTAACCGACTTCAAAAAGGAGGAGGTTATCAATTGGACTGTTTTTTTTAATGTTTGTTACCTCATAACTTTCGATTGGGTGATTTTGATGATTCTTTTTTTATTTGAAAGCTGGTGCTTCCCATGTACACCCATGTCAATTCGGTCCAGTTCTGACATGTCATCCATAAGTCAACCATATACGTCTTCAATTTGCGTAAAGCATGTGTTTGTGTGACAAATTGACGAATAACTCAATATCACGCCAACCGATTTCGATGATTCTTTTTTTATTTGAAAGCTAATGCTTCCCGTGTGGACCCAATTAAATTTGGTCGTTCTTATAGTCGTTTTTTTTGTTGAAATTTGAGATTATTTTCCTATTCATGTTGTAGTGGATTTAGAATAAGGAGTGTCCCTACGGGATCATCATCATGGCAGCAGCATGCAGAACAAAAACAGTGTCAAGAGAAGGAAAACTTGAAATAAATCCTATGCAAATCGCTTGGCCAGTGGCATGAGCAAACCAAAACTTCCTATACGAAAAGCCTATGACTATTAAAAGCTGTTATAGATGATAAATAAGGCGCTCATAGCCCAGTTGCACTCGGTGATTAGAAACAATAACCGAGGGTAAGCAATGACGGCGCGGTCAGTACCTGGATGGGTGACCACTAGTGGCATGTTACCATGAGCGTCTCCATGATTCGGAGGTCACGTTAAGCAGTCAGTCCCGGTTGTTATCATATGATAACAGTCGTGAAGCTTAGTTGGAGGCCTTTGGTCGGCTTAATAACATCCAACGACAAGATAACGTAGCCACAACGTTGTCTTGCCAGTCCCCAACCCGCACTTGGCCAGCGTGGGGACGTATGGCCTTAATCCTCTCCTGAAAGGAGACCCGAGCCCAGCAGTGGGACGTTATGGGTTGTTAACGAATAGATGATAAACTTCTTTTTTTACTTATAAGTCATGACCACAAATGTTAGATATGTCATAGATTTATCACACAAGCACAAACAACTAAACCTCCATAAACAGTTACATATAAAGCGCTGCCCTCAAATTTCAATTCTAAACTAACGCCCTCATGACCAATTTTCACTTAACTCGACATGAAAAAGTAATTCCCCGTACCCAATTTGTTCGGCTATACGACTTTATCAAAAGTTGGACACATTAGTACCAGATGTGGCTCGGTGTGAAACGACTTCAAGTTCTTTTGATCCCATTGTACTTATGCCTTATGGTCCCATCTATTACTGGTCGCCCTTTATTTGTTACACGGTACAGGTCAGCGTGTTATTTTTTATTTCATTGTTCTTGCTCCCTTGGAAGTGTTATGTCTCTACTATGTATCAAATTAGTCAAAGTATTATTGCTAGTAATTGGTGTTTATAAAGTTAGATCAGCACTTATTAAAATAATTGGTGTTTTATCTTTCAATCACAATATGTTGTGGTATAGTAAATATAGTACTCACAGAAAGTTCCAGAAATGAAAGATGAGTTGAAGGTAGAAGCACAAGTTTATTCACACTCACAAATAGAAGAGAAAATATAGTTAACAATAGTTTACACAAAAGTTCAGAGAGAATATAGTTACACGTAAAGATAATACACAAATTAATATACACGATAATTAGCAGAATCAACTGATATAGTATCTTTACAATAATAATGCAACACATTAGGTTTCGCGCGACCGAGGGCAGTTCAACACTAAATCTTAGATGCGCTTGCGCCGACCGAATACAATAGAAAAGGTGTGGTTCCGTTACGGTGAATGTAATATCAATAAATATTATTTGATTTACTTAAATTATATAAATGTAGTGAAAGTGTAAATAGTTATTGTTTTTGTTTAATAATAATATATAATAATAAGAAAGAAGTAATAATATTGATTAACAAAGTATTTACATAGACATGATTTAAATAGAATAAGAAATATAATATTATAGGATTGTTTATTGGATAGTATAAGTGTATGTATGTATGTGTGTGTATATATGTTTGTATTTATGTGTATATGTGTGCATGTATGTTTGTTTGTATGTATACCTCCTACATCACTCCCCCCCAGAGACCGTCACTACGGTCGATAGAAATCCGGAAATCGAACTCTGCGACCGGAACGTGTAGTTCTGGAGCTCAGATGATCGGAAGGGTTATTCTGGCTAGGACTGGGACTGGGAGTAGGATCTACGACGGGATCAGAATTAGTAGGGGTTGGTGGGGGTAAGGTGTTAGTAGATGGGTCGACGAGTATGTAGGCTGGTTTAAGACGGTCTACAGATACTGTGACGCTCTTACCCTTGTTAAGTATTTTAAAAGTTTTGTCCCCGCGCTCGAGCACTTCGTATGGACCGGAGTAAGGAGGTTCTAAAGGACCTCGTGATGCACCGACCATTAAAAATACGTGGCTTGAAGATTTTAAATCGTTATAAATAAAAATTTTACTATTATTGTGGCGAGAAGCAGGGGACGGACAAAGCTTTCGTGAAAAATTTCGCAAGCGGGATGTAAAATCGGTTAGATCCGTGGAATCAGGAATATTTGCCTGAAAGAAATCTCCAGGAAGACTTAAAGGTTCGCCATAGACCAATTCAGCCGACGAAGTCTTTAAGTCCTCTTTGTAGGATGCCCTAATGCCTAGTAGTACTAGGGGTAGGGTATTTACCCAGTCGTAGTCTGCGTGACACATTATGGCCGCTTTAAGCTGACGGTGGAACCGTTCCACCAAACCATTACACGCAGGATGATATGCGGTTGTTCGGCGATGTTTGAATCCTATCATTTTTCCAAGGTATTGGAAAAGTGTGGATTCAAATTGCCGGCCGCGGTCTGTGACAATATCCGTTGGACATCCAAATCTGGATATCCAGGATATCAGTGCCTTACCCACGGTTTCTGCGGTAATATCCATCATTGGCGTGACTTCTGGCCAACGCGTGAAACGGTCCACTACTGTCAAGCAGTAGCGGTAGCCTTGGGAAGGTGGTAGAGGGCCAATAATGTCTACGTGTATAAACGTAAAACGTGCGCGTGGTAGGTCAAACGTACCTAAAGGTGCAGAGACATGACGATACACCTTAGCGCGTTGGCAAGGCAGACATTTCCGACACCATTCTCGACAGTCTTTACGCATGCCAGGCCAGACAAACCGCTCAGCGACCAATTTTGTGGTGGCTATAGCGCCTGGATGGCTGAGGTTGTGAATGGTGTCAAATACTAGCCTTCTGAGTGGCTTAGTTACGAAAGGGCGAGGTTGTGGTGTACTACTATCACAATAAAGATATTTAGTACTACCAGGAATCCTGAGTCTTTCGAGATGAAGTGCAAAATCACCGCCGGTGTATTTAACAAGCTCTTCATCATCAGCTTGAGACTCTGCCAATTGATCGAGATTAATGGACATCTGAACTTCGTCGACGCGAGATAATGTATCGGCAACAACATTGTCTTTGCCCGATATGTGACGAATGTCGGTCGTGAATTGTGATATGAAGTCCAGATGTCGATATTGGCGAGGTGAACAATTAGCCTTTCTCTCGTGAAAAGCATAAGTAATCGGCTTGTGATCTGTAAACACTATAAAGTGTCTAGCTTCCAGCATAAACCGAAAGTACTTAATGCTTTCGTAAATTGCCAAAAGCTCGCGATCATATGGTGAATACTTATGTTGACAGGGGCTAAACTTGCGAGAGAAAAATGCAAGTGGTTGCCAGTTTCCGTGCTTAAATTGTTGCAGTACTCCACCCATCGCTAAGTCAGACGCGTCAGTCACAAGTGCTAGTTTAGCATCGCTGTCTGGATGAGCGAGTAGTGCAGCGCTAGCAAGTGAATGTTTACATCGTTCAAAGGCTACTAGTGTATCACCGGATATGTCGACGGGTTGTGAAGCTTTGACCGAGCCTGACAGTAAGGCATTAAGAGGGGCTTGTATCACTGCTGAGTTAGGCAAAAAACGCCTATAAAAATTAAGCATGCCTAAGAAACGTCTCAGTTGTTTAACGGTCTTAGGTACGGGAAAGTCTGTAATTGCCTGTACTTTGGTTTCCAGGGGCTTGGTGCCTGTTTCCGAAATGTGGTAACCTAAAAAATTTACTTCATTGGCTCCAAAAACGCACTTTGAAGTGTTGACGAGGATGCCGTATGCCTTCATGCGGTCGAAGAGCTGTTCCAGGTGCTGTTCATGCTGGTCCTCATCCTTAGAGAAGCAGAGAAAATCGTCGCAGTAGGGATACACGAAATCGAGACCTCTAGTCAATTCATCGACGAATCTCTGAAAGGTCTGACCTGCGTTCCTCAGACCAAAGGTCATACAAGGGAACTCGTACAAGCCAAAAGGTGTTGTGATGGCCGTCTTCTGGATATCCTCTTCGAAGACTGGAATTTGGTTGTAGGCCTTGACCAGATCGATGGTGCTGAAGACCTTACAGCCCGCTATGGCATGGGAAAAGTCGTGTATGTGCCTAATGGGATACCGATCAGGGATGGTTCGGGAATTGAGCATGCGATAGTCACCACAAGGACGCCAGCTGTTGTCCTTTTTAGCAGCTAGGTGTAAGGGTGAAGCCCAAGCGCTTTCTGAAGGACGCGCTGTACCATTACTAAGCATTAGTTCAAATTCTTGCCTAGCAATTTTCAGTTTGTCAGGCGCGAGTCTGCGAGGAGTGCATGATACAGGAGGGCCAGGTGTAGTGCGAATGTGGTGTACTGTCTTGTGTTTAGGGATCCACGGAGTGCCTGAAGGACGTGTAATTTCAGGGTACTTACCCAATAGTACGTGAAACCTGGAGTTGCCTGTTGCTACCTTAATAGAACATACATTAGTTTGAGCTACAGAAGCACTGGAATATAATGTAGTTGTATTATCAATTAGTTTTTTGTTACGTACATCAACAACAAGATTGTAAAAGCTTAAAAAATCTACACCAATAATAGCTTTTGTTACATCGGCCACTGTGAAACGCCAGGTAAAATTACGTCTTAAACCTAAATTTAAACTTAAATCTATGCTACCGAAAGTGTCTATGACAGTGCCATTGGCAGCACATAAGGTGTAGTTTGTCTTGGTACGACGGTCCCGTAGTGCAGAACGCGGGAAGACACACAGGTCACTCCCAGTGTCCACCAGAAATTGGGTGTCCGTGGTCTTGTCGTACATGAAGAGGCGACCTGAAGTCACTGGGCAGTCGTCAGTCGCCATTAGCGACTGCCGTTGGCTTTTCCCGGTCTGTTGTAGTCGCATGGCTTCACACAGTGTCTGGCACGTGGGCCAAATTTATTATGGTAAAAACAAATAGGGTACTTGCGGTAGCTCGAGTTTGACCTGGACCTCTGACGAGAAGGGGAACGTCTTCGATGTTCTCTTGACTGGCGATATCTATGTTCAGGGGAACGTGAACGCTGATCTAGCTTCAGTGCAAGCTTTTCGACCATACCTCTGAGTTCGGCGATTTCAGCAGAGACGCTGGTACTCGGTCCTGGTCTAGAAGACTCTGCGACTTGACAGGGTGCTGTGATCTCCTGAATTCGATCCGCTAAATCCGATAGCTGTTCCAGAGAATGGGTAGGCTGTGACGCTAATATCGTCTGGATATTGTTAGGCAGACGGTTACTCCAGATAGTCTTTATGAATTCTTCAGGTACGGATGGTCCAGCTAAGTCCAGCAGGTGTCTCAAAAATTGAGATGGTTTTCGATCACCCAAAACTTCGTGGGTGAGTAACTGTTTTACCCTGTTCTCCTGTGATGCAGATAACCGACGAATTAACTCCGATTTTATTTTCGAATATCGGTTGTTGACTGGGGGGTTGACGATAATGTCTTTAACCGCTTTTGCGTGGTGAAGATCGAGGTGAGTGATGACATGGGTGAATTTTGTTGCATCATCCTCAATGCCTATGGCCTCGAATTGCCCTTCCAGTAATGCAAACCAGATTTCAGGGTCCTCGGGAGCGAATGCGGGTATTTTTATGCTCATTCTTCGTGAAACGGTAACGGGCTTAGCGCGGCGTACCGTTACGTGTCTTTTGCTCTCTGATGTAGCGGCAGTATTAGCCGAGTCACTACTATCACTCATTGTGTTCTTCTCGGGGTCACCAGTTGTGGTATAGTAAATATAGTACTCACAGAAAGTTCCAGAAATGAAAGATGAGTTGAAGGTAGAAGCACAAGTTTATTCACACTCACAAATAGAAGAGAAAATATAGTTAACAATAGTTTACACAAAAGTTCAGAGAGAATATAGTTACACGTAAAGATAATACACAAATTAATATACACGATAATTAGCAGAATCAACTGATATAGTATCTTTACAATAATAATGCAACACATTAGGTTTCGCGCGACCGAGGGCAGTTCAACACTAAATCTTAGATGCGCTTGCGCCGACCGAATACAATAGAAAAGGTGTGGTTCCGTTACGGTGAATGTAATATCAATAAATATTATTTGATTTACTTAAATTATATAAATGTAGTGAAAGTGTAAATAGTTATTGTTTTTGTTTAATAATAATATATAATAATAAGAAAGAAGTAATAATATTGATTAACAAAGTATTTACATAGACATGATTTAAATAGAATAAGAAATATAATATTATAGGATTGTTTATTGGATAGTATAAGTGTATGTATGTATGTGTGTGTATATATGTTTGTATTTATGTGTATATGTGTGCATGTATGTTTGTTTGTATGTATACCTCCTACAATGTCTTCAGTCTATGAATATATTTTTTTAATTTGAAATAATTTTGATAATCGTTTTTATAGATGAAACATTGGATATTTATACACTGGAATTATGAAACAATATTACGTCCGTAGTTCATATATCTCGTGTGTATGTAACGTACGTTTTCTACCATCTTCATACTCTTTGATATTTTTTTTCGTGTTTTATAAAGAGTATGAAATAATTATCTTTGGTAAGTAAATACCTTAGTACTTACATTGATATGTATGTAACTATTAATACATTTATTGAGGGGATAATTAAATATGTACTTAAAACGGTAAATCGTTAAGCGATGAGCATCACAAACTAAAGTAAAAACTGGTTTACTTACTTTGTAGTACTGTATAGAATACTACATAAACTGCAATCATGCTTTAAATACCAAAAAAACAGGAACAAATTGCACTACAATGTTCAAGCTGTGCTTTTGTAGAACAATACAAACTTATGTAATTAAGCGACCATCCCCTACATGAGAATAAACTTTAGCGCGACTCTGCAATTTATATTTTAATAAATATCGAGTATTTTAGTAACATTGATCACATTATTCTGTGTTTATTCGAGAATGAACGCGATTACGAGGTATTAAATACTGTAATGTTGGGGTTCCTAGCTATATTCGAGAAGACAACCAATCAATACGTACGAAAGTAGTTTTTGAGTAAATTACATTTTTCTACCGTTAGCGACACATAGTTAACTACCAAATTAGTAAGTACTATTTACTAAAGCCCCTTGGCAGACCTTGATGGAACCCGCTGAGCAGTCTATTGCTAACCACTAAGTCTACATCATAATATCGACTCATATACTTTGCAATAATTTCACGCATTAAAAGTCACTACTGGACATTTGAAAATAAAAAAATTACATTAATGGTTCCAATTAAACTCATTTAAACAAAACGGATCCTAACAAACGTTTAATTTCTCCACTTAGAACACACGTACGCTGAACCCCAAAGTTGTGTCGCAAACAAATCTCACGTCGTAAAATAAGTGTAATAACCACGCCGTGTTGTCCACTTTTCATACTAATTAAACGTATTTATGGTTATACAAAAAGTTTTAACATTTTTATGAATAGAATGACAATAAAGTTCAAAATTCAATGAACAATTTAAACTCACAATTCGGATACCTAATTATGTTTCATAATCCGATTGGCAGGTGAATGTTTGGAATTGTGATTCGTTCGGCTTATACCGAGTAAGGTTAATAATTATGTTTTGGCGAAGTTGTTTTGTAAACAAGGTGGTTATTTTAATAGGATTTCTATTTTAAAAAGAAATAAATTTTGTCGGTTTGGTTTCGTGATTTTTACATTAACATAATATTAGCTTTATCTTCTTTTTTTTTATTAAATAGGCGGGTAAACGAACAGTCGTATCGCCTGATGGTAAGGGGTATGGGCCTCCGGTATCCACCGCACGGTGTCGACCGAGGCGGCGCCGCGGCGTGCGCCTTGGCCGGAACACTCCCGTGGGATTTGGAGGCGGTAGTGCTCCCTGAAGTTTATCGACGGGTGGCTGAATATCGGGCGGAGTATGGCTATCGCCCTCCGCCCGAAGAGGTACGCGAGTGGCGTGAAGCCGCCCGTCGAGCCACTATGGCTAGATGGTCGTTCCGGCTGGAGGGTCCACGTGTTGGCTTTGCCATGTACGTCGCCTAAATTGAGAGTCATACCAGCAGACGGTGCCCGCTTCAGTGCGGGCAAGCGCTGGGAGGGGCCCGGAAGTGTTAATAACTGCAGTTCCCGGATTCCTCCCTTCACTGCAGTTCCCGGATTCCTCTCTTCACAGGCGCAGAGTGGCAAACCGTGTGGTTTTAGTCGGTTCGAGTCCGCCACATCGCCCAGCCGCAAACCCCGGTGAGGTGAAGGTCCGAGGGGATTTCCACACGTTAAAAAAAATGGCCACCGTTATCCTCATTCACTTGGTGAAACACAGCGCAAGCGCTATTTCTCACCGGTTTTCTGTGAGGCCGTGGTATCACTCCGGTCGAGCCCGCCCATTCATGCCGAAGCGATGCTCTCCCACGGAGATAGTTGACCAAAATCAATTTTCAAAGGAGAGATATATGACCAGCAGCGGACTTTTAAATACTGTTGATGTGATGTGTGAAGCAGTGGTAGATTATTGCATGGGAATTATGTACAAGTGGTTTGTCTGTGGGAAATTTGTCCAGTATATTATCAACTAGTTGTTGCCCGCGGCTCCGCCCGCATGTATGTCGGTTATCGCGGCAAATAGTAGCCTATGTGTTATTCTGATGTATAAGCTGTAAAGGTTCATCCAAATCTGTTCAATAGCTTTTGCGTGAAAGACTAACAAACATCCATCCATAGTTACAAACTTTCGCCTTTATAATATAGTAGGATTAGGAAGTAGGATGTAAGTCGACATCTATTATTTAAACGCACGATTTGTTAGAAATAGATCTATAAAAATTTACTAGTTGCAAATTTTATACGTAATTGTGATAACACGCGGGAAGTCCACGGGAAAAAAAAACTGTGTGGGAATCCACAATGAAATAAATCAGAAGAAAACTGAAGGATTATCAGTTTTCTTCTGATTTATTTCATTGTGGATTCCCACACAGTTTTTTTTCCCGTGGACTTCCCGCGTGTTATAACTCGGTGTGGGTCACTGCTGTTGATCCTGGTGGCATATTATTATAGTGTTGGGCATGTGGGAGGAATTAGTCCCAACAATATGAGCATAATACATCTAAGTATGATATAGTCTATATAGGTATATAAAAATGAATCGCCGAAATGTATATACGCGCATAACTTCCGATCGGCTGCACTAAATTGAATAATTCATTTTTTATGTGTTCCTTATAGGACAAGGTGTGTACAAAAAATAAAAAAATTACGGGAAAAGTCATTTATTTTGTTCGCGACTGCACACTGCCTGTAGGAAGCTGAGACAGAGAAGTAAATATGGCGGTGCGAAGTTCGCCGGTGCAGCTAGTACTTATATAAAACTGTGTCATACCTTAAACAAATTTTTATCTCCTTATAAGTCAGAAGACTATGAAAGTATCTTCAAATTAGGATTCCTTTTGCCGGCTGCGGACCATTCCGAGTATAATGACAATTCATTGCCCCTCAAAACAAGAGAGGCGGAGAAAGAGGGTCTGAAAACAAAAACACGGATTAATCGGCAACTTCAGCTCTCCCTCCCGATGCGGTGGTCGGAGTTTCGCATAATTAAATAGTGATTAAGCCTCTTTCTGTTTGTTCAGATTAACAGTACCGTAGATGTAATAAATATTTTCTTAAGGTTAACATTAAGTAGTCACATTTGTTTTTCAGATTACACAAACATGCTTTCAAGTTGATGGAGAGCTATTTAAACAGATTTGTAGGTGGAAATGTATAAAATTATGGAAAATATTAATTTTTACCTTTTTGTAAAAAGAAAATGTGACATATTATAGTAATAATATTATTTTTATTAAAATTACCCATAGATTATCACACCCTTTGTCTAGATAAATAGCTATTTCAGCCTCTTAGCCAAGATGCAAGTGTTTCGAGTCGATTTTCTTTCTTCAATCGTTAACGCCTCCAATCGTTTATATTGTAAGCTATTAATTTGGTTTGAACACGTAACTTAGCGTTGACATGACGTCATTATCATTGTTTGCGCCTCTGCTTAATTGTGTAGCATCCTGAACTTTAGGATTGCCTTTTTTACTTGTAAGGCGCATCAAACTGTCGGTACTTCGAAAACTATTATAATTTTATTTTATCTACCGCATTTATAATTATTGTCAAAAATTACTTACTTGCTACAGCCATTTTCTTTGAACATTGTAATATCCTACAAGACCTTGTTAAAAATTTGTAAAGAACTGCATAAAGGATTGTTATCACCTAAAACATTTTTTATTTCATTGAGCTACTAAGCTCCGGTGTATCAGCAAACGATACATATTGGCGACCGTGACAGGACACGGTCGAAGTTCGACGTGTCCAACCGATATTGAAGATTTCGGCACTAGGATTTGGTCAGCACAGCGCCGCAGCCATCAGCCGGTCAGCACCGCACCACATCCACCGAAATCTACGTTGAAGACTATACAAGAACTTAGCTTCGCCGGTCATTGACGGTACAGAATCGTCAAGCCGCAGCGCATCAGGATAACGCCAGCTAAGTGTCATTCCTTTCTACTTTCCTACGTATCCTATTACCATTCGATACCTATTCCCTATTCATATTCATACAGTGTTCTACTTGTGCAAACTTACAAACTTCTTTACGTTAACTAGGTCAACTTGTCAAGGTTATTGCGTCATCTACTTTAACAAAAAACTAAACTGCAAATACATTATAGTGGTAATCAATTAATTACAAAGATATTCAAGATAATTTCAAAATATATATTAGCTTTTCAATTATTTTTTGTACTTCATAGTACCTACATTACATCTATAGTAAGAAGTAGGCTACATATTACCTACACAGTTTTTTTTTTGTATTGGAATTTCATCTAGGAAATAATTCCTCGAGGGTGCCGCGCCTCAATGCACTTCTTTTAGTGACTATTTCGCCGAACATTTCAGATTTTCCTTGCCCGTGTGCGGCCGAGCATTCGTCCTGCATAAAGTTGGCCCCGCGCTGCCTGCCTACGCCTGCGCTGCCTGCCTACGCTGCCCACAGTGCAACAGATAGCGTTAAGGAGGGACGTGAGCGTAACATTTACTTACTTTTAGTTTATAACTACTAGTTATTACTACTCTCTTCCCATCTCACTTATTGGTTTAGATTACCAAATAAAATGGCCGAGAATTTATCCGAGTTACTAATTAAACGCAGTTCTATCAAGGGGCAAGTAACTAAATTTAAAAACTATTTAGATAAATTGTCACGTCTAGAGGCTTTCACTGCGTCACACAGGGCTGAGCTTGTACTTAAACTCAACAAATTCGAAGCGTTATCTTCTAAGTTTGACGCCCTGCAAGGTGAAATAGAGGTTTATAATGCCAGTGATTTACAAAACGAACTTGACGAACGGGAAGGTGTTGAGGAAGATTTTGTTTGTAGTATTGTTGTTGCTCAAAACTTATTGCAAACACATACTAAGGTTGAGGATCGCCGCGACTCCTCTGTGTCTCATGATGTAACCCATTGTGCTTCTGATCACAACTCAATGGGGTTGAAACTACCTTTGATTCAGATTGCCAAGTTCGATGGATCGTACCTCAAGTGGATGGAGTTTCGAGATACATTCAAGTCGTTGATCCACGAAAACGAACAAATTAGTGCGGTTAGTAAATTTCATTATTTGATATCATACTTGGAAGGCGAAGCAGCGCGGACTGTTTCCAATCTCGAGATTTCATCTAATAACTACCAAGAGGCTTGGGATCTATTGCTTGGACGCTATGACAACAAACGATTGTTGATCAGTCATCATCTCAATCTTCTTCTTCCTAGCCTTTATTATTCCCAAGATTTGGGGTCGGCTACTAGTTCAACCGGTTTTACCTGAATATCAGTTTTTACACGGAGCGACTGGCATCGGACCTCCGCAACCCTGAGGGTAAACTGAATTCGAAGGTTGAACTAGTTGTCAGTATATTTGAGGGCACTGACTTCCCAATAACGATTGCCATAGATGTTCATGACAACCGGGACCGACGGCTTAACGTGCTCTCCGAGGCACGGGCGGGAAACACCGCCATTTTCCATACTCCGGGCTGCTATTAAGAATTTCTTGTAAGAAAAACCCAACAGCAGTCCGACCCGGGAATCGAACCCGAGACCTCTTGATCCGCAGTCGCTTACGCTAACCACTAGACCAACGAGGCAGTCTTCAGTCATCATCTCAATGCCTTATTTAAAATTAATTCAATAAGTAGTGAATCTGTGGGATCATTGCGTTTCCTAGTGGACCACGTCACAAAGAACTTACGCGCTCTTTCTAGTTTAGGACAAGCTACCCAACATTGGGATGTTATAATTATTCATTTAGTGGCTTCTAAATTAGACTGTCACACCTTTAGGAAATGGGAGGAATACCGTAATACGATGTCTAATGACACACCTACACTTAAGGATTTCAATAAGTTTCTGAACGAGCGTGCAGCTGTACTGGAATCTTTGCACCACGGCAAGGGTCATGGTGATTCAAGGCCTGTTCATTCGCAGCCGCGCCCGGCAGCACTTACTCAGCGGCCTTTCACGAAGTCATATGCATGCACGAATAATAAAGGTAATCAACCTTCTAAGTTATATCAATGTGTATGTTGTAATTCTACTAATCACAGGATATATAATTGTCCTACCTTTAAGGCAAAGAGCATAGGTGAGCGTATGACTTAGGTGTCTAACTTGAAATTATGTCCAAATTGTTTGAGATCTGGTCACACAATACAACAGTGCCGTTTTGGCCCCTGTCGAGAATGCAATAAGAGACATAACACTATGTTGCATCTCCCAGTCAATACAGATAGCAATGTATGCAAGGGGGTCGATCCTACCAATACATCTACCAAATAGTGATCGAAAACCCTAAGACGCGTAAGTCTGAGATAGTACGCGCCCTACTTGACTGTGGTAGCCAGTCATCTTTTATTACGTTCAATCTAAAGCAAAGGCTTTCACTTACGCCTTGTTCTACTAATGCTACAAATGTCGTTGGTTTCGGCAACAGTACTTCGGGTACAGTAACTGAGTATTGCATTGCTCTCATGAAATCTCAACATAGCTCCTTCAATATACTTTCTAGTTTTTATATCATGAAGGATCTAACAGGTTTACTACCTAACGCATACATAGATATTAATTCAATTCATTTACCCAAGAACATAATCCTAGCTGATCCCAAATTTTATGAGCCATCACAAGTTGATGTACTTATAGGATCTGATTTGTTCTGGGATATCATTGGCCGTGAACAGAAGTCACTGGGTCCAGGCTATCCCCGCTTACATAGTTCAAGACTAGGCTGGTTGATTGGAGGTCCCTTGCCATATCAGAGTTTACAAAATAAGCACAGTATTAAGTGTAATCACATTATTACTAATTATTTACAAAATAACAATCTAGAATCCAGTCTTAGCCGATTTTGGGAGTTAGAAGAAACTCCAACAAAGCCCTTTTTAAGTGACAGTGAGCGAGCATGCGAGCAACACTTTCTACAACACACCTGTCGCTTGGAAGGCGGTAGATTTTGTGTCAGGCTACCTTTATTCAGGTCCCCTGATTGTCTTGGAGATTCATACACCATGGCGAAGAAAAGGTTGTACAGTTTAGAGAAACGATTTAGGAAACAGCCAGAAGTAAGGTCTCAATATATTGAATTTATCAGAGAATATGAGGGTTTGGGACACCTATCTGAAATAAAATTGAGTCCACCTATTTCTAATTTACATTCTTTCATACCTCATCACCCTGTTTTTAAGCAAAATAGCGAGACAACTAAAATGAGAGTGGTGTTCGATGCTTCAGCTCCCACATCCTCCGGTCTTGCTGTGAATGACTTACAAATGATAGGGCCTCAGATTCAAGACTCAATCTTCTCCATATTAATCAGGGCTCGTCACTATCGGTATATTTTGACTGCAGATGTGGAAAAAATGTACCGTCAAATTGTGGTGGACGAGTCTGATCGGAACCTTCAACTAATCCTATGGAGAGAAGCCGAGCATCAGCCCCTACGAACCTTGCAACTCAAAACTGTCACCTACGGGTTTACGAGTGCCAGTTATTTAAGTGCGAGATGTCTTTGGCAACTGGGGGAAGAATGCAAGGATAACTTAACTAAAACTATTATACAGAATGATATTTATGCTGATGATATCATAACTGGTTGTGATACAGAGACCGAGTTAATGCAAATTCAAGCATCCATTTCAGAGACGTTAAAGGCAGGTTGTTTCAATCTACGTAAGTATAAATCAAATTCCACTAGGTTACTCGAGTCTTGCTCATCTAGATCCTCAGATGTCTTTATTATAAGCGAATCCGCAGGCGTTCTTGGACTAGGATGGGATTCAAAGACGGATCGTTTACATTACTCCTTCGAACTCACTCCTAACGATGATACCTTTTCTAAAAGACACATATTATCAACATCCTTTAAAATATTTGATCCGCTAGGATTTGTCAGCCCCTGTATTATTATTCCTAAATTAATAATGCAGCAGTTATGGCTTGACAAAATAGGATGGGATGATCCTTTACCAAGAGAGATAGAGAAGGCTTGGTGTAAGTTTAATAATAGCTTACCTTATCTATCTTCAATAACCTTGCCGAGACCGGTCTTATGTGACTCGCCAATTGCGACTGAACTCCATACGTTCAGTGATGCCTCTCAACGAGCATACGGCGCATGTATATATATCAGATCTGTTGATGCTTCGGGTAATATTCATGTGAATCTTTTGTGTTCTAAGTCTAAGGTGGCACCTGTCAAACCTTGTACAATTCCTAGATTGGAATTGTGCGCTGCTGTGCTTGCAGTTCGATTATGCAAGGCAGTTGTCGACTCCCTTCGACTTCCTATAGAGCGCAGATACCATTGGTGTGACTCCAGTGTAGTATTATCATGGATGCATACAAACTCTAGAAATTTAAAGGCCTTTGTGGCCAATAGAATTGCAGAGATTCTAGATGCCACCGCCCCATCTTCCTGGCGCTATGTTCCTTCTAAGGAAAATCCTGCAGACCTTATTTCACGTGGTGCGTACCCGCAGGAATTGATGGACAATAATTTATGGTGGTCGGGACCAGGATTTCTACTATCAAGAGAAGATTCTTGGCCCACATTATCCAACAGGCATCGGCATGTGAGTGATTTGCCCGAATTAAAATCACATATGAACCGTACCGATAATGTTCCCGTACCAATTATACATTTTGATAGATTTTCAACGCTAATTAGGTTAAAGAGAGTATATGCATACGCGTTGAGATTCATGCATAATATACGTAACCATATGTCAAAACATTCAGGAGTACTCAGTGTACAAGAGTTACGTAATTCTTTCAATCTGTTATGTCGTATGGCACAACAGGAATCCTTTCACGAAGAGTATAATACATTGATTAAAATCAAACCCCTGAGTTCCAGATCAAGTATTTTATCTCTTACACCTTTCGTCGTCACAAATGGTTTGATACGAGTAGGTGGCCGATTGGAAGCGTCATCGCTGTCATTTGATGGAAAACACCCCATTTTGCTTCACTCGTCTCATCATTTAACCAAACTCATTTTCGAGCGTGAGCATTTGCATAAGTTGCATGCTGGGCCACAGCTCCTACTTGCGAGTGTTCGAGAATATGTGTGGCCTATCAATGGTCGACACCTCGCAAGGCGAACTGTGCACAATTGTGTTCGGTGCAGGAGAGTACAAGGCAAAACTTTGTCTCCTTTAATGGGGAACTTGCCTTCGGAACGTGTTACGGTGGACTTCCCATTTCGCAGTGTAGGTGTAGACTTTGCGGGACCTTTCTTTGTATTAAATAGGAAAGGGCGCGGTTCACGTACTTCAAAATGTTATTTATGTATTTTCGTATGCTTAAGATACAAATGTGTCCACTTGGAAGCAGTGAGCGATCTTTCCAGTGACGCTTTTATTCTTACACTCAGACGATTCATATCCCGACGTGGCAAACCCGTTGAGATTTTCTGCGATAATGGACGTAATTTTATAGCCACTGCCAAAGAAATCGGTAATTTTCTTAAATGTAATCGCGAAGCAATAAGTGAGTTCATGGGTGAAGAAGAGATTATTTTTTTATTTTCTCCTCCTTACGCTGCGCACTTCGGCGGAATATGGGAGGCCGGGGTTAAGTCGGCTAAATTCCACATTAGGCGTGTAATGGCAAATACACATCTCACGTACGAGGAATTGTCCACTTTGTTTGCACAAGTTGAGGCCATTTTGAATAGCCGACCCCTTTGTCCTATATCCTCATCTCCTAATGATCTTCATTTCCTTACCCCAGGGCACTTTTTGACTGGCCGGTCATTGACTGCACTACCGACACCAAATTTAATTGATTTGAAGTCTACCAATTTAAGGCGTTACGAAAGACTGGAACAAATACGGCAGCACTTTTGGAGACGATGGCAACATGAATATCTGGCGGAGTTGCAACAAAGATCCAAATGGCGTAAGGATGATAAGGTGCTATCGGTTGGAGATTTAGTTTTGCTGCATGAAGATAATCTTCCACCATTGTCCTGGCGTTTGGGACGCATTACGAGGCTCTTTCCCGGACCTGATGGCATATGTCGTGTTGCTGATGTTCAGACTACCAGAGGAAGTTTCCGAAGATCCTTCACGCGTCTCTGCCCGCTGCCAGCTTCAGAGCATTTGATTGAAGGTTAAAAGTCGGTGACTTTTAACGGCGGGGAAGATGTTTGCGCCTCTGCTTAATTGTGTAGCATCCTGAACTTTAGGATTGCCTTTTTTACTTGTAAGGCGCATCAAACTGTCGGTACTTCGAAAACTATTATAATTTTATTTTATCTACCGCATTTATAATTATTGTCAAAAATTACTTACTTGCTACAGCCATTTTCTTTGAACATTGTAATATCCTACAAGACCTTGTTAAAAATTTGTAAAGAACTGCATAAAGGATTGTTATCACCTAAAACATTTTTTTATTTCATTGAGCTACTAAGCTCCGGTGTATCAGCAAACGATACAATCATACACTTGTTAGTTTTCTAATAACATTTACGCAATCTAATAGAAAACCGTGGGAGAGCCACGCTTCGGCATGAATGGGCCGGCTCGACCGGAGTGATACCACGGCTTCACAGAAAACCGGTGTGAAATAGTGCTTGCGCTGTGTTACACCGAGTGAGTGAGGATACCGGAGGCCCATACCCCAACCCCCCTCCCCTATCTCCCCTCCCCCAATCCCCCCCAAAGGCCTGCAACGCACTTGTGATGCCTCTAGTGTTGCGTCCATGGGCGGCGGTAATCGTTTACCATCAGGCGATACGTCTGCTCGTTACCCGCCTATTCCATAAAAAAAAAACGATAATAAATGTCACTAGCAATTTCAAAATTTTGACAAAAGTAATTGTTTCTTTGGCGTATTATGTTATGAAGGTTCCAACATTAGGAATTGCTGTATCCTATTCAAAATTGTATACTATAATAACCTTACTACTACTAACCTTACGAAGGAAATAAAAATTCAATTAATGATTAGTGCAATTAGATAGGCCTATGTCCAGCAGTGGACTGCAATAGGCTGATGATAATGATGAATTACATTATTACCGCTAAATCGACGAAAGCCGCGGTGACTAGGAACAGATTTCAAATTTGCTTTCAATTGCTTTTTAGCGACGAGGCCGCTATTTGTACATGGTCATTACATTATTAAGCTCCTAGACCTATATATATTACAACTGTATCAATTGGTGTACAATAAAGTTTATTCTATTCTTGTTTTGAAATTTAAGGATATAAATTAATTACGAAATAATTTGTTTAATTATTTAGTCTTGTAATCATCATTCCATCATCGTCTCAGTCGCTGGACACCCACTACAAGACATACGAGTAGAAGTCCCTCAAATAGTTTCAAAAAGTTCGATTGGAAGCAGTTTGTATAAATATTACCATCTGAATGCGATCAAAGCTCCTGAGCTTTGCTCGGTTTTTTTTTGGTAAACTTTAACTAATTAAATTTCATGAAAATCGTTGGTGTAGTTTCCGATTTAAAGGTATTAGATTAGATTGTTAGATCTATATAGTGTGTCATCGTTTAAAATCTTACTCGTAACAAACAGCATACATTTGATATCAAAATGTAAGTTATATGGATAACAAAATACTATTACAATTAAAATTCAAGCCTCAGAGCATCCTTTCATTCCCACGAGAAACACCAACAGTTCACAAAACCAGGAACAAAGGCAGGTAAACATCATCTATTTAGGCAAAACGTTCTTGAGATGAGTGTACTTGAGCTAAGGGCTCCCTCTATAGCTCTTCATTGAACAGCTGATCGATACACGTATATGTTGCGGTAAAAGTCCTTTGTTTTACAAATAGTTTTAAGCTGGACAATATTCTTAAATACCATAGTTAACTACTCACACATATTCATCTTTACGTATATGACACACATATAACTAAAATTGAAGTGTCTGTTAGTAATTTTAAAATAATTGTATATGAAAGTATATACGGTACTTTCAATCAACAAATCAGTTTTTAAAGAAGTAACTTATGCTACTTTTATTTCGGAAATAAAGGGTTACGTGAAAACAAAATCAAAACCGTGGGCTGAGGAAAGTACAATAATAGCCGCAGTAACACTGCGGTGCACAGCTAGTGTATAATAATGTAGAGAAAAAAGTATACACATTACACATGACAAAAACGTTTGTATTTGTTACATAATAAACCTTATAAGATTCTTCTGCGTCTTCCTAGCCTTTGTTATTTTGTTATTCCCAAGATTTGGGGTCGGCTACTACTAAGCCTGGGCTGACGCGGTGGCGCTACGGGATCAAAATACCAGCGCTCTGAAAAAGGAGTACAACTTTGCCTCCAGATCCCTCAAAAGAGACATTGCAAGGGCGAAGTCGGAGCACATTGCCAGGATTGGCGAGAGGCTTGAGCGTCTTCCTTCGGGAACTCGGGCATTCTGGTCTCTTGCCAAGGCTATCGAAGGCAACTTTTGCAAGCCATCCTTTCCACCTCTGCACATAGGAAATAATCCGTTGACGCAAAGGAGAAAGCCGATCTTCTGGCAAAACACTTTGCGTCCAACTTGACCTTGGATGACGGGGAACAAGAGCCGCCTACCATACCGGGGTGCGAGAGCTGTATGCTGGAAATCCAGTTCCACCAACGCTCAGTGCGCTTAGCACTTTTATCCCTTGATATCCAAAAGTCGAGTGGCCCGGATGGAATCCCTCCTATTGTGTTGAAGATGTGCGCTCCTGAGTTGGCACCGGTCTTAACGCGTCTTTTTCGGCTCTCCTACTCTTCTGGCGTAGTCCCGACATCATGGAAGGCAGCATTGGTCCACCCAATCCCTAAAAAAGGCGACCGCTCAAATCCATCTAACTACAGGCCGATATCCATAACTTCCCTCTTCTCGAAAATAATGGAGTCCATCATCAATCATCAACTCCTGCGGTACCTAGAGGATCATCATCTGCTTAGTGACCAGCAATACGGTTTCCGTAAGGGTCGATCAGCTGGTGATCTTCTGGCGTACCTGACACATCGCTGGGCACAGGCGATTGAGACTAAGGGGGAAGCCTTGGCAGTTAGTTTGGACATTGCAAAAGCCTTCGATCGGGTCTGGCTCAAAGCGCTTCTTTCGAAGCTCCCTTCCTATGGGCTTCCCGAGAAACTATGCGAATGGGTCACCAGCTTTTTAGCAGGTAGAAGCATAAAGGTCGTAGTCGACGGTGAATGCTCTGACTCTATACCTGTGAATGCTGGTGTCCCGCAAGGTTGTGTGCTATCGCCTACTCTGTTCCTCCTGCATATCAATGACATGCTGCAAACTAGCGGCATTCATTGCTATGCGGATGACAGTACAGGCGATGCTCTCTACACCGGCCGCGCTAATATTTCTCGGGAAAACGTCATTGAGAGTCGAAACAAACTTGTGTCCCAAATTGAGACGTCTTTAGAAAAGGTCTCAGACTGGGGTAGACTCAATTTAGTCCACTTTAACCCCACCAAGACACAAATTTGCGCGTTCACCGCTAAAAAACTGCCGTGGGTCGTATGCCCTCGGTTTCAAGACACTCCCCTATCAGCCTCAGCCAACATTGGAATACTTGGTGTCGAGATATCGAGCGAAGTCCAGTTCCGTGGCCATTTGGAGGATAAGGCCAAATTGGCCTCGAAGAAGCTTGGCGTGCTCAACAGATCGAGACAGTATTTCACTCCGGCCCACCGCTTTCTTCTATATAAGGCGCAGGTTCGGCCACATATGGAATACTGTCCTCATCTTTGGGCGGGGGCACCCCAGTACCAGCTCCTCCCTCTGGACCGCATTCAACGGAGAGCGACTCGAATCGTCGACTGCCAGGAATCTTCAATTCGGCTGGACTCTTTGGCGCTGCGTAGAGATGTGGCTTCGCTTTGCATCTTCTACCGCACTTACTATGGGGAGTGCTCCGAGGAATTGTTCGGGCTGATTCCTGCCGCCTCTTTCCGCCATCGTCCTACGCGACAGCAATTTCATCCCCATCACTTAGATGGTTGGCAGTCCACAACTGTGCGGTTCTCTAGGAACTTTCTGCCTCGCACAACAAAACTGTGGAATGAACTGTCGCCTGCGGTATTCCCGGACCAATACGACCTTCAAACCTTCAAGAAAAGAGCGTACTCCTTCTTAAAAGGCCGGCAACGCACTTGTGACGCCTCTGGTGTTGCAGGTGTCCATGGGCGGCGGTAATCACTTACCATCAGGTGATACGTCTGCTCGTTTGCCCCTTATTCAATAAAAAAAAAAAAAAAAAAAAATCGGTTTTACCTGAATATCAGTTTTTACACGGAGCGACTGGCATCGGACCTCCACAACCGCAACTAAATTCGATGATTGAACTAGTGGTCAGTATATTTGAGGGCACTGACTTCCCAATAACCATTGCCACAGAGATGTTCATGACAACCGGTACCGACAGCTTAACGTGCTCTCCGAGGCACGGGCGGGAAACAACGCCATCTTCCATACTCCGGGTTGCTATTAAGAATTTCTTGTAAGAAAAACCCAACAGCAGTCCGACCCGGGAATCGAACCCGAGACCTCTTCATCTGAAGTCGCTTACGCTAACCACTAGACCACATGTTACAATAAAAATATTATAACAATAAAACTCCTTCATTTGACCTATCTAGTGATACGACCTCGATAACTTCTTTTTCAATTAAAAATTCATTCCCTAAACTCTACCCATAAATACAGCTAACCTTCACACCAGTCGTTGAAGGAGTAGTGAAGGAAAAATAGAGCATCATAGGTACCAGAAGCGGTAGGAACCAATGTAATGGGTTATTTAATGGGTTCACGCCCGATAACACCGCGACCTGCACTTACTTATGCATGCGGAGATCCTTAATTTCTTTAAGGGAAACTTAAACTTCGCTCGTGACTGAAGATGTAACTACATCGTAAAGCCATAAAGTATTCTGAAACTATATAACGAATTTAAAATGAGAACAAATTAAATCAAATGAAATATTTGATGGAAAACATCATTTATCTATGTCTAGATAGATTTAGATGCGACATATTTTATGTGGAAACTGATAAACTTTTCAGGAGAGGCAAAATGTAACTTTACATATAAATTTTTCACATTTTTATAACTAAACTAACTGACCCACGCAACCTCGTTTAAGTCTCCTATTGCCCGTAGCGTAATAATTTTCCCCCGTTTTTGTAACATTCGTCATCGGTGCTCCGCTCCTATTGGTCTTAGCGTGATGAAATATAACACATAGCCTTCCTCAATGAATGGGCTATCTAACACTGAAATATTTTTTAAATCGTACCAGTAGTTCCTGAGATTATCACGTTCAAGCAAACAAACAAACTCTTCCGCTTTATCTATGAGCATAGATAGATTAATGCAAGTTTTTCATAAAAGTCTAATAAAATTTTAAAGATAGTAAATATCAACTTCGTTTTCGACTTCGTCATAGAATATTAACTGAGACTAAGTACTTCAGTAAATTAATCCATACTAATACTGTGAGACTATACTATTATAGTATTAGTTCTTTGTAAACCTTGAAAAATGTCTGAAGATGAAGCTTGTTCCGATTTTGAGGTTTTCACAGCCAGTTAGCAGATATTGTGACATAAGGAACACAATCATATAGGTTCGAAAAATCAAATTATATAAAGTTTAACGGAACCTGATAGTTCACAGTTTCCAATTTACAATTAAGCTATATATGGCTTCCTTTCGAGTCTTGAATATTGCACAGCGTTAGCAGTATCAGTAGTTTATTAAACTTTGGGATACAGTTCACTAACTTTATTGTTACTAAGGGTGTTTCCACATAATAGCTGTGTAGTTTGAGTACTATCTACAGACTTATATTAAACTTAGTCTTTGTTAAAATAGTCTCAAAGTCAAACAAACAAACCAATACATAATACGGATTGATATTTATTTAAATCATGTTTTGAGTAAGTATACTGCTTATAGAGCAATAATCTAAAATATTGCTGAATTATTTTACTCTATAGTGGAGCATATTTAAAATTATAATTCTTAATCAAACTGAAATTTTGCTCACAAGTTATTAGAAGATGTGGTGGATTGGTTTTAGAAAATAAGTAGTAGTACTTTTTTCTGATAAAAGATTTCCTGCATCGAGAAACGTCTTGAGCAACTTTGCCTCTTGGCCTTTGCTTCTTCTTATGTTTTGAATACCTAATATAAATACCAAAAAAGTGTTATTGAGTTTTTCTGATAAAAGAAATGCTTAATAACAGCTCGGAGTTCAGAAATTGGGATCTGAACCCCCGTGTCTCGGAGAGCACGTAAAGTTGTCGGCCCTGCGCCTGATCTCTCCCCGGTTGTGCCGGATAACCGTCCCATTGGATTAGGAGAGTGAAGGAACAGAGAGTGCACCAGTGTTCACGCACACACTTGTTCACTAAAATATCTCCTGCGTAGATGGCTGGTCTCGGTTGAAACTGGTCGCCGTGGCCGTAATCGGTTGTTAGAACATCATAAATACTCATGTAAGTTTTATTGTAACCATAATATTAACGGACGATGAAACATGGTCCCGAATCACGAACGCGGTTCACTTATGGGCCGTTCATCGTGTGACGTATAAATACACGTAATATCGTTATTGATATTGGTGCGGTTGGTTCGATTATATATCGGTTGATGGAACTTAAGGGGCTATTGTCTGTTTGTTATAAGATACTAGCTTTGGCTACCGCTCCGACCACGTGTATGTCAGTTATATCAGTAAAAAGTAGCTTATGTCCTTCCTCGAGAATCAAAGTATTTTCATTGAAATCAGTGCATCCGTATAGCCGCAATCGTAACGTACAGATAGATGGAAACACAGACAGAGTTTCGAAATCATAATATTATATTAGTTTTAAATTTGTTTACTGTTTTCATTACCGACAGACCTACAGTTTATTATTTTAGCAGCTTAGTGTGAAGTAAAAATCAGAGTGCCAGCGCCTAATCATGATGCTATAGCAAACTATACTTTTTTGACATCTAATTTGGTATTTATAACTTACTCATTTTCACCAGTCTGTATTATAAAATAGCTTTTGCACGCGATTTCGCCCGGGCATATGTTGGTTATCACGATAAAAAGTAGCCTTTCCTTCCTACCTACCTCCTACCTATCTACCTTCCTCAAGAATCTCCACGCCAAATTTCATTGAAATTATCCTGAAAACGTAACAGACGTTTTTTTTTTTATGTATGGGCCTGCCAAAATGTCTCTACTCTGCCTGATGGAAGGCATAAGCACAATCCAAGAGTGGTGTTCACCATACTTATTATGAGTGTAGACTAAGCAATAATGCAGCATGGTGACCCACACCATGGCGGCCTAGTGATGCTTCTGTATCATTGGACCTCCGGTCTCGCACTCACCAACGAAACACGACAGCACGAACGCTGTCATTTTACGTTGAATTTTCTGTGCGAGGGTATACCGCCCCGGGCAAGCGGGCCCGTTCTTGCTGAAATCAGCGTGGCTCTACTACCTCTAAAGTTACTTTCGAATTTTTAATATTAATATGGAAGTATGGCACAGATGGATTAGTTTCGGTAATAGCACATAGCTGAAAGACGGCTTACCCTGGTATAGAACATAAACGCAAGTTAAGACATATTTATCCTCATTTTGACAAAGACACCCTGCTATATAATATATCATGATCATGAATAGCCATAAATAGTCCCCTGGTAAACATACGTCTTTAGAAAGTATATTATGTAAATATACATCCTACAAATCCTACTAATATTATAAATGCGAACGTTTATAAGAATGTGTGTGTGTTTGTTACTCTTTCACGCAAAAACTACTGAACGGATTTGGATGAAAATTTACAGTAATACAGCTTATACATTTGCCCCGATAATCGACATACACGCGGGCGGAGCCGCGGGCAACAGCTAGTAATATATAAAATACATAATGATATTCCATTTAGAACAAAAGTAAAAATATTAATTTTGTCTATACATATTATACTGATTTGAGAATGAAGTTCATAATTATAAAATACTTGATGAAATACATCTATATATAAAGATATGAGGCTATCCGGCTTTCACGTGTCCCAACCACCAGTCAGGGGATTTATTTGGACATTTTGTTTAGATCCATGTTCGTTTAACACCTTAATCCATGGCTTATGGGGCAAATTATTTATTCATCATAGGGATGTTTTATGAAAAAAGTAATCACTCGGCTCAATTGTATGTATCTGTAATTCAGAATGTTATTAACACCGTTGAAGGTACGAAATACACACATCAAAAGTGTCTAGGGATCAACATATATTTTTGCAATAACTTTTCTCCTGATTGATATTAATTAAAATTTTCTTTAAGGATTCATCAAATAAAGTGTTTTCGTTTGTCACAGTAACGATAAACCAAGTCACCAATTTCTTTATTAATATAAAGAAATTTGCCATTTTCCTAATAAAAGGATTTTTGACATTTGAACCACTAACATTAAAGTTCGAAAAAAAGACTGAAATAACAGTTTTCTTTAAAATTTTATTAGGTAACTTAAACAATTAATAATCCTTGTGTCTACCGCGAACACTAACACAAGAACATCGGTTTGGCATACTCAAAATGAGTTCATCCAAATCACGCTGTGGAATGGCCGCCCATGTTCGTTGCAACAACAAAAAAAGGTCTTCTTGCGACTGGATACCCTCCATATTCGGCAGAGCTCTTCTCTGTAGCATATCCCATGCATGCTCAATCGGGTTCAAGTCTGGCGACTGAGCAGGCCAGGGCCAAAGCCACATCTCAATCTCAAGAAATCCGCATAAAAATGCTTGATCCCTAGACACTTTTGATGTGTGTATTACTACAAATAACCTTTGTAGATAAAATTACAATTGCAATAGTTTTTAGTGGAGCCAACTTAAATATGAATAATGTAAGTTACTTACGAAAATTCTCTGCAGTTTCTATAAGGTTTATTTTAAAAATAAAGTAATATATCTATGTCTATTTGAGCGTAACTAATATATATATATTTTTTAATACATTTCATTTTTAGTGTACTGAAAATATCATCATCAATGAATAACCTTTAGTTTTCCACAGCTAGGCATAAGCTTCTCATTAGATAAAATTACAATAAAAAAAATTCTCTTCAAGACCAAATTCAAATGGGACCACACGAGAAGCACCAGCTTTCAAATAAAAAAAGAATCATCAAAATCGGTTCACCCAATCGAAAGTTCTAAAGTAACAAACATAAATAATCACAAATTTCAACAAAAGAAAAACCGACTTCAATCTGGACCAAAATGAAATGGGACCACACGGGAAGCACCAGCTTTCAAACAAAAAAATAATCATCACAATCGGTTCACGCAGTCGAAAGTTATGAGGTAACAAACATAAAAAAGAAAAAATAAATGTCGAATTGATAACCCCCTTCATTTTTGAAGTCGGTTAAAAATACAGTCAATTCAGAAACTGCTCCTTTTTTCGAAGTCAGTTAAAGAGAGTTTTAGCATTCTGGCCAGCAGGTTGGTATTAGATTTGCTGTAGTGAGTTCTGTGTAGTTTGCTCCTTTAGTCACCTCTTATAGACTCCGGGCCCATGTCGAAAATTGATGGGTCATGTGAACCACCAGGAGACCTTTTTTAAAAGATACAGGAGCACAAAACAATAACATACAGCACTATGCCGTCACTTGTAAGCTGTCCAACTGAGTACAGCTGAAGGGGAGGTGGTAGCAACCATCGATTTTTCTCGAGAAAAATCGAGAGTTGCTACCGTGGTGCTGAATGTTATTGTTTTTGCCCCTGTATCCTATGACTAAAAAGGTCTCCTGCTGGTTCAGATAACATAGTCTATTACGACACCCACGTGATGAATAGGGTTGGTGACACCCTGTATTCTCAATCTATCACTAAATAGATAACATCGACACTGAAAACATAAACAACATAAAGACGAATACAGGAATAATAATAGGTATGTAATAATAAATATGTAATTTCAGTCAACATCCACACTAATATTATAAATTTAAAAGTACCTGTCTGTTACGATTTCGCGACTAAACCGTTTTGAATGAAATTTACAATGGAAATTCTTTGATACTTGAAGAAGGATACTACTATGTACCGCGATAACTGCGTGTAAATATGCGCGTATACATACATATTATACATGGAAAACAACCAAACTCCGAAACAAATATTTGTGGAGCATACAAACATTTGGTCCGACCCGGGAATCGAACCCAAGACCTAAAGCACAGCTGAACACTGCGCCAGCGAGGAAGTTAAATTTCACCGTCACTGGTTACAGTCAAGTTATGAATACTTCCCACAAGACAGACTATGCCTAGTATGTAAAGTTTTTAGAAAACCTATTACTTGACAAGTTATTATGATCTGTGATTGATTTGTGTTACATTTCATATAATTTTTTGTAAAGAGCTGTAATTAGTTGTACAATGGGTATTAAATTAATTGTTGTCATTATAACTTAGTATGACCTCAAATGTGTACATAGAGAATCGAAGATTTCATCGTGGTCATACAAATACTAATTCTACGCCATTGTTAAATTTATTGTTCATGCAGCTACTGACAAAGATACAGCTCGAACTTAAGGACTAGCTCACAGTTTTCTAGAGGTATTATTGTTTAAAGACGCGCGTCTGCTGCTGACAGCCGTATTGTGGAGCGCCGTGTGTTTGTCAGCAGTACAGGAAGAGAATGATTACGTTTCACAAAGAACGCTGGATATACTGTATTTAATAGATATAAAACTAATAATATTATCTAAAGTATATAATTCTTAAGTCACATTGTTTTTCACGATGAACTCTGAAACTATCTAATCGATTTACATGTTTTGTTTTGTGTTTTGCTTGCGTGCTAACATAGGATAGTTAACATCACGCTTGGACCAATACGAGTCGAGCATGATTGAAAAGAGACACACAAAGTTGCGTTGGTGCGAATGGTGGGAGTAGTTTAATAAATATAATAAAAGCCAATAAACGAAACAACCAAATTGAAAATATATTACCATATATATATTACCATGGTCACATTTTCCATTATTCTGGTGAAGGAATCTTTTCTCTAAATCTGTCCACTTTTTTAGGACATTACTTACATAAAACACACACACACACGTGTTATCAAGAACTATTTTCATCAATTATGTAATTTGATAAACTTTAAATATTATATACAGAATATATTAACATTTTAGTGATGCTAATACAACTAATATTTAGAGCTTCATTTATGTAAATAAAATTTAACACTACAGCGAGAAAGAAATAAAACTAATGTTAGCGAAGTATCCAATTACAGATGTAAGAAAAGATAATTAACTCCTTTACTACATTTCCTGTTTCCATTACCAGGCGATTCTACCTATTGTGCTGCTCAAGAAACTAATACCGTGCTCGTGCCCCGTCCGTCGGCGTCCTATCTCAGTCTTCACGCTCTCGTGAAATTGAAAAACAACGATACGGCTTGCTTTTGTTAGAGCCTCTTTTGTCTCAAACAAGATACTTATCAGGCATTTACTCGTTTACCTGTCCCACCTCTTTTTTTAATAAGCTGTCTTGCTTACCATTCTATCTAGAAAGGGATCTTGGTGATTTTATTTTGCCTTTATTTCTTCTATATTAAGTTACTCGGTAACGGCTCTCTTAATTTAGTACTGGAGTCTTTGTTGAACAATGTTATGAGTTGGCGAAAGTTAAAATTTCTTCTGTATTTTTTTTTGTCTTCCTCAAATTACTAAATTAAGAAAGTGATACTTTTACACTCCACCTTGATTAGCCAAGCCTTTGAACTCTTCTTTTTATAAATTCGTTATAAAATTTGACTTGTAAAAGCTAAAATATATTTCGAAAAGTTAGTTTAACAGAGATAGACAAACTAAAGTTGTGTAAACTATGAAACATCGTCTAACTAAACGATAAAACGCTAGACCAGAGTCCAAAATGCTCGCTCCGTAAACTGTAATAAAACTTGCTGGTGCGGAGCGAACCGCAATGAATAATTCCTTACATATTTGATGTTTATACAAAAAGAGGGGAGCGTCTGTCAGTTTGACAAACGCCGTCTCAGGTGTCGCTTGTGTGCCCCAATTATGGAATGGAAATTATTCCAGTCCCTGTTCCGCCGCTGAATTGAAATGCCTCATCATGACTACAGCCTAGAAAATTCTCTAACACTATTTTAACACATTTTCATATCATTTCGTTGGATATTGTTTATAATGTACATATTATAATTTTGTTACGCGCCGTTGTTGCTTGACAAATCGCTTGGGATGACGAAATAAATTCAACGATTCGGGCGTTCCATTTTACATTGTTCATTGTTAGGTTGTTTTTGTTAAATTTACTGATTGACGATCCTGACAACTTGGGATTGCTTTGTTGTTCTACTTGTTTCTGGCTTTTTGTATGTCTGTCTGGACAAAGTTTGTTTTAATTGTAATGTTTATTTGATTCGCTGTAGAATTGTGAAAATACGGTACAATGAGCAGATCAATTTGCTAATTGCCTGGCTTCTGAAGAATTTTTATTGGGAGAATATTCAGTTGCCAGCTATGTTTTTTGGAAAGTACAATATCTATGGACATTGCGTTTTTAGCATCTCAAGAAAAGACAAACTCGACTTTAATTTTGATTGTCGTTTTTGTTAATGGAAATTTGCTGAAACTATCTATTAAACTAAAAAAAATGTTATAAATAAAACATAATCGACTGCACGTTTGGCTTAGTGGTTTAACGGTCACCACGCCGTTTCCTACTTCGCCAAGTGTCGTGGGTGCAAATCTCACGTAGGACAACGCTTTGTATGATCCACAAATTGTTGTTCTGAGTCTGGGTGTTCTTTGTGTCCGTTTCATGTATGTTTGTAAAGTCCCCCGCGACACAGGATTTATTCCTAGTGCGGGAGTTGTCTTTGTAAAAATATATAAATATATACATAACGTGATTTTTAGTCTAGTAGTTAGTGCTTCGTTGGTGCAACGGCAGCGTTTACATACGACGGCTGTGCTAAGGTCTCGAGTTCGATTCAAGTTTGAGTCTTTTCTATAAATAATATAAATTTACAAAAAAATACATTCTAGAATTAAAATCACTTCTACTATTGTAAATTACTATATCAGTATTTTATCATTCAATCTAGATTCCATAGTACAAGCTATGCTTAGTTTGAGGTTAGATTACGAGTGTCTGATGTGTGAAATATAAAAAAAAGTTACTGTTAAGCCAGTTTTGGGTTCGATTTCAACACACCACAAATAGTATAATATATAATAAGTTAAGCAGAATCATATGTTCTGTGTATGAATGGAACTTGTTTACATCATTTTTAGACAAATATATAGGTGTGTTTTTTTTTTAGAAATATTAGTGTTGACGGCAATAAGATTGCCTTTATTAGGTAAGTAGGACTAAAGTTGTAGAGTGCTAAATTTGGCAGTTTTTCAATGCCTTTGAATATCCTTTTCGGGATATTATTATGATGATGCGTATTGTTAATATTACATAATATTTAAATATTCAATACTACGAAATAACAATTAAACTTTATTTTATTTCTTGAGTTGTTGTTGAAACCCTTGTATAAAAGGGTAGAAGCCAAACAAAACAATGTAAATGGTTAAAGATGTAAGAAATATCGATTAAAACGATGCGGAGTTTTGTAAAGGTTGTTATGTATTTACAGCTATAAATGTCACAGAAGCTATATATTCTTTTCTTATGATATATGGGGGCAGACGAGCAGACAGGCCACTTGATAGAAAGTGAATATCGTGGGCCATGAACACCTGAAACTCAGGACTCACAAGCGCATTGCCGGGATTTAAATACATTTTTTTCTTGAAGGTCGTTTCTATCGAGAAATCTCGTGGGTGAAAATTTGTTTCATCGATTGCTTGAGCAAAAGAATTCTATACGTATATCTTTTGATAAATATTCAATAACATTATTTAGTTGGAAACGTAAATCTTTAGTTGCTAATTGTTTTGTTGGTGAGTACGAGACAGGAAGACCAATGATACAGAAACATTTCAATAGGCCGCAATAGTGCGGGTCACCATGCTGCATTAAGCCGCGTTTTCACAATACGAGTTGGCTCGGACCAAGTGCACTGGGATGTCTACTCGGACGGTACTCGTATTATGTGAACATTTAATCCGAGCGCACTCGGACGCAGGCATCAAATCCGAGTAGACTCGGACACTGCTCTATCTTTCGAGCTCACTCGGATCATTTATAAAAACTAAATGGCTACAACTAAAAGAAAGTGGAGTGACTACTAGTGGTGGGTGCTATTTTTTCAAATAAATACTCAAATTGTGCGGTGTTTAATCTCAAATGATTTTTAAACGTGTTTTGATCTTCCTCTTCTACTTCACGAAGAAAATAATTTGATGCACCCTGTTGGTCACGTCTTAAAATCCATTTCCGTGTCCAAATTTTTTCTCTTTTCGTTTTTTCCCCTTTCGTGATTTTGAAGTTCCGCTATTAACAATTAACATATATGCTACAACATCTTGATGCTGCAACGAGACAAATTTTAATGACCACAATACGAGTGCACTACTATCGTGTGTAAACCACTATCCGAGTACACTCGTATGAAGCTGACTCGTACGAGTGTACTCGGTCCGAGCCAACTCCTATTGTAAAAACGCGGCTTTATTGCATTGTCTGCATTTGCATTGAGTATAGATAGATTCTGCTCCATCAGGCAGACAAGAGTCATTTTGGTAGGCCCATTTAAACAAATCACCATCATTCAATCATCATCATTTTTCAAATTAAGGTCACTAACTATCTCTGTTATGACAGTTTGCTTAATCGAGTGTATAATTATGAAAAAAATAGGAAAACGAATGATGACTTGTGCCTAAGTAATCATATCAATAGCAAACCGTTCGTATGCTATTAATAATGATATTTTTATGACAGATACCTTTATGGTTCTAATAGAATCGTTCTTGATTTATTTTTATCAATGAATGTCTATCCATTCATGTCGTTTCGACAGTAGTGAATCAAAGTTTTAGTTCTTATACCAATAAAATTTCGATCATTGAAAAAAATTTCTTACATCAAGGTAACAAATTCAAAAATGTATAACCCTTTAGTATATCACTTATAAGTAGTTGAACTCAATTAAAGTTACCAAATAAGTAGCTGTGAACTTTTCCGTTTACAAAATGCAGAGTCAGGGCAGTACCATACTATACTTACAGTGGACGGCGAACTTTAACTCCACGAACTCCCTGAGAGTATCCGCTCAATAATAAATGAGACGACCTAACTTCACGCCTCCACCGACACTAGCTCTTGCTATGAAAAACTTTCAAATGATCCCATCTGAAAACCTACACCGAACTAAAACCGACTTTAAAATTATCTCCTAAGAGTTTTATTTCAAATACTTACTACCTTGAGGTCTATTTACACGTTTCGCTGAATTAGACATGTGTTAAAAGCTTAATGCATTTAATAGGTAAGTAACATGCTGTATACCCAGTGGGTGGGATATTTTCACTTTAACGATACCCTTTCATTATTAAAAATCTTTTTTAAGTTTTCAGCAGGATTTTCCGTAGGAGAAACAACATTAATGTTGATGTATAAAGTTTGGCAACTATTTTGCCATTTAGACATTTTCTATTCCCTGTTGTACTTTACGAAAATGAGTTAAAATTTATTTGCGAAGTAATGGTCTTAGAAACTGTAGGATTAAAATATACGAAACTGTTTTTAACTCAATTATTTAGTTATTGATTTTCAATTTTAAACAAAAAATATGTCGGTAAATGTGACGAACAATGTAACAGGAACAATATTACACTCCTTTATCGGTTCTGTGAATCCTCTAAAGAAAAATATGTCAGGAATGTAGTTTTGAACAAAAGCACGTGGATCCCTAATTTCTCTTTTCTCTTTACTTTTCTGTGAAATCTGTTCTGAAATTTAACTGGGTGTCACGAAACGTTGCGACCATACCTACAAATAGAAAAACAACATTAATATGTAGTGCTAGTAGCTTTCAATTATACTTTTCGTATAACCCTGTGCACCTATTAGTCGGTTAGAAATTTGAACCTTGCATTTAAAAACCACTTCAAGGCAGTAGAGCCACGCTGATTTCAGCACGAGCGGGCCGGCTCGACCAGGGCGGTAGTACGCTCGCACAGAAAATCAACGTAAAATGACAGCGTTCGTGCTGTCGTGTTTCGTTGGTGAGTGCGAGACCGGAGACCCAATGATGCAGAAGCATGAATAGGCCGCCATAGTCTGTGACCAGTGATACTGGGTGACCATCACTCCTAGTTTCTCCTTATGCTTTTCATCAGGCAGAGTAGAGTAATTTTGGCAGGGCCATACATAAAAAAAAAACTTAGTTCGATCCTCAGCTTGCGTGCTGTTAGAGATGTTTTAAAAACTTTCCATTTAGTGATTTCAATTCATCATCAGCCTATGGTAGTGCACTGTTGGACCCATAGGTCTTTAATTGTTATTTCTTAATTATCCAATTGTTAATTGTGTCAATTAAACGTCACTTGGTTCTATGGTTTGCCACTTGGTCGCTTGGTGACTTCAATTAAAAATATTTAATTATCTCCTTAAGATTTTAGCAACCTCATTATTATTGACTTAATGAAACATCATAATAATTCGTATTATAAATAAAAAATCACGTATTATGATACAAGATCATCATTGTAAAATGAAACGTGAGGTACACACAACAAGTTAAAATATGTGTGTGATATTTATAACAGGAATGGTATACTATTGAATTCCGTGCCTGCGGGCTGCTCGCCAACCTCTTTTGATGTAGTTCTTAACATCTATTTATATTTTCTTTCATAATTATTCATATTCCCCACATGCTAATTAGAAGGGATAGTTGTAATTTCATAGTCTGCCTTTTGAAGGGTTTGAAGTATCCTTTTATAAGGATGCGGTACGGTTTTCAGAATAGTTTTAATATTGCCTTAAGTCTATTAATATCACATACGTATAAAACTGATTGATATTTTAATTAATATGCAAATTAAGTTAGAATAGAAATAAACACAATAATGTTAGGTGAATACTGATTTAGTACCTATTTTCATTATACAGAAAAGCCCATTAAATATATATGTAGTCATACTAGTTGTTGCCCGCGGCTCCGCCCGTGTGTATGTCGGCTATCGCAACAAATAGTAGCCTATGTGTTATTCTGATGTATAAGCTATATTACTGTAAAGTTTTATCCAAATCCGTTCAGTAATTTTTGCGTGAAAGAGTAACAAACATCCATACTTACAAACTTTCGCGTTCATAATATTAAAAGTAGGATAAGTAAAATTAAAACGTACACCATGAACACAAAGAAAACGAAATGAGGCTTTAAAATTTATTTCTTTAGATTAGACATGTATTAAACCGATACGACCTTCAAACCTTCATGAAAAGAACGTACAAGGAGTACGCTTTTTCTTTTCTCTGGAAGACTGGGAAAGTGCTTGTGACTTCTGAGTTGAAAGCGTTCAGTGACTGCTGCCGTCACTTAGAATCGGGTGACCCGTCTACTAACCTTCTGTCATTAAAAAAAAACATTTAGGTCCAAAAAGATAACTCAAAGATCAAGATTAAACTATATAAAAGTACATAAAAGCTAAAGAAGAAATTATTAACACAATTATAGCAGTCATATCAACTCATTCAGTTGCGTTAATATCGTAACACATGCAAAAGTATCTCAACAACAGTCAAGACAATAACCGTAGCATCGTGGTAACGAGCTCACGACATAATAACAGCGTTAAACAACTGGCTATAAACAATTACAGTTAATACGTGTTTGAAGTCAGACCGAGCCCTGGCTTAGACGGGATTACGGCATCCACTTGGAGATTCGGGTGACGTAAGTTCCTGCAGATTATTACCACTTTTCACAAAACTGTCCAGTGAAAGTATACTTATATGAAATTTGTATATTTCTACATCGTTATCTAGTAAGGAGTACTTATTTTGTCTGATTATTGGTATGGTATAGGACATGGAACCAGTTCTATTATTCTGTTCATACTCTGTCCAGAAACAAAGGTTTTCAAACACTTGTATCTCTAGCAGTTGTAGTTGCAGGTATCCATGAGCGGTGACAATCCCTTACCATCAGGTTAGTCTCCCTATTACATAGAAAAAAACTGAAAAAAAAAATTTAACCAGAAAAGCCGCGGGATGAAGGTAGTCTAAGTAAAAGTAGCCTAACTTACTTTTTATATCATGAGATATGTGTCAGTGAAGGTCTTATCTAAATCAGTCCATCTGTTCCAGAGGTTAACCGGAACAAACAGACAGACAGATGGAAAAAAAATAAAAATGTAAGTATCGTGTTTACTTTCATGTGCATTAAGTAACAAACTGTTAATTTGAAGTAACAAATAGACACTTTGATTTTTATGTGTATAGCTTTCCGACACAAGTCTAAAAATACCTTACTCGTAAACTCGATAAGTTAAAAAGTTGCGTGATTACTTTTTTCACTTTCCCACTTTCACCATCAAGTATATTATGACGGAAAAAAATCTATAATAAACATTTTCCGAGACACAACTACTACTATTAACACAAACATTCCGCACAGTTTATATCACACAACATGAGGTAAAGAGCCAAGCGACTATCCCCTGGCTTACGGCAGATTATTAGGGTCTGCTATACGGAAGACCGATTGCCTTGCTAAGTGCACACCTTTCTGTGGAGGTAAATGATGTAATTTTAGTTAATGACTATGGGATGTCATGACCACCGGAGTAGGGTTGTAAATAGAATGATTAATAAAGCTTTCAAAAGTTCCTACTTTGGAATTAATAAAAGTATATGTAGCCAGACATATAGTGTATGTAATTACTTTAGTAAAACAAGTGTTTTTGTTTATGGACTAGGGGGCAAACGAGCAGACGTATCACATGATGGTAAGTGATTACCGCTGCCCATGGACACCCAGAACACCAGAGGCGTCACAAGTGCGTTGCTACTTTGGGGGATGGGGAGGGGGATGAGGGGATGGGTTAGGGGTATGGGCCTCCGGTATCCTCACTCACTCGGTGAAACACAGCGCAAGCACTATTTTACACCAGTTTTCTGTCCGAAGCGTGGCTCTTCCACGTTTAATAGCTGTCAAGCTACAATAGTAATAGGAAATAGAATAAAGTTCGACTCGTTATCCAAGTGCTTCATCATTAGTTAATCGTTCATGCCCTACCATTTGGATTCGTCAAGAAATACATAATATGAACTCATACTGAACTCACGTTTACCACAAATCAGATGAGCGAAAAAATACTTATGATGCAGAAGCATCACTAGGCCGCCATAGTGTGTGTCACCATTCTGCATTGTTGCATTTTCTGCATTCGCAATGAGTATGGTGACCAACACTTCCACATACAGCGCAACAAGAAAACACACTAAAGCGCCATCTACTGGTTATACACCAAACTACGAAGTAACGCACAACACGGAGTAACTGCCAATCCTGAATCGTGCATTAGAAGTTCTCGCGCCGATTATCATATATACAACATCCCAACATCAATCGTGGGGCAGTTGGCCCGCCAGGCATGATCACCTAGCCTGGTCAGAGGATACTCCCTTTGTGTCGGAGGAACATGACACCCGTTCCTCCACATTTTCCATCAGGCAGAGTAGAGTCATTTTGGCAGGGCCATACATAAACAAATGAATATTTGATATTATAAATAGTACATTGAACTAGCTTTGACCGCGGCTATTTCAGTTATTGCGGTAAATAGTAACCTACATGCTTTCTCAAGAATCAAAGGACCTCCATTGCAAATTTCATTCAAATCGGTTCAGCGTTTTCCATAAAAGATTATCAGACGGCCAGACAGACTTACTTTCGAATTTATAATATTAGTATTTATAGTATATGTAATAACATTAAATTAAATTTTGAGTTAAATTTCAAGAATAATTATAACAGTATAAAATAAGGCTTATAACCGAATGACACCAGTTCTGTATTTTGGCACGTTTAGGGCGGCTCAACTATGGTCTAAGTAAAATGATGTGCAGTATTATATTCTTTTTATACTTTATTGATTATGGTTACTGGAAAACTTGTACACCTTTCTAACTCTAGAGAAGAGGTAGGCATTAAAAAACCGGCAACGCTTTGCTACAAGAGTTGATGGTGTCAGCTTGCAGCAGCAGTTACTTTTCATCATAGTTAGGTCTTCCATAATAATTTTAATAATAAACGTTTATTTCATAGATGTTCTTTTATTTCCAAGTTTGTTTATTCTTTTCAGTTAATATTGGTCCTAACACCAACAGTTGCTCCAACTTAAATAAACAGTAACATTTTAGCGTAACAAAAACTTTCAGAGTTTTTAATTTAGCAATTCTGAAAAACTTTTCAAGGGATGACAAAACAAAGAGTTCGAAAGAATAAATTAAACAATGAACCGACGGCGACTTTCGTTAAACTAACATCTAACTCCTACTTAGTTTACATGAATATATATTCAACATTTACTATTATCTTTGAATTGTAGACAAAAAACCTTATTTTAAAAGTTTTGCGCTTATTGTTTTTGGTGTAAAATAATTTTTAGATTATATGCAAGTGATGTGATACTAAACGACCATTTTTTATTGTGACATGACAGAAAATAGATTTTCGTAAGGTCAGAAAGTGTTGGATTTTGATCGTCATTGTACTGGCAACATTTTGATTGTCGCTGGTTCGTGTTTGACGTTTTGAGGTGGGAGGTTAGATTGTGATAGAATTCGTGTACGAATGGCGGGCAGTGAATAATTTGATTGTTAATTTTGTAGTACTCGTATAGTTTCCGCGTGAGATTGATAACACCGTGAGGTTTGTTGAGCTAGGGTACTTGTGGGCTCGCCGCCCAGCGTGAGACGAGATTAATATCGAAAATTGTTGAGAAGGTTTGATCGGCCAGGCTAGGCTTGGAACAGTTAAGTCAATTGTGATTAGACTCGCGAGAATTGTAATACGTGATAGGCGCGTCCCGCGAGAACTACAACAAGAGTGTTGTAATTCGAATATCTGTGAAAAGTTGATTATTGAGATTAATTCGGATACCTTGAGAAATAACCAGCACCTGGAAGCAATGTTTGTGTGAAGACGCAGAGCAGAGAAGATTCTACCCAAGAGCTCTTGGACGCCGAGAACATAGAAGACACACACTCCAGTAAGTGCTTTAGATGAATTTAATTTAGATTAAGAACACGGTGACACAGGCCGTGGGTCATTCTTCTTGCCAGTGGTATTAGTAGTGATTGTATATCCATCCATGGGCCCGTGGGTATTATAAACTTCACAAGGTGATCACTGCCTTGGCAAGAGGACTGATCAGAAAGTATAACACACATGTCTATGACTAGTATTTTTGTCTACATTTTACACATAGCGCTATAATTCATGGTCCTAAGTTAATATTTATTTGTATTCGTATGACTTGTTTTTTAAGTTTTTTTAGTAATACATATTTTTATTCCAAACAAAGCTTTTTTGTGTACAGCAAAAAACTTATTTTTAGCCAGTATATGTGTAGATAGCATTAGACTCACTATTTGTCCATTCTTAAGACAGTAGTAGTAGAAAGGGAGTTCCGAAAGCTGATAAGCAGTTGTTTTAAAATAATAAAAAAGCGGCCAAGTGCGAGTCGGACTCGCCCATGAAGGGTTCCGCAGCAGCAAGTAGCATAATATAATTTTTATTTTATTTTTATATTTGTGTTGATTGCAGTTTACGATTTATGACATATTAAAAAAAAAACTACTTACGAGATTTCGTTCAAACCAATCTTCGGTGAAAGTTTACATGGTTAATGTACATCATATTTTTTTTTAGTTTTATCATCTATTTTTTATCTATGTTTTATCTCTTATTTTAGAAGTTACAGGGGGGACACACATTTTACCACTTTGGAAGTGTCTCTCGCGCAAACTATTCAGTTTAGAAAAAAATTATATTAGAAACCTCAATATGATTTTGAAGACCTATCCATAGATACCACACCACACGTATGGGTTTGATGAAAAAAACATTTTTGAGTTTCAGTTCTAATTTTTATTGTTTTTTTTTCTATTTTCGTGGGAAAATCTTAATGCGGTACACAGAATACATCTAGTTAAAAAGTTTCAACATTATAGTTCTTATAGTTTCGGAAAAAAGTGGCTGTGACATACGGACGGATAGACAGACAGACGGACGGACAGACAGACATGACGAATCTATAAGGGTTCCGTTTTTTGCCTTTGGCATGGAATCCTAAAAAACAATACATATTTTTATGTTTAAGAAATTGTATCTTTAAATAAAATGCAATCTACTAACTTTTCTACTGACATTGAAATTCTTGAAATTAAAGAACTTATTTAAGAAACTACTCATTTTCCTCCCACTTTCTTGCCCCTGGTGCCTGGTTTGAAGACAAAAATCTGCATCGAGTCTTTAAATAAAAATTAGCACAAATTAGATTCATGGTGGAGTAACGTCTGTCATGCCTCTCCAACCTCCGTCTCAAGCCTACGTCATTATCACTATCGCTGGTTGTCAAAAATTTGTCCCGCTACTCACCAGCCAGGTCTGCAGATCCGTGTTGGGGTATAATAGGAGAGGTATGTGACAAGTTTTCAGCTTGCCTCAAATACCTACTCAAAAAATGGTACCAGCTCTCGGACCATAAGAACAGATATGGAGACAAAAACAAAAAATAACGAACATACGGCTAATTAAAACAAATTTGAGATATTCTGATATTAAAATTTCTCTAACAAAAATCTCTATTACAATTTATCAAAGCTAAAAACAAGTCTTACATGATATATGATATGAAAATACAGTTTTCCCCGCTTTGTCTACAACCTATACCACATCAGGCAGCGTAACGGCTTAATGCCTATTCTTGAAGACGACAATATAATTTACATAAGCCAGGGCTTTACAGACAAGAGTACTTGAAACACGTCACCTCACTACCACCAGCTACCAATATTCACAATGATGTTGAGTTATTAAGACGAATTTGTACATAGAGTTAGTGTTTTAGCAGTATGCTCAATTAAAATAAAATTTTACCAACAAAACTACTTAATGAGCAGTCGGGTGGACGTTGATGCGGTCCACTTTCCAGACAAGACACTGGCAATTTAAAAGGCTTTATCGTCAATATTGCGAAAAACGAAGTCCAAAGAAAATTAAGAGAGTCAGATCATGACAAATTGGTGCTACTTAAACATCCAATAGCAATTTCCGATCGGTACCAGTAACGTTCGAGACGGTAGCCATTTCTCATCAGCCACTCTGATTACGTGGATATCTGAACACCTGGGCTATGTCCGGACGGAAAAATATGGATTTCCTAATGAAATACTTAGTTGGTTTACATCTGTCGCCATTTTGATTGATGTGTAATAAATTTACGAAGTAAGGACAACTCGTAACGAGTTTTGTAAGTTACACAAATTAATTCATTGAAAGTTATTTTCGAAAATGAATTTGGTTAACTAGTAGCATAATAAAATGCGAAACTGTTACAGCATGCCTTTTTTGTTGGTTTTTAATGTTAACTGCTATATCAAAGACTGAGTTCGATTTCCGTGACCAGACAAATACTTGTCTAAACAGCACGGTTGTGTGTATTAAGTAATAAAACATGATTATCAGTAGTCTAGTTATGGTAATCCGGTTAATGAGTAGTTTAAGATGACACGGTCAAATTAAAATTCATGTAGTTTTGATTAATCATGTAGTTATACTACTGACGAATCGTTCTCATTTTAATTTAGATGTGTTAATCATAAGAATAAAACCCAACTTTACTGTAAAAGTAGTACACGTAACTCTCGTCACATGAAAAATGTTTTGTCTGTGGGGAAATCCGTCCGTCAAAAACCGCACGCCGTCTCAGGTACTAGTAGCCGGGGAACCAGGAGTACTCTCGAAAGGAAAACCCTGGAACCCCGACCCACCTCGGGCCAGATACTGTTCGCAGATGACCCCCTCCTGAGTGGGAACGGGATCTCCAGCACCTGAGTCGTCTGCGGTACCTGGCCCGTTCTAATCCTCCATAACGGGTCTTATCGCTGCAATAACGGCATGCACGACTGACGTTAACAGTGGAAATTTTAAAGGAAATTCAAGATTATTTTATTAGAATATTCACGCTGCTATTATACCTCCTATAACTTCAAGTTTATTTGCAATATATTATTGTTTTGTAAAATATTAAAACACGTTCTTGAATGTGTTTTAGGACTTAGATCAAAAGACAGATTAAACCTTATTAATGTATTAAGCAACTATTTGTTAAATAAAACTGAAAATTCCATCCTGAAGAAAACAGCTTAATTCAGTAATATCCTTTCAAAAATAGCCTCCTTGTTTGCAGTTGAAATCAAGTGAAGATCCAAATTCAGGACAAAATACGGACCAATAATTTAAATTAGGGTAGCAATATCCCGTTGTTTAGAGGTACAAAATTGTAAGCCAGGCTCAAGCAGACGCCGCCTGTAATCGCCTACTGTATAGACAATAATACTTTGATAATGAATACAGATGGTAACTTGTTTGTGATAATAATATATTTCAGGTAGTTTTGACTCAATTTTTTCTTGCAATTTGAGATGAGTTGCTCAAATTTCTGAGTGTAATATTTACATGTTATTTTGTGTGTTCTGTGTATGTGGAAACTAGTTTATACTATGAAGTTCAAGGGTGCAATTGAACATTTTCGTGATTCTGGCATATTTTCTGGTTTCTTTGCAACCTTGCAATTTGGCACGATATCGATTCACTCTTAGTAAATATTTTTTTTTTAAATGGTTATGTATCATTGCATTAATAAAATTGAACTTTTCATTTAGAAATCATTGTAAAGAATTAGAGCAATTTAAAGCAAGATTATAATTTGGTGGCAAATAATTAAGTACTGAAATCCCATTCTTATCATTTGTTATACGCTACAGCACAATTTGCCTGTATTATATATACATATTTAAGCCGATATCGTCATGAGACTATTGAGGTGTTTTATACACTTATTTTTTGTCACATTCGTTTGAATGGAAAAAGTCACAAATATTTATTTTCATTATATAATGGGGTCGAACGGACAGTGTTATCAGATGGTAAGTGAAGTACCAAAGGACCCAGGAGGACCCACAAGGGCCCCGAAACTAAGATGAGGAGGAAGAACTGATGTCTTATAAACTCAATCACTCGGTCAAAAGTAATGAAAGATGGTTATCATCAATTTTCTGTGTGGTTATAGTAATCACTACAATATAATGCGTATGGGTCTGTCAAGCTTTAATTTTCATGAACTTTTCATTTTCAGTACGAACGAAAAGCTGTGATTGAGTAAGCCAATTATAAAACCAACTGTTTGTTGGGTTCTGGCTCGTTGTGAAAAGTTTTTTTTTTCATCTAAACTGTCAGTGAACTTGCGACTTTTAGTCGTAAGTTAACAAACTAATCAAATGAACTTAACTTGAAAATGCATCGTATTCAACAAATATTTTTCATGCGATTATTTTATATTATTGTTAAAGTGGAACTTAGACCGCTATAAGTTGCTATTTCTGGTTTAGGGTCCGTTCATACAGACCGGCTCGGAGACGAGAGAACACTTTTATCACATTGGAAACAGAGGTTTGATTAATTGTAGTAAGGTTTATTTTTGCATGTACACTTCTATTGTCATCAAGAATGCTTGAACGCACTTAGTGTGAAATAATAAGTGGAACCGACCGGCTCCGATTGCGTGCTCTTTCTCGCTCGCGTAGTCGATCGGCTCTTATTCTCATCCACAGCCGGTCTATGTGAAATAGTTGGCGGCTCCGCTCCGGCCAATTCCAAGCGTATACGATCCGGTCTCTGTGAAAAGAAAAATGCGAGCCGATGCAAAGGGCATTGTAATCAATCAATAGATATATAATACTCGTAGTATATAGTAGTAATATAGTTACACTGATGTATGATGTTTTCTGATAAAATCTGAAAATTATAGCTATCATAGATTCAGAGTTCAAAAAAAAGTCTCAAGTTATTATGAAGCAATAACCACGGAATTTATATCAGCACAGAATAAGAAGCACGTTTACCTAACTCTTTTATAAAATCGAAAAATTGTCTTTCATACATTTCCATGCCACAGAACTCTCAACTGTAACGCTAGTCACTAGAAAATATACTTTCTATTGCTTGAAAACGATGTTGAAATGGACATTTCATATGGAAAAATAAAAATGTCTGCGTGTTTTATCTAAAGTGCAATGAATGGCAAATGCAGCTTCGGATTATTTTACATGCATGATACCTCGGGTGTGAGTCTAGCCATTATTTCCATTTGATTTGGGATAATCCGCTTCGAATCCTCCAATAATCGAGTAATTTTCACACAAACACCGGCTTCTGATACCCAGATACTCTCATGAAATCCTAGTGGGCAATATTTATGATTCGGTTCCGGTATATTGACATAAAAACACCTATGGCCAACTGTATGGGACGAGTTAAGGGATTTTAATAAAGACATGTTACATGACATGTACAAAGCTCTACATAAGAATCGATTTTGCGTGTATTTATTTATTTATTTATTCATATAAAATAGCAGTACAAACTTACAGTGTTCAACCAAAACGTTTGTATGCTTTGGAGTTACATAATACAGTAGTCAACAATGGCAATTCAAAACTTAATAATTAATTCTCATAATGTCAAAATCCATACATAAATAATTGTCAATTTCATGTCAGGATATACTTGATTACTACAAAAAAGAAAATTAATACAAAACAAAGAAAATAAATACATAAAAATATGATGATTGATTAAGATTATGTAAGTCAACATTTATGACAATAATTAAAATTTTATATTTAGTTGCAAATAATATGTGAAAATAGCACTTGGTTTATCAAAAAATATATCTGTATCTGGACTACTTTGCAGGAAAATATTTAGATATTTGATTCCTCTAGCCGTAGGATAATTACGTGCTTGAGGAGTGCGCCAGGTTGCTGGGCAGGTGAACAATTGATGCTGTCTTCGTCCTGTGCCACTTAGATACCTATTAGGTACATAAAGGTGGATGCACCCAAGTACCGACGGATTGTCTACCCTATTGTTCAGCAACAAGTAATAATGTAATATGTGCATAAACTCTCTCCTAGATTGTAACGTATCAAGACCAACCATCCCAGATACAAACAACGAAGGATACAGAAATGGGTAGTATCCATAGGCACGTTTATAAATGAATCGGGAGAATTTAAGCTGGACTTTTTCGATCATGAGCGTATATAGTTGCTCCTTAGGATGCCATACAATTGCGTTGTATTCCAGCTTACTTCGCACATAGGCGTTGTAAAGCAGCTTTATGGTCTGGACATTACTAAAATTATAGGATGTTCGAATAATGAAGCCTAGAGATCGATTTGCGTCCTTACACACTTGTTTAACATGATCATGAAAATTTAGTGTGCTATCCACAGTTAACCCCAAGTCGCGTATATTGTTGACTCGCTCGAGCGGTTCACCCGCCAGTTCGTACGTGGTAACTATTGGCGAACGAGAACGCGTGAAGGTAATAGTTTTACATTTGGAGGTGTTGAGGGACAGTTTATTTTGCACACTCCAAGATACAACTGCATCAATATCTTTTTGTAGCACCTTACAATCTCCAGTGTTAGCAATAGGAAGGAACAACTTGAGATCGTCAGCAAACATAAGACACTCAGCCCCTGAAAGTACACTGGGCAGGTCATCGATCATAATCAGAAACAGTGTGGGACCGAGGGTACTGCCTTGACTTATTCCTGATCTAGTATAATATTCTTGAGATCGATGCTTTCCCAACTTAACATACTGTTTGCGGTCCCTAAGATAATCTGCTATGAAACTTAAGAGCCGAGTACCAAAGCCCACAGACGAAAGCTTCCTTAAAAGCACAGCATTGTCCACAAGATCGAATGCCTTTTTGAAATCAAAGTATACTGCGTCCACTTGACAGCCCGCAGTTACCCTTGTGTTCAAGTAGTCCACAAATTTAACGTGATTGGTTAGTGTAGAGCGCGCAGGCCGGAATCCATGTTGACAATCACTTGAGTACATACTAATTTGATTAAAAATGTATCTATTGATAATAGATTCAAAGATCTTTCCGAGGACTGATAATACTGCAATAGGCCTGTGATTACTTATATCCGTTGAAGAACCACCCTTAGGTACTGGCGTTACTCGCGAAGTCTTCCATTTTCTGGGATAAAGACCCTGCCGTAGTGAAAGGTTATATATGAATAAGAGAGGCTTTTCTAGCACGGGTAAACAGTCCTTAACTAAATACGCCGGTATGTTATCAGGGCCATATGCGGCAGATGCTTTGAGTCTGCGAACTGCTCTTTGTAAGTCCGAAGGGCTTATGTTTTCAACACTGATCCTCGATGGAAAGCTATTTTGAGCAGCGTCGCACTCAGCTGCTAGTGGATTCAATAGCGGAGTATTTTCGTGGAAAACCGAATGAAAATATTGCGCAAAAGCATCGACAGCCTCTTGCCCTTCGACTGTTTTACCATTGAAGATGTAATCGCTAGTTTGTTGCCTATTCTTTCGTTTTTCTTTCACGTATTTCCAAAAAGTCGTTGGTTCCGATGCTACACTATTTTCAATTGTTTTTATGTATTCATTGAAAGCAATTTTAACGAGTTGTTTTACTTTAGTTCTATAGTATTTAAATAATTCTTTATTAAATTGTAAGTTACGTATTTTAAAAGTTCTTAAGTGAAAATATTTTAATTTAATGTAGTGTATTATTTCACCAGTGTACCAAGTGGGATATACATATCTGTGACTACTTGTGACTTTTTTAAGAGGAACGTTGTCCGTTATGACACGATTTAATTTGTCATATAATATATCTACAGCCATATCAGTATCATTTTGCAGTAACAAGTCTGTCCAGTCAATATTGGCGATATCCGCATACAAGCCACGAAAATCTGCTTTGCGGAAACTCCACTCAGTGGTTACTTTATGGTCCGATTTTGTTCTGTGGGGACAATGATACGCCGGGGCCCTTCCGGGTATTTTAAGCAATATCTCTAGCGGAGGGTGATAGGCATCCATCGGCACCAGAGGTTCGACATCTGCACTTATAGAGACATTTTTAGATTCAAGAGTGGTTAAAACCAAATCCAAGATACATTCATATTTATTTTCAATATTGTTGTGTTGTTGTAACTGACAGTATTCTAAAAAGTCATTAAATTGATTTCTAACTTTGGTACTACACGATTTTAAATTGAAATCACCAATTATGATAAACTGATACCTGGAATACATAGTAATAGCGTTCTCGATACAAGTTAATACATCCAAATACTGATTATCATTATAGTTAGGTGGTAAATAAACTAAAAAAAAATAAACAGATGGTGTCGCCGTCACGTGTTATGCGGATGACACGCTTGTGACGGCGAGTGGCGGGACGCACCGTGAAGCAACCCTAAGGGCCACGGCCGGGGTTGCCCAAGTCGTCGAACGAATCCGGCGGCTGGGTCTCGAGGTGGCTCTGCACAAATCCGAGGCTTTGTTTTTTCACGGGCCTCGGAGCAAGCCACCTGATCGACTTAGCCTCATAGTGGGAGGCACTCGCATCGGCATCGAGCCCTCTATGAGGTATTTGGGGCTCGTACTCGACGGCCAATGGGACTTCGGACACCACTTCCGAAGTCTGGTCCCCAAGCTGGTTGGCGCAGCGCGTGCATTGGCACGGTTGCTGCCAAACATGAGGGGGCCCGATGACTCCTGCAGGAGACTCTACGCGAGGGTTGTGCGGTCCATGGCCCTTTATGGGGCCCCAGTATGGGCAGAGATCCTGAAGGCCAGCAATATCGCGCTATTGCGACGACCGCAACGAGTGCTGGCCATCAGGATCATAAGGGGGTACCGCACAATCTCCTTTGAGGCGGCGAGTCTCCTAGCCGGAACTCCACCATGGGACCTGGAGGCGAGAGCCCTTGCGGCTCTTTACCAGTGGCGCAAGGAGGCGCGGGAGTTGGGTAGAAGTCCTGAGACTCGAGAAATCGACGATCAGAAATCCCAACTCCGCCAGGTCCTCGTGGAGGAATGGAGGGAACGACTTGGGCAACCGAGCGCTGGGCACGCCGTTATTACGGCGGTAAGACCTGTTATGGAGGATTGGCTCGAGAGGCGTCATGGGACCCTCTCATACCGGCTGACGCAGGTGATCACTGGAAAGGGATGTTTCGGAGATCACCTGTGTCTAATCCGCAAGGAGCCAACGCCTGAGTGCCACCACTGCGATGGCCAGACCGTGGACACGGCACTCCACACGCTGGCAGAATGTCCGGCGTGGAGGGAGCCGAGGCGTGATCTCGTGGCGGCCATCGGGGTGGTGGTTCTCTCGCTCGGTAACATGATTGCAGCCATGTTGCGGAGTGAGAGCGCGTGGAACTCCGCCGTCTCTTTCTGCGAGCAAGTAATGCTTGCCAAAGAGACGGCGGAGCGGGACCGGGAGAGGTTTAGAACTCTCCCGGCCCGCCAGGCCCGGGAACGGGCCAGGTACCGCAGGCGACTCAGGCGCCGGAGATCAGAGAACGATCTCCGTCCTCCATAAGCGCAAGCCTGAGGGTGACAGATGAGGCCATCTGTCACCCTAGCAGAAGCAGGCTCGGGTGGCGGCGCGGACGCTGCGGAGCGTGCGCGCCCTGGGGGACAGTAACGGGAACATTGGGATTCCCACACAGGAGGGGGCCATCTATAAACCATAGGTGGCCCGAGGTACGTCGGGGTTCCAGGGTTTTCCTTTCTAGGGCGCACCTGGTTCCCCGGCATCTAGTACCCGAGACGGCGTGCGGTTTTAGTCGGTTCGAGTCCGACATACCACCAGGAGGTGGTATCCGAGGGGATTTCCGCACGGAGAAGAAAAAAAAAAAAAAAAAAAGGTGGTAAATAAACTACACATACAAGTAATTTGACGTTTTTCCACGTTATTAAAGCAAACAATAGTTCTTTGTCATCAGTTAAATTATCAATGTCAGTAATTCTCCTAACTAAATAACAATCTTTCACTGCTAATAGGACGCCACCCCATCCTACATCACCAGTTCTATCTTTACGGAGTACTACATAGTTTGCAGGAAATAATTCCGCATCATGTACTGAGGCATTAAGGAAAGTTTCAGTAAGACCAATAAAATCACAGGCGCATGCAGTCACATTACTATAAAATACATCAGTTTTCGTTCGAAGGCCTCTTACATTTTGGTAATACATAATAAATGTTTTAATCTGTGTCTTTTTTCTGGCCCTTCTTACACGTTTTTTAGTTACAGTTTTATAAGACGTGTTATTTTTCTTAACATTATTCTCTAAGAAAAAACGTGGAGCCTTGGCTTCCTGGATTTATTAAATGTGGCGTAAAGATAGGTATATGATGATATGATATGGTATCTTTAATATCTTTGTATATGTTTTTTATTCCTCTCTTATTGAGTTTCCCAGTTTGATTTGAGAACATGTCATATGATAGATTACGATTTGTGTCAATAAAACAGGCATAACTATAATTTTGTATATCTGAATATAATAAATTGTTAAATAATTCTATTTTATAGTTATATATCAGAGCTCCGCGTACATAGGTGGGTGCACATACAATAACATTGGTGTGAACTATATGTTTTAATGTTTTTTTTTATAGTTTGTACTAATTGTATGTAGTCAAATTTATGTTTATAATCTTTTTCTCCTATTATGATAATACAATAGTCATTTCTGTTAAAATTAAGTATTTTTTTATCTATATTAATTAGCATTTGTTCTACATTACAGTTAGGTGAGATATAGCGACAGTACGTGAATTGGCTACCAAAACTATCCTCTATCATTTGCAGTGGACCGGAGGAGTTACAGTTGGTCAGGATACATAATTTGCTGGATACCTCCTTCCTTTGGTTCAAACAGTTTGAGTCAGTTAAGTCCTGGGCCTTTGTGTATGTACCACTATCTTTCTCTTTTAGTAGTTGCTGTAAGTTAAATATTTGTTTATTTAGGTATGATATCTCATCTTTCATTTGTTTTAATTCTTGTTCTAGCGTTGTGAGATTCTGTCGTTGTTTTTTGACATGCTCATTTAGTTGTGTATCTGTTTTGGATGTTAGTCTAGAAGGCGTAACGAAAGTGAGTGTATCTGTATGCTGCAAAGAATGTCTACTAATTAGTGGAGATTCGATTTTCTTTGGAACTGATTGTGAGAGATTTTTTTTTAGTGTGGCATTTTCTTTTGTCAATTTCATTACTTGACTACGGAGATCATTATTTTCAAGAATTAAATTTTCGATTTCACTTTGTGACGTTACAAGTTCAGATTGGAGTTGGACAACAGTTTCTTGCATTTCCTGTATAGGTATAAAGTCGGTTATGGTGTAGTCCATACTTTTGGATAACGTACGTTCGGCAGCAATTGGTGAGTCCTCTTGTGTGTGGAACATAGATATGCTTATGTCGTCTTCCTCGTTGATTGTACTCTTTGGAGTGGACCCAGGCGTGTTCGCTGGTGATATAGTGGATGTGATATCCGTTTTGTTAACTTTCGAGACAAGTTGTTTCTTTCTCATCGTGACATTTGCTGTCTCCGAGACCGATGTATTTTGCCTTTTTATCTTTTGCTCACATGTTTTACACTCCCACTTCGAATTCCTTCTGGCTTCTTGACCTTTATGACTAGGTAAAATTGTGTTTCTGTGATCAATGTCTTTCTTACATTTGTGACATGAGACAGGTGGTGCCATCTTGCTGCCGTTGATACGCTTAGAGTTTGACGTTATTGATTCTGGTTCAACAAGGTGATCTTTATCGAGCACACAACGCAGTTCAACATAAACCCACTAGATGGCGCTGATTACGTTAATGTATCTATTATGAACCAGATAAAATGTTGAAGTAGTTCTAGCTAATGAATCTATTATGCACTAGAGGTCGCTAGGTGTCACTTACGGGTCTTATTATGTATGTGTCCTCAAACCTGATTGGTCAATTTGATTATCAGATTTTTTTTACGTTTTTTTTTTGAAGAATCACTTGTTTTTTACTTAAGATTACACAAAAAAAAATAGTTTTATGTTCTCTAAAGATGATTAGAAGTCTAATTGAATGCATGATTGTATAAACCCACCTCAGACCACTTTTAGCGAAATCACTTTTATGACGGATTTGTTTTCTCTATGGCAAGAGCCATCATTTGAGTTTAAAAACACAACTCGGCTATACATGCATCCTATAGATATAGGGGCACGAATATTTCAATGAGCGTCAAAACCCACCTTATCCTGGATGAGGTGGTTTTTTACAACCAAATACAATAAATACAAATTTTGCAACACCTGCAACTGTCAGCTGTCAAAATTGAAGTTTTTATCGGTTGTTTAGTCAGTTGAATGTAACGGATGAAAACGAACGTATTTCCTAAAATAAAATTGTTTTTATGATTTATTTGATAGTTTTTATGTGAAAATGAGTGCTGAAGCAGAGGAAACTCATTTCTTTTGACTAAGGTGAGTCTGGCTTAGAAGAAGTTCGCACAAAAGAAACGACGTGATAACTCGGCGGATTATCCTCGGAACAAAATAAAACAGGCTCGTATTCATGGAAAGGCATACGTGACGCCGAAAAATAAAACTGTACCTGCTAAGACTACAAGTCCCCCTTGCAAGTGTGCCAAAAAATGCAGTGAAACTATAACCGAAGGAAAATCCACTGAGGCAGAAAACGTTTAAATACACCGTTCATATTGGTCACGAGATGAAAGAAGTTTGCCATTCTACTTTTCTTAGCTTGTTTGGGATTAGCAAAGATCGTGTCAAAAGGCACCGCAACTTGTTGGTCTGCGGCAAACTACCGGAAGTCAAGAGAGGGAAATCTGGAAAAAAAAAGACTGGTGAGAGCTTAGCGACGCCTCCGTAAAGTGCGAGTTTCACCAACTCCCGCACTTGGTCTTCTTTATTTTGATTTTCTTTCGCACTGTCGCATGTCGGTACTTCGACATACCACACTTACGACGTCCGTTGAGTCTTGTCGAGCAACATGTATTCGCTGATGACAGGATTCCAAGATGTTGACAAGCGGTACCCATCTTCTCTGTTGATTTATCTTCCAGCAGACAGAGTGACTTTGTCACAGTTCACCTAGTTAGCGGAGAGAATTCAAAAAATGGTGGATTCAGCATTTTAAAAAGACATCTCTATTCCCTTGAGACAAAAGATCGACGTATTTCGAGAACAGAGAAAGTAAGCTTTAGTATTTTAAAGTTCCATCACCTTACATATAAAAAGATTGGAGAAATACATTTTTGATGAAGATAAGACCACATATTACTACATCGCTTCCACAAGAACCTACATATGGGACAAGGCAACTTGCATCAATGCAAAAAAAATGAAAGATCTGAAGAAATGCGTTCAGTTTGTACCAGAAGAAGAAAAAATCTAGTTTTGGGATATAATATTGCAATGGCCCACGGCCGAAAACGTTGATGCTAAAGATATTGACTGACATTACCTAGTTTAATGTAAATAAATATCTTTAAATTTTCTGAAAAATTGGACTTTGATTGTAAAAACACACCTTGTATAAGATGACTGTAAAAACCCTCCTTATACGAAAACGTTACATGTCTATAAAAACAAATCTAGGAATTATTTTGTACAATATTTTTTACAAATCGTTAAACTAAATATTTTTTAACATATTTATTAAAAAAAATGAACTAACACAATAAAAAAAAATTACACCAGAAAGTTTTTATTGATTTTCTTAAAGTTTTGCTTTTGGTCTGAGAAGGGTTTTTACAATCATGCATTCAATTACTCACGAATTACCAGGTCTGTAGGTCTTATTTACTCTCCTTGATAGTTAAATTAACCAAGTACAGTCACTTCGTTTCATACACATTTACGTTAGAAACTAGTTCACGATCACCTAGATAACGTTTGTACAGGCTAGTCGGACTATATAGTTTATATTTTTTTACTGACTATACACACTACACACTGAATTGAATTTTTCGAATTGAATTTGAATTGAATATATAAACTTCCTGCCAACATATTGCACAAGGCGGACTTAATGCAACAGGCATTTCCTTCCAGTCAAACCTTTGACTGAATAACATTTTCTTATTAAAAATATGTACTTCAAATCAATTATAAATATTTCGGAGAACTGAAACACAACTTCACTAAAATTAGATTGACTGATATAATATAACACTCTATAACATTTAGTTCCACTTTTATAAACAACTAGCTGACCCGGCGAACCTCGTACCGCCATATTGACATATCTGTGTCAGCTTCCCACAGGCAGTGTACAGTCGCGGACGAAAAAAAGACAACACACAAACCTTGTCCTAACATTATCGAACACATAAAAAAATAATTATTTAATTTGGTGCAGTCGATCGTAAGTTATGCGCGTACATACATTTCGGCGATTCAGTTTTAGGGTTCCATGCCAAAAGGCAAAAAACGGAACCCTTATAGATTCGTCATGTCTGTCTGTCTGTCTGTCAGTCCGTCTGTCTGTCAGTCCGTCTCAGCCACTTTTTTCCGAAACTATAAGAACTATAATCTTGAAACTTGGTAAGTAGATGTATTCTGATAGATGCATTAAGATTTTTACCCAAAAAAAAAAAACAAAAATTGGTGGTACTTAGAACCGAAACTCAAAAAAATTTTTTCCATCAAACCCATACGTGTGAGGTTGGTACGTGAGGTGAGGTACGTGAGGTACATCTATGGATAGGTCTTCAAAAATGATATTGAGGTTTCTAAAATCATTTTTTTTCTAAACTGAATAGTTTGCGCGAGAGACACTACCAAAGTGGCAAAATGTCCCCCCCCCCTGTAACTTCTAAAATAAGAGAATGATAAAACTAAACAAAATATATGATGTACATTACCATGCAAACTTCCACCGAAAATAGGTTTGAACGAGATCTAGTAAGTAGTTTTTTTAATACGTCATAAATCGTTAACCGCAATTTATCGATCAAAGTTTATTTATTACAACATCACCTTCTCTATCATTACAGGTTGCCCTAATGCGATAGAGTGGCTAACTTATATTTCTAATATTATGCTTTTGCTTTACAAGTGAACAAAGAAACATATACAGTAACGAAATATAAACTCAAAAAAGTAACAATCTATCTTAAAATTAAAAATATAAAACAAAATATTGCAACATTTATCTCTTGTAACAACGAACACGACGAACTGTCGAAACACGAAGTTACAACGAACTACAAGAACTTTTATATTCTGTTACTTGCTGCTACGGAACCCTTCATGCGCGAGTCCGACTTGCACTTGGCCGCTTTTTATATAATATAGATTCATTAACATAATTTCACATGTTTCGAAATTAATAAATAACGAAAAAACGTTTTGTAAAGGCCCATATTCACTTTGATTAGTGCGTGTGCAGGTGTGAAGTGCAGGTGATCACTGATTGGTAGAAAATACGTGTGGACAGCAAATTCACGGTCCACACGTATTTTCTACCAATCATAGGTCACCTGCACTACGCACCTGCACTCGCACTAATCAAAGTGAATACGGGTCTTAAGCCTAACTGGCAGAACATAATTTTGATAATATTGTTTCACAATAAAAATAAATGTTGATTGAGGAAACTAAATTACTAAATTTTAAATTGTATTTTGTAATAAAGAAGACCTTTTTAAATAATCTAAACCTTGAAAATAAGAGAAATATTTACAAAAAGGAGTAGAAAAGACACACATAAGTGATGAACTTTGAGAAATACATTTACACCATATTTTGACTAAATATTTAAAATTTCCCGTGAATCAAAAACAGCTTAATCTGCGCGGTCCTGAATATACCCCTGTTAGAAATTGAACGTCATTATAATGGCAACATTTTTGATTGTCATTTTTCTTGTTTGACGTTTTGAAGTGACAAGATAGAACTAATGAGAAGCTTTGTAAAAACGGTCGAACAGGGTTCGTCGGAATTGCCATTTAATGAAAATTTAGCTGTTTGTCCATCCAATTCGGTGTTTCGTTGGTTACCGTTATGATTGGTCTGGTTTGGACTCGCAAGTTTTAGTAGTCCCGTCAAATAGGCGCGATCCGCGACAGTTAAAACAGGTGTGTTATAATAATAATACGTGGGAGCCTGTACAGCAACTGAGGAGTTTATGAATGTGTGACGACGCAGAGAGAATACCACGAGAGAATACCAAGGGCCCTTGGATCGCCGATATCAAGGAATTCACGCATCTCCAGTAAATGCTTGATATTACATTAGCTTAGAATAAGAACACGGTGAAACGCCGTGAAGTTTAATTCTTTCTCCAGTGAACTAGCGTAGCGATTGAATGCTTATATTATGGGCCTATAGACATTTCAAATTTCCCAAGGTGAACGCTGCATTGGCGAAAGGATTGATCAACCCCACTACTAAATAATAGTTCTTAAGACTGAAACTGTCGTAACGTGTAATTTAGATTTATACTGAGAATATAAAATAAAAGACACAGATAATGTTGCTAACATGTGTTAGTCAAATATTACAGTCTATAAATATAAACAAAACTTTTTTTTTTGTTTTTGGCCCTGCCAATATTACTCTACTCTGTTTGATCGAAAGTTTAAGCAGAATCCAAGAATACCATACTGCGAATGCAACAATGCAGCATGGTGACCCACACCATGGCGGGCTAGTGATGCTTCTGCATCATTATATTATTATATTATTTGTTCAAAGCACTTCAGAATTCTGAACTAGTCAACCACGACAAACAACAGGCAAGCACTGTAATCTAATTAAAAAAGTTACAACAAATAAAATGTTAATAAGAGGCCCAAAAATATAAATATTAAACCGCAACATTATGAATAGAAAGTCCAAAGTTGCGATAAATAACGCCTTTACTCGTCCCGGGGTTATCTTTTTAAGCGCACTGCCGTTGTTAAGGAGCATCGTAAATTTAATTTTATTGCTTAAATACTTATAAAATTTTGCAATTGTACCTACAGGGTGGGACGGTAATGAAAACACTGAGATAGTATGGATAACGTCTTGTTAAAATTCCGGCAGAGCCCTGGGACCTATTTTTTTTAGTCATATTTTAAGTAAAGGGTAGAATAATTAGAATATATAATTTGTAGACTGTGGTGATTAAGTGCTTAATATATGAAGTGATGTTTAAAAGAGTCGTTTGCATTAGGTAACTTTCAACTGAAATCCTCATATATTAAAGAATACTCATTTAAATTACAGCTAAAAGTATATAATAACACCATAATATATGAAAAAAATATTTGGTTGTTCGAGGGAGAGCCCTACGTCTGTTCAATTTATGGACTGGTGCTTGAGGGCAATTGATGAAGGGATATAACCGGCTAATGGTTTTTGATATTATAAACGCTGCAGGTATAAATATACTTTAAACAAAGTCTGCATTAGTTGACTGCACGGTTAGCCTAGTGGTTTAAGTGATGGCCATGCAGCTTTCTACTACGGTGAGTATTGTGAGTTCAAGCCTCACACGGGATAACACTTTGTGTGATCCACGAATTGTTGTTCTGAGTCTGGGTATAATCGTTTCATGTATGTTTGTAAAGTCCCCCGCTACGCAGTAATGTAAATTCCTACTGCGAGAGTTGTCTGTAAAAAAAATGGGGAAAGAAGGAAAGTCAGGTTTAGGAATAAAAGATATACATCTAAATATATATATAAAAGATATACATGCTTGCATGCACAAGTGATAATAATTCAATTTTAAAATTCTAGTACACACCTACTATATGTTTAAAAGTACTAATTATTGGTAAGATTCCTATTTCGAAAGAAAGTTAGTAGATTTAAAGTGATGCTAGGCAACGAGTATATCACTCAGATATACGCAGCGCAGAAGCAAAAATCTCGTCTAATATTCAAACAGATATTTTAGTTGAAAACTATAATTGACTAACTCCGTTTGGAGTAAATAAAACCATGGAGCGGAACATATATAGCTACATCAAACATCTCTGAAATACAAACATGAATAAAACTAAGTTTCTGAGTTAAACTGTCTCGGTAGATATCTTTACTTTTCATTATTAATTTTAATGGCTAAATAAATAATTATTCATAATTTTTGTGAACAACACAAAGCTAAAAAGACGTTTCGATGAACTTGATTATAATTATTTTTAATATTGGAAACATATTAAGTGTTTACATTTTTTAAGAAATGTGAAAAAAAGCTCTGATATAAATCCTCCTCAAGCTATAAATCCGCCTCAAACTATAAATAAACTTATTTATTTACTTTTCTATTTTTATTTTTCTTTTACAGATTAAAATCACAAATATAATTATTGTTTACAGATATGCACGTTTGGCCTAGTGGTTTAACGGTCACCACGCCAAGTGTCGTGGGTTCAAATCCCACGTAGGACAACACTTTGTGTGATCCACAAATTGTTGTTCTGAGTCTGGGTGTTCTTTATGTGCGTTTCATGTATGTTTTTAAAGTCCCCCGCGATTTATTCCTAGTGCAGTTGTCTTTTAAGAGTAAAAAAAAAACATTTTTTTATCTTCTTTACAATATTTAATTTTGTGTACACGCACAAAACTGTTAAAAGATAATAATAACAATAAGAAGGTATTAAATGCTATGAAATATATTTAGATTTAATTCCGCGAGACAAATATCCAGGTCTGAAAGCAGGACACAAATCCCACCGTCATGCATACTCACATGCACATATGGGTATCATGCATATGCACACATACAAAACAAGTGAGAAATAATTAGCATGCCATGCAACCAAACCTAAACTCGACACGTGTTTCGCGCCTCCACGGGGCATCCTCAGGAGATGTTGACTCGTCGAGCGTTTGAGCTTGAATGAGCTAGTCGCACCGCTGTCGGCCCTTTATATACCGTTTCGATGACGCTATAATAACGGTCGATACAACGTCACAAAGACATCTGTGCCGAACTACCTGCAATCATACTTAGAAGTGGTGATGGAATTAAATTTGTTTGATCATTCAACAGTGTATATGCATTATTATTGTTATGTTTTGATATTTCTAACTGTTCTAACTGTATAAGAAGGTAATATAGTGTATTTAGTAGATAAATATAATATTCGTCGTTGTTTAACTCGCCTCTTACATACAACAATATTCTATTTTACAGCCCTTAACGACAATAAATCACATTTTATAAAATTTCAACTGAAGTTTTGTACAATTTGAACACGAAGTCTGTGAATATTCAACGCGCGTTCTCCCTAGAATAAAAATTGCTATTGTTTTACACATATGCGCTCAAGATTGTGTTCTTGAATAACTGCGATACTAGATAGAAAATATGAATAGAAATTGATACAATGAACAGCTATTGTCATATTGCAGAATATATTTTGGAAATTTTGCAAAGTTTCACTATTTTCACTATGTTTTATGTTATTATAAAAACTAAATTTATACAAACACAATACCAATAATGGCATAAATTACATAAATATACACCCACGCCTCCAGTTATAAAGGGATAACTACAGGCTGTTATTATATAGGCACATATATATGTATATGTATATTCCATAAGTGGACCTCACAATATAACAATACAATGTCACAATATAACAATGTAAAAATCTTGCAGCTATCAGTAAGAACGGCGCATGATTGGTTAGCTCATGGCTGTGCAGCAATGACTCCAACCCTTTTGTTTTGTTTTCTTTGGTCGACTTCGTTCTCATTCAAGTCTCTTAGTGAAAAAAAATATTGTAAACCGTATTATTATTTTTTAAAAGGAGCAACAATGGAGTTTCTTGCCAGATTCTTCTCCATGAAGGGTAGGCTGCACTTGGAACTGGCGACTAGAATCACTCAATTTATTAATATTAAATATTGACTATTCCTAAGTGCCTGTAAAATAGGTGCCTATATGAATAAAAATTTTTTGAGTTTGAGTTTGAGTATAAATAAGCATAATTTGACAAATTACAATTTTAAATAATTCAGACATCTGACTCAGAACGCCATCTAGCCTCAAACTAAGCAGAGCTTGTACTATGACAGCTTGATTGACTCATAGAATATTTACATAATTTTTTTATAAATACATACATATATATTAGACATAGAAAACATCCAAATTCCGAATCAAACATTTACAGATTTTACAAAAAAAAATCTGACCAGAAACCTCAAGCTTATTAAATTTATTAAAATGAAAGATACATAACAAAGGAATATAATGATAGAAATGGAATGCTATTTATGCTAATAACTCCGATGTCCGAAATATTTATTTATTTATAGTAAAAAAGTATATTGATTTAAGCTGTCGAGTACCAACACCGGCGGTGGTCACTTGTCACCAGGTGATCCGTTTCTCGTTTGCCCTTAATACCCTAAAAATAAGACTGAAAATTGAATCTATTTTAATTTAATTACTTACTTTTTCCCGTCAATCCTTGGAAAAGTCCTAAAATATCGAAACAGTGGATGTATGTCACTGGAAGAGGAGTCTATTTAGTTGTAGCTAGCATATAGATATTAATTTAAAAGATAATTCATCAGTATCGTTGACCTTTGTACTTTATCTCCCTACACAGGATGACTTTCTTAATGTAACAATGGTTGAAAAGTATAAAATACCAGCTGTTGCCCGCGGCTCCGTCCGCGTGTATGTCGGTTATCCCAGCAAATAGTAGCCTATGTGTTATTCTGATGTATAAGCTATATTACTTTAAAGTTTCATCCAAATCCGTCCAGTAGTTTTTGCGTGAACAAGTTACAAACATACACACTCACAAACTTTCGCCTTTATAAGATTAGTGTGAAAGTAGGATTACCTATTTATGTTGTTAAATTACCTTCTTCTAACCTTAAAAAAATTAAAGTAAACATTTAACATTATAGTTAAAGCGGTCACCTCGTCGCTTTCTGATGCGCTGAGTTTGGGTTCAAACCCCACATGGAATAACACTGCATCATTCACAAATTGATGTTCTAAGTCTGAGTGTTCTTTGTGTGTGTTTAATGTATATTTATAAAGTTCCCGTGACACAGGATATATACCTACTTAGTGCAGAGTTTGTCTTTAAAAAATAAAAATAAAATATTTTAAAATTTCCTCATTCTGCGTTCTGGAAAAAAAAATCGTCATTGATGTAACAATTACTTTTCAATGACGTTCATATTAAAAGATAAACTAATACCGTATGTACCATCTTTGCGATATGGTTATCTATATCAGTAATGTAATAAAACAGGCTGACTAATAGATAAGTGTTATCAACTCTCTGACAGCTGAGCTAGAGATTGTGAGTTCGATTCGGGCCCAGGAAAAATAACACATTACATATCTATACACATCAATAAAATTGAAGTGTCTGTTTGTAATTTTAAATTGGCAGCTTTTTACCAAACGCATATGAAAGTATAAACATCTAAAAATAATTTACATCTAAAAATTTTTTTTTAATTTTCGCCCGTCTGTTTCTTCCAGCTAATCTCTGAAACGACTTTGACGCGACTTTCACTGGCAGATAGCTGATGATATAAGAAGTAATAATTTATACTTTCATTTTAGACTATCTTCGCTATTCGCTGTTATCCGCGGCTGATGATATAAAACTACAGCAACAACAGCGGGTAGCACCGCGGGGCGAAGCTATTCTACAATAAAAAAAGATATGTTTATCAGCAAGTTATTTATGAAGTTTCCTTGAAAGATATAATTCATAATTAGGTCATTCAATAAATATAGTATACTTACCAATCTAGCTAAAAAGAAGAATGCGGATAAACGATTTCCATTGAAATTTATGAGCCCTAGTTTGTGGATTAAACGCTGGAGGGCGTCCTACCTACAGTTTTTTGATGGACTTCAGATGGTAGTAGGTAGTAGAGCCACGCTGATTTCAGCACGAACTGGCCGGCTCGACCGGGGCGGTACTACCCTCGCACAGAAAATCAACGTAAAATGACAGCGTTTGTGCTGTCGTGTTTCGTTGGTGAGTGCGAGACCGGAGGCCCAATTAGTCTAGTCAACAAGTTCCATACTTGTTGACTAGATTAAAAGATGCAGCAGCATCACTAGGCGGCCATAGTGTGGGTCGCCATACTGCATTGTTGTATTCGCAATGAGTATGGTGGCCACCACTCGTGGATTCTGCTTATGCTTTCCATCAGGCAGAGTAGAGTCATTTTGGCAGGCCAAACATAAAAAAAAAAAAAAAAAAAGATGAACTAAAATAACGTAGAAGGTAGCTGGAGTGGACTGGACGCGGGAGGTTGTGGACTATATGCTATCGTACTACATAGCATTTCAATCCAGCATGCTGCTGCAGCAGTAGACAATGCTACACTTCTTAATTGATTGAAATGTATCATGTTGTATAATTAATTATATCTTTAAGAATTGAAGGACAAATTATGATTACAATAACTATCATATTATTGCCGTATGATTTGCCAATTATTATGTATAATCCTGAATAAAGCTAGAAGTTATCAAAAGTCATATTTTGATCTAAGATTAACAAAAATCTATACACATAAAACAAAGTCATGTTAGTTATACCATTTATAACTCAAGAACGACTGGATCCATTTTCATGAGCTTTGTGTTTTATGATTTGGAATAGGATAATAAGTATTAATTATTAAAATTAATTTATAAAAATCATTGACTGTTAGACGGCATAAAGTTCGCCCCGTCAGCTAGTAATAATAATGTATTATTACTAAAGTAAAAGTAAAATGCTTACATATTTTTAACATTAAAGCGATTACTGCAACTATTATTATAGCATTTACGAAACTTGTAATCAAAAACTACATTTATATGTAAAAGTCATTTAAAAACAGTTGTAAATTCTTGTAAATTGAGTGGCATATGCCCATGAGCAGCGGTAGCCACTTACCATCAGGTGACCTGCCTGTTCGTTTGCCATGCAAATACATAGTGATTGTAATATCGTTCAGTATATATTTTTATTGTATTTTTTTTTTTTTTTTTTTTTTTATGTTTGGCCTGCCAAAATGACTCTACTCTGCCTGATGGAAAGCATTAGCAGAATCCACGAGTGGTGGCCACCATACTCATTGCGAATGCAGCAATGCAGTATGGCGACCCACACTATGGCGGCCTAGTGATGCTTGTGCATCTTTTAGTCTAGTCAACAAGTATGGAACTTGTTGACTAGACTAATTGGGCCTCCGGTCTCGCACTCACCAACGAAACACGACAGCACAAACGCTGTCATTTTACGTTGATTTTCTGTGCGAGGGTAGTACCGCCCCGGTCGAGCCGGCCCATTCGTGCTGAAATCAGCGTGGCTCTACTACCTATATTGTATATATACCTACCTGTATGTACGCGCATAACTTCCGATCGGTTCTACCAAATTTAATAATTCTTTTTTTATGTGTTCGTTATTGTTAGGACAAGGTTTGTGTACAATAAAAGTATAAATGCCAGTTATGTTATTAGTTTTGTCGTGATAATAGTAATACCTGTAATAGAATGCGCAATATTTTACTAGAGAATTCATACACTGGCCTTGCAGTCTCAGAAAATTCTAAAATATTGTTTTATCAGTAGTAATAATTAAAGAATCGTTTATTTCATAAAATCATTTGGTTTATTCTTCTTACGATATTTTTCATAAATATTTTTCCATAAATGATAAGCTTCTAGATTTGGAAATGTACCCATTCTTAAGTTATCGTCTATGTACAAAAATCTTGTTGATTCTTTAGTACTGGGCTCCCATTTTATCGGCAAGACATCGTCAGGAGTAGGCTCGCTGAAAAAACAAAACATTTAAAATTGTAAAATATATTTAACAAACGAAAAAAATAGCAAATTTGATTTTTTTTCTTACCCATATTTGGCAAAGTTCGTCCATAGCTTAGTCATCAAATTTATAACTGCTTGATCTCTCTTGTTAATAGGAAATGGCCAGACTACCCCTTTAAATAAATACATAAGTTCATCACCGTGAATGGCACCACTTTCGGTCTTAAATCCAAATAAACCAACTAAAGATTTCAGAATGTTTCTACCGCCATCATAATTAAAATAATAATTATAAACTTTAGCTTTTGAATTATTCACTAACGTTTGGGATTCTAAAATAGCTGGAACCTCAAAATATAACTCTGTATTCAGATCAGCTATTTTATCGTGGACATCAAAGCTCAATTTCTTATTACCAAAATAGTATTCTCTTGCCATTTGTGATACGTTCGCAGCTTCTACTTCTGAGGGAAATTGAAGGTCGGATGCAAACATATACTTAGCATCTCTTGCATCTAAAGATTCTTTGGTATCATCAGGTAACAAAAATATTCCTTCTTTGCTCGTCGTTCCATAAATGACTGGTGTGTTCTTTTTTGGAATATTTATAAATATATTGAACGGGAAATCGGTAATCACAGCCTCTTCTCCTTCAATATTTTGTTCGACACATGGATAATGTAGCATCTGTGTATCAAAATACATCCCAAGTGGTTTTCGAGGTTTGGCCTTGATAAGATTTTTGTAAGAAATTTTAGATAATATTTGGTAAATTTCTTCGGGATTTTTAGTTTCGTAACCAAGATCTTTTGCTATGAGACTAGCAACCCAAAGAGGTTGCCTATTTATTGCCCAACTAGAAGTTGAAGTGCCACTCTGTATTATAGCTTTATGAAACAAACCTTCTGTAATATTACTAGCTAAAAGTAAAGATGCTGATGTAGCACCAGCGCTTTGCCCAAAAATAGTAACATTGTTTGGGTCACCTCCAAAAGCTCCGATATTCTTTTTAATCCATTTCAAGGCAGCTATTTGATCTTTAATACCAGCATTTCCTGGAGCTTCTTTTATGCCTAGGCATAGAAATCCCAATGCTCCAAGTCTATAATTAAATGTAACTAATATAACATCATGTTTAACTAAAAAGTCCGGCGCATAAAGCAATTTTCCTCCATTACCTATCGTAAATCCGCCACCATGAATGTATACCATCACCGGAAGAGGTCTTTTTATTATTTTGGCTGGCACATAGACATTAATTTTCAAACAATCTTCACTCCCAACTACACCGAATACCGGACTCATTTGGGGACATTGATATATTTCGTCAACTGCCTTATAAACGCCTGGCCAGGATGAAGGTGGATGAGGTGCCTATAAATTTAAAAAATATTGTATGCATCCTATACATAAAAATACGGTATTCTATTTGTAATTGATAGATAGGCTCAGCAACCAGATCTCATTTACAAGAAATACTATTACTATTCGCAAAACAAATAGATATAATATATGGATTAAATAAAGTACTAAGCTATTAGAAATTGTTTAATATAGGTTATTTGTATTTTTTAAATTTTGGCTCACAGTTCGCACTGCCACAAAGTAGGGTATGTTGTGGGGTCAACTTAAATTGAGCGGCAGTCTGCTATCAGTCGATTAAGAGTAATTCGGCGCAATTATCCGCGACGTCGCGTGTATACTCTGCCTTTTCATTTACTGTCTTTCTCAATCCCAATCTCATCAGGAATTATCTATCAAGCTTTTTCTAAACCCGCTTAAGCTCAATTCAGCAAAATTGACATAACTGATTGACCATGTATTCGTCATACGCAAGGTATTAGCTAGGCCAAGGAATTCCGTTGAACGTTTATTCACTCTTATCTACATAAGTTGACCCTCGTGTTATATTAGTTGTTTAGAAATTAATTGTGTGCGTGTAAAATTTTATTTGTTGACCTCTTAACGTTCCCCACTGATGCAGAAGCATCACTAGCCCACCATGGTGTGGGTCACCATGCTGCATTATTGCATTGTCTGCATTCGCAGTATGGTGACCACCACTGTTGGATTCTGCTTATGCTTTCCATCAGGCAGAGTAGAGCCATTTTGGTGGGGCTAAACATAAAAAAAAAGATAATCTATCCTTTATAGGAATACAGTTATTTTCTTATTTAACCAGAATATCTTAAAGAAATAATGTATTTGATCCAACCGTAAAAAAGTTTTCAACTACAATTTTTGTTTTTAATAAATATTTATTTAAGTTGCCCGTTATGAAAGTTTATCACACTCAACCTCTGTTTTACTTTAACCGTGTCTAGGAGAAATGTTACATACCTACCTAATTCTGCAACGTACCTAATTGTCTACAAAAGATTTGCCTTTCTCATCATGTCTCAAGGCTGTAACTCACCATTAAATTACTCGAAGTTACTCATGTAACGTTAATGAACACTCGGGGAGGATGTTTGAAAATTTCATTCCAAGGAGAGTTGAGTGTACGAAAGTTTATAACATGGAAACCCATGTTATTACAAAATAAGCCAATTTCCTTTTTTTAATGGATTATTGAAAATACGTTAACTATTTAAATATTAATTAAATTCTTCTTTAACTTGATTCATTATAAAACAAATAGGTACCTACTTGATCAAAGCAAAAAAGGGTAACATCAATGCAGACTAAATAATATTTATCTATTTAACGTCGGTTTCTATAATAATAATTTCAGTTACTTTTTATTCATTACCATTACCTCCATTTTTAATGGAATAGCGGGCAAACGAGCAGACGTATCGCCTGATGGTAAGCGATTACCGCCGCCCATGGACACCCAACACCATAGGGGTCACAAGTGCGTTGCCGACCTTTTAAGAATGAGCACGCTCTTTTTTACTTCATGTTAATCATGTACGAAAAAAAAAACTCATAGTACTGAATGTTTAAATAACTGATGTTAATAGTAAAAAAACATCTAATAATACTACGGTACTGTATTCACATGGTTAATTTATTTTTCTTTCGTAAAAAGACTAATCATCACACTCACCTTGAATCTCAAACTACTGTTAGTTGTAGCGTATGGGATTCCCAAGTATTCAAAAAACGACCCATCTCCGTTGATTTTACCGCTTAAAATCCCCTGCTCGATTTGAACTTCAGGCGCTGGTTGGTCTACCAAATTCATGGCAAATAATGAAAATAACACTATATTTTTCCTGTACTTCATGTTCGAACTAACTTTAGACTTTATTCCAATTACTAAAAAGTCTATAATTCCTTCTTGACGTTCATGTAATCTTCATTGAGGTTAAGTTTTGAATTCGAAGCAAACTGGTATAAAATTACATTGTGAGTATCACTTGACAACACAATAACTTGTGACTAACTCACTAAACACCATTTTAGGTTTGATAAAACATAATTTCTTAGACATTTGCGTATGAATGAAGTATCGGACACAGTATTATCAATAGATACTAGTACTGTTTAAAGTATTTGACAGGTCGGCGCTGACCTTGCATACATTGCGCAAGCGCTGTGATGTTTCGCTGCGTATGTTGTCAACCGATGTGTTAGAGTGAGACAGAAGCATTTTACATGCTCAACAGATAGATTTAGGGAAGAATGGGTAATTCGCTTACATTGAAAATGATACAAAGTTGAATTTAAATGTACCGAGTTATTAAATCCTTGTGTATAAAACACAATTTAATCATTATTCTCAGATAATTAGATTGTTTTAGAGCAGAATAAAATACTTTTTTAACCGACTTCAAAAAAGGAGGAGGTTCTAAATTCGACCGTATACATGCTTTTTCTTTTCTTTGTGTATTCGCGGATAACTTCGTCGTTTATGAACCGATTTTGATGATTCTTTTTTTAATGAATAGGAGATATCCCAACGGTCTTACCATGATAAGGACACTAAGATCTGATGATGGCATCCAAGAGAAATCAAGTCAAATCTTGAAGTCGATTTTTATTTTGTTAATTTTTTTTGTCTTCAAACTTTACATTACATTGCGGTTTTTTTGTACTCTAAAATACTTTTGAAGGTGATAGCATGATTTTTAAACAAACGTTGGAAACTAACCTGTTACCTGGAGGAATCTACTTTTTAACCGACTTTCAAAAGGAGGAACTTCTCAATTTCATCGGTTTCTTTTTGTGATTAGTTTTCAATCTTGAAAGTTTAATAAATATGTTTTTCTTTCAATTTGTATTCAACTAACTGTATATTTAAACTAATTTATTAATGAAGTATTTATTATAATTGGTTCGCTGGAAAACGGCATGCACAAAAAAGTCCTACAGAGTACTTTCTCGTATTTAAAGTTTAATGCATTTAATAAAGAACACAAGTTGATCAATCTCTGTAAAATTAAAAATCAACATTATTCTTAAACGACCCTGAGAAAAATGTTAGGGATGTGAATTTTAAAAGAAGGTTACGGCACATACGGATAGAAGAATTAATCAAAATTCAAAACAATAAATAAATTAATATAAATAAAGATGTGTTAATATCCTATTAGAACCAGCATTTGAGAGTAATGACCAAGAATTTAAATACAAAACGCGTTCTCTTGACGTGACTAAACAGGCCATTTTCTCATCGCGTCGCATGTCTAAAATTTATTTGAATAAATTAAAGGAAAGGCGAAAACTGTTGAATTTTAACCCGATCCCGGGCGTGACTGACCGCCGGACGCCGACAAACGACCAGCCACACTGAATTTTAATATTTTTTCCAACACCCAAATTATTATAATGTCATTAAGCTATAATGACTCAAAAGAGCTAGAAAACTTTGTGAAATAAACGTATTCTTCAAGTTTATTCAGGTAATTTTAGTTTTAACAGGTCAAATTTTGTTTGTGAGACTATTATGTGATGTCAATGCAAAAACTGATTTATAAATGTACAACATGTACATATGGAGTATTTAGTTATACTTTCTAGCCTTAGCTGACAGAATTCAAGGTAATTTCAGGCTGATTTCAGCATGAACGGGCCGGTTCGACCGGGGCGGTACCACCATCTCACAGAAGACAAACCTGAGATGAGTATTTGCGCTGTCGTGTTTCATTGGTGAGTCCGAGACCGGATGCCTAATGATGCAGAGGCATCTCAATAGGCCACCATAGTATGGGCTGCATTGTCTTCATTCGTATACAATGAGTTTGGTCACCACTCTTTGGTTCTGCTCGTGCTTTCCATCAGGCAGAGTAGAGTCACTTTGTTAGGCTTATACATAAAAAATGCAACTAAATAAAAACATTTATTTTATATCAGAATATTTTTAATGTGATACAGCAAATGGTCATTTTATGATAAGTGACCGTCCATAGACACATGGGCAATTAAGACGCCCCAGTGCATTGTTATCGTTTGAGTACCGGTACGGTAACAAGCTTACACTGATTTTCTGTTAGAAACACCTACAGTGGGGCAGCGCTTTACTTTCTGACTTAAGGTGATTTCACGTTTTAACTTAATAATATAAATAAAAAAATAAGAGATTTTATTTATCTTATACTAGTGGTTGCCCGCGGCTCCGCCCGCGTAGGTATATGTCGGTTATTTCGGCAAATAGTAGCCTATGTGTTATTCTGATGTATAAGCTATATTACTGTAAAGTTTCATCCAAATCCGTTCAGTAGATTTTGCGTACAGGGTAACAAACATCCATCCATCCATACTTACAAACTTTCGCGTTTATAATATTAAGTATAGATATATAATATTAGTTTAGTTGTTATATGTGAGTCGATTTTAAGTTATTTAAATTGTAACGTAAAACTATATCATACTAGTTTTTGCCGCGGCTCCGCCCGCGTATATGTTGGTTATCGCGGCAAATAGTAGCCTCTGTTTTATTCTGATGTATAAGCTAAATTACTGTAAAGTTTCATCCAAATGCGTTAGGTAGTTTTTCCGTGAAAGAGTAACAAACATCCATCCATCCATCTATCTATACTTACAAACTTTCGCGTTTATAATATTAGTATAGATGTTATATGTTAGTCGATTATACGTTATTTAAATTGTAACGGAGAACTATATCATACTACAGGTACTTTTACATAACTAAATAATATTAAATTCAAAATTTAAAAAACCCCCTACTCAAGCACTTAATGGAGTAATCATACGCCAATGATATTTTTGCAGACATTCTGTTATTCTTCCCCACTATCACCCCCATAACTTTTAAACGACTCAACCGATTTTCATGAAACATGTCTAAGAACACTCGCACGTAACTCACCTTTCATACAAAAAAAAAACTAAATTGAAATCGCTTCAACCGTTCGCGAGCTACGGTGCCACAGACAGACAGACAAACAGACAGACAGACACGTCAAACTTATAACACCCCTCTTTTTGCGTCGGGGGTTAAAAAGACTGCACGTGACGAAATAACAATTGTGTACTAAACATTTACAAACCTTTAACTTTTCTTTTAAAATAAAGAACATATAAATGTAACTATGTAAATTAATGTAACTATATTGCCATACTTTACACATGACCATATGGTAACTCAGAAAACGGCTTCTGCATAGCAATTCTAAACTTTAAATTTTTCTTTAGAAAGTGCCTTTTAAGTCACTTACTTCCAAGTAATAACCAGTTATTTGACAAACCAGAACTCACAAAAACTTTTCCATCTCGCGCTTATAAATTCAAAAGTGTTAAATTCTCGGAGGCGATTGGTGGAGGTTGAATCGATTCGCGATTTGCATCGTAGACGGCAGTCGACTCAGCTATTACTGATGACTCACAAACTAATCTTCAAAGTCTTGAAGCGGTTGAGACGCTCGAATGTCTTAATGATGCTCCATTATCACTTCAAACGTTACATGTTTTGGATGTTCTTTTTAGGCTTAATCGTCTATGCTGCATATAAGTTTTCTTAAGTTATTTTTACTTGCTAGTTGTTATGTCAAGGATGCAGACATGTTAAGCTACGGAAAGTTTACTTCGCTGAAAGTTTACATACACACACAAAAGAAAACAACATATTTCCATTCAATTTAATTTTAACTTTTTTCATTTTTGTTTGCCTTAAATTATTGGATATTATCGATGACTTGCTGCCGGGGAGTGAGGACCGGGTGTTCTGTAATACAGGTAATACCTATGATAGACACCAGCTCCTTGCAGACACTTCAGTTGAATTATATTTTCCTTCAGTGTTTGTTGAATTAGATTTTGTACCATGTTGTGTTTTGTAAGGAGAAATAAATTATTATTATTATGTTATTTAGTTTGGCAACTGGGAACATCATGCTAAGCCTGGACATAACAGAGTCATAAGACATGGAATACAATACTTTATGCTACATTTGAAAAAGAGTGTGTGTCTTCTTGGAATTTTGAATACTTTTTGTTCTAATAGTCTACTCTCGGCTATCAGAACAATGAAACTATAAATCAAGTGTTAGGCAAATCGTAATCAAGTTTGATAATTGTCTAACCATTGATTCGACAAAAATACAAATTTTACCGCAAAAATATACCTTGTCAAGAATTCCTGTCTATTTAATATACTAACAATAAATCAACCGTCAGGATACCGTTAAGAACGCATGACATACTTCAGTTAACCTAAGACAATAATAAATCTAATTTCGGTGACGTAATTTTATCTTGAGAAGACGTTGATAGATCATCCACATAGACTTAACATTTCATTCATTTATTACGAGCGTTAAAACGCTGCTGTTTTTGTTATTCATTAATAATGAAGTATTATGGGGTTAAGGGTTGAATTAGATTAAGGGGTGAACTGATAATACTGCGGGGATCAACAACATCTGTGAATATTACATTAATTAATGTATTATTTACATACACTAACAATCTAACTTTGTTACTATGGTGTTCATAACTTAGGCTATAGAAATCCAGTAATATTAATTGGTAACCATTTTGGTAAAAACATTACATACTCAATCGGTAGATAAATTTACACATTTTATTGGAGAATAGATATGACTTGATCCACCAGTACAATACAATGAGCTGATTTATCGCAAACTGTTATATCTAACTGACAATGTTTAGGAGGATTGTAATAAAATATGTAGGTAATAGATATATTGTGACTCTGTGGTTGTGACTAATAGATAGTGTATTTTATGGTAAAAAAAAACATTATTAATAAATTAACGAAGTCTCACTAACAATAATACTGAATCTAAATATATAAAAGCGAAATACCACTCACTTATTAATCACGAAATCTCAGAAACTATAACACCTACAAACCTAAAATTTGGCAGGTAGGTTCCTTACAGGGTGAACGCTAAGAACGGATTTTACGAAACTCTACCCCTAAGGGAGTAAAACGGGGGATGGTAGTTGGTATAAAAGTCCAATGTTATTGAAGTTAAAGTAATAATGGCAAAAGGATTTTAAATGGTATTTACGTACAATAATTATCATATAGGTATACATATTTTATATACTAGCTGAGCCCCGTGGTGTTACCCATGGTACAACAATAACCGCGAGTAGCGCCGCGGTGCAAAACTAGTTATATATGTGTATCCGAGCCTAAATTTTTGCATTGAGCTTCCTTGACCGAAAGAAATGCTTACCAGTCGGCATTTCTTTTGTTTCGTTTTTCTTCAAGTAAATGAGATTACCAAGGTCTAAATACAAACATAATAGGTTGCAGGTGACCTTGGACGGACTTAATATGTAGATATGAACAACTATTAAATCGGTATTGATTTTAATAATATAATGATGATGGATAAATAAAATGAAATAAACACATAAAAGTAAATCTAGCATTATAAATATATAGTTTACACCAACTTATTTGTCCAACTGAACTGAATGTCATACCTATCTTGTCTATTTAACTTCAGTTTCTTGAACAGTCTTATTTTATTATGTACTAGTTGTTGCCCGCGGCTCCACCGTGAATGTCGGTTATCGCGGTTTATAGTAGTCTATGTGTTACTCTGATGTATAAGCAATATTACTGTAAAGTTTTATCTAAATCCATTCAGTAGTTTTTGCGTGAAAGAGTAACAAATATCCATCTATCCATACTTACAAACTTTCGCGTTAATAATATTAGTAAGATTGTATAAACTTCTTATCAAACTTCTATACAAAATGCGGACATGAGAAGGGATGCACGCGAACTCTCTGAAATATTGTTGGCAGCGTATCATAATGATCCATCAACGTCATAACTCACAGATAAAGTAGCGTTTTATAAAACTCATATAACTTTAAGTAAATGGTTTACTAACATATAACGGTGGCTTTTATGTTATAAGCCACGTATGCTGTCTAATCTAAGTAAGCAAATAAGAACTTGGGTTACCTGTAAGTGGCTGTAAGTAAATAACTTCTATCTCTCTTTGCTCCAAGTCAAGACATAATGGGAGAATTACCCTCCGGTTGACTTCGTTCTTCTTCATTTTTTTCTTTTAAAGAGACAACTCCTGGATCAGGAATATAATATCCTGTGACACGGTAAACAACAATATACTCAAAGAACAATCAGACTAAAAACAACGATTTCTGGAACACAAGTGTTGCCCCATGTGGAGTGGTTGACGTGTCTTCAATTTTCAGTTTGTGAAGGCATTGTAAGATGAATGACGTAACAAATCTATATGATGAATTTTAATGAGTACATCGTTGTACCCGAAACACAAAGTAACATTATGTTAATGATTTATTTTCTAGCATTGTTATTTATTATATTGTAAATACAGACACCTCTTTAGCAAGCATATGTATACAATTCTTGAGTGACAATACAATATTATAATGACATGGAGCTGATCTGATGCTAGAGCTGGAAGGTGGCCATAGGAACTCTGTAAAGAAACGTCGCAACATCATCGAGTTTGGACTCGTTTGATTCGTCTCGAGGCATTCGAGGAGCTTTTTTTTAAAAAGCTTTTTAATTTAATTTATTTTATTATAGAAATACTTTATTCTTCTTACAATAATGTTCTCCAAAATACTTCCTACACGCTCCAGTGTATACAAAAAAAAACTACTTCTCGACGTGAAATGGCAAGCAAATATTTTTTTACCAAGTCGCTCTTTCATATATCAAGCGAGAGAGGAGTCATTTAGAGCGATTTTTTTTCTCTTACTGCTGTGGAAATAATGAACACGACACGTCCGAGCCTTTTTAAAAGACTATTAATTACAACAGTCTTTACCAATTTAGAACTACAGACGCTTGTTCTTATTTGTTACGTTTGTAAAAGGAATTTTAAAGTAGTTAATGTCTGATCCAAATGAAATAACACAGTACTTTTCACTTAGGAGATTATTTTCACGTTAAATATATATATATATAATTTCTAAGATAGGAATTTCAATGTTTACGAGTATACAAACATTCTTCGGCCTTAAGACTCAACAGAGGTTATAATAATAATAACCTTTTATGCCCATAAAACATTTTTTTACAAATTGTATTGAGCTAGCTCAGAGATCGGGGAGATCTCTGAGCTAGGTTCAATGAGCTGTGTGACAGAGATCAGTGTTCTCTCTTGTAGTTAAATTACATAATTAGGATTTTTGAAAATAACAAAATGCAGAGGTTAACCACAAAAACAAGTAATATCTATACATAACACAATTAAAAATATACTTTTTTATGTGTATGCGTGTGTGTGTAAGGGTGTGTGTGAGTGTGTGTGTGAGTGTTGTCTGTATTTAAGATTCAGAGAGTACATTTCACAACATTAACAATTCAGTTTCCTCATAATTAAGTCCTAACAACCAATTTCTAGTAATGGTTTTAAATTCGTGGCTTGATTTGGGATGAACATTAATATTTTATTTATTCTATTATGTAGATAAACCACGTTATAATTATTTTGCCGCCTGTCTGCAGCCGTTCGACATACCACATTTTTAATAATATTTCTTATTGAGGTCGCAAGTTTTGACAATAATTTAGCTAGATTATGCTACAAAATTTTACTGGCAGATAACGTCTGATAGAGAATACTATAACGGTTTGTTAATAAAAAACAAGTTGATAATAATAAAGAAGTTTTCTGATATCAATAAATATGTGGGATTTAAAAAAAAATCATATATTTTTCACGTGCAAAAACCATGCTTTGGCACAAGGGCAGCAACGCTCTTTAATCTCTTTACCTACTAAAGTACATGGGAGATGCAGTCACTCACTGACTGATGATCCCTATGTGTCTTTGACAGTTTTTTATTTGAAACGTTTTTATATTGACCAATATCACCACTATTTACACTGCCTTTCAATGTAGACCTCTTCTATGACCTTGGATCCTAAGAAAGTATGAGACACTGTTAATTATTTAAACCCCACAAATTCCCACTATGAATAAACCAAGTATTCATCCTCTCAACCCAGTATAATCTTCTTACCAATGTAAATACTTGCGTCCCTTAAAAGAGATCCTTAACGTCATGAAACAAATGCCCGTTCATTAGCATTACTTTATACTAACTTCATTTCATGACTAATAAGTACTCCTAGTCGCCTCTTATTTTCCATAAAAAAGTTTAATTATTCAAGCAGAGGTACTGTCGTGAATATTAATTGAGAAAGGCTGTTTTATAAGAAGCCGACGATATTATGTAGCAGCGACCAATTTGCGATGCGACAAAATGTCGTTAGCTGGGAATAGTCGCGGCGTTCCATTTTGTTGGTGATTTTCTCGAAATATAAAATGGCTTTTTCTCAAATATAATGGGAGTGCTTGGTTGAACTGTTGTTATTTAATAACTTGGTTTGAAGTTGTGGGAAATTAAAAGTTTAACAAAAAGGTTTTAGTGTCATCTAACAAAGAAACATCAAACTACGGAGTAAATAGATAACTATTCTCGTTCATTTTTTATGTATGGGCCTGCCAAAATGGTTCCATTCAGCCTGATGGAAGGCATAAGCAGAATCCAAGTGATCCACACCACGGCGTCCTAGTGATGCTTCTGAATCATTGGGCCTCCAGTCTCGCACTCACCAACGAAAAACGACAGCACGAACGCTGTCATTTTATGTTGATTTTCTGTGCGAGGGTAGTACCGCCCCGGTCGAGCCGGCCCGTTCGTGCTAAAATCAGTGTGGCTCTACTACCTACATAAAATTTTAACAAAAACAAAAACCGACTTCGATGCCATGATCAGATCGTAGTGTCCTTATCATGGTACCACCGTTGGGGTATCTCCTTTCCATTAAAAAAGAATTATCAAAATCGGCTTATAAACGACAAAGTTATCCGCGAACACACATAAAAAAAAACAAAAAGAAAAACGTATATACGGTCGAGTTAAACTCGATTAAACTAAAAAACTACGTTACCTACTCATAGAAATTCCCTCCATAAAAGGGGGTAACGGGTAATCCGATTAGACCTGAAATGATCTGGAGGGGTTTAAGACTGTACACGGGATTTCCTGCAATAACCTCGAGAAAGAAGACCGAGTTATTTTAGTCAGTTCAATTCCGACGTATAACCCTCGTTGGACAACCATGCAATTTTTTATGATTATTTGCAATTTACTAATGCGATTACTACTTTAAATTTATCATATAGTAAGAGGAATGAAATATGAAAAATGGGATTTCGGGGAAAAAAATCTGGGGGATTTTTTCCTAAGGTAAATCCGAGACCTGACACCGTGAAGTTATCAGAGGGTTGATTCTATCATACCACTTATTTTGAGTTTTTTTTAAATACTTCAGTTAAACTAAACAGTCTATCGAATATCTTTCTTTCTTAGGACTATTAGACTATGTATGTTGACTATGCATATTGACTTCATATTCTAGAAACTAAACCACACACTATTCGAATGTAAATCAGGACTTAATCGTGATAATATCTACAAGGTACAATACCTTCTGGTTTCCCGACGTTTCAACCGAATTGCAACTCTCTTGGTCACGGGTAGACTGTTGAGAGCTTAGCGACGACCTGCAAGCTTACCACGTAAAGCTGTGGAAAAGGTACGTTGACGATGTCTTCTGTATCATGAAAGGTAACAGTACGGAGGTGGAACAATTTGCAAGCTACTTAAACTCCATCCACCAAAACATTAAGTTCACTTTTGAAATGGAGGTAGACAGATCGTTTCCATTTCTCGATGTTAAATTAACGGTGAGACAGAATGGTACCCTCGGACACGCTGTTTACCGAAAGCCGACACACACAGACCGGTACTTGCATGCCCATTCGCACCATCACCCAAGTCATCTGCAATCCGTTGTGGCTTCTTTAGCGAACCGAGCCTACGACTTATGTGACCCTGAATACTTAGAGAGTGAGTTGGCTCATGTTCAGGAGGTACTAAAACGAGACGGATACCGAGACAGGCTACCTCGTCCAAAGAAGAACCTAAAACGAGTACTTGTAGATAGATGTCCTGCATATCTTCCATATGTTAAAGGAGTGACGGACAAAGTTGGAACAGTATTGAAGAAGTGCTTCATTAAGATTGTATATAGTCCGCACTCAAAGATAGTAAAGCCTAAGAACACCGAAGGATGTCGTTCCTCTGCATACCCCGGGAGTATATAAGGTGGATTGCAGCTGTGGTAGTTCGTACATCGGTCAGAACAAACGCGCAATCGCAGAACGGGTCAAAGAACATATCGCGGCTGTGAAAAACCGTCAAATAAACAAGTCGGCGATCGCCGAGCATTTGCTGGAGTCAGGTACAAACCATTGGATAGAACTACACCAACCGCAGGTCCTCTCCACCGACCGTCACTATTACTCCAGAATTGTCCGAGGAGCGGTCGAAATCAAAAAAAATAAAAATTTCAACAGAGAAGATGGGTACCACTTCTCAACATCTTGGAATCCTGTCATCAGCAAATGCAATCGTCAGCGAATACATGTTACATACAATACATGTGAGTGTGGTGTGTCGAGGTACCAACAGTGCGAAAGACAATCAAAATAAAGAAGACCAAGTGCGGGTAGTTGGTGAAACTCGCACTTCGCGGAGGCGTCGCTAAGCTCTCACCAGTCTACCCGTAAAGAGTAAAGTAATATACGCGTAAAGAGAGCCCTCTTGCAGGTAAAAAATGCAAACCCATTTGACAAGCTGTCATTCTAGGCGCCATCTGAACATTGGCTCGGGAACTAATTGTATACATAACCTTAGCTTTAGCCAATTATACATATATCATGTTCAGTTAGATGTTTTACAAAACGTAACCTAAACTATTTTGTCCCGTCCTATTTTTGCGTAACTTGTTATAAGTCTGCTAAAAATAGAACGAAACAAATAAGTCCTGATTACATTTTGTAAAACATCTATTCAAAATATAAGGGTATGAGATGAAAAAACAATCCATTAATAATCACTTTTTATTCCTATATTACTACTAGGCATTTTACAACAATTATCACTAAAACTAACTAAGAATAAAAGTGTCTCTATCACACATTTCTTCAATAGTCTATATCGCACAACAAAATCCAAGTATTTCGAAGTAAACACTCAATAGAAGCTCAGGGCTCAACTCGACGCACTAGCTTGAAGTAATTTCAACGAAATATTACAATATGAAACGGAAACTGCAAATATTTAATTGTACGCAAGATGCAAGATACAATATAGCCGCCAGGCCATAAATTAATAAAAATAAGTTACGCCTGACAACTGTCACTTTATCGATTTATTACCTGGATCTTGAAGTATGGCACAAACTTTTTACTATAATTTAGTCTTAATTTTTTAAATAAATGAACTTTTTATTTCTATATTGTATTAAATGTTTTGTATTTTATTAATATTCAAATTATATTTCGATAACACTATAAAACGCCATCTTTTGACATTTCAAATTAACTGGTAACTATTTTAGTACGGGGCCATTCGCTAGATGGCGAGTCATCAATTTTACAAATGTCAAAGTCTTAGCACTGTCCCCGCCCTGGTCTACCCGTGACCACGATCAGTGCAATTCGATCGAAACGTCCGGGAAACCAGAAAAGGTATTGTACCTTGTAGATATTATCGCGATTAAGTCCCGATTTACATTCGAATAAACCACACACCGTGATATTTAGTTATCATTTTCAAAACCTATAAATAAACTTTCAGGCTGCTGGATAGCGTAGCAAAGATACCTGTAATTTATTCGTCATGCATAATACGACACTCATCAATTAATCTCTCTGTTACATAATATTAACATTACTTTAGAATCCTTTAATATTCAAATGCTAATATTTTCACTTCTTCATTACAAAAAAGCGTGTATATAGCGAATCAGTTTAATTTAAACATATGTACGTACACACAAGAAACACGGACAAAATTGCCTAACACTCGAAAAATAAACTAACATAAATGCAGGCTTAAATTTTCCACGACAGCGTTTCAAGGAAACCTTACTTTTTTACCTTTGTCTGTGGTACAAAATAAAAGATATAGCGTTTGTATATATTACAAGCTTTTTATTAACTTGCAATGTATGTATGTATGCTTGTATGTTCGGGTGGAATCTTGCAACTCAATTTTGAAGCAGATTTCTTCAACCGATTTTGCTGAAATTTTGCAAGCATATTATACAGCGTGACAATACAATATTATAATGACATTGAGATGATCTGATGCTGAAGTTGGAAGGTGGCCATTGGAACTCTGTAAAGAAACGTCGCAACATCATCGAGTTTGGACTCGTTTGATTCGTCTCGAGGCATTCCAGTAAAAGCTTGTTTTTAAAAATCTTTTTAATTTAATTTGTTAATATATTTAAGTTTGTTTTAAGGTGTAATGGTACAGTTCAAGTAAACTATGGAAATATTATGCATTTGTGAGGATTATATTGTATTAATATATGTATATCTTTATCTTTTTTAAATAGACAGAAATATTAAGGTGCAGATTTTAAAGTGTAAAACAAGTTACTGTTAAAGAAATCCAATAAGAGAAATCTTACACCACGCCCCATACTCAAGCACGCCGCACTCCTGGTACCATGTAAAGAGCCTTAGCAAAAAACCACCACGACTAGAGCCCTTAAACCGTGGCAATTAAGTTTTATATTCGCTTGGCAAATCACAAGACGATGTTCCAACATCGCATCGCGGCATCCGACCGTCCCAGTGAACATTTCTTTAGCTTTAAAACTTGTTTCTAGAAATTAAATTGAAAAGCTGGATTATGAATTTCACTTGCAGATTTTGATTGTGAGTTATTTGTTGCTATTTTTCGAATAGATGACTTTGAATCAAATGATAAGACATATTTTATTTCAAAGGAATTGCTCTTCTATTCAATACTTTGGGTGAGGTTGTGGTTTGAGCACGATCTTTTTTTGGGGGCTTGTTCCGCAGGTTGCTTTAGAATGCTGATTATTTCATTAAATCCTGCTGAACAGCCAGTTCGAATTATAGGTATGCCATATTGGCCTGGATAATTGGGTTATTGCTTAAACTCCCTAAATATTTTCGAATAGAAAATGTCTCTATTCTCGAGAGATTAGAGATTAGAAAAAAAATCGTTTTGCCTGAACTAATCCTATGCCATCCCAAATTTCCCATGCAATGCCTACAGTGCCTTGTTTTATATAGGTGCTTAGCACCTATCTAAAAAAAACTTAATTAAATCCTTCATCATGGAGGTGTTTCATGTGCTCCTGCCTACGCCTTTGAACATCGGATACACTGACTTGAACGTTAGCATATTTATATCATAATATTTAAAATACTAGTATTATTTTCTGACATTAAAATGAATATCTACAGTAAATCAAAAATCCTATCAAAAGAAACTATGTCAATCTTGGAGACAAATATTATACCTTCCTCTAAGTTTACTCAAGATTGCATGTAAGTTAAATGCCTTTTCATTGGTAGTCTCTCTTTGGTAAGCAGCTTAGGAAACCATTGCTTCGCCGATATGCCATTTCCTGCATATTTTGCTTGATAACTCTTGTTCTCTTTCAAATTATAGAAAAGAAGGAAGGAACTTTAAGGTCTTATTATACTTACTCGTCAAACTTCATATCTAACCTCGTATAAACGCTTTTATATCCAGTAACTACTACCTTCAAACCATGAATCTCATAAACATATTCAATATCCCACAAAATAAAAGTTACATTATGCAAACACGGTATTCGTAACGTGATTTTTACAACGTATATCACTTTTATCGTTTGTCGCGGTGCTATCAGCGAGCTTTATTTGTATCTGGCTCTGAATTACCGCTGGTTGGATGGTGTTATGACTGTAATATACTTTTTTATAGTTCCGAAGCAGGATGAGCGATAAAATTGAGGCTTGATGTGCGATTGAAAAAATTATCAGAATACCTATAAAGCTTTTGTTGTGGTTTTTATTGCGTTAGGTGTTTGAATAGATAACAAACAGACGGTATAGACTATAATCTTGTTTCATTATTTTGTCTACCAGTGTTCTGTATATAATACTAGTAAGTCATTCATCATCATCAATGAAAAAGCATCTCACTAAGCCGCCATAGTGTGGGACGCCATACTGCATTGTCTGCTTTCGCAGTGAGTATGGTGGAGTAAGTGTCTGAACTGACAACATCATTTGGTACAGTTCGCAACAGACAGTCTCCAAGCTGCAAGAGCTGGGGTTGGAAGCTCTCCCTCATCCACCATACTCACCAGACCTTCAACCTACCGACTATTACTTTTTCCAAAATTTAGACAACTTTTTAGTGGGTAAAAAATTCAATTCCCGAAAGGCAGTACAAAATGCCTTTGAAGAGTTTGTTGCCTCCCGTCCAGCTGATTTTTACAAGAAGGGCATCAATAAACTGCCAATGCATTGGCAAAGAGGCCTCGATTGCATGGGTGATTACTTCGAATAACAGAAATAAAAAAGTTTAAAAAAATAAGTACTTTCACTTATTGCATACAAAACGGCAATTTCATAGGTAAAGACCTATTATCTAAAATAATACATAACTTTTAACTCCGCAGTAAAATGACTGTTAACCATATTGATTATATAAATGATCAAAATTTTTGAAAACAAATACACAATTTCAAATAGATGTTTTATGTTTCTTATTTTGTTATTTTTTTTTATTATTAAATTTAAATTTTAACATTGAGACTATAGTTGTGGTAAAGTAAAATATAAATTACAAAAAAAATGCAAAATGTTTATGCGATCTTATAAAAATTAATAAGAAATTGAAAACTAATTTTCAATTATAATTTTATACGTGTCTATTTTATGAATAAAAGTTAGTTTTGATTTTATTTTCAAGATCCTATAAAAACTTTAAAAAATATCAAAATTTAAACACATTGCTACTGAGTGATTTGTCAACTCACAGCCTAACAGAAGCCTTATTCTTAATAGCTAATATCGGAAAACATATACTGAGTGGTAACCTTTTGAGTCTTGTATTGAACGATGTTAAGCTGATGTAAGTATCGAATTATATACCAATGCAAGGTTTCTCAATCAGAAATATTGAAATAACTGTTAAGCTGTCACGCTTTTACAACTAAAGCGCTGCACAGATTTCAATGTAATTTTGCAATACTACAATTCTTGAGGGAGGACTTTACCGCAATAACCGACATACATGCGGGCGGAGCCGTGGGCAAAAACTAATCTAAACTAATATTAGAAAGCTAAATCATCCCCGGGTCACATAGGCTAGATTACATTTGTAGCCCAAGGTGTAAAAAAAATACCTAAAAAAATCCATATTTGCTAAGAGCGTGATATATATAATTTATAATATTTGGTTGCGACGCCGCGCCGGGGCTAGGGCTAGTCATTCATAAAAAGGAAGATGTTTTAATTCCAACTGTTTTTTTTTTTCGTATATACTATGCGAGGTGGTCCAATCTTCTTTGTAACGGTTTAAATCATTATTGTCTGTATAATTCCATTTAGGAAAGTTTGTTAATGTGGAATGCTTTATAATTTATACATTGCACTTATATATTGTACTTGTCCATTTGTTTCGAAAAGCTGAACACCATGGAGTTATATATATATAAATTTTTAAAAGTATTTATTAGGCTATAAAATGTAGGTGTTTCTGGTATTATAAACGCGAACGTTTGTAAGTATGGATGGATGGATGTTTGTTACTCTTTCACGCAAAAACTACTGAACGGATTTGGATGAAACTTTATTGTAATGTAGCTTATACATAGGATACTATTTGCAGCGATAACCGACATACACGCGGGTGGAGACGCGGGCAACAACTAGTAATTCATAAAGTTCTTAACGTTTGTCATGAAGTTTTTGTTATGAATTTTATTTATTTTATTTATTTATTCAGAAACTTTTACAATATTATAACAGGATAAATTCCCGAGGCAATATTGCAAGCTTACAACTAATTATACAATATAAAAACAACAAAAATGTTAAATACAATTAATATTATAATAAAACGAATTAGAATTAATAAAAGTAATGAATAAGTAGGTATACCTTCCTTAACTTTATATTTCAGAAATAATGCAACTTTGCGCTTTGAAAAGGTTAGATCGTAAATAGACGTTCAGTCATGTTAAACAACACCTGTTGAATGAACAGGTTTCAATTAGTTTATATTTTCAGGACAGTTTGATAATTTTAAAGTAATAATGTTATTAGTTATCCGTCCAAAATATAAATAGCATTAAAAGCACTTTTTTGGTATCACGTCGTAAGTATGAAGTCTGAAAACTTCAATAATAATTTACTTCAAATCCTGTAGGTTACTGATATGAATAAAAGTCATTATATTTGTATATAATTATTAATGCGTACTATAATACAACCGAAATGTGCTTGAGTGGAGACCGCTGTTAGGCAAACGTACTGTAGGGCGCCCTGCGGCACGATGGACTGACGATTTGAATAAAGTGGCTGGCAGCGGATGGATGCGGACTGCCCAAGACTGGGATAGTTGGCGCTTCTTGGGGAAGACCTTCCGTCAGCAGGCGATGGCGATTGGTAAAACAAGAACTTCATTATATACACACGTCATAGTTATAGTTAATCGTGTTAATGTTGTCTTACATTTTGTTGTTGTTTATTTCTTGTTATAAACTAAGAGTGAGAATTAAATAAAAGAACCAAATACGATGTAGCCTTACCTCAGTTCTCATTTATAATTAAAACACTAAACGGTTCACAACAAACGCATCTTATAATTCATGATTACAAGCAATTCACGACATTAGACAGATCGACATTAGAACGATAACGCAATAGGTTTACAACGATATAACATTAAACGACAAGATATGGTTGATGTATGCCTTACAATCCTAATAAAACACCTTACCGACCACTCTCGAACAACAAGTGTGAGAGCATAGCTAAGTACCGTCTTTTTATAGGTTCGCACTGCATAATTTATCGGTAGGGATGGGATACACCTAACATAATATTATCACAGATAACAACATCAACAGAAGCAGATATTAATTTAATTAGATTTATACTCATTTATATCTAACTAAAAATCTTTTTTAAGTTCTCTGTCGTATTCTAATTTTTTTCCTGATAGTTTTTCGGTTCCTGAAATAAACCGTTTCTACTTAAGAATAAAAAAATAACAATTTTAACTACGAAACATATTTCTAGCATTCTTGGAAACCATAATGCCGTATTTAGTACTTGTGTTGGCGACTGGCTGGAAGCATGTTCTAAGTTTAATTGTAAATACCTCTTTTATATGCTCTATATGTTTTTCCTTATATTTTTCTGTTTTTGTCAGTGTTGTGTCAGCTCCGACTAATGTCTTATAACTAATTTATAATTGTGAAAATAATATCATTATTAAAGACTAAAACCACCATCGATTCATCATTTCATATATATAAATACACACGTCGTTTTACAGTCCACTGGCTCGCGAATATTTTTGGTCCATTCGTCGCCTAAATTATACCATTATTTTTCATTTCATTTTTCCATTCACACGATGGTGTTACGATGGTTACGCGTAGTCAAAATAAGGTGGCCCTCGAAACAGAAGATTCACAACCTACGGGAAATACCAGAAACGTTGCTCAGCAGGAAACATTGGTACTTCCAACAGGCTCTGGTCTTCAAACACAGCCCACCGACAGGACCCGGTCTGTACACAGCACCAAACACTCACGCATTTCCGGCACTTCTGTACGCGCACAAAGGCTGGCTATTGAGGCCGAAATTCAGCGGCGGCATGTAGAACGCGAACGTGAGCTTGTGGAACGAGAGCGCGAACGTGAACGTGAGCTTGTGGAACGAGAACGTGAGCTTGTGCAACGTAACTGCGAACGTGAGCGTGCACTTGCGCTACTGCAGCAGGAGGCAGACAACCTGGAGCTGCATGCAAAGCTCGCGTCCCTCGAGGCACACTCAGACAGGTCGTGTAGTGACTCGTCACGCAGTTCTCACAAAGCGCATGTCACAACATGGGTTAAAGACCAACATCTGAATATACCTAGCGCTCCACTCGACCCACGTCCAAATCCATCGAAACACGTTCCCGTACCAGTAGTAAAGATTACTCAACCACCTGCTTCAACGATGGCTAAGATTCCGGCTGATCCTGTTACAAAGCTAGCCCAGGCCATCTCTGCGTTACCTGACCGTCAAAGACTTCAACTTATTCCCTTTTCAGGCAACATTAATGAATGGCTTGCTTTTAAATGTACTTACGAACGAACTAAATCCTACTTTAAACCGTAAATAACCTAGCACGCCTTATCACCGCCGTCCGCGGTGCAGCCCAGACAGCTATTTCGTCTATTTTGTGGGAAGCACAAGATCCCGATGAGGTAATGTCCGCACTGGAGCAGAACTACGCGCGACCTGAGCTGTTGGTTGCAAAGGAGATTATGGGTATTCGTAGTTTAAAGGTAAGTAACAAAGAAAATTTAAACACCCTGGCTAACAAATTAAGAAACTGTGTTGCTACAATAAAGTGGCTTAAGCAGCATGAGTATTTGTCCTCGATCGAACTATTTCGCACGGTGCTTTCAAAACTAAGTGAGCACACCAGAGATCGTTTCACAGACTATGCAGCTACACACAAACCTTTTGAACCTACTATCACTAAGTTAGAACTGCTTTCTAGGTTCTTGGTGATTGAAGCTGACCGTCAACTCAATTACAACTTTGTAGTTGATGTGACGCCAAGCTCCTCTCATACAAAAATTTCAAGCTCCTCGTATAGTAAAGCCCCATTTTATAGAGCAAACGTAACAAAAGATTTGAACATACATGCTACTGCATCTGTTAGTGGCAAAGCAACTGAATGTGCATTTTGCAAACAGGGAGCACACTCTATAAGGATATGTAAGGCATTTTTATCACTTACGGTTGATGACAGATGGCGTTGGGTGAGGGAAACGAAAACTTGTTATAGGTGCCTGAAATCTAACCCGCATACATGGAATAACTGTCGAGCTAAGCCTTGCGGTATTAATGGCTGTACTAGACGTCACCACGCTCTTCTCCACGGTGATTTAACAACGGAAAATGTTAGTCCCTGTCCTAACACCAACAATTTATCACAGCATTCTACCAACAACACCGCTGAGCCTCGTCAAGCCGATGACATCGTAACCACAACGTCCGGGGTACCTGCTACTGGTACGCGTGGCTTACTCAAGATTCTACCGGTTGTTTTGGAGGGACCACGCGGCACTTTTCACACATTTGCGCTTCTAGATGAGGGCAGTACCGCTACTCTTATCGACGGTGATGTAGCCACACGCATCGGAGCAGAGACTACCGGCCGTCAAAAACTACGTGTCACTGGTGTAGGCGGTATGTTTCTGGATACAGAGGTTTGCTATGTCAACTTTCATATTAGGGGGCGCGATTTCACTGAACGCTATTTTGTCCAGGGTGCACGCAGCATCACCCCTCTTCGCCTTGTCCGCAAAGCACTAAATCACTTGATTTTTCTAAATACGACCATCTAATCGATCTTCAGAGTGTCTTAGCATACCAAAACGCGACTCCAACCGTGCTTATTGGAGCCGCAGACTGGAATTTATCTTTAAGCCGTGAAATACGAGTTGGCAGGAAACATGAACCTGTAGCTTCAAGAACGCTGCTAGGCTGGGTACTTCACGGTGCCATATCCACAGTGTCTAAGCCTGTGGACTTTACCTACAATATCTCTGAGACTGACTACGCATCGCGAACATTCAATTCCCTTGAGGCGCTTATTAAGAAACAATATGATATAGACTCTTTAGGTATTCAGAAGCAGACCCCAAAGCAAAATACCGATGATGCACGTGCGATAAGTTTAATCGATTCTTCAGCTCAGAGGCTTAGTACCGGTCGTTTTGAGGTAGGATTGCCTTGGAGGGACAACTTGCCGAATACTTTACCTGATAGTTACCCTCAAGCCTTATCGCGTCTTAAATCCCTAGAGAAACAGATAGCAAAAGACAATACGTTTGCGTCATCATACAAAGATTTTATTGATGGTATTATTCAGAAGGGTTACGCAGAAGAATGCGATTTATCATCATATCATGAAAATAATTTAAAAGAAGAATCTATAACTGGTGCTTCTATTAGATGGTACTTACCACATTTTGGTGTGTCTCATCCACTAAAGCGTAAGTTAAGAGTTGTCCATGATGCAGCAGCCATCACTAAGGGTGTCAGTTTAAATAGTATGCTATTACAGGGCCCGGATCTTTTGCAATCCCTTTTAGACATTCTATTCCGTTTTAGGGAGGGTCCAATAGCTTTTAACGCAGACATTAGAGAAATGTTTCCTCAAATAAAAATAAGAAAGAGTGATCGTGATTCACTTAGGTTTCTGTGGCGCAACGGTAACACAGAAGCTGCGATAAAGGAGTATAGAATGTCGTCCTTAATATTTGGTGCAGTCTCTAGTCCTTTTATAGCTATATACATTAAAAATAAGAACGCCAAAGAGTTTGAGCATAAATATCCTGCGGCCACACATTCTATCATCCACGACCATTATATGGATGACTATATTGGAAGCGAATTTAATTTATCCGACGCTTCACAATTAGCTTCCAACATAGTCACAGTCCACAAGTTATGTTGTTTTGAAATGCGGTCGTGGATTTCAAACGTACCAGAGGCACTTAGTTTAATTCCTAAAGAACTTCATAATAATACACATTCTGATGTAAATTTACCCCCTAATAATGACGTAGGTGCTTTAGGTGTTAAGTGGAATCCTTTTAATGATACCTTAGGTTTTCGCACAGGTCATAAAAACATTGGCGCAGTACTAACGAAACGTGGTTTACTCTCCAGTGTTATGAGTGTTTACGACCCGTTAGGCTTGATTACGCCGATAGTGATTCAGGGCAGAATTTTGATTCAGAAGCTATGGAGAGAGGGAACTGACTGGGATTCACCAATCCCCTCCAAGTACGAAGCCGAGTGTATTACCTGGTTTGACCAGCTTACATCAGTTTCTAGTCTCCGTATCCCGCGATGGTATGTAGGCAGGCCAGATCAGTGCGACACTCAGCTTCACGTCATAGCTGATGGGGGAGAACAAGCCTATGCTTGCGTCGCATACTGGCGCTATTTGTTCTTTGATGGCTCAGTGAACCTTGCCTTAATAGGCAGTAAAGCGCGTGTTGCCCCCTTGAAGCCACTCTCCATTCCCCGTCTTGAGTTACAAGCGGCTCTAATAGCAATACGTTTTGCCCAAAGTATTTTAAAAGCTCATCGGTCACAGCCCTCCGCCGTTTTTTACTGGACTGACTCTACGACGGTTATTAAGTGGATTCGTAGTGACGCACGTAATTATAAACCATTTGTGGCTCACAGACTAGGCGAAATTTTAGAATTTTCTAATCCATCTAACTGGATGTGGCTTCCTAGTGAACTCAACATTGCAGACGACGCTACGAAGCCAAAACATTTTGTACTCACTTCGTCACATAGATTGTTCACTGGCCCCTCATTTTTGCTCAGCCCTTCCACAGAATGGCCACGTGAACCAGACTATATTTCGGATGAAGCTTCACAAACCTCTGAATTAAAAGCAGAGTTTATGGGGCTTACTGTAGAATATCCGTTACTTAACCCGCCTGTCCCGAATATTGCTCGTTTCAGCAGTTGGCTAAGACTATTAAGAGCGACGGCCCGTGTTCAGCAGGCCATACGAAAATTTTATTCGCTGTCTCGTTCACCGCGATTAATCACAAAGTTTGCTGACGATACTGCGTCCCCCTCGCAACTTTCCGCCGCAGACATACTCAAAGCAGAGAAGATGCTATTTCTTAAGGTCCAGGTTGACAACTTTTCCGAAGAACTGAAGACTTTGAAAGCCTCTCAGCCATTGCCTAAGAGCAGCCGCATAGCCGCACTCGCTCCAGTCCTTGACAAGGACGGCCTTATCCGTTTGGATTCACGCATAAAATCTGCTCATGGGGTAAGTGAGAGTTTCAAGTCACCGATCATCCTGGATGGCCGTCACCGAATTGTGCACCTAATTATTTTAAATAAACATGCTGAAGCCGGCCACGGAAACCATGAGCTTGTGCTTAATGAAATAAGACAAAGATTTTGGATTCTACGTGCGAGAACGACAATACGCAACATAGCTAAGTCATGTTTACGATGCAGAAGACAAAACGGCCGACTAGTCACACCACCAACAGGCGATTTACCTTTAGAACGCCTCGACCATCATACGCGACCTTTTACACATGTTGGCCTGGATTACTTCGGCCCAATAGAAGTGGCAGTGGGTCGACGACGCGAAAAGAGGTACGTGGCTCTCTACACGTGCCTGGTTACTAGAGCTATTCATTTAGAAGTAGTCGCATCTCTTACCTCGGATTCAGCGATTATGAGCCTAAGACGTCTAATAGCCCGGCGGGGAACACCAACAACGATATTTTCCGACAACGGAACAAACTTTGTCAGTGGAAATCGCGAGCTTTCGTCACTTTATGATGAAGCAGTGGAGACCTTCACGACCAGCCGTAAGATTCAATGGCGATTTATACCACCCGCCTCACCATTTATGGGCGGTGCGTGGGAAAGTCTAGTGCGGTCCGTAAAAACAGCCCTGCGTGTCACACTTAAAGACAGAGCTCCACGTGAAGAATTGTTTACCACCTTATTAATTGAAGCTGAGTCGATTGTGAACTCTAGACCACTTACATATGTTCCAAACTCCCCTGACGCTCCCGAAGCCATAACACCGTTTCATTTTCTGATTGGATCCTCATCAACGTCTTCGTGGCCAGTCAACCTCTCTGATGCAGATCTAGTACGCAGATGTGATTGGCGACACGCTCTCAGGCTTGCTGATCATTTTTGGAAGAGGTGGCTGACCGAATACCTGCCCACACTAATTCCACGAGGAAAAGAAAGAAGACAGTCGATTCTTTGCGAGGGTGACGTAGTTTTAATCGCGGACAATACACTACCACGAGGCCTTTGGCTTCTCGGTAGGGTGGCTAAGACTTTCGTGGGACCTGATGGACTGGTACGAGTCGCAGACGTAGCCACAAAGGCAGGTATTTTGCGTCGACCAGTCCGTAAGCTCCTACCACTCGTAGCTGAGTCCCAGCCAGTTGCCACCAGGATTTAGTGTTCCACTAGGGGCCCGGAATGTTGGAAACTCTATATGTTTTTCCTTATATTTTTCTGTTGTTGTCGGTGTTGTGTCAGCTCCGACTAATGTCTTATAACTAATTTATAATTGTGAAAATATTTCATTATTAAAGACTAAACCCACCATCGATTCATCATTTCATATATATATAAATACACACGTCGTTTTACAGTCCACTGGCTCGCCAATAACTTGATTAAAGCATTTTACTTTGAAATGGTCTAGTTTATATTAAAATAAACCCTAATATGTAAATATTACCCATTTACCTCTCTAAATTGGTATCAATACATAATAATTTGAGTATGGCATTAATGCCGAGTCCCATAGCCACAATGCAGCCAGCAAAATAAAATAGTACTCTCACAGATCATTATTTCCAATTTGGCGCGGTAGTCGGTTGCATATTAAAGTTTAAATTGAACGAACACTGCGGCTCTGTGTAAGTCTACATTAGGAGCCCTCTGGGAATAGTACGTAGGGGTCAGAGTGACTTTGCTCCTATATTTGAAGTGTATCTCTTTTACTAAGTGGTATAGGAGGCATATTTGTTACCTAATGCTAAGTGACTACCTTTGTCCATTGACAATTACAAGTCAAAAGATAAATGAATTGCTGTCCTTCGATGTGCCCTAAGATGGGGTGGGATAGCTCCAATAATCTCACTGTCTCGGTAAAAGCAACAAAGTTTTGGATTGCAAACAAAGTATTGTTTAACAGTTGAAATACATACAAAACTGCTGGCTCAACAATTAAGTGATTCTACTGTACCTATATATTATTTTCAAAAAACTGAAGAAAGTTAATATAATCATATTTTCTTTAAAAATTGTTACAAGATTGAATCCATACTTTTATTTTAAATGCGAAAGTAACTCTGTCTGTCTGCCCTGCTTTCACGGCCAACCCGTTGCACTGATTTCAATAAAAGGCATAGATATATGTACTTTGATCCTTGAGGAAATAAGTTTGAGTGAAAACAAGTATAAATTGTTACTCAAATAATTTGGTTTATAATTCAGTAAAATTCACATTAAGCCGCCAAAAATACCTGACAAAATAAATGGTGCATGAGGAAATGTATAGAAGGTAATCTAATATATAAAGCTACGTCCGTCCGATAGTAGACTTGGTCGAAGTAAAACCAAATTGGTTTACACTAAATTTAACTCCATCTAGTAGCCAGCGGAGGAATGAGAGTGCCTTATTAATACTGCACTATGCTGAAATATCTATAATGTATTTAGTGGATATATGGCGTCTATGGATTGTAGCGAAACTCGATATGGAATGAATTATGCTCTGAAATAAATCTTTAACCGACTTAAAAAAGGAGAAGGTTGTCTGCATAAAAACATTTAAGAGTTTCAGTTTAAGGGACAATTGTTCAGTGATATGTTTTTTTTCTGTAAATGTTTATTTAAATTATAAATATGTATAATATAATTGTTTTCTGTAGAAAGACGTGTGTTGTAATATTTTCTTTTTTAAATTAATAGTAGGTACGTATGTGTAATGTATCACCACATTTATATAAATAAACAAATTGAACTTTAAATAACTAAATGACTTTTAGTTGGATTTTAAATAAAATACATAAATAAATATTTCGGATGCTAGGTATCTAAAATCTATTTGAAGTCGGTGCTGGTAAGGTATAGACAAGAATTGGCACATAGCAATTTATAAAGAGCCAGTTTATTTTACGCTTTTTAATGTTTTTTGGCAGGGAGTTTTCGTTGGATGTTTTTTGGAATTCGGTTTTTTATAAATACATACATATTATTCTAAAATCAACCCTCTAAGGGGTAAAATGGGGTAACGAAGTCTTAAAGCAATATAATTAATAAAAGAAAAATAAATAAATAAATATTTAGGACATCTTACACACAACGCCATCTAGTCCCAAGCTAAACAGAGCTTGTGTTATGGGTACTAGACAAAGGATATAAATACATATATAGGTTTTTTTTTATTGTAAATATATACATATTATACATAAAAAATACTTAAACTCCGAAAAAAGTATTTGCAGATCACACAAACATTCATTCCGACTCGGGAATCGAACCCGAAACCACAAGCATAACAGTCGCATACGCCACCACTGCGATACCGCGCCGGTTTTGTTTATTAATGTTTATTACAACTAGGGACTACTAGACTTTCTAAACAATATTGTATCCTCAGATTACAAAAGAAAGCCAGATAGACCGTAAAGAACACGACAATGAATCTACAAAGTAAATATAAATTAGAAAGCGAATACATTCTCGCGGCAGTGTTTGACAAACCGCCATATTGGGTTCACGTCACAAGTGATTTTTTGATTTTATTTTCAAAATGCCGTCTTGCATAATTAAATACTGTAAGAGTAGTTCCCAAAAACAAAAAAAAAGAAGATGGAATATCTTTTTACAGGTGAATACAGATTATTTAAGTTATGGAATCAGGCGTTACTTTGCGGAAATCCATGACATTAAATGCTATGAAATATATTTAGCTTTAATTCCGCGAGACAAATATCCAGGTCTGAAAGCAGGGCACAAATCCCACCGTCATGCATATGTACACATACAAAACAAGTGAGAAATAATTAGCATGCCATGCAACCAAACCTATACTCGACACGTGTTTCGCCCCTCCACGGGACATCCTCAGGAGATGTTGACTCGTCGAGCGTTTGAGCTCGAATGCGCGCTAGCGCACCGCTGTCGGCCCTTTATATACCGTTTCGATGACTTTGATCGAAACTTGATTGGTTGGATCTAACAATCACAAGAGTCAATAACAAACTCGATTTCCAAATTTATCGAAAGCCCACACACACTGACACAACGATTCACGCTTCATCCTGTCACCCACTACAGCATAAACTAGCAGCCTTCCGCAGCTATGTCCACCGTTTAATGTCACTCCCACTGTCCACGGATAATTACGCAAAAGAACTCAAAATATTGTATCAAATCGCGACTTCAAACGGTTACACCAAACAAGTTATTGATAATATAATTAAGAAAAAGCAGAATGACCGGGCTCGCTCAGCACTTTATGCATGTACCCCCGAAAGAATTAACAAGAATGTCGGGAGTCTCACTTACATAGGCCCAATTTCAGATAGAATCGCGAATATTCTAAGAAAACACAATGTTTACGTAGCTTTTCGATCGGATCATAACTTGCGTAAACTATGTAACGGTAAAGATAAATTAGAGAATTCAAAAAAATCCGGAGTTTACAAATTAGTATGCAATGATTGCACCGGGGTCTATGTGGGTCAGACAGGCCGTAGTTTCGAAATTAGGTACAGGGAACATGTTGCCGCTCACAGGAATGGCCATCCAGATAAATCACATTTCGCAAAACATTTAATCGACACCGGCCACTCCTTGAGCGGCAACAATACCTATAACATTCTGCATGTTTGCGATAAGGGTTTCCGGATGAGTGTGTTGGAACAGTTAGAAATATCAAAATATAACAATAATAATGCATATACACTGTTGAATGACCAAACAAACTTAATTCCATCACCACTTCTAAGTATGATTGCGGGTAGTTCGGCACAGATGTCGTTGTGACATTGTATCGATCGTGATTATGGCGTCATCGAAACGGTATATAAAGGGCCGACAGCGGTGCGCTAGCGCGCATTCGAGCTCAAACGCTCGACGAGTCAACATCTCCTGAGGATGCCCCGTGGAGGGGCGAAACACGTGTCGAGTATAGGTTTGGTTGCATGGCATGCTAATTATTTCTCACTTGTTTTGTATGTGTACATATGCATGATGGTGGGATTTGTGCCCTGCTTTCAGACCTGGATATTTGTCTCGCGGAATTAAAGCTAAATATATTTCATAGCATTTAACAGATTATTTAGTTGATATAATTATTTATTTACCCGATAATTATATTGTTGTGTCGGAACACAAAACCTCAACCGTAGTTTGACTGTGATACCAGTTTTTGACAATTTTTTTTCCCTTCAATTAGGAAAATTACTTGTTAGTCCAGACATTAGTGAACCTCATTTCTATATTTAGGGACTTGGTTCCAAACCTCATCTGAAAGTATTCTTTGGTGATACATACAATTACTTCTGATAATTATTATTTATTACATACGAACAATTTGTGGATGTTTCTACAAATTGCTGTTTTATTTATTTATTTATTTATTTAAGTCTTCATGCATAATTGTTGCACAGGCGGACTTAATGCCGTAGGCATTTTCTACCAGTTGACCTTATTTGCAAATACATAACACTAGATATAATAATAATATAATAATACTAACACAATATATAACAAATTGCTGTTCCGTGTCTTGATGTGTTTTATGTCTTTAACTTGTGCTTCACATCATAATTGAATCGTTGATAATGATCGATAGTACGAAACTTGAGCCCCAGGTACTTACTGTATAACCGCAGTATATTAAAAAAAAATATAAATCATACATTACAAGTACTTTTGGTAATGTAATTTATTTTAGCTTTTAAAATTTTTACACGAAATTTACACGCAAAACGACAATATTATAAAAAGTGAGTGCAAAATAAAGGTTGCTGAGAGTTTGCATAGTATGAAACAGTAACTGAAATAAAAACCATAATATTTAAAGTTCTTTATTATTAAAATACCCTTTTTTCAATCTTGATATTTATCAAAAAATAGGGAATTTTTTACTGCGTATGGTATCATTACACGCACACAGATGTACGTGTTCCTATAGTGTCTCCGCCGGCTGCACGCACACTAAAATAATCAATCGGCGTCATGTTAATTGACAAGAATGTTCCATCTGGATTTCTTTAGTAATCTGAGATTGTATCTACACACATCAAAAGTGTCTAGGGATCAAGCATTTTTATGCGGATTTCTTGAGATTGAGATGTGGCTTTGGCCCTGGCCTGCTCAGTCGCCAGACTTGAACCCGATTGAGCATGCATGGGATATGCTACAGAGAAGAGCTCTGCCGAATATGGAGGGTATCCAGTCGCAAGAAGACCTTTTTTGTTGTTACAACGAACATGGGCGGCCATTCCACAGCGTGTTTGGATGAACTCATTTTGAGTATGCCAAACCGATGTTCTTGTGTTGTTAGTGTTCGCGGTAGAAACACGGATTATTAATTGTTTAAGTTACCTAATAAAATTTTAAAGAAAACTGTTATTTCAGTCTTTTTTTCGAACTTTAATGTTAGTGGTTCAAATGTCAAAAATCCCTTTATTAGGAAAATGGCAAATTTCTTTATTAATGCAAACGTGACTTGGTTTATCGTTACTGTGACAAACGAAAACACTTTATTTGATGAATCCTTAAAGAAATTTTTAATTAATATCAATCAGGAGAAAAGTTATTGCAAAAATATATGTTGATCCCTAGACACATATGTTGATCCCTAGACACTGTGTGTGTTTGATGTGTGTATATTCAGCCTACAAATATTGCTTAACGAGTTTTATAATTATCATGTCATTGTATCACTCAGACCGAGGTGGCCCTTAAGTGCCCAGTTATGGCTCTCAAATGTATTTCAGGTATTTTGGTAAAACTATACTAATATAATAAAGCTAAAGAGTTTACTTATAAAATTATTTTAATGTTGAATAACTGGATACATATATTTTCGGACATCTAACACACAACGCCATCTAGTCCCAAGCTAAGCAGAGCTTGTGTTATGGGTACTCGACAACTGATACAAATACATATATACTTTTTTTTGTACAATACATACATATTATACACTAGCTGACCCGGTGAACTTCGTACCGCCATATTTACATATCTGTCTCAGCTTCCCACGGGTAGTGTACAGTCGCGGACAAAAAAAAAACACTTTTCCCGTTATCTTTTAATTATTTTCTTTCTAGCAAAAAAGAATGAATGAAATCGGACTATTTGTTATTGAATTACAACTAAGTACATATTTTGACTTTCATCCCCTCTCTCAAGGAAACCGTGCTGAATTTCGGAATAAAAAGTATCCTATGTCCTACCTCGTAGTATGAACTCAAATCATGCCAAGTTTCATTTGAATCCGTTCAGTAGTTTAGGCGTGACGCGCGGCCAAGATACAGACAGACAGACAGACAAAAATGAAAAAAATTACAGTTCTGGCTTCAGTATCGATTATAGAGAGACCTCCAAAAGATTTTTTCAAAATATCTTTAATGTACAGAATTGGACCTTGTTACGCGTCATCGGCGCTCGCCTCCCACCGCTGAGCCGCTGTCCCTGCCACCGCAGGGACACATAAAAGGACGAGCGCACTACAGCTCGACCTCTTTCGCCCGGCGTCTACCACGCTGGACGGCGGCGCTGCCCTCTACGGGGGTCGGCCTCTAAAGCCGACCCCAGCACTGCACTCTTTCGCCCGACGACTACCACGCCTGGTGGCTGGGCCGCCCGGCCTACGCCGGAGCCCCAGCACTGCACCTCTTTCAGCCGGCGTCTACCACGCCAGTTGCCTGCGACGCCTCTACGGGGGTCGGCCTCTAAAGCCGACCCAGGACTGCACCTCTTCCTTTTCTCATCGCTGCGAACCTACAGTTAAGTGCTTCTTGTCTGGAGGCACTGACTGGTCGAATCTCTCAAACCCACACCCTGACTGTACATCTATCTGTTTGTGTTATGCTCGTAAATAAATTGTTTAAATTGTTGTTGTGAAGCGTCTAATTTCATTATCACCACAACCTTCTAGGCTCCTAAAGCCACAACGTGACAACCTGTTACATTTTTATTATAACTATATATAGTAAACACCCAAACTCCGAAACAAATATTTGTAGATCATACAAACATTTGGTCCGACCCGGGAATCGAACCCGAGACCTCATGATCACCAGTCGCACACGCCAACCGCGAGACCAACGAGGCAGTCAATACCGAGTACCGAGGAAAGCTTTATAGTATCACTAGCTTTTGCACGCAGCTTCGCTCATGCAGAATTTCATTCCCTGATTTACCCCCTTAGGGGTAGAGTTTAGTAAAATCCGTTCTTAGCGGATATTTACACCCTATAAACCTACCTGCCAAATTTCAAATTTGTAGGTGTTATAGTTTCTGAGATTTCGTGATTAATTGGTGAGTGGTATTTCGCTTTTATATATATAGATAAAAAGGAACATCAATGAAAAATATTGCAAAAACATGGAAAATTCGGATTTGAAAAATAAATCTTTTCAAAGACGTACACGAAGGTAACACAACTGCTAACTGCTTATATAAAATTGTCAGTTTATTAATATTGAGATCTTTAATTTCATTTTCATCTTTCTAACCGCATAAGTTTCCGCTCCCGCTACTTCTGATCAGTGTACTATGTATCAACTCTCTAGGGTGGAGAACAAAGTATCTGCGCAGTTGTGTGCATAATTCACTTTATTGCATCTCGCGCTTCCGAGACGCGTGCCTTCATAACTCTCGATACCTCAGCGGCGTGCAACGAATACTGATGAGCTGGTCACTCGCAGTAGCCTCAGATCTAGCAAGGAGAAATTTACGAGGATCATGGAATTCGAATGTAAAGACGGTTTATGTAAACTCGCAGGTTTATTTACATTCCTTAAGATATAAAAAATAATACTGTAAATTTACATGCACTTCAAAGTCATTATATACACAATTACATTATACTAGCTGACCCGGCGAACTTCGTACCGCCATATTTACATATCTGTCTCAGCTTCCCACAGGCAGTGTACAGTCGCGGACAAAAAAAAACACTTTTCCCGTTATCTTTTATTTTATTTCTTTCTAGCAAAAAAAGAATTAATGAAATCGGACTATGTGTTATTGAAATACAACTAAGTAAATATTTCGACTTTCATCCCCTCTCTCCAGGAAACCATGCTGAATTTCGGGATAAAAAGTATCCTATGTCCTACCTCGTAGTATGAACTCAAATAATGACAAGTTTCATTTGAACTAATTCAGTAGTTTCGGCCAAGATACAGACAGACAGACAGATGGACAGACAGGCGGACAGACCGACAGACAGTCAAAAATGAAAAAAATTACAGTTTTGGCTTCAGTATCGATTATAGAGAGCCCTCCAAAAATTTTTTTCTAATTATCTTTAATGTACAGAATTGGACCTGTTACATTTTTATTATAAGTATAGATAGATACACCATATCAATCCATACTTTACGAATATTCTTGACATTCATACAAAAACTTTTTCAAGTCAGAGCAAATTATGAATAAAAAAAATATTTTAACATTATCTCGAGCAGCCGAGCCCAGCAGTGGGACGTTATGGGTTGTCGATTATCCAATACTAGTAAAACTTGAAGATGTATTTTTTTCTGATTTATGAACATAATATTAAGTTCTCCAACACAATGTTACGTGAAGGCTCTAAATTAGGAAAAAACAGCTCGTGTATTTACAAGAGATACAAGAATATTTCATTATGATTACATCAGTGTCAACTAAATGACATCAACTGCTGGACATAGGCTTGCTCTACGAGTCTCCACAACAACCAGTTCTGTGCTGTCCTCATCAACGGCTTTCCATGATCTTCACCAGATTCAAAAATTAATTTATCTACCTAAACGTACAAATACACCTACCTTTCCGGGACATTTATTAAAACTTTATCATTTAGGGTATACTACTACACCGACCAAAGTTAACAAGAAAATATTTTTTATGCTGTTGTATCAGTATTTCCTGGGTATTTAAACACAAAATTTCATGTCTAGTAATTTTAATTGAACAAATTAATTGCAAAAACTGTGATTACATGACATGATTAAATCTGTGATTAAACTGAATCATAGATCCTGTTGCCGATGTCAGCGTTATATATTTCTTATTCGTTAAACCACATCGAGATATAAAAAAAACTGTACACATAGTTACACAAAGGGTAGGATTTACGTACAGCGTATTAATTAGTCTCTTCTGCTGCTTTTGGCTTCATTCATCAAGACTTAACACGATGTAGGATGAAAAATATTTCATCTTATTTATGAAGTTCTTTCACATTTATTCAGCATTTTTCATTCAATACATCTTCAAGTTACACATAAATTCAAGAAGCTGAAACATAACTTTCTTGCAGAAAAATTGTATTTATTGTCGTAACCAACCGTTATAAATTTGCATGTTATTATAATTTATACATTTATGTTAATATCCTACCTGTTTTAGCCTTCCGCTTTGTATTTAATTTTTCATTTAGATTATTTTACGTTTTAGATTATTATTTCAATAATCTACAATAACCATATAAAAGCAAAAACAGCAACACAATAAAAGCAACAATACAATGCTTTTGTCGTAAGTTTTGAGCAACAAAGCTTGCAAAAGCCAAGTACGTTGTAAATCGGCAACTCACGACTTGAAATGATTGTAAATAGCTTACAACACGAGTTCTGTTCGGAAACATACTGGCTATTGCCAACTTGATGTTTTCAACACACGGGGCGATATTTTGGACTGAAACTTGATTATGTGTTTTTTTTCTCGTGTTTTGGGATTTGATAATTGATATATGATTAACCGACACGTACTAAAAATACAATTATCTCTATCATAAACTATAACCCTGTTTTTTGCTGTTTTGGGCGAGTCTGGTCCCTGACTTTTAATTTATCACATTTCACTTTATATAATTATGTTCATGGAAACCAACGTGCTCATGATAGTACAAGTATGGGATTGAGTCATATATATAGGATTGAATAATATATTTAGGATTAAGCACATACATAACTAAACGGCTTCTCTGAAAATTATTACTAGCTCATATTGGAAATGGAATTATTTTTTAGATTGAAGTAATCCTGTTATTTGAAAATATTTTCATTTAATAGTTTTAAGTCTACAGCGCTGCAAATCACACTTCTCCTCCATATAACACATACATCGATAGTTAGTTGCAATTCGCACCACGAGCCGCTCATAAAATTTGTCGCTACTCGCTAGTCGCAGGTGGTGCTCGACTCGCATTATGCACCGGCACCAACTTATATGATACCTTATTTTCCAATAGGTACTACATGTGGGACTTAATTTTCATGGCAGAAAATATTGGCTAACGTGTTAAAAATTTGTACTCCTTTCTATATGAACTAAAAATAATAGAACATAAATATCTGAAAATTTATTAAATCGATATATGCAGCCGTTAATGATTAAATATTACAGTTACCGAAAATCAGTATTTACAAAGCCAATGCTGATTCCTTATCGGTTCATTTTGGTCGCTATAATTGGATTAAAATATCGATTAGCTAAGTTAAAATTATCTACCTTACAAATTCTACTGCCATTAATCCGAGTTAATAAGTGCATTTCAACTTTTGATTTTTTTAGTTTTGTGATTTATAACCCTACTGATACTTAAACTTGGTACAGCATAAATCCCTATTAAACCTCTTTTATTCCAATCCTGAGTATGAGAAAACTCTTGCTGTGTAAGTACACCTATACGCATGTACTTTTCCATAAGCGCGTGCCATACATTAAAGAAGGCAATTTGGGGATTTCGCGCGGCTAACAAAATATGTTGAGTGAAACACGTCACGATTTTTCGTCGATGAATTTATGTGCTTTCGTGTATATTCATAATAATGTGCAGAATTGACACTTTGAATAAATAATTAATGTTGCACCATAGATTTTTCAAGATAGAAAGATAAGTTATAATTTTAAGACTAGCACAGTCTTAAAATTATAACTTGTATATTTCTGGTTCTAATAGTTCTGTAAAATATTTACAGAAAATTCTATCTTTTTATTCTTGAAAAGAATTACCGAAGAGTATTACCATTTTTTTAATTGACTGAGTTCTCGACTACGTTACATTGTCCACAGTCGGGGAGGCCGTAAAGCATTTGAAGAGTTTTATTTTTTAATAAAGTATGGAGGTGTGAATTGAAGAGGGTAGGTTATTCTAAGCGTAAATAGATTATTGTTTGAAAACATCACTTACCCTGATAAAATATTACCTACAATTCACCGTCAAAACCACCTTAAATTTCATCAAGTAAGAGGAAAAATAATTCCTTGACCTTTTTTGGAGTAAATTCTTTTATTAGAGAATGCCGTGAGGGATGGACGGTGGGGTCATAAATCAGAAGTTGGTACAAAAACTAACTAAAAGTTTCGCCAGGCGAAAATGATGAAATGCTACCGAGTTTTATTCAGTTACAGCCCAAGATAACGAAGTAATTGGTTGCTGGTTTTTTTCGTAAGGTAAATTTTGGAAAATTAACTTTTGTCCTTAATGAATAGCCAGTAAACATTTGGTATAAATCATAAATTTCTGCCTCTCACAACAAAACTAGTTAATGAACTGTCGCCTGCAGTATTCCCAGACCAATACGGCCTTCAAACCTTCAAGAAAAGAGCGTACTTCTTCTTAAAAGGCCGACAACGCACTTGTGACCCCTCTGGTGTTGCGGGTGTCCGTGGACGGCGGTAATCAGGCGATACATCTACTCGTTTGCCCCCTAACTCATAAAGAAAAGCACTAGGAATAAATCCTGTGTCACGGGTGACTTTACAAACATACATGAAACGGACACAAAGAACACCCAGTGTTGACAAGCAGTTACTCAACGTTTAATGCATTTTCGTTACTTGACGTGTGGCTTGCGTATGATGCTCTATTTCATGGGCAAAAAATTTAAAACTTGAATTTCATACTATTATAACTTCAGACAAAACTGCTGACTGCCAGAGTTGTCAGGGGTCACTACATCATCTTTCTGATAGTACCGAATTTCATTGTAAGGCCATTACCAGCGTTAGAAACCAGATTGAATCTCCAACATTAGGACTTCGTTCTGAGCCTAAATTGAAATCTAAAGTCAGATTTCATGTTCATCAGCAATATAACATCACTTTTCGCCCAAGAATAATACGCCACGCTGCTGGCGTATTCAACAGAAGCAAATAGCAGCATAGCATATTTGTATGTTTCTTACCAATTATTACAAATTCGTTTGATTTAATATTTATGTAGTTCATCTGTTGTTTGTATACACAATAATACAAAATTTTACCAAAAAAAAACCGACTTCAATAACGACCAAATTGAATTGGGTCCACACGGAAAGCACCAGTTTTCAAATAAAAAAAATCATTCAGCGTGATATTGAGTTATTCGTCAATTTGTCGCGCACATACTTAATGTAAATTGAAGATTTAAATGATTTTCTCATGGATGACATGTCAGAACTGGACCAAATGAAAATGGGACCACATGGAAAGCACCAGCTTTCAAATAAAAAAAGAATCATCAAAATCGGTTCACCCAGTCGAAAGGTATGAGGTAACAAACATTTAAAAAAAAAGACAGTAGAATTGAGAACCTCCTCCTTTTTTTGAAGTCGGTTTAAAAGATTGGTCACTTGATGGTAAGTGACTACCGCCGCTCAAACACATATAATCAAAAGATATAAGTGCGTGGAAACCCGTTTGAGCCCCTCCTCCTCTAGAGGAGTTTTTGGTCTCAGGTAGTTTACCTGAAACCAAAAACTTACATGGTAAAGGGCAGCGGAAAAATTGCTTGATAATATGTATTTACAGTAAACAAACACATTGCAAATTGACTAATTGATAGCATAATAAAATCTACTTTGCCAGGATCTCAGCATTCTTACTCTCTCATCATAAAATTGTAAAAAACAAATAAAATAGGAAAATTTACAAGTGAACAGCAAACTCAATATATTTTTATTACTGTGAGCCCGAGGTATCCTAACATATGAATATAGCCGACCTTCAGCGTTGAGACGGATGGTGATGACCGCGCTGCGATTAAATATTCACAGCTAAGGTTCAATCTTGGTAATAGAGCCGATCAATTTCGCGCAATCTGTACGCAACATGATATAGTTATTTATACGTACAAATTTATAGTAAATAAGATATTCCAAAAAAAATGTTCTAAGAATCCTTGTTTTACGAGATTCGGTCATGAAAATTTTTTTATCTAATAAAGCGTGCAAAGGATCAGATGTGAACTAAATTACACTATTCTATCAATGGGCACCTACTCAAGTGATATCAACACTCTGATGACTATAACACAATGTAAATTAGTACGGTCGTCATGGACAACCTGTGCTTATCAAGAATCTGATTATATTAAATTTGTATTGCAATAGGAAATCCCACCAAAGACATTTTAATGTAAAATGTTGCCAAGACGACTGCATATGGCTTACCCTGTGAAAAAGATATCAGATCTCATGTAGAGCCAAGCTTCTGAATCTACACGCCAACTCTACCAACCCTAACTTCACAAACTCTACATCTCACTATCAATCGGCTTTGCCGTTTCGCTAGGTAGGTGCTCTTGCGCTTCGCTTGCCTGGTCCCACCCGTGCCCTCAGATAAGAGAATATTGTAAAACAAAGTGTTTAATAAATGACTTGATTTGACATAAGTGCAATTAAAGACAGTGACTGAAAGACAAAAATAGGAGATCGAGTTCTGTGGTGTGGTTCAGCAGTGGACTGCAACTGACTGATGCAAATGAAGTGCGATTCCACCCTTTGTCTGCCCTCAAAAATAAGGATGGGTTTAGACCACGAGTTTAGACACGCTAAAAGCAAAAAAATACCCAACACTGAATCCCAGCGGGGTCCTTGACTCTGTCACGATAAAATATTTTGTATTTCGTATGGGTATGATTGTTTTCGATTACGTATTTAGAGAAATGGGAAATTATACAAAATGATACACAGAAGGATGTGTTCAAGTTTAACGAATTATAACCATCATGATGATGACATCAGTCTATCGCAGTCCACTGCTGGACATAGGTCTCCCCAATTGCACGCCACTTAGTTCGATCCTGGGCTTCTCGCATCCAGCTTCTGCCATGATGTAATTGAATGAATTAAATTATAATAAAACTAGCTGCCCCGGCGAACTTCGTACCGCCATATTTATATACAATAATTAGCAATAAAAAAAAAATGTCGACTATAATTTGAGATTTAAACTATCCTATCTCTCAATTTGGATCGAACTGCACATGGTGTGCAAATTTTATTATAATCGGTTAAGTGGTTTAGGAGTCCATTGAGGACAAACATTGTGACACGAGATTTATATATATTAAGATTAAGTAATCCTGATATGGAATGAATATATATTTGTTTCGGAGTTTGGGTGTTTTCTATGTATAATATGTATGTTTTTACAAAAAAAAGGTATAAAAGTATTTATATCAGTTGTCTAGTACCCATAACACAAGCTCTGCTTAGCTTGGGACTAGATGGCGTTGGGGTTAGAATGTCCGAAATATTTATTATTTATTTATATTATAAAAATATTATTCTGAATATTTTGGTGGTATATTCTCTTCAAATTTGACCAAACGGCAAGTACCTTACAAAACAAAAAATAATTTCCTAGGTTAGTAGATAAATGTCGGACTTCTGAGATCAGAAACATTTAAGAAATGTACCGAATTGAGAACTACTTTTTTATGAAGTTGTTGATAAACAAATCTTGTAGTATGTATGATTGTAAAACAACATGAATGTCAGTGAACGTCTTTTTTATGTACATTGGTAACTCTTTTCAGAAAACCTTAGCAAACTTACCTGCAAGGTTTTCTAACATGGAGGTGGAGGGGGTTTTATTTTACTTCTCCCCCTTGAATATTTTAGAGGTCTGTACGTGCTTCGTGGCTCGTCTGGCGACTCCGTACAATTTACAACCGACTGCCGAATGGAATGACTTTAGGTGAATACCTGAATAAATATAGTACCTAGGTACTGGCTTGAGCTAACTGGGCCACTTCACGTAATATGATGATGAAAATGGAATTGATATTTCACTAAATATTTCGTAACTACAATATTTTATTATGGTTTACTAGCTTTTACTCACAACTTGGTTTTTAATTATTACAGCAAAGTAGCCTATGTTCTTTCAGAAACAAATATCTAAAGTATCTAAAAAAAAGTATATATGTATTTGTATCAGTTGTCTAGTACCCATAACACAAGCTCTGCTTAGCTTGGGACTAGATGGCGTTGTGTGTTAGATGTCTGAAATATTTATTATTTATTTATATTTATAATTTAGCCATGAAAGCATAACATGCAGACAGTTACTTTTGAGTTTTTAATATTAATAGGGATTTACTATGCTCTAAATCAGTATTAAATAGCTGGACATTTGGCGCGCTTGTGGGTCTACACGACGCGGCGACGTAAGCTCCAGTCGTGAGTCGGAACTAACACACACTTTTTTTATCTTCTTTTCAATGATCTTCGTTATATTAATCGCCCAGAAAATGGCTAGTGGTTGCCTTAATAATCAGAGTATTCTTTGGTAGACATTGATATAATAAACACCAGACCAAACAAACATACTTTTTTTTAATTCTATTAATTTTTTGGAACTTTTACGCACAGCGTATGTCAGTTCCATCTTAACCTGATCTCAACATGTCACTATATCTTATTGTTTTAATACGGTCCACATGAATTTGAACAGAGCCTTCGCATCATCGCTGTTTGCTTCTGACAAAAGTTTGTGAAACTTTCCTACGTCGGCTCCATTCAAATTCAAGCCGGACACTAAACTATTTCTATAAGACTCATATCTGACACACTCCATCAATAAATGGTGTAAGTCTTCCACAACTCCACATTACCCACAATTAGGCGAAGCGGTTTTCTTCATCATATACCCAAATTTTTTGCATGGAATGTGTCCAGATCTGAGTCTATGGGCAGCGACAAAATAATACATTACACTTTGCAACCTAAATAAAGGTTTGATTTGAACTGATCGAAACGGGTCAATCTGCCGATTATGAATACGAATAAAAAATACACGTTTGTTAAAAGTTTAAGTCGTGCCACCTACTTTGAAAAAGTGGTTTGTGAGCGCTTAGCTAAATATAAAATATCACATAGCTCAATTATCTAGTTACCTCTACATTAAATTCCGGAAATTAGTCGATTAGTCTCAAGTTTCTTTTTTTTAGTTTAAAAATAAATACTTTAGAAGGGAACCGTAGTATCGTGTTCATCTATTGCTTTATACGATAAACAGTTTGTTTTGTTGAACGCGCTAATCTCAGAAATATCAGCCTGATTTGAAAAATTCTTCCAGTGTTCTAAAACAATGAAGGTGGCATATTTGAAATTGGTAATTGATATCGGTCTAGTGGTAAGTTATCCTGATCGTTGAAGGTTGAAGGTTTGATTTGCTCCCATTAATAGTGATTGTGTGATGTGTACGTTCTTTTGTTCTATATCTAGGAATAATTAGTCTGTAATCGCGGTGATTCTCTTGTTGTCATCACTAAAATAAAATTCTCTAAAAGTTGTTGTTGTATTATATTATTTATCTCATCTGCGTACAATTCATTTTTCAATATCTCATACCTCAGTTTTCACTATATTTACTTCAGTACCGACTAAAAATTGATCTGAGGTACACGTTTGTTTATTAGTAAAAAAACTAAACTAAACTCTAAATGATAAAAATATAAGAAATAATTACGTGGATATTTTTTTTTAACAACTCCCGCATTAATAATATACATCCTGCGTCGCGGAGGACTTTACAAACATACATGAAACGGATACAAAGTACACCCAGACTTAGAACAACAATTTGTGGATCACACAAAGTATTGTCCTATGTAGGATTTGAACCCACAACACTTGGCACAGTAGGAAGCGGCTTGGCGACCACTTAAACCACTGGGGCAACCGTGCAGTTAGTCGACATATATTTAGACGACGACGTCCAAGTTTAGAGTGCGACATGTCAAGTTTTACGTCACACGTACAACACAAGGATAGCAAAAGAAAAATATGGTCTTAGTTGAGTTGAGTAATTTAATTAATTTTGGTTATGCCAAAGTAAATTTTACTTTTTCAAGTAATAAACAAGTGTGTGTCTCTGATTAATATGTATTTGGTACAAAACTAAACACAGTGACAGCTGAGATATCGAAAAATAGACTCTAATCGGATGAGATTAGAGTACATAAACCAACAACAAATTTTAGTGAATTTTAGTTTAGTGATCACAACCAGAGATAATCTCCACCAATATGTATGAATTCAAAAGGGATGTATCTATAATAAAATGTTTAAACATTTCTATAATTAGAAAACTTTATACCAATTGGTAGTCGCACACGCTAACTTAGTAGTTAGTGTTAGTGTGTGAAAGTATAGTTACTAACAAGGTAGTTGAATTTAGAAGTATTTAAGTGCTGCTGCGTTTGGCCTAGTGGTTTAACGGTCACCACGCCATTTCCTACTTCGCCAAGTGTCGTGGGTTCAAACCCCACGTAGGACAATACTTTGCGTGATCCACAAATTGTTGTTCTGAGTCTGGGTGTTTTTTGTGTCCGTTTCATGTATGTTTATAAAGTCCCCCGCGACAAAGGATTTATTCCTAGTGCGGGCGTTGTCTTTTAAAAAAAAGTGTGTGTTATCAATAGTAGTACCATAGCATAGTTACTAATCTAGGATCAAACTCCCGTATGTAAGATTTCTAAAGTTATTACTGATATAAACAAGAACTTCAGCTTAACAATGTATATTAAACATCTGTCAGCAAAGATAAAGATAATTGTATGCAAATCTGACTCCAAAGGTCACATAAAATAAACGATATAAGGTATACCCAGCTTGACTTCAGCTCGCTAATCTCATAACACTAACTAGGATTAATACCCCGACAGTTCTGAAGCATCCAGCAATAACTATGTCGGGTGTACTGTACCCCTATAACTTGCGAGGAACGACCGCACATAGAATATTTACAAGAACTCAAACATCTTTCCCATCTTGCCGCATTTTGATCAAAACTTACCGCTACCTGCTCAATCCCCCTAGATTAAGCGCGTAATGATGCTTTTGTTTTGTTATACATATATATTTTTGGTTTTGATGTGCGGTTTTTTTGGTCATACCGCCTAAGTGATTGTTAACTCGATTGACGATTTGTCGACTGGTCTGTCAACTTAGTAGTGATCTTGACTATTGAATGAGAGGATTTAGGTTCTGTTACTAATTTCTTCAAAATGTATATTAAATTATGTTCTAGGTGGGAACCTAGATGAAATTTTATTATTAATTTTGAAGTGTAGTGTTTGTGACACTTACTATTGCGTACTAAGCAAGGCGGCAAAAGAAATATAAGTAGCAATGGCGATAGTATTTATTTTGTTAATATGCAGACAGAAAGTATAATGAATTTTATTACAAACAACACAGGTATTTATATAATAACATTTTGCACACGGCACTATTATAATGTAGAAGGGACGCAGGTAGCAAGTGCGAATACAGCCGCGCGACATCCCTCTCTGTTGCGCAGGCGCCGTCTATCCTAGGATTCTAAGGAGCGTTTAGACGGCCTACTCAACTGGCTTACTCGCTACACTACTCCCCCGGTGAGACCGTGACTACGGGCGATAGTAGTCTGGAAATCTCACCGTTCGACCACTCCTTGTTTTCTTACACTCTTCTGGGGGCTGTTGACTTTGGGTTTGCATTGGTGCTTGCATCTGGTTTTGAATAAGGTCTGGGTTGTCTCTTGCCATGTATGCCGGCTTTAGACGGTCTATCGTGACTCTCTGCATTTTCCCTTGTACTTCTATGTCAAACGTTTTCTCAGCACGGTGAAGTACCTTGTACGGGCCCAGGTATGGCGGTTGAAGAGATCTTCTGATTGGACCTTGACGTAAAAATACGTATGTTGCTGTAGCCAGGTCTTTTGGCACGTAGAAGGTCTTGTTGCCGCTAGAATGCCAAGAAGTGGGCTGAGGCGTCAGCTTGGACATGTGAAGCCGAAGTCTGTCTACCAGGTTGGTTGTGTCTGCTTGTTCTTTGGAGGCGGTGACGAAGAATTGCCCAGGCAAGCGTAATGGCTCACCGTAGACTAATTCTGCCGCGGATGTTTGTAAGTCATCCTTCCATGCACTGCGAATCCCTAGTAGTACCCATGGTAGAACTTCTGTCCAACTGGATGTTCCGTGACAAGTAATAGCAGCTTTGAGCTGTCGATGTAGCCTTTCTACTAGGCCATTAGCTGCAGGATGGTAGGCAGTGGTGGTATGATGAGTTGCACCAATTAAAGCGGCTAAATCTCTGAAGGCTTGCGACTCAAACTGTCGCCCACGATCTGTTGTTATATGTTCGGGACAGCCAAAACGTGCGATCCATCCTGAGGTGAGAGCAGATATACAGCTTTCTGCTGTAATGTCTTGCAATGGGTATGCCTCTGGCCAACGCGTTGTGCGATCGATGACCGTGAGACAGTACCTATAATTGTGGGATACTGGTAATGGACCGACCAGATCTAAATGAATGTGCCGGAAGCGCGCAGTTGCTGGTTCGAATGCACGTAGCGGAGCTTGTGTATGGCGGGATACCTTACTTTTCTGGCAAGCTTCACACTCCTTAGCCCATTGCCGACAGTCCCGTCTTATGCCAGGCCAGACAAATCTCTGTGTCACTAAGCGTACTGTAGCCTTTGCACCAGGATGACTCAGGTTATGCAGTGATAGAAACACCTGTTTGCGGAACGACTTAGTGATGAATGGTCTAGGGATTGCTGTGACGTCGCAGTAGACTTCAATGGTAGCCTCAGGTACTTGAACTTTCTGCAGTTTCAGGCTAGATCCCTTACATAGCAGGTCGCACAATTCGGCGTCCGCTTCTTGTTCCTTGGCCAGTGATTGGTAATCTAAGGGCCGTGTGAGCTCGTCGATCCGTGATAGGGTATCAGCTACTACGTTCTGTTCACCTTTAACGTATCGAATGTCCGTAGTAAACTGGCTGATATAATCCAGGTAACGAAATCTTCGTGGAGGACAGTTATCACGATGCGTTGTAAAGGCAAATGTGATCGGCTTATGATCCGTTCTAACAGAAAAGACTCGTGCTTCGACCATGAACTTGAAATAGCGTATAGCCTCATAGATAGCTAAGAGTTCTCTGTCGTATGGGCTGTACTTCTTTTGTGATGGGCTTAGTTTTCTTGAAAAAAAATGCAAGAGGTTGCCAGTCTTGACCTACGCGTTGTTGAAGCACAGCACCTATTGCCGTATCAGAAGCGTCTGTCTGAATTGATAATTCAGACTTGGGATTAGGGTGTGCCAACAAGGCTATTTCTGACAAGCTGCGTTTGCAGTTCTCAAACGAGTCGTAGAGTAACGGTGTCCATGTGATTGGTTGAGAACTTTTAAGCTTAGGGCCAGCAAGCAGACTGTTTAGTGGTGCTTGGATAGAAGCTGCGGCGGGCACAAAGCGGCGATAAAAGTTTAGCATGCCTAAAAATCGTCTAAGTTCTTTGATAGTTCTGGGTGCTGGGAAGTCGCGAATAGCCTGGATCTTGCATTCCAAGGGCTGAATGCCTGCTGCTGAAACTTTAAATCCCAGAAATTTGATTTCTGTTTGCCCAAATACGCACTTATTGGTATTGATTAGTACTCCATACGCTTGCAGTCTTTGGAAGAGTTGTCTTAAATGCTCTTGATGCTGGATTTCGCTGCTGCTGCTGACTAGGATGTCATCTAAGTACCCGTAGCAAAATTCCAGGCCCCTAAGAACCTCATCCATGAACCGCTGGAAAGTCTGGGCAGCGTTTTGAAGACCAAAAGTCATAAATGGGAACTCGTATAGCCCAAATGGCGTTGTTATTGCCGTTTTTGGAATATCCTCCTCGAAGACGGGGATCTGATTGTAGGCTTTAATCAAATCGATTGTGGAGTAGATGGTGGTGCCTGACAGTTGCTGTGTGAAATCCTGTAAGTGCCTGATTGGATATCGGTCCGGAATTGTACGTGCGTTCAACATCCTATAATCTCCGCATGGACGCCAGCCATCGCTTTTCTTTCTGACCAAATGAAGCGCTGAGGACCATGGGCTGTCAGATCTTCGGGCTGTTCCGTTTTGCACCATATCCTCGAACTCTTGCTTCGCAATCTTTAGGCGCTCAGGGTCTAAGCGACGTGGACGACTGGATACGGGTGGGCCCGACGTTCGAAGATGGTAGACCAACCGAAAGAAACCCTGCTCGGCGAGACCTTCCGTGTTGGTGTGAGAACACCTCCCTTCAACCCCAATGACCCAGAGATGTGGTTCGCCCAATTGGAAGGACAATTTGTGCTATCCAACATCAGCGCCGACGCCACGAAATTTTACTACGTGCTGGCACAGCTGGAACCGCAACATGCAGCTGAGGTTCGCGACCTGGTGGTATCACGTCGGGGTCACCAGTGTAGTGTTTGTGACACTTACTATTGCGTACTAAGCAAGGCGGCAAAAGAAATATAAGTAGCAATGGCGATAGTATTTATTTTGTTAATATGCAGACAGAAAGTATAATGAATTTTATTACAAACAACACAGGTATTTATATAATAACATTTTGCACACGGCACTATTATAATGTAGAAGGGACGCAGGTAGCAAGTGCGAATACAGCCGCGCGACATCCCTCTCTGTTGCGCAGGCGCCGTCTATCCTAGGATTCTAAGGAGCGTTTAGACGGCCTACTCAACTGGCTTACTCGCTACAGAAGAGATGACGTGACTCCTGAAAAACAGTATTAGACAAACAAAGAACTGTTGTTTTCTGGTTGGGGCCGAAAAAAATGATAAGTTAATCGTCAATAAAAAAAATTATGAATTATTCAATTTAAAAAATATTACATCTTTTGTATGGCATCAAAATAATAACATGTTGAGTTTTAAGTTATTCACGGCCGAGAAGTACCGAAAATGTTATCAATTGTAAAATTACTTATTAAATATAGATGATTAAAAATTAGTGTTTAGTACCTACTTACATAGTTTTAATAATTTTTATGTTTCTTACTAAATATTTGCTTCTTACAATACAAAGGGCATAAGTCGCTGAAATAAGGCCTGTAAGTTGTAACAATTAGCACTTTATTACACTCAATTAAGTAGCAGTTACAAATTAAGAAACACGAACGAAAGCTCGCTCGCTGTTAACAGATTATGTAAACACGGTAACGAAGTGACTTGCTGAGGTAAGAACCTATGGAGGTGGTAGTTTTAAATTAAAACTTTTAGTGCACAAAATTGAAGCAACTATTACTACTACTAAATTGTATCTTTAGAATGTAACAGACATTAACGCACAAACTCAGTATCGATTTTTACTTTAACAGATGCAAGAATGTGTATCGTATAGTTATGTTTTTTTTTTTTTTTTTTTTTTTTTTATTTTTTTTTTTTTTTTTTTTTTTTTATGTTTGGCCCGCCAAAATGACTCTACTCTGCCTGATGGAAAGCATCAGCAGAATTCAAGAGTGGTGGTCACCATGCAGACATGCTGCAGACAATGCAGCATGGCGACCCACACCATGGCGGCCTAGTGATGCTGCTGCATCTTTTAGTCTAGACAACAAGTATGGAACTTATTGACTAGACTAATTGGGCCTCCGGTCTCGCACTCACCAACGAAACACGACAGCACGCTGTCATTTTACGTTGATTTTCTGTGCGAGGGTAGTACCGCCCCGGTCGAGCCGGCCCGTTCGTGCTGAAATCAGCGTGGCTCCACTACCTGTTAAGTGTAGTACATAAAGTTTAGATTTCATAGTATATATACGTTATATTGTAAAAAATAAACCTACCTAATTTACCTGGATATCTTATATGTAAGTACTAGCTTTTGCACGCGGCTTCGCTCACGCAGACTTTTATCCCCTGATTTACCCCCTTATGGGTGGAATTTCGAAAAATTCTTTTCTTAGTGCTCACTTACATTATATAAAAACCTACATTCAAAAGTTCAGGATTCTAGGTTCAACGGTTTGGGCTGTGCGTTGATCTCTCTCTATGTCAGTTACCTTCCTCTTTTATATATATAGATAGATAAGTATATGGGAAAAGTTTAAAAAACTAAAATTAATAAAGTCTACCAGCTAAATTACGCGGTACAACAGCAACCATGGGTAATGCTGCGGGGCAAAGCTAATCTTAAAAAAGTAGCCTACAACGTAAATTAATGTTGTAAGTGATACAGAAAAAGATCATGTTTTCTTGTAACCAAAAAAAATACTTCCAAAGATAAATAATAATAAGTAGATTAAACCAAAAGTAATCTATTGCCACTTACAGAAAATTACCACATCTAAAGCGTCTAAGCGCCGGGCTCCGTTGTCACGCCGCGTCACTGATTACAGCGACACCTGACGAACTGCATCCGAGCTCTGCAGGTAATTGTTTGAAAAATCACTTCAATTTTCGGAAGAGCCTGCGATATCATTTTAAGGCTTTTCATACTTTTTTTGTTACATTTACAGTTTCATACTTACAAGTTTGAAATTGAATTAGATTGAAATGAATTGATGTTATGGGAGCAAACGAGCAACAGATGTCCTAATGTTGAATAACTCTCGCTTCCTATTGGCACCTGCAACTCAAGAGAAACAAGTGCGTTGACGTCCTTTGGGGAAAGGGACTGTGAAGACCACGGTAACCTTCCTCACCCGGTGTTAAGAAACGAACTAATGGCTCACAGTTTCTGTGATGCTATGATATAATTTCAGTCGAACTGGCCCATCTATTACCTACTCTTCGTCGAGCGCTGCCCTGGAACATTGAATCAATATTTATAGTTTAAAAATAATTTAATGACACAGGCACACAGGCTAGGATGAGCGACGATTTGCGCAAGATGGCTGGCAGGAGTTGGATGCAAGCTCAAAATAAATCCGTGTAATGGGAGAGGCTTCGTCCAGCTGTGAATTGCATAAGGCCGATGATGGTGAATTATGCAGATGGTCTTAATTATTATACTTTGACTGTACATTAATACGATATTTGTGGTATTTATAATTGTTTTTATAATTTTTTAGTACTATTTCATCTAAGGAGCACGTAAGCCCCATTTTTCTTAAGGAGTTTAAGTTACGCAATTATAATATTAATAGATACTTTACAATTAGATACTTTCCTATAATTAGATGACATTAAGGGTCTGTTCACACAGACCACCTCGGAGAGCATCGGCCCTCATTTTTCTTTTCACACAGACCGGATCGGAGCGCAGCTGCCAACTATTTCACATAGACCGGTTGGAAGGGATCTGCGCGAGTGCGAGCGAGAAAGAGCACGCAATCGGAGCCGGTGAGCTCCTCTTATTATTTCACACAAAACTCGTTCAAGTATTCTTAATGACAAAAGAAGTGCACATGCAAAAATAAACCTTACTACAATTACTGAAAACTCTGTTTCCAACGTGATAAAAATGTGCTCTCCTCTCCGAGCCGGTCTGTGTGAATGGACCCTAATACTAAGTTTTCTTCAAGGGGCGTCAGTCAAATATAACATCCCACCAAATACATTTTCATGTAAAATGTTGCCAAGACGACTGCATATGGCTTACCCTGTGAAAAAGATATCAGATCTCATGTAGAGCCAAGGTTCCGAATCTACACGCCCTAACTCTACCAACCCTAACTTCGTAAACTCTACATCTCAGTAAAAATGTATGGCTTCGTCGTTTCGCTACCATACCATCACGAAGGGGAAACTAACGCCTTTTGTGTTATACGAATATTTAGTTTCTGAAGTAACGAAACAGCCAAGCCATACATTTTTACTTACATGCATACTTACATACTTTACATAATGTTTTTGGTGGGATTTCATTTCTTTTTGTAAGTTGCTTGAGGCAGTTTTTTTTCTTGTTATGGGCTGTATTACTTGTACCACTTCTTTCTTCTTTCGAAAAAGTCCAAAAATAAAACCTCTAGCATAAACATTTGTGAAAGTCTCATACAAACTTCCACCCCCCAAAATTGGGAGTTGGGGGGCAAAAGTAGTAGATTTAGGATTTTTTTTGTTGTTTATATACTAAACTTAGTTTACATACCAAATTTCAGCTTTCTAGCACTTCAGGAAGTATCCTAACAGTTTTGATGATCATCAGTGTGTCAGTGACGAAATTTGTGTTTTTTAGGTATCAATAAAATCTAAAGTATCAGAGCTATACTATTGAAACGTTGTATGTTTCATTAGTCTATTAGTAACATCATATTCTGAGAATTTGGACGATCTGGAATATCGGGAACCAAAGTTACGAGGATTCAAAAAAAACAACGAAACACTTCGAGAAAAGGTAGGTAGTGCCCTTGCGCTTCGCTTGACTCGTCTTGGCGGGGGCACGACCGTGCCCCCAGATTATACAACGCTATAGTTTACTAAAACTTGTTTTGGTAGTATGATTTATTAATATTTCAAAGGCAAATTAGTGACGCACTTGTGACTCTTGACCTGCATGCGCCCGTGGGCGGCGGTAATCACTTTCCATAAGGTGAAACGTATACTTGTTTGCTTTTTATATCATAAAAAATAAACAGAACATATTCGTGTCAAAATTGCATTAAAAAATCTTTCAAAATATAAACATAACTTTTAACATCATTAAGAGCATTAATCCAGCCGAAAGACGTTTACTGCTGGAGATAATAGGCTTCAAGGTTAGGCCTGAACAACTGGCCTTATACTGATTCCCGCGAGCTCTACTACTTTTCACAAAATCTTCTTTTTGTATGGTATCAATAACTGAGTTATATAAAAAGATATCTTGCCCTTAAGGACAATAGCCACCATCGTACATGAGGCCTCCATGACTTGTCAAACGAAGAATTGCTGTTGCTCACTAATAAATTTCCTCAACATCCTTTTTAACTGACTTCAAAAAAGGAGGAGGTTCTCAATTCGACTATATTTATTTTATGTTTTGTCATGTATTTAATTTGGTACAGTTTTTGAAGTCGTTTTTTTCTTGTACGTTGATTAAATTGAAAAAAAAAGATTTAAAAGGTAGTAGAGCCACGCTGATTTCAGCATGAACGGACCGGCTCGACCGGGGCGGTACTACCCTCGCACAAAAAATCAACGTAAAATGACCACGTTCGTGCTGTCGTATTTCGTTGGTGAGTGCGGGACCGGAGGCCCAAATAGTCTAGTCAACAAGTTCCATACTTGTTGACTAGACTAAAAGGTGCAGCAGCATCACTAGGCCGCCATGGTGTGGGTCGCCATACTGCATTGCCTGCATTCGCAGTGAGTATGGTGACCGCCACTCTTGGATTCTGCTTGTGCTTTCCATCAGGCAGAGTAGAATCATTTTGGCGGGCATACATAAAAATAAAAAAATAAAAAAATTAGATACTTTCTGCGGAGGAACTTTCCCTCTTTCTCTTAGTTTTTGTAAAATCCTCTTTAGAATAACGCCATGATTTACATGCAGCTTCATATTTCCATAGTACCTAAACTTAACTACGTAATAACACATGTAGTAGAGTCGAAATCAAATATGGCGCTGGTCGATCTTCTTTTTATGGCCGGATCGTGATTTGAAAACTCAACCGTTCCTCTACATTTTTAATAGAGAGTAACTCGACTTTTTTTTAAATTTATATCAGTGTATTTGAGTGATCGTAGATACATAAATTTAGCTCTTACCGTCGAATTACATATATTTCAATACTAGCTAAAGTAACAGAATTAACTACATAGAATAAATGTAAATAATACACTACTAAAAGCTAATTTAAATCAAAATCTGCCGTCTTTCTGCGACCTTCAAATCGGTCAAGTGGTTCAAGGATTTAGAAGTAATAAACAGACAGAAAGACAAAAATGTTAAAAATTATGTTTTTGATGTAAGTTTCGCAATATGCATTTAGCAAAAAACTTTTGAAATATGAAATTAAAATCAGACACTTAAATTTTATTTATTTGTATAGGTAGATAAATAAAGATCTTACTAACCAAGTTTTCTATTAAATTTAAAGCAGTCACAGGTTTCATAATTAAATAAAAATAAAATATGTAATAATTCTATAAAGTGATAGGATATGTTGACCGTGTTCACCAGAAGTTGGGTTCGATTACCTTCCTGGACATGTTCATTTGTCTTGTATATGAATGTATTTTTAACCGACTTCAAAAAAAGAAGGAGGTTCTCAATTCGACTTTTTTTTATATTTGTTACCTCATAACTTTCGACTGGGTAAACCGTTTTTGATGATTCTTTTTTTATTTGAAAGATTTGGTGCAGATTGAGTCGGTTTTTTTTTGTTAAAATTTGTAATTATTTCTATAACACGTATGTATTTAGAAATATATATGTTTAACAGAAATGTGGTCACCTGACCGTCTGTACTACGACAAGCTGTATCTGATTTCTAGTCAGACAGTCGTGTATGACATCTGTCCATTTAATATTCCTTTTTTTGGACCCCATAGCAAACCAGCAGACGTATCGCCTGATGGTAAGCGATTTCCGCCGCCCATGGACAGCCGCAATACCAGAGGCATCACAAGTGCGTTGCCGGCCTTTGGGGGATGGGGAGGAGGATGGGGGAAGGGGTTGGGGTATGAGCCTCCGGTATCCTCACTCACGCGGTTTAACACAGCGCAAGCGCTGTTTCACACCGGTTTTCTGTGAAGCTGTGGTATCAATCCGGTCGAGCCGGCCCATTCATGCCGAAGCGTGGCGCTCCCACGCCACGGAACAAGTAACTAAGTTACTTACAACATTATTTAAAAACGTCTCAATATTACACTTTATTTATTTAATAAATATAATAACTAAGCAAGCACACATAAATAATGCCATCTCTATTATTAAGTAACTCTATACCTACAAAATCTTAGACACAACTTTCAGCTTCATACAAAAATTATAAGTCAAAAACCCAGCTACTATCACATAATCGTATAAAAAGGATCTCACGAATACCTCCAATGTAACACGTATTATAATGTTCGGACTATTAGACGTCTCAAGTTTATGGAAATTTTCCGCACCCCTTTTTCCCTAACGGTGTAAATCGTCCGCATCGCAAGCAATATATAAACGTACGATTCTTTAAAGACTGGTCCACACTGTAGCAACTCTCACGTAGCATTCTATACAACCTCTAATATTTTATTCACCAATACACTGTATAAGGCACTCTCAGTCAGTATTTGTGATATTCAAGATGTACATACTGTGTCTTGTAAAAGAAACTAATATGTAAATAATTTTAAAGCTATTTGCTCTCTTTGACGGTCACACTACTTTTATTCTCGCTATTGTTAATAAATCGAAATAATATTGATATGACGGAAATCTAAAAAAACAGTAAAGTAAAAAAATAATTAAAGCTACTTACTTGAAATTTAAGACATCATCATTTGTTTTTAAGTCTGTGGCGACTCCCACATACAGCGCAACAACAAACATAACATATTACAGCGCCATCTACCGAAGATACGTGGAACTACGGAGTAACGAAGGAAAATAAGAAACTACCAATCCTGAATCGCGCAATAGAAAATTCTCGTGCCGATTATCATGTATACAACATCCCAACATCAACCGTTGGGCAGTTGGCCCGCAAGGCATGATCACCTCGCCTGGTCGGAGGATCCTCCCTTTGTGTTGGAGGGACATCACATTTCTCCACAAGTCCATCTAATCTAATAGGTGTCATATATACCTCATATTAAAGAAATCGATCACTACTATCTATATATTATGTCTTCATTCTTGATTATCATGTCCTTATATTTACAAAGTGATTACAATTTTAACAGATTTATGTAATACAAATGCTGATACTAGTAGTAGTAGATAGATATTACATATTATTAAACTAAAGCGAATTCCCTATCGACAAAAACCTCCTTAGCAACATACGGCTAATAAAGGCACGCCAGCAACACACACGTTTAAAAGAAAACCGGCCATGTGCGTGTCAGGCCAGGCATAGAATAGGGTTCTGTAGTCACCTATAATGGGACGTGGATTTAGAAGGTGAGTTTGCTATTTATTACTTTAAATAATAATCACTTATTATTTCGTTATTAGCCGACTTCAAAAAAGGAGAAGGTTCTCAATTCGACTGTATTTTTTATGTTTTTACCTCAGAACTTTCAACTGGGTAAACCTATTTTGATGATTATTTTTTTATTTGAAAGCTGATGCTTTCCGTGTAGTCCCGATTCAATTTGGTCCAGTTCTTGAAGTCGGTTTTTTTGTTAAGATTTTAATAATTTTTGTATTAAGTTTTCAAAGTAAACGCACTTTACAAGTTATGCCTCTATCACTCCTGAACTTACAAAGTTGTCTAAGCTTTTATAGTTTTCCTTCAAATTTCATCACATGGGCTGCCATCATCAATTCTTTCAGATTTTTCAAGCGCTATATTAATAAAAAAATGCGCTTTATTGTTAAATATCGCACAAAGGGATACCTAAATAAAAATATCGTATTTTTAACCTCTCCTCAGTATGGAGTAGAGGCGAGAAAAAAAATATCCCCACTTTACGTGTAGGGGAGATACCCTACTCGAGAAATTGAAGATCAGAAATCCCAACTCAGCCAGGTCCTCGTGGAGGAATGGAAGGAACGACTTGGGCAACCGAGCACTGGACACGCCGTTATTGCAGCGTCATGGTACCCTCCCATACCAGCTGACGTTGGTGATCACTGAAAAAGGATGCTTCGGAGATCACCTGTGTCAGATCGACAAAGATTCAACGCCTGAGTGCCACTGCGATGGCCAGACCGTGGGCAGGACGCTCCAGAATGTCCGGCGTAAGGGCCAAGGCGCGATCTCGTGGCGGCCATCGGGGTGGGGGTTCTCTCGCTCGGTAACATGATTGAGGCCATGTTGCGGTGCGAGAGCGCGTGGAACTCCGCCGTCTCTTCCAGCGAGCAAGTTATGTTTGCGAAGTAGCGGATGGCGGATCGGAACCAGGAGAGATTTAGAACTCTCCCGGTCCGCCAAGCCCGGGAACGGGCCCGGTACCGCAGACGAATCAGGCCAGGAATTTCCTTTCGAGGGTTCACCTGGTTCCCCGACTTCCAGTGTCCAAGACGGCCTGCGGTTTTAGTCGGTTCGAGTCCAACATTGCCACCAGTCTGTGGTATCCGGGGGGATTTCTGCACAAAAAAGAAGAGGTACCCTAAAAATTTTTTTTTCATGATTTTATTTTAGAACTTTGGCCACGTGGTAAAAACACATATCCATCAGGTATTAGATACTTCATTTTGACACGAGAATTTATATGAAAACTCTACTGTGAACAAAGATACACACTACGAAATGACATATTTCAGACCAGCAAAACAAACTCACGTATGCGATGTGGGTGATTCCAGATGAGAAATTCAAAACACACTCTCGCGCCAACAAAAAACAAATGTACACTACTTGATACTTTACGTGTAATATGACACTGTCTACATAATGTATGCCATCAAACAAAAAATCGAGTTTTGACTACTACGAATTGTATCGGGAAAGCTATCGACAAAAAACACCACTATTTTATATTTCTGATCACGGCTTAATCGTAAATATGAAGGGTTCGAGCACCTTCTGGTAGCTATTGCAAAAAGAACGTTGCGCTCTCCATAAAATATATGAGGGGGGAGTGAGTGAGGACGTATTCTGTCCGGGCTTACACTTTCAACGACAACTTTAGTCCTCTATCTTCTTTTTACAACATTGACACGATAGAGATAGAAACCTTGCTATATAAGTTTCAATTTGTTAGTGTTGTCAGAATAAGTACGCGCCGGTTACATATTTATATATATTGTAGCCAGTTCCTCGCATATGTTTCTGGGTGTTTTATTTGTGAGAATAAAGTGCGTCTCTCGTGTGAGGTATTTTTTTTATTTTTTTTCGTGTTATTATTATCTGATACATAATTCGACTAAAACACCGGTACGTGCAGGTATTTACGGGTAAATAACGATTTCGGCTCAACAGCTGGGAGGAGACTTATCGCTGTTTTATTTATTGGGAGTCGAGAAAACGTTACAATGAGTTGGACTACGGAGTTTTATTTCTCCTTTGTTTTGTTAAATGATATTTTTGTAAATATTGTTACAAATATATGAGAACTCGTAAATGTACTTCGTAAAATGCCATTTGCTGTGAATGGTAAGATTATGAGTAAAAGCCTCATAGTTTTATGCTTTGTATTTTTGGTAAATCTGAACAACCTCGACCCAATAATATTTTTTTCCTATGAAATAAAACAGGACTTTCTTATTTCTTAAATTCAGAATTTCTTAAATTATAGTATTATGATAGGTACCGTCAGGATGTGATTCAGTTCCAACAGCATTGTAAGCACGAATGTAAATAGACTCGTCTCCACGTACATAAGTCGATGTTGCACCCGCCAGGAGGTACAGTCACAAGATGTACGTGCAGCCTAACAGCGGAGCTGTTGAGTACCTTCGATGTAGTATATATCCACACGTTTTTTTTGTTATTTTATCAATATGGTTGTTTATTCCACTAACGAAATGTGAGTCCTAATTGCTTAAATCAATAACTTTATTCTAGCTATCAACACTCTAAATCACTTCTCGAATAAAAAACTAAATCCAAAACGACTTCATCCAAGATCGGTTAATTAATGACTTTGAAGTTTTACTGAAAAGTTTTATCTTTAAGTTTTCTGAAACTGGTTTCTACCAATAACTAGTTTGGTCTTAATTCATTAAGTTTCTACCTCAATTGTGCGAGTTTGACACACTGTCATTGCTTAGAAAAAGTTTTGAAGGAAGCATTACTTGTGTCTAGAATTTGCTCAGACTGAAAAGCTCTGAATCTAGCAATGTATTGTTTTAAATAAGATATTTTTAGTACATTATCGTTTGAAAGTTGTAAAAGAACAAGATTGTCTTTTTTTTCAAATAAGAAAATGTTTTTCAGATAAATAATGTTATTTGTCGATCACATATTTCAGAAGAAATAATGATATTGAAAAGTGATACTACTTACGTTAACTCCATGGTAAAAAAACATACGTTAAAGTTAAAACCCTCATAGTATAACTTTAAACTTTTCAAAGTACTGAGAGAAAAAAAACGACAGTGTAGAATTACATTCCTTTCAAATAAAGGTCACCAAAGAAGCAAACAGTGAACCTATATTCGTAACCTAAGTACACTTGTAGGGTATAAAGTACAAGAAGGCAGCAGGACTCTTTCCAGCTCATTCCGAAACGTCGAAACGCTCCAATTAACATTTGCCAGTTGTTGTGACGTCATAATCGGACCGTTCTCATCACAGCCGCGCGATAAATTCAACGCCAGACACAATGCTCGCTCCCCTTAACTTTTCGCCCGCGAATAACGAGTTTTTAACTTTGTGGAAAAACGAAAAATGTCTCTATCTCCTTTCGGCAACGGATCAAGGGCAAAACTGCTGCGGTAGCGATTATAGAAATAAGAATTTAACATATTCTTAGCATGCTACCCGGAATAAAAGGAAAAATTTTAAACTTGGGTTAAAAAACGGGTTTTTACTTGAAAATTACTTTTTCATCCCACCATCTCGTAAAGAGTATTTTTGCTCTTCGATATCTGAGTGCAAAAGCTGTTTTTATCCGCCAGAGGATAAAGTAAAATTGAATTTAGAACATCGTGTGCAATAAGCTTGTCAAGTCAAAACATCATTAAACCTAAGTTATGAAATCAGGCGTTACTTTGCGGAAATCCTCATTCTCTCATGCTCATTCGAGCTCAAACGCTCGACGAGTCAACATCTCCTGAGGATGCCCCGTGGAGGGGCGAAACACGTGTCGAGTATAGGTTTGGTTGCTTGGCATGCTAATTATTTCTCACTTGTTTTGTATGTGTGCATATGCATGATACCCATATGTGCATGTGAGTATGCATGACGGTGGGATTTGTGTCCTGCTTTCAGACCTGGATATTTGACCCGCGGAATTAAAGCTAAATATATTTCATAGCATTTAATATCATTAAACCTATTTACTTCTACCTCCATGGTGCCGAATTTCTTTTATTTGTTAGAAACTCAGGCTCGAAACCTTCTTAGTGTACTTTTTTTTTATTTGCTTTGCCAGCTTCATTTCCCTTTCACGTCGTTTAGTCATTTCCTCGCTCAGGATTCTAATTTTAGAATCCTTCGCTTGCTCGGTCATCAAAATTAAGCACGCGGTTAAAAAGCAACTTTGCACTCTTATAACAAATAACTTTTCCACGGAACAACTGACGACTCAATTATATTTTTCAACTAACGTCCACTTTTAGTATACGAGTAGTATCATAAGACAAAGAAAGAGAGACTCTTTGCTAATATCGATAAATATCACAAAAGAAATTTCCATAAAAATGGATTACTATTAAACATTTATAATACCTAAACTTGAGCTAAGGTATACACAATTTACCTAGATTAACAATAAATGTATCTATCTCAGTAATATCAGTAATATCAAACCTACAAGGGCCAAACAAACATAATTATCACGATTATGGTTATATCATCCATATTCCGTATCCACACATTACTGGTTACGAGCTCGAGGAAATCTAATCTACGGCCTCCATTGAATGTGCTTTGGTTTATAATGGATATTATTATAACAAATGTTCTAGATTACTTTAAGCCTCCATTAGGCTACTATTTGTATTGTACCTACGTTTTATGGTCCATTGTTAGAGCCTTCTATTGAGATGAATTTCTGGATGTGACTTGTGTGGAAAATTATAATATCCAAAAATTGCTCTATGGCACAAATTGTATAATAGGAATAAAATCTGACCAGGCTTTTTTTTGCATTTTCACGGTGACTTGCCAGTTAAATACACACAAAGACTTAAATCTGGATGTGAAAAGTCGAGGGTCAAATAAAGTGGCAATTAGAGTTGGCCTATGTGCAGCAGTGGACTGTAATAAGCTTTTGAAGAGAGAATTTACGAAAGATTTCGAAAATTTGGGAAACACCTATTTACAGAACTGTTACGGAAAAGGTTGAGGATGAAAAGAAAGATACCTATATCACTACGTTCTGTCGTGTTTGAATGCGAGACCGGAGGCCCAATGATCCAAAAGCATCTCAATAGGTCGTCATAGTGCGGGTCACCATGCTGCATTGTTACATTGCCTGTATTCGCAATGAGTATAGTGACCTCCACTTTAGGATTCTGCTTATGCTTTCCATCAGGCAGAGTAGAGTTACTTTGGCAGGCCCATATGTTTAAAAAAAACAAGTTTTTTGTTGTGAAAGAAGAATTTCATCTAGCTGGTGGAAACGAACAAATCCCTTCACTTGTAACTTGCACCACCTGTCAAGGGTATCCCGAGAAAATTACAGAAGGCAAACGGCCCTACTTTCAATAAAACTGTCGTCTTTATTTAACAGGGCAAAAGTTATCTCGGTCCGTTCGCGACGCACGACTCTTTAGGGCGTTTGTAATAGTCTAAGATGATTTTAGCTTCACGAACAACTAAAATTTACCTCCATATTTTCATATTACCCTCTTAAAAGTTGTACAAGCTTTGCATAGAGTAGTACCTTACCATTTGGAATATTACTGGAAGGCGTAACAGGTACAGATAAATTACTAAGGAATTTCGCCAAGATTCCAAAGTATGCTTCAATTTATTGATACTAAAAGGATTGTGTCTTTACAAGTAGTCCAAAGGCTCTATTAATGAATTAGTATAGGAAGGTACCTATTTAAGTACAGCTCTAATTCAACAATAGCCTCTCTAAGTGAATATTTTAATTCAAAGTTAAAGTAACAATAGAAAAATCTTAGACCTTTAACCAAAAAAAAAGTCACGAAACTATTATGGTTAAATTAAATACCATTATTTTTTAAATTAATTTAAAAAATAATGGTATTCAGGCAGGGACTTAAATTATTTGGCGGTCCAAATTCGTTCGTGGGTGATGTCATGAGCCGTGAGGTTGGCGACTGAAAATGAATGCTGACTACATAACATCCGCTAATGTTGAGATAGCAATTTCTGTTAGCACACGGTGTACTTTATCCTTTTTTTTTAGTTCCATAGAAAAAGTTGAAAACACGGAACCAATATTTTATTGTATTATTAAGTAGCTGTCTAGTAAATGAATCATAATTCGTAAAAAAAAACTTTTTAACGAATTATGATTTATATTTACATTAATACTCGATGTAGGATTTTATATGAAATTTAAAGATAGAGAGATAATTTCTCATATTATCAATTTTTTATTGATATGAATATTATTTTGTTGTGGTTTTCAATTTATCTTCTTTTTAAATGGCATAAAGTTACTTCCATTTTTTTAAACCAGAACACATGGTGTGTTTAAAAAAATTATAGTGAATGATTACAAAAACCAAAGGGAAACGTCAAAACACTATTCATAAGTTTTAAAGATTTGTAGAACATCTTTTTTTTCATTACTTTTTAACTTAGGTAACACAAACAACATTTATATTACCATTTCGTTATCGTACAAATAATACAAATCTTAGAATACAGCATCTCTCTTGTTGTACTTGCAGTATCTACATCATAATACGTGAAGCAAAACCTTTGCACCCTTTTTTACGAAAATTATGCGAATGCGAGGAGTATGAAATTTGGCACTTTTAACGTTTAAATAAAGCAGGAGTGCAGAAAGCTTTTTTTTTCTAACAAAACAAAAACCGACTTCAATTTTCGACTCGATTTCTCTTGGATGCCATAATCAGATTTTAGTGTCCTTATCGTGGTACCACCGTTGGGATATCTCCTTTCCATTAAAAAAATAATCATCAAAATCGGTTCATAACCGACGAAGTTATCCGCTAAAAAAAAGACATAAATTCGGTCGAATTGGGAACCTCCTCCTTTTTGAAGTCGGTTAAAAAAGATTTATTTATTTATTTATTTATTTATTTACACTTTAAAACAACAATCATTACAGGCGTAGCCCAATGCGACAGTGTCATACAATCTATTCATTATTTTACAATCTTCTTACTATGATAACAAATGATTTTTAATGCTGTCATTGTGAATTCACTCAGTGAGCAATAAAATAAATCAATCGAATCCGCAATTACATTAAGAGTGCAAAGCGCGCGCGTGAACGGCGCCTCGCTCAGCAGGTTGGTTCGCCCGCTCGGGACAGCCAGCAGTGGTGGCCGGCGGCGCCGCCACACGTATCTGTCCGGAACACTTAAAATGATCCGGCCTAATATGTCCGTATTAGTTACCCCACCCCTAAGTACCCTAAACAGGTACGAGACGAGTGTGAGTTCCCTTCTAACCCTCAGTTCGTTGTATCCCACCATACCCAGAACAAATAACGTGGGATACATCAATGGATAAAATGGATATATTCCATAGTATCTCAGGTACAAAAATCTAACAAATTTATTTTGCACTCGTTCCAACATGAGGCCATATTTAGCTTCATGTGGGGCCCAGATAACTGCGTTACTCTCTAACTGACTTCTTACTAGCGCGTTATATAGTGCTATAATTGTATTTATGTTGCTGAAGTCCTTTACCGTTCGCAAAACAAAACCTAAGTTCCTATAAGCTTTTTTACAACACTTTACAATGTGATCACGAAATCTTAGCTCAGTATTAAAAGAAACCCCCAAATCCCTAACTTCTGCGACCCTTCCCATCGGCGTCCCGTCCACCGTATAGTTGTATGAGATGGGTGAGCGTAAGCGAGCGAAGGTGATTGTCAGGCACTTTAAGGTGTTAAACTGATGACTACTACACCTACACTGAGCGAAGGCCTCGTAATCACTATTTTGTCTACTCGTTTTATATCGCTTATGAAGTACCGATTTCAATTTTATGTCGCGAATTATTTCAACAGTGTACCACTCGGGGTAAGTATACTTGGAGCTTACACTACTACGCTTTTTTCTGGGAACGCAATCTTCGATAACAGAATATATTTTATCATAAAAAAAATTTAAACTCAATTCTGCATTTAAAAGATATAGAGGAGACCAGTCAATGGCCCCTATTTGTGAATACATATAATGAAAATCTGCTTTATTAAAGTTCCACCTCGGAAATGCCTCGTGCATGTACTCACCAGAGCTATACGGGTGTTGATGCGACGGCGCCGCCGGCCCGACGCCCGCGCGGGCACTGCCGGGCAGGCAAACCATAACCTCCAGCGGTGGATGTTGTATATCCATCGGTACCAGCGGTTCCTCCGCCGCCCGCACCACTACACTCTCACACGCTGCGAAGGTACTAAGCACTAGGTCCAGACAACGACCATTACTATTAACTATATCATTGCACTGAGTGAATCCACAATACGTTACAAAGTATTCGTAATAATTATTTATGTAGTTAGAACAAGAATACAAATTAAAGTCACCGATTACAAGTACTTCACTGTACCTGTCACAATACTGCTCAATCAATCTAAATAACAGCAAGTATTCACTTTCGCTACTATGCGGTGGGATGTAAACCACACATAACAAGAATAAAAACCTACTATGACGGTAAACAGTCGCACAAACTAATTCGAATATATGGCTGTCAATGTTTACGTCGTCGATCGTCTTAACTCGCCGCAGCTCGAAGCGCGGTGTGGCCACGAGACACGCGCCACCCTGTTTTCGCCCATCTGCCCGGTCACACCGTAGAACTGTGTAGCCCGGAGGAATAAATTCTGAGTCCTTTATGGATTCATTGCAGCCTGTTTCAGTGATAGCAAATAGGTCAGCGCTTGATGTAGTAACACCGAAACAACAGTCTTCTAATTTTGTGCGAAGTCCTCTTACATTCTGATATATTATTTCAATATATCGTCTGGTTTGGTAACTGTTTGTCATTTGATCGACGAAACCACAGCCACTCACAAAATTCAGTGTTAACAGGCCATCGCTCCGGATGACACAATATTTCATATTCACTTTCAGGAACTCCTATGATAAAAGAAGCATAATCTCTCTCAGTTTTATGCCTTATTTTATCAACAGAAATCGTAATATCTTTACCATATATTTTTTTTACATAATTTTCCAGAAGTTCCTTGGATGTATCCTTCTGTAACCGCCAGACATGTAAATATTTCTTTCGTTCTGTCCCTTTGATGTCAATTGTATTTGTACTTCCGCCTTTTCTCACTTCTCTGTTAGGAAACCGCGGTTTCTTCTTGGTAATAGTAGTCCAATTACCTTCCCTTGCCCATTCTTGGTTGTCTGTAATATTACTATCAACCCCTTGTTTTGTTTTGATATTTTTTCCTTGAGTTTGTTTCTGACTACTAGCTCCTTCCGTCGCTTTCGTGGCCACACATTCCTTCACTACACAAACTACATTGTCGGTTGTTTTTAACTGCTTATGCTTTGAATTTTGTTTTAATGCATTTGAAAATGATAATATGGGCTCCTTAGAAATACTACCATCGGTTCCATTTTTATTTTCCGTATGATTTTGCTTCCTTAGTTGCACCTCAAGTTGTTCATTTCTTTGTGTAAGCAGTTTTATTTTTGTCTCCAAAAATTCCACTTTTTCTGTTTTTTCTTGAACTACCTTCATTATTTTGTTTATTTCTCTTAGCTCTTTTTCAGCTTTATCAAATTTATTTTTGAGCGTTGTATATTCCCTCTTTTGATCATCAAATTTTGAAATCATTTCCAATCGAAATTTACGCATCTCCTCGAGAAGTTGCCACTCATTTTCGTTCATGATGATTTCCTTCGATCTAACTCTGCTACCTCGCTCCTTATTAACAAAGTTGCTTGGTGTAAATATGTTATTCGTGGATATAGTACTTCTAATAGGCGTCTCAGTGTTATCTCTTTTCGGAATATTGTTAATACATTCTGGACACATCCATTGTCTCTTATAATCTTCAGTAAAGTTTTCAAACTTTTCGGTCGTTAATGCAAGACACTTCAAGTGATATAATTTATGACATGTTTCTTGCGCACATTCCATAAATGATATATCTTTAATCTCGGCATCACAGCCGGCACACTTAGTACACATTAAGGGTTAAAAAAAAACTTAAAATAATAATTAATGTTCAAGAATTTAACAGCGTGACAAATAACACGTCCGCTCACTTGTGCAGGTACCCAAGATGAAATTTCGACCACTGGTAATAGTTTATATAAATTTCGGAGATCTCTTTGTGATTTATATTTCTCACTTTCACGTATTTATTTTATAAAGTTGATGGGAACCCTAGATTTCTATGCGATTGATGACAAACCATGAACTTAAATCTCTACCTACCCCTATGACTTTCATAGTTAGCTCTTCACCTCTGCATACTTTTAATAAAACTATTTATTTTGCACAACCAATCTCTGGAAGAAATTGTTTCATGCGTTTATCAATCTGTATTTCCGGATTGTTAAAACTTTCAAACCTTCAAGAAAAGAGTGTACCTCTAACTCAAAGGTCGTAACGCGTTTGAAACTACTAAGTTAGGTATTCATGGGCAGTGGTATTCACTTTACATCAGGTCAACTACTCATTTGCCCATCATACTCTTATCAAAAATAAACTATTTATGTAATACCGTCTACTTACAAAATTAATCAAAATTCATATACTTGTTTTTGTTCTCAACATGCTAACAAAACTCAAGGTGTAAGATATTGAATTTTAATTGTACAACATTGGGCTTTACCTTGTTTAAATATTTAAGAAAATAATATCCCGTGAAACAGTGGGCCCAAGTTGCCGGTGTAAAGTTGTGCGCAAAATTAAGAAGGTGAGAAGTCCCAAAGTTTTTATTGTTATAACCGTAGAATTTATCCCGAGGCCATCGTTGCGCAGATGGTTAAAATTTTACTTTTCATTACTCCAGTATTTTTGAGTTTTATTTTTTATATTGTGATGTTTGATGTACGATTGTTGCGGACCTTCTTTCTACTGTTTTTTGACGTCAAAACATTTCAAGAGATTACGTATTTATTAAGCTTGGATGTTATTTGGGAGAGCAGAGAAAGCATTTGTGTGATCCAAATCGGAGTTTCTGAGAGGAAACCCGAGCCCAGCAGTGAGACATTGATGATGATGAAATCGGAGTGTCTTGCGACATGTTGAACATTTCTGCTACGATAGTACTATTTGAACAAAAGAGCAATAAAATAAAAATAAAAAAGTGCTTGATCTAATTTTATATATTTAATATTTTAAGAAGTTTTTTTAAGACAACTCCCGCATTAGGAATAATCCTGTGCCACGGGGGACTTCACAATATGAAACGGACACTAAGAACAAGAAAATCGTTCGCAGGTGATGTCATAAGTCATGAGGTTGGCGACTGAACATAAATGCTGACCACATAACATCCGCCAATGTTGCAATGATGATAAATTAAATTAAAAAGCTTATTAAAAACAAGCTTTTACTGGAATGGCCTCGAGACGAATCAAACGAGTCCAAACTCGATGATGTTGCGACGTTACTTTTTTTTTTATTTTTTTTTAAAGAAAACTCCCGCACTAGGAATAAATCCTGGGCCTCGGGGGACTTTACAAACATACATAAAACGGACACAAAGAACACCCAGACTCAGAACAACAATTTGTGGATCACACAAAGTGTTGTCCTACGTGGGATTTGAACCCACAACACTTGGCGAAGTAGGAAACGGCGTGGTGACCGTTAAACCAACGTCAAGGCCAAACGTGCAGTCCGTCAGTCTTTACAGAGTTCCTATGACCACCTTCCAGCTCCTGCATCAGATCAGCTCCATGTCATTATAATATTGTATTGTTACGCTGTATACGCAAAACCGGTTGAAGATATCTGCTTCAAAATTGAGTTGCAAGACTCCACCCGAACATATAAGCATACATACATACATTGCAAGTTAATAAAAAAACAATATTTACTTAAGGAGATTACTTTTAGTGGATAAGCAAGTCAACAATTTGCGTTTTGGAAATAGTTTTAGTATTCAATATTAATACTTAAACAATTTCCAAAACACTAATTATTTTGTATTGTTAACAACAATAATAAATTCCATTTTCCAGGTTAAATGAAATTATTTCGTACCGAATGTGCAGTAAAGTACAGCTAAATTGAGATGCCAGTGTGTGCTATAAATTAATTACAAAATAGTATTAGTAGCGAAGTTATTCCTGCACAAATATGTTACTACATATTATCTTGGTTGTACAACTTGGAATTGGGATTTATACATTGTGGCAACCGATATGCAAAGCTCTGCATTTTTGTTTGCTTTCTTTAAAATGTGTTCTGGCAGCACTCCTCTTGAAGAACATTGAAATAAAATTGGAAACGCTCAAGTTTAATGTGATGTTCCTTTATTTTTTTACAGTTTGTATAATGCCGTAGGAATTGTTTTTCTGCAGACAAACTTCAGGTGAGGCAAAGCTTCGGATAAGGAAGAGATCATTTGTGAACTGACAGTTTTTAACCCCCGACCAAAAAGAGGGGTGTTATAAGTTTCACGTGTCTGTCTGTCTGTCTGTGGCACCGTAGCTCCCGAACGGATGAAGCGATTTCAATTTAGTTTTTTTTTTGTATGAAAGGTGAGTTACGTGCGAGTGTTCTTAGACATGTTTCATGAAAATCGGTTGTGCCATTTCAAAGTTATGGGGGTGAAAGTAGGGAAGAGTAACCGAATGTTTGCAAAAATATCATCGAGTGGGGTCTCAAATGAAAGCGCATAACGTGTTTTTTACTTTTTAAAGGGAACTCAGGTTATTATAACGGGTTTTTTTTTAAATTTTGTGAATTTATAGTTATTATCAGTTAGTGAGAAGTTTGATTGTCCAGGATGTAAAACAATCTTTTTTTTTGTATAAGTCGGCTGAAATCAGACATTAAATAATTCCGAAAAGACATACACATGGATACACCATTGAACTAAAATACCTCAAGATAGACTAAGCCTAAAGGCCCGTATTCACTTTGATTAGTGCGAGTGCAGTTGTGAAGCGCAGGCGATCCACGATTGGTAGATAATACGAGTGGACCGCGAATTCGCTGCCTACACGTTATTTCCACCAATCACCGATCACCGCACTAAGCACCTGCACTCGCACTATACAAAGTGAATACGGGCCTTAAGGTTACACAGTACTTTTGTAGCGATGACTGAAAATGTAGCTTCATGCCTACTAAAAATTTAAATAAAAGCACGTGTGCAATAAACAATTGAATTAAAAACAAAAATAATGATGGCGACATTCACGTTAGCTGTGCGGCTCCAAAGTGGGCGGCAGTGAAGCGTTTGAAGCACTCTTGAGCTACCCGAGCGGAACGAGGTCGAGCGAGCAAAGCGAGGCGCTGCGCCCGTCCGTTTTTGTAAATACATCTAGTTTTTCCGAATTAATGAGTATGCTTGTCTTTTCTCTGGAAATGTGTTGACTTTGGGTATAGTTTCCACAAAGATATTGGAAAAACTATACCCAAAATATAAAATAAAACTTCGGTACACAGTAATATCATAAAAGAGTAACAATAAACGTATTTTTACGTATTTTCATAATTTTGTAATCATTTTTTATTGATTTTAAATAGAGAAAAAAACAAATGTTATCTCTTTTCTGTGTTTATTATCTTTCAAAAGTGGTCTTTTATGAGATTCTAAACTATTGTAAGTATTTAATATACTTTTCTAAGTTTAATATAAAAACATAGTTTGGTATGTGACTTATAAATATTTAAAGTAAATCACAAAACAAAACAAAAAAATTGTAGCATTCACTCAACATTCGTTCTGTAGGATACAACAAAAAAAAGCGGCCAAGTGCGAGTCGGACTCGGTTCCGTAGCAGCAAGTAACATAATACAAAATTTCTTGCAGTTCGTTGTAACTTTGATCGATGTTTTATAATTGAGTTGATTGAATGAAAGGTAAACTGCTGTTTACGATTTATGACGTATTTCGAAGCAGCATCAGCACGCCACCATCATGTTCACTCCCACAGCAAGTCTCACAGCCAGCCAGCAACCTCGGCCTCAACAGGGATACACCACAAGCAGGAAGCGACCGCTCCAGCCTGGTTTACCCCTAGGGCCTCATCAGCGTCTAGGCACAGCACACTGCAGCTACGGTCCATGTAAGCAGAGCATCTCTCTCCCGTCTACGCAGCAGACAGCCACTACGCAGCAACCGTACCGACTCAGTGGGGACCTCACCGCAGCACCGCGCACCGCCTACCATCCCGATCCTGTGATCAGCGGACTTCAGCCCCGACTCACTGGAACTTGCGGCACTCAGTTCAGACGTATTGGAACTTGCGGTACTCAGTTCCGACTCACTGGAACTGCTCACTCCTGGCACTGGTAAGGTCCGCAACAGAGCACAGACAGCTGACTCATCAATATATCAACCTCCGGTCTTGGAGGGGAGTGATGTGGCGACCTCCACATACAGCGTAACAACATAACATACTACAGCGCCATCTACCGAAGATTCGAACGATTCGTTCGAAGAGTCGAACTACGGAGAAACGAAGGAAACTAAGAAACTACCAATCCTGAATCGCGAAGTGAAAGTTCTCGCGCCGATAATCTTATATACAACATCCTAACATCAACCGTTGGGCAGTTGGCCCGCCAGGCATGATCACCTCGCCTGGTCGGAGGATCCTCCCTTTCTGTTGGTGGGACATGACACACCTGTCCCCCATAGGTACAAATAAAAACCTGGTAGAGGAGTCGGTCGATGAACCATCCAATAACCCCCTACTAATAGTCTCCTACTAACTTTCAAGTAATAGGAAAGCAATAAAACCAAAATTATTACACAAAAATAAAAAGCTAACGCAAATACGGAACTATCAAACCGAAACTCGAGTCGACCCACGTAAAAATAGTTAAGAACTACCCTTAAAGTTAGGCTGTATTACTTTCCTGTTGAATATTAAACTGGTGATGAATAGTCCCAAGTTGTTACAACCAAGACTATAAGACGTTCGATGGCGCGGCTTTCGAAGCATCGGGTGTTTACAGAGTTTGAAAGAGTAGGATAACTTAAGTGAAGTTAGCCAATATATTTTAAGATAGCTTTCATAATAATTATTCAGTCTTAGAAAACTGTATTAATATTTAAATTATTTTAAAGAAGATTATATCAGACACAAACAAACTGCTCCATTCTGACAGAACTTTACATAGCACCATAGTTTCATTTTTGCTTTTATTTTATAATGGGCCTTTAATAATGTCAGGCTCAGTGTGAAATTGCTTTTAACACTTTTTAAAAGATTTATTTGTCACTAACCAAGAACGTAAACACACTATCTTAGAAATAAATTTTAAAGTTATTCCAATTATTGCATAAAAATTGAGTTTTGCATGTAGATCAGCAATGGACTAATAGGTTGATGACGATGATGATGATGTCATTGATATAACAACACTTAGCTGCGGAAGATACACGCTATTGTTAACCAGCACCAGTTCCTTTTTCTTCTTAAAAAAACCAGTGTCTAAAATCCAGTATTTAACATTTTTTCATTGGTTTACACCGACGAAATGAAGTTACCGAAGGTTTGAATCACTCGGCTCTTAACACTAAGGAAGATAAGGCGTATGAATACTTCTTAGAGTTTTTTTAGCAATTCTATATCTTGGGATTCAGGCACCTCAGGAGCATATGGGTGGCAATCATCACTAACTATTAAAATACCCGTCAACTTATCTGAAAGACAACATTTAGGTGTACGACTAAAATAAAATCACAAGCCACATGTGGTTTTAAGAGCTCTTAAACATAGAACCGACATCCTTCAAATTTAATAACACAAACAACCCACCACAAAACGTAATAAGTGTATAAATAAAGCGTCGTGGAACAAAATTTTTCACAAATAACACGAAATTTACGACTATGTTTATGGCTCTTTTCCTCACAGATAAAGGACATTGAAATTCTGACTGAATACAACCATCGCTTCCGTTCCGCCACTTTTTCGCGTGAAATGATACCTTGTGGCTGTATTCTCAAGAATGTTACTCGATTGCGAGAAGCAAATATTTATTTGTTTTGTTACTGATCAACAATTACTACATTTATACTTTGGTAAATAATAATAGAAAATTGAAGTTATTAATATTTATATATTACAAAATAAATTTGTTTCATTTGAAGCTTTTGGATCCTAAGTAGAATATTGTATCCAATAGATGGTGCTGTATTGGTTTTAAGAATAAGATTAGTTAGAATATCAAATCTAAATGAGGATGCTATTGCCATATAAATATTTATCGTCCACTAGGACATTACGAATGTTTAATAACAGGGTAGGGTCTGTCGGCAAAGAACACTTTTAAAAAATCCAACAAATAAGTTCACTGGCATTTGCAAGGTCAAATAGTTAACTAATTAGTAGTAAGCGAGCCAAGTCTCTTGCTTTGGCTCCTTTGACACTAATTGTTTCCATATCTAAGGTACCTTTGGCATGGCACCTAAAATTTTTAATAAAATACCAGCACAGTATAAATACCTCAAAAAAAACAAATTCAAATATAAGCTTATGGAAATATTGATGCAGAAAGCCTATTATAGTGTTGGGGAATTTTGACAGATACTATAAATTAAGCCTTTTGTATGTGTTCAAATTTTGTGACTTTTAATTTACTTTTATTTTTTAATCATTGTTTTTTATTTAATATTTGTCAGTGATGTATTACGACGACATGACATTTTTATTGTTATAAAAAAAAATTGTACGCTAGCTATGGCAAAACATGTTTTTAAGTACTGAACTATATTTTATACTATGACATCTTGTTAACACATGTTTTATGCAAATAAACTTATCTTATCTTATCCTTGCCATTTATAACAACCAAATGGCGGTGACGTACGAAGGGACTACTTGTAAGTTAACCTATCTACTGGTTTACCCTCTAATCCTAAAGCTAGCCATACACGGTAGGGTGAGTCTGACAGGTTTATATCTGTTATGTAACCTTGATTTGAATAAAATTCATACGTGCACAGTTTTGCAACATACACGCTCCGGTTCTCCCGTAAAGTTTAAGTATACAGGTAAACCTGTCAGGTGTTTTCTAACGTGTAGGGCTACCCTAAGAAAACATACGCTAATCGTAATAAGTAGAATCCAGTTGAAACTATTTAAGTTTAGTAAAGGCATAGTTCAACTTTCTCTTCGGCCCAGTATTTGCAATTTTTTTTTTTTTTTTTTTTTTTATGGAATAGGCGGGCAAACGAGCAGACGTATCGCCTGATGGTAAGCGATTACCGCCGCCCATGGACACATGCAACACCAGAAGCGTCACAAGTGCGTTGCCGGCCTTTTGGGGATGGGGGGGGAGTTAGGGGTAGGGGATTGGGGTATGGGCCTCCGGTATCCTCACTCACTCGGTGAAACACAGCGCAAGCACTATTTCACACCGGTTTTCTGTGAGGCCGTGGTATTACTCCGGTCGAGCCGGCCCATTCATGCCGAAGCGTGGCTCTCCCACGGTTTAAATTAAGCAGTTTTAATTGTATCAATCGAAAAGCTAGTATTCTATGGCAGTTACAGTTACCAGAATACGTTTTGTACCGTCTGTCTCTTGTAGAGACTCAGAACTTTTATTACAAACACATAAAAATGCAGTACACGTTTATTACGGAGCGTTTATGAGCCCTAATAATATTCTATGTTTACTGATAGCGACTAGTACTTTATCGTGTTTTGAGTGCCTGCCCGCGGAAGCTCAAGCTTAGGGCACAGGCAGAATCGGCAGCGAATACATTGAAACATAATTAAAGAACAGACTAGGCTGTCCGGGTGGTTCGCGAATCCTAAAGAACCTGAGATCCAAAGGTATTTTTCCACCACGCCATAAACGGAATGAAAAAAAAAGTTTTTTTTTTTAGATTTCAGGTCCGTTAGTCAAATTTGTTGTCTTTTATTAGTGGGACTAAATGATTATAGAGTCTGCACATATTGCACACTCCAAAAAGTCTTAATGTTTGCTATTATATTGTATGTTACTGTACTAATTTTTTTTCTCAAAATATAAAATTTCAGCAAAAGTAGAAATTATTATTTTTAGGTCGGATTTTATACCTATGACTATTGTTCAGTATAAACACGCTTTAATAATTTAAGTTCTATTTTGAGAAGTGGTCAACCATTATCAAACTTTTCTATTAATTTAATAATAATTATTAAGGGGTTACTTGGGCCTAGCCTGCATTCATTGCTGCCATGCTGGCCACTAGGGAGAGCTGGGGAATCGTTGTCTCTTTCTGTGAAGCTGTAATGCTTCAGAAAGAGAACATTGAACAAGATCGCGGGAGAACCTCTTCTGAGAGGAGACCGGAGCCCAGCAGTGGGACGTTATGGGTTATTGATGGGAGAGAGCCGATCCCGAGCATAGAGGATGTAGGTGGTGATGCCGGCCATCGCTAGAAGTTTCTGTTGTTTCGCCCAGGATAGAGCCTGGCTAGGCATGGCATTGATCCTGGGACTTATCCTGAAATAACACGTTTCGGCACCTTCTCAGTGCAGGGCTCCTGAATACCTAAGAAACCGGAAACCCAAAGGAATTTACCACCTTGTTGACAAAAAGAGGAGAATTCAAAACCGAAATCTCAATGTGCACTAAAACGACTAGATACAAAGAATTCTCTTGAAGACAGAGATCGTAATTAAAAGGAAATGTCTTCAAGTGAATCACATCCTACATGACTATGGACGACATAATGCCTTAATGTCTATTAACACGTAAAATTTCAACAAAAACAAAAACCGACTTCAGGGTTCGACTCGATTTCTCTTGGATGCCATCATCAGATCTTAGTGTCCTTATTATGGTACCACCGTTGGGATATCTCCTTTCCATTAAGAAAAGAATCATCAAAATCGGTTAATAAACGACGAAGTTATCCGCGAATACACATAAAAAAAAACATATATACGGTCGAATTGGTCCCCCAAGGTAGTATTTTGGGTCCTACCTTGTTTCTATGTTACATAAACGATTTATGTAGCCTAAAACTACCAAATTGTAAAATCTTCACCTATGCTGACGACACCACCCTAACGTTTTATGGAGAATCATGGCCTCAAGTTTACGAGTACGCACAAAACGGCTTCAATAGGGTTGTTCATTGGCTTTCCACGAACTCTTTAACCCTTAATTCCGATAAAACGCATTACATAACCTTCACTATAAAAAAATGTGTCTTGCCTGAACTAAATATAGTAGCACATTCTTGCACTCCGGTGCTTAATTCTATTTGTAGCTGTCCATGTATTCATAAAACAACATCTATAAACTACCTAGGAGTAACCATTGATGAAAATCTAAGTTTTGAACGGCATGTAAATAATGTTGCCAAGAGAGTCCGTAAACTTACATACATATTCAAACAGCTTAGACACGTAGCCTCCACAGTTATGAAAACTGTCTACATAGCACTCTGTCAATCGGTTCTTACCTATTGTATTTCTTCTTGGGGAGGAGCAGCTAAAACTCATCTCATTGAATTAGAGAGAGCTCAACGACTTATACTGAAAGTAAGCCTGTTTAAACCGAGACTTTTTCCTACTTCGGAATTGTATATGCTTGCTGGAGTTCTGACAGTTAGGCAACTTTACATTCTCGCTGTTATATTAAGACAACATGGACTAATACAGTATGATTCCAACAACCCAACATTAGTGAGGCGACGAGAGTATCAAGTATGTCTAGCTAAACCTTCTAAAAAGGTTTGTAGCGATAAATTTTTCTTTTTCCAAGGACCACGGTTATATAATTTAGCCAACAAATTAAATAATATATACCCGCACAATAAAATAGAATGCAAAAGGAAGGTTCTAAATTGGCTTCTTACTCTTAAATATGAAGAAACTGAAAAGATTCTAAATAGGCACAAGGAAATTTAATATACATGAGAAACAACGCGCGAGCACACACCCACACACACACCCACACACACACATACACACACACACATACACACACGGATGCATGCATACTCACACTCACAAACTATCTCTAATATTTTTGTAATATTTCTCATCATGCTATTATTGTATAAGTTTTGTGTAAATAATTGCAATTATGTTCATCCGGGATGGAGAGGCCAGGAGACCTGTAACACAAGTTCACTTAGTATGGGCTCCTGTCTCCCTTTCAGAGCTATTTGTATTTGTGTTTTGATATATATTGTACATTGTGGGAGAAATAAAATAAAATATTATTATTAATTGAAAACCTCTTCCTTTTTTTTTTTTTTTTTTATTTGGCCCGCCAAAATGACTCTACTCTGCCTGATGGAAAGCATAAGCAGAATCCAAGAGTGGTGGTCACCATGCTCACTGCGAATGCAGACAATGCAGCATGGCGTCCCACACCATGGCGGCCTAGTGATGCTGCTGCATCTTTTAGTCTAGTCAACAAGTTTGGAACTTGTTGATTAGACTAATTAGGCCTCCGGTCTCGCACTCACCAACGAAACACGACAGCACGCTGTCATTTTACGTTGATTTTCTGTGCGAGGGTAGTACCGCCCCGGTCGAGCCGGCCCGTTCGTGCTGAAATCATCATCATCAACATCATCATCAGCCTATCGCAGTCCACTGCTGGACATAGGCCTCTCCAATTGCGCGCCACTTGGTTCGATCCTCGGCTTCTCGCATCCAGCTCGTGCCAGCCGTCTTGCGCAGATCATCACTCCACCTGGCCTGTGGACGTCCTACACTACGTTTGCCGAGACGCGGTCTCCACTCAAGAACCCGTTTACCCCAACGGTAGTCAGTTCTGCGGCTAATATGGCAAGCCCACTGCCACTTCAGCTTGCTAATCCTTTGGGCTATGTCGATGACCTTGGTTCTCTGCCGGATTACCTCATTCCTGATGCAATCCCTCAGAGAAACGCCGAGCATAGCCTTCTCCATAGCACGCTGAGCGACTTTGAACTTGTGGACCAGTCGTGCCGTAAGTGTCCACGTTTCGGCTCCGTATGTCATGACGGGTAGGACGCACTGATTGAAGACTTTCGTCTTAAGGCACTGTGGGATCGACGATGAAAAGACCCGACGAAGTTTCCCAAACGCTGCCCAACCCAGCTGAATTCTCCTGTTCACCTCATCCTCAAAGTTGTTTCTACCTAACTGCAAAGTCTGCCCGAGGTACACATAATTTTGAACAACTTCGAGAACGGCACCGTGTACTGCGATCGGTTCCGGTAGTACATGTTCATTGAACATGACCTTGGTTTTGTCCAAGTTCATCCGTAGGCCGATGCGCACAGAAGAGTCAGCCAGGTCGTTCAGCATCTGTTGTAGGTCCTGCAGCGTCTCTGCCATAATGACGATGTCGTCCGCAAATCGCAAGTGAGAGATGTATTCGCCATTGATATTTATGCCACGTCCTTTCCAGTGTAGCGTCTTGAACAGATCCTCCATTGCATTTGTGAACAATTTCGGGGAAATAACATCCCCTTGTCTCACTCCTCGATGCAATGGTATGGGCCTTGTTTGCTGATTCTGTACTTGGACGCACATGGTGGCGGCTTTGTAGAGACATCTCAGCACTTGGATGTATCGCCAATCCACTTGGCAACGCTGCAGGGACTCCAGAACAGACCAGATCTCGATCGAGTCAAAGGCCTTCTCATAGTCCACGAATGCTAGACACAGGGGCTGATTATACTCCTCTGTCTTCTGTATAATTTGCCGCACTGTGTGGATGTGGTCTATGGTGCCATATCCGCTCCGAAATCCAGCTTGCTCTGGTGGTTGAAATTCGTCGAGTCTTCGCGCAAGACGGTTCGTGATGACTCTTGAGAACAGCTTGTAGACGTGGCTTAAAAGCGAAATGGGTCGATAGTTCTTCAACCTGGTCTTGTCACCTTTCTTGAAGAACAAGATGACCACACTTCTGCTCCACGCCTCTGGAGTTCTCCCTTCGAACAGGACAGCGTTAAAAAGCTTTTGGAGCTCCCTCAGTACGGGCTTACCTCCAGCCTTCAACAGTTCTGTTGTAATGCCGTCCTCTCCAGGGGCTTTTCCATTTTTAAGCTGTCCAAGAGCCATCTCGATTTCGTCAATGCTGACTTCTGGCAGATCTTCGGTGTAGTGGCGTGTCAATGTGGCTCTAGAGTCCTCATTTTCGGGATCAGGTCGAGATGCATGCGAAGCGTACAAACCGCCATAGAAACGTTCCACTTCCGAAAGGACGACCGGCTTGGAGGTAACGACTTCTCCACTTGCTGTAGTCAGCTTCGTCAGGTGGCTTCTTCCGAGAGATTGTACAAACACCTTTGACCCCCGATTCTGCTCGATCGCTCTTTCGATCGAAAGAGTATTGGAGCATCGGAGGTCGTGTCGTACTAGTTTGCTGATCTCTCGGTTTAGAGTCCGTTTTGCCGACGAAGTGAGAAGTGGGTTTTCACGTCGTTCCTTCATTAGCCCTAGGGTCCTTTCCGAAAGCTTAGATTTCCTGCCCTTACGCTGCATTTCACAAAATCTCGTACCTTCTTCCCTGAGGATTCGAACCACATTTTCAAGGTTCTGGTTCACGCCTGTTGTGGTTTCCATAGCAGCAAATCGGTTTTCCAGATTTGACTGGAACTTTTCAGATCCCATTGCGGCTTGGAGCAGAGTTGGTCGGAGCCTGGATTTCATCAATCGGACACGTTCAGCTTTAAAGTTGATATTCAGAGAGCCTCGGACGAGTCGGTGATCACTACCGGTGTTAAACCTATTAATCACTGAGACGTCTCTGAATATGTGCTTTCTGTCCGTCATGATGAAATCGATCTCATTTTTAGTCATAGCGTCGGGGCTTCGCCACGTCCACTTCCTTTGGGGCCGTTTCTTAAAGAATGAGTTCATCAAGAACAACCCCTCTCGTTCGAGAAAGTTGACGAGCATTTGCCCCCTATGATTTCTGCTTCCAAATCCATGGGATCCTATTACCGATTCGCTGCAATTTTGTACTCCCACTTTGGCGTTGAAGTCACCCATAACAACGTTGTAGTGGGTTTTAGTAGTGAAGTGGAGGGCCCTCGATATGTCATCAAATATACACTCCACCTCATCGTCCGAGTGGGCCGAGGTCGGTGCGTACACTTGCACTACCTTGAGGCTATACCTCTCGGTGAGCTTGATAATGAGGTACGCTACCCTGTTCGACACACTAGACATTTCCACAACGTTGCTAGATAGGGACTTGTTAACCAGAAACCCAACGCCACCTTGAGACTGTTGGTCTCCCTCACGGAAGTACATGAGATGGCCGGAGTCAAGGGTTATGGTGTCCTCCCCCTCTCTTCGGACTTCACATAACCCCAAAATATGCCATCTAATTTTCTCAAGTTCCACCTCGAGTTGTGCCAGATGCGAGTCTAGCCGTAATGTGCGGCCATTAAACGTAGCCAGGGTCAGTCGGTTGTGGTGGCCTGCCGTAACCCGGAGATTCTTAGCACCCCCCGCCTCGCCGTTACCATGGTCGCCACCATGACCAGGAATAGCGAGACTGCCGGGAACTGGGGGCCGTGGCTTATTTTTCAGCTGCATGGAGGTTAATGCCCATAATCACCACGCTGGGCAGGCGGGTTGGTGATCGCAGGGCGCAGTTCCTTGCACCGGTGACGCTGCTGCCCGTCACCGGCCTATTACATTTAACTACGCCTATTGGGATGGGTATACCGCCATCGGTCGGTTGCCAGAGCCGTGCTGAAATCAGCGTGGCTCTACTACCTACTTTTTTGAAGTCGGTTAAAAATGAAATATATTTAAAGATTTAAAACATGTTTCAATATATAAATGTTTTATAATAGTAATATCTATAACTTTAAATACTTGATCCAAGAAACGATTAAATTTATTAGACTACAAAGTTGGAATAAGAACTTGTCTCTGCCAAGGCAAATTTCAATGAAAAAACTTTCATTCAAAATTCTTACAGGCAAATTCGCCTAGAGCGATCATCATATCTTCAACATAATAGAAGCAGACATCATTTTGAATTGAAAAAGCTACATCATTTTAGAACTGAGTCCAACGCTCAAAAGAAAAATTATCTAAAATCTCTCTTTGATAATAATTTATTTGATTACTTATTTCTATTAAAATTACGTAAAGGATCTTTTAGAAACTAAATTTAGTTTTAAAGATAAATAGAATATTTATTTAAATAACTCTACTAAACTTAAACATATTAGGTAGGTACTTAAACAGTTAACGTGTTATGGAATCTTCAAACATATACATTTATTATATAACATTGCCCCTTACCCATCATCAGTACCGAACTTCAGTGATTTTCGCAGTGGTGTAGTCAGATCGATAGGTCCAATGTAAAAAAAAATGTAGGCTTGAAATTCGACTTTGCTCTTGGAGTAATATCACCATTCAATACCTTGTTTTTTTAAAATCACGTACATTATGAATAATAAAACAAATATATAAAATTCTCGTGTCGCGGTGTTTGTAACCAAACTCCTTTTTTTGTGCACATCGGGTAGGTCTGAGAATCGGCCAACATTTATTTTTCATATCCCTAAATGATAAGGGTGACCCACCCCTAAACATTTTTTTTATTCTACCATTTACTTTTAATAAAAATCAAAGAACTAAGGTTAGAGCCACACTGATTTGAGCATGAACAAGCCGGCTTGACCGGGGCGGTACTATCTATCTACTAGAAAATCAACGTCAAAATGACAGCGTTCGTGCTGTCGTGTTTCGTTGGTGAGTGCGAGACCGGAGGCCCAATGATGCAGAAACATCACTAGGCCGCCAAAGCTTAGGTTACCATGCTGCATTGTTGCATTGTCTGCATTCGCAATGAGTATGGTGACCACGACTCTTGGATTCTGCTTACGATTTCCATCAGGCAGAGTAGAGTCATATTGGCAGGGCCGAACATAAAAAAATAATTATGTACCAGACTATGTCACCCGAGCTATTGTTGAGAATCTATTGACACCTCATTCATTAAAATGGGTTCAGTACTTTAGGCACTACGTTGGAATGTACAAACATACAAACCACTGTCAAAATTGCTACCCTTCCTTTTGGTTACGCCATAGTCGAGTTAAGGAATAGTTTTATTTTTATGTAAGTGTATTAAAATAAAAGTGGGAAACGCAGTAAGTTTTACTCAAAGCTTTAGTTCCCAAAGTGCTTTATGCACACAGCTTTTGAAAATCTACTCTTTTAGAAAAAAAAATGTTTTCAATTTTATCCTAAAGGGAGACTATCCCTAAAACTCATAGAGTCGCTGTGTCTAAATTATCAAAGCCCAAAACATTATTCGTTTTCCTAACAATAACCTAACACTATATTTACTTGGTTGTCGAACAAAAGGCCTTTTCAAATAAACATCGTCAAATAAAAAAATATTTACACACGCGCGTACAGTCGCCGATGCGTATAACTGGTAAAAAAATAAAACGGCACTCCGGCACTCCAGTCACGTGGCCAATATTCCGATTGCCTACGGATCGCTATCAATTTTTCTTGAGAACAGGCCAGATTTAATTATTCAGTGGCCGTCCGTTAGATGGTAAGGACGTGCACCACTTAAAATGTAGACTTTCATGGTTAAAATAGTCGTGTAAGATTATAAAGGTGCTCTTTGGAGGTTAACTCATACTAATATAAATATTCAAATTACTTCATATTTCTCTATTTAAAATGTTCGTAAATATATGTACTAACAAAAAAAATATGTAGAAGCAGCTTCTACATATGATATCAAGTGCATTTATTTTAAATCTATTTATTAAATTGCTTTTTAAAATGTTTACTGACTTAAATGTAAAATTATATTACAAAGTTTTAGAACCAAATACTCTGATCAATGATTATAGTAAGAAAATAAATTAAAATCAAAAACCACTAAGCAAACATGCTTCAAAAATACGCATAATTAATATTTTCAATTTTCCAAAGTTATAAGTTCGTGGCTCATGATCAAATATAATCTCACCTATTTTCTTATAAATTTTCAAATAAATATTTAAAAAAAATGAGTTTGATTTTTTTTTGTAAACCTGCTGCCAAAACTGTGGTCATAAATTTAAAGTTAGCGTAGAAAGTGACCGCAGAAATTAAGATGTATGTACAAGATGCAGTGACACGCGATCTCTGCCACGCACATATCCCTCAGTTGTAGAACGTGAAAATTTAATTCAAATGTCCACAACACGCTGTCCCGCCCGCCCCATCGCACGTGATCCCTACGTACGTGATTTATTCGGGTGACTGTATTTTAAATATTGATGTTAAGAATTATAGAATAATACCAAAATTTTAACCAAAAATATGGTATTCGTGATAGTCAGATGCGATGTGAATTCTGATTGCCTGCTTTTTAGGGTTCCGTGGTTCACGTCTCGGAACTCATAGCTCATATAGTTTCGTTATGTCCGTCCGTCAATACGTCCGTACTCGGCTTATCTTACAAAGTACTAAAATAAAGTCACGAAATTATATTTTTTTCTTTAAACTTAGATACGCGTGGCGCGAAAATTAAAAAAAAAAACAGGATGGTAAACCATGTGATAAATAAAATAAATTTTGTTATTTCAGGAGTTATAGTGGACTAACTTGTAAAATGCGCATTCTTGGAAAGTTTCGTACAAAAAAAAATGAAATACTTAATAAGAAACCAGGTAAAATATTTAAAAATAAAATTATAAAAAATATCTATTGGACAGAATTTTGTTTCAATTTGAATCCTCTAATGCGGATAAATTAAATTAAGAGCTTAAAAAGTTTACAATGCCACTCGATATATAGCGTTACGCATTTAATTTTCGATAAGGACAGGTGAAACTAAAAAAAGTTATTATAAAGAGTCTAATGATGTATAGATAATATACGGAACCCTACGTGCGCGAGTCCGACTCGCACTTGGCCGGTTTTCTTTTTTTGATTTGGTGGAAAATATCGCTTGGAATCTCCGGCTCCTAGGGGGTGCAGGTGCCAGGAGTATGTGGTATTTCCATCATCACGACGATTGTGAACCCTGTGAGTCGTACATCCAAAAAGATTTTCTATCCTGTCATCAAAAAAATGATTTTTTATATATGGGCCTACCAAAGTGACTCTACTCTGCCTGATGGAAAGCATAAGCAGAATCCAAAAGTGGTGATCACCATACTCATTGCGAATGAAGACAGTGCCACAATGCAGCATGGTGACCCACACCGTGGCGGCCTAGTGATGCTTCTGTCCCATTGTGCCACTTCTTCACCAACGAAACACGACAGCACTAATGCTGTCATTTTAGGTTGATTTTCTGTGCGAGGGTAGTACCGCCCCGGTCGGGCCAGCCCTTTCTTGTTGAAATCAGCGTGGCTCTACTGCCTTCGATATTAAAATATTATTTACTTTAACTCTTGAAGTTCGAAGTCGCTTGTATTTTGATGGGACAAATATTGTCATTAGTGGTAATTTCAGCGAAATTGGAAGAAACCTTTGTTAAAATAGACTTGTAGCATTCACAAAGAATTTACAACGAAACGTAATGTAAATTACTTACAAAAAGGCTTTGAACATTGTTAACGTATCACATTTGAACGTTTGTGATAGAACTCATATTTCACGTTTAAATGAAATGGAATATTTAATAATCATTTGTAAACGCTTGCGTCTGCCAAATATAATACTTTCTTGTTATAAAAATATGATGGAATTTCTTCAACAAGTTCTTCAAAAAGAAATATAATATTTCTTTAGATGAATATTAAATGTAACACGCCGTTTAATTTTCAAGTACGTGAGCCGAACTAGTTCAATGAGTAATGGAAAAAAAAGACGGTTTATTCTTCTGAAAAGAACTCTCAATTTACTTTAAGTAAACTAGAAGAGCTTTGTAAAATATAATATTAAGCATTTTATTGCCTCGGTAGCGCAGTGGTAGCGTAAGTAGCTGCTGTGCTTCTCCTCGGCTTATGGCCTGCCAAAATGACGCTACTCTGCCTGATAGAAAGCACAAGCAGAATCCAAGAGTGGTGGGCACCATACTCATTGCGAATGCAGACAATGCAACAATGCAGCATGGTGACCTACACTATGGCGGCCTAGTGATGCTTCTGCATCATTGGGCCTCCGGTCTCGCACTCACCAACGAAACCCGAAAGCATGAACGCTGTGTATTATTATGGGTAATACAAGTTCTGCTTAGTTTGGGACTAGATGGCGTTGTGTGTTAAATGTCCGAAATAGTTATTAATTGATATTAATTATTTCTGATCTTGATTTGGAGATTAGGATAAATCACGAAATTTCACTAATACCGTAGCCTGGGTAAACATAGTCCTAGACATACATTTTCTAAATTAAAATTATAACATGTTTCCAAATAAATACATCTACACTATTATATAAAGAGGTAAAGTTTGTGTGTTTGTATATTTGTTAAATTGTAAGGGGTAATCTCGGGATCTACTGAACCGATTTTGAAAATTCTTTTACCAATAGAAGGCTACGTTATTTGGGAGAGACATAGGCTATATAATAACCCGAAAAGTGTAAAGACTTTTTCGTGGTAGCTGAATTTGCAAAGTAAGTCGGCGAAAAAAATGTTTACCGCCCAACGAAGTGGGCACGGGGCAGCTAGTATCCTATATAATAGTCTTAGTTACTAGTTAGTTTATAGTTTTACCTACTGTTTTTTTTATATTAGTGCGCAATAAACTTTTTTCACATTTGCAATTTAGCCTATTAATACTTTTAATTTCACAAACAGACATTATTATCAAAACCCTAGGTCACCGTTCACCGCGTCATCTAGCTACAGATGAATTACACCCGGGGGCAGAAGAAGTAAACGTATATCAAACCCACGATCTCTGACCCGGCAGTCAAGATCACTTACCAGAAAACCACCGTCAAAATTATATTATAAAACTGTATGAAAGATAATACTTATGATATCTAGTATAGTACCTCAGATCAACACACATGCTAAAAACTATGCTACTTTTAGTCAGTATCGTACAAGTTGTTGATATGTGTACGATACTGACGAAAAGTAGCGTAGTTTGTAGCATAGTTAGTGCGTTAACGCATGTGTTTACTTGGAACTACGCTACTTTTTTTGCTTCAACAAGAACAAGGCCGTGCGTTATCTACCTTGATACAAGCTTTATATTAACTTGCAATGTATGTATGTATGCTTGTATGTTCGGGTGGAATCTTGCAACTCAATTTTGAAGCAGATATCTTCAACCGATTTTGCTGAAATTTTACAAGCACATGTATGCTTGCAAACATGTGCAAGCATGTTTGCAAGCTTGTAATCGCTTACCATCGTGATACATGCTCGTTTGCCCCTTTAAAAAAACTACTTTTGATATAATTTAGTATGTAGGACGCTGACACCCTAAATTAATAAATAGGCTACAACTTACCGCGTCTAAATTAATGTGTTCTCGTGTAATGAGCCTGGTATTAAAATAATAATTAACAACAGATCTACATTTTTTAGCTAAAGGTACATCTACATGAATGTACATAGTTTATATCAAACTAACTGTTGCCCGCGGCTTTACTTGCGTGGAAGTTGATTATATGTATTTAATTAAAACTGTATAAGTATGTATGAATAATTTATTCATGTTTTTAAACGTTTTAATTTATTTTTGATCAATAGCCCATTTATTTAAAAGAACTTTCATACAAACATTCGAACCTTATTTTAACACGTTTAGGAAAAGAATTCACATAAATGCTGATATAAGTATTCATCTATTTGTAATCAAAAACCTAAAGACGAAAGTGTCAGGTTGCTAAATAAAAAAAAGCGGCCAAGTGCGAATCGGACTCGCCCATGAAGGGTTCCGCAGCAGCAAGTAACATTTTTTTTATATTTGTTTTGATTGAATGAAAGGTAAATTGCAGTTTACGATCTAAGACGTATTAAAAAAAAACTACTTACTAGATTTCGTTCAAACCAATTCTAAGTGGAAGTTTGCATGGTAATGTACATCATATATTTTTTTAGATTTATCGTGCTCTTATTTTAGAAGCTACAGGGGGGGGGGGGACATTTTACCACTTTGGAAGTGTCTCTCGCGCAATCTATTCAGTTTAGAAAAAAAAAATATTAGAAACATCAATATCATTTTTGAAGACCTGTCTATAGATACCCCACACGCAGGGGTTTGATGAAAAAAAAATTTTTGAGTTTCAGTTCTATGTATGGGGACCCCCAAAATTTATTGTTTTTTTCTTATTTTTGTGTGAAAATCTTAATGCGGTTCATAGAATACATCTACTTACCAAGTTTCAACATTATAGGTCTTTTAGTTTCGGAAAAAAGTGGCTGTGATATACGGACGGACAGACGGACAGACAGACAGACAGACATGACGAATCTATAAGGGTTCCTTCCTTTGGCACGGAACCCTAAAATGACGGACTTCCAAACTAACTTATATACAAAATTATTATTATTACATATTTCACCCCTTAGGGGTAGAATATCCAGAAACGCTTAAATATGTATTTACTCATTTTTAATCAGTAGCCCAAAAGTAAAGTTTCAGGTTTCTAACTTAAAAAAATACGGCATTCCATACAATTTTTCAACCCCTATTTCACCCCCTGAGGGTCGTTCCTTAGTGGATGTCTACTCAACGAAACGATCCTTCTCACCAAATTTCATAGCCCTAACTATAATAGTTAACGCTCGACGATGATAAATCAGTCAGTCAGGACATGTTATTTTATAAGTATAGATAATATGCATCCACTGTTGATCATAAGGAGCATATCTTAAATCATAAATGCCAGCACAAGCGACACCGGTTTCGATACATTACAACGAAGGATGGACTAAGTAAGGGCCTACTCAGGTAAACCTCTGTCAGTAGCTCATTTCTGCAACTACCTGCACTTACGCACATAAGCACTTAATATCATATTCTTATCTATGCATATAGCTCTCTCTCTCTTTTCTCAAAAAGTAAAATGAATGATGTGCCACTTGTGTTCAATACCTGTGTAGTACCTAATAAATTATTATTTACAGAAAATAAGTAATTTTAACATACTTTCAATTAAAAGTTAATAATATTTTTTTTAAGAAATGCCTTTTTCAAAAACTATAGTGACATCTATTAGCGTTAACTCGTATTAAGGTTTAACAGAGACATCTATTTTTCCTTGATGGTACTACAAAGACTGGTAGCGTTTTACTCCTGTAAATATTTCTTCAGAAAATCAAAAGAGAGTGTTATGTCACACGATTTTACTCCTAATTACAACAAGTGCTTGCCATCTGTGGACATTTTCAAAAACTTTGGAATCTTAAATTAGATCAACAGCCAACTGCCTTACAATAACCACCAACAAATACGTTATGATTTTCACAGATGGCACTACTGGTCTTTCATCCGTGATCAAAATAATTTTTATTTGCTATTTACATCAATGAAAGTTAAACACTGGTTATGGATAATTATGTACATCTTTTGTATGAGAGTTGCCGAAAAATGAATGCGAATTTCAAGGCAAAGTGACAGATCTATCTTACACTAAATTAAATGTTTATTTGTTAATATTTTTAAAGGATACCGTCTTTCAAGTCGCTGTAGTGTAGTTTAAAATGTATGCCAGCAAAACTATAACTTGTTCTTCTACCATAAAAAGTTGTGAGATCCATGTAATACAAAGTCGGTTAATTTTTCAGACCCTACGTAACGGACCTTCTGTCTTAAGTTATTATGTAATTAGCTAACCATCTTATAGTGACCATATTAATAATAAAATCTTTTAAGTTTTAATTATAAATAAATATATTGGCTTGCCTATCTTATGAAAACACAATGTATCTCACAAGTAAAACAAATTATATTAAACTAGCTGACCCGACGAACTGCGTACCATCTTTTTTTTTTGTATTTTTTTTTTTATTTCCGAAAAGCTTGTTTTTATCATTTATGCTCGCTACAGCTTCCTACAAGTAGAACAGGCGTGGACTAAAAAGTTTTATCATTTCCGGTTTTCTCATAATTTTCTATAATACAAAATTTGTCCTGACAATAGGAAACACATTAAAAAAAGCGGCCAAGTGCGAGTCGGACTCGCCCATGAAGGGTTCCGCAGCAGCAAGTAACATAATATAATTTTTATTTTATTTTTATATTTGTGTTGATTGAGTGAAAGGTAAATTGCAGCTTACGATTTATGACGTATTAAAAAAAAACTACTCACTAGATTTCGTTCAAACCAATTTTCGTTGGAAGTTTGCATGGTAATGTACATCATATATTTTTTTTAGATTTATCATTCTCTTATTTTAGAAGTTACAGGGGGGAATTAGAATTACACACATTTTACCACTTTGGAAGTGTCTCTCGCGCAAACTATTCAGTTTCGAAAAAAATGATATTAGAAACATCAATATCATTTTCGAAGACCTATCCATAGAACCACACACGTAGGGGTTTCATGAAAAAAAAAATTTGAGTTTCAGTTCTAAATATGGGGACCCTCCAAAATTTACTGTTTTTTTTTTAATTTTTGTGTGAAAATCTTAATGCGGTTCACAGAATACATCTACTTACCAAGTTTCAACATTATAGGTCTTATAGTTTCGGAAAAAAGTGGCTGTGACATACGGACGGACAGACAGACGGACAGACAGACAGACAGACAGACATGACGAATCTATAAGGGTTCCGTTTTTTGCCTTTGGCACGGAACCCTAAAAATGAATTATTCAATTTGGTGCAGTCGAGCGGAAATTATTGCGTACATATATTTCAGTGATTCATTATTTATATATATTGGACTGTTTAGTGCTATTGTTTAGGCAGTTTGTGTATTTAGAAAACTGGACAGAAATTGCGAAATATTTTAGTTTTTTCTTGATTTATACACGAAACACTAATTTTATTCTAAAGAAGCTTCTTTGTCAGATGAATGTGCCTTAGCCTTTTGATGATCAGTCAGTCAGTCGGTGACAAAATTAAGAAACTTTGACTGGATAAAATTCTTAACTACTGGTTCAAATTGAATGAAATTTAAAATATGTCGTGTTTATTTAATGCCTACTTGGTTACTGAAAATTCAGGCTTCTATTTTTAACCACGACGACTTATAGAGGCTGTGCCGCTTTTTTGCTCGACTAGGCAGATTAAATATAGTACCAACTTGTTTCTTTCGAAATCAAATTTAAACATGTCTGTGGGATTCTATACACTCTATACAGTATTATTTTGGGCTAACTTCAGGAGATTGCTACCTTCAGATCGTCGTGATTATGGACCTTCTCACTAGGACATGTGTTTAGGCTAAAGTAATTGCTGTCTAATATGCAAATCTATACTATATATATAATATTATAAAGCTGCAGAGTTTGTTTGTTTGTTTGTTTGTTTGTTTGTTTGTTTGTTTGAACGCGCTAATCTCAGGAACTACTGGTCCGATTTGAAAAATTTTTTCAGTGTTGGATAGTCCATTTATCGAGGAAGGCTATAGGCTATATTTTATTTTCAAAAAAATTAGGGATCCGTAATAAAATTGCTATTTTCTAACCCAAGGTGTGAAATCGAAAACCTATTTTTGCGTGCGCTGCAAAGACTATTGACAATAGAACAAAATAATGTATTACGGGTTTGCCCATTACGATCTACAAAAAAGTCCGCGAGAGCATATATCTAACTATCATGGTTTAGTCACAATAACCACTTTTGTGTTCGAAAAAATGATTAAATCGTCTGAAGAAAGAAACTACGTTAAATGTGTATCGTAATATTAATCCTTATCCAAATTAAGCATTATGTTATCAAGGGTATTTATGTAGAAGTAAAATACTTTTTGTTTCATCCCAATCCGACATTTCGTTTAGAAGTTATCACGAGTATAAGCCGCTAAGAGTTGGTACCTAATAGTGAGTTAGTTGCCAAACATTTTTTATCAACATAATGCCTAATATTAATCTTCATCTAAATAATTGTGTTGTTAATTATGAGTATTAGATCTTAGAAGAGTATAATAAATACATCTGTACTAATATATAAATCTGAAGAGTTTGTTTATTTGTTTGAATCTATCGCTAATCTCAGGAACTACTGGTATTTGAAAACTTATTTCAGTGTTATATAGCCCATTTATCGAGGAAGGCTATCCATACTTCCATACTTTATATTATAAATGCGAAAGTAACTCTGTCTGTCTGTCTTGCTTTCACGGCCAAACCGTTGCACCGATTACAATGAAATTTGGTACACAGATAGTCTAGAGCCTGAGAAAGGACATAGGCTACTTTTTATTGGGTAAAAGGAAAATCGAAAAAAGGGTAATAAGGGGTTGAAAGGGGGGATGAAAGATTGTATAAAAGAGTGGTGGTTCAATCGCCACACGCCTGCGCGTTACTTTGGTGACACCGGGCGTCATTTAAATTTTGTAAAAATATTAAGATCAAGGGGGTAAAATAGCAATAGGGGGATGAAAGTTTGTATGGAAATATGCAAGGTTTGTGAAGGCAAGGCAAGGCAAGGCTATGTCCAGCAGTGGACTGCGATAGGCTGATGATGATGATGCAAGGTTTGCGAAAATGCTTCATGAGTTTGGGACAGGAGACAAAATATTAGAGCTATTCAGATGTAACATTTACTGAGTTATCACAATATGCCTAAGTGTGCTTACCCGAACAGGCAGACATGTGAGGGCAGACGACAGTGCCGCATGCGGATGTTGAATTTTACTACTACAAATTCGTTATTATTCACTAGGATTCGATTTATTTACATGATTTTTTGTTTATTCAAATAATTTTCTTTGTGAAAAAATCCGAAGGAAAAGTATCCGGGGGGATTTAAACACAAAAAAAAGCAAAAGAGGTACGCCGCAAGATGAAATAAATGCCTGTATGAAACATATGTATTATGGGTACATGTTAAAAAGTTTTGTCTCACTACAATTATGCGAGTACAACTTCACAATGATTTATGAGCAGTGTCAATATGCAAATGCTCATCTAAAAATAGGAGATGATTGTATGCCAAATGACAGTAACGACATGATTACACTGAGACGTGAGTTCTGGTATATGATAGCACACATGATCTAAAAATAATATCTATTCAGATCCGCCGACTAATGGTCTCATTTCAAATGGTCAAAGAATGCAGTTTCCGCTGAAAACAACATTTGCACTACCAATTATCAAAGCCCAAATACAGACGGTTAAAGTTGCAGTTCGTTTAAAAAAAACATGTTTTTCAAATGGGCAGCACAATCGCGTGTATCAAATCAGCTAAATCACTATATTTTGACAAAGGATGGCCAATCAAAAACGTAGTATTTGAAAATTGAGAATTTGCTAAGACTGAGGGAAAACTCAAGCAGAATCCAACAGTGGAGACAACCATACTCGCTGTGAAAGCAACAATGCAGAACCAAACCGTTTGGTTCGAGAGCGTATTTCTAAGACTGAGGACGTTCGTACGGACGAGCGTATCTGGGTCTTATAAAGGAGTCTGTGTTCAGGCTGCCTTAGTGGTGCCCTCGATGTACTCCCGTGGGTTGAGGTCTCGGCAAATATCCATGCCCAGGACACCGAGCTTATCCCGTAGTGGCAGTTGAGTGCTCTGAAAAGTGGGGAGGGGAAGAAACGGAGACTTTTTGGTAGAGAACGGGCACACCTGTGTTTTCTTAACGTTGAACTCGACCAGATTCTCATCACCCCATTGTTAAATGCGGTTCAAAACCCGGTCAAGCTCAGCGACAAGCTCCTATCCAGTTTCCTCAACGTCTACTATCTTGGCTGCAGGGTATCTATAATATCGCCCATGCACTGTGCTATCGTCTGCATAGCAATGTATATTGCCAAGGGCTAATATGTCATTGACATGCAGAAGAAACATCATGGGCGACAGGACTGAATTCTGAGGTACGCTAGCGTTTACCTCCAGAAAAACAGAGGCCCCGCCGTACGTCGCAAAGAACCCAAATGCGAAGGCGCTGATGAAGAAAAGAGTCAATCTAGAGACGAGTCTAGGAGGCAGACCGAATGCTTAGAGCTCGGAGAGAAGCAAACGGTGCAAGAACAGGTTGAAAGCCTTGGCCATGTCGAATGTCGAAATAAGCTTATACAAAATACTTTTTATGTACTTATATAAATACTTAAATATGTTTTTAACAGTGAAACGTGTGTCTTATTTTTAAAATAATATTAGCCTTAATAATTAAAACTGCTACCCAAAGTCACTGTTCCACGCGGACGAAGTCGCGGGCACAGCTAGTACCTTAATATATTTCAATCTGGATTTGTACATAAATAGTACAATAAAGGTAGGTAGTTTTGAAAAAATAAGTGCTGTAAAGCAGAAGAGAAACGTAAAAAATCACATTTTTATTTTGTTTTGGTTTTGAAAGACAACTCCCGCATTAGGAATAAACATCCTGTGTCACGGGGAATTTACAAACATACAATAAACAAACACAAAGAACACCCAGACTCGGGACAGCAATTTGTGGATCACACAAAGTTTTTGTACCGCGTGGGATTTGAACCCACGACACTTGGCGCAGTAGCAAGAGGCGTGGCGACCGCTGAAACCACTAGGCCAACCGTGCAGTAAATGACCTTCTAAAAGGACGATACAAAGATACGAGCTGTCTTATTTATTTATTTACAACGTAAAGAGTACAAAAATCTTAAGAAAAGGAAACACGTCTTTCCTGTATTACTCTAAATATATAAGGGCGAATGTTTATGCTTTTAGAGGAAACAAGAATAAGGATTGTCAGTTGTCACTGTACTGCTGTGAAGACAATATGATGAAATAGTATTTTTCCTGTCAACTAAAACAGTAATACAAATAGTATGTGACAAGAGTGCAATCATAAATCAGAGGTATGGAGATGTTTAATGTACCCTTTTTAAGAAAATATATAGTTTTTGGTTTAGAATTTTTAATTTTTTTTTTTTTAAAGTCGACAAAATTGGTTTCAGCGACTTTAAAAAGTAATAGATTCTCTTTTTAGACTTTTTTTGTTTGTAACCCTACTACATTTATGAACTGAAATGAAATTATTTTTATTAAGAAGGAAATATTTTCCGTAGGTCCTTATTGAAATTATGAGCAATGGTGGTGGAATTAAAGGATAAAGAAATCGAAGACTACCGTCGTCAGACCATTGTTGATCTATCATGGCACTAAAAGCTAATACAAATGAAGCTCCAATCATACTGGTCGATAATATTGAAATATATAACATTAAAAGATATTTGAAAATTAATAGCAATTGGACGTACCTTAATTTTCCTTGTCAGCGTTAATCAAGTAAGAAGGATAGACCCAATTCTTTACAGATTTTTTGTATAAATTCGAATGAGGTTGAGAGGCAAAGGCAAGCAAATATATCTTTGATGTCTCCTGTCGAGTTTAATCGACTTCATCAAAGCGGTTCGGCTGCTTACTGAGGTAATTTTTCGATGACACCTGATTTTTTATTTAACGTTTGAGTTTTTCTAATATACTTAGCATTTTTGGTTGTTTGACTTGACCTATGTGGCATTTGAACTCACATCACTTGGCGCAGAAAGCGGCGTGGCGACCACTTAAACCAGTAGATCAACCGTGAAGTCCATCTAAAGGTCATCTCTAAACGATATGCTAACACTTTCTAATAGTGCGATGCCGTACGGGGGGAGAACAACGCTTTGAAATAAAGTAACTCGAACAAAGTCAAACTGACATCAAGGTCTGGCCCAAAATCTTAGATTTTTCGTTATTTATCTTTAAACCGCTTGAGTGAGGCTACCAAGAACTCAAGGGAACAAAGGACTCAACGCACACATATCCTATAGACTATGGGCCCGTGTCGAAAATTTATGGATCACGTGAACCACCAGGAAACCTTTTTAGAAAGATACAAGGACATAAAACAATAACATTCAGCACTATGCCGTCTCCTGTAAGCTGTCCAACTGAGTACTGGTGAAGGGAAGGGGGTCTTCCTTCTTTTTGGTCAATTTGGTCATTTGATTTTGTACGGCATCGGTTCCATACAATTTCAATACCTCTTCTAATCCATTATCCCGCAACGCCGTACATAAATCAAGTGACAAGGAGGAGAAATCGAGGGTTGCTACCCCCTTCCCTTCACCAGTACTCAGTTAGACAGCTTACAAGTGACGGCATAGTGCTGAATGTAATTTTTTTATGCCCCTGTATCTTTATAAAAAGGTTTCCTGGTGGTTCTCATGACCCATAAATTTTCGGCACCGGGCCCGTAGTCTATAATGAGATGAAGTTTCCCGTGACAATTCGGCATTATCTTCGGCATCATGATAGTTTAGCGCACAGAAAGATACACATAGGCTGAAGAGATGTATCCTGTTGTGTTTTATGTAAACCAACGGGCTATAACTAACCACAAAGTTTTAGGCATCAGCATGTGTTCATCAATCAAAGTAACGAGCCCGCTTGGGAACTGTCAGTGAAAATAAATAAAGGCACGCGTTTCACACCTTTTACGCTAAAAATATATTTGACGCAATGAGCTAATGTAACCCTATCATAAAAAAAGATTTAAAATATGCTCATAGCATATCTATCTATACATGAAAGCCACGCTTCGGCGTGAATTGGCTGGCTCGGTGATACGTTTTAAACCAATGAAATAGTGAACAATATCCGATTCAAAAGGATCAAAAACTGAATGCACGTAATACCGCACGGCATAGCTAGTAGTATCAAAGTATTCTAGCGTTTAACAGAGGTTTAATAAGTATTTTTAAAAATGTTTAATTCCTGTGTTAAGTATGTGGGACAGCCACGTTTCGGCATGAATGGGCCGGCTCGACCGGAGTGATACCACCTCACAGAAAACTGGTGTAAAATAGTGCTTGTGCTGTGTTTCACCGTGTGAGTGAGGATACCCGAGGCCCATAACCCAAACTCCCTCCCCCTATTTCCCCTCCATCCCCCCAAAAGACCGCAACGCACTTGTGACGTCTCTGGTGTTGCAGGTGTCCATGGGTGGCGGTAATCGCTTACCATCAGGCGATACGTCAGCTCGTTTGCCTGCCTCTTCCATTAAAAAAATAAAATAGATACGTCAGCAAACATTAGAGCTTGTTTAAAAATAGCTATTCTATTTTGAGTAGTATATTTATTTTCTGCTAGGACTGAATAAACTATAATGAACTATTCATCACATCTTGGAAATCCATGCTTTAACCAAATTTATCAAGGTATAATTAAATTGGACATTTACTCAGGGCAGCTTCTATTCAGTGGTCGTCATTCACGCATAGGCACATTCTTATGAATAAAATTAAGTACTGTGGGGTATCTAGCTCAATTTCAAAACTCTAGCTTAAAATATTACTACCTATAGTCCATTCGTTTAGACAGTGTCGGTGCTACCGCACGAAATTGTGGTTATTGTTGTGAAATACGAATATATTAATTCACACAATGCGGCAATGGTGTAAACTGACAAATCATACTAGCTTGAGGGTGTACGCCGCAGGCGGGCCCTTAATTTTGTGGCTGCTTGCCGCACGCACGACGTCGCGAGCGCGGTCAATGTGACCGTATTTAAACGAATGGACTATAAAACAGATTTTTTATAATCATACTAATTTTAAAAGATGACTATGCGTTTAGTTTTGTTTTATGGGGGGACTTATTCGCGATAAACTTATTTAAAAAGTAAATCCTTTTATTTCCTATAACCCTTTAAATGAGTTTATCTTGTATAAGTCTATATTACAACAATAACTATGAGTAAAAGCGCGAAAATCTAAACAAGATTATGTATTTCTTAAGCTACGTATTTGCCGTACAAAACAGCGCTAATATTCTATGACGTATGGATGTGCCATATGCTTCAGATAGACGTCCAATATAATAGAAAGAAGTAAAGCAAATAGACGTACAAATTCCTCCACTGACATAATGTTTGCACCCACATTTTTGCATTGTATGAAATAAAGTCGCCTAAGCTCTCTGTTCGCTTAGATTAGATCTTTTATTCTGTTCAAATGATTTTAATGCAGTTTTCAACAATAGATAGAGTGATTCAAGAAAAAGGTTTGTATGTATAGTAGAAACTAGTAGTCTTCTACTACCTATCGTACGAAGCCGTATCGGGTCACCAGTTGTAGGTATTTGCTGGAATTTACAACCTGGAACGTTAGAAGCAAATTCTTTTCTGCAACATTTTAAAAAGGATTTTAACCCTTATTTATATAATCCTAGAGCACAGAAGAGTCATAGTTTTGACAATCTGTGTATGTTCCATCGTAGGGCCTAAACTATTGAACTGATTTTAATGAATGAGGTGTCAATATATTTGTAGTAAGGGCCCGTAAAGGCTAACGCTATACAAATTATATCAAAAGTGTTTCCGTAGTGGTTAAAGTTTTTGAAACTTTTTCTAATTAAATTAAAAAAAAAATAACAATTACAATTTTATCATCAAAATTGTCGCAAAGGACTTAAGAGACATTAATGAAACGAACACAAAGAACACCCAGCCTCAGAACAACAATTAATGGATCACACACAATGTTGTCCGATGTTAGATATAAATAAGATACAATGTCAATGTTAGCGTGGTGTCAGGACCCAAGCAATGTTGAAAGTTGAGACTTTGATAATTTTAGGTTTTCAGTGGTAAACTCTAATAAGGATATAGATGGGTATTTGGGGTAATAGTCGGTAAGTTATTCATTATACTAACACTGTCGAAAGGGCACAAAGTAAAAATAGGTTCTTACTTACTTTCCTTGATACTTGCCTTTTTGTAACCTCGTCCAATTTGTTTAAGATTTTTTAATTAAAAGCTAATAATATGAGTTGTGTGTTGGTTTCATAAACAGATTTACATTATCTAGTACTGTGGTAGCCTCTTGCAATGTTACCTAGTGTAATTAATTATATCTATCTATCTATCTATCTAATATAAGTATCAATTTAATTTAAAAACAATAAAATTTTATTTAAAACAAAACGCACCTGTCTTATTGAGTCGTCATTTAAGCAACCAACAAAAGTATTATACCTACCTACTAACAAAAAATAATAGAAACGTATACAAGAGCTGAATACCCGGTTAATCTCGTTGGTTCTTCAAAGGGCTGGGTACTCTAGTGGACAAAAATGACGGTCAACATTTTGACAAAGTGGCCACTGATTTGTAAGCCTTATTACGGTTTAGGGCTTGAAAGGCTTAAGAAGTAAATTCCAAGAAAATATATATTAAGAAGAATATGGAATAAAGACAAAGAAATACAAAATATAAAAGAAATAACAGAAAAAATTTAAAGCTATCACCCGACTAACTAAAAAAAAATGATTAAATTCATATAAACTATATCACCGAGGACGTTTTTTTTTATTACACACATAAGTATGTTATTAAAATCGGTCCAATAGTTTAGACGCTACGCGGTGGAACACACAAACATATTATATAGGCTGCTAAAATACTTATTTTTCGCTTCGCCATAATGCAAAAAACTTTTTTTTTGCTTCGAGTATTATTTCCCAAATAAGGTTGAGGTCGGCATTGAATCTAATACGATATGGTTGAACTTCGATTTTTTACGCTAATCAGGCTTCCAGAACCCAAGTAGGTAAGTCATAGAGAAATGGAAGTTCTGTAGAAAGACTGCTATCGAACTTTGTAGGGCTCCAACTATACCTAACGAATGCCAAAGATATTCGTATGACAACCACGGTTGGCACTGAGGGGTCTCTATATACTAGGAATGTTCATCCATCATAGACATAGGTTGGATTGCTTAATAGTCCATTGAAAAGTTACATTTGGGGTTGCGTTTTTTAGAGGATGCAATTTTATTTTTTTTATGTGTAGGGGGGGTCAGTGTATAGCTAAAACCAACTTTGTGGGGTCGCCACCCTTGTCGCACAGTCGCCATCTTGAAAATAGGGGTTGAAATGGTTTTTACGATATATCTCTTTAACCATTTAGTTGATAAAAAAAATGTAAACATTGTTTGTTGCAAATTAAATTTTCTACAACTTTGGTTCAGTAACTTTTGTCGTAAAACTATAAATAAAAAACTCTCTGTCAAAAAACACTTAAAAGCGTAAAATAAACTGGTTCTTCATAAATTGCCTATACCTAATTCTTTATTCATTTAAATAGTAGTATTATAATGGGTGCTAGGTACCTAAAATCTGTTTGAAGTCGGTGCCAAGTGCCTATCGCTTAGACTTTTGTAATTGTTCGTTTGTATTCTTTTTGGCTTAGCACCGACTTCAAACAGATTTTAGGTACCCAGCACCCATTATAATACTACTATTTAAATGAATAAAGAATTAGGTATAGGCAATTTATGAAGAACCAGTTTATTTTACGCTTTTAAGTGTTTTTTGACAGAGAGTTTTCGTTGGATGTTTTTGGAAGTCGGTTTTTTTTTTTTTATAAAAAGTTTTTATTTTACAGTTTTTAGTGCAAACAATCGTAGGTAAGTAGTAAGTTGAATTATTTCATCAAATTTCATCATCAAGAATAATACAAATTAAGGTACGTGTAATATTAAAATCATCCTCTAATCCCTAACTGTTGAAGAGTTTAATCTTCTATCATCAGCTCACCTAAATAGCTTGAAAGTATACGACTGAAGGTCTTTAGATACGTATGAAATTGAAAGAATTATTCTCCAACTCCTAACCGTTGAGGAGTTGTACCTTCCACCTTCCATCATCAGCTTACCTAAATAATTTGTAAGAATACGACTAAAGGTAACTTATATACATATGATATTTAAAGATTTATCCTCCAACTCCTAACCGTTAAGGAGTGGTACCTTACATCATCAGCTCATCATCATAAAATGATGACTACCAGACGCAAATACCGGTGTAACTTCAGAAAATATACGAAAAACATAGTATGTGCCTATAAAAAATGAGGGTTTCCCTCGATTTCCCTGGGATCCCATCATCAGATCCTGATATGCTGGCAATGGTACCACCACGGAAGCATACCCTGTCGAATACAAAAAAAAATTTCAAAATCGGTCCACAACTGACGGAGTAATCAGGTAACATACATAAAAAAAAAAAAAAAAAAAATACATACAGTGGAACATAGAACCTCCTCCTTTTTGGAAGTCGGTTAAAAAGTTATAAGTGAAAATGTTCAGAAATTCGAGTTTTTTTAATATTTTTCGACATAATTTTTTTTAAAATGATATCAGACCATTTTTGTAGATCGTTTTTTGAGGAATAACTTTTATTCGCACCATTTTTTTATTAAGTCAATAGCTAAGGTCTTACAAGGTAGTAGAGCCACGCTGATTTCAGCACGAATGGGCCGGCTCGACCGGGGCGGTACTACCCTCGCACAGAAAATCAACGTAAAATGACCACGTTCGTGCTGTCGTGTTTCGTTGGTGAGTGCGAGACCGGAGGCCCAAATAGTCTAGTCAACAAGTTCCATACTTATTGACTAGACTAAAAGATGCAGCAGCATCACTAGACCGCCATGGTGTGGGTCGCCATACTGCATTGTCTGCATTCGCAGTGAGTATGGCGACCAATACTCTTGGATTCTGCTTATGCTTTCCATCAGGCAGAGTAGAGTCATTTTGGCGGGCCATACATGAAAAAAAAAAAAAAAAAAAAAAAAAAAAAAAAAAAAAAAAAAAAAAAACAGCGCTCCGAAGTGAGTACTATTTTTCAGTACTCTTAACTATACCTATATTATACGTGTGTACTAATAATGTGTCATCAGTTATTGTTTTTTTTATTTTGTTATTATAATTTTTTTAATTACAAATTTATTATCGGTTCGATTGTCCACGTAATAACAATAACACGTAACATGTACAGTAACTTCCGAAACAGTTCGTAAAATTTTTTCATTAACCTGATCATTTTTTGCCACAGCTCGGTCTAGTAAAGTTTTTACACCTTTTGCCTTCACAGTTCTTATTTTATTTTCACCTAAAGATTTTTTACAAATAAAATAATCACTCATGATGGAATAATAGAAAAAGCACGCTTAAAAAGTCTAAATGCTAATAAAAAAAAATGTTTTCACTGAAGTTATAATCGTGTTTAAAATCATTCGAAATCGGCTTCAAAATTAAAAACAGAATAAAATACATCCGCACGTAGAGAAATATGTAGCACAACTAAAAGATATAAGTTGAACGACAACTTCAACACAATATTATTAGCTATTCTTACAATAAGAGAGGTTAGGAATAATAATAATAATAGCAGGCAGCTGTTCTTTTGTTCCCTCATGGTCACTTGGGTATTTACTACCTGAACAGTATCCTCGGTAATGGCCATCAGATTTAAAATTATTTTAAAAATCAATAATTGTAAAATCCTGTAATGGACCACTCCATTACAGGATTCATATCGACGATAACCACGCTCGAGAATGTCAAGATGACCTTTTTTTTACAACTTTATAGCCCTCACCTTTCCTTACATCACTCTCAAATTGTCAGATTAGTGGAATATACACTTTTAGCGTGTAATTAACTCACCCTGCCTTAATCTGACGCGCTCGAGAATGTCTTCTGATCTGATCCTTTATTCCTGACGGGCGGCCATACATACAGGGCTCATATTTGGTGGAGGTACTTACCGGGTATAAGGTATCCCCCTGTATATTAATCTGCCACGCTTGTGTAAATCCCGAAATGCCTTCTAGGACTCCCCTACTATTATACTCATGATAACTTCTAAAAGAAATGTCTGATTGGGGTGAAACAAAAAGTATTTTACTTCTACATAACTACATAAATACCCTTGATAACATAATGCTTAATTTGGATAAGGATAAATATTACCATATATATTTAACGTAGTTTCTTTCTTCAGACGATTTAATAATTTTTTTGAACACAAAAGCGGTTATTGTGACTAAACCACGATAGTTAGATATATGCTCTCGCCGAGTTTTTTGTAGATCTTAATGGAACCTACAAACCCGTAGTACATAATTTTGTTCTATTGTCAATAGTTTTTGCAGCGCACGCAAAAATAGGTTTTCGATTTCACACCTTGGGTTACGAAATAGCAATTTTCTTACGGATCCCTATTTTTTTGAAAATAAAATATAGCCTATAGCCTTCCTCAATAAATGGACTATTCAACACTGAAATAAGTTTTCAAATCGGACTAGTAATTCCTGAGATTAGCGCGTTCAAACAAACAAACAAACTCTGCAGCTTTATAATATTAGTATAGATAGTACAGATTTTGACCTATATTATATTATGCCACCAATACAATACTAGTGTAAGTTGAATTCAGTCCAGCATCTTCTTATATCTGTGTAAGTCTATCTTTCTTCTTTAAAGGAAAAATATTATGTACTGAAACTTACAATAATAAAACAATATATTGGTTTATCCACATCGAGGGCAAAAGATAAATAAAAATTATTCATATTTACCTTACCTATTTAATAGCATCACAATTATATTATCAATATAGTTTCGTTCTCAAATTGCTTAATAATGATATATTTAGGGCTTCAATAGTAATAAGAAAATATTATTTTTTCCGTACAAATCACCCATGAATTGCGGTAAGCAATCTTCAAGTTAATTCTGATAGTAATACCGGGTCGATAACCCGAATAATTTATATGAAAGAAAGAAAGAAAACTAAATTTATTGCCAAAAACAAATTTGTAGGTAGTAGAGCCACGCTGATTTCAGCACGAATGGGCCGGCTCGACCGGGGCGGTACTACCCTCGCACAGAAAATCAACGTAAAATGACAGCTTTCGTGCTGTCGTGTTTCGTTGGTGAGTGCGAGACCGGAGGCCCAAATAGTCTAGTCAATAAGTTCCATACTTGTTGACTAGACTAAAAGATGCAGCAGCATCACTAGGCCGCCATAGTGTGGGTCGCCATACTGCATTGTCTGCATTCGCAGTGAGTATGGTGACCTTCCTTCTTCTGATTCTCTACTCAAGGTTACTCAAGGGGTGGTCAGTATAGATATAAGAAGTGACCTTAAAGAGTTTTATGAAATATCAACAGATACAGACAAAGAAGACATTTCATTTTTATTGAATACATATTTACAAATCACTTAAATCTTTAACATTTAAAACACGTATTTGAATTCCTCCGGCCAACTGATTTGAAGTTATAATAATTTAGCAACTTATTTTAATGATGTTGAACACTATGTAATGAGATCCTTTCAAACAGTAGGCGCGATTGTAACGAGAATCGACCAAAGTCTTCAAATTATATTGGTTTTGAGTTCATCAATTACTTTGGGGGCTTTGTTTACTTTTTTCTTTAATTTTCAATAACTGTAGTATCAATTTCCATCGTTATAACAATTTATTTATTTCGCGTAACTGTAACTCATGGTAGTTGTTAGTAGAAGATTTGAACTTAGCCTTTGTGTCTTTTTTATGGTATAGCTGGGAAACCAGCAGACGTATCACCTGATGCTAAGCGATTACCACTGCCCATGGACACATGCAACACCAGAGGCGTCACAAGTGCGTTGCCGACCTTTGGGGATAGGGAAAGGGATGTGGGCAGAGGTTGGGGTATGGTCCTCCGGTATCCTCATTCACTCAGTGAAACACAGCGCAAGCGCCATTTCACACCGGTTTTCTGTGAGGCTGTGGTATCACTCCGATCGAGCCGGTCCATTCATGCCGAAGCGTGGCTCTCCCGCGGGACTTAAAGTAATATCTACATTATGATGTGTGTTGTCGATAGTATCCAGTCATAATAGTCGGCTGTCGGCTGTCAATGTCATGGCTAGAACCCTGTTGGAGCTGCCCCTTACCGACACTAAGACGCTTCACGTTTGCGTATAATGAAGTAGCAGTTTTTGCCTCTGCAAACATTCTCGTGGCACACATGAAAGTAGGCACATGCTAGGCATAGGAGATATTTGTTACAATAGTTTATCCACGTGGCTGGAGGTTACCGTCCTGATAACGATATGAATGAATGATCATATCCCATTCATACCTACACACATCAAAAGTGTCTAGGGATCAAGCATTTTTATGCGGATTTCTTGAGATTGAGATGTGGCTTTGGCCCTGGCCTGCTCAGTCGCCAGACTTGAACCCGATTGAGCATGCATGGGATATGCTACAGAGAAGAGCACTGCCGAATATGGAGGGTATCCAGTCGCAAGAAGACCTTTTTTTGTTGTTGCAACGAACATGGGCGGCCATTCCACAGCGTGATTTGGATGAACTCATTTTGAGTATGCCAAACCGATTCTTGTGTTGTTAGTGTTCGCGGTAGAAACACGGATTATAAATTGTTTAAGTTACCTAATAAAATTTTAAAGAAAACTGTTATTTCAGTCTTTTTTTCGAACTTTAATGTTAGTGGTTCAAATGTCAAAATTCCCTTTATTAGGAAAATGGCAAATTTCTTTATTAATGCAAAGGTGACTTGGTTTATCGTTACTGTGACAAACGAAAACACTTTATTTGATGAATCCTTAAAGAAAATTTTAATTAATATCAATCGGGAGAAAAGTTATTGCAAAAATATATGTTGATCCCTAGACACATATGTTGATCCCTAGACACTTTTGATGTGTGTAATTAGTTACTATTGTAGGTACTTAAATACATTAACAATTGTACCTAAGTAATTAATCGCATGTTAAATCGTGTTTACAGTGATGACTGGTAGTTATATAGCGGTGACGAATTAATAATACAGAGTATCCCCACCCTTATCCATCCTATGGGTGTCGTGAGGCGCCTAAGGAGCAAACTTTACTTAACCGTGGGAGAGCCACGCTTCGGCATGAATGGGCCGGCTCGACCGGAGTGATACCACGGCCTCACAGAAAACCGGTGTAAAATAGTGCTTGCGCTGTGTTTCACCGAGTGAGTGAGGATACCGGAGGCCCATACCCCAACCCCCTCTCCTTATCTCCCCTTTCCCATCCCCCGAAGGCCGGCGACGCACTTGTGACGCTTATGGTGTTGCAGGTGTCCATGGGCGGCGGTAATCACTTACCATCAGGCGATACGTCTGCTCGTTTGCCCGCCTATACCATTAAAAAAAAAAAAAAACTAACCATGAAACATCACTGCAAAGAGTAGGAAAAGTTGTACCAAAGCGGTTAGCGTGGTACAGTAAGCGAAAACTGTTTTACACAATTATAGAATAATGATATTTCGAACATCTGACACACAACGCCATCTAGTCCCAAACTAAGCAGAACTTCTACTATGGGTACTAAACAACTGACATAAATAAATTTATTACTATTTTTTGTAAATACATACATATTATACATAGGAAACACCTAATCTCCGAAACAAATATTAGCAGATCATACAAACATTTGGTCCGACCCGGGAATCGAACCCGAGAACTCAAGTACAGCAGTCGCATGTGCCGCCACTGCGCCACTGAGGCAGTTATGGTAGAACACGATTAAAAGATGTAAGTTTCCAACTCATTAAAAGACGTTCTTTATAAGCTGTCAAGTCGTTATTTTTTTATTTTTTTTAACCGACTTCCAAAAGGAGGAGGTTCTCAGGTTTTTTTTTTTTTTATGTATGTACATTGATTACTCCGTTAATTGTGGACCGATTTTGAAAATTATTTTTGTATTCGAAAGGGTATGCTCCCCATGTGGTCCCATGGCCACCATGTCAGGATCTGATGATGGGATCCCAAGGAAATTGAAGGAAACCCTCAAATTTACGTGAGCGCCTGCAATAAAGTTAAGGCAATTGTCTGCATGCTTTCATATTCTGTAAACATCATGTCCGAAATATTTATTTATTATTCTATACAGAATGTTGTATGTTACCTTTAGTCGTATTCTGTCAAGTTATTTAGGTGAAATGATGATGAGAGACTTGAGAAAGACTAAAAAGCGAAAAAAAATAAATACTTCGTTTAAAAAAACCGACTTCAAAAACTGAAAAGTATAAAATAACTTAATTTGTATGTGCTACCTATTCATAGGTTTGAAGTCGGTGCCGAGCCAAAATGTAATAGTAGGACTCGCCGCGCGTGACCTTGAGCGGGATAGCTGCTTTTCGCGTAGGACAAAACAACCGAAGCGTTGGTGACGTCGTTGACGTTCGTCTCGAAATATAGCGAGTGTGGTACCTACTATTACATTTGGCTTGGCACCGACTTCAAACCTATGAATAGGTAGCACATACAAATTAAGTTATTTTATACTTTTCAGTTTTTGAAGTCGGTATTTTTAAACGAAGTTTTTTTTTTTTTTTTATAGAGGGCAAACGAGCAGACGTATCGCCTGATGGTAAGCTATTACCGCCGCCCATGGACACCCCCAACACCAGAGGCGTCACAAGTGCGTCGCCGGCCATTGGGGGATAGGGGAGGAGGATGTGGGAAGGGGTTGGGGTATAGGCTTCCGGTATCCTCACTCACTCGGTGAAACACAGCGCTAGCACTGTTTCACACCGGTTTTCTGTGAGGCAAGCGCAAGCTATAACCGCTTTGGTACAACTTTTCCTACTCTTTGCAGTGATGTTTCATGATTAGTATTTTTTTTTTAATGGTATAGGCGGGCAAACGAGCAGACGTATCGCCTGATGGTAAGTGATTACCGCCGCCCATGGACACCCCCAACACCAGAGGCGGCACAAGTGCGTCGCCGGCCATTGGAGGGTAGGGGAGGAGGATGTGGGAAGGGGTTGGGGTATAGGCTTCCGGTATCCTCACTCACTAGGTGAAACATAGCGCTAGCACTGTTTCACACTGGTTTTCTGTAAGGCCGTGGTATCACTCCGGTCGAGCCGGCCCATTCATGCCGAAGCGTGGCTCTCCCACGGTGATTTTTGCCACAAAGACATCACTGCAATGAGAAAGAAAACTTGACATAATCCAAAAACTATCAATTCGTCAGGCTAGCGCGGCTAGAATCTCCTTTCTGAGATCTAGTTCTAGACTTTTGATGAAGTTGTTAATTCAATGTGTTTCAATTCTATGAAATATCTTAGCTATAAACACCTGAGTTTAGTTAAAATCTTTACGTAATTGGAAGTGTCGTATTTTGGAACATTCAAGTATAATTATGATGATTATTCTTCGAACTTGAAAGCTCTTGTTACGAGAAGAGATTGTTTGTAATTTGTCTGACATTATTATATCGTTTGTGTTCAAGTTAATAATATTAACAAGAAAGGATTCATGCCTCAGGAACAGCCTGAAAGCATCATTATTATACGCGTAACAAACAAAATGAATGTTATACCTTAATTTTTACCGCTGTAATATGTTGTTTCCAAATTACAATTCGAATTTATTATTAATCGACTTCAAAAAGGAGGAAGTTCTCAACTTGATTGGTGTTTTTTATTTATTTTTTCTATGTACACTGATTACTGCGTCAATTGTAGGCCGATTTTGAAAATTCTTCTTGTATGATCTGATGATGGGATCCCAAGAAAATCTAAGGAAACCCTCTTGTTAGGCACGTACTAGGTTTTTCATATATTTACTAAAGCTATTACAGTATTTACACCTGGTAGTCAACATGATGATGAGCTGATGATAGAAGATGCAACTCCTTATAGGTTCGGATTTAGGAGATAAATCTTTAAATGACATGTGTATGTTTGTTTACCTTTAGTGGTATTCTTTCAAGTTTTTCAGGAGAACTGATTATAGGAGATAAAGTTTCTCAACAGTTAAGCGTTGGAGGATAACTATTTTAATTTCATACGTATCTATAGATCTATAGTTTTTTTTGTTATTAGTTTTGTTTGCCTATTACCTCTCTAAAATACAAATAAAATAACAACCAAATTGACACTGGCAATACCTGTTTTTTTTTTTTCAATGTTATGGATTTAAAAATGTTGTCTTTTGGCCCTCATCAACAGTGACTAAACCATGGCAGTCTATTTTCAATTGCTCTGAAAGTTGCACATTTTGTACAGTCTGGTAATATATAACGAAATACAACTCGACTTGACACAGGACGTTTCTTGAAAATATAATTGTCACAAATTTTCAGCGGTTGAGTCGTGATCGTGTGACAAGTAGACAAGGTTACTATAGCGTTTATAATGTGTATTCGTAGGGATGACAGATACCCTTAACAACGCCGAATTAATGAATGTGGACAGATGTCCACATTAATAAAATATTATAAAACTAGCTTTTGCCCACGTCTCCGCCCGCGTGATGTCGGTTATCGTGGTAAAGAGTGGTCTAAGTCCTTCTTGAAGAATCAATGTCTTTTTTTTTCTTTTTTTTTTTAAAAGCATCCGCATTAGGAAAATAAATCCTGTGTCGCGGAGGATTTTACAAACATAAATGAAACGGACACACAGAACACCCAGACTCAGAACAACAATTTGTGGATCACACAAAGTGTTGTTCTGAGTGCGGCCTACACCCACAAGCAAGTATGATTTATCAGTTTTTGCCGTTGTGTGAATTAATATATTCGTATTTCACGACAATAACCACAATTGCGTGTGCATGCACCGACACAATCTAAACGAATGGACTATACATACTATAAGGTTATGTATTAGGTTCATCCGTGTGGTGATTAACACACATCGCTAAATCATCATATATCCCTTCTAGCGATATATGTTGATCTCAATTTTTTTTAAAACAACTCCCGCAGTAGAAATAAACATCATGTGTCGCGGAGTACTGTTAACCAACATAATTACATGAAACAGACACAAAGAACACCCAGACTCAGAACAACAATTTTTAGATCACACAAAGTGTTGTCCTATGTGGGATCTGAACCCACAACACTCGCTGTTGTGTCTCGCTCTTCTCAGGAAGTTGAATTCTATGTAATGTGAGTTGACAAGTTTGACATTATCCCTAACCCGTTCTATGCCACTTGGCGCAGTAGAAATGCGGCGTGGCGACCGCTTAAACCACCTGGAAAACCGTGCAGTCATAATTGAGTATGTTTATCATTTATAATAATACTAGTGGTTGCCCGAGGCTCTGCCCGCGTATATGTCAGTTATCGCGGCAAATAGTAGCCTATGTGTTATTATGATGCATAAGCTATATTGCTGTAAAGTTTCATCCAAATCCGTTCAGTAGTTTTTACGTGAAAGAGTAACAAACATCCATCCATCCATACTTAAAAACTTTCGCGTTTATAATATTAGTATAGATTACCCGCCATTCGTTGCTCCTACCTGTACAAGTTGCGTTGTTCACAAATTTATACCTGGCAACTATCTGTTTTTTACATGGTCGTCTGAAACTCCTTACTCCTAAGTCATCTCATGTACTTACATAGGTTTTCTAATGCAGAAATCAAATTATAATAAACGAAAATAATAACTATACTTATATTATTATGCTTTTTGCTTAACATTTGTTCAAGCGTTGTCTTCACTCGTAATCTCGCAGCAACACCGTGCCTGTTGGGCAGTGACTATAGCCAACACCGAGCATCGAATCTGTGAGATCGATATGCGTCGCGTGCGCCTCTTGTAATGTTTTATTAAATGTGTTACAGTCAGAGGTCCTAATGGTTCAAAAATACTTTTAACTACTTAGAATAGAAACGAATGTAAGTTTTTAAGCTATTGCATAGCTTTTATCGCGGGCTTTGAGGCCTTTGAGCGCGGAGACCAAATCAAGAAATTCCGTAACGTAACGAAAATAATACCTGACACCCGAAGCTCGCTCGGATCGAGACGAGCTGCTCCGAACGACGAATCAACGAATCCGTCTGTCTCTGTCAGGAATATTTTAAACCTTTTATAGTATGCTGTGTAACGAAACCATATCGCTACTTAAAAAAAGTGATCAACGCCATCTAGTGCCGATGTTGGTACTAATTTAATAGTATAGTATTTTTCATTCGCAATATTATACATACTGCATAAATAAAAAATAAAAAAATAATTATAAATGCATAAGTTGATAAAAAATGCTATGCAATAGCTTTATTGCGGCAGTCCTCGAGTGCCACACGTCTTTTTTTATAATACAAGAGGCAAACGAGCTGATGCGTGACGTATAGCTTACTATTAGACTAAATTTGTTAGTTAAACATATTTTTGCCCGATTAAAAGTTATGACTGCAGCAAATGAAACAGTGGCGTCCAGCGTGCGTCACCTTCTCCGGATTGCAGGCAAACAGTAACTTTATAACCAGTTTTGTTTTTGTGTTTCTGACGGTTCGTTGATAGTGTTTAACGTTACATCAAAGAGTAAAGACGCATATCGTGTAGGTACCTAATTATTCATACAAAATGCTTGTGTACCTCGCACTTTTAGCCGTGTTATTAATAGATAGTGAAGTGAAAAATATAACGGAAATATCACAAGCAAATCACACTGATATTAGTTTACAGTTTTACAAAGATTTAGAACATAATGATGTAGATTTAAGTAGTGATTGTGGAAGCAAAACATGTGTTTTAAAATGTTGTGATTTCGGAAAAGTTTTAAATGATGAAGGTGTTTGTTATGAAGCTGATAACGTTGAAGAATTGAATCACATAATCAATTATGTTATTAAAGTAGATAAATGGAATTTTACATCCAGAGATTTGAAAGCAAAACATAGAAAAATATATCACAATTTCGCTTTTGTACAAAATGAGGAATTTTCCGAAAAAAGAAAATATACTGATGGTTTACAGTTAACAGAATTTTACATCTTACAGGTGGGTTTATTTATATTTGTTAATTCAAGAACAATTCATTTACGCAATAGTAGTCTTCATTCATTAGTTCGTGTATTGTCTGTCTCTCTTTACTTCATAGCAAATAGGTTTGTGTGAGCAGTTACGAATGAGGACAGCTATTAAAATACTTGAGGTTTCCCAGACGCATAAGTTGATACACGATTTTATTTTCCTTATATATTTTAAAAGTATTCTGTATAAGTTTGCGTCATGTTTATAATTTTTCCTTTGTTTTATGAAACTATTCGAAGATACTTAATACATGTGTGATATGTATGCTTGGTTATCATATTAGAAATGAATGAATATCAAAAAAGTTTTCAATTCCATTGGGTTCTTTATATTTATGTGTCTGTTACCTCAGAATTCGGTCAGTTATTTACTAATTTTAGAAAATTTTATTTTTTCTTGGCTGGAGGTAGGTCCTTATCGTTTGCTTCCGTTTAAATTTGAAAAAAAAAATCTCTTATAAGGGCGAAAAACTATCTTGATATAGGCACATTGAATTCGGTTATATAAAAGAAAATTCAATAATTTGAGTAGTAACGAAAAAATATTCTCTAGCAGGAAGCAAGGCATCACTGGTTAGGTATGTAAATATTGGGTCAGTGTTTGAGAAGGATATACTTCGAAGAAAGGTCGTATGTATTGCAAAGAAGATACCTTAATATTATAACTGTTTATATTACCCAATTAGATACTTAGTACCTATATCTTAGAAATATGTTATTGCAATCGTTTTAATGTTTATTATGAAGTTTATTTTGTCATGATAACTGATTTAAGCTCATAATTTCGCTCTCATTTTTCGTTTGTTACTTTGATATTTCTAAAGGTCAACGTATTAGATTTTTAGGATAACCTCTAGGGAATGTACCCCTACCACGTGAACCATTGCGGGGGTAGTCCTTAAAATATAGTTCGAAATTCGTACTTTTTCGAACTGTATTCAAATATATAACTCCCAATAACTATAAATTCTCAAAATAAAAAAAACCTCGATATAATAACCTGAATTCCCTTTAAAAAGTATGATGATATTTTTGCAGACATTCGGTTACTCTTCCCCACTTTCACCCCCATAACTTTTAAACGGATCAACCGATTTTCATGAAACATGTCTAAGAACACTCGCACGTAACTCACCTATCGCTTCATCCGTTCGGGAGCTACGGTACCACAGACAGACAGACAGACAGACGCGTGAAACTTATAACACCCCTCTTTTTGGTCGGGGGTTAAAAAATTAGTTAATATCATCCTATCCTAATAATATAATCTATTACTATAAATGAGAATGTAAGTTTGTTTCTTCAGTTTACTTTCACTCGCAAAACTACTTAACCGATCATCATGAAACTTTGTACCTACACATGTTCTTGGAGGTATTATAAGTAACATAGGCTAATTTTTATTAAATGTGAGCGAAGCCGCGGGCGAAAACTTGTAATTTTTCATGTAAGTAAGTTCATGTAAGTAAGTTCATGTAAGTTATAAATTATTATTAACAGAAGATTCATTTTGCAATATTTTTTTACAGAATGGGTTCTTAAAAATTAAATTGAATAGTACAACAGAAACATGGATTTTAGCTGCACCTTTAGATTTCTGCGTTAATACTCAACTCTCTAGTGATGTCAATGAGCAACAGGAAATAAGAATCATTGTCAAAGGCGACGCAGAACGTATAAAAAGTGTAATTATTGAATTATTGAAGTATGTTGCAGGAGGTAAGTCTTTCGCAGTTGTCAGTAACTAAAGAGTGCTACATATAACTATCAGTGAAATTCATACAAATTACTTTAAAAGTGACTATTTAACCGTGATAAAGAACACTTAACCTTACAACCTGAACTTATTTCACTCTGAACCATTTTGATTTATAATAATAATATCTTTAATCTCATAAGAACAATTATATTGCAATTATGTAATGATCTCAAACATGAATAATAGCTGGTATTATTTCTTAGAGTCAACTTCTGACAATGCATGAATATACCAAATTCTAATCATAATCATAACTAAAATCAGATTTCCATGCAATAAAAATGCACAATAGCTATAACTTTATATTTAATTTAGGCTAATAGTTTTAGCTTAACTACTTAGAAATTCTTAAAAACTTGTTTTTTAGCGACTTCTCTTTCACACAGTTAAACATTTGATAATCTGCACGATTGGCCTAGTGGCTTAAGCGGTCGCCACGCCGCTTTCTACTGCACCAAGTGTTGTGGGTTCAAATCCCACATGGGACAACACTTTGTGTGATCCACAAATTGTTGTTCTGAGTCTGGGTGTTCCTTGTGTCTGTCTCATATATGTTTGTAAAGTCCCCCACAACACAGGATGTATACTCCAAATGTGGTAGTTGTCTTATAAGGAAAAAAATCACAAAAAAATTTGAATATCAAATCGACATCGTTGGTTTTACCAATTTTGTAACCAGATCTTTCTGACGTAACATTACTTCGAATCGTTCAATTCATTTATTAATTTCCTTATACTGTCAATGACTCACATCATGCACGGGTGTTACGTGATACTAAAACCCGAAAAAGTGGTTAGATTTTTTTTCTAAGAGATTATTTTATTACAGGGATGCTGGTGTCTTTACTTCTTCTGGGTCTTGTAGTCTACCGCATGAGTTCAGCAGTGAAACGAATGTTTGGTTCAGTTCTGATGCCGTTCACGTTTTCCCTTGTTGCTGTTTACTTATTAACAGCGGTACTAATAATTTTACTGCGTGCTGGTATTCTTAATTCTACGGAATGTAGAATAATAAGTAAGTTTATGATTACTATTGATTAGAGATGGAAAACAACCCACCTTCTCCCTTGCTCTACGGGACAACACGTGCTGGGCCTCGGAAGTCACCGCCTCAGAGTCGTAGAAATATGCACTCGAACTAAACAGTTTCGGCCCTTCATTTCTGTGTCGTGCAGTCAAAAACTGGAACTTATTTCCAACGCACGTGTTTCCTTCCCACTATGATCCCGGGTCCTTTAAGCGGGGCGTGAAAATGCATCTTGCTAGAACGCCATAGTGTGGGTTGCTATACTGCATTCACAGTGAGCATGATGGCCCCCACTCTTGGACCCTACTCAAGCTTTCCAGCAGCAAATTCACTTTGGCAGGCATTCAAATAAAAAAAACCTTTACGCAACAAACTTTTTTTTAATGTATGGCCCGCCAAAATGACTTTTTTCTTCTAGGATACTTAGGGCCACTTGCACAACTTTCGACTTAAATAGCTACTAAACAAAATTTGTTAAATGCAATAACGCGTGTAGCAAAAAAAATTTTGCGCCCTCTTGCACAACGATGACAGCAGGTAAATTTAGTTAAATATGATAAGGGGTCTCGCGCCGGCGCGCCCTGCGAGTATGGGCGAGACGGCAGTATCCTAGTGTTGCACTCGCACCCATGCACGCGTTAAACACTTTTAGCGCCGCTAAATAGCCGAGTTTCGATGTTTAACTTCAGCAGTTTTTAAACATGTTTTGTAAAAAATGTATCGTTGTGCAAGATACCAATTGTGTTTTACCTTTTCTAACGCATTTAGTATGTCTTAAATGTATTTAAGCTATGTCGTGCAAGTGGCCCTTAGAAATGGAATGTAATGAGTTTTTTCTTTTACTTTCAGGTCCTTTGTTATATTTTTTCCTTTTATCTAGTTTCTTTTGGGTAAACATTATATCTTACAATGCATGGAGTTTGATCAGGTATGTTAGTTACGATATAATAATTATTACTTTTATGATAAGATATGCTTATTTAATTCTGACAAATTTTAATATCATGAAATACACTTTATAGATTTTTTCGTTATGTATTTATATTATACTAGCTGTTGTCGGTTATCGCGGCAAATAGTAGCCTATGTGTTATTTTGATATATAAGCTATATTATTGTAAAGTTTCATCCAAATCCGTTCAGTAGTTTTTGCGTGAAGAAGTAACAAACATACACACAAACTTTTACCTTTATATATTAGTGTGATGTGATTAGAAGCACATTCATATGAATAGGATATTATAACCCATACTCATAATCAATCCAAAATTTCTTCTGCATCGACTATGCCTCATATCCCGAAAACATTAAAGTTGTTTAGTAAAACATAAAGGAAGAAATTAGTGCAAAAAATACAAAACTATAAATAAACTAGCAGACCCAGCGAACTTCGTACCGCCATATTTACATATCTGTCCAGCTTCCCACAGGCAGTGTACAGTCGCGATCAAAAAAAAAAACACTTTTCCTGTTATCTTTAATTTTTTTCTTTCTAGCAAAAAAATTATGAATTAAATCGAACTATGTGTTATTGAATTACAACTAAGTACATATTTTGACTTTCATCCCCTCTCTCCAGGAAACCGTGCTGAATTTCGGGATAAAAAGTATCCTATGTCTTACCTCGTAGTATGAACTCAAATCATGCCAAGTTTCATTTGAATCCGTTCAGTAGATTCAGCGTGATGTGCGGCCAAGATACAGACAGACAGACAGACAGACGGACAGACAGACAGACAAAAATGAAAAAATTACCTTGATTATAGAGAGCCCTCCAAAAATTTTCAAAATATCTTTAATGTACAGAATTGGACCTGTTACATTTTTATTATAAGTATATACAGAAAGTATAGATAAATACCTAATACTAATATTCGTACAATATTTTTATATAAATTTCAGAATGTATGAAACCATATTACAAGATTTGCTTTGAATAGATCTATAAGATGCTTCGTAGAACGCTCAACATATTTTGTTTCTTACACGTTTTATATTTTCCAGGAATTTCAGGAAATATTCCACTCAAATCAACAAAGACGTGGATTCTGCAAAAATCATTCGCTTTAATATAATCGGCTGGGTGATTCCATTTATGATGACAATAGTCGTCGTAGTCGTAGATATATTAAAGTTGGATCTCGTATTTCCTATCACAAAGCCTCCTTTTGAAAATTGCCTAGCCAATGGTTTGTAAGAGAACATTTTATCTATAGATATAAAAGCGAAATACCACTCACTTATTAATCACGAAATCTCAGAAACTATAACACCTACAAACTTGAAATTTAGCAGGTAGGTTCCTTATAGGGTGTAGACATCCGCTAAGAACGGATTTTACGAAACTCCACCCCTAAGGGGGTAAAACGGGGATTGGACATTTGTATGAAAGTCCTATGTTTTTGAAGTAAGAGACTTGAAATTTAAAATGTATGCTCTATAGACGATGTGGAGGTGTACTCATAATGTATCTTTAGAAATCAATCCCCTTTTGGGGTTAAAACGGGGGATGGTAGTTTGGACGCAAACGAGGTGGCTTGGGTCAGCTAGTGTAACTATATTCTTTCGTAGTGATTGCTGCTTTCTATTGTTTAGGGATACCTAAACATTTTATGAAATGCCACGATCTAGAAAAGTTGATCGCTGAAATTATCAATTTTTTTATATCTAGGTAGGTACATATTAATACGTAAAGCAATTTGTACCCCTTTTACAAAAATTATACGAATGGAGGGCTATAAAATTTGGGACCGTTATAGTTTATATGGAGGAGAAGTGCTGAAAGCTAAAAAAAATATCTAATTAAATAAATTATGATCGAATTTCGTCCACTGGGTGATTACTAGTTCTTATTTAATACTAGCTGAACCCCGTGTGTTACCCGCGGTTATTGTCGTACCGCGGGTAACGCCGCGGGGCGACGCTAGTCTAAAAACGTACCCTAAGTTACTCCTTATATCATCAGCTACCTATCAGTGAAAGGCTCGTCATAATCGGAGATTAGCCGGAACAAACAAACAAACAGACAGACCGACAGACAAAATGTCATTCTGGTATACGAGTATGTACCTACCGTACGTAAGGCGGTACTTTTAATATTACAAACAGACACTCTAATTTTATTTATTTGTATGTATAAAATGTATAATTATATAATTTCTATTTACGATTTGTAACGTCTAAATTATTTTTCTGAATCTTAATAGTTGTTTTTATTGCTGTCTCCGGATTTATTTACGGAAGATTTGCGTAAGATATAAATAGGTACATCATACCTAAACAATGTTCCATATACCTTAACAATGGAGATTATATACTAAACTGATAAAAATCTTCTCATAAAAATTCAAATATTTATTTTTGTGATTGTGCCAAATTGTAAAATTTATACTGTTTTATAATTCAGTGTTTAAATATTTATCTCGAGTCATTAAAAACACATTGGATTTAATTTTACTTCCACAGCATAAAATTATATTTTTATCAAAATTAGACACCATTTATGAGTTATTGAATTACAGTGAATAACATACATATCAGGACTACATACTAATAAAGGTTGTATACTACATTACTTAAATTTGAATTTTCATTATTTCAGATGAACAAATGATGTATTACACGCATATACCAATATCAATACTAATGGCTACCAACTGTATGTTCTTCTTAATGAATATTTACAACATTTTGATGTTACAACGCACTCATTACAACGTTATAGATATAACAGCAATTCTTATAACTAAACTCAGGCAAGTATATTATAAACTTAATGATATAATTAGATTTTGTCACATAATTTTCAGTAGGAGTAACATTAGTAAGGAACTGAACAATTATAAAAATAACAATAAAAATCTAAAACTTGAAACCTACTTTACCTACGCTTTTATCGTGTGAGAGCCAAGCTTAAGCATAAACAGTAAATAGGTCGCCTCTACAGGATTTCAATCACTCTCGTTCTGAACTGTACTCAAAGTGCCATTCCAAATTTTATTATATTGCATAGATAGAATTGATCTGTAATAAACTTTAGATTTGTTCTACTGTCACCGTGTTATGTAGTTATTCAGAAGTGAATTGTCGATTGTCGAGCTCATTTTTATTAATGATGATACTTATTGATCGGTTGCTTCGTTTTTTTCTATTTTAAAAAACAACTCCTACATAAAAAAACATACATGAAACGGACTTAAGGAACAACCAGCCTTATAGCAACAATTTGTGGTTCTCACAAAGTGTTTCTCATGTGGGCTTTGAGCCTACAAACACTCGGCGCAATAGAAAGTGACGTAGTGACAGGTCAGCCTTGCAGTCAAAGTTTGTTGAGTACCCACAGATACGATTTTAAAACGTAATACTATCTCAGATCAAATAAAAAAAGGTAGATAACGCACCGCCTTGTTCTTGTTGAAGCAGAAAAAAGGCTCGCAGTTCCAAATAAACACACGCGTTACGCACTAACTATGCTATAAACTGGGGTACTTTTCGTCAGTATCGTGTAAGTTGTCGATACTTGTACGTTACTGACGAAAAGTACCGTTATTTGATCTGAGAATACTAAACAAAGTACGTTTCGTTTACATTTTCAAATCGTGAGTTATTTTTCAAGGTCACTTTTTAAAGTACTAAAAAATTTGAAGTAATTCCTTAATCCGAATATCTATTTCCAGGTTTATCCAGCTGAAGTTACTCGCTATAATCGGAGTGAGTTTAGCATTGGAGTTGATGCCTCATGTGCCTATAGTCCTCTATTGCAGTATGCATGCGAATAATATCTTGCTAGGAGGCGCTCTTTGTACCTTGTCCATTTATGTGAAATGTACATACACAGAAATACCAGAAACTAGGTAAGATTTCGTAGTAATATTTTTATTGCTAATAATATAAAGTCTCGAAATTAAAAATCTGTTTCAATTCAGTTCGAATCTACCAGCGATCTCATGGTTAGCATAGTTTTTAATTCTTTTAGTTTATGACAAAATAACTAGATGGCGCCACGATAAAATTAGAAGTCGGTGTTGTCTCCAGTATTTAAAAGCCCGTATTCACTTTGATTAGTGCGAGTGCAGTTGTGAAGTGAGGTGATCAATGATTGGTAGAAAATACGCGTGTGTGGCGAATTCGCGGTCCACACGTACTTTCCACCAATCACCGATCACCCTCACTATGCACCTGCACTCGCACTATACAAAATGAGTACGGGCTTTAATAAAAAGCGTCGTACTTCATATTGCAGGTACTCAATTTCATTGTATGTGTTATGTAAGGAGTAAAGAGACACGTAAATGAAACAACTCATATCTTCTGTTTGCATGCTGATAACGTTGCATTGTCTGGTTAGACATATAAGTTGACGGGATCGCTTCAGACGGACTTGGCCCTGCAGAGGCCGTGTCTTGCCTCGGCAGAGGGTGATAGCGAGAGAGGCCGATGGTTGCTTGCTTCGATGATCGTAAGCCTGCCTGGGCTTCCCGCGTCGCTGCATCCAGTTAACTTCGTGATCGTTTATCTTATTTTGGTTAATCTCATGAACCTGGGAATCATATTCATGGTTTTCCATTTTCATATTTCTTGCTTGAATGCGTGACATTTCTGCCAATCTGCATATATCTACGGCTTTTTCCAAACTTATGTCAGGTTCACGTAGTAATCGTTCCGATAGGCCCATGTCTCTTAAGCCACATTTCAGTCTACTGCAGACAAGTTCGTCACGTAAATCTTGAAATTCACACATGACCGCCATCTTGTTCAATTCAAACACATACTGTTCTGTAGATTCCAACTCTTATTGGTCCCTTTTGAAAAACTCATCTCGTTCCACGGCTAAATTTTTCTTTGGTATAAAAAAATCATCAATTTTTTTCAATAATTCATCTACCGTGTTCCATTGTTCATGAAATTGTGCCGCCACTTCTCGACATTTCTCACCAATAATGTGTACCAAAATATCAACTTGCGTTTTTTAACTTTTGTTCGACAATTCACAAGCTTTATAATAACTATAATCACTTTTGCCATTCTGTGCTTAGATTGTCGAATGTGATATTGTGCTAACTATTTTCAAATTGAAAGGGGGACGGCGGCTAAAGAACGGATTCCATTGTTTTTCAAGAAAGAAATAAAATATCAAAATGCTAAAAATTGTCTATCCGAATTATATTTATCACTACAATACTTTCATTGCGTATTCTATCTAATTTCTTTTATTAATCCTACCGGCTGCGCCATGTTATGTAAGGAGTACAGAGACACGTAAATGAAACAACTCATATCTTCTGTTTGCGTGCTGATAACGTTGAATTGTCCGGTTAGACATAACATAAGCTTGTTCACTCATAATTACTCTTAAATGTCTTGAAAAGTATTTTCATAGTTAATCCATGTTTGTTTTGTTACGTGATTAGGTATATCGTATTGTCATCAAATTAATGTTGAATGAAAAGAGTGGAAACCAGTTTCATAGTAATATATATGACAATGTAAACTATTAATAGTATGAAATGAGATTGTATTAAAGTTAAACTGTCTAGTCAATAAATTTAGAAGCCTCGATACTATTAAATTTCGATCTGATATTTGAAAATTACGAGTATTGGCCTTTTGTTTTGTTAATACTCACGAGCTTGATTTAGCCCGAAAAGGTTCGGTCCAGATCAAGGCTAATATTCTCTCTCAAAGAGCGAATAGCCTTGTTACTCAGTTGATTGCCCAACTCAGCCCAACGCTCCCTTTGACTTTCAAAGTCTACATATAAAGGCGTTTGAGTTTCCGTTGCATTGTGTATTGCCAACACGTTTTTGCAGGCACTTTGGAATATACCATCTTGATTGTATCGCTATACAAATCGGGGACAATTATAATTGATGGAAGATTTGTAGTTTGTACTCAATTAGGGAGTTAGTTTCTCCAGTTACTTTTAAAGAGGATTAGAAAGATATTAATGGTGTCGATAAATATCGATGGAAAAATAACTTTCTCGTGACTCTTAAGATCCAAGCGTTTATGCTCGACGATAGTCACTTTCCATCAAGAGACCCACTCCATTTACCACTTAAATATAAATTTAAAAAACAGTTTAAACCTCATCCAGAGACAATAACTGTTAAAAAATTCCATTCATTATATATAATTATATTTAAATAATATCATTTACATGTTTCAATATTCATTTTATTATTTTTGTTTTTAGACCAAATATGAGCAAGAGTAGGCGTGATTTTATGAACTTTTATAGAAAACTTTCTGGAACTGTAACAAGAAGAATGACTATCAGCACAATTTTTATGAGTAAGAAGAATAATGATGATCTTCAAGGAATCACCAGTGCAGCTACGGATGGCACAGCTACAGAGGGCCAGCATAATAGGTTTTAAATAAGTGCTGAAATATGTTAATGTACTCTTAGGAATTTTAGGATTCAACTAATTATTTAGACTGAATAAGATTGGAAATTTAGAGAAATGCTTGAAAATATTTTGATGTGATATTTTGTAGATATAATATTTAAATTTTAAATTAAGGTAGTAAGAATAGAAATAAGTTATTATATAACATATACGTTTTAATATACAAGGAGCTAATGGTCTTATGTCCAATTTCTTTCATGAATCTCACAACTTTCTTTCTTTCTTTTCGTTCTTTTTTCTTTTTTGACATTGGTGCAAAAGAAAAGTAAAAATAAACTCGAGTGTCAAAATGTCCACAACTACAGTATTAAATCAAACCATAAGCTTAAGAATTTCATGACTACATTAGATATTTTATGAGCGATTTGTAAAATCCTTTACCGTCGAAGGACTTTAGGTCAAAGAAATACTACTTTTATTTTCTGGTTTTATTTTCAAATGTTTTGATATCACTACTGGTATACAAAGAGGAAATCTTAATCTCATCTTAAGATCTTAGAGATTTTTTGCAAACTATACAAAGTGAGGGAATCCTTTTGTAGAAGGTTCTACAATTCACTAGCTTAGTACTGCTTAGCTCAGCTACCTGTACCAGAGCTTTGAAAGTTTATTCTATTGCTGTTGTATTCCTATTGATTACAAGAAGAGTATGTTTGATCTAAATAAATGAAAAAACAGAACATTGAGTAGTTGAGATGACTGGAAACAATAAAAGTTTTCAAAATGATGATCTCGTTTTTTTTATTTATAATCTTATTTGAAATTACCTTCACCCACCACCGAACTAATAGACAAATCGCTGGCATTGTAAAATGATCTTTACAACAATTTTATGTGAACTATTACGTGAACGTATGAAATTAATACGAAGGGTGTTGATACACCTAAGAGAGAGCGCTTTTTCATTTTGAAATAAAAACAACCCTTTAAAAAATACGTGATTTTTTGAAAGAGTTGTTTTTTATTGAAGTGTAAAGAAGATATGTTCCGATTAAGTGTGGAACTAAATATTCGTCAAATGGCCCACGACTTGATAAGGGGCCATTACTCTTTTAATAAAATTTTCTGTGACTTTTTCTGGATGTGGTTGTATGTCACCAATCACGCGTGGGATCTCGGATTTGAGCTCAGGAATTGTTTATGGTTTATTCGTATAAACCCGAGATTACATAAAACCCCAAAAAAGGTGGACTTCTCAGCATAACTTTCCAAATTTTTGTACTTTTTGACAATCATAACGCGTTGTTCTCTCGTGAAGGGCTCTATTATTTAATAATATTAAAAAATCTGATTAATCATATGTGACAGCTGCAACATTTCAGAGTTGCCACACACTATAAAGTGCACTCTTACTAAGACACCCTATATTTGTAATGTTGCTTTTCAAACGAGTTCCTTTGTATTTGTATTGTATTTGTATTTATTTATTCAGTAAACAATTTTTACATTGTATGTAAATATTTATAAGTTAAAAATAAATTACGGTCATTGCGAGCAATAATAGTGACAATTAACGAAACAAAACAATTAATTATTAATGACAAATAACCGTTTCAGTAATTCAAACTTAACTAATCAAAATAAAACATTGATGACAACACAATAAAAACATGAAAAATAGGGACAAATAAATAAGTATCAACCAAATTTTTTGTCATTCATTAATTAGCAATTAATGAATGACAAAAAATTTGGTTTGTATATCTTTAATACAACAGATTTCAAAACTCTCGACTGTATACAATTTTTTTGATATATCTAACTCCTTATACTCTCTGTCTCTCTTTGCCAAAATGAGGGTACCCCCCCTTTGTTTATTTATTCTCGTATTGTACGATGCCACTTGATATTCCGAAAGATTAAGTAGGGATATAAGGTCTTTATTAAGAAAGTGTTCACTAATGCATAGAAAATGTATGGGCCGAGGCAAACAGCTTATAATAGGTCTTTACCTATGAAATTGCCGTTTTGTATGCAATAAGTGAAAGTACTTATTTTTTCAAACCTTTTTATTTCTGTTATTCGAAGTAATCACCCATGCAATCGACCCATCTTTGCCAACGCATTGGCTGTTTATTGATGCCCTTCTTGTAAAAATCATCTGGACGGGAGGCAACAAACTCTTCAAAGGCATTTTGTACTGCCTCTCGGGAATTGAATTTTTTACCCACTAAAAAGTTGTCTAAATTTTGGAAAAAGTAATAGTCGGTAGGTGCAAGGTCTGGTGAGTATGGCGGATGAGGGAGAGCTTCCAACCCCAGCTCTTGCAGCTGCTTCACGACAACGCGCGACCCCATACTGCGCAACAGACAGTCTCCAAGCTATAAGAGCTAGGGTTGGAAGCTCTCCCTCATCCGCCATACTCACCAGACCTTGCACCTACCGACTATTACCTTTTCCAAAATTTAGACAACTTTTTAGTGGGTAAAAATTGCTTGTATACATGGTTATATATATACCAGCAAGCCTGTTACCGTCAACCTGGAACAATTATTTCTAATTTAACTTTTTTTCCATATTTCTGCTTGTCATATAATGTTATTCTGGGCAGTTAACGAACCTACAACAGTCGCTAAGTCGATACTTACCTTTATTATTAGTGAATTCAACTGCTAAGTCATTCAGCAGCGTAATCCCCAACAACTAAAAAATATCCTTCAACACTTTTAATTAACTTTGACAAACATGTTTTCCATGATAATATAATATGTAATCATCATCATCATCATCCTACTGCAGTCCATTGCTGGACATAAGCCTCTCTCATTGTACGCCACTCTGATCAATTTTGGACTACTCGCATCCGGCTCCTGCCATTCATCTTGCGCAAGTTATCAGTCCACCTGGCCTACTACTCTACGTTTGCAGAGACGCGGTCTCCACTCTTCTACCCCAGCGGTTTTGAGTTCTGCAGAACTACAGAATTTCATAAGTGTGATCGTTTTGTTGGTAGCCTATGAAACTACGCCAGCAGGGCATGTGTATTTGACACAATGTCTAGCGCCAAACGGTAAAATTATAAACCGTTCTAACTTTGGCTCTTTCTTTAATTTAGAATCAGCCCGCGCCGTATTACATTTAGCGTTTTTACAAATTGTAGTTTATTAAAAATTTTATAATTATATTATAAGATATTAAGAAATCTCTGATCTGTCTGGTCTGTCTGAGCTACTTGACAATCTAGTTTAAAAAAAACCACTTCAAGAACGACCAAATCGAAATGGGTCCACACGGGAAGCACCAGCTATCAAATAGAAAAAAAAACATCAAAATCGGTTCACCCAGTCGAAGGCTATAGGGTAATAAACATAAAAAAAACAGTCGAAATGATAACCTCCTCCTTTTCTGAAACCGGTTAATAAGCCTATGGAAATTATTGCTAATTTAAATTATTATAAATAAAATTATCAGTATAAAGGATTGCATTCAATCACTCCCTGTCACCAGCCGCCATATCTGGTCTGTACAAATAAATAAAGTTGAAGGAATTGTTTGAAATTTCAAATTAACAGCTTTTAACTAAATTAATTTCAAATTATCAGTTTTTAACTAAATGCCAAATGCACATGAAAGTAGGTATAAATGGTAGTCACTGCTTACACCAAAAAATCAATGTTTGACATTTTTGTCTGTCTGTCCATCTGTCTATTATTGTTATACCTGTACAACAACAAAATCACATCATCAGACTTACTGGACATAGACCTCTCTTTAGAAATGAGGTTTTGGCTTACTACCAATCACCGCGGGTAACGCCGCGGGGCTAAGTTGGTCTAAAAAGTAGTCTTAATTACCTACTCAATTTATCATCAGGTACCTATCTGTCAGTGAAATTTCTATCAAAATCGGTTTAACTGTTCCAGAGATTAGCTGGAACAAACAGATGGACATACACAAAAATTTGAAAAAAAAAATTAACACAACTAATTACTAAGTTAAATAAAACATCAGTTATCTATGTACGATTTGTTATTTTTTTATTTTAACATAAATTTCAAAATAATTCCTAAACAGAAATAAAAATTAAACAAAATGACTTTTTACAAATTAATTTAATAAAATGAAATAGTATGCAATAGTGCAAGTTTAAAATGTTAAGAAACGTAACAAGATATCTATACTAATACTAGCTGATCCGGCAAACGTTGTATTGCCATTAAAAAATTGGGGTATAAAAAATAGATGTCGGTCGATTCTCAGACCTATATGCACCGATATGCACACCAAATTTCATAAAAATTAGTCCAGCCGTTTCAGAGGAGTATGGTAACTAATATTGTGACACGAGAAATTTATATATAAGATTATAAACGCGAAAGTTTATAAGTATGGATAGATGGATGTTTGTTACTCTTTCACGCAAAAACTACTGAACGGATTTGGACGAAACTTTACAGTAATATAGCTTATACATCAGAATAACACATAGGCTACTAATTGCCGCGTTAACCGACATATACGCGGGCGGAGCCGCGGGCAACCACTAGTTTATTTATAAAGTTTCTTTTTAAAACAAGCTTTTATTACTTGTTAGTAAAAAAATATCTTTAAGCCCTTTAATTTGATACCCATATTGGGTGGGTTATTCAAAAATATGTACGCCGCCATTTTTTTACGGCTCCAATTTTTTTTTATGTCTGGCCCGCCAAAATGACTCTACTCTGCCTGATGGAAAGCATAAGCAGAATCCAAGAGTGGTGGTCACCATACTCATTGCGAATGCAGACAATGCAGTATGGCGACCCACACCATGGCGGCCTAGTGATGCTACTGCATTTTTTAGTCTAGTCAACAAGTATGGAACTTGTTGACTAGACTATTTATGCCTCCGGTCTTGCACTCACCAAGAAAATACGACAGCACGATCGCTGTCATTTTACGTTGATTTTCTGTGCGAGGCTAGTACCACCCCGGTCGAGCCGGCCCATTCGTGCTGAAATCAACGTGGCTCTACTACCTTTTCAGCTCAATCGGAAGTCGGGAAGTGGATCAAATTTATCTTGAAGAAGATGACAAACATTGGGACAGGTGAATGTAGGTTCAAATCCCTGATGGTATAGCACTTGTGTGTTCTTGTGTCCATGTGTCCCTCAAATTGTTGTTCTGAGTCTTTGTGTCCGTTTCACGTTAAACAGGGTGTATTTCTAATGCGGGAGTTGTCTTTTCAAGAAAGGAGAAATAAACAAAATGACTCTTTATTATATTCATAAAAAATATGGCTTTCATTAGAAAAAAATCGAAAATATCTCATAGAGCAGCTATAACCAAAACATTACAACAACAACGCCAATTATCTTTTAATGATCCGGGTTAACCATAGACAAGAACTATTCCTCAGTTATTTTCATAAATCTCTTTATTGCCATTATATAAAAATATTGAATATTACACTCACAGTGTGGGATGATACGCAAATATTATCAGCCCACGCTATAAAAGGGACGCTAAAGACTAAAAATCCAAATAAAATAAATTATAGTTTAAAAAACTGAAAAACACGCTTTAATAGCAATCGAACTAAAAAGTAGAAAATAATGTTAACGTAAAAAGCGTGGGCGACATTATTGAAATACTAAGTTATAGTAATATACTAATGTCGCACCACACTTTTTATATTAAAATTATTTTCTACTTCTTAGTTTGGTTATTTACAAAAGCGTGTTTGTTTAGTTCTTAAAATGTTTTTATTAGAAAAGAATAGTTTTTTTAAGTTTTTTTTTCACATTGATGTATTGTCATCGGCCCTTGACCCTTGTGCAAATTTTCAAGTTAATCAAACTCCTAGTAGTAGGTGAAAATGAATTTAAAGCTTTTGTTACATACATACTACAGGTCAGGGTAATAAAAGCGTGTTAAAAAAATGACTGCTAAGTGGTACTCTTTTTCAAGAGTTCCCAAGACCTTAAATATAATTTAAAAAATACCTATACTATACCAACCCGTCTGACCAGCGTGGTATAGCAGACCAAAGCCTTCTGTCACAGAAGATCCAGCAGGTCCAGCAGTGGATTGTCAAATGTTCAATCCTTTCGCCAATATAGCGTTCACCGTGTGAAATTTGCAATGTCTATAGGGCCCATAGTATAGGCATTCAATCGCTAAGCTTGTTCACTGGCAAAAGAAGTCAACCTTCAGGGCGATTCACCCTGTTCTTATTCTAAGCTAATGTAATATCAAGCACTTACTGGAGATGTGTGAAGTCCTTGATATCGGCGTTCCAAGAGGCCCCTTGGTAGATTCTCTGCGTCATCACACATTCATCACTCCTAGTGGCTGTGCAAGTTCCCAAGTATTCTAATTATAATGCACCCGTTTTAGTTGTCGCGGATCGCGCCTAATTGACGCGACTACCAATCGCGCGTGTCCAAACCAGACCAATCACAACGGTAAACAACGAAAAGAACCGAGTCGGATGGACAAGCAGCTAATTTTTTTATTGAACGGCACCCAAAAACGACAATAGTCGACCGTTGACACAAAGCCGCTCCTCTCTTCTATCTTTTAACTTCAAACGTCAAACAAAAAACATGACAATCCAAAATGTTGCCATTATAATGACGTTCAATTTCTAACATTAAAAGTCGTCGTCCAACGCGACAGTAGTTTCATCCCCATCATTTAGATGGTTGGCAGTCTACAACTGTGCGTTTGTCTAGATATTTTCTGCCTCGCACAAACGAAACTGTGGAATTAACTTTCACCTGACGTATTCCCGGACCAAATACGCCCTTCAAGAAAAGAGCGTACTCCTTATTAAAAGGCCGGCAACACACTTGTGACGCCTCTGGTGTTGGTATCTGACGAAACGCCTGATGGTAATTGTTTACCATCAGGCAATACGTCTGCTCGTTTGCCCCCTATTCCATAAAGAAAAAGGCTGCTGATGAAATATATTTAAACACTATGCAAAGTTTTTCTAATCCATTCAACGACAGGAAAAGTTCTAAGCATTCTTTATCTGCTTTTTTATTGTTTACTAGGGGTTTACCTAAGCCAAAATATATAGAAAAAAAACTATCATTTATTAGGTGTAACTTTAATATAAACATTTCATGAACAATTATGAAACAAATCTTTGCTTGGCCCATAACAGTAAACAAATACCGAAAGCGACTGTTTTATCGTCGATTCACAAAAGATGTTGAATCAAAATTAGTAGAATATAAATAAAACCATTACTACAAGAGAAAATAAACCTGCAACATTATAATACACTATTTCACAACATTTTAACCTCTTGACCTTTCAAAAAAATTATAAAAGCAAAAAAATCGCTTACTCATGCATTTTACTTCCACAATTCATCATAATTTTTCTAATGGTTAGTTCTATACGAATGATATGCAAGGTCAAGTTCCTTTATGACGCTATCATTTTCATTCACGGTTGCCATTCAGTGAGCTACTGAGCTTTTCGCGCACCGCACGTCTAGCGAAAGCTCCCGAAATTCGTGAAACGTGAAACTTACGAAAGGTGAAATTGTTCTTGATTTTTCTTTCGTGTTAAAGTATGTGTTATAAGGAAATATGATAATGTTTTTATAGAAAGAATGATAGAGCGGTGTGAAGTGTACCTAATGGATTTTAAATAAATTCAAAATGTTTTCAAATTTGACTTTGAATGAGTTAGGAACGCTTCATAATTTTAATGCATCTCTAAATACTAGTTTCCAATTTGGTTCAGAGTTGGATATATTTTTTCAACCTGAAAATGTGCTAATTACTTTGTATGTGCCTATTATTTTATTGTCGTTGGTGGCAAACATCCTTCTGATAGTGGTGGCTTTGAAGTGCAACTATACTAAAAGGTAAGATTGATTTTAACACGTACTATTTAATACTATTGCATTCTTTTTCCAGTGTATTTAAATATTAAAATGTTTCTAAACAAAATGGTATATGCATAGGGGATAAACATAAACGTATATTTAAATAAACAAATAATTTATAAGTTATTAGGAGAAACTCTTTTACTATCAGATTTAATTTCGCAGAAAATTTGCTGAATTATCTAGACAAGTTCCATTTAAGTTTTTATTCTTTTCGGAGTTCCAACGTGTGAACAAAATCTCTTAATCGCTTATTTTATTTCGTAAAGACGCATATTTTAAATCAGCTTTAAAAGAAAGAGAACATTCTTATTATTATTTTGTCTTACCATGGAACCTTTTTGTTAATTAATCGATTCGTTTTATGACTATTTATACTCGTACCACTACTCTACTGGTACCTACGTGCAGAAATTTAATTAACGTTTTAAACAGTTTAATGAAATTACCCATTTTAAGCGCATTGAAAACAGTCATACTTTTTTAATGTTAATTACTCAACAATTGAAATTGGATGTAGTTCAAGAGATTCATAGTTTGTATTGCTTATATTCCGGAAGACGAAGCATAAATGTGCAAATAACATGGTGGTCTAAGGACCTGGTGAAGGTACAAGCAAGCCATTTGTGGCAGCCACAGGACGAGTTATTGTGGGAAGCCCTGATTGAAATCTATGTACAGTAGTGGATAATTATAGTTTAGGTATCTATAATTCCACATAGATGTTAAAAACATAACGTCTAAGTTTATGTAATAAAAATTTAGCAAAATGTTATTGAATAGTCTAGTCAACAAGCTCCATTCTTGTTGACTAGACTAAAAGATGCAGAAGCATCACTAGGCCGCCATGGTGTGGGTCGCCATGCTGCATTGTCTGCATTCGCAGTGAGTATGGTGGCCACCACTCTTGGATTCTGCTTATGCTTTCCATCAGGAGGAGTAGAGTCATTTTTTGGTGTCATACCTAAAAAAAAGAATATTGTGCAACAGGATTTTTGTTAGCGGTGTTTATTCGTTTAATCTCATTTTTATATATCGTTAATCTTGTATTACTTTTATAATATGACTTCTTAACTTTGTAATCTCATTTTAGCATAATACAATTTTAGATTTTTTCAAGGGCGCAACATTGCTTTTAAAATTCGCTTTATGATATCATAAAAGTTGCGAATCTTATTTCTAAAAGTTTTTTTTAATTTCTTATGTTTATTTTGTTTTTAGATATAGTTTTTGTTATCCTAGCCTTGGTTAGAATAATTAATGTGTTAAATGTAGACTCAACAATCTATAGCTTAGTGCATTTGAGATTTTGAACCATGGTACTACGGCCTCATAGAAAATATAGCGTTTGATATTTCTTTCGTTGCTTTTACCAACTAAATGAGATTCCCGGAGCTTAATTCTCCTATTCTTATTCCTTGAGGTCTCGGGTTCGATTACCAGGTCGGACCAAATGTTTGTCTTCTTCTTCTTCTGCTGTGCCTTTTCCCTTTTCATTTGGGGTCGGCCCTTCTCGTTACAAGGCGCCATGACAGTCGGTCTTGGGTTGTCTGTCCCTCCACCTGAGCCCGCTCCATGTCCCTGGCAACGGTTGTCCACCACGTGGCCTGTGGTCGTCCTTTGCCTTTCTTTTTCTCTGGGATGGCTAGGGCTTTCCTTACAACGTGCTCCTCATCACGTCTCATTACATGCCCGTACCAACGCATACGGCTTTCCGCCATCTTTTCCACAATGAGAGTGACCTTAAATGAGCCTCTGATATACTCATTGCGCACCCTATCGAGTCTTGTTACCCCCGCAGCCCATCGCAGCATTTTCAATTCGTTGGTGTGCAACTTCTGTTCATGTTGCTTCTTTATGGCCCAGCACTCTGTTCCATACATCATAGCAGGCCTTACCGCAGTTTTGTAAACTTTCCCCTTAAGTTTTATAGGCATTTTGGGATCACACAGTACGCCAGAAACAGTTCTCCATTTAAGCCACCCCGCGTTGACTCTATGGGTCGCGTCTACATCCACATTTACATCCGCGGTTAGCATCGATCCTAGGTATTTGAAACGGTCTACTCTGGGTAGCGGCTGCCCGTCCATAACTATGTCTTCATCTGCATCTGCATCTGCATTTCATGTACTCGGTCTTGCTTCTACTGATGCGGAGGCCATTGCTTTCAAGTGCTTGCCTCCATTTCTGAAGGTTGTTCTGCAGATCGGACGCACTTGTTTCAATGAGGACGATATCGTCCGTATACAGCAGACACCATGGAACACGAGGCTGAATGTCCCTAGTGAGGTAATCCATTGACAGGTTAAATAGTCGATCCCTGATGCACTCCAACCTGCACTTCAAACGGTCTACTATATCCAACCGGCGTTCTCACTTGCGTTCTGATGCAATCATACATGTCCTGTACCAGAGTGATATACTGCTCCGGCACATTTTGTGCTCTTAGTGCTTGCCAGACTAGTTTACGTGGTATTCTGTCAAAGGCCTTTTCGAGGTCAATGAAGACCATATGTAAGTCTTCTTTGTTGGCTCGGTGTTTCTCCATTAGTATTTTGACTGTCTGTATTGCATCAGTCGTGGATCTTCCTGGCACGAAACCACATTGATTTTCAGATGTGGCTACAAGTTGGTTGAGTCGGCTATTAAGAACTCGTTCCCAGATTTTAATGTATGTGAGGTGAGTTTAATGCCCCTATAATTGCCGCAGTCGCTGATGTCCTCCTTATTTTTATAAAAAGGAACGAGGTAACTATAGCGCCATGACTCGGGGATCCTCATGGTAGTTTGGATTGCGTTGAAGAGTTTCGTTAACCACTCTACAGCAATAGGTCCAAGTTGTTTCCATAGATCTGCTGGTATATTATCCGGCCCTACGGCTTTATGGTTTTTCATCCTTCCAATCGCACTCTCAACCTCCTCTATACTTGTGTTTTGTAAAGGTCCTACTGTTCTAGGTATGTCCTCTAATGGCACGCTCGGGAATTCTTCGTTTAACAGTTGTTCATAGTATTGACACCAGCGTTCATTAATTTTGGTGTTTTCTGTTAGCAGGCGGCCTTTATCATCTTTGATGTATTTATTTATTTTTATGTCCAGGCTCGCCTTATGCCGTTGTTTTGCAAGTTTGAAAATTTCTTTATCATTTACCGCATTGTCAAGCTTTTAGTAGAACTTAATCCGAGAATCTGACCTATTTTGTGCCACTTTGCGCTTAGCCAGCTTTTTTTCTGTTTTGTATTGCATGTAGGCATCGTCTTGTCCCGTAGCTTGCCATTGTTTGAAACATTCTTTTTTGTTCTTCAGAAAGTCCTTTACTTCTTGATTCCACCATGTGGGGTCTTTGTCGTTCCTTGGCCCTCCTTTTGATACTCCAAGTGATGTTTCGGCTTCTTTTTTGCAGAATTTTTCAAACTCAGCCCACATGACCTCTGCAGATATGTTATTGTTTTCCATGTCCTTCAACATTTTGTCTTTGAGCTTACCCATCAAGTCCTTGCCCTTTTCGGTGTTCAGAAAATGCCATTTGATCCTTGGGATTTTGTTTTTAGTGGATTTTATAGGTTTAGGTAGTTTTATAGAGCTGACCAAAATTCTATGCTGCGACGTGAGCGACTCTCCGGGTATGACTTTACAATCTCTAATAGTTTTAAGCAATTACCTGTTAGTGAGTATGTAGTCGATCTGTGATTGTTTGTTGCCACTCTTGTATGTAATTAAATGTTCTGTTTTCTTACTAAAGAATGTATTTACTATGGCCAGGTTATGTCTAACACAAAAATCTAATATTTTTTCCCCATCTTTATTAATACATCCGTATCCAAATTGTCCCATTATCTCTCTGTAAGCTAAATTACATCTCCCCACATGGCCATTCAAGTCACCCCCTATATATTTTAGTTCGTTTGGTGTAATTTTCCTCAATATTTCATCCATATCATCCCAGAATGCTTGTTTTTCATTTTCTGTGCATCCTGTTTGCGGTGCGTATGCCGAAATTACATTTAAAGGTGGTTGATTATCCATAGCAAGTTTTACTGCTATTATTCGGTCACTAATTCTATCTATTTTGATTATACGTTGTTTAAGATTCAAATCTAGTACTATGGCAACTCCGTTTCGCGTATTGGTAGTGCCATGATATAGCAGCTAGTACCCCAGTCCTAGATCCCGAGATTTCGAACCTTTCCATTTAGTCTCCTGCAAGCAGCAAATGTTTATTTGCCTCGCCTGTAGGACTTTCGCTAGTTCTTGGCTTCGTCCTGTTAGGGTCCCCAGGTTCCACGTGGCAAATCTTATTTGTGATTTTGTGTTTAGCGTATGCGAATTTGCATGTTTGTCATATCTCTCGTCGCTTGTGGGGTACGCCCTAGCACAATATTTAATATTCGCATCTAGTTCACTTCCATCGCCGATAACGTCGCTTCCGGGGTACGCCCTAGTGGTAACCACTGTCTTTCTATTTGCATTTTTCAGTATTTCTTTAAAACGAGAAGGAGGAGTTTGACATATAGGTTTTACGGCCGGTTGTCACCTGACGCCAAGACTGTATCTGACACTAAGGTGTCGTTGATCCCTTTTAGGATTCTTCCGCCACCATCCCTACTGAGCGCTCCAGCCCAAACACTCAGCACTGCATTAGTCTCGCATTCGCTCGTCCTCTGCAGGGGTTTGCTATCGAAGTGTCCATCTTACAATAAATTGTTTTACAAAAAAAAGGTTTTTTTTTTTATATTTGACCCGCCAAAATGACTCTACTCCGCCTGATGGAAAGCATAAGCAGTATCCAAGAGTGGTGGTCACCATACTCATTGCGAATACAGACAATTTAGTATGGTGACCCACACTATGGCGGCCTAGTGATGCTGCTGCACCTTTTAGTCTAGGCAACAAGTATGGAACTTGTTGACTAGACTAATTGGGCCTCCGGTCTCGCACTCACCACCGACACACGACAGCGCGAACGCTGTCATTTTATGATCTTGATGATAAAACCGCCTGGGATTGAGCTGCCCATTCTGCACATGCTGTTTATTTTTAATGTTTAAATTTATTTTGATGTGACGATAATTTATAGTTTGAAACAAATTCATTTTAAATTATTGCTATTGTTGTCATTTTTTTTAAAATTATTATCTTTACTGATTATTGTAATTGTGACTCAAATTGTAATTATCGCATTTATTTTATTGAAATAATGTCTTTTGCATATTGTCTGGACTTTAAAAGAGACGGTGATCCCTGAGTTTGTTTCGTCCTTTCTTCTCAGGGCTAGTCCAGTTAGGAAAGGCCGAACTCATCTGCTCAAAAAAAGTTTAACTTGCAAAAGTGTTCATGTAACCTAATTGCAGAATAAATGATTTCATTTCATTTCATTTCATTTCATTTCATTTCATTTCATTACGTTGATTTTCTGTGCATGGGTACTACCGCCCGGTCGAGCCGGCCCGTTCGTGCTGAAATCAGCGTGGCTCTACTACCTTCTGCGTAGCGTTTCGGAGTTTGGGTGTTTTCTATGTATAATATGTATGTATTTACAAAAAAAAGGTATATATATTATATTCATATCAGTTGTCTAGTACCTACCCATAATACAAATTCTGCTTAGTTTGGGACTAGATGGCGTTGTGTGTTAGATGTCCAAAATATTAAAATGTTATTTAAATTTAAACCCAGTATTAAAATCTGTTAGCTTCTCTATACTCGAAATTATGATAGAGTACAGTAGTACAGAATGCAGTCCTCATATTATCCATCCAGCTCTTGGTCTATTTATAATTTTTCCTGGATCGAACCGAAGACCTCTTCCTTAGCAGCCAAGATCGCTAACCACTACACAAACAGGCCAGTCGACAGGACAGTATATGGTAATGTAGGTATGTAGGTAAACATACTGAATTATCCAGGAATTAAGTGTAAAATATATTCCGACCCTTGTAACTGTCTCACTGTAAAAGTGAATTAATCCTTTGAAATTAAACCGTTTCTGTTACATAAAAAAATGTTTTTCTGTAAAGTCGGTTTACGGACGATAGTTTAACGTGACAACGTCATAACGTCATAACAAAACATTAATGAAATGATGAGACATGAAATGATGAATGACGACGTACAATGAGCGTAACGGGACAATTTTCGTAACTTGGCAATGGACGTTATGGGACAAAGAGTCATCCTTTTTAGGGTTCCGTGACAAAGGCAAAAAACGGAACCCTTATAGATTCGTCATGTCTGTCTGTCTGTCTGTCCGTCCGTATGTCACAGACACTTTTTTCCGAAACTATAAGAAATATAATGTTGAAACTTGATAAGTAGATGTATTCTGTGAACCGCATTAAGATTTTCACACAAAAATAGAAAAAAAAACAATAAATTTTCCCATACTTAGAACTAAATCTCAAATAATTTTTTTTCATCAAAACCGTACGTGTCTATCTATAGATAGGTCTTCAAAAATGATATTGAGGTGTCTAATATTTTTTTTTTTCTAAACTGAATAGTTTGCGCGAGAGACACTTCCAAAGTGGTAAAATGTGTGTGTCTCCCCTGTAACTTCTAAAGTAAGAGAATGATAAAACTAAAAAATAAATATAATGTACATTACCATGTTAACTTCCACCGAAAATTGGTTTGAATGAAATCTAGTAAGTAGTTTTTTTTAATACGTCATAAATCGGAAACTGCAATTTACCTTTCATTCAATCAACAGAAATATAAAAATAAAATAAAAATTATATTATGTTACTTGCTGCTGCGGAACCCTTCATGGGCGAGTCCGACTCGCACTTGGCCGCTTTTTCGTGTATGCAACCGGAGTTTATCAATTTATTAGACGTTGTCATGTCAAAAAAAAACAGGAAAGTACATCTGGTACTTGATGACATCAAGAGTTGAAGTGCTATGTTTATTCAACTTATTTACTTTACTAACAAGTTCCGTTGAGTACACTTTTAGATTAATTGAGTGCACTTAACAACTAATTAAGGCACTTAGTTAAGGAGGAAGAACTTAGTTAACGGCTTTTTTAAATAAGGAACTCGATTATTTTTATATAATCATCATCATCAGCCCGTTGCAGTCCACTGCTGGACATAGGCCTCTACCAAGGAACACCACAGAGCCCGGTCTGTTGCTTTCAGCGTCCAGTCGCTGCCAACCCTCTTACGTAAGTCGTCCCGCCATCTGGCCAGAGGGCATCCCACACTACGTTTGCCAAGATGCGGTATCCACTCCAAAATACGCCTACTCCAGCGGTTGTCTGTCCTGCGACATATGTGACCAGCCCATTGCCACTTCTTCCTACCAACCTTAAGAGCTATGTCGGTAACTTTGGTACTCTGACGGATTAATTCATTACGAATTTTGTCCTTCAGAGAGACTCCAAGCATAGCTCTTTCCATGGCACGCTGAGCAACTTTGAGCTTCTGGATTAATCCTAGGGTCAATGTCCACGTCTCGGCACCGTACGTCATTACAGGGAGGACGCACTGGTTGAAGACTTTCGTCTTCAGGCTCTGTGGTATATCCGACGAAAATATGTGGTTTAACTTCCTGATATAACTTCCTGATTATTTTTATATAAATTTACAAAAAGACATTATGTGGGTGATTGGATAACCTACGATGTATAAAACTACTATATTTTGCCCAAGGTTTTGACTGCACGTTTGGCCTAGTGGTTTGGCGGTCACCACGCCGTTTCCTACTTCGCCAAGTGTCGTGGGTTCAAATTCCACATAGGACAACACTTTGTGAGATCCACAAATTGTTGTTCTGAGTCTGGGTGTTCTTTGTGTCCGTTACATGTATGTTTGTAAAGTCCCCCGCGACAACGTGGGAGAGCCACGCTTACCGTAGGAGAGCCACGCATACCGTAGGAGAGCCACGCTTACCGTAGGAGAGCCACGCTTCGGCATGAATGGGCCGGCTCGACCGGAGTGATACCACGGCCTCACAGAAAACCGGTGTGAAATAGTGCTTGCGCTGGGTTTCACCGAGTGAGTGAGGATACCGGAGGCCCATATTCCATCCCCCTAACCCTACCTCCCTCACATCCCCAAAAGGCCGGCAACGCACTTGTGACGCTTCTGGTGTTGCAGGTGTCCATGGGCGGCGGTAATCGCTCACCATCAAGCGATACATCTGCTCGTTTACCCGCCTATTCCATAAAAAAAACAGGATTTATTCCTAGTGCGGGAGTAGTCTTAAAAAAATGTAGCCCATACCCTTTCTCAACAATCAAAAGAATAGAATAGAAAACTCTTTATTACATAGTTATCATATTACAGAGTGAAATAAGTACATAATACATAAAATGTTTATATAATACAAGCTGACCCACGCAACGTCGTTTACGTCTCCTATTGCCCGTAGTGTAAAAAATTTAACCCGTTTTTGTAACATTCTTCATTGGTGCTCCGCCCCTATTGGTTTTGGCGTGATGATATATAACCTAAATACCTATAACCTTCCTTGATAAATGGGCTATCTAGCACTAAAATATTTTTTCAAATCAGACCAGTAGTTCCTTAGATTAGCGTGTTCAAACAAACAAACTCTAACTAAACTAAACATTTATCGTCGTAGAAGTCGACTAATAAAACGAACTACGCAGAACATCACTGCAAAGAGGAAAAGGAAAACATGAAACATTTTTTTTGAAATTCGAGGAACACAATCAAACTAATAAGTAATCATACTGACTGACATAACTGCCTCGGTGGTGCAGTGGTTAATTCAAATTCAAAAAAGTTTATTCAACTAAGACACTAAGGGAGAGCGCAGACGTGAACACTTTTGTGTCTTGTGTCGGATACAAGCTACCGATGAATATTTGATTTCTATGGAACCAGTATGAAATCATCCACTCCCAGCGCATACGCAAACATTTTTTGTGTCTAGTTGCTTCCACTTAATGTGTTCCATGTCGGTAACTGGAAACCTGTTGAAGACACAAGCAAAATTAACAAATTTCCTTACAACATCGTGAGACTGACGGAAAACAAGCGACGAATTGTGGCCAGTAGTAGCAACCGGTGACTTTTTACGGTTGTCGCCACTGGACATAGCAACTACGGTTACCAGTGGCCAGTAGTAGCAACTGGTGACTGTTTACGGTTGCCGCCACCGGACACAGCTACTACGGTTACCAGTGGCCAGTAGTAGCAACGGGCAACACGTTTGCGCAGCGCCTTAGTGACATTTATGAACGTTAAATTGAAGCTACAGTTAAAATCATATATCGACACAAACAGACGCCAGAGCATGTACCGGATTGTCAAGGTAAATTAGGTGGAAACACCAAAATCTACTGCCTGTTTGTGTCGATCTATAACTTCCAGTTTCTAAAGTGAATAGAGCCTTATGAGAAGAATATTGGCAAAGGAACTCATGGCCTGGCGCCATGGCATGGTTGCGTATAAGGCTCGGTCTACGAACGAACGGTTTGATTAAATGTTTGTATTGCCTGCAAAACCTATTTGTTTTAGAGTTTAGGTATTTATGTATTTACAAAAGAGTATATAAGTTATCAGTTGTCTGGTGCCCATAGTACAAGCTCTACTAAGTTTGCACTCTCTGTTCCCAAAATCATATAATACGATGGGACGATTATCCGACAAGACCGGGGAGTGATTAGGCGCAAGACCGACGGGCTATACGTGTTCTCCGAGTTCAGACCCCAACTTCCAAACTCCGAGCTGTTTTTAAGCATTTCTATAATCAGAAAAACTCAATAACACATTTTAGCCCCGGGTTTTGATTGTAATCGGGTTTATAATACAGTTATGCAGTCGCCCCCATTTTATACTATTTTTTCTTAAATAAATATTGTGATAAGATTGTCGGTACATATGCATACCTAAATGAAATTAATTTTTATTTATTATTCTTTTATCAGAGCGTAATTAAATTTCAATCTTGCTCTCGCAATCAGTTTCATAATTATTAATTATACAATCATTAGTATTTCATAGTCCACTGTGGCATATAGAAGTTTTCTTAGAAAGAAGATTTATCCGTTTTAACAGACGATATTAAGTAAAAAGATATTGACGGATTATTTCACGGGGATTTAAAATACTTACATAAGATATCAGGTTTCTTACAGAAAGCTTCAGATAATTTTAATATTCATTAAGTTTGGTCATCATGCTCAAAGACTTAAAAGGGATTACTACATAAATGAACGACTTATAACAGTTTAACCACTGGATCTTGATTCAATATAACCTGTTTAGTTTTCTATATTGATAGTATAAAGATGTAAAGTTTGTGAGGTTGTAGAGAGTAATCTCTGGATCTAGTGAACCAATATTGAAACTTATTTACCAATGGACAGCTACATATTGAAGAGTCTCATAGGCTATATATTAACCCGAAAAATAATTATCGCGATGTACGACATACGTGGGAGCGGTGTCGCGCAAAAGCTGGTCATACCATTTATTTCACTTTTTTATGATACACAACTGTTTATAATACCAATACACTTATTTATTTGCCCAATTTCGAATTATTCGTCTGCAATAAGTTGATAACTCTGTAGTCTAATGTTATTTGTCTGTTAGGTAAATTCGTAATTTTAGACAATAATAATATATACTCCAAATTAATTTATAAGTTGACTTAAAACTAAGCAAATACAGGTTATTTATATTCGCTCGCTATATCCTTATCGCTCGCAGGCAAAACTAGGCAATTGCTCGAAGGCAATAGATACCAATTCATATTTTGCTTTAGGCAACATAAAATAGTTCATTTATAGAAAAATTAGAAATAGCTTTACCTCGTATTTCTAGTGTTGTGTGGAGAGATTTAGAACAGCAGAATTAGCACCAATGAATAATGTAAAATCTGGTCTTGGTTGCCGCGATACAAGCCTCGAGCTTAGTGTGGAAACCGTCGATAAGTTTAAACTGTAATTTGTTTATGTACAAATAAATAAATAAATTAAAGTATAATATCTTAGTATATTTAGGAAATCAAATAGAAACAAAAAATGCAAATCCTACGCGAAGTAAAGTTTAAAACTCTTTTAAATATGAAAAGTGCTGTTCTCCTGAAGTAATGTTGTATTTAAGTTCATTTGTATATATAACCAAACAAGTATACATATATACAAAAGAAAATTCTTTATTTGTACCCCGTATTACAAATTTACAAGGGAGTAAATAAAATTACAAATATACATAATGTACCTACCTACAATCTCTTCCAGGCAACTTTAGGATGGATCAAAATGTATCGGAGAGATAACTTAGTAGTTGACGTTGCAATGAATTTTGAACAATTATAATTTTGTAATCAATGTGTATATGTCGCAGCCAACTGGTTAAAATAGCTGGTTAATCAAACAGCTAGCCCTTTGTCTGAACAACGCCATTCAATCACACGTCTAGCTTCTTAATTGAATATTTGAGGCGCTCAAAACGTTCAACATTATAGCTGATTCAAAAGCCGCCTTCTGAAGAACACTAGGGTGTCCATGACTAACACGGAATGCAGGACTTCTATGTATTATTATTGGATATCCACAACGAAGCTCCCGCCTTAGCCATCGTGGTTATTTTGTTTAAAACTACCCAGAAATAGGCACCAATAAGTGAAGCCAGTTTTTTTTTTTTTCAAATCACATGTTAAACTTATGGTAACCCTAGTTTATTTGCCATTTAACCAGTTGGCTAAGCGTCGTCATGCTGTAGTGTTGAACGTTGCAGTCAACAAGTCGGCTAAGCGACGTACAGCCGTGTGATTAAATGGCGTTGTTCAATCAAAGGGCTAGCTGTTTGATTGAACGGCTATTTGGCTGGCCGAAGCAGTTGGCTGTGACATATATACAATAGTGTAGGCAGAGACGTGACAGGAACTATATTTAAAAAAACGACTAAGAATTCTAATATTTAAACATATGCCTATATTATTTCAGTAATAAACCAAGATTTATTAGTCGCCAGTGATATTAGAACATAACAAAAACTCAAACCGTCAAAGTAAACTAAAGCTATGATTCAGCAAACTAATGGAATTAAATTGAAACGCAGATAAACTTTGGAAACCAATTACCCAACTTTAAATAATAGGAGTAAGGTATCTAGTTCAGTTATTGGAAATTGAAACCATTTTTGGAATTTCAATATAGCTCCAGATGCGATAACAATAGCGGGATTTGTGTAAAGTACTTGTGTGAACCACAAAGAGAACTACACAAAAATATGTATAACTAGACACGCGGTAGCGTGTCAAGCCAAGTTCAAACTAACGGAACTGGCGAGTTTATTAAAATTTTCGCAAGTTTTAAAACTATAAGTTCTTATTTAATTCTTCCGAAAATTTGATATGCTGGTAGAAACTAGCCATCGAAAATAGGGCTCTTCCATGACTATATTAGTAGGTACTTAATAATAATTTGTATATGAAAACTAGCCAAGTCAGATTTTGAGCTTAAAAATATTATCCTAAGCCTAAAGAAGAAATGATATTTGAAATAGTTATAAAATTCATGTTGTTATAAATACATTTCAGGATCAGTTCAATGGTTAGCCATTGAACTTGGCACCCACTTAGATCTCACTTCTTTTGTCTTTGAAGTGAACAATCAAGGCATATATCATTTTAAACTTGACACTCATTTCAGATTTATGTTTCTGATGGGATATTAAAACTTGAAGAAAAGTAAATTTACCTTTTCACACGAGAATGACTTACACAATCCAAGTACCACGCAATGTCAAAGTTCTTAGACTGTTGTCGGACTTTTTGGAGCAGACATTTTCAAGGAACGTTCTTCAAAATATTAATAGAAAAAATCTTCTAACAGAAGCTAAATCTTCATGTAACTTTTTAACTAACTACTTCCCTAAGTTTTTTCTCAGTTTTCGTAAAAAAGTGACGGATATAATATTTTATTTCACTCATGTACTTACATTGTACTGTTGTGTCTTCTTCTTGATATATAATGATATGCTTATAGTCCTACTAAACTAAGAAGTACTGTATGATATTTTATACTTTTCAACACGATACAACTTTGTAAAAGCGTAACTCATATATCATAATGACTTTTTCCATAAAACCATGGGATTAAGCTACTTTTATTTTATTACGAGAAGCAATTTTTTTAAAGTGAGTAAAATATTATTCTTCAAAACAAAGTAAAAACTACAAATAACATATTAGATTTCTTGTTCAGACGTCAATAAAAGTAACGCAGTTAGGTTCCTTACCATGGGGGTTTCATCCAATTCCCTTTTATATCAATAATCGTATTGCATTTAACGAATAATCGAACTTATTCATAACTAGCTGTTTTTAGTCAAAACGTTTTTATTATTTCATAATATAATACATCCCACCAAAAACATTTCCATGTAAAATGTTGCCAAGACGACTGCATATGGCTTACCCTGTGAAAAAGATATCAGATCTCATCTAGAGCCAAGGTTCCGAATCTACACGCCCTAACTCTACCAACCCTAACTTCATAAACTCTACATCTCAGTAAAAATGTATGGCTTCGCCGTTTCGCTACCATACCGTCACGAAGGGGTCACAAACGCCTTTTGTGTTTGCAAATATCTAGTTTCTGAAGTAACGAAACAGCCAAGCCATACATTTTTAATGAGATATAGAGTTTATGAAGTTAGGGTTGGTAGAGTTAGGGCGTGAAGATTCGGAACCTTGGCTCTACATGAGATCTGATATCTTTTTCACAGGGTAAGCCATATGCTTGCTGCATATGCTGCTTGCTTGCATGCTATATGGTAAGTCTTGGCAACATTTTACATGAAAATGTTTTTGGTGGGATTTCATTTCTTTTTGTAAGTTGCTTGATGCAGTTTTTTTTTCTTTTTTTGAGCTGTATCTCTTATACATCTTCTTTCTTCTTTCGAAAAAGTCCATGTACCAAAAATAAAACCTCTCGCATAAACATTTGTGCAAGTCTCATACAAACTTCCACCCCCCAGATTTGGGGGTTGGGAGGCAAAAGTAATAGGTTTATGAATTTTTCTGTTGTTTGTATACTAAACTTAGTTTACACACCAAATTTTAGCTTTCTAGCACTTCAGGAAGTACCCTAACAGTTTTGATGATCATCAGTGTGTCAGTGACGAAATCGGTGTTTTTTAGGTATCAATAAAATCAAAAGTATCAGAGCTATGCAGTTGAAACTTTGTATATTTCATTAGTCTATTGTCAACATCATATCCTGAGAATTTGAACGATCTGGTAACCAAACGGGATCGGGAACCGAAGTTATGAGGGTTCAAAAAAACGACGAAACACTTCGAGAAAAGGTAGGTAGTGCCCTTCCGCTTCGCTTGACTCGTCTTGGCGGGGGCACGATAGTGCCCCCAGATACGTTTTAACTCGTATTCTAATTATTATTGATAAATTACCGTGGGAGGGGCACGGTTCGGCATGAATGGGCCGGCTCGACCGGAGTGATACCACCGACTCACAGAAAACAGGTGTAAAATAGCGCTTGCGCTGTGTTTCACTGAGTGAGTGAGGATACCGGAGGCCCATACCGCAACCGCTTTCCCAACCTCATCCCCTAAAGGCCGGCAACGCACTTGTGACGCCTCTGGTGTTGCGGGTGTCCATGCGCGGCGGTAATCGCTTACCATCAGGTGATACGTCTGCTCGTTTGCCCCATATTTCATTAAAAAAAAATGTTTTTCCTTATCAACCATACAGGTTTTATAGAGACGAAAATCGCTTTGTTTATTTTAACAAAATGTAATAGGTACTACTATTCTTATAAACTACAATGTGTCATGCCGTCCTGCATGTAGGTAAATCAGTAAAATTGAAATCGATTAGTAAATATAAGAAATTGGCATCGAGAATCGGATGTTGTAGTGATCGATTTCTTCACCCTCCAATCAAATTAGTATTAAAATAAACAAAACAAGAGCAAATTATTGTTCGGGTTCATCACACATCTCGCTAAATTAGAGGGTGTGCTTTGTGTCTATTTCACAGAGAATTAAGGTTGTTACATCCTGCGTATTCCGGGTACAACTTCCGACCAAAAACCTTTGAGTTACAACAGGATGAGGTACAAACATCAATTATATTACAAAGAACAAACACTTTGATTATTTTCACTGTCCATCCGGAGAAAACACAAAAATACAAGAAATTCAGAATATTAATAAAAAACATTTTTAAGTTTTTGTTAATAAATAAAATTTGTATGTGATCTATTTATTTAGAAAAATATAAGATTTATAAATTTGACTTGCTAAATTTTAAAAATTTGTGACATAATTTAATCAGTTGACCTAATTCCTTTGCTACTTGTACTATTATCTATATCATCACATTGGGAGGACCACGCTTCGGCATGAATAGGCCGGCTCGACCGGAGTGAAACCTCGGCCTCACAGAAAACCGGTGTGAAACAGCGCTTGAGCTGTGTTTCACCGAGTTAGTGAGGATACCGGAGGTCCTTACACCAATCCTCCCCCAAAGGCCGGCAACGCACTTGTGACGCCTCTGGTGTTGCGGGTGTCCATGGGTGGCGGTAATCGCTTACCATCAGGCGATACGTCTGCTCGCTTCCATAAAATAAAATCAAATCAAGTCAAAGAAGTATGTAAGTATTCCCTGCACTAAACTCTTCTTGAAGAAGTGAAAAAATAGTTTGGAAAATTTATGTATTGCCATAAGTTTACAAAATGCCAAAGACAGGAACTTCCTCACAATACGAGTCGTGTCAAGAAGGACTGCCTTCTGCATCTGCTCCTTGATGAGCCCTCTAACGTGAGCCTCTTAAGGTGTTGGTCAAGGCTCTTGGCAATCAATCCGTGAGCAGTTATTACTTACGGAACAATGATCACCGAATCCACATTCCACATGTCGAAAATCTCGTAAGATAAATCGAAATATTTTATTTCTTTTTCTTTTTCGATTTTCACGAGATTCTCGTAACGAGGAACGGCGACGTCGACAATTATTGGGCGGTGCTCTAATTGATTTTTCACCACAATTGTCAGATTTATTGGCTTATTACGAGTGTTATTATAATCGACCACTAATTGAAAAGCAGTTTTAATTGCTTCTATTCCTTAATTTTCAATAACCTACCTCTTGAAAGGCCTATTGTCCTTAAATTAATCGGGCTATGTCAAGAAAATATAAATTAATCGAGCTGTAAAATGTACCAAGTAAGGAATTTTTAATGTACAGTAAACGACGTAAAGTACGAGTGGTTCGTGGAATTGAGATGGTATATCCACCCGTCTACGAATTTCTTAACTACTTAGAGTGTTTAAAAGTTGTAGGCGAATTCGTGATTATTACATAGGCTGCAATTTTATAAAAATATCAAGTTAATGAATTAAATATAGCCACCATATCAGGATCTGATGGGATCCCAAGGAAATTGAAGGAAACCCTCAAATTTACGTGAGCGCCTGCAATAAAGTTAAGGCAATTGTCTGTCTGCCTGTGGGTGTGGTACCTACTATTACATTTGGCTTGGCGCCGAATTCAAACCTATGAATAGGTAGCACATACAAATTAAGTTATTTTATACTTTTCAGTTTTTGAAGTCGGTTTTTTTAAACGAAGTTTTTTTTATCATCTTGTGAATAGAATTGAATTTAAATAGGATTGTAGGAGTGTGCCTTCCGTTCCGACTATACTGTTTTCGTTACATTTCTAAACTTTCCATTCCAATTATTAAATGTATTTCCATTCCAATTGCAGGAGGTTTTACTTTTAAGACTTACACTGGAACTATACTCGTATATAATATGTTTATTGGTTTGATGGAGATACCCATAATATCTTTTGATAGACAACTGTCGCATTACGAATAAACATCCTGTGTCGCGGGGGACTTTACAAACATACACGAAACGGACACAAAGTACACCCAGACTCAGAAGAATAATTTGTGGATAACACAAAGTGTTGTCCCATGTGGAATTTGAACCCACAATACTTGACGCAGTAGAAAGCGGTGTGTGGCCACCGCTTAAACCACCAGGCCAACCGTGAAGTCAAATATGACTACAATGTTATTTTGATTCAACTGTAACAGCATAACATAATATGTTGACTGATATTGTATTCACTTCCTTGGGGTGTAACGGGTCCCTGGCGAAATATTTGCGAAGCCTAGACATCGGTCGAATATAGTCGTTGGTTAGTACTGAATTATACTGCAGATTCACATTACTGTGAGGATACCACGTATGCTTTGCGACACGAGAGGAGGGTGGAAGTAAGAGGATTATTATTCAACCTACCCGGCCTTCAAGGAGTGGTTCAACTTCTTTTCACCATAAAAGCCTGGACAAGTTGGGGGAGCATAAGAAGGATGATATAAAGACTCTCAAAACCCACCATCGTGCAAAGGAAAGTTGTTCATATTAATTAAATCTAGAATATTGATTTTGTGTGTAACTAAACTTTAAATATTAGCACCCTTGCTGACTGGAGACCCACAAGAGGTACCACAGGAGGAGAAAACGCTATTGTACTGATGTTGTTAAAGGTTAACCAACTTAGAAATAGAAATATCTCATTATAAATTGTACTAATTTTAATAAATCTTTAAGTGATATATTTATATTGTTGTGTATAAGGAGAACATTAAACTTGTAAATGTTAATGTGGAATAAGCTTAATGAAAATAAATTTGAGTAACTGTGTTTAAGTTGTTTCTCTGAAGAGTTGCCTGGGACTCCCGCATCACACACCTTTATGATCTGTACCTCCTCGTTTGTTTCTTTTTTTCTTTTCATCCTAAATTATTTCTTTAACGGCGCCCTGGGACTTTCATGCTTTGAAGACTGACTGGGTTCGCAGGAGAGTAACATCAACCAACTAGTTAAGGTGTTACAAAGTGGCCTAAAGATAAAATAGGCATAAGACTACTGTCTTTTTTATCTTTAGGTCCTCTCTACGGAATAAGAGGTAGGACGGGAGGTGGGTGGTCCGGTAACCTCAAATTGGCTTTCTGCGCGAACGTGGTATTAATCCTACCGAGCCTGGTCAATTAATATGACATATTATTATGTAATATTCATGAGAAGCTTGTCTCTTTGACGGTAATATTTCAACAAATACAAATGTACTATTATTGTCACTTGATTTGTTACTTTCTAATAATATGTTCAGTTAGTCAGTCAGGTGAGTGATTCCAAACAAAACCCCACAAAAAATATGAATCACAAAAATGACTAATATTACTGTTGTTCATTCTATCGTGTTATGAGTTATAACAATAGGAGTATTATCGCAACACGTAACGTACATTCTAGTAAATTTGGAATTAAAAACAAGCTGCAACTAAAACAATTATTCTCATTAGTATTAATATTAAGGTAACAAATTTAGTAAACGTGTGCATATTCAGGGATGCCTTACTCGGAGTCAGTCATTTTTATATTTATTTGGAAAATTAGTTCAGATGGTCTCTTTCGTAATGACTCTAAAATCATAGATCAATACAGACAATAACTACAATCTGTTTTGTCAAATATTTAGCAAAATAACTATATAATAGGTATAATAGTTATTTTGCTATACTAAATCAATTGCGCTTGTTCCCGATCTACAACCGCTCGCCTCCAAGCCATAATTATGAGAAGCAAGAGAAACAAATTCACTACCACTATATTTATTAAAAACCAGACAGGCAAAATAGCATTATTCAATTTACTACAACATTTCTTTTGATTTCCCTTTAAAAGAACTGTGGTAACGTTGTCAATCTCATTATTCAAGTCACACTCATATGTTACATGAATACATGTGTTTTTTTTTCGATACGACAGAACGTGCAAACGAGTAGACGGTAGTATAATGTACACGCGGGTAAATCCGTGCCTTTAACAAAAATATCCTAATATCTGTCATATTCGTGAAGTCTCTCTCTTTTTTAATATTCCTGTCTAGTAATCTTGACAATCAGCTGTAAACCTATTTCTATATATATAAAAGAAAGTCGTGTTAGTTACACTATTTATAACGCAAGAACGGTTGAACCGATTTGGCTGAAAATTGATAGGGAGGTTAGAACCAGGAGACGGTCATAGGATACTTTTTACAAAGTTTTTTTTTTTTTTACTTTTCGCCACGGCGTTAATCGCAGTTGTTTTTGTACCGCGGGTAAAACCGCAGGGCTCAGCTAGTATTGTAATATTTGTGCCTACTGAGTCGTGTATAAAGCGAATTGATATATACCTGATTGATAGACAACAATAGGAATGAAAAAGTTTTGCTTAATATCATATCATTTTTATGTTTATACATTTTTGAAATCCGTACTAGGAATTTGCTCTGTATTGTGGGGAACTACTTTATAAGTATTCACGAATGGACACAAAAACACCCAGAATAAGAGCAACAATGGTTTGTCGATCACACAAAGTGTTATCTCATTTGGGTTTATTAGTAGTTATTGATTCTACAATACTCAAAGCAGCAGGGCCATTTAAAGCACTAGGCCATCCGTACAGGCAGTGTTTCATTATTATATACATTATTTTCATCTGCAACACCTCGGCTAATCTGAGCACAAGTTCATATAATATTAAATGGGCGTTTGTTCAATATTAATTTTAGTAACTACCTACCATGCATGAGAAATGCCTATGTAGGGAACATAGGCATTTCTCATGCTGCAATGTTAACAAAGCGGAAAATGAAATCTATCATTATTAAGTTTAAATATATTTATTTATCTATTGATATAAAATTCCTGCAAAGATAATCCTCAAGGTGGACTTTGTGCCACATTAATTTTCCACCAGTCAAACCTTTGGGTGTGGCAAAATATATAAGTGCTTATTTCAAAATTGGGGTAACAATAACAAAAAGCATGAGATAATTTTGGTACGGCAGAAATACTGTAAAATGCCAACACTATAGGTATAGATTTTTATAATAGAGGAGGCAAACAACCAGATGAACCTCTGATAAATAAATGTCTACGAAATATGGACGTATACATATCAAGAGATGTGTCGCCGTCCTTTGAGTGCCCTTACGACGTTTGGGTTTTCAGTAGCCTAACTCACCCTTAAAAAGCTTCTTACCGATTTCCCATGCACCGTTAGACCGTGACATCACTTCGGTTAAGGTGTTTCATTTCTGTGTGTTTTCATCAGTTCAAAATTCTTTTCATAAAGTTAAGGTCATTCCTCTCGAGTAAAACGCATATTTTCTAAATTTCAAAGCAAATTCTGCCTCGTGTTTTTTTTTTGTAAATTCAAGTGTGTGTATAGCTTCTTTCTTTAGGTAATTTCAACTTTATCTTCTTTATTATATACATACCCACTTACAACCCTGCCCTTGTGCCTTTTAGTAGCAAGCAAAACTGCAAACCTCAATTTAAAAACGGTAATTTTAGACCCAGTTTATAATTTCGTCAATTCGGAACTTCGGTATTAAAGATGGAAATATTTGTTGTAAATTGAAAGAGAAAACATGTGGGAATAGAAAGTATTAGAAGGAACGAATAGATATATGCATGTAGTGTGCATTGTAGTGTGTAAGCAATAACTGTCAGGTCAGGGTCGCATACTTGTCTCGTGAACGCGCTGTGTATTTATTTATTTGTTCAAATCTACATGTTGTGACAAAGTTTGTGATTACTTAAACCAATGACCGCGGGTTTAAAGACAATTGTTTGCCTGTATCTTCGATGGATTCGTGGGTTACTATTGTTGATACAGGTGCACAGGAGTTACAGTAGTGGCTTGTGGTAGTTATTAGTCCCATTTTTGGCTGTAGCGGTGGCTGCACACCACATCAAAACCCGGTGGGGTAACGGCCCGGAAGACCTCGACACATAAAGAAAAGGTATTACCTTTTTGCATTAGTTATACATATACCTTTGCGATTAAAAATGGGAGAATAAGTAAATCACACCAGGAATTAAATAACTTACAAAAAATACAAACTAATCATGTTGAATAATATACTCTCCTCTTAATTCCCAATAAAATTATAAATGCTAAAGATTGAGAAGATGGATAATAGATATTTGCCACAAAACCTCGTCAGAATTGTTGAACGGATCTACGTGAAATCTGGCATAGAGATATAGTTTGAAATATGACACAGACTACTTTGTTATAAAGAAAAAATGTTGACAAAATAAAAATTTAAAGCGTACATACCTTAAAAATAAAAACATTCACCCAAGTACTTTTGACGCCTAAAAAACCCCGTGGGTTAAGCGAAAGAATCTGTTTTTGTATGTCTGTAGATATGTCTTGATCGACAAATAAAAAAAAAACTTACCAGTTGAAAAATCTTAGAAATATCTACAGATCATAGTTACATTCCACTTCTACATTTCTTTACGATGAACCTTGAGCTTGTCTATTCCTATCGGAGGTCACCGGCTTCATCGTTCATCATAGCGACTTTACTGTTCCTAAAATATTACCGAACAGGTACCATTTAGCCTCTCGGGCAATTTTTATTTTACTCTTTCTCACGATGTATCTGCATTTATTGTATCTTTTTATCACTATTTATCTTTAGGTTCGCCATGTAAATAGTTATTTTAAATTAAAAAAATAATAATTCAGTGTAGTTTAAGAACAGTACTTGCATTACCAAAAAAAGATCCAGACTGTTAATATTCTTGTTTTGATCCATGTTGATAGATATAGATAAGTATTTAAAATTCTATAAAAAGAACCTTCTCATTTAAACAAAACCATACTGCTCCGTAATGACTTTCAGGCTATTAGTGTTGCGGGTGTGTGTGGATCACAACTCGTGTTTGCTCAAATATGATGCTAAATATCTAAAGCAATTATTACTAGGTTAAAAAAGTAGCATATCGTATTAAAAATGATTTACCAAAAGTTTTTTCAGTACTTAGCCGACATCAATTTTACAACGCTTGAGTTATGTAACTTAAGCCGGCCATACACGTAACGATACCTATACTTGCGTAAGCTCAGACTTGTACAAAAAAACGTATTTTGGAGGTGACCACAAACGGCTCATGCATACTTGCTTAAATATGATATTAAATTTGTGCAAACGTGCGTACATGCAGCGACCTACTTAAAAACGACGTGCATACGTGTAGGACTATAACAATACTAAAACTTAAGCGCAGTGCTCACACACACGTTCATGTAAACTAACTTCAAGTCGGGAATTGAAACTTCGAACTTTTTGAAGAACAAGTAATAAAATTGCACAATAATCTTCTAACACACGTTACGGTAGTCTTGGGCAAGTATTCTGTTACGTGTATGGCAGCCTTTACGTAAGTTTAAAGTAACCGACCTTTATTAAAAATAATCTTTGGAGAAATGAGACCTTTGCAAAGTGTACAACTATAGGTAATACAGCATTGTTAAACATCTTATAACTTTGACGGTAGAAATATTAAAGTACTAGCTGTCCCGGCGAACTTCGTACCGCCATATTTACATATCTGTCTCAGCTTCCTACAGGCAGTGTATAGTCGCGGACAAAAAAACAATTTTCCCGTTATCTTTTCTTTTTTTCATTCTAGCAAAAAAATAATGAAATCGGACTATGTGCTATTGAATTACAACTAAGTACATATTTTGACTTTCATTCCCTCTCTCTAGGAAACCGTGCTGAATTTCGGGATAAAAAGTATCTCATGTCCTACCTCGTAGTATGAACTCAAATCATGCCAAGTTTCATTTGAATCCGTTCAGTAGTTTCGGCGTGATGCGCGGCCAAGATACAGACATACAGACAGACAAAAATGAAAAAAAAATACAGTTTTGGCTTCAGTATCAATTAAAGAGACCTCCAAATTTTTTTTCAAAATATCTTTAATGTACAGAATTGGACCTGATACATTTTTATTATATACTAGCTGTTGCCCGCGGCTCCGCCCGCGTGAATGTCGATTTTCGCGGCCAATAGTATCCTGTATAAGATATATTACTGTAAAGTTTCATCCAAATCCGTTCAGTAGTTTTAGCGTGAAAGAGTAACAAACACACACACTCACACACATTTTGTGTTTTGTTTCTGGTAAATTATCATAACTATTAAGTTATATGTTTGTTTATATTAAAAATTATAACTCCTAATTCAAGTATTTCAAACTTAAAATTGATATTTTACATTTTTATTATACGATAAAAAAGTAATCATATTACGTACCTATTGTAAAGTATCTTTTAGAAACTGTTTAAGAACTACCAGATGTGGATGTTGTGTTAGTTACATTGAGATGATAATTTTAGGAACTGGTCACACACACTTTTTTGGAAATATAAATACAATGTAGATTATTTATATATTATTTATTAACTTTATGCACTAAGAATGTACATCGGCGGACTTAATGCCCAGAGCATTCTCTTCCAGTCGACCTTCGGGTGGTGGAGAAATCTTATAAGGCAGGTGTGTGAAATCTCATATACATAAGAAGTCCGTTAAAATTTACAATAATCACATCATATTCAACGTTATACATACAAATATACATATATAAGTAGATATACATATACAGATTACGTATACATAAATACAACATTTATACACTAAATAATGGAAAAAAAACCTCGTTTAAAAAACCGACTTAAAAACTAAAAAGTATCAAATAACTTGTATATGCTACCTATTCATAGGTTTGAAGTCGGTGCCAAGCCAAATGTAATAGTAGGTACCACACTCGCTATATTTCGAGACGAACGTCAACGACGTCACCGACGCTTCGGTTGTTTTGTTCTACGCGAAGAGCAGCTATCCCGCTCAAGGTCACGCCATATCAGGAGATATGGTGGCCATGGGACCACTTGAGGAGCATACCCTTTCAAATACAAAAATAATTTTCAATATCGGTCCACAAATTGACGGAGGAGTAATCCGTGTACGTACATACATTGTGACGATGAACGATGAAATTGAGAACCTCCTCCTTTTGGAAGTCGTTTAAAAAGGACGGTAAGCTATAGATTACATAATTGTGCCAGTTCATTGAGAAAGAGCTCATGTACTTTATTTTTGAATGTATATCGGTTAGTGGACATCCTGATTTCGAGCGGGAGCGCATTCCAGAGTAGTACTGCTTGAACAAAGAAGGAACAGTTCACGAAGTCGGAGTAATGAGACGGACATGAGAGAAGCAGAGACCGTGGGAGAGCCACGCTTCGGCATGAATGGGCCGGCTCGACCGGAGTGATACCACGGCCTCACAGAAAACCGGTGTGAAATAGTGCTTGCGCTGTGTTTCACCTAGTGAGTGAGGATACCGGAGGCCCATAACCCAACCCCTCCCCCTATCTCCTCCCCCCCATCCCCCAAAGGCCGGTAACGCACTTGTGACGCCTCTGGTGTTGCGGGTGTCCATGGGCGGCGGTAATCGCTTACCATCAGGCGATACGTCTGCTCGTTTGCCGCTCTATTCCATAAAAAAAAAGCAGATTATTAACTGAGCGAAGATTTCTATCGTGATTAGAGCACAGGTATCGGAAATACGGAGCAAGGTAGGTAGGTAAGGATGGCGAGTTGAGAAATGAAAATAGGAAGGTAAGAGCTCGCTGATTGCACTGTAGGCGAATAGGATTGCATTTTAACTGGGAACGCAAAGCAGACACATGGTCATACTTTCGAATATTGAAAATAAATCGAATGCAGTTATTAAGAAGACGGTCAAGCTTGTTAAGGAGGTCTGCATTCAGGTCGAAGTAACACACATCACCATAGTACATTCAGTATTCCGCAAACTTTTTGGGTTCAAGGTACATCTAGGAAGATTAAAAATTTTGGAGGTACACCATAATTTAAAAATATTTTTAAGTAATAAAAAACAATGTTTCTTATTAGTCACAAAACTATATTTTTATTTTACACTTTAATTGAGCATAGGCGGTCTCATATCTCGTCGATCGTCTTGAGGCGTTCCCTTTTTTGTTTTTTACTGTGGTAAGAGTTAAAAATCCTAATCCACATAACTTTAAATTTTTCTTATCTAGTTTTATGGTTAGGCAGATTTAGACAAAATAAAAAGATCTCAGAAATTACAGAATAAAAAATAAAAAGTCCTCAGAAATCAGAACAGACTTGTCTGTAAGTAAATTCTGAAAGCTGCAGCACTTTGAATAGGAAGGGAAGAATAGAAATAGGGCGAAAATTTTCAGGAAAGGAAGAATAAGAATAGGGCGAAAATATTCAGGAAGGGTAGAATAAAAATAAACTTCGTACCGCCATATTTACATATCTGTCTCAGCTTCCTACAGGCAGTGTACAGTCGCGGACAAAGAAAAATACTTTTCCCTTTATTAAAAAAAAATTAAATTAAAAAAAAATCTATGTCCTACCTCGTAGTATGAACTCAAATCGTGCCAAGTTTCATTTGAATCCATTCAGTAGTTTCAGCGTGATGCGAGGCCAAGATACAGACAGACGTCGCGGACAAAAAAAAAAGACTTTGCCCGCTATCTTTTAATTTTTCTTAATTAATTTCATTCGTGTAATAATATATGATGCCTATTTAAAACCCTTAATTTAATAAGTGCTTCAATTTGACAGTCAAAAGTTTGACAGGAAAGTTGGTAGAACAGTTTATATGGGCAAAAGGAAATTGTTGTTTTTATTATCTTCCCCGCAATTTTTCCATATTTTATCACCGTTTAAACCTTCCCTGAACCACGGCAAACACTTCAAAACCTAAATCAGCTAAATCGGCCCGGCGGTTCTCGAGTTTTAGCGAAACAAACGAACAGCAATTCATTTTTAGGGTTCCGTGCGAAAGGCAAAAAACGGAACCCTTATAGATTCGTCATGTCTGTCTGTCTGTCTGTCTGTCCGTCTGTCTGTCCGTCTGTCTGTCCGTCCGTATGTCACAGCCACTTTTTTCCGAAACTATAAAACCTATAATGTTGAAACTTGGTAAGTAGATGTATTCTGTGAACCGCATTAAGACTTTCACACAAAAATAGAAAAAAAAAACAATAAATTATGGGGGTCCCCATACTTAGAACTAAAACTCAAAAAAAATTTTTTCAATAAACCCATACGTGTGGATAGTTCTTCGAAAATGATATTGAGGTTTCTAATATCATACTTTTCTAAACTGATTAGTTTGCGCGAGAGACACTTCCAAAGTGGTAAAATGTGTGAAGTGACAGGGGGGGGGGGGAGCCGGCCTGTAATTTCTAAAATAAGAGAATGATAAATCTAAAAAAAAAATATGATGTACATTACCATGCAAACTTCCAACGAAAATTGGTTTGAACGAAATCTAGTAAGTAGTTTTTTTTTTTAATACGTCATAAATCGTAAACTGCAATTTACCTTTTATTCAATCAACACAAATATAAAAATAAAATAAAAATTGTATTATGCCACTTGCTGCTGCGGAACCCTTCATGGGCGAGTCCGACTCGCACTTGGCCGCTTTTTATAGGATATAAAAGAAGAAGAAGATATACAAATTGTTTTGTCAACTTTGCAAGTTTTTTCTAGTAATCTATTACTGTAAAACCAGCAAATTAAATACAGTCTACTGAAAAGACGTCTTCCTTCATACATTTGGACCTTGCTCCTTTACAATGACCATTTAACGTTATTATGATATTTTAGTTTTTGGTTCAGAATCGATTAGAGCGTCCTCCCAAAAAATTTCTCTAATGTACAGAATTATTATAATTATAATATAATTATATTAATCTGTTTTTTTTATTATACCTACTTTAAAAATTACTCGTATATAGGATAGGTATATCCTACTGTGAAGTTAGTGTTACTTAATTCCAATACATGTCGCTGTTAAGTTCAGAAACAATTTTCAAGAAAATTTCATTGCTTCAGTAACGATTAGAGAGCCCTCCCGATAAAACATCTAAATTTCTTTAATGTACAGAATTGATCTGTTACATCACATTTTTATTATACGTTCAAAAGAAAATCATATTACGTACCTATTGTAAAGTTAGTTACTTGATTCCAAGAGATGTCGCTGTTTTAAGCAAAGAAACTGACAAACTCAACGTCTACAGATTTATTATACGTGATATATTTATAAATAGATCACGGAACAATATTTAAAGTACTTGCTGTCTAGCAAAAAAAGAATGAATGAAATCACGTGTTATTGAATTACAACCAAGTACATATTTTGACTTTCATCCCCCCTCTCCAAGAAACCGTGCTGAATTTATGGTAGAGAGGTTGCGATAAATCAAATACTTAATGCTACACCGAATTATACGTAATACGTTCTACGATTATTCCACGATATATTAATCAAAGTGTTATTAATTACGCATGGCTGGCAATAGGTGTCGCTACATGTTGTTTTACGTAATGATAAATTCTTTATAATTTTTTTTCCAATAGATAGAGAGATTGTGATAAATTAAATACTTTATGCTACAATCTTCAGAGTATCTCCTTTCTAACAAAAAAAGAATTATTGCAATCGGACTACTCGTTAATGAATTACAATTAATTACACATTTTGACTTTCATCTCCCCTCCCAAAGAAACCGTCCGGAATTTCGGAATAAAAAGTATCCTATGTCCTACCTCGGAGTATGAACTCAAATCATGCCAAGTTTCATTTGAATCTATTCAGTAGTTTCGGCGTGATGCGCGGCCAAGATACAGACAGACAGACAGACAGACAGACAAAAATGAAAAAAAAAATAGTTTTCGTTTCAGTATCGATAACAGAGTGCCCTCCAAAAAAATTTTCAAAATATCTTCAATGTACAGAATTTGACCTGTTACATTTTTATTATAAGTATAGATAGATATATTAATCAAAGTGTTATTAATTACGCATGGCTGGCAATAGGTGTCGCTACATGTTGTTTTACGTAATGATAAATTCTTTATAAATTTTTTTCCAATAGATAGAGAGATTGTGATAAATTAAATACTTTATGCTACAATCTTCAGAGTATCTCCTTTCTAACAAAAAAAGAATTATTGCAATCGGACTACTCGTTAATGAATTACAATTAATTACACATTTTGACTTTTATCTCCCCTCCCAAAGAAACCGTCCGGAATTTCGGAATAAAAAGTATCCTATGTCCTACCTCGGAGTATGAACTCAAATCATGCCAAGTTTCATTTGAATCTATTCAGTAGTTTCGGCGTGATGCGCGGCCAAGATACAGACAGACAGACAGACAGACAGACAGACAGACAGACAAAAATGAAAAAAAAAATAGTTTTCGTTTCAGTATCGATAACAGAGTGCCCTCCAAAAAAATTTTCAAAATATCTTCAATGTACAGAATTTGACCTGTTACATTTTTATTATAAGTATAGATAGACAATAGTGGGTGTGCAATTGTGGTCAGTTAATTGTACAAATGATAAAATTTTAATTAATCTGTTTTGTTTGGGACCATGAAATTAATGAAGTTACGAGCTACGCAGACGAATATTTCAAAGAGTTAAATATTATTATAAGCATGTTTGAAGAGCCTAATGAATGTGGAAGAGCCGTCAGCGGTATGACAAAATCCTGACAAATTTATTTTATGATAACTTGAAGTTTGTTGTAATTCGATTTTAATAAATGAAAGAAAGTATGTACATACTAACAATAAAATGAAGGTATTCTGAAATATTAAAGTATGTCTGCAATATGACAAATGTACAAATGGTAGTTCAAACCCTACATGGGACAACACTTCATGTAATGCACAAATTTTCTATTTGAGTCGGGGTATTAGGTACTTCTGTAAATTATATAAAAACTTTGTAAATTCCTGAACACAGGATATATTTCTAGTATGAGAATTGTATTTTTAAACCAAAAAGAAATGTTTATTAGCGTTATTATGTCTGGTTACGATAGCATCTAATTTGAAATCAGTCTACTCTATATGAGGTGTGTAAAGTAATAATTGTTATAAATCTTCCAATGAAAACCAATAATCCTAATAGTCTATTTACAACTCAAGAAAATCTTTGTAACAGATGTAGGATTAGAAAATAAATTATACAACTAACGTATTCGCTACGATAAAATTACGTTTGACGAATAAAAATGATTAACAATACGAAAACAGAAAGATGGAGGAATGCTGTATACATTGATATGGACATATGATGAGACGTGATGAGGAGCACGTTGTAACACCCTAGCTATTCCAGATAAAAAGAAAGGCAAAGGAAAACCACAGGCTATGTGGTGGTCAACCGTTTCCAGGGACTTAGAACGGGCTCAGGTGGAGGGACAGACTACCCAAGTTTTAAGGCACCATGACAGTCGGTGTCATGGTGCCTTAAAACGTGAAGGGTTGACCCTAAATGACAAAGGAAAAGGCACAGCAAAAGAAGAAAAACAATATGAATACAGAATTACTACTGGCAGCAATACTATATCTAGGAATAGCTGTGTACATTCTGTTTACAACTCATAAAACAGATGCCCAATCAATTTAACGATACATAAAACGTGTATAAAGACTGTGTACATTTCGTGTGTAACGACGTGATGTTTACACACCTGTCACAGTTTATGACTACTTTAAAACATCAGACGTTTCCTCACCAACAAGATGTTTAATTAAAACGATGAATGTAAGTTGAAATTTTCTGAATTTGGAAGTTGAAATAAAGTCATATGTGATACAGATAATGTTTTAGATTGTTAGAATTCCTAAATTACGGAACTTCAAGCAAAAATGAAAGTTTTGACGAATTCCGGTAATGAATGACCTCTTTGGCGTTGTTCTTACCTCTAAGTCAAACTTAGTGCGTTAGATTCCCTCTCAGAATAAATGAATAACTGTCGGGTATGATCAAAAGGAAGTGGACGTGGCGAAGCCCCGACGCTATGACTAAAAATGAGATCGATTTCATCATGACGGACAGAAAGCACATATTCAGAGACGTCTCAGTGATCAATAGGTTTAACACCGGTAGTGATCACCGACTCGTCCGAGGCTCTCTGAATATCAACTTTAAAGCTGAACGTGTCCGATTGATGAAATCCAGGCTCCGACCAACTCTGCTCCAAGCCGCAATGGGATCTAAAAAGTTCCAGTCAAATCTGGAAAACCGATTTGCTGCTATGGAAACCACAACAGGCGTGAACCAGAACCTTGAAAATGTGGTTCGAATCCTCAGGGAAGAAGGTACGAGATTTTGTGAAATGCAGCGTAAGGGCAGGAAATCTAAGCTTTCGGAAAGGACCCTAGGGCTAATGAAGGAACGACGTGAAAACCCACTTCTTACTTCGTCGGCAAAACGGACTCTAAACCGAGAGATCAGCAAACTAGTACGACACGACCTCTGATGCTCCAATACTCTTTCGATCGAAAGAGCGATCGAGCAGAATCGGGGGTCAAAGGTGTTTGTACAATCTCTCGGAAGAAGCCACCTGACGAAGCTGACTACAGCAAGTGGAGAAGTCGTTACATCCAAGCCGGTCGTCCTTTCGGAAGTGGAACGTTTCTATGGGTGTTTGTACGCTTCGCATGCATCTCGACCTGATCCCGAAAATGAGGACTCTAGAGCCACATTAACACGCCACTACACCGAAGATCTGCCAGAAGTCAGCATTGACGAAATCGAGATGGCTCTTGGACAGCTTAAAAATGGAAAAGCCCCTGGAGACGTCCTCTCCAGGGGCATTACAACAGAACTGTTAAAGCCTGGAGGTAAGCCCGTACTGAGGGAGCTCCAAAAGCTTTTTAACGCTGTCCCGTTCGAAGGGAGAACTCCAGAGGCGTGGAGCAAAAGTGTGGTCATCTTGTTCTTCAAGAAAGGTGACAAGAACAGGTTGAAGAACTATCGACCCATTTCGCTTTTAAGCCACGTCTACAAGCTGTTCTCAAGAGTCATCACGAACCGTCTTGCGCGAAGACTCGACGAATTTCAACCACCGGAGCAAGCTGGATTTCGGAGCGGATATGGCACCATAGACCACATCCACACAGTGCGGCAAATTATACAGAAGACAGAGGAGTATAATCAGCCCCTGTGTCTAGCATTCGTGGACTATGAGAAGGCCTTTGACTCGATCGAGATCTGGTCTGTTCTGGAGTCCCTGCAGCGTTGCCAAGTGGATTGGCGATACATCCAAGTGCTGAGATGTCTCTACGAAGCTGCCACCATGTCCGTCCAAGTACAGAATCAGCAAACAAGGCCCATACCATTGCATCGAGGAGTGAGACAAGGGGATGTTATTTCCCCGAAATTGTTCACAAATGCAATGGAGGATCTGTTCAAGACGCTACACTGGAAAGGACGTGGCATAAATATCAATGGCGAATACATCTCTCACTTGCGATTTGCGGACGACATCGTCATTATGGCAGAGACGCTGCAGGACCTACAACAGATGCTGAACGACCTTGCTGACTCTTCTGTGCGCATCGGCCTACGGATGAACTTGGACAAAACCAAGGTCACGTTCAATGAACATGTACTACCGGAACCGATCGCAGTACACGGTGCCGTTCTCGAAGTTGTTCAAAATTATGTGTACCTCGGGCAGACTTTGCAGTTAGGTAGAAACAACTTTGAGGATGAGGTGAACAGGAGAATTCAGCTGGGTTGGGCAGCATTTGGGAAACTTCGTCGGGTCTTTTCATCGTCGATCCCACAGTGCCTTAAGACGAAAGTCTTCAATCAGTGCGTCCTACCCGTCATGACATACGGAGCCGAAACGTGGACACTCACGGCACGGCTGGTCTACAAGTTCAAAGTCGCTCAGCGTGCTATGGAGAGGGCTATGCTCGGCGTTTCTCTGAGGGATTGCATCAGGAATGAGGTAATCCGGCAGAGAACTAAGGTCATCGACATAGCCCAAAGGATTAGCAAGCTGAAGTGGCAGTGGGCTGGCCATATTAGCCGCAGAACTGATTACCGTTGGGGTAAACGGGTTCTTGAGTGGAGACCGCGTCTCGGCAAACGTAGTGTAGGACGTCCACAGGCCAGGTGGAGTGATGATCTGCGCAAGACGGCTGGCACGAGCTGGATGCGAGAAGCCGAGGATCGAACCAAGTGGCGCGCAATTGGAGAGGCCTATGTCCAGCAGTGGACTGCGATAGGCTGATGATGATGATGATGATCAAAAGTTCTGGCTGAAATTTAATTTTCTCTCTATATTATGTATATGTATGTGTATTTAGTTATGTATGAACATGTTTTTCTTAGTAGTCTGGTTGCCATAGTGCAGGCTTATATTTTTTGACCTATGATATTTTTAGGATATTATTTAAAAAGCAATTTTCTAGGTATCATCGCTTTAAAAAAAATTAGTAAGTGGGATGAGGTGGATGCACAAATGTGTGTATCTCGCAATCAGAATACAAAGGCCTTCAAATGATTTAAAACACGTGATTAGTCCTGCTTCTGTGTGTGATGTACGTATTAATATCCTAACAAGCATATTACATCAACAGCATATAATAGTTCAGTACTTGACATAGGCCCTGTTCAATCCTTTCGCCAATGTAGCGTTCACCGTGTGAAGTTTGTAATGCTTGCAGGGCCCATTTGTACAGGCATTCAATCGCTAAGCTAGTTCACTGGAAAAAGTATTCAACCTCACGACGATTCACCCTGTTCTTATTCTAAGCTAATGTAATATCAAGCACTTACTGGAGATATGTGAATTCCTTGATTTCAGCGTTCTGAGGGGCCCCTCTGCTTCTTCACACTTCACCACTCCTAGTGGTAGTACAGGTTCCAAAGTATTCTAATTATAATACACCCGTTCTAACTGTCGCGGATGGCGCCTAATTGACGCGACTACTAATCTCGCGTGTCCAAACCAGACCAACCATAACGGTAAACAACGAAAACACCGAGTCTGATGGACAATCAGCTAAATTTCCATTAAACGGCACTCAAACAACCACCCTGGTCGACCGTAACACAAAGCCTCTCGTAAGTTCTATATGTTAACTTCAAACGTCAAACAAAAAACATGACAATCAAAAATGTTGCCATTATAATGACGTTCGATTTCTAACAGGCCCTTTTTTAGAAATGAGGTTTTGGCCTACCATATCATACTGGTCTAACAATTTTGTACAGGGTATGTGTCAAGTTATGCTTCCCTTTGCAGTGCTGTTGTCCTTCTACCTGAGTCGGCTATTATAACACCCACGCCACAGGATACATATTGGTGATGACATTCTATATAACAGTTATATCAATGAAATATTTCACGGGTGAGAATATCTATCTATACATAAATTAAATTAAAAAGCTTTTTAAAAACAACATTTTACTGGAATGCCTCAAGACGAATCAAACGCGTCCAAACTCGATGATGTTGCGACGTTTCTTTACAGAGTTCCTATGGCCACCTTCCAGCTCCAGCATCAGATCAGCTCCATGTCATTATAATATTATATTGTCACGCTTTATACACATGCTTGCAAAATTTCAGCAAAATCGGTTGAATATATCTGCTTCAAAATTGAGTTGCAAGATTGCACACGAACATACAAGCATACATACATACATTGCAAGTTAATAAAAAGCTTGTAATAGTCTAGCTACGGTATTTCTTATTTGCGATAATTGCCTTGTATGCGTCGTATCGTATTACTGTATGATGCGGCCGCGTGCGTATCGGGCACGTGTAGTGTGAGGGTCTGAAGATGTCCGTCACAATATTATTTTTATTTCTTCGATATGTTTATTATTATAAACGGGGTCCCGGGATAAAAAAAATGTGATGATGTTTAACGATTAAAAGAGGTTATTAGCGAGCCAGTTTACTGTATAACGACGTGTATATTTATGCATATGAAATGAATGGTTTTAGTATATATTAATAATTTTTTTTCACAATTATAACAATTACAAGACGTTAGTCGGAACTGCCGACCAACAATAGAAAAAAATATAAGACAAAAACATAGAGAATATAAAAGAGGTATATAAATCATACTTAGAACACGTTTCCAACCAGTCGCCAACAGAGGTAGCTAAACTAAATATTCTCGATGAAGTCACTTTCCAACTACACAAAAATAGAAACAATATCTGTCCCTGCCTTTAAGGAGAAGACATAATTGTAGTTAATTTAATCATCATCAACAGCATTTAACAGTCCACTGCTGAACATAAACTTATGACATCTCTTTTTTGAGTCGATGGAAAAAATATGATCCACATATCTAAATAAATTATTTTTATCATTTTGAAGTCGAATGAGAGAATATCATGAAATGAAACTAGTGCCATCCATAACTTTCCATTTTAGATAATCATTAATCACACTACTATAAAGGCGAAAGTTTGCGAGTGTGTATGTTTGTTACTTCTCACGCAAAAACTACTGAACGGATTTGGATTAAACTTTATAGTAATATTGCTTATATGCCAGAATAACATATAGACTACTATTTGCCGCGATAACCGACATACACGCGGGCGGAGCCGCGGGCAACAGCTAGTAATAAATATAGTTAAAAAACGCTTACAAAAGTTTTCAAACAAACACATGTATATGGGACTAATCCCGCCAACAGCGGTGACCCACGAACACACGTGAGTTATGACACTCGGGAAGTCCCAGGAAAAATTAAACTGTCTTGGAACCCGCAACGAAATTAATCAGAAGAAAACTGGAGGAGTTGGAAATATAATAAGTCCACTTCCCTCCTTAGCAAAGCGGGAGACAAAATGAAGTCAAAATAGGCAGACGCCTTTTTCAAACCGGATAACATATTATGGGTCCTAAGTGAGCCCTATATTTGATTTCTATAGTATGTATGGCAGAATCGCTGAAACGCACGGAAATTCACTGCAGTTGACACAAGATCCTCATAGTATACTACCCCAAACGTCATTTGTAAGCTATTTAGCATGATGTTACGTTCATTTTACCAAAGACTACATTCCCAGAGGATATGATGAGCCGACTGTTCACAGCTAGAATCAGGTGTTGAGCATTGACACAATGGTGAATCGACTAATTTAAATGAGTATAGTTTGCTCTTAAAGTTACCGTAGCCTATAAGAAATTGAGCGACACTGTGATCTACCTCGAGCCACGTCCTTGACAAAAGAACTGGTAGAGGTGGCGCTCCTCAAATGATTCGTCTCATCTTTGCTGCCATTCATCCAAGAGGTCGTTATAGACATTGGATTGCTGTTGAAACAATCTTATGATTTAACCGCGATCTCGTATGCCCAAAAAATCGCATTCCATGTTTTGTAGTGTGGAATAGTATATGGCTGCACGTCTTTGCACCTCGAGATCGACTGGAAGAACACCTGCCAACACCGGTAAATAATAATAATATTTTTAAATGTATTTGTTTTTATATGTATATTTAAAAATGTAAATAATATGTTATATAATAAGTTTAATAAAGAGAATAATAATAATATTTATTTAATCGATCAATACATTATGTTACAGTGTAGGCCATTTGCTTTAAAAATATAGTTATTACGCAATACTTAGACTAAATTACACTAGTGTACAACTAAGGTCAGGATAGTTAATGTTACATTTTCGCATGTTAAAAATATTAATTTTGATCAAATACTATAATCGATGCCTGCCTGAGCTAGGGTAAACCTGTGTTTCAGGCGATCGCTTGTCTTAAAATATGTGAACTGGTTGCTAATTTTTATTTTTATTATTAGATATGGATTTAATATAAAATTTATGAATTAATACAAAATATTAAATATTACAAAATAGAAAGGATCAAAATATAAAACTCAAAACTTGTTGTAAAAGACTACTTCAATGTTTCCAACATGTTTTCTGTGTCTGCATAATTTAATTTACTTAAATAGTCGGATTATCAGTAGTCAGCACATATTGTTTACAGTGTTCGACTTCACAATATTTCAACCTCAGACACAGAAAAATTATCTAGGTCACGAAGCAACTGTTTTACGAAGCAATTAGTCATATGTTATAAAGTTGAAAATAAAATATAAAGAGTTTTAAGTGCTTAAACTAATAACTAATTACTGGCACTCTTAGGCGCCCTCATAGTCTATTGAATTTATGTACTTGTCCTCAGCGTATTTTCGAGCCGGGCAACTTGGATCATCGGTTTGGTGATCACTTTTCCGCTTGAATCGTTTGCATGTTGCGCAAGTAGGTGGTGTGGCTCTGTTGCTGCATTCTTTGAAGGAGTGTCCCGTCTCTCCACAGTGGTTACATGTTGGGCTGGTTTCACGGCAGTATTTGGCTGCATGTCCAAACTGTTGGCAGTTAAAACACCTGGTCACCAGGGTGAAGTCTCTTATTGGACAAGAAGTCCAGTTTATGTAGATCCTGCCTTGATTTATGAGTGCTTTTCTTATGTTAGCGGGTACTTCAAGAATATAGTTACAGGTAGAAAGGCTTTTCTTACCTGATTTGTGACTGAGTTTTATGGCATTAAGACAGGACTCACGAGAGGCACCAGGAAACCTATCCGCCAAGTTCTGCTCGTAACGGCATTCAAGTACCTCTTTCTCAGTTAGGGCTACGGGTACACCCACGATAGTGACTCTTGGATTGCGTTTGGCTGGTTCTTCTACTTTAAGGCCTGATGACGCTAATTTTGTTGACTGCTTCAGTTTCTCTATATCTCCTTTGGATTCAGTACTAATGAGGACGCCTCCATTCCTAACTTTCCTAAGGCCTCGTACGTGCAGTTTTAGTTCCTCAGGGGAAAAATTTTTTTGGACTAAAGACTTGGTTTCCTCACTGGTTTTGGTCTTGTCACTGGGATATATGGCAAGGGTGCTGATATTGCTCGGGCGTACATACTTATTTGCACCTTTTTTTACCATATCGGCGAAAGAACTTTGTTCTTGTGGACACAGCTTTTCTTTTACTACGGTCTTGAAATGGTTGAGAGAGGTCGCTACATCCTGGTTCTCCTGTAAATGCTGTATAGTAGTATGCGCGAGAATTGTCTTCTGCTTCAGAGACTGGTACAATACGGCCATCTGAGACGCTCCAGATCCAATCTTACGACAAATATTTGTGACACGCGTCTTTTGATCTGTGTTCATTTTTCCATCCGCCACTATAGAGCAGACGTCGCCTAACAGGGCATCAATACTTGTCATCCATTTTTGGATCTCTGGCGTCGGTATTACCTCAAGTAAATCGTTCTCTTTAGGCAAGGACGGTTCTTGAAAAGTTGGCTGATTTGATTGAGGTGTTGGCGTCGAAGGTGGGCTCCTCCGTATGAATTGGCTACGGCCAAACGGGCTTGGACCTGGGTTTGACATTATAGTTACACAAATACACTGTTTGAGAGTCTTTTACCTCATATTAAAATTACGTTTACAAAAGAAGCGTATGAGTCACTTTTACTCGCGACACACTTAGCAATAACTGCTTACGCTACAAAATAATTATTACAAATTATTTAGAATTATATCTTGTACATTTTGTTCGATAGAAAAACACGTCTGCTTAGTCAAGCGACCGAAATGTTGATGTTTCAGATGTAAAGCCTCAGTGCTAACCGTCCTATATGCCTTGCACAAGAAAATCAATGCAGGTCGTTGGCCTTGTAACAGTTTGAGACGGACAGCACCTACAGTCGCCCTATCTGCCCATACAGGAGCACCATAGCAAATAGAACCCAAATAAGTAGCTCCATATATGATCTTTAGTGTATTAAATGACAGACCCCATGTCGCAGTTGATATTCTCGTCAGTGCAAAGAAACTCTTTTTAGACTTTTCATTAACTGTTCTAATATGTTCAATAAATAAAAAAAATATTTCTAAAACCAATCCTAAATAACAAACCGAGGTTTTATTTTTAATACTAACATTTTCAAATTTAATACACGGCGGTTATTTGAGGTTACCTGTCAGAAGTAGCTGGAAGGTTTTGCTTGGTGCAAAAGACAACAGATTACGCCCACCCCAAAGAGATATTAAGCCCAAACACTTACCAGCCAGCCTCTCAAGCCCCGTTCTAGTATCCGACTCCACCAATAACAAACCGTCATCCACGTACGCGTTAAGGGTACATCCGGACGGTACAGGTATTGCCAGAAAATCGTCGAAGTCTATGTTCCACAAGTATGGACCTAGCACTGACTCCTGAGGACACCCCATCGTAAGCGCCTTCGACACAGAATGATGCCCAAGTCTCAATTTAGTAGTACCTTGTAAGAAGTACGAGGAGTTATGGGAATAAATATTTTTAAAGCAACCTCTTAATTTTAATTTTAGCAATAGCATAGCCCACCATGCATTGTCAAAGGTGCCAGATATATCTAAGAAGATGCCTAAAACGTATTGAAAACTTGACTCGGTGACAGTTTTCCTTACAGATATAACCGCATCAGTTGTCGATTTTCCCAACGTAAACCCGAATTGTCTATGATGAAATTAACTCCACCCGGTAGAAGTCGTGGTACTACAAGACGCATATGTAATGCTTATAAAATCAAGTTTTCTTTTAATTTAGCACAAATCTATTTACATATGATATATTGTATCAAATTATAGTTTAACACTTTATACGAATATAGATAAAACAGATATTGAGTTGCAAAGAAAAGTTTGGGTGTGTCTTTTAATGTAAATAATATACTGCATCTAAATTGTGACGGATCATAATCTATCATAGCCGCTTTGCTTAGTGCTTAACTATTTTTATTGTGCGGAGAATTCTAAAAACGGGAGAAATGTTAACAAAAGACACGTTCGTCTCTGACAAATGTGAATATTAATGGATTATGTTCAGGAATTTTGCTGGTAGACAATTTGTTTCGAAGTTTGGGTGTTTTGTGTATCATCATGTATGTTGTTTGTTTATGTATGTTTTACAGAAAAAAAAGATAAATTTATTTTTATCAGTTGTCTAGTGCCCATAATACCAGTTCTGCTTAGTTTGGTACGGGATGGCGTAGAGTATAAAAACAATCCTTACATTCTCCACTATCCTCTATTCACACATAAAGGTTGGCTGAAAAAAAAAACAGATTTGGGTTAATCTCGCCTTTGTACTTGTCATTTCCTTGTCACTTAATTGTTTCCATTTGTACAATAAAGAATAGGTGAAATAATATGAAGTCTTCAATCATCACCTAGACTATCTTTTAACCCCCGACGCAAAAAGAGGTGTGTTATAAGTTTGACGTGTCTGTCTATCTGTCTGTCTGTGGCACCGTAGCTCGCGAACGGATGAAGCGATTTCAATGTAGTTTTTTTTTGTAAAAACGGGGGTGAAAGTGGGGAAGAATAACCGAATGTCTGCAAAAATATCATTGGCGTATGATTACTCGATTTAGTGCTTGAGTTTTAAATTTTGAATTTTAGCTTGTAATTATCTTAGTTCTATTGCACTCTTAAGTTTTCCTAAGTATCAAAAGTCAAATGTGTCGTCAAATTTTATGTAATATCGTTAATGAATCGCAGGTTATCTAAATTTTCTTAAAAATTTATTGTTACTTCGAAAATGATACAAACTAAATCATATCATCTCGATGTAATCATCGAAGTAATTTTTCTGATGGTTATCCATATATATTTATTTTCCATAAAAACTGGATAATAGGAGGATAATAGTATATAATCAGTACCATGAAGACCGAGCTTAGTTTGGTACATTTGTTTTTGATAAATTTTCTACAAATGAATCCTAATTAATCCTAGAATTGCGAACAAAGGTATTAGATATACACACATCAAAAGTGTCTAGGGATCAAGCATTTTTATGCGGATTTCTTGAGATTGAGATGTGGCTTTGGCCCTGGCCTGCTCAGTCGCCAGACTTGAACCCGATTGAGCATGCATGGGATATGCTACAGAGAAGAGCTCTGCCGAATATGGAGGGTATCCAGTCGCAAGAAGGCCTTTTTTTGTTGTTGCAACGAACATGGGCGGCCATTCCACAGCGTGATTTGGATGAACTCATTTTGAGTATGCCAAACCGATTCTTGTGTTGTTAGTGTTCGCGGTAGAAACACGGATTATTAATTGTTTAAGTTACCTAATAAAATTTTAAAGAAAACTGTTATTTCAGTCTTTTTTTCGAACTTTAATGTTAGTGGTTCAAATGTCAAAAATCCCTTTATTAGGAAAATGGCAAATTTCTTTATTAATGCAAAGGTGACTTGGTTTATCGTTACTGTGACAAACGAAAACACTTTATTTGATCAATCCTTAAAGAAAATTTTAATTAATATCAATCAGGAGAAAAGTTATTGCAAAAATATATGTTGATCCCTAGACACATGTGTTGATCCCTAGACACTTTTGATGTGTGTAGTTCTATGAACATTATATGTCATTGCAGTCTAACTCAATGTATACATTGAGTTAGACTGCAATTTCTATATTCAGATTTCTTTGTATTTTAATGTTTATTGGAATATTATCTTATTATAAATAACTAGCTTTCACAGGCGGCTTCACTCACGCAGACTTTCATCCCCTGATTTACCCCCTCAGGGGTGGAATTTTAAAAATTCCTTTCTTAGTGCTCACTTACGTTATAAAAAGAACCTACATGCAAAATTTCAGGATTATGGCTTCAGCGGTTTGGGCTGTGCGTTGATCTCTGGGTATGTCAGTCAGTCAGTCACCTTCCTCTTTTATGTATATTACTAGCTTTTACACGCAGCTTTGCTCACGCAGACTTTTATCCCCTGATTTACCCCCTTAGGGGTGGAATTTCAAAAAATCCTTTCTTAGTGCTCACTTACGTTATATAAAATACCTACATGCAAAATTTCAGGATTTTAGCTTCAGCGGTTTGGGCTGTGCGTTGATCTCTGGGTATGTCAGTCAGTCAGTCAGGCACCTTCCTCTTCTATATATATACACACATCAAAAGTGTGTAGGGATCAAGCATTTTTATGCGGATTTCTTGAGATTGAGATGTGGCTTTGGCCCTGGCCTGCTCAGTCGCCAGACTTGAACCCGATTGAGCATGCATGGGATATGCTACAGAGAAGAGCTCTGCCGAATATGGAGGGTATCCAGTGCCAAGAAGACCTTTTTTTGTTGTTGCAACGAACATGGGCGGCCATTCCACAGCGTGATTTGGATGAACTCATTTTGAGTATGCCAAACCGATGTTCTTGTGTTAGTGTTCGCGGTAGAAACACGGATTATTAATTGTTTAAGTTACCTAATAAAATTTTAAAGAAAACTGTTATTTCAGTCTTTTTTTCGAACTTTAATGTTAGTGGTTCAAATGTCAAAAATCCTTTTATTAGGAAAATGGCAAATTTCTTTATTAATGCAAAGGTGACTTGGTTTATCGTTACTGTGACAAACGAAAACACTTTATTTGATGAATCCTTAAAGAAAATTTTAATTTATATCAATCAGGAGAAAAGTTATTGCAAAAATATATGTTGATCCCTAGACACATATGTTGATCCCTAGACACTTTTGATGTGTGTAGATTATTATTAAATAATAAGTATCGCTTTCATGTTGACCTTTTCTATTGCTTGTTAAATAGTTTAATATTTAAAACGATATTAATCTTTCCAAAGATTGTCTGGAACAACCAACCTTTGTGTATAAATTTTTGATATTTTATAATCTCTGTGAAACCCCTGATATGAATAAAGTATTATCTATCTATCTAGTCTTTCAATTCTTTGATATAAAGATACTGTCTAAAATATTATAAAAGGGAATACGTAAACGGTTCGACGTTTAGGTAAAAAGGGAAAATAAGTTTTAAGTCATAGAGTGAGGATTATTTGGTAAATGATAAATATGGTCAAATATGCGTAGTAGGAATGAATTCAAGGAAAACATATTCAAATCAGGTATTACCTTCAATACGTACGGATATATAGCGTAAACTGTATGCCTATGAAAATATTTATACATTTATCGATCATACGGAACTTTTATGTGCAATTTACAATAATTATCAGTAGAGGAACAGGCATTATAACCTTTTAACACAAAACGAGGTCTTCTGAGGAGAATAGACGATCATGCTTGGCCGACCGCCATTCAACAATTTATGCTGAGAATTTGTATGTAAGCTCTGGAATCGACACGAAAACTTTCATTGTGCGATTAGTAATTCGTTGTCTTCATTTGTTATTTGTTGAAGTACCTATATTTTTACAAGCTTTTTATTAACTTGTACTCTGTAAAGAAACGTCGCGACATCATCGAGTTTGGACTCGTTTGATTCGTCTCAAGACATTCTAGTAAAAGCTTGTTTTTAAAAAGCTTTTTAATTTACCTATAATAAATTATTTAAAAATAATAAATTTAACTATAATAAATTAGAAGAAAACTATATTAAATTAGTTTTCATGATGCTATAACTACTATTATTTTAAGTGTAAAGTGTGAGAGGAGCACGCAAATTACCGAATAAATACGTATACAAATACATATATTCTTTTTTTTGTAAATATATAGATATTTTACATAGAAAACACCCAAACTCCGAAACAAATATTTGTAGATCAAACATGTGGTCCGACCCAGGAATCGAACCTGAGACCTCATGATCACCAGTCGCATACGTAGCACCGACTTCAAACAGATTATAGGTACCTAGCACACATTTTAATACTACTATTTAAATGAATAAAGAATTAGGTATACGCAATTTATGGAGAACCAGTTTATTTTACGTTTTTAAGTGTTTTTTTGGCAGAGAGTTTTCGTTGGATGTTTTTTGGAAGTCGGTTTTTTTTTTATAAAAAGTTTTTATTTTTATACATATACCTATATTTATATAATTACGCTACCGTCAATCTAAACGTCAGTTTGTATTTTATTTTGCTCCCTAAGTTTAACCTAAAAGTACGACCAAACAAGTCTAGACTGATTAGAAAGTACCTAACTCTGTTTTTAAGCTTTCACGGCTACAACATGTCACGTGACATAGCCGCTTTCTACCGCTGGACCCCCGCTCAGCCCCCAACGAGACACCCTACTGCTCAGCACACCACTATGTAAGCCAGGACGTGCTTAAGACGCCCTTTTCTACGCCGCAGCAGCCAACAAGTAAAGTGTTTCCTCTCTCTTGGAGGGAAACCGCTCGTGGAATACTTCTAAGGACCTCGCCCTGAACTAATCTCATGTCTTCTATATACGCGTAATCTAATTACTTTATTTAAATGTGAACCTTGTTTTTATGTAACAATTAAAACTGTGAATTATCTTGATCGAGTCTAATTTGTATCTCGTTATCTCAACATTAAGGCCATGTTCAGATGACGAGCTCTCAAAGCGCGTTTTGCTAACGCGCGTTAACAACTTCATGTAAAAACGCGCGTTAGCATGTGTACTCCTAGAACAAATTACATGTAGTTTTAAACGCGCGTTAGCAAAACGCGCGTTGAGCGCTCGTCATCTGAACATGGGCTAAGGCTTCACCTTAAACCTTCTTGGCCCCTAAGCCCTTTAACGTTGCGACCACTGCATCGATTTCAATGAAATTTTGTTTGAAGATACTTTAAATTTTAAAAATATGCAACACTTTACAACATTAACACGCCGAGGCTGAGCCGCAGGTTAAGCTATTTATTTCATAAATATATAGCCATTTGCGTGAAATGTAAGTATATATTTTCCACACAATTATGTACCTATCTAAATATTATAATTTGTAATGAGTATGGTGGCATACTCTGTGTAAAATATATCTTGTTTTGTTTGCACTCCGCGAGCGATGATTGATGACTGACGTTTAGAAATTAAATAATAATATAACAATTTTAAAGCGTATTCAAAAAACTCGAAATAATAAAGATTTTCCGCTAGTCACCACAATAACATTTTGTAGCTTCAGGCAATGAAGATCAATTTTTGTGTTGTTAGCCGACGGAAATTTTTGAAAATCTATTTTAGGTTTAAGCTGTACTTACACAATTTTGTTAACACATATTCATACATTCTACTCTTTGAGTATTTGATGATTTTAATAACCTATTACGCATAATATGTTTTCTTTTCTTTTTCTTTTGTCCTCTTATCCCTCATCAGGGACATAGGGCTCTCAGAAGGGACCTCCATTTCTCCCGGTCTATAATATGTTACTTTGATATAAATCATACTAGCTATTGCCCGCGGCTCCGCCCGCGTGTATGTCGATTATCGCGGCAAATAGTAGCCTATGTGTTATTCTGATGTATAAGCTATATTACTGTACAGTTTCATAATGTTCCAACCATTTCATAAAACTTGGAAGGCCTTCAAGGTTATTATACTCATGGACAATCACGAAGCCCATATATCTGTTACAGCAATTCGCCTAGCAAAAGAAAATCGTGTCATTCCTGTAACACCTATAAATTTGATAGATGATATAATTTGAACAGAAAATAAATAAATTTCAGTTAATAAAAGTTTTTATCGCGATTTGAACCTTCTCTGTCTGAGGTACAACGGACATGGTCCAAGGTCAGTTTTCCCATTTTTTTAAGTTGTTAGTAGTCCCAGATTTTTTGAAATATATACTGTTTTATAGTTGAATTATGTATGTAGTTTATTAAATGATCTTTACATACACGCACACTGTACTGACGTAGATAGTACTCTTTTTAAACTGGTACCTAGATACAACAGGACTTCCCTATTCATGTTGTTGGTAAAAATAACGATCGCACTATTTGTCAAACCAGCGGCAAACAGAGAATCACCAAAAATAGTTACAGCCATAAATCACCAGATATACTATTGTAGATATTTACGGACAGTACACTAAGTTTCGCAAAGTTATTCGCGAAGTAATGTATAGCTGATTTCGCAACTTAAAACTATTAGTAATAATTGGTTCAGAAGAAAAAAATGACTACAAAAATATAAGTCTATACATAGTTCTGACAATAAGTGAAAGGTAACATCGAGATAGACATATTTGGTTCGAATGAACCAACATTATTTTATAAGCTTTTTCAGAAGTTTAGAGTAGCCAGCCAATTTAGTTGCAAAGTTTGAATAATTAATGGTAAGGTCGTAGAGCCACGCTGATTTCAGAAAGAATGGGCCGGATCGAACGGAGCGATACTACTTGCTCACAGAAGACTAATCTAAAATGACAACATTCGTACTGTTGTATTTCGTTAGTGAGTGTGAGACCGGAGGCCCAATAATGCAGTAGCATCTCAAAAGGCCGTTATAGTGCGGATCATCATGCTACATTGTGTGCATTCACAATGAGTGTGGTGATAATTACTCTTGGATTCTACACCTGCTTTTCATTAGGGAGAGTCACTTATGGGCCTCTGGTATCCTCACTCACTCGGTGAAACATAACACAAACCGGTTTTCTGTGAGGTTGTGGTATCACAATCATGTCGAAGCGTGGTTCTCCCACGGTAGCTATTTCCTAATGATTCCGTAGTAGCTTGTCCTACGCCAGGTTACTTTAGTCATTACCTTTTTTTTTTTAAAGACAACTACCGCATTAGGAATAAACATCCTGTGTCACGGGGGACTTTACAAACATACAAGAAACGGACACAAAGAACACCCACACTCGGGATAACAATTTGTGGATGACAAAAAGTTTTTGTACCGCGTGGGATTTATACCCACGACACTTGGCGCAGTAGAGGCGCAAGAGGCGTAGCGACCGCTGAAACCACTTTTTTAACGTGTGGAAATCCCCTCGGACCGTCACCCCACCGGGGCTTGCGGCGGGTGGTGTGTCGGACTCGAACCGACTAAAACCACACAGTGTGCCACTCTGCGCCTGTGAAGGGAGGAATCCGGGAACTGCAGTTATTAACACGTCCGGACCCCTCCCAGCGCTTGCCCGCACTGAAGCGGGCACCGTCACCTGTTGGACTCTCAAATTAGGCGACGTACGGCACACACGTACGTCACCCCCTCGCGGGTGGCCACTAGAGCGGATGGAGGGGAAAGCCCGTCCCGACCATCCGCGGCCACACTCAGGGCGGCATGAGGCGCTGATAGGCGCGCTTCCGCCGCCCGGTTCGCCGGCGGCAGATTGGGTCCGAGTGGATATCATCCTCCCGGGCTTTCTCCGCCACCTCCTTCTGCGAGATTACATCTTCGCAGAAGGTTGCGACCGCGGTAAAACTGCTATCGCTACCGGCCATAGAGCGTATGACGGCCGCTAGCGAGAGATCTCCTCCGATGACTGCAGTGAGGGCCCGACGCTGCGGTGCCCAAGCGGAGCAAACCGCCAGCGTATGCTGGGTCGAGTCCTCACTGCAGTCGCATTGGTTGCAGGCGGGACTCTATTCCCTCCTGGCGACCGAGTGCAGGTACTTCCCGAAGCAACCGTGCCCGGAAAGGACCTGCGTCAGTCGGAAGGAAAGGGTCCCGTGCTGCCGCTCTGCCCACTCGAGGATGACCGGCTGGAGAGCCTCCACGGCGGCAAAGCCAGCACGTGGTGTCTCCAGCCGGAACGACCATCTAGCCATAGTGGCTCGACGGGCGGCTTCACGCCACTCGCGTACCTTTTCGGGCGGAGGGCCCGAACCGGTACGAGGGCCGAATTCACCTCTATAGAGGCGCCGGGGGGCGGACCACGACGGGGCCCATGAAATAACAGGGCCTCCGTCTTGTCCAGGGCCACCCGCAAGCCCAGCGCCTCGATGCACCCGACCGCCAGAGAAACTCCCCTGGTGGCCAGGCACGCCGCCTCTTGGAAGTTCGCTCCCCGGGCCGTGACCAACGTGTCATCGGCGTAACAAATTACGCCCAGCCCGGGGGGCAAACGACTCCGAAGGACCCAGTCGTACCCCACGTTCCACAGGAGTGGTCCAAGGACAGACCCCTGCGGAACGCTGCACGACATGGGTCGCCGTCTCAAGACGCCCTCTCGGTCCTCGTACACGACGGTACGCTCCTCTAAATAGTCTGCCACTAGCCGCCTCAGGTACTCTGGCACCCCGTGGTAGTGGAGTGCTTCCCTGATGCAGTTAAATGGCAGACTATTGAAGACGTTGGCGATGTCCAAGGATACCGCCAATACCACGCCGCCACAGCTCACTGCCTCTTCGGTCACGGCCCTAAGACGCATCACGGCATCGACCGTCGAACGCCCCTCTCGGAATCCAAATTGGGCGTCCGACAGGTCGGGCCCCACCTCGCAGAGGTGCCGGACGATGCGGGCAGAGAGTATCCTCTCAAAAAGTTTACCCGCCTCGTCCAGCAACACGATGGGCCTATAGGCCGCGACCGAATCGGCAGGCCGTCCCGGCTTCCTCAACAGGACCAGCTTCCCGCATTTCCAGCACTCAGGAAAGCGTCCGGACGCCAGGCTAGCGTCCAACACTTCCCTGAGGCGGTCCGACATACCGCTGAAACCACTAGGCCAACCGTGTAGTAAAGATATAGATAAAGATAGATTTATATCTGCTACTGTGTGCTATGTTATAAAATATTAATAAATATAATTATAAAGGGAAAGTTCCTCTCAACGTGTTAGCCAAGAGAATTGGTTTCTAAACTGGAACATTAGCATACATTTAGCATAGAAGTTAAGGAGCCATCGCGCGTGAATAACTAATGCATATTAATGCTTTACTTGACCTTGTAGAAGAAATGCAAAAAATGGAGCAAGGCTGATGTAAAGCCATAAATATGACTATTTAATTGCCTTTTACCTAAATAAGTTCCACTAAAGACAGAAAATCAATGTAAATGTAAAGAAGCTAGGTAATGTAGCAAATTGTTGAGAAATCTTTGAGGCATAAAACGGCTTGATAATAAAATATTGTCAATCAAATTCAAAGTCGAAGACTCTTATTCAGTTTAATAATCATTAATTTCAATTTTCTATTGTTTTTAAAATTCAGCTGTAACCGAAGTTTAATATGGTTATCGGTTATGTTGTATTTTTATTTATTATTGTAGTTTTAATCTTGTTTAGAATCAGCGTTAATTGGAGATTTTTATATATTATTTTATTTGCAACACTGATTAGAGTATTATAAATGTTAGCGCCAACTGGCGTGGTCAAGAATTTTCTCAGCGCTAACAACATATAAAGCGGGGTGCGCAGTATATTATTATAACAATACTACACACATCAAAAGTGTCTAGGGATCAAGCATTTTTATGCGGATTTCTTGAGATTGAGATGTGGCTTTGGCCCTGGCCTGCTCAGTCGCCAGACTTGAACCCGATTGAGCATGCATGGGATATGCTACAGAGAAGAGCTCTGCCGAATATGGAGGGTATCCAGTCGCAAGAAGACCTTTTTTTGTTGTTGCAACGAACATGGGCGGCCATTCCACAGCGTGTTTGGATGAACTCATTTTGAGTATGCCAAACCGATGTTCTTGTGTTGTTAGTGTTCGCGGTAGAAACACGGATTATTAATTGTTTAAGTTACCTAATAAAATTTTAAAGAAAATTGTTATTTCAGTCTTTTTTTCGAACTTTAATGTTAGTGGTTCAAATGTCAAAAATCCTTTTATTAGGAAAATGGCAAATTTCTTTATTAATGCAAAGGTGACTTGGTTTATCGTTACTGTGACAAACGAAAACACTTTATTTGATGAATCCTTAAAGAAAATTTTAATTAATATCAATCAGGAGAAAAGTTATTGCAAAAATATATGTTGATCCCTAGACACATATGTTGATCCCTAGACACTTTTGATGTGTGTATATTCCTTGCGCTGTGGCGTGGTGCGTGGTGGTTTAATTTAATTTACTTAAATTTACTACAGTTTATGGTTTAATTTAATTTACTACTTGACTTATTAATACTTGAGCACGTATTCGCAATATATTAAATCATTCCGTTTGCCAAAGTTGCGCCCGTCTCATGCAATTGGTAGGTTTGTTATTAAATGCTATGAAATATATTTAGCTTTAATTCCGCGAGACAAATATCCAGGTCTGAAAGCAGGGCACAAATCCCACCGTCATGCATATGTACACATACAAAACAAGTGAGAAATAATTAGCATGCCATGCAACCAAACCTATACTCGACACGTGTTTCGCCCCTCCACGGGGCATCCTCAGGAGATGTTGACTCGTCGAGCGTTTGAGCTCGAATGCGCGCAAGCGCACCGCTGTCGGCCCTTTATATACCGTTTTGATGACGCTATAATCACGATCGATACAATGTCACAACGACATCTGTGCCGAACTACCCGCAATCATACTTAGAAGTGGTGATGGAATTAAGTTTGTTTGGTCATTCAACAGTGTATATGCATTATTATTGTTATATTTTGATATTTCTAACTGTTCCAACACACTCATCCGGAAACCCTTATCGCAAACATGCAGAATGTTATAGGTATTGTTGCCGCTCAAGGAGTGGCCGGTGTCGATTAAATGTTTTGCGAAATGTGATTTATCTGGATGGCCATTCCTGTGAGCGGCAACATGTTCCCTGTACCTAATTTCGAAACTACGGCCTGTCTGACCCACATAGACCCCGGTGCAATCATTGCATACTAATTTGTAAACTCCGGATTTTTTTGAATTCTAATTTATCTTTACCGTTACATAGTTTACGCAAGTTATGATCCGATCGAAAAGCTACGTAAACATTGTGTTTTCTTAGAATATTCGCGATTCTATCTGAAATTGGGCCTATGTAAGTGAGACTCCCGACATTCTTGTTAATTCTTTCGGGGGTACATGCATAAAGTGCTGAGCGAGCCCGGTCATTCTGCTTTTTCTTAATTATATTATCAATAACTTGTTTGGTGTAACCGTTTGAAGTCGCGATTTGATACAATATTTTGAGTTCTTTTGCGTAATTATCCGTGGACAGTGGGAGTGACATTAAACGGTGGACATAGCTGCGGAAGGCTGCTAGTTTATGCTGTAGTGGGTGACAGGATGAAGCGGGAATCGTTGTGTCAGTGTGTGTGGGCTTTCGATAAATTTGGAAATCGAGTTTGTTATTGACTCTTGTGATTGTTAGATCCAAAAAATTAAGGGACTGATTTGATTCTAATTCTAATTTGAATTTAATTTTGGGGTGGTGAGTGTTCAGCCTATTTACGAAAATATCCAATTGACGATTAGTACCTGTCCAACAGATAATTACGTCATCCACATATCTATAATAAAACAGAATGTTGGGCTCGCCCACCACATATTTACATTCGAAGTAGTCCATAAATATTTCCGCCATTAATGGACTTAAAGGTGATCCCATTGCTAGACCCTCTTTTTGGCGGTAGTATTCGTTATTGAATCGAAAGTAATTTTGTTCCATGCAAATACGTGTGAGGTTAAGTAGGTCATTTATTTCTCCTGGATGTAAACGTTGCCTCTCCAAAAGGTACCCCAAAATACGTAGGCACTCTTCAAATGGAATATTTGTAAATAAACTATCTACATCTAGTGATAATAATTTCGAATTGTGGGGGGTGTTAATATTTTGTATTTTTTTAGTTAAATCTAAACTATTTTTTAAACTGTACTGTGGTTTAAAAGATGCCTTTGCCTTTAGTAAATTGTTTAGATATTTGGCTAAATCGTATGTCGGGGCACCAATGTAAGAGACAACGGGGCGACTTGGGATGTTGTCTTTATGAGTTTTTGGTAAACCATACAAAAAAGGAGATCGTGGGTTCATTGGAATTTTATATTTTAACTGGCCTGGAGAAATGTACGACGTGTTATTAATTGCATTCTTTATTTCTAGAGTGAATTTTTTAGTAGGGTCGGTAGTAAGACGTTCAAAATCTTCCCCCTGGATAACGTCGTTAACCCTCTGGTGGTATGCAGTTTTATCCAAAATGACTACTGTATTGCCTTTGTCGGCTTTTCAGGCCAGTTAAAATATAAAATTCCAATGAACCCACGATCTCCTTTTTTGTATGGTTTACCAAAAACTCATAAAGACAACATCCCAAGTCGCCCCGTTGTCTCTTACATTGGTGCCCCGACATACGATTTAGCCAAATATCTAAACAATTTACTAAAGGCAAAGGCATCTTTTAAACCACAGTACAGTTTAAAAAATAGTTTAGATTTAACTAAAAAAATACAAAATATTAACACCCCCCACAATTCGAAATTATTATCACTAGATGTAGATAGTTTATTTACAAATATTCCATTTGAAGAGTGCCTACGTATTTTGGGGTACCTTTTGGAGAGGCAACGTTTACATCCAGGAGAAATAAATGACCTACTTAACCTCACACGTATTTGCATGGAACAAAATTACTTTCGATTCAATAACGAATACTACCGCCAAAAAGAGGGTCTAGCAATGGGATCACCTTTAAGTCCATTAATGGCGGAAATATTTATGGACTACTTCGAATGTAAATATGTGGTGGGCGAGCCCAACATTCTGTTTTATTATAGATATGTGGATGACGTAATTATCTGTTGGACAGGTACTAATCGTCAATTGGATATTTTCGTAAATAGGCTCAACACTCACCACCCCAAAATTAAATTCAAATTAGAATTAGAATCAAATCAGTCCCTTAATTTTTTGGATCTAACAATCACAAGAGTCAATAACAAACTCGATTTCCAAATTTATCGAAAGCCCACACACACTGACACAACGATTCCCGCTTCATCCTGTCACCCACTACAGCATAAACTAGCAGCCTTCCGCAGCTATGTCCACCGTTTAATGTCACTCCCACTGTCCACGGATAATTACGCAAAAGAACTCAAAATATTGTATCAAATCGCGACTTCAAACGGTTACACCAAACAAGTTATTGATAATATAATTAAGAAAAAGCAGAATGACCGGGCTCGCTCAGCACTTTATGCATGTACCCCCGAAAGAATTAACAAGAATGTCGGGAGTCTCACTTACATAGGCCCAATTTCAGATAGAATCGCGAATATTCTAAGAAAACACAATGTTTACGTAGCTTTTCGATCGGATCATAACTTGCGTAAACTATGTAACGGTAAAGATAAATTAGAGAATTCAAAAAAATCCGGAGTTTACAAATTAGTATGCAATGATTGCACCGGGGTCTATGTGGGTCAGACAGGCCGTAGTTTCGAAATTAGGTACAGGGAACATGTTGCCGCTCACAGGAATGGCCATCCAGATAAATCACATTTCGCAAAACATTTAATCGACACCGGCCACTCCTTGAGCGGCAACAATACCTATAACATTCTGCATGTTTGCGATAAGGGTTTCCGGATGAGTGTGTTGGAACAGTTAGAAATATCAAAATATAACAATAATAATGCATATACACTGTTGAATGACCAAACAAACTTAATTCCATCACCACTTCTAAGTATGATTGCGGGTAGTTCGGCACAGATGTCGTTGTGACATTGTATCGATCGTGATTATAGCGTCATCAAAACGGTATATAAAGGGCCGACAGCGGTGCGCTTGCGCGCATTCGAGCTCAAACGCTCGACGAGTCAACATCTCCTGAGGATGCCCCGTGGAGGGGCGAAACACGTGTCGAGTATAGGTTTGGTTGCATGGCATGCTAATTATTTCTCACTTGTTTTGTATGTGTACATATGCATGACGGTGGGATTTGTGCCCTGCTTTCAGACCTGGATATTTGTCTCGCGGAATTAAAGCTAAATATATTTCATAGCATTTAATGTCATGGATTTCCGCAAAGTAACGCCTGATTCCATAACTTAGGTTTGTTATTCCTTTTGCCATTCAAGCGTTTCTATTTCCTTACGAAACACCTCAATCCTTAATTCCCGGATGATGCATAATTCGCAGATACTGTTTCCTAATACTTCGACCTTTCTACTTTTGTTTGGTTCAGCTTCAGGTGGTTTAGCAGGTCTTTTTAAAGCGCGATTTGTATACACCGATGGCAATGGCGGCAGCGCGGTTTGCTTGCATCAAATATATGAACAAGCAGAGGATCTGTCACAGTTAGAAAAGCCATTGAATTTGGTGCACTATTAATTACTTGTTGTACCCCTGTAAAAATATGTGGCATCACCAGCGTAGGAGCTGCAGGTGGTGGTGGTGGAGGTATAAGTGCCAGTAATCATGGCAAGGGTGTAGGAAGATGTGGTGGCTGCTGGGTTACAGCCGCTTGCCATACATTTGGTGTTTGCAGAGGTGGCGGTTGACTAGTACACTCATTGTAGTACATATAATTTGCTGCTATAGATCTTTCACCCAACACTTTAGGTTATAGTGAGCTTAGTGAGGCGTAAGCGAGGAAAAGAACTAATTAGTCTGCATTAATGTTTTAACAAGCACTATATTGTTTATAAGGCCACAAATAGGTTTACACACAGGAAGACACAATATGAAGCATAGTACATTAGCATACAAGGGAAGAAAACAGCGATTTACACGAAAATACATAAAACACATAAAGTTTGCGCGGTACGTTTATAAAATTAGCGGCGGCGCGAGTCAGCGTGCGCGCGGCCTCCCGGCGTCGGTATCCGTTCTCGACTGGCGAGGCGGTGAAAACCGAGCGCGCACGAAGGAACGTTCGGACGTTCTCGGCGCAGCGGCGCCGGCGGCGGTCGGCGCCATTCGTGAGACGATATATTACATTTTATGCTATCGCCACACCAGCCCCCCCGGAGACCGTAAAGGTCGAAAGAAGTTTGGAAAAGCGAACTAGACGTCCGCTTCGCGTTCGGTAAGGTTTTGGGTCAGGACATGCCGTCCCCACTGTTTCTTCTGGTACAGACTCGCTCAACTGGTATGCTGGCTTCAGTCGGTCTATGGAGACATTTGTCGGTTTGCCTCTAACGTCGATCTTATAAAACTTTTCTCCTCGTTCTATCACTTTGAATGGTCCAGTATACGGCGCTTGTAAGGGTTTTCGTAAGGCATCGTGACGGAGAAAAACTTGCGGTGAAGATGACAGGTCCTTGCTGACGAAAACTGGAGCAGACCCGTGATGACATACAGGCGTAGGCTTGAGTTTACGTATGTTAGCACGTAACCGAGACAAGAACTCTGTGTGGTCTACGACTTCTTTAGGAGTGTTTTGAAAGAATGATCCTGGCAAGCGTAATGTCTCTCCGTATACCAACTCAGATGATGATGAGCCGATGTCTTCCTTCCATGCAGTGCGTATTCCTAGTAGAACAAGCGGTAGGACTTCGTACCAGTCATCATTGGCGTGGCAAGTTATAGCCGCCTTGAGTTGCCGATGAAATCGTTCTACCATTCCATTTGCAGCTGGGTGGTATGCTGTCGTCTGCAGGTGATTGATGCCCATTAGTCTCGATAGTTCTTTAAACAAATGTGCCTCGAACTGTTTACCTCGGTCCGTAGTAATTTTCTCGGGACATCCAAAGCGAGATATCCAACCGGTGATAAAGGCGTTAGCCACTGTGTCAGCTTTCATGTCATGTAGTGGCATCAGTTCTGGCCAACGAGTGAATCTGTCCACTGCGGTAAGACAGTATTTGTAGTCATGTGATACTGGCAAGGGACCTATGAGGTCTATGTGTACATGACTAAACCTGTTCGACGGAGGAACAAAGTCATGTACCGGCGATCGTGTGTGTCGAGAAACTTTCGAACGCTGGCATGAGAGACAGCTACGTGTCCAGCTGCTGCAGTCCTTCTTGATGTTGGGCCATACGTAATTTCGAGTCATCAGCTTTACCGTAGCCTTCGATCCAGGATGACTGAGTCCGTGAATGCTGTCAAAAGCTTGTCGACGGAACGGTGCTGTCAGGTAAAGGCGTGGTGATGGGCCAGAAACGTCACAGTATAACGTCTCGCTGGAGCCAGAAACGGTTATTTTCTGTAGGTCCAGTGAAGATCGTTCGTTCTGTAGTAGTGTCTGGAGTTCCTCATCTTCTTCCTGCGAGCGAGCTAGGGCACAAAAATCTATCGCTGCCGAGATAGCTTCTACGCGAGAAAGAGCGTCGGCTACTACGTTGTCTTCTCCTGCGACGTGTCGTATGTCCGTGGTAAATTGTGACACGTAATCGAAATAACGGAACTGTCGTGGTGAACAGTTCTCCGAGGCCTTCTTGAAAGCTGGTATGATCGGTTTATGGTCCGTATATATGGTGAAAGTCTTACCTTCGACCATATATTTAAAATATTTTACAGCTTCATAGATCGCTAGTAACTCTCTGTCAAATGGACTGTATTTTTTCTGAGAAGTACTTAGCTTTTTCGAGTAAAATCCAAGCGGTTGCCATCCCGAGTTTACGTTCTGCTGAATTACGGCACCGATTGAGGTGTCCTAAGCGTCTGTGAAAATAGCTAATTCAGCTGCTGGATTTGGGTGAGCTAGCAGAGTGGCTTGGGCTAAATTTGCCTTGCACTTTGAGAATGCCTCCTCTACTTCTGGCGTCCAGGTTATAGGGTTGTTAGGTTTAACAGCTGGACCAGAAAGTAGCTTATTTAGGGGCGCCTGACTATTTGCAGCTCTTGGCATGAAACGTCTGTCGAAATTCAACATACCCAAGAATCTGCGGAGCTCCTTGATGGTTTTAGGCAGCGGGAAGTTCTGGATCGCCTCAACTTTCTGTGGTAGTGGCTTTGTACCTGCTGCAGACACGACGTATCCAAGGAATTCCACTTGAGACTTACCGAACACGCACTTTGAAGTGTTTATCACAACTCCGTGTTCCTCCAGGCGCTGGAATACTTGTTTTAGGTGTTCCAGGTGGCAGGATTCGTCCTGAGAAGCCACCAGGATGTCATCAATATAGGGATAACAGAAGTCCAGGTCTCTCAAGATCTCATCCATGAATCTCTGAAATGATTGAGCAGCGTTACGAAGGCCAAAACTCATGAATGGTAGCTCAAACAAGCCAAACGGGGTTGTTATGGCTGTCTTTGGGATATCGGGGGGATAAACGGGGATTTGGTGATAAGCGCGGATCAAATCTAGCTTGCTGAAGACAGTACATCCGAAAAGGTTGTGTGAAAAATCCGCAATGTGGCGAACCGGGTATCGGTCAGGTATGGTGCGTGAATTTAATGCTCGATAGTCACCACACGGTCGCCACTCGTTATTTTTCTTTGCTACCAGGTGTAGCGGCGATGACCATGGGCTGTCTGACCTCCTAGCGATACCTGCTCTTACCATGTCTTCGAACTCCTTGGTTGCGATGCGGAGTCGATCTGGTGCCAATCTGCGTGGTCTGCTGAACACGGGCGGTCCTGGAGTAGTCCGGATGTAGTGCACCGTGTTGTGTTTAATAACACGCGTTGACAGGTCGCCAGCCGGACGGGTGATATCCGGAAACTGTGCGAGTAAGTTATGGTAGCGAGTAGTACCTGTAACAGATTTTATTTGGCACAAAGCGGGTGAGGCAGGTGCAGGTCTAGCGAAAGCAACTAGCGAAGTCACATTATCGATTAAGCGATGGTGTCTAGCATCCACTAACAGGTTGAAGTGTGATAAAAAGTCTATGCCTATTATTGGTTTTGTAACGTCAGCTATGATGAAACGCCACACAAACGCACGTCTGAGACCAAAGTCTAACGATAATGTTAACCAGCCGAAGGTATTAATCATTGAACCGTTAGCCGCGAAAAGTTCATAGTCAGTTTTCACACATTGTCTATCTCGAACATATTTATAGGGGTATACGCATAAGTCTGAACCCGTGTCCACTAAGTATTGCACTTTACTCTTACGGTCTATAACAAAAACACGGCCACCAGATACACTATTGCAGTCACGCACGGCCGTTTTCACTGACTGCTGCGTCCGTTTCCCTCACGAAATGTACACGGTTCCCTACACTTTGTTGACTTGGTTCCGAACCGTCGATGGTACCAGCAATGCCCCGAGCCAGCACTTGAGCGGCTCCGGGACCGACGACGCCAATGCGGAGAGTACGCTCGCGACCTGGAGCGCGAGCGCGAGCTGGATGTCAGCGCTGCAACCTGCTGTGTGAGGTCATCGATGCGCTGCGTCAAGATGTCGAGAGCAGCTGTCGAGTTCTGGTTCGTCGCTGTCAATGTGGGCGCTGACGTAGATGCTGCGGCTACCTGGGGTTGAAGCGCGATCTCGTGGATCTTATCCACTATCTGAGCTACGGTGTCAAGGGGTAGTTCTGCTTGAGCCGCTATGATAGCCTGTACGTGACTTGGTAACCGACTCGTCCACAGCGATCGGATGAAGTCGTCAGGCACTTCAGAGCCCGCCAAGTCCCGCAGGTGCCGCAGGAACTGTGACGGCTTACGGTCACCCAGTTCTTCGTGCGTCAACAGCTGTCGCACCCGCTGTTCTTGAGAAGCCGACAGACGAGAAATTAATTCGGTCTTAATTTTTACATATTTATTGTCCGGCGGTGGTTTAGAAATAATGTCTTTCACTTCACACACATATTTAAAGTCTAAGTTCGCAAGGACGTAGTTATATTTGGTGATGTCGGTTGTTATATTCGCTAATGCGAACTGCGATTCTAACTGTGCAAACCACAAACTCGGTTCATTTGGCCAAAATGACGGCATTTTAACACCGACACGACACAACTCCTCCGACCCGTCCGAAGGTTGCTTATTCAGCATATCGCTTGTCTATACACACGCTCACTATAATATAATACGCACTGATATTAAGTGTTCACGGGGTCACCACTATAGTGAGCTTAGTGAGGCGTAAGCGAGGAAAAGAAATAATTAGTCTGCATTAATGTTTTAACAAGCACTATATTGTTTATAAGGCCACAAATAGGTTTACACACAGGAAGACACAATATGAAGCATAGTACATTAGCATACAAGGGAAGAAAACAGCGATTTACACGAAAATACATAAAACACATAAAGTTTGCGCGGTACGTTTATAAAATTAGCGGCGGCGCGAGTCAGCGTGCGCGCGGCCTCCCGGCGTCGGTATCCGTTCTCGACTGGCAAGGCGGTGAAAACCGAGCGCGCACGAAGGAACGTTCGGACGTTCTCGGCGCAGCGGCGCCGGCGGCGGTCGGCGCCATTCGTGAGACGATATATTACATTTTATGCTATCGCCACAAGATATTACACCCGTGGTTAACAATAAGTTCTTCTCTTCCCTTGTTGTATGCAGGTAGGTACACCCCGACTGGTTTTGAAAGCCATGACAAAATTGGAGAATAGTTTTCATAACTTCTGGGTTAAGAACGTGGCTATATTTGCACTGAGACCCTATAGTGCAAATACCCCTCACATAGTCCCTACAAGTTCCATCCTGTTGGTCACTCGCAGATGGAGTGCCAGAATTTCTGATCTTTGGATCCGATGGCGGCGCTGTCTATGCAGACGTCTGGCCATGATACATCTACCTAAACGTACATACACCTACCTTTCCGAGACATTTATTAAAACTTTATCATTTAGGGTAAGAGACTGTATCGAGTATACAACTACACCGACCAAAGTTCACAAAAAACCATTTTTATGCTGTTGTACCAGTATTTCCTAAGTATTTAAACACAAAATTCCATGTCTAGTAATTTTAATCAAACAAATTAATTACAAAAACCGTGATTACATGACATAATAAACCTGTGATTAAACTGAATCATAGGTTATGTTGCCGATGTCGGCATTATAGTCATATTCGTTAAACCTCATCGGGATGTAAAATAACTGTACACATTCGTTCCACAAAGGATAGGATTTACGTAGTTACAGAGTATTAATTAGTCTCTTCTGCTGCTTTTAATTAGTCTCTTCTGCTGCTTTTAGTAATAATAATATTATTAAGACTTAACACGGATTAGGATGAAAAATATTTCACCTTATTTATAAAGTCCTTTCACATTTATTCTGCATTTTTCACTCACACATCTTCAAGTTACACATAAATTCAAGAAGCTTATTCATAACTTTCTTGCAGAAAAATTATATTTATTGCCGTAACCAACCGTTACAAATTTACATGTTCTTATTATTTTTAAATTTGTGTTATTATCTCGTACCTGTTTTAGCCCTCCGCTTTGTATTTAATTTTTCATTCAGACGTTTTAGATTATTATTTCAATAACCTACAATAACCATATAAAAAGCAAAAACAACAACACAATAAAAGCAACAATACAATGCTGTTGTCGTAAGATTTAAGCAACAAAGCTTGCAACAGCCAAGTACGGCAACTCGCGACTTGAAATGATTGTAAAAAAATAGCCAATAAATAGCTTACAACACGAGTTCTGATCGGAAACACACTGGCTTTTGCCAACTTGATGTTTTTAACACACGGGACGATATTTTGGACTGAAAATTGATTAATGTGGCTTTTTTTCTTGTGTTTCAAATTTAGGAGCAATCAGAGAATCTCTCACAGTTGGAATGAGTTCCAGTCCATTGAATTTGGTGCACTATTAATTACTTGTTGTATATACAAAATCCAAATTGGTGCGAAGGAATTATATTTGATTTCTTGATTTCTGGCAGCAATATTTTCATGACAAGGGTTTCCAGCAATTTAGAAGCTATAGGTAATAAGCTTATAGGGCGATATGAAGTCACCTTATCTGGTTCCTTTTCAGGCTTCAGGATAAGGATTATTTCAGCTGTTTTCCATTGCTTAGGAATAAAAGTACGTCTTAGAATAGCATTGTATATTTGTGTTAAGAATGCTATACCTACGTCAGGTAATTCTTTTAACGCCTTTGCTGTTATGAGATCTTAACCAGGAGCCTTTTTTGAGTCTAGTTTACGAATGGCTTGGTATACTTCACTTTTAGAGAAACACCCAATGGGAAGTGATAGCTGATGAGTCAAGGACATGCTTTCCCTGACTTCGTCTATTTTAGTCGATCCTAAGTCAGGGTTTGAAGTAAATACGCAAGATAAATGTTCAGCAAATAATTTTGCCCTATCTGTGTCAGTTCTTGCCCACCCTCAATCCTCCCTCCGCAGGGGTGATTTGAAAGTGATGAGTCTTCTCACAGTTTTAATGACTTTCCATAGTGAGTAATCAGTTGCCGGTGAGGCGTCAAGGTTATGTAAAAAGTTTTCTACACTTTCGCTTCTGATTTTGTCTAGTGTGTGTTTAACTTTTTTAACCAGGTTGTTGTATATGCGTTTATGTTCAGGGTATTTGATTCTTGCCACCTTTTCCTAGCTTGTCTCTTTTTTTGTACCGGATCCATTACAATTTGTGGATAAGTAGGTATGTATGTGTTATCAATGTGCACTGTAGGAGTAGCTTCCCAGGCCGCTGATTGAACACACTTGTTAAATATTTCTACAGCGTTAATTATGTCACAGTCAGATTTTAGTGGGATTTAAAGGGTGATGGTATCCTTTACTCGTTGCCTGAATTTAATCCAGTCCTGGTTTTTGCCTATGAAGTTTACAGGATCTCTTTACTAGCACAGGCTCATTGCATAGTTCAGCTATAATTGCAGTATGGTCAGAAGATAGGTCCGACATTTTTGAAGTTAGAAACATGAAACTTAATTTTTGGGCTACTGATTAAAAAGGAATAGATACTTATTGAAGCGTTTCTGTATATTATACCCCTAAGGGGGTGAAATAGGGGTTGAAAGTTTGTATGGAAGTAGGTAATTTTTTAAATAAGAAATATGAAACTCTATTTTTGGGCTACTGAATAAAAATGATTAGATACGTATTTAAAAGTTTCTGTATATTCTACCCCTAAGGGGGTGAAATAGGGGTTGAAAGTTTGTATGGAAGTTCGTCATTTTTTAAGTTAGAATCATAAAACTTTATTTTTGGGCTATTGATGAAAACGTAAATACGTATTTAAGCGTTTCTGGATATTTTACCCTAGAGGGGGTGAAATAGGGGTTGAAAGTTGGTTGGGAAGTTTGTCATTTTTTAGTTAGAAACACAAAACTTTACTTTTGAGCTACTGATTAAAAAAGAGTAAATACATATTTAAGCGTTTCTAAATATTCTTCCCCTAAGGGGTGAAATAGGGGTTGTGATTTTATACATAGGTTAGTCTGGAAGTCCGATATTTTTGAAGTTAGAAACAAGAAACTTTATTTTAAGACTACTTATTAAAAAGAATAGATACGTATTTAAGCGTTCCTGAATATTATACCCCTAAGGGGGTGAAATAGGCGTTGAAAGTTTGTATGGAAGTCCGTAATTTTTTAAGTAAGAAATATGAAACTCTATTTTTGGGCTACCGAATAAAAATGATTAGATACGTATTTAAAAGTTTCTGTATATTCTACCCCTAAGGGGTGATACAGGGGTTGAATATTTGTAAGGAAATCCGTTATCTTTTAAGTGAGAAACATGAAAATTTCTGTTTTGGCTGATTAAAAATGAGTAGACACGAATTTCAGCGTTTCTGGATAATCCACCCCTGAGAGGGTGAAATAGGGGTTGACATTTCGTATATAGGTTAGTCTGGAAGTCCGTCAATCTTAAAGTTAGAAATATGCAACTTTATTTTTAGGTTACTGATTAAAAATGAGTAGATACGTATGTACGAACATGTTCTACCGGAACCGGTTGTGGTACACGGTGCCGTTCTCGAAGTTGTTCAAAAAGTTGTTGGTAATATATGGTACCTCGGACAGACTTTGCAGTTAAGTAGAAACTACTTTGAGGACGAGGAGCACAGGAGAATTTAGCCGGGTTGGGCAGCGTTTGGGAAACTTCGTTGGGTCTTTTCATCATCAATCCCACAGTGCCTAAATACGAAAGTCTTCAATCAGTACGTCCTACCTGTCATGCCATACGGTGCCGAAACGTGGACACGGCTGATTCACAAGTTTAAAGTCGCTTAGCGTGCTATGGAGAGTGCTATGCTCAACGTTTCTCTATCTAAGGGATCGCATCAGGAATGAGGTGATCCGGCAGAGAACCAAGGTCATTGACATAGCCCACAGGATAAGCCAGCTGAAGTGACAGTGGGCTGGCCATATTAGCCGTAGAACTGATAACCGGTGGGGTAAACGGGTTTTGAGTGGAGACCGCGTCTCGGCAAACGTAGTGTAGAACGTCTACAGGCCAGGTGGAATAATGATCTGCCCAAGACGGCTGGCTGGAGCTGGATGAGAGAAGCTGAGGATCGAACCAAGTGGCGTGCAATTCGAGATGCCTATGTCCAGCAGTGGACTACGATGATGATGATGAGATACGTATTTAAGCGTTTCGGGATATTCTATCCCTAGGTTAGACTGGAAGTCCGTCATTTTTTAATTTAGTGGCCTGAAACTTTGTCTTCAGGCTTTTCATTACAAATAAATGAATACTTATATCAGCACATATGGGAATTCTATTCCTAAAGGGGTTAAAAGAGGGCGAAAGTATGTATGAAAGTCGACTTTAATGGACTATTGATTATAAATAAATAAATACGTTTAAAAGCATGAATGAATTATTCATAGATACTTACACAGTTTTAATTAAATACATATAATCAACTTCTACGCGAGCAAAGCCGCGGGCTACAGCTATACTAATATATAAAGGCGAAAGTTTGTGTGCGTTTTTGTTACTTCTTCACGCAAAAACTACTGAACGGATTTGGATGAGTTTCATCGAAATCCGTTCAGTATAGTAAATATAGCTTATACATCAAAATCAGGCTACTATTTGCCGCGATAACCGTCATACACGCGGGCGAAGCTGCGGGCAACAGCTAGTAACCATATAAAAAGCAAAAACAGCAACACAATAGAAGCAACAATACAATGCTTTTGTCGTAAGTTTTGAGCAACAAAGCTTGCAACAGCCAAGTACGTTGTAAATCGGCAATTTGCGACTTGAAATGATTGTAAAATCTATATCTATATCTATACTAATATATCGGCTGGCACGAGAATAAACGAGAACATGAATCACATATACGGCCAATCTAGACTAAAGCCAATCACTAATCACAAATTAATGTAATCAGCAACCCCCACGAGGGAGTTGGGGCAATGCTCACTCCTCCGCGCTGCCCAGTGGAATTCGTCACCAGACTTGCAATTCCCCCTCAAATAAATATCGCCTCACACACGATATAAAACACATAAATACAATAAATCACAAATCAAAGACCCATGTCACAATCAAGAGATATGGACGTCCGCGAGCAACTGTCCGTCCTGTTTCCGATCGCGCCGCTTTATATAGATTTCATCCCCACCTCGCTTGACTCATGGAACCGTGCGATAGTGGCAAATGTTTGTAACACTTTTGTTATTCGGATACCCTCACTCCGACAAATATTATAAACGTGAAAGTTTGTAAGTATGGATGGATGGGTGGATGGATAGATGGATGGATGTATGTTTGTTACTCTTTCACGCAAAAACTACTGAACATATCTGGATGAAACTTTACAGTAATATAGCTTATACATCAAAAAAACACATAGGCTACTATATGTCGCGATAACCAACAACGCGGACGGAGCCGCGGGCAACAACTAGTAGCCAGTAAATAGCTTACAACAAGAGTTCTGTTCGGAAACACACTGGCTATTGCCAACTTGATGTTTTTAACACACGGGACGATATTTTGGACTGAAACTTGATTAATGAGCCTTTTTTCTTGTGTTTCGGGATTCGATATCTCTCTCTATATAGGCATCCACAATCTTAAACATTGTGGACTTAATATGGATTTTAAAAGCAGCTTTCCATTTGCCATAGTTGCGCCCATCTCATGCAATTGGTAGGTTTGTAATTCCTTTTGCCATTCAAGCGTTTCTATTTCCTTACGAAACATCTCAATACTTAATTCCTGGATGATGCATGATTCGCAGACACTGTTTCCTACTACTTCGACCTTTCTACTTTTGTTTGGTCCAGCTTCAGGTGGTTCAGCAGGTCTTTTGAAAGTGCGATTTGTATACACCGATGGCAATGGCGGCGGCGGTTTGCTTGCATCAAATATAGGAGTAAGCAGAGGATCTGTCACTGTTGGAAAAGCCATTGAATTTGGTGCACTATTAGTTACTTGTTGTACCCCTGTAAAAATATGTGGAATCACCAGCGTAGGATCTGCAGGTTGTGGTGGCGGAGGTGGAGGTGCCATTAATGATGGCAAGGGTGTAGGAAGAGGTGGTGACTGCTGGGTTATAGCCGCTTGCCATACATTTGGTGTTTGCAGAGGTGGCGGTTGACTAATACACTCATTGTAGTACATATAATTTGCTGCTGTAGATTTTTCACGCAACACTTTAGGTACTACACCCGCGGTTAAAAATAAGTTCTCCTCTTCCCTTGTTGTAAGCAGGTAGGTACACCCCGACTGGTTTTGAAAGTCATGACAAAATTGGAGAATAGTTTTCATAACTTCTGGGTTAAGACGTGGCGATATTTGCACTGAGACCCTTTAGTGCAAATACCCCTCACATTGTCCCTACAAGTTCCATCCTGTTGGTCACTCGCAGATGAAGTGCCAGAATTTCTGATCCTTGGATCCGATGGCGGCGCTGTCTATGCAGACGGCTGGCCATTATGTTCGTAATTGTTGCTCATATTAGGACCTTATTTATCTGTGGTACTAACCAATACTTTTTGTTAGGAATCAGGTTTCATGACCTCATGAGTCATTTTTTAATGGTAAGTATATTGTGGGAACTTAATTAAAACAAATGAGTCGTCTATTGCCCACTCGCTGTACCCTCAGATCTAGCAAGGAGAAATTTACGAGGATAATGGAACTCGAATGTAAAGACGGTTTATATAAACTTGCAGGTTTATTTTAATTCTTTAAAGTATAAAAAGTCTTTAGAAAAGTTTACACGAAAGATTTGAAAGAAGAATGCAGCATGGTGACCCACACTATGGCGGCCTATAGAGATGCTTCTGCATCGTTGGGCTACGGTTCTCACCCTCACAAACGAAATACGACAGCATGAATGCTGTCATTTGTGTATGTGTATGATGTGTTGCTAATTATATTCATTACCAATTTATTCTCAAAAACTCATTGCACCGTTAACTACTGCTGTCTCTCCGAAACATTATGATTCATCCTGAAGTTGCCCGGAAGAGATTGCTTTTGTTAATAAGGTCGCTTTATTTACATTGTATATCTGACATTTTATATTAATCTATAACTCTGTAATACGGTGTACAAACGAAGAGTTTTCTATCTATAGTATGAAGAATCCTCTGCTCTTGTATTTCATATCAAAAACAGGAATTTTGAAAAGTTTCTTCTTTTAAGAAAATTTAACTATGAAGTTATTTATTTGTGTTCTATTCAATAAGGCACTTCATTAAAATCACATCTACTTTATAAAATAATAAAGACAAGAAGGTTTTAATGTGTTTATTAATTTATTATATCTATGTTGGTTTAATGCTCTAAATATCTATGACACAGTTGGTAACTGGGTGATTCTTTGAAACGGAGTGTTTTTGCCTCATTGATCTGGTGCAATTTTTTTTTCACTTTTTGGTCTTAATTTTTATTTTATCTTGTCCCGGTTATTACACATTATAACATATATCAATTGCACTGGTTTACACCTAGTAGTTTGGGATTTAGCTTGTGCTGATGAATTGGTCAACCAGATTAATGATGACAAAGACAGATAAATGAGAATTTCAACCATATTAATGAGGATCGTACAGATAAATGAGAATAACAAAGACTATTCAATCAATTTTATCTAAAATATAATACGAAAATCTTAAGGGAATGCGGCTTATCGTAAACTATGACACTACGTACTTTATACTTCTTGATCTCACTTCCAGCAGGAAGCAGCAGTGCCCTAAGACGAGACGATAAAACGGACTGTGGTAGCTGAACACAGCAGCAACACATTAAAGGTTCTGCAGGGGTTCAACTTTAAGGAAATTCGACTCCTAGAATCGAATTCCCTTAATAATAAATAAATAATTCCCACGGACCTTGAGGATCCTCGAGGCTCCCACGGATAGAATTCCATATCAACACGTCATCGATAGAAGTTATTATATCCAAATGATCGTAAAAACAAAAAACAACTTTGGCATCGGTGAAGTTAATATATATACAGACGGCTCCAAAACCCAACAGGGTACCGGAGCTGGCGTCTTCTTGAACGACTTAAATATCAAGAACTCTAGATAAGCTAAACAATCTTACAAACAGAATGCGTTAATAAATCAAAGCAGGTTTTCTAGGTAGTAGAGCCACGCTGATTTCAGCACGGATGGGCCGGCTTCGTGCTGTCGTGTTTCGTTGGTGAGTGCGAGACCGGAGGCCCAAATAGTCTAGTCAACAAGTTCCATACTTGTTGACTAGACTAAAAGATGCAGAAGCATCACTAGGCCGCCATGGTGTGGGTCGCCATGCTGCATTGTCTACATTCGCAATGAGTATGGTGACCACCACTCTTGGATTCTGCTTATGCTTTCCATCAGTCAGAGTAGAGTCATTATGGCGGGCCATACATAAAAAAAGCAGCACAAGCAGTTGCAGCCAGAGATGTGAGAGACTCAAATATAAAATTGTGGTCCGGAACCACTACTACATTTACCCCAAGCCCAATTAAAAACGTGACTGTGCGCGAATACTGAAGAAAAATACAAAACCGAATGGAAAAACGACGAAAGATGCAGGCAAATAAAAAATGCAGTGCCGGTGGCATCAAAAAGACGAAGCAACCTGATCGAATTTAAAAGGGACGATCTCAGGAAGATCATTGGTACCTTAACTGAACATTGTCTCCTAAACAAGCACCTATTCACTATAGGAACAACAGACAGCCCTCTGTGCGGGGGATGCATGGAGGCAGAAGAAACGCCGCAGCATGTTTTCACAGAATGTGGAAGAGTGGCAGATCAACTGTCGGCCATCCTCCAATCAATATCACTCCCGGAAACATGCAGTGACCTGGAAAAGTTGCATAGCTTCTAGGATGATCTAGAATAGTTGGAGTAAAAAAGATGACAAACAATCAAGAGGTTAAGTGCGGAACACCAAACCATACTACAATAAAAAAATCAGTTGCAGAATTCGGATGTGGACGATACAGCATTCAAGATGATTCCAGCCGGCCTACCACATCTACAACCGAAGAAATATCCACAAAGTGTGGGTTCTCATATTGTAAAACCTCAAATTGACTATAGGGCGATTGCAGACACTATGTCATATTAGTAAACATAAAGTATCTAAAACTCTGCTTTTCTGAGGGAACACCTCTGTGTCCCCTCAAAAAAGCAGAGTTTTTGATAATTATACTTTATGTTTACTAGGTGGCCAGGCTGCTTTCAATCGCACAAAAACTAATTTGTCTTATAACTAAATCAACCTATCCCTCCAGTGTTAAAGGTTTCAACCAAGGAGTGTCAACCATCCCGATCCTGGGAAGCGGGAAAGTCCAAATCTATCCGCTTCCAGCCACTTCTTTAAATCGTCGTCACTTTATTCTACTTTCTTTATTTTACTTTTACTTAATTGCGGGCTCTATTCTAGCACGTTTCGTCTTCAGCAACCATCGGCTTATCTGGAGACATGGTCGGCCCACTTACATTTCTAAACACTGATTCTCCGTACGACGTTGGTTATTTTAGTTCTCTGTCGAATAACTTCGTTATCAAATTTACCAGACTTTATTCAGTATCGCATCGCAATTAAAGCAGCACAGCGTACGATGGAGCGTACGCTGCGCTACTTTAATTTGTAGATCAGCCTCATGGTCTCAGCTCGGCTCTGTATGTCATTACGGGCAGGACGCTTAATAGCTCGGTCTTTTTTATTAGTTCTTATTTTCCTTTCTGTACTTTGTAAACGATACCTTGTTTAGTCTTCCACGATTAGTACGTTATATCTGTAGAATTACTGATTTTTCAATAACAGACTACTTTAACTTTGCACGATTAACACGTTCAGTGCAAACAATCCACATCGCATTTCTCGCAACATTGCAAAGAAAGAAGATCCTAGGCGAACTTTTTCGATATTATCTTCCTTTGGTATAATTCCCAAATGAATAAATCCATGTTAGTGTACAATATGCATTAACAGTATCTCATAACATAGAATAAGTAGCGGAACCTAAAAAGATCAGGTGGGAATTCATTTCTCTGTTTAGGAAATCTGCGCAGAGAGAGTTCTAGATGGTTGTGGTACGAGTTTTCGGTTTGAAAATTAAATTTAGAGGGAGATTATTACTGTTGATTATGAAAACTATCGGTCTAGTATCTGGCAAAACGCTGAGACTTCTGGGTCGAGGATTTTCTTTCTGATGTTCTTTTTTCTTGTTACTTTCAAGTTTAATATATCTTGTAAAGTTTTCCACACCACTTTGTTTATTATCTTTGTTACCTAGGTTTCATTTAATTAATGACTGATAGCTGTTTCTTTTCATTTTATCCGTATATAGTCTTAAAGTTTTCTTTTGTTTGTCTTGCATGATTGATTTCAATTCTTTCATATCTCTTTACACCGCGATTATGTAAATTAAGCCTTTCTTGCTTAGGTTACTTTCCGGTTTTGTCATTTCTAAATTAAAGATCTGATACAAGACGATTAGGTTCACAAAACAGCCACGGTTTAGTAGGTGATCAGTTGTGTCTTTACTGGTCTATATAATGTACCTACTACATGTACCCCGTCGATTTTTTCTTATTTTTATGAAAACTAATCCATCTGAAAGAAATATCTAATCTTATCAGGTCATCCTTAACTGTACCAAATCTAATTTATTTGGTTCCTCCAAATTCATCTGGGTCATAAGAGCCAGATAAAACCAGATTAATGGGTGCCAGAAAAATGAGAAATTTGGAAATAACTTTACTCTGGTCCATAATTTATAGACGAATGGAATCTAAGATACAATAAACGTTTTTAATTTACAAACTTACAAACCTTATTTAAGTTGCAAAACATAACTAAAGATACACAATTTATAAAATAAATCAGATTAATTATGCAACTTATGTGACAAACAGCCAGATCACAACTATAAATCGTTCTTTTTGCAAAATTAGACCCGCACACTAGCACTACGTATGATACATTGGTGCTGACTGCTATGGCCAACAAAGAGTCGATATTTTTCTACCAAATATTATGTGTTTACATTGAAAATATGTTCGAACAAATTGTGCCAGGTGAATTATAATTTTATCTGGGGACATTTTTTAAATTAACGTAATTACGAACATATACAAATATTTTGAATATAAATCACAACATTTGAAAATACCTTTATTCAAATATCGATACAACGTTTTAAATATGACTTCTTTAGACGTAATATTACATAAAATCGAATAATTCAACTAAAAGCGGCGTGGGGACACACCAGATGAATGAGTTTTGACCGTTTCCTGTTGATTTAATTTTATATATTTAAAGTAATCTCAAATAAATAAGTACATGCCTAGATAGATATCGTCAATTACTATAAAACCTGCAATCGATGTAGAAATTTGATAAAATAAAGATGTGTTCTTCAGTCAAAAGCACGTCAAAACCGTGTTTCGAAGAATCCCCAACTAGACGAGGTTTACGATTGATACCGATGCTTGTTTCGAATTCACGGAGAAGGAAAACAGATACAAATTTATAAGGTTTTTCTACACATTATAAGTCATAGTACTTCGATTTGAATGCTAATCAATATAGTACTTATTGACAGTTTCGTATGTCCCAGGGCTAAAAGGTCTTGAAGGCAAACTGTGGCAAAAGATAATGGCCTTAAATATTATGAATATTATCTTTATACTCGTAAGTAAATTAAACATTATGAATATTCTGTTTGTAATCTTTTTACACGTCCAAAAGTAAACATGTATTTTCGTACAAATATTTTTAGTTGGTCTTCATAAGAAAAGCTTTTGTGTATCGAATAGGACGTCTAAACAATACAAATTTTCATCACAATTACAATTTACTAAATATCTTCGGTGCGTAAGTTTTCACAATGACGACCAAGTACCTGGTTTAAAATAGTTTTCTTACACGTAAATATTCTACATTTATGAATAACTTCATGGGTTTTTACCACCATAAATGTGGATACGGAGTTATGAATAAACAAATTATTAAAACAAACATTGGAGAGAAATTACGACCTGCTAGTCTAGTGGTGTATAAAGGTCAGTGGCGGAACTTTAAATAGGTTTATGTTTGCATTCGTCAATGCTATTCGAATGTATAAAATAAATAATTCATTCACAAATATATTATTAGTTTTCAAAATAAGATGATTTAATTAGTGATATGTCTAAATACCGTATTTCCGATATATCTGCGTATTATAAATAATAATAAATAAATAAATATTTCGGACATCTAACACACAACGCCATCTAGTCCCAAGCGAAGCAGAGCTTATGTTATAGGTGCTAGACAACTTACTGATATAAATACATATATACTTTTTTTGTAAATACATACATATTATACACAGAAAAACCCAAACTCCGAAACAAATATTTGTAGATCATACAAACATTTGGTCCGACCCAGGAATAGAACCCGAGACCTCATGATCAGCAGTCGCACACGCCAACCGCGAGACCATCGAAGTAAAAAAAAAGCAGTATTATGTCTATAGCTCCCCGTATAAGTTCAAACATTAATGAATTATATTATTAACAGTTATTTGACTATCATTGTATCGATATTTAAAGTTTTTTAAAAAAACCAAAATGCATTTCAAAACATATCAAGTCTTTGTCGTTAATGACGTTCGTTTAGTCTAATGTGTGATGATGGTGTGTTTTAGTTAGCTTTTTTGAAGGAGACAAAACAGTCAGAGAGTCAGAGCATTTGTTCGTAAAGACTTCCCCCATTCATGGATCCTTGCGAGTCAAGAGTCATAAGTCTTTTACCACCTTTTAAAATTTTCAAGGCCATGCCTCTGCCAGTACATCAGAAAAAACTTGACGTTCGTATGCCCTTTTCGCGGATCCAGATAAAATATAATTCGTATCCGTATTGACTGCACGGATGAATAAGTGGCTTAAGCGGTCGCCACGCCGTTTTCTGATGCACTGAGAGTTGTGGGTCCAAAACCCAATGAGACAACACTTTGTGTTAACCACAAACTGTTATCTTTTTTTAAAAGTATCTATTTATTTATTTTTACTGTATACACAAAAGAAAACAGTACAAAAGTATGTCTACAAACACAGATGTAGGGTTTAAATGATAATATACGTCACTTTTTTTATGTTTGGCTCTGCCAAAATGACTCTACTCTGCCTGATGGAAAGCATAAGCAGAATCCAAGAGTGGTGGTCACCATACTACGAATGCAGAAAATGCAGCATGGTGACCCACACCATGGCGGGCTAGTGATGCTTCTGCATCATAGGGCCTCCGGTCTCGCACTTACCAACAAAACACGACAGCACGATCACTTTCATTTTATGTTAATTTTGTGTGCGAGGGTAGTACCGCCTCGGTCAAGCCGGCCCGTTCATGCTGAAATCAGCGAGGCTCTACTACCTACGGATTTTTCTTCTAGATTTTAATTTATTATCAATTATTCACTTGGAAACTAAACGAGTAACCTAGTTTAGATATATTGTGTTTGATTAGACTATGTATATGAGATACTAGCTTTTGCGCGCTGCTCCGCCCGCGTGTTTGTCAGTTATCGCACCAAAGAGTAGCCTATGTCCTTCTTCAAGAATCAAAAAAATCTTCATGCGAAATTTCATTGGAATCGGTGCAGCGGTGTGGTCGTGAAAGCAGCGCGCCACTTGTTTCGATCCTCGGCTTCTCGCATCAAGGTAATGTTCATTTAATGCTTTTTCTTGTAAACTTACATGATATCTTTAAAAATTACGAAACAATATAGGATTACTTTTAACGCCTATCTTTTATCTAAATACACTTACTGCACACTCTTTCTCTCATAAAATGAAAGCGTTATCTAAAGTCCTCACTTCTTATAGAGATGATATTATAAAGGGCCTTGTATTTCGCTATTATTAGCAAAAGCCCGAAAAATCCACAGCTTTCTTTGGAAGAATATTTTAATTGTCATTGTCAAACAATAAGGAAAACACAATTCTCTTTCATCTATATACACATTTATAGCACACGCGCAAAATGAGAGCAATTATCTAAACGCTTATTCTTACCTGCCGCGGTAGACAATATAAAAATCTTGCAGCTTTCAGTAAGAACGGCGCATGATTGCAATGGTGCAGCAATGACTCCAAACCTTTTGTTTTGTTTTCTTTGGTCGACTTCGTTCTCATTCAAGTCTCTTAGTGAAAAAAACAATTGTAAAGCGTATTGTTATTTTTTAAAAGGATCAACAATGGAGTTTATTGCCAGATTCTTCTCCATGAAGGGTAGGCTGCACTTGGAACTGGCGACTAGAATCACTCGATTTTAAAATATTAAATATTGACTATTCAGAAGTGCCTGCAAAATAAGTGCCTATTTGAATAAAACCTTTTTGAGTTTGAGTAAGACAGGATTACAAAGTCAACTCTGCTTTAGTGTAATCGAAAAATTCTTCTTTATTTTTAAAATATTATTTCAAATTCCTTGTTTTAAACCAGAAAGATTTCTTAACCTTAGATAAATTTCTAGACTTTCATGTATGGAGATACATGTATACCATATAGAACACCAATGTCTATATAATTTAGAAATCTAGAACCGCTATCCATTTCAAAGTGACAAAGGTGCTAATTTCTAACATTGGAACGTCGTTTGACAGTACAAACAGTTTTTAGGGATTTCTGGTGTTGTTTGGAGAGTTTTTAAACGATAGAGTCCAAAAAAGAATCTAAAATATCGTTTTGGTTGCCGCGACATAAGCCTTGAGCTTAGAGCGGAAACCGTTATTAAGTTCAAACCTATATTTTATTTATGTACAAATACATAAATAATAAATCATATACCTTTAAATAATGATCCTGTAACAGGATGTTTACATCAGATGAAAGACTGAACTACACTATACATGCTAATCGAAATATTTTCCAATCTAAATAATTTGATTTATTCTCTATGAATATCTCACAAAGCAAAATATTATGTACAAACCAATTTTGTTGAGAAATGTTGTGTGATGTATTTGACAGTATAAGAGTCAACGTACGTATAAACACTTTTGCGGGAATTATTGAGTTTAATGAAAGAGTTAGAAACTGTTCTTTATTTTGGTTGTTTCTCTCCTCTTTGGGAAAATAGATGTATGTGTATGTTTATTACATAATGTAGAAACATATGTACATAACCATGATTTGAAAAAAATAACAACAATATTTACGTACAAGCGTCAAAAAACTCCACATCTTCGCCTACTGGTAGCGTACCCAAAAGATTGGCAGCATTACCACGTTGAATGGCAATGCTGATTCTCTGTGCTAGAAAAAGGCCGGCCTTCTGGTCACGAGAAGCGTCAATCAGTTGCTTGGCTAGTTGTTTAAACATAGCGCGAGCACTCGAACCCCATGAACCTAGCGTCTCTACCCCAAACGGTTCAAAAATGTAATTACCTATTAAATTTTGGTACTTACGCCTTTTGAGGCTTTCCGCAGAAGCAGCAGCAGCGCCGGCAGAACCAGCTGTACTTGAAAGATGAGATGGCGCGAGGGTGTCAACGCAAGTTGCGTCCCACACCAAAGACTTACCCATCTTCCATGGCAGTAACGACATACCATCTGGTCTCTTGCCATCGTCCCGTACCAGACCATTTGGTTCGCGTACAGCTGGAATGCAGGCGGTAACAAGAGCACGACGGATAATGTCGTTAATATTGGCATGTCGAGATATTCGACCATCGCTTCTGCACAGAGAACACAAGAAAGGCCATGATGTCCGAAACTGTCAACAGCTTCTCCACAGTGACAAAAATGCGGAGAAACACAAGGTGCTCCTAAACGAAGGCAAGTGGCAAAGCGAAAAGTAGTATTGTCCAACAAGGTACCTGTTGGGTGTTGGAAGTGCCTGAATCCATAAACCTGATTCCCACTCTCCCACAGCTAACAAACGAGCTCGCTCAGCAAGACTGGTTGATGTATCTAAAAGTATCTTTTGCTTTAAAATACATAACGGTGAGTCCCATTGTCGCTGAGAAATTGGATTAACAGAAAAGACAGTGGGACAAGCTATCTGCCAAGCATCTATGGCAATGGCCTGGCATGATACTTCAGAATTAACCAGTGTATTTGTAAGAATTTTCCTAGTTAACTCTTCTGTGCCATGAACCGAAGACAGAACGAACAGAGACAAACTGGAAGGCTGACATCTACAATTTTGCGTACTCCAAGACCACCCAAACGAACTGGTAAGGATGCTTGGAGCCCGGCTCGATCGTTTAAATCCACATTCAAAACTCGAAAGGTGATGAATATTTCCAAAGGAGTGATGGTATATGGTAATGTTTACCTGAGAAAGGAGGTGGGAGCTAAACACATCTTAATTAAATCAGAAAAGTCATTCGATGACATAGGGGGGAATAAATGACAAACTAAAGTTTACCTCATCTACTTTGTAACATGTTTATTATCAGTTATTATTTTTCTGTGTGGTATGCAGAGCCTGTTTATCTTTTTCAGTGATGCTTTTCTCGGTGTTGATTATGTATATGTATTAATAGCATCTCATATTTTTAAACTCAACGTGTTTTGTGTGTACACGCTTTACATAAATTATTATCAATTGAATTACTTTAAGTACACGTTCCGCACATGTATTCCCTTTTACATAATATTATATAATCCTAATAAATATACCATTTTTTTTTGGCTTAATAATGAAAGTATAATAAACACAATGCGCCGCACTTTCATAAGGATACACTCACTGACATTTTTTCACTCTCATTCATTACACATGACATCCATTATGCTTAAATGTTTCTCATGCACACTATTTCACCACGCCAATCTTAGCAATATAATACGAACCACACAAACAATAACTATCTCAATCTTTTATATTACCACAATATCTTATTGGTTAGGTGTACTTGTTTTGCATATTCTTCTCAATGGCTACACTTTTATGTATTTTTTTATACTTATAAATGGATGATACAGACATGATAGGAAATGCATTAGATAACATCTCTGTTTCAGAATCGTTCATTTGTTCCCCAGAAGAATCAATTCGTGACATAAGTAGATCGCATGACCTGTGGAAAATATTGCATGTAAATATAAGAAGCATTTCTGCTAACTTTGATGAACTTACTGTGCTGCTTGAGAGACTTGGTAATTTACCTCAAATTATTATACTCTCAGAATGTTGGCTTAGTAGGATCACAAATATTCCGCCTTTAACCGGTTTTATTGCCCACTGTTCTAAATTTAATAATCAAAATGAAGGTGTTATTATTTATGTTAATGAATATATTGATCATATCGTTACTGAGCCTGATGTTATTGATTCTAATTGTTTGGTTTTTACACACAAAACAGATTTGGCTATAGTTTCTATTTATCGTTCCCCCTCTTATAGTAATATTGATAACTTTATAGATTCCCTTGACATTATCTTGGGATCCCTAAACGCATATAGGACTTTGTGTATTATTGGTGATATTAATATTAATATTTCCTCGCACCACAGTGACTCCAGAACTGATCGGTACCTCAACATGGTCTCGTCCCATGGCATGCTTCCCGCACATGTTCTGCCAACACGTAACGAAAATTGTTTGGATCACGTGATCGTCAAAACCAATAACAAAGCAATGACATTTGTCTTAGATTCCTATATTACAGATCACGCCCCTATATTTTTTACATGTGAACGCAGACCTACAAACCGCCTGAAAAGGAAGTTGGTTGAGTTCACTGATTTCATGTTGGTGGCACAGGAGCTGGAAGTAACTGACTTTTCTCCTGTGCTTTTGACTGATAGTGCGGAGAGGGCCTCTGTGCTCCTTATCGACACCTTGACACGAGTGATGGATAGTCATACTGTCACACGTCCAGTCCCTCACAAACGTAGAATCATCAAACCTTGGATCACCCCTGGCCTCTTGCGTTGTATACGCAATAGAGACAAATTATATCGTAAAATGAAAAAAGAACCCTTAAATCAAACTTCTGTAATAATTTACCACCGTTATAAGAACTACTGCAATAATCTCCTCAAAAAAGTTAAGCGTACCTATTATAAACTGGAATTGCAGCAGACCAGGGGTGATCCAAAGGCAACTTGGAAGTTATTAAAAAAAATATCAAATATACCTGTAGATAGAACATCAGCCAATGAACTTCTCAATCTGGAACCAGATTGCCTGGCTTCGGCTAATTTGATAAATAACCATTTTGCTAATATCGGAGCTCAACTTGCGAGTGAGATCACATCGAATCCTAGTAGCTTAAACAACTCTCTCCTTGATCAGGTTGGTGGGGACTACCGTTGTCGCAGCGTCCTCACCTCTATGGCATTGACTGAGATTGATGAGATTGAATTAGAGCGAACAATACTTGGTCTTAGGGATGGGACTGCTGTGGGCTGGGATAGGATACCCACTTCTTTAGTAAAGTCAACTAGACACATTCTTATACCTATCTTAAAGCATATAATTAACCTTTGTATAAACACAGGTACCTTTCCAAAACTGTTTAAAAAGGCATTAGTCCATCCTATTTACAAGGGTGGTGACAGAGACAGTGTCAACAACTACAGGCCTATCTCTGTGCTATCAACTTTTTCGAAAATACTTGAAAAAATTTTGAACAATAAACTTATAGAATACATAAATAAAAATAGTTTGTTATCTGATAGGCAATACGGATTTAGGCGTAAAAAATCTACGGAAGATGCTGTCCTTGATGTCACAAATGAGATTATAGCAAATGTTGATGATAAGGTAAAAACGATTGGTATATTCCTGGACCTAACCAAGGCCTTTGATACTGTCTCTGTCCCACTTCTTCTGAAGAAGATGGAGCATTTAGGAATTCGCGGCTTACCACTTGAGATTTTTTCTGCTTACTTGCAACACCGCACACAATCTGTTGTTATTAATAATGTCACTAGCGAGGAGACTACTCTCTCATACGGTGTGCCGCAGGGGAGTGTTCTCGGTCCCACGCTATTTCTCCTTTACATTAACGATCTTTGCTCCCTTAAATTGCAGGACTGTAAAATTGTCTCTTACGCTGATGATACTGTTCTCCTAATAAAGGGCTTTACTTGGGATCTTGTAAGGACAAAGGCTGAAACCGCAATCCAAACTGTAATGGCCTGGTTGAACTTCAACCTTCTAACACTGAATTTGAATAAAACTAAAATGTTGACCTTCTCCTCTAGTAAAAAGTCTCAACCATCCTCACCATTCGTTGTCAGGGCCCATTCTTGCAGTCGCTCCACAATAAATAACTGTGGCTGTCATAGTTTAATTCCTTCTGATAAAATCAAATATTTAGGCATCATTATAGATGTAAATCTAACCTGGAATTTTCAAATTAATATGCTCACCTCGCGCTTAAGGAAGCTTATATATGTCTTCAAAAATCTTCGTTACATTGCTGACCTTTCCACCTTAAAAATAGTATATTACGCTTTTGTTCAGTCAATTATAGGGTACTGCATCGGTGCTTGGGGTGGTACTTATAAAACTAGCTTATTACGATTGGAAAGAGCTCAAAGATGTATTCTTAAAGTTATGTCCTGTAAGCCGTATAGATTCCCTACTTCGGACCTGTATAACCTGTGTGAAGTCCTTACAGTCCGACAGGTGTACATACTTCAAGTAATTCTCCGTAAACATGTGGAAACCCCATATGACACTAATTTTGTACTCAACACACGCAGGTCGGACCGAGTCTGTAAAATTTTTAAACACAATACGGCTATAGCCAGCCACCAGTACTATTTCTCGGGTCCGAAGTTGTATAACAGAATAAACAAAGAGCTCGATATATATTCCTTGACATTGCGTAAATGCAAAGTTAGAGTTACAGACTGGCTTCTCTCTTTGTCCTATACTCAAACTGAAGAACTTATGGTGAGATAGTATTATCTTTCTTGTGTGTATTTATATTACATGAACATACGTATAATTATGCAGACACACTTGAGCTCCCCGTCCTACACTCAATGTATAGAATGTTTGGTGAGACCTCCTGTTTAACTATATATCTATTATTACACACTATGCCATCGTTAATCTAAAACTAACACAATACTGACCATGCACACACACACACACACATACATACTCACACACACACACACCCACACTCATACACATACACACTCAATCTAACTTAAATTTCCTCACTCTCTTAAACACACGTGCGCTTAGTATTGACACTGAAATCACTGCATGCTTGGTTTTCTTTGTTTCATGGTTTTTTGAGAGTTGAGTTACTTGATTTTCTATTGACTATAACCACGGATGTGAGCGCTAATGGCTGCGTCACAGTTTTAACTATTGCAGCCATTAACGTATTTTTCTATTGTATCAAAGATGGATTATCAATAAACAATTTATTATTAAAAAAAAAAAAAAAAAAAAAAAAAAAAAGTGATGACCGAAGCGCATGAGTAAAATTAGGTACAAAAAGACAATAACGAATAATGGTAAAAGCCGAATGATTATTAATTTTAAGTAAACGATCAGAAAATTCATCAAAATTTTTATTTTTGTCATCTATGAATTTCTGAAAACCATCTTTAAAGACCGGAGAACCAAGAAAGCGAAGAGACCTTTTCTCTAAAACTTTAATGTTAGGTGTCATGGAATTAAATTTTTGTATAGTCGAGAGTCTGCGTGTATTGTCACAAATAAAAAATTCACATTTGAATAAATTTAATGTGTATGTTTGTGCCTAAATATTGTTAAATAATATCGGCATAAGTATTCAATGACATCAGGTCGAAACCATATATGGGAGCCTTGTCGACTACGAAGCGTCACTAAGGCGGCCTCTCGGAAGCTAGGTATACTGAACAAAGTGAGATGATTCTTCTCGCCGGAACATCTGTGTCTTCTTTATAAGATCCAGATTCGCTCCTGCGTGGAGTACTGTTTTCTCCTTTGCGATGGTTCTTGCACTATTTGCTAGACGCTCTAGATTGGCTGCAGCTATCGACAGTCCCGAAGCTACCGAATACCTTGAGCCACTTCAATAGCGAAGACATGTCGCCGCAATGGCAGTCCACTATCGCCTTTATTATGGAGAATGTTCTGATGAGCTCTTTCAATTGGTCCCACCATCGCCCTTGGAAATAACCGTTTAGAATTCTTCTTCTCATCCGGTACGCTCTTGACAGAGCGGTCGTGATCGTTATTCAGTAGTAGCTCTAGGAGATGTGATGCGTTTCACGACGCCTCGCCACTGCTGCCTGTTCGAGGTCATCCTGCTACACTCGTTCACAGAACTTCCCACGGCAGACTTGATCTGGTCAGTCCAACGCGTAGGTGACCTTCCGCGGGGTCTAGTGCCTTCCACTCTTCCTTGAACGACAAGGCGCTCTATGGATTGATGGCCACGCCGAGAAACATGTCCGAAGAACGTAAGGATGCGAGATTGTACAGTTGAGAACAGACGCTGCTTGATACCGAGTTCTTGAAGTATCGAGACGTTCGTGCGAAATTCGGTCCACGAAATCCCAAGCATTCTTCTCCAGCACCACATTTCCAGAGCGTCTATTTTATGCCTTTCCACATCTCGCAAAGTCCAAGTTTCAGCCGCGTATAGAAATATGGGGAATATAAGCGACTCTACGAGCCTGATCTTCGTGGCTTTGGTAATGTTCCTATTCCTCCATATTTTACGCATCTTGTCCATCGCCGCTCTTGTGATACCCATACGTCGTTTGATCTCATCGATGCAACCGCCACTGTTTGAAACCAGAGCCCCAAGGTAAACATAAGATTGGACCACGCTGCAATTCGCAATTCGGGTCACTTCAGGCGAATTATTTTCGGCACGGTCCACAATCATCACCTTGGTCTTGCTGCGATTAATTTTAAGTCCAAACCCATGGCTAACCCGTTCCATTCGCGACAGAAGCTCCTCCAAGTGTTGCGCACTAGTTGCAAATAATGTGGTGTCATCCGCGTATCGTAGGTTTGCAATCTTGTGTCCACCAATTGTTACACCGTCCGTCCAGTCTTCCAAAGTGATGCGCATTATTAGCTCCGTGTAGGTGTTAAATAAGAGCGGTGATATTATGCATCCCTGACGTACTCCGGCACTAGGACGGAAGTCACCCGAAAATAGACCATCTGTGCGTACTGAGGCAGTTCCATCCTCATAAAGCCGTCTTAAAAGGTGTACAAGATGTTTTGGTGTGCCCATATCTAGCAAGGTCTTCCATAATACCGGCCATTTCACCGAGTCGAATGCTTTGGAGAAATCAACAAAGCTAAGAAATACGGGCTTATTAAATTCTCTTGACTTCTCGATGATCTGGCGTACGATGAGAATTTGTTCCCGAGTACCCCTACCCTTCACAAAACCGGCTTGTTCTGGAGCGATTTCCTTAGACAAATAGGCTTTCAGTCGCTCGTTGAGAATGTGTAACATTACTTTGCTAGCGTGAGATATCAGAGCAATGAGACGGTAGTTGTTACACTTCTTCGTCGAACCCCTCTTGTGCAGGACCCCTCTTGTGTGCGTTTAGAATTAGGACACTTAAATTCAATTATTAGTGAAAAAACCCGACTGCTTCAAAATCTGTCATCTTGAGTCAATTTTTTTTTAAATAAAACATATATGTCGGCGCGAAAACCTCTGCTTCTGATTTTGAGCGTCTCAATAAAACTTAACTAACAATAATATAATTATAAAGTCAGACACAAAATGTTATGTTCTAACAATTAATATCTTAATATTTTGTAACTACAATTATTTATGTTGTCCTGTAAAAAGGGTTATTTGATTATAACATTTCTAAACGGAATACTGTTATTCTTAATTTGAAATGTAAGCTTGTTACTATCTAACAATTATTATAATAAATAGGAGATTAAATAACGATTGCCTGTAAGTAAAGTAATGTTTTAATAATTGATTTCAAATAATAATTATGAATGACGATCCTAAGAAGTTAGGCTCGCATCCGCTATTGCATTTCAATTATAATAATGTGAGGTTAATCGCAGTAATTCTAATTATTTAATTTAGGATTTATCATGTCATTAGAATAGGGCGTGACGCTTTTATTGTTTCGTAAAGTTAGCGACTTCCGCCATTCGGCGCCATTATGATTTAATGTATGTCGGTTGGTTTCGTATGGAAAGGAATCAACAGATCACTTTAGTAGGAGCATTGTACGAGTAGGACAAGCTGTAAATAAAGCTAAGTACATAGGCTTCTTAATTGTTGTAATTAACTATTAAACATTTGTAACTTTAAGATGTGACTTTTAAAAGAGTGGCTATGAGTTTCTTTGCCAGTATTCTTCTCATAAGGCTCTACGCATTTTGGAAACTGGAAGTTATGGATCGACGCGTTTGTGCCGATCCATGATTCTTAACAGTAGCTTCAATCTAACGTTCATTAAATAAATAAAAAGAATTGAGTGGTGGTTTCTATTGCTTTAAATCATAAGTGTTACTACTGAGATAAGCAGTGACGTCAGCGAGGCTGACGTCACCCTTTCTAAAAATCATTATGCACCCTTACGCTCTGACAAATAAGTTATAGTATATTCGTAGTCACCGTTAAAATTCTTTATTTTGATACCAAACTCGATGTATTTTGTTTTTTTTTTTTGAGATTACTTTTTGGCGCCAAAAATCCGTAATTTTTTTATTTTTTATTTTGATGTACCCAGTGTTACTCTTACGACTAAGACGAATCTATTGACACCACTCACATAAAAATACGACAAGCCGCTTAGTAAAATAATTTCCTAAAAGAGACTTTATTTCGCTGCCAAAATTATACCAAAAAAATTAAAAAATCCATGTACAAACAAAAATTAACAGGCGTTCATTCGACAGATCATCCGACGAATAAATACAATTTGAATTTGTTTTAAAATATTTCATGTTGCCAGCATAATGGAACACAACACTAATCATCAATCTTCACTCAAATGGAACAACGGTCCAGTGACAATGCAGAAAAAAGATTTGTGGTCTTGTATACTTGGTAATAGTCTAGCCATTAGTTTGAACAGTTCTAAACACGAAACAAAATACATTATTCATTTAAGAAGACAGGTTTTCTTTATTATACATGGGCTAAACCTATAGAAATAGAGGATTATATCCAGAAGTGGAATATTAAAGTCTTTTGATGCCATGTGATAGGGGCAATTGAGCAGATGTACCTGTTATTTGATGCTAAATAACTTCTTCTTTGGAAACCTGCAACTCAAGAGAATCAGAGTGATTTAGAATCCGAAAGTCTCCCTCACTCGGTTCAGCAACTGAAGTAAGTAACGAAAAGTTTACTGAACATTGGTTTCTCGTGAAGTCGAGGTGTCACTTCAAACAAACCAACCCATTAGTGAACTCATGACTGTCTCACCTTCGCAGCTAATTAATTAAATTGCTAATTAATTAAATTGTTAACTAATTAAATTATTCTGTTATGCAAATTAGTATATTACTCGGTTCATATGTCATCCATTATGTTATACAATTTAATATTTAGGCATACGATGTATACGTGATTGCACATGTGAACGATACGTGGCTTATAACTGTCTGATTTGTGAAATAGTTAAAGTTGAGTCGGGAAATATAGATATATAGTTAAATATAGTTGATATATATTTTAATCACTTTACACGTATCACATACGGTTGTATGATCCGAAACTAGACAAAGCCTGTATTTTGGTAATCAGCGTGTAAATAATTTTACTTACTTATTTCTTAGTACACGCATAATATAGAAAAATTACATCCCGATACAGAATAAATGATTGTGCTTATCAAAAAAATATGTATCCAGGATGGGTATATATGTATCCGCAACCACGACCTTCAGTTCAGCAATCAGGGTCACTAATCACTGGACCAACAAGCTCGTTATATAGTATTGTCCAATATTTGCTACAAGAGCATTGAGTGCAGTGAATAGGATCTTAGATACTGTCTATACGTAGTAGGGTGATATTTTTAGACCGATACTAAGGCCATCAGATATACAGTAACGATCGATACTCAAGCTCTTTAAAATTACTATACGGTGGCAGATGTCAAACACCGAACGGAAGAGGATTACAAACGAATTCAAAAAGGTTCCATCAGGTGGACTTATTTTACAAGTGTTTTCGTGATACTAGTACTTCTTTATGTAATCTGAACGTTAATGTCATTTTGCTACATAAGTGTATAAATAAGTGTAGAAAAAACCCCCGCCATAATAACCTGAATTCCCTTTAAAAAGTAAAAAACACGTTATGCGCTTTCATTTGAGACCCCACTCGATGATATTTTTGCAGACATTCGGTTACTCTTCCCCACTTTCACCCCCATAACTTTTAAATGGCTCAACCGATTTTCATGAAACATGTCTAAGAACACTCGCACGTAACTCACCTTTTATACAAAATCTACCTGTATAGGTATGTACATGTCAAGTAATTTTATACTTAATGAGTTGACCTTGTTAGTTGAAATTGTGATTTAATTAGTGTGATTTAATTTCGCCTTTGGCTTTCGTCAAATAAATTAATTACCTATTTTCAAAGATAAGAAAGAAAACGGAGAATGAAAACAGGTTTTTACGATTTTAAAATACAAATTTATATGAGTTTCTTCCGCTAATGAAACAAAAGTACTTATCCAAATGCTTTCATGGTAATGATGATAATTACGAGTAGGTACATATTAAATTAAAGACCGTCAGCCTCAATATCATTAAGGACTAGTCCTTTATTTTTGTCTAAGTTGTTGTCAATATGTTTTCAAATCATTTGTAAAAGTTCGAAAGATCTTTGTTTCCGAAGACACGGTTGTTTTAAGGAACATTTGAAGTGTCAGTAGAGACCAAAAACCTGGACTGATTTACCATCGTGACAAAAATAAAAAATTTGAATTAATATTTTAATCAAGAACAGAACCTTACATTTTTGATTTCATTATTTCAACTATTCATCCTTTATAAATATAAACACCAATCCCTTAAGAACTTACTACATCACGGTTTCTTCAACTATAAGATGCCAAGGCAATTCAATGACACGAAACATCCAGAGTTTGTTATCTTTCTATATGTTCCTTTCAAAAGTTTTAGAACGTCTCAATATAATATTACAATAATAATGTCAATTGATACCCATACAGTTTGTGCCTCAATTGAACTACTGAGCACCTCATTTCTTTGTGTGTCTGGTTTCCCTTGTTCAAATGATCCTTCAAAGACACAATAACACCCTTTTCTTTCAATGTAGGCACGTGTAACTGACGCAGGTCAACCTTCTCAAAATTTATCAAGTACTCACATGTTTACAAGTACCTATGCCGTGCTCTGAGGGCACGCCGCGAGTCTAGGCTTCAAACCGTTCCTCCAGACAAAGTGAAGATACTCGAAAACATCCTTACTAGACAAAAATATTTATTGTTAATAATGTTAATTTTAATAATATAATTAATAATAATTTTCCATGTTAAAAGTTCTTAAACGGAGGCGCCGTTTAAGAACTTTTAACATGGAAAATTTATCGAATATATTAAACGAATAGGATCTATACTATATACACCACAAAACAAAAAGATATAAGTAGAAATGACTAGTAGGCGTGGCGCGCTTGCCACTGATAAGCGTTGCAACGCATACCTTTATGAGTTGTAGGTATTTTGTATCATAGTCGTGTTACAACGCTGCGTTGAATAGGTCGTCCAATGAAAGTTCTTTTTTACGCCACAATGCAGTACTGTTCTGTTCTGTTTTACAGTGTAAAAATGATAGCAGAAGGAAAAAGATTGATAATTGAGGTGTTTCTTACCATCTGTAGGTACAATTTTATAAGTTTTATCAATAAAATCTTAAAATTTTATTTAACTGATAATTGACTAGAGATTTAAGCTAGACTCTCCCTAATCCCATTCACATAAATCTCAATCTGGTATGATCGGGTCTTATCAGTTTTCAACGTTATTCTCGTATTTTCTATTCTACTCGATTAGTGATGTAGCCTTAAAGGATGTTAGCTTTATCGATTTGCATACTTTTAAACGTGTTATATTTACTTACTATAATAATTATAAATATTAAATTTTGCTTGTTTGTTTACGTGGCCTTGAAAGAAAAACACTTGTTTTAACCATTGAATATCTATACAAATAAGTATATAGTAAGAATATATATATATAATAAGAGTGTCTGTTTGTAATATTAAATATTTATATCCGCTTTTTACTAAATGCACCTGCATGTGTAGCACAAAACAAAAAGATATAAGTAGAAGTGACTAGTAGGCGTGGCGCGCTTGCGACTGATAAGCGTTGCAACGCATACCTTTATGAGTTGTAGGTATTTTGTATCATAGTCGTGTTACAACGCTGCGTTGAATAGGTCGTCCAATGAAAGTTCTTTTTTACGCCACAATGCAGTACTGTTCTGTTTTACAGTGTAAAAATGATAGCAGAAGGAAAAAGATTGATAATTGAGGTGTTTCTTAACATCTGTAGGTACAATTTTATAAGTTTTATCAATAAAATCTTAAAATTTTATTTAACTGATAATTGACTAGAGATTTAAGCTAAACTCTTCCTTATTCCATTCACATAAATCTCAATCTGGTATGATCGGGTCTTATCAGTTTTCAACGTTATTCTCGTATTTTCTATTCTACTCGATTAGCGATGTAGCGAGGTAGGATGTTAGCTTTATCGATTTGCATACTTTTAAACGTGTTATATTTACTTACTATAATAATTATAAATATTAAATTTTGCTTGTTTGTTTAAGTGGCCTTGAAAGAAAAACACTTGTTTTACCATTGAATATCTATACAAATAAGTATATAGTAAGAATATATATATATAATAAGAGTGTCTGTTTGTAATATAATATCCGCTTTTTACTAAATGCATCTGCATGTGTAGGTACACGGTACAAATTTTTTTTACGGAACAGGTGGCAAACGAGCAGACGTATCACCTGATGCTAAGCGATTACCACTGTCCTGGGACACCCGCAACACCAGAGGCGTTACAAGCGCGTTGCCGACCTTTGGGGGGTGGGGAGGGGGAGGAGTTGGGATATGGGCTTCCGGTATCCTCACTCACTCTGTGAAACACAGTGCAAGCGCCATTTCACACTGGTTTTCTGTGAGGCCGTGGTATCACTCCGGTCGAGCCGGCCCATTTATGTCGAAGCGTGATTCTTTTCTCTGCGAAATTTGCAGGCACGGCCGTATACCAAAATAACATTTTTTTTCAAATTTTGTCTGTCTCTCTCTCTGTTCCGAACTCTGACTCAGCAGTCAGGATCGCTAAACACTATACCAACGGGTCGACAATTAGACGTATTGCATTTTTGTTCATTGCAGTCAATAAAAAATATGATTATTCATACCATGTGTATTTCCTATAAAACTAAATATGAATACATACTGTGCCAAATATTAATTATGTAACCACTGTTTTGAATTTTGTTAAGTATCTAAACAGTCTTTATTAAATATAATATGATTATAATTAATTAATTAATCCGAAATTCACTGAAATAGCGCAAAGTTGCATTATTTCTGAAATATTAAGTTAAGGTAGGTATACCTACTTATTCATTACTTTTATTATTCTAATTCGTTTTATTATAATATTAATTGTATTTAACATTTTTGTTGTTTTTATATTGTATAATTAGTTTTAAGCTTGCAATATTGCCTTGGGAATTTATCCTGTTATAATACTGTAAAAGTTTCTAAATAAATAAATAAATAATAATACAGATTCTTAAAATGAATACACATTATTATCATCATCATCATCATCATCAGCCTATTGCAGTCCACTGCTGGACATAGGCCTCTCCAATTGCACGCCACTTAGTTCGATCCTCGGCTTCTCATTATTATGCAAGTACTTATTTTTTAGCTTCTTTACCTTTATAATGTTACCTCCTCAGATATCCTTCAATTCATGTTTTTTATTCTGCTCCGTCCTATTACAACAAAAGTTAGGTATCGATATTATTGATAATATTGTAATATGTGCCACAACACTAAGCGAGTAGCGGTAAATATCGAAAAATGACACAAATATCGAATTTATTCTTATAGTGATTAATGTTATAATTGCGTGCATTTAGAATAACGCCATCTGTTTTTGAATAGCTTGCAATGAAGTATTCTTACTTTCAAGATTACGAAACGTTGTAAGTTCTTCTTACGCTATGGCAAAATAACTGTTAACGTTGCGCGATAAGATATATTATCAAACGTGTGACTTTATGTATTGTAGGCATGTTTTGAGCAAATAAAAACATCAAATCAAAACATATCGTTAGTAGTGTGCAGTAATAAAATAGTGCTTTCATTTGTCTGAGTTTGGCGACAGTCGTTCCGTTGTAAATTATGAGACATAACATTTCTACCTATTCTTTATGTTCTGTGATGTGTAGGTACACGGTACAATTTTTTTTTTACGGAACAGGTGGCAAACGAGCAGACGTATCACCTGATGGTAAGCGATTACCACTGTCCATGGACACCCGCAACACCAGAGGCGTCACAAGCGCGTTGCCGACCTTTGGGGGGTGGGGAGGGGGAGGAGTTGGGATATGGGGCTCCGGTATCCTCACTCACTCAGTGAAACACAGTGCAAGCGCCATTTCACACTGGTTTTCTGTGAGGCCGTGGTATCACTCCGGTCGAGCCGGCCCATTTATGTCGAAGCGTGATTCTTTTCTCTGCGAAAATTGCAGTCACGGGCCGGGCCGTATACCAAAATAACATTTTTTTTTAAATTTTGTCTGTCTCTCTGTCTGTTCCGAACTCTGACGCAGCAGTCAGGATCGCTAAACACTATACCAACGGGTCGACAATTAGACGTATTGCATTTTTGTTCATTGCAGTCAATAAAATTTATGATTATTGATACCATGTGTATTTCCTATAAAACTAAATATGAATACATACTGTGCCAAATATTAATTATGTAAACACTGTTTTGAATTTTGTTAAGTGGCTAAACAGTCTTTATTAAATATAATATGATTATAATACAGATTCTTAAAATTAATAAACATTATTATGCAAGTACTTATTTTTTAGCTTCTTCACCTTTATAATGTTACCTCCTCAGATATCCTTCAATTCATGTTTTTTTAATCTGCTCCGTCCTATTACAACAAAAGTTAGGTATCGATATTATTGATAATATTGTAATATGTGCCACAACACTAAGCGAGTAGCGGTAAATATCGAAGAATGACACAAATATCGAATTTATTGTTATAGTGATTAATGTTATAATTGCGTGCATTTAGAATAACGCCATCTGTTTTTGAATAGCTTGCAATGAAGTATTCTTACTTTCAAGATTACGAAACGTTGTAAGTTCTTCTTAAGCTATGGCAAAATAACTGTTAACATTACGCGATAAGATGTATTATCAAACGTGTGACTTTATGTATTGTAGGCTAGTTTTGAGCAAATAAAAACATCAAATCAAAACAATTCGTTAGTAGTGTGCAGTAATAAAATAGTGCTTTCATTTGTCTGAGTTTGGCGACAGTCGTTTCGTTGTAAATTAAGACACATAACATTTCTACCTATTCTTTATGTTCTGTGATATACACACATCAAAAGTGTCTAGGGATCAACATATATTTTTGCAATAACTTTTCTCCTGATTGATATTAATTAAAATTTTCTTTAAGGATTCATCAAATAAAGTGTTTTCGTTTGTCACAGTAACGATAAACCAAGTCACCTTTGCATTAATAAAGAAATTTGCCATTTTCCTAATAAAGGGATTTTTGACATTTGAACCACTAACATTAAAGTTCGAAAAAAAGACTGAAGTAACAGTTTTCTTTAAAATTTTATTAGGTAACTTAAACAATTAATAATCCGTGTTTCTACCGCGAACACTAACAACACAAGAACATCGGTTTGGCATACTCAAAATGAGTTCATCCAAATCACGCTGTGGAATGGCCGCCCATGTTCGTTGCAACAACAAAAAAAGGTCTTCTTGCGACTGGATACCCTCCATATTCGGCAGAGCTCTTCTCTGTAGCATATCCCATGCATGCTCAATCGGGTTCAAGTCTGGCGACTGAGCAGGCCAGGGTAGGACATTGATGTTAGCTGCGGCGAGAGTCTGTCTTACAACTCTTGCGGTGTGCGGTCGTGCATTATCATGCATTAACTGAAATAAGGGACCGATTTGCACTTGTAGAGGAACGATGACGTCTGATACAATCGTCTCAGCATAAATTTGAGCGTTGAGGTTGCCTCTGATCCAAATCAACTCAGTTCTTCCGCCGATCCAAATACCCGCCCATACCATGATGGTTCCACCACTATAAGGATGGACTTCCTGGCAGGATTTTAATCGCTGTTGGCGTCCAGGAGTTCTCCAGTGTCGTATACGTCTTGTATCCGGTCTCATACCAAAACGAGACTCATCAGAAAAGCACACGAAACGCCATTGTTCTTCTGCCCAATTTCTGTGTTCAAGAGCCCATTGATATCGAATCCTACGATTGTGCATTGCTATAGGTGGTACCCGTAGCGGTCTTCGGGAATGAAGGTTCACTTCATGCAAGCGGTTTCTGACTGTTTGGTCGCTAATTAAGTTCCCTGAAGAGTGATGAAGCCTCACGGCTAACATCATGGCGGTTATTGTTGGAGCTCTTCGAGTTAAGATTTGAATGTATCGGTCTTGTCTCCGTGTGGTGCAGCGATACCGTCCTCCATGGCGCTCAGCCACGGTACCAGTGCTTCGGTAACGTGTCCAAAGTCAACTGATAACACTCTGACTTGTATTCAGAGCTAAAGCCACAGTACGTTGCCGGGAACCAGCTTCTATCATTCCCACGGCTCTGAGCATTTCTTCCCTGCTTAAATGACGTCGCCGCTCCATAATAACGTTGGTTTTAATCAGTAGTAGGGAAACAGTAGCACTAATAATGTCTTCAATGCGTTGTATGTTTTTATAGGGAAAATATTGACAGCTGATTTTCATCTTTTACTCGAATTTGATTGACAGTTCCTGATTCAAACTATGCAATGCACCAAAAAGGATCCATATAAATTTATAAAATCATAAATTTATTACAAAGCCACATCTCAATCTCAAGAAATCCGCATAAAATGCTTGATCCCTAGACACTTTTGATGTGTGTAGTTAGGTACTTATAATAAAATTCATGCTGCAATATTAGGTTGGCTTATAAAATAAGAAACTAATGTCATTGTTGAGCAAGTTTTATTTATATAAATAAATAAATAAATATTTCGGACAACTTACACACAACATCATCTAGTCCCAAACTAAGCAGAGCTTGTATTATGGGTACTAAAAAACTGATATAAATACATACACATACTTTTTTTTTTGTAAATACATACATATTATACATAGAAAACACCCAGACTCCGAAACAAATATTTGTAGATCATACAAACATTTGGTCCGACCCGGGAATCGAACCCAAGACCTCATGATCAACAGTTGCACACGCCAACCGCGAGACGAACGAGGCTGTCAAACATATTTCATTTCATATTACTATATAATAATAACAATATTGAATTTCATATCTTATGATTTAAATATAATTTCACAATTAACTCATTAAAACGAGTCCTGTTAGATAATAATATTTATCCAATTATACTGGATCAAAAAGTTAGACATGAAAGCAATCATTTCTAGCAAAACATTATTGCTTTCTTTAATGATAAAGCGAGGTAATGGGGAGAGCCATGAATGCCCGCAACAGTCACAAGTCACGAACGCATCATCGGTCTTTGGGGAAGGAGTACGCTCCTGAAAACAAAGAAGAACATATTTGTGGACTATCGCCTAATAGTCTCCTTCGTCCGTCTGCTCATTACGTTCTATGGTATAAAAAAGGAGTTTCAATTATTATTACATGTCAGTATTAATGGAAAATTAAGTACTTGAGATACCGTTTTTATTTATGTTACAAAATATGTTTAGTAAAGAAATTATTTATTTAAGAGCTCACGATTATTCACGACTTAGTAAAATATTTCTAATCGTGTGGTGACAGATTAAAATACGGAGCGTTACTCCCTAAATTCATCCTGTAGGAGACGACTACCTATACACGACATCAGTACTGCAATGAGATTAAGCGATAGTCACTTGGCACCGACTTCAAACAGATTTTAGGTACCTAGCACACATTATAATACTACTATTGAAATGAAAAAAGAATTAGGTATAGACAATTTATGAAGAACCAGTTTATTTTACGCTTTTAAGTGTTTTTTTTTGGCAGAGAGTTTTCGTTGGATGTTTTTTGGAAGTCTTTTTTTTTTTTTTGAAGCACACCTTCAAAATATTGTCTTCCTTACATTTTCATTTTTATTACAGTTTTCAAATCTAATTAATTTATTAACAAAGCTGTCAGAACTTTAACAGTTAGTATTATGTCTGCCTGCCGCAGACTGTGCTACGTACACCTGTGCCCCAAACGATTAATTTAAAATTGCGAAACCTACTTCCTTCCAAATTAAAAACTCGAACATAACGCATTTGCACGTGTAACAAACTTTTTCTTCAAGACTGGTTAGACGAAAAATCTCTGTGACGATCGCAGTGAAAGAGTTACATTAAAACTTTTAATTAATTTAAGAAGAATGTTCTCCCTATACTGAGCCAAAGTGTCATATGCACGACCTAAATATTTATCTGATACTAGCTGTGCCTGCTACTTCCTACACGTGACATTTGGATTTTCAAGTTATTTTAAATTTTTCACCGTTTAAACCTTCCCTGGACTATGAGAAACATTTCAAAACCAAAATCAGTTAAACCGGCCCGGCGGATCTCGAGTTTTAGCGAGACAAACGTACAGGAATAAATTTTTATACATAAGATTATGTCTAAAATCTATATATATAAAAGCGAAATACCACTCACTTATTAATCACGAAATCTCAGAAACTGCAACACCTACAAACTTGAAATTTAGCAGGTAGGTTCCTTATAGGGTGTAGACATCCGCTAAGAACGGATTTTACTAAACTCCACCCCTAAGGGGGTACAACGGGGATTGGACATTTGTATGAAAGTTCTATGTTTTTGAAGACTTAAAATTTAAAATGTATGCTCTATAGACGGTGTGGAGGTGTACTAATAGTGTATCTTTAGAAATCAACTCCCTTTTGGGGTTAAAACGGGGGATGGTAGTTTGGACGCAGACGAGGTTGCGTAGGTCAGCTAGTTGTAGGATATTTACCAAATTTATTTGTGGTCAACGCAATAAGTTTATATGTTTACTAGCTGACCCACGCAATCCTATCTTAGTCTCGCCATCAAAACACATGTTATTATAAAACAGAACAGTGAAAATTGGTTAGGTACTTTCGAAGTTCTTTGTAAGCAACAACGTGACAGGAGGATTATGTATAATAGATTTAATGGGTGTTTCCACACGTGAAAAAAATAAGTCGCCAAAGCAATGCTATGTGAGATAACATAATGAGATAGCCAAGCCAACAAAGAGAGATGAGATGGTACGGTCCTTACATAATCTTATCCAGGTCAGACATGGCGCTGTTAGCTGTACCAATGCGTTTCTTTATCTTTTTTTCAAATGATCCGGGGATATCTTCTATTGTTTGAATATGTGTTTTAAATATTTGGGTACTTGACTTACTTTTGACTTAAGGTCCTATGTCTCCTAGATGGGGCAGAGGGCGTCCACAACAATCCGCCATCGCGTTCGGTCGTGAGCTTCGCACTTCATCTCGCTCGACGTATTTCCGACATTCTTCGCCTCGTCTGCAACTGTCCGTCGCCAGGTCTGTTTGGGACGGCCACGTTTCCGTTTTACTTGTGCCAATTGCCATTCCAATCGAGCGCCTGTTTGGCGATATGATCGGAATCTCTTTGCAGTGTGTGACCAATCCAGTTCCATTTGCGGCACTTTATCAGTTGCTAGATTTTGGTACTTAGGATTACTGAAAATAATAATTATACAGGCACGTTTAACTTTTAAAACCGGTTCTTCGAGTGTTTTGGATTTTTGGGTTTGGTGAGTGTCGTCGACAAATAGTTGTCCTGAATCTGTGTGTTATTTGTCCTTGCCCATTATTTCAATGTTAGTAAAGCTTCTGATTCACACCAAAATTTGCTTTAGAATAAGGAACTCGTGAGCAGATGTTACCTTTTAATGTACAGTACCTGGATGGATCGAGCTTCGCTTGGTATTTATTTTTTGAAAATGAATCCTAGCATTACCGCCCCCAAAACCCCCTAAACACAAAACTTCATAAAATTGTTGGAGCCGTTTCTGAGATCAGATTATATATACAGGAAATGCTCATCTAAAGGTATTCGATAAGAACAATTTCATTTTTATAGTCGTAGTCGTAGTCTGTAGTCGTCAAAGAACTAGAAAATAAAAAAACAGAATTTTACACTTATAAACCAAAGCAAGACAGAAGTTTCAAAGTAGTTCTTAAAAACATGCATCACCCTACTTGTACACATGCAATCAAAGAAGCATTAGAAGAGCTAGATCACGAATGCACCAACATCTGGAATATTAAACAGTATAAAACTAAAACTCCACTACCGATGTTTATAGTGGAACTAAAACAAAAGGACAACAATAAGTCTATTTACGACATAAAATATCTCCTTCATTGTAAAATTTTGTTCGAACCCCCGAGACCTAAACGGGAAATTCCGCAATGTGGAAAATGTCTTCAATATGGTCATACGAAAACCTATTGTAGGAGAAGCCCAAAATGCATAAAATGTGCAGGTAATCATCTATCAGCTGATTGTACACGAAAAACCAGATCCGATAGCGTTAAGTGTATACTATGTGAAGGTAATCACCCGGCTAATTATAAAGGATGCAAAGTTTACAGGGAATTACAAAAAAATAAATTTCCATCGGTACCTAAAAAAGAAAGAAGACACACACGATTTTTCGAGAACATAAAACAAGTATACAGTAACACACCGACAACAGGTCCAACATATGCTGAAAAAGTGGCAAACAGAGCTCAATCGCAAAATGACGAATTAAACAAAATAAACAATAATGATTATAATACTGACATAAAAGAATTAATGACAACAATGAAACAAATGATGCAACAATTGACAACAATGACAAATCTAATTCTAAATCTCACGTCCAAATTGACACAAAACTGGATGCCATAAAAATGGCACTCTGGAATGCGAATGGACTGACAAAACACACCCTAGAGGTTAAAAAATATATGCAAATAAATAACATTGATGTAATGCTGATCTCAGAGACGCACTTCACTGAGAAGAATTATTTTAGTATATCGGGATATAAATTTTACCACACTATGCATCCTAACGGTAAAGCGCATGGAGGAAGTGCTATACTGATCAAGAATAACATTCGACATCACTTGACCAGTAAGTACGATAACGAAAAACTAAAAGCTACAAATGTAGTAATAGAAGATTGGTCTGGCCCTATCAAAATATCAGCTGTATACAGCCCACCTAAACATACCATAAAGGAAGATGACTATAAGGATTTCTTTAAAACCTTAGGACCAAGGTTCTTAGTTGGTGGTGATTTTAATGCCAAGCACACATTTTGGGGTTCTCGGATAATCTCCCCAAAAGGTCGACAATTATTGACCACTATAAATAAACTGCGACTTGGGGTTGCTTCGACAGGTGAGCCGACATATTGGCCTACAGACACAAGAAAGAAACCAGACCTGATCGACTTCTACATCACCAAAGGTATTGACAGCAGCCACATAACCTGCAAATCTAGTGCCGATTTATCTTCTGATCACTCCCCTGTTGAATTAACACTGAGTCGAAGGATTTTACAAAATGAAAAACCATGCAGGCTACATACTCGTAGAACGGACTGGGAATACTTTCGGGAATTGATAGCGAAATCGATAGATGTAAAAGTATCCCTACAAACAGATGAAGATATTACAAATGCAGTAGAACATTTTAATTTTATTATTCAGCAGGCAGCATGGATAACCACGCCTCTTCCCCCATCCCTCAATTCTGATAGATCTTACTGTCCACTATCAATTAGAGAACTACTATCAAAAAAGCGTAAAGCTAGAAAGCGATGGCAAATAACAAGACATCCGGACGATAAAGCAATCTATAATAAACTAACAGCCCAACTCAAGCAATTATTAAGTGACGACCGAAACCAAACCACTACAGAGTATTTACAACAGTTGGATGCTAAACCTTCGACAGACTACTCGCTATGGAAAGCGACAAGAAGTCTTAAACGACCGATTAATCACAAACCACCTCTCCTTAAGGCAGATAACTCTTGGGCTACCAGTGACGCGGAAAAAGCTGAAGTGTTTATGGAACACTTACAAAAAGTTTTCAAACCAAATCCGGACACTGGCTCAACGAAAATTGAAATGGTCTCAACATTCTTGGATCAGACACACCAGCTAGAGTTACCAATTGATAAATTCAGCAAAACTGAAGTTAAAATCATAATTCAAAACCTAGACGTTGATAAAGCACCTGGTTATGACCTAATTACATCATCCATTCTTAAAGAACTACCAGATGAGGGCGTAAAGTATCTAACCCAGTTATATAATGCTATTTTGCGAAGAGCTTTCATACCACCACAGTGGAAAGTGGCAAAAATAATCATGATCCCTAAGCCAGGTAAAAACCTAGATGATGCTAAGTCTTATCGCCCAATCAGTCTACTACCAATCCCCTCCAAAGTAATGGAGAAACTGTTTCTAAGAAGACTAAATCCTATTATTAATGAATACAAGTTAATACCTGATTATCAATTCGGTTTCAGGGAACGACATAGTACAATCGAACAAATACATCGACTTGTTGAAGGTATAGTCAGAACATTCGAACAGAAGGCATATTGTACGGCCTCCTTCCTTGACATATCACAGGCATTTGATAAGGTCTGGCAAGACGGACTTTTATATAAAATAAAAAAGACACTGCCTATCAATTACTACAACCTAATAAGATCTTACCTGACAGGTAGACATTTCTTTGTTAGTCAAGGAGAAACGACAACTCAGCTCAAAAACATTGAAGCTGGAGTCCCACAAGGCAGCGTAATGGGACCTACATTGTATCTTCTTTATACCGCAGACTTGCCGAAGTGCAACGATGTGATCATGGGAACATTTGCTGACGATACAGCTATTATGGCCTCAGCTGATACGCCAAACCAAGCTTCTCTAAAACTACAGAGCAGCTTGGACAAAATATCTGCCTGGCTGATAGACTGGCGCATTAAGGCAAATGAATCAAAGTCGGTACAGGTTACATTTACGACTAGGCGGCAGACTTGTCCACCAGTAACACTAAATGGTGTCCAGATACCTCAGTCTGATGAAGCGAAATATCTTGGGATGTACTTAGACCGATGTTTAACATGGAGGAAACACATTTTTACCAAACGATTGGCGATGGGGCAACAAATTCGCAGGATGTATTGGTTAATTAACAGAAACAGTCAACTCTCAACAGACAATAAGATTCTTTTGTATAAATGTATTATAAAACCAATATGGTCATATGGTATACAACTGTGGGGTTCAGCCGCCAACTCGAATCTGGAAATTTTACAAAGATTTCAGTCAAAAGTATTGAGAATGATAGTGGATGCACCATGGTATATCACCAATGAGAGACTCCACCGTGAACTTGGTATCGGAACCGTGAGAGAGGAGATAAAAGACAAAGTTAAAACCTACAAAGACAGATTGCAACAACATCCAAATGCACTCGCGCAAAACCTAATGGACGACATATTCCCTGGAGCACGCAGACTAAAGAAAAGAGTACCACAGGATCTACTCTGATTTTTAAATTACGAGAATATGCCACTGGGCATATATCTCGCACGCTACAACATCTCCACCAACAAAAATATTGCTGAATGTTTTTAGGACAGATTGCAGTAAATAATTAAAAAAAAAAAAAAAAAAAAAAAAAAAAAAAAAAAAAAAAAAAAAAAAATATAGAGGTACTAGCTTTTGTACGTGGCTCTGCCCACATTTTTGTCGGTTATCACTGTAAAGAGTGGCATAATATGTCTTCTCTTAAGAATCAAGGTATCTCCATGCCAAATTTAATTGAAATCAGTACAACTCAGCCGTAAAAGCGTAACAATCTGAGTTACTTTCGTTTCTATTTTTATGGATTTATTTGCCCTCTAGCAAATGAACAGATGTATCGCCTGATGGGATAAACACCAGAGGCATCACAAGTGCGTTGCCGGCCTTTGGGGGACGGGGAGGGGAGATGGGGAGAGGGATTGGGAGAGGGATTGAGGTGTGAGACTCCGGTATCCTCACTCACTCGGTGAAACACAGCGAAAGCGCTATTTCACACCGGTTTTATGTGAGGCCGTGGTATCATTCCGGTCGAGCCGGCCTATACATGCCGAAGCGTGGCTCTCTCACGGTAAGTATTTTCACAATTTATAACATTAGTATGGATTAATGATGAGGAAGTATGTAAACTCTGGGATAGCAAATGTTTCATACCCAAACAACATTCCTAGCATAGCATACTGCTACTACTGGCGAAATGCCAAACAAGTTCATTGTGGAGCTGAAAGTGTCAGAATATTTACCTACGTTCTTTACAATCAGTTTAACTAAATTTCTTCATTTTTTTATGTGTATTTTACCACGGTTCTTAAGATTACAGTATTGTCAGTATGTCTTAGTATTTGTTTTTTAAACAAAAAGTGTAAAATCATAATATAAAAACCTTACACTGACATCATGCTATGTTTCCTATACAATGAGAATCAATATAATCTATAACCGGATTACGAAAAACTTTTGAAAATTCATATAGCTACTTCACTCGTGCCATTTTTACAAATCTATTGACACCTAATTCAGATCTGCAGATTAAACGCTACGGTCGAAAATACAAACATACATAGATTGAAAAAAAAATTACTTCTACTTTAGAGTTACTTAAAAAAATGTTTATTGTTGCTTTACAATAAATACATCATTTATATAATAAATAAATAATAATAAATAAATATTTCGGACATCTACCACACAACGCCATCTAGTCCCAAGCTGAGCAGAGCTTGTGTTATGGGTACTAGACGACTGATATAAATACTTATATACTTTTTATTTTTTGTAAATACATACATATTATACATAGAAAACACCCAAACTCCGAAACAAATGTTTGTATGATCTACAAATAAACAAAACTATTTTTCATATTTATTACCATACCGTCACGAGGGGAAACGAACGCCTTTTGTGTTTGCAAATATCTAGTTTCTGAGGTAATGTGTTATACGAATATTTAGTTTATGAAGTGGCGAAACAGCCAAGCCATACATTTTTACTGAGATGTAGAGTTTATGAAGTTAGGGTTGGTAGAGTTAGGGCGTGTAGATTCAGAACCTTGGCTCTACATGAGATCTGATATCTTTTTCATAGGGTAAGCCATATGCAGTCGTCTTGGCAACATTTTACATAAAAATGTTTTTGGTGGGATTTCATTTCTTTTTGTAAGTTGCTGAAGGCAGTTATTTTTTCTTTTATTGGGCTGCATTTCTTGTACATCTTCTTTCGAAAATTCCGTATACCAAAAAAAAAACCTCTAGCATAAACATTTGTGAATGTCTCATACAAACTTCCACCCCCAAATTTAGGGTTGGGGGGCAAAAGAAATAGGTTTATGATTTTTTTTTTGTTGTTTGTATACTAAGTTTAGTTTACTTACCAAATTTCAGCTTTATAGCACTTCAGGAAGTACCCTAACAGTTTTGATGATCATCAGTGTGTCAGTGACGAAATCGGTGTTTTTTAGGTACCTATCAATAAAATCTAAAGTTTCAGAGCTATGCAATTGAAACTTTGTATGTTTCATTAGTCTATTGGGAACATCATATCCTGAGAATTCGAACAATCTGGTATATCGGGAACCAAAGTTATGAGGGTTCAAAAAAACGACGAAACACTTCGAGAAAAGGTAGGTAGTGCCCTTGCGCTTCGCTTGGCTCGTCAGATACATAGTTATATAATTATTAAAAAAACATGTGATGTAACAAAAATTTTGGCCAGTCATATACACACATCAAAAGTGTCTAGGGATCAAGCATTTTTATGCGGATTTCTTGAGATTGAGATGTTGCTTTGGCCCTGGCCTGCTCAGTCGCCAGACTTGAACCCGATTGAGCATGCATGGGACATGCTACAGAGAAGAGCTCTGCCGAATATGGAGGGTATCCAGTCGCAAGAAGACCTTTTTTTGTTGTTGCAACGAACATGGGCGGCCATTCCACAGCGTGATTTGGATGAACTCATTTTGAGTATGCCAAACCGATTCTTGTGTTGTTAGTGTTCGCGGTAGAAACACGGATTACTAACTGTTTAAGTTACCTAATAAATTTTTTAAGAAAACTGTTATTTCAGTCTTTTTTTCGAACTTTAATGTTAGTGGTTCAAATGTCAAAAATCCCTTTATTAGGAAAATGGCAAATTTCTTTATTAATGCAAAGGTGACTTGGTTAATCGTTACTGTGACAAACGAAAACACTTTATTTGATGAATCCTTAAAGAAAATTTTAATTAATATCAATCAGGAGAAAAGTTATTGCAAAAATATATGTTGATCCCTAGACACATATGTTGATCCCTAGACACTTTTGATGTGTGTATATCATGAAAATATTAAACATAGTTATTACATGAAAGTCTCTGTGATATCTGTAAACATTTAAATTTAAGAAAATAAAACCATTTCAAATAATTTAAATTAAGTTTTCTTTGTGTATTTCTTTAGACAATATTAATTCTTAGAACCAAAGGTAACAATTAATTCTGTTTTCGTCCTCAGTAGTAATCTATTTTATAAAGATCAAATTATAATTGGTTGAAAACTTGCTTTGTTAGAATAGGGTTCATTCATTGGAAAGTGACATCCGTCTGAAACAAAGGCACAAGACAATGGGATTTTTATCTATATTATGTTATAATACTCCTTTATTCAGCTTTGTTTTAATAGATCAATTAATATAGTTTCCTAGAATAACGTCGTAAAATAAGTAAATTACATATCGAACGATATCACGGCACAAAAAGTCACGCAGCGAAAATATGATTATTTTACGATTCTTCGTTATTGTAAGTTTACTTGGATAAAATTCATTTTCTTATCCCGAGGTCGACGAAGTAGTTAAAAAACCCTAGAAGCCCGACGTACCTTGGGCCATCTACGGTTTGTTGTACGGTTGAACTGAGATCAGTACCCGCTAGACCGTCAGTGTAGAAATCAAATTTTACATTACCATTGATGATGATAATGACTTGTTTAAGGTAACGTCTAAAAGACTTGTTTATTGCTTCGAAATGTGATTGTAAAACCAGCTGTATCTAATAAAGTGTACTGACATATTTATTAATCTTATGATTGAAGTTGATGAAAGAAAAGTTTAAAGGAAAATTTTAAGAAATAAGAACCGACTTCAAGGTTCGACTCGATTTCTCTTGGATGCCATCATCAGATCTTAGTGTCCTTATCATGGTACCACCGTTGAGATATCTCCTTTCCATTAAAACTAACGACGAAGTTATCCGCGAACATACATTAAAAAAAACTGTCGAATTTAGAAACTTCCTTCTTTTTTTTAAGTCAGTTAAAAAAAGGTCAAGAAAACAACTGATTTGGTAATAAATATAACATTCAATGTCTTATGCCGTATTGTGCCCTCATTTAAGAAAAACGGCCAAGTGCGAGTAGGACTCGCGCATGAAGGGTTCCGTACCAGCAAGTAACATAAAATAAGTTCTTGTAGTTCGTTGTAACTTTGATCGATAAATTGCGGTTTACGATATATGACGTATTAAAAAAAACTACTTACTAGATCTCGTTCAAACCAATTTTCGGTGTAAGTGGGCATGGTAATGCACATCATATATATTTTTTAGTTTTGTCATTCTCTTGTGTATTTTAGAAGTTACAGGGAGGGGGGGACACACATTTTACCATTTTCGAAGTGTCTCTAGCGCAAACTGTTCAGTTTAGAAAAAAAATATATTTAAAACCTCAATATCATTTTTGAAGACCTATCCATAGATTGGTAGGTAGGGCCAACCCCACACGTATGGGTTTGATGAAATATTTTTTTTTGAGTTTCAGTTCTAAGTATGGGGACCCACAAAATTGTGAAAATCTTAATGCTGTTCACAGAATACATCTACTTACCAAGTTTCAACAGTATAGTTCTTATAGTTTCGGAAAAAAGTGGCTGTCACATACGGACGGACAGACAGACAGACATGATGAATCCATAAGGGTTCCGTTTTTTACCTTTGGCACGGAACCATAAAAAAGGCATTGAGTAAGAACGTCCCCACCCACCAACAGCTAAATAGTGACAAGCTTCAGTAAAATAGTGAAATGTTTATTAAAGAGACATACCTCAACACCGCCATCCATACTCTGAGCTGCTAATAAGCATTTCTGGTAAGAAAAACCCAACAGCAGTCCGACCCGACACCTCTTGATCTGCAGTCGCTTACGGTAACCACAAGACTAACGAGACAGTCAGAAACATTTAATTATTATGGTACGGGTCGGTAAAAATGCATGTCAGCTTGCTCTATCCCAGTGGAAAGTTTGTCAGCTTACCAAGGTACCAGCTGACAAACTTCCCACTGGGATAGAGCAAGCTGACATGAATTTTTATTCGTAGTAGCATATAAACTACCACCAGAACAATTTGTAGATGAGAGGAAATCATTGAAAATAATTTTTTTTTGTCGTGTTCAAGTGCCCAGCTGACGTATAATCCACCATGTTATGATCAGCTGACTTTATTTTTCCTTCAAGATATTAGGTAAACTATAATCCTACAAATTTTGAGACGGGAGTAAGTGACTTAATTTTTTTTTTTCTGCATGCTTGCTAGGCTGCCACTGCCTCACCGACGGAGTCGCAGCTGACGGTCACGAGTATTCATAATATACATTCCTATTGCCTTTTACGAAGTTTCGATTGGGAGGGACTTGGTCATGAAAATCTGTCACTCGCTCCTGGTCCATTAAATATATAAAGTTAGAAATTAAAACCTTTATAATTGAAATGAAAAAAATAATTCATCAAAAACAATCAGTCGTTTTACAGTGGGAGAGCCTCGCGTCGGCATGAATGGGCCGGCTCGACCGGAGTAATACCACGGCCTCATAGAAAACCGGTGTGAAACAGCGCTTGTGCTGTGTTTCACCGAGTGTGAGAGGTTACCGGAGGCCATTACCCCAACTTCTCCCCCATCCCCCTCCACATCCCCCAAAGGGCGGCAACGCACTTGTGACGCCTTTGGTGTTGCGGGTTTCCATGGGCGGCGTTAATAGCTTACCATCAGGCGATACGTCTGCTCGTTTGCCCCTTATTCCAGTAAAAAAAAAACGCTAAACTTCATTTCATACAACTGTAACTGGGTTATATAACAAAAAATCGGAGGATGTTTTTTGGTATTGTTGACTGTATGGTAAAGTGTTAAATTAGAGATATTAGTAATGTTACAATAGACGTATAATTCAAACGACGACAATGGAACAATATTTAACGAATAAAAAGATAATTGTTTTAGGTAATTAAGCCCTAAATGTGTCTTTAATGTGTGACTTTGTTAGGAGGATTTTCATAACTTAAATAATAATTATTCTTAGAATAGTTTAATAATATGAAATATTTTTGGAAGAAATATTAGATGATTATAACATTTTTGAGAAACTAATCTAATACCCGCAATTCAAAAGATGAAAGATACGATTTATCTTGTGTATTGCGGTGTCCGTGTACTATATTGTCAATATTCATTTTCTATGAACTTTTTTGCGGTCTCCAAGAATTGACGTCATCACTGCCGACGTCATTACCGTGTGGATTTCAAGTGGATATCCGCACACATAATCCAGCTCGTTGCGCTGATTACTTCTTTGGAAATTAGTTCAACCGCAGTAAGCAGCCACAAAGTTACTTTCTAGCGTTATTAAGTAAATTATCGTTCATGCAGAAAGCCTGAAGACTTGCTCGGTGTGTTTTTTTTTTTGGAACGAAGTTCCTTATGGCGCGTTGCAAAAGGGGGCTAGACGGGTTAAATTGTAACGACACTTTTCGTTGTAACGAAACTTTTAACATTGAGTTGACGTCATAGTGCTGAATAATATATTTATGCATATATATATATATATAAAATTCGTTCCATCCGGGTGTCCCTTGACATCTCTCATTTTTTTTGTCCGTACAGAGTGTCTAAACCTACTATATATGCATATGTATGTGTTAAAGGAATATTCTGAATGAATTTAACTTGTGATTATTATTAATAATAATAATAATAATTTCCGTTTCTCAGAATGGATGTAGAAGTGGGACCCGTGGCAGTAAAGAGCTCCTTATAATAGACATGACCATTAGCCAGCAGGTACGTCGTAATCGTAAGAGTCTGGCGACATGCTGGATAGATTACAAGAAGGCTTATGACTCGGTTCCACATACATGGCTTTTAAGGGTGCTGGAGTTGTATAAAATTGATACAACTCTGAGCAATTTCTTGAAGTCGTGTATGGGGCAATGGAGAACAGTACTTCGCTATCCAGGATGTCGGCAGTCTACGATGAACGACGTACTTATAAAGATCGAGCGGGGCATCTTTCAAGGTGATAGTCTGAGTCCCTTGTGGTTTTGCCTAGCTTTGAACCCTCTCAGCACTCTATTAGAGGGTTCAGGGTTAGGCTATAGGTTGCAGAAAGATGATCGAGTTATATCTCACCTCCTTTATATGGATGATTTGAAACTACTTGCCCCCACTAAATTACAATTGACAGCGTTACTAAAGGTCACTGAAAACTTTAGTAATTCTATCAAGATGGAATTTGGTATAGACAAGTGTGCAGTCATGTATGTAAAGAAGGGAGTGATTGTGGAATCTGAAGGAGTAGAGCTTTCAGATACCACAAAACTTCGATCTCTGTCTGCCACCGAAACCTACAAGTATCTAGGTTTTTCACAGTCCTTGGGAATACCAGAAGCTGACGTGAAACAAACGTTGCGGGAACGTTTCTTTGGCCGCCTGAAAAAAGTACTTAAAAGTCTTTTATCAGGCGGTAACAAAGTGCGGGCCTACAATAGTTGGGTCATGCCGGTTCTGATGTATTCCTTTGGTATACTTAGATGGACTCAGACCGAATTAGATGCCCTTGACAGGAGAGTCCGTACATTGCTGACTGCATTCCGAATGCATCACCCACGTTCATCGGTTATGAGGTTGTATATCCCGCGAAAGTATGGGGGTCGTGGTCTATCAAATATCAAGACCCTACACAATCGCGAGATATACAATCTTAGAGAATATTTTCTTCATACTGATGTGAGAATGCATCGCAGTATAGTTGCAGTGGATACCGGACTCACTCCGCTCGCTTTGGCTAAAGAGAATTGGCGCAAACCTGTAGTACTTAGTACTGATGATCGCAGGGAGCTATGGAAGGGTAAAGAACTTCATGGTCGATTTTATCGGGCCCTAAATGGGCCTGATATAGATTTTAAAGCATCTACGTCCTGGCTACGGTATAGTGATCTGTTCGGAGAAACCGAAGGTTTTGTCTGTGCGATTATGGATGAAGTTATCATGACGAATAACTATCGGAAGTATATCCTGAAGGATGGTACGGTCGACATCTGTCGGGCATGTCACCGTCCTGGAGAATCTATCAGGCATATTATTTCTGGTTGTTCTTGTCTTGCTAACGGCGAGTATTTGCACAGGCACAACCAAGTAGCCAGGATCGTACATCAACAACTTGCCCTGAAATACAAACTTGTAAGTTCAGAGGTGCCATATTACAGGTATGTGCCCGACCCAGTTCTCGAGAATGGTCGTGCTACGTTATATTGGGATGGATCTATTATCACAGACAGGACTATTGTTGCCAATAAGCCTGATATTGTGGTTATAGATCGATTGGAGCGCCGCGCAATGAATGTCGATATCGCCGTTCCTCATGACGAGAATCTCGTGAAAGTCGAAAAAGAAAAACAAATAAAATATTTGGATTTATCTCACGAGATTGTCGATATGTGGAATGTGAATTCGGTAATCATTGTTCCGATAGTCGTATCTGCTCACGGATTGATAACCAAGACCCTCGACCAACATCTTAAGAGGCTCACGTTAGAGGGCTGGATCAAGGGTCTGATGCAGAAGGCAGTCCTCCTTGACACGGCTCGTATTGTGAGGAGGTTCCTGTCTCTGGAGCCCTAACCACCGGTTTCTTGGTCACTGTACCCGAGGTCGGTGGTCTACTATTTTTTATAATTTTAAATGTATTTGTTTTTATATTTATATTTAAAAATGTAATTAATATGTATATATAATAAATGAAATAAAGAGAATAATAATAAATCGCTTTATTGTACACCAGATAACTAAGAACATAACTTAAAGCTAGGTAGGTCGGCAGTACAACTGGCGGCCTTATTGCTCAACGGCACTCTCTTCCAGGCAACCGTAAACTTAAGTTATGATTTTTAAAGGTATTCGTTTATCAATATTATCAATTAATTTGAATGCAAAACAGCTTTCATAATAAAAAGTAAATATTAAAATGACCTAACAATCTGTCGAAAGTGATATCGGCTAATACTCGTATGTGTTTACCACCACTACTACCACGCTGATTTCAGCACGAACGGGGCGGTACTACCCTCGCACAGAAGATCAACGTAAAATGACAATGTTCGTGCTGTCGTGTTTCGTTAGTGAGTGCGAGACCGGAGGCCCAACGATGCAAAAGCATCACAAGGCCGCCATAGTGTGGGTCACCATGCTGCATTGTCTGCATTCGCAATGACTATGGTTACCACCACTCTTGGATTCTGCTTTTGCTTTCCATCAGGCAGAGTAGAGTCATTTTGGTAGAGTTAATACCTATACTTTAAGAGAGTTCTAAAAGAATAAATTCATTCGTGTTAATTATAAACTATGTGAAGATTTATTTATTTTACCACGTCTCAAGCTCAAATAAAAAAAAGAACAACTAGCTACAACACTAGGTTACACACTCGTTATTTCTTTGATGCTCCATACTGCTGTCGCCGTATATTTTCATTATATTATAGAAAATATCAAAACTAATAATGAAATAGCTTCATCTACTTCCCTTTCTCTAAATTAACAGTAACTGTATGACCTCTGCAATCAGTGAAATATCAGAATTCGATTTTCCCGATTCTTTATGCCGACATTGCGCAAAATGTGATTTTTGACAAAATACCTTGTCTATAATGTTTCTGATTTATTGGACTCCAGTAGAGTCAATTTCGATTTATAATGCCCTTGAACAACGGCGGTGAAAAAAACCATAATTCGTGAGGGAATTATTTGATTGCATAAAATTCACGTTCAGAAGTGCGTGCCTGACGAACGGTCGGGTCTTGTGAATTATCGACTCTATAGCGGCTGAATTTCCAACAGTATGATAACCATTTAGTAGAAGTCACACGCTACGTTACGTTACGTCACGTGGCTTGCATTTGTTTAGAAGCTGAAAGATAAATCAAACTGAAAAAATATTTTGGAACTCCGTGTATTTATGGAGCATTTTTTTTGTAATGATTTAGTAAGAAGTAAATTTATGAAAAGGACAAGAAAGCTGATTATTGTAAAAATTAATTTCAAATTTATTGTAATTTTCAACATGTCTTGTTAGTTTAATTATTAGTTCGATGGCTACACTTCCAAATTTAATATCAATATTAAATATTAAAGTCTACGCATTTTCATTGCAGTTAACTGTGTGCTAACTTCTAATTTTGGCACAAAGTACATGCCTCGGAATGTTATTTGAAATACGATAGTGCTTACTCTGAGTAATTGGATTTCTAATCACTGTGTTGTGTGAGTTAAATTAAGGTTCAAATGTGATTTTCTGGTGTAATCTGATATATTTATGTGCCTGAAACATTGTTCACATCGCCTTTGCCCTCGTATGATTATTTATTTTCTTCGCATATACCTTTGTTAAAATTTCCTAAAAGCAATTGATAAATAGTTCATTTCTTTTGGAAACTAAGAGGAATATACATACAGTGATAAATAAATTGATATAATAGTGTTATAAACTAGGAGTGAGAATTAAATAAAAGAACAAATTAGAGGTAGCCTAACCTCAGTTCTCATTTATAATTAAAACACTAAACAGTTCACAACAAACGAATCTTATAATTCATGATTACAAACAATTCACGAAATACATAACAGATCATACGAAATTTTTATTGAGTATACTTTTGTAGTGCACCATTGTTATTTTTAATTATCCCTATAGACACTCCTGCGTCCCGTAGGAGCATCATAACCTGTAAAACAAACAAAAAAAATAGATATTTCAACTTAGCATTTTTTAATTATTAAATTTCGGGTATTTTCGAGGTTTTTGTCGAATTGTTCGATAGCCCTTCGCTCCATATTTAATATTTTTGTTTATTGAGATAGCTCTCATCAAGACCTATCTAACAACACCTCTTTTTTATAAATCCGGCAAATAGAAATTGAAAATTTTTCACATTTAAATCGAAATTTTATTAATTCATAAAAATTTTGAAGGTTTTATAGTCATCGAATAACCTTAAATGCTATGAAATATATTTAGCTTTAATTCCGCGAGACAAATATCCAGGTCTGAAAGCAGGGCACAAATCCCACCGTCATGCATACTCACATGCACATATGGGTATCATGCATATGTACACATACAAAACAAGTGAGAAATAATTAGCATGCCATGCAACCAAACATATACTCGACACGTGTTTTTTCGCCCCTCCACGGGGCATCCTCGCGGAATTAAAGCTAAATATATTTCATAGCATTTGTTGGATTTCGAACGTCATTGTACTGGCAACATTTTGATTGTCGCTGGTTCGTGTTTGACGTTTTGACGTTTGAGGTTAAGGAAAAAAGATCGTGATAGAACTCGTGTAAAAATGGCCGGTGCCGTAATTTATTGATTGTTAATTTGTAGTACTCGTATAGTTTCCGCGTGAGATTGATAACACCGTGAGGTTTGTTGAGCTAGGGTACTTGTGGGCTCGCAGCCCAGCGTGAGACGAGATTAATATCGAAAATTGTTGAGAAGGTGATCGGTCAGGAGTCGCTTGTGAACAGTTGCCGTTATTTGTGATTAGACTCGCGAGAATTGTAATACGTGATAGGCGCGTCCCGCGGGAACTAAAACGAGTGTATTGTAATTCTAATATCTGTGAAAAGTTGATTATTGAGATTAATTCGTATACCTTGAGAAATAACCAGCACCTGGAAGCAATGTTTGTGTGAAGACGAAGAGCAGTGAAGAAACTACCACACCAAGAGATCTCTTGGGGACGTCGAAAACAGGACGCCACACAACTCCAGTAAGTGTAGTTTAGATTAAGAACACGGTGACACAGCCGTGGGTCATTCTTCTTGCCATTCTTCTTGGTATTAGTAGTGATTGTATATCTATCTATGGGCCCGTAGGTATTATAAACTTCACAAGCTGATCACTGCCTTTGCAAGAGGATTGATCAGCATTTAATGTCATGGATTTCCGCAAAGTAACGCCTGATTCCATAACTTATCGAATAACCTTACACCTCTTGTTTTGGAAACTACTAAATTTACATATTTAGATAGCGCTTGTCTAGCCCTGTCTAAAACGCCTCTTTTATAGTGATGACATAGAAGTTGAAAAAATGTCATATCTAAACTTAATTTTCTGAATTTTCGGAGGTTTTTGTCGAATAACTCGCTGACCTTAATTTTGGAATCTACTTTTTATACACATTTAGATAGCTCTCGCCAAGACCCGTCTAACGACACCTCTTTTGTTTAGATCGGGCAAGTAGAAATTAGTCCTTCCTGGAGACACAATCAGACAGGTTCTGCATAGTATTCGAGCTCAGTAAGCGTATTAAGAAGCTCGAAGCGGCGGCGCCCGGTACCACCTCTGCAACAGCAGTGGCCGCAACTTCTTCACAAGAAGAAAAAGTGCTGGCGAAACTGGTGGAGGTGGAGGACTCAATCCTCAATCGGCTTGGAGAGATGCGCATAGAGCTGAAAGGCCATTTTGGGGACCTCACCTTAAAGAATGATAACCGGGGCAGTGAACAGCTCGACCTACTACACGACAAAATCGAGCAGACCCAGACCAATATAAACAAGGCGACCGAGGGGATCGTGGTGCGCGCGCAGACTCAGATTCAGGACCTGGTCACTACCGTCGCTAGAGATGAAATGGTGAAAGGGCAAGTACCAGAGAGCGACCCGATCCCTAAGACGTATGCCAGTGTCGCAGCAGCCAAGCCCGGGCGTCGACCGGCGCTTCACTCAATGGCGGTGACCTCCACGGGCAGTCAGGAGACTGCCGATGAGGTACTCGCCAGGGTGAAGCAGGCGGTCGACGCCAGGGGCACCGGCCTGAAAGTAAGTAAGGCCTGGAAGGCAAAGAATAGTACCATCATTCTGGGCTGCGACACGGAGGTGGAGATGGCCAAAGTGAGGGAGAGACTCGAGAGCCGTGATGATGGGCTGAAAGTGGTGCCCATGAAGAATAAAGACCCACTCGTCGTCCTCAAGGACGTCTAAATGGACAGCGACGACGAGGAAACGGTGAGGGCCCTATACACCCAAAACTCCGATATCTTCATGGGCCTACCACAGGAAGACCAAGAAATCTGTATAAAATATAAGAAAAGAACCCGCAACACGAAGACCTCGCACGTAGTCCTACAGGTGAGGCCACGAGTATGGCAAAGGATGACGGAGACCGGAACCCTCTACCTGGATCTGCAAAGGGTCAGAGTTGAGGACCAGTCTCCGCTCATCAAACGCACGAAGTGCCTCGCATTCGGTCACGGCCGCAAGTTCTGCACCGAGAGTGTGGACAAGTGCAGCCACTGCGGAGGCCCGCATCTGCGCGAGAGATGTCCCGACTATAGTGCGGGAGCCGAGCCGCGGTGCTGCAACTGCACACATTCTGGGCTGCGAAACGTCGGCCACAATGCGTTCAGCACCGAATGTCCAACCCGCCAAAAATGGGACTATCTGGCGAGATCCAACACCGCATACTTATGACTCACTTACACACGTACATACACTACACAGAAAAACACACACACACACATACACTGATTTTTGAAGTATATATTAAAAGTAAGTATATATGGATATATCAAAACACGCACACAAACATTGGACATACACGCAAACAAAAAACAATCAGTTTAGGCCTTACACAACGAAGTTGCAATAATTATATATAATTTAGTATATATATACATTGTTACAAAATATAGGTACAAAATTTGGGTTGGGTTCCGATAATTTTTATAAAATAATTTGTTTAATTATTAAAATATAACATTAAATAACCAATTTCACGCTAAACATTCTAGTAATTATAAGAATAATTATAAATTTCATAGTTAATAAGTGTAAATTTATGTTTACGGATAATTCTAAAGTGACAGTTACGTTGCAACTGATATTGTGAAAAGTATATTATAGGTGATCACTGTGCATTTATTGTAATCTCTTTCAAGGTATTATCATTTTATCATTATAAACATACTCTATTCACAGTTGAGTATAGTTTTACAGACATATTAACAGTAATTAAATCTTATACTGTTTAAAACTACCTCCCATTAGTTGATTGCAATTCTTCTAGTTTTGTAGTTATAAAATATTTCCCAAATTTTTATATTTTAAAATGATTCAAACTCGCAAAGCATTGGCACGTCAGGAGGAGGCCAAACTCCAAATGACATTAAGAGAACTAAAAGCTACCAAGGAGAAGTGTGATCAGCTGATGAAAGAGAGAAATGACAGTGAACAAACTCTCTTGGATACTTTAAGTGATAATGATAATCTTAGAATTAAACTGTCATCATTGCATTCACAAATTGTTGAGGTTACCAATGCTCGGGACAGACTACAGCTCCTCGTTGACTCATTCGACACATGCAGAGATGAGTATGAGCAAGCTCTGAAACGCATCAGGGGTTTAGAACGCCAGCTACATGAAGCACACAGCACCATAACATCATTTGAAGACTTCAAGGACAGGATAGTAGCTTCATCTAATCAGAGTCTGTACGAGGAGCTGGTCGCTCCCAATTCACCGTTGGTAGTTAACAAACTTAATTCAGATCTCATTATAGATCTTACAAATGACTCCTTCAGAGTTAATAAATCTCATAAAGTCATCAAATGCAGTAAGAACAAATTGAAAAAGTACATTCGAGTTAAAAAAATTATTACAAAAACAAAAAAGCTTATTTATAAACATAAGTTCTTCATAGATAGTGTAGCATTAAATAGGCAGAGGATGCAATTAATTGACCAGGTTAATATGTACTCCATAGAGGTAGATAACATGTCTTCACAATATTTTGATGACACACGAGCTCTTCAAACAGAAATAAAGAAACTTGAAGAGCAACTGAGAACTATCAGTAGTAAATATGAGATTTCTCAAAAACAAAGTAGGGAACAAGTTATGGCAATAGGTAAATTAGTTAATTCATGCAATTGTAGGAATGATTCACTGTTGTATTCTGATAGCCACAATGAAACCACTAGTTCTTTGGACAGTTTGCCTGTATCATGTGATCCTAGGATATTGACAACAAATAACAATAATGTGATTAGTATACAGAATAACAATAGAAATCTTCATCATCAAATGAACTGTATCAATAGTAATATAATAATGTTCAGCGATGAAATTGGTAAAGGTTTAGGTAATTTAATGACAAACTCAATTAAGGAATATTCATTTAGTAACTTTTGTATGCCAAACCTAGCATATAATATGATTCTAGAAAAGGCTTTTAGTGCAACTTTTGATACAAATACTAGCCTCATAATTTTTAGTGGGAATAGGGGTAGTGTAAATAAAAAAACATTCATAAAATACTTTGAACAATTATCGGAACTCAATGCAAATAAAATAGTACTATTTACACTGCCAATTAGCAAAGGGTTGTCTCAACAGGAAAAAAATATTAGGAATAACTTAAACATGACTATATTTAATTTAACAAGCCAAATTAATGGTAGTTTTTATAATAAATTTCACTTAATTGACATCAATAGGATTGCCTATGATAATGTTTTTTCGACAACAGATAGTTATTATCTGCCGTATTATTATAAAAGACAAATAGCTGTTTCGCTATCTTATTATTTTAGAATAACAGCCAAGAACTTGGCTAACCAGACAGCTCCTATAGAGCACCCCTTAGTATCTAAGAATACTGTAGCCAAACATTTGGCTTCTCATAGTGCTCCTTCTGAGCTTATTAATAATGATTTTATTAATATTAATTCAGCCAATAGCTTGGCACATTGTGACAATAATCCTTTAAATTAATTGTTAAGACAATAGAGCCTATCTCTTGCATATCACATCAGTTACTCAATGATGGTATCAATAATAGAAATATAAAAATAAATAAAAAATGTAATAATATAGTAAAAAGGTCAATGACCATAAACATAGTTCATCAAAATATTCAAGGATTATCTAGGAAAGACTTAGAAGTAGAATTATTTTTTGATAAATATAATGTTGATGTGCTCTGCATCACAGAGCATTGGCTACAGGCCCACCAGTTAATACTTGATAATGAACTTTATTCTGCTAGAAGTGTGTATGTAAGAAAGAAGTCAATCCATGGAGGGTCTTTAATTTTTGTTCGTAATAGTATTAAGTCTAAAGAACGGAAAGATGTCGTTAGTTTGTCTACTGAGCGTACTGTGGAACTTTCTTGTGTAGAACTAGAACACCATATTATAGTTAGTGTGTATCGGCCACCACAGAGTGACTTTAGCATATTTGAGATAGTTATGGAAGAAGTTTTGAAACGTTTATGTGTCAGTAGTAAGGTCTTGGTAGTTTGTGGAGATTTCAATATTAATTTATTAGAAAAGTGTCCTATCAGTATAAGATTAGTGAGCCTATTTGAGTCATTTGACTTGAATTATTTATTTTCTGAGCCTACAAGAATTACTTCTCACTCAGCAACTTGCTTAGATAACATATTTTGCAATGGGGAATATTTAAATAGGTCAATTTTAAGTGATTTAACATCTGATCACTGTGGGCAATTTGTGACATTTCCTTGTTTAAAAGAAAATATAATAAACAAAATTATATGCAGGCCCATGACCAGTAACCGATTATTGAATTTTAGTAATAACATTAGAGATAAGGTTTCCAATTTAGATTGGACTCAAAGGGATCCGGATAAACTTTACGGCTGCTTATTCGGTATGATAGAATTCGAATTTAACAGTATATTTAAGTCAAAAACAATTATGCAAAGGCCAAAAATGACGTTCTGTGATTGGGCGACGCCAGGAATATACAGAAGTAGAGAAAGGCTTTATGGTTTGTATGCCTTGAGGCAGAGTAATTTTGACCCAAAATTTCATGATTATGTTAGAAATTACTCAATGATTTTTAGGAGGACGTGTCGCGTGGCGAAGTCTTTGTGCATAGGTGATAAAATTAAGTCTTCAAATAATAAAATAAAAGCTACGTGGACCATTATTAACAATGAAACTGGACGTAGTAAACCTCGAGACAATGATTTAAAATTAAATATTAATAATAGGTTTTTAACAAACAACTTAGACATAGCTGAATCTTTTAATACCTTTTTCACAAATATACCAGTTAGTACAACTAGTATCTTGAATTTTTGTGCGTCCGGGTCTGAACTGTTGTTAAAAGCCAATGTAAATGAATGTAAGAATTTATTTGCATTTGAATACATAAACCCTACAGATATTATGAAAACATTTAAGTCTCTTAATTCTAAAAAAACAGGGGACTTATGGGGGATTTCTGTTAAATTAATAGAAACTATTATAATTGATATAGCACCATTTTTAGCTATAACTTTCAATAGATGTGTTGATTCGGGTGTTTTTCCTAACCTCATGAAGTATAGCAAAGTAATACCTTTATTCAAGAAGGGTTGTACAACTGAACCAAGTAACTTTAGGCCAATCTCAATCTTACCGGCTATTAGTAAAATTTTTGAAAAAGTCATTTTGCAACAACTAGAAAGCCATTTTAATCTAAATAATTTATTTCACAAAGAACAATATGGCTTTACAAAGGGTCGTTCAACAATTGATGCTGGTGCAACTCTTTTGAGACATATATTTAATGCATGGGAGAATTCGCAGGATGCGATAGGTGTATTTTGCGATCTTTCAAAAGCTTTTGACTGCGTAGAACATAGCACGCTTTTTCTTAAACTTAGGCATTATGGCGTTAATGGTATTGCTTTGGAACTAATTGTTTCCTACTTGAAAGATAGAATTCAACACGTAGATGTCAATGGTGCGAGGTCTTCTGGACTACCTGTTACTATGGGCGTTCCGCAGGGCTCTATACTGGGTCCTCTACTTTTTCTCATATATATAAATGATTTACCATATTATTTAAAAGATATCTGTGATATAGTTCTATTTGCTGATGATACGTCACTTCTTTTTAAAGTCGATCGTAAGCAAACAGTTTTTGACGATGTGAATAGGGCACTAAATGATGTATTGATTTGGTTTACAACAAATAATCTCCTACTTAACTCAAATAAAACAAAGTGTGTGAGATTTACTATGCCAAATGTAAAACAGCTAGGCACTAATCTAACTCTAAATAGTGAAATCATAAGTATTGTAGACTCAACAGTATTCTTGGGAATTACATTAGACAGCAAACTACAGTGGGGAGCCCAGATAGATAGCCTTGCAGGTAGACTTAGTTCGGCAGCTTATGCAGTATGGAAGATACGTCAGCTCACTGATACGGACACAGCTAGGCTAGTTTATTTTAGCTACTTTCACAGCGTCATGTCCTATGGTATACTACTCTGGGGCAAGGCGGCTGATATTGAAACGATTTTTATTCTACAAAAACGAGCCATCCGCTCAATATACAATTTAGGTGCTAGAGTCTCTCTTCGAGAGTTGTTTAAAGATATAGGTATTTTAACTGTTGCATCACAGTACATATTTGCAAATGTTATGTTTGTTAGGCAAAACATTAATGACTATAAGAAAAACAGTGATGTACACAATATTAATACAAGAAATAAGTCTAAACTCGTTGGTACCTATCATCGTTTACATAAGGTACACAACTCGTTCGAAGGTCTTGGTATACGTCTTTATAATAAAATTCCTACATATGTAATTGACCTTCCTATAGATAAATTCAAGCGTACTGTAAAAAATCACCTTATAAGGAAAGCGATTTTCTGAACGACAAAGAGTCATGGGTTTAAGGTGTTATTAATGTTATTATATACACACTAACTTTGTCTTGAAATTGAGATAAAATTTTTTTTTTTTTTTTGAATAATGTATAAATTTTGACATGTTGGTGCTCCGGTATGAATTGTTTGTATACTTTAACCTAACGACATCTAATTCCGACATTTAATTAAGTTAAGATTTGTTTGTAACAATTTTCTGTATAATTTTCTTTAATAGTTTCCTTTTTCTCTTAATTAGTTTGTTCTTGTTTAAATTTTCCTTTATTTTATCTCTTTCTTGTATCAATTCTACTTAATTTTCATCTTTCTTTTTTTTTCTTAAATACAAATTGTTGATTGTTTTAGTTGCAACTTATAAGTGAAAACATACACACATACTTGTATAATGTAAATGAATACATGATGGTACTTTGGTACTTATCTAACAATGTTTCCCAATTTATTAAATACGCACTTGTTATTGTATGAGCACCTTGTCGACTATGATTATTATTAATTATTAATTTCTTTGATATTGACCTGATGATTTGCCGTGCGGCCTGAGTACGCAGCTCAACTATGGTTGAATAGGTCGATGGCTGATCCATGCGTCTTACTCTATTTTACATTTGTGACATTTATTGATTATTTTATATTTGGACATATTACATCTTTTTAAATTTGACTGTGAGTGAAAGTGCTATTTGGATTTTATTTTCCATAAGTGGACCTCACAATATAACAATACAATGTCACAATATAACAATGTAAAAATCTTGCAGCTATCAGTAAGAACGGCGCATGATTGGTTAGCTCATGGCTGTGCAGCAATGACTCCAAACCTTTTATTTTGTTTTCTTTGGTCGACTTCGTTCTCATTCAAGTCTCTTAGTGAAAAAAATATTGTAAACCGTATTATTATTTTTTAAAAGGAGCAACAATGGAGTTTCTTGCCAGATTCTTCTCCATGAAGGGTAGGCTGCACTTGGAACTGGCGACTAGAATCACTCGATTTTTTAATATTAAATATTGACTATTCATAAGTGCCTGTAAAATAAGTGCCTATATGAATAAAATATTTTTGAGTTTGAGTATATATATTTTATAAATATATTTATTTGGCAGATAGCTTGTCCCAGTACTGCATTACCTGTTAATCCATTTTCTCAGCGACAATGGGACTCACCGTTATGTATTTTAAAGCAAAAGATACTTTTAGATACATCAACCAGTCTTGCTGAGCGAGCTCGTTTGTTAGCTGTGGGAGAGTGGGAATCAGGTTTATGGATTCAGGCACTTCCATCACCCAACATAGGTACCTTGTTGGACAATACTACTTTTCGCTTTGCCACTTGCCTTCGTTTAGGAGCGCCTTGTGTTTCTCCGCATTTTTGTCACTGTGGAGAAGCTGTTGACAGTTTCGGACATCATGGCCTTTCTTGTAGCAGAAGCGCTGGCCGAATATCTCGACATGCCAATATTAACGACATTATCCGTCGTGCTCTTGTTACCGCCGGCGTTCCAGCTGTACGCGAACCAAATGGTCTGGTACGGGACGATGGCAAGAGACCAGATGGTATGTCGTTACTGCCATGGAAGATGGGTAAGCCTTTGGTGTGGGACGCAACTTGCGTTGACACCCTAGCGCCATCTCATCTCTCAAGTACAGCTGGTTATGCCGGCGCTGCTGCTGCTTCTGCGGAAAGCCTCAAACGGCGTAAGTACCAAAATTTAATAGGTAATTACATTTTTGAACCGTTTGGGGTAGAGACGCTAGGTTCATGGGGTCCGAGTGCTCGCGCTATGTTTAAACAACTAGCCAAGCAACTGATTGACGCTTCTCGCGACCAGAAGGCCGGCTTTTTTCTAGCACAGAGAATCAGCATTGCCATTCAACGTGGTAATGCTGCCAGTCTTTTGGGAACGCTACCAGTAGGCGAAGATGTGGAGTTTTTTGACGCTTGTATGTAAATATTGTTTTTTTTTTATAAATTATGGTTATGTACATAGGTTTCTATATTATGAAATTTATATAAATTAGATAAAATTAAATAACGCACATAAACATCGAACACGTACACAAATCAAAACACACAGAGCTGCTCACGAGGTCTTGGGTTCGATTCCCGGGTCGGACCAAATATTTGTATGATCTGCAAATATTTGTTTCGGAGTTTGGGTGTTTTCTATATATAATATGTATGTATTTACAAAAAAAAAAGTATATATGTATTTGTATCAGTTGTCTAGTACCCAGTACACAAGCTCTGCTTAGCATGGGACTAGATGGCGTTGTGTGTTAGATGTCCGAAATATTTATAAAAAAAAAAAAAAGAGTCATAAGTATCACGATCTCACATGTTGGTAAACAAGAGCTGTGCGAGATGTCTTTGGGACATTAGTATCAAATGAACAAGATAGGAAACAAAAAACTACAAACATTAGAAAATTATACCATGCAAAAATTATTAATATTAAGATATACTACATCATGAGATAATTAAAGTTAGAGGCAATTAGATAAAGTAAACGAGAGGAAGATATAAATTAAGTTTGGAAATATTTTGTAAAATAAAATTGTAAGCCTTAAATAACAACTTTGGCATCAGAGTAATAAATGTAAAACAGTTAATAAAAGAACTATGAATAATATATTTATAGAAAATCCTTAGAAAAATATAATATGTAAAATATACCCAAAGTAAACAAGTAAAATAGTAATAGTACCGGGAATCTTACCCGATGAAACCATATCGACGAAAGACAGTAATTGGTCTTCAGAATAACAAGGTCCTGTCGTAACTTTGGACGGGGAAAAGCAGAGAGGTTGAAAGACCTCATAAAAAAAAAACATAACAGATCGACATTAAAATGATAAAGCAATAGGTTTACAACGATATAACATTTAAACGACAAGGGTTGATGAATGCCTTACGATCCTATTAAAAAACCTTACCGACCGCTTCTCCAACGACAAGTGAGAATGCATAGCCAAGTATCGTCTTTTTATAGGTTCGCACTGCATATTATTTATCGTAAGAGTTGGGATACACCTAACAATAGAGTATGGTAAATAATTATAGCGATCTAATTTTTTAAATTCAGTAGTAGGGGCTAGTTGATATTCCTGACCTAGTGTGCTCTTTAATCATAGACTCAACTTTATGCGACTTTAGTTCCAATGTAATTTTCCATAATGTACAAATCCTTTGTGTCATCATCATCAACAGGCTTTTACAGTTCACTGCTGGCTTTAGATCTCTCTTTAGAAAGGTGGTTATGGCCAAATAATAACACGCTGGCCAGACTGGGTTGGCATAGTGTCTGCTTCAAATGTTCCTCCTCTTTGATGTTTTCTCCCGCACTAGGAATAAATCCTGTGTCGCGGGGGACTGTACAAACATACATGAAACGGCGTGGTGACCGTTAAACCACTAGGCCAAACGTGCAGTCGCAGATGTGATGTCGTCTTGTGCAAATTGCTGCCTGAGTCGGCTCTTACGACTTCCACGAGATGACTAGGGGTGGTGATACTTCCTATTTTTAATTCCTCACCACATGGAGAATCCATAGCATGCTTGCTATAAATCTTTCTTCAAAACTCGCTGCAGTAATGTCATTTCGAGTTTCTTCAGAACATCATCCTCAAGACTATTCATTCATATTCATATCATTTATTTGCACAAAGTTGTGAATAGATGGTTTACATGTCACACTTAAAAACTAGAAACAATCTTGGACCCTGTAGGGTACAGCAAAACCACAAGTTACATAACATCAATTAATTATTAGAATTATACTAATTGTGACAGAATTAACAATATTAAGTTTTGGAATTAACATTATTTGGGTTTACTCTTATACTTTGCTAACATTTTTCACCACGATAAATGTTCTATATCCATAACTTGGATAGTAGGCACTATATCACTTTTACTGATAATTTGCTTAAAATAAATCACTTTCAGGGCAGCGATATGCTTATTCTCTCTCTATACCATAAAAAAGAAATAAAAGTATTATTTCTAAACTTATAAAAGACAACTGAAAAAAATGATCATAAATTTAATATATTATAAATAATATTAAATATGTACATATAAATTAAAATATGATCTCACATAGAAAATATTTCAGCATAATATTAATAGAATTCGTTTTGTTACGGCCGAGCTAATTACTTACTCGTTTTAGTAAGTTAACGATATTATTTATATAGAAACATATATGTCTAGTTCCGTGTGTTTTCTATGAAGCCGTTTAAATGGTCTTTATCAAATATCTATATTCCAAGAATTATGTCGAAATTGGAAAAATAACTCGTATAATCTACACATAATATTAATACGAATACGACTATGTAAATTGGAATAGTTTAAAGATGTACTCTTTTGTAGAATGGAGCGGTAAATGCTTCAAAATTTCTGACATATTTATGTATACATTTATTAGAAGCGGCACGGTATAGAATACGCCAGGCATAGACTTCAAACATATTTTAGGTACCTAGCGTTCATTATAATACTAGTTTATTTAACAATTTTAAGTGTTTCTGGGCAGGGAGTTTTCATTTGATGTTTTTTTGGAGGCGGTTTAATTATTTCGGTCGTTTAAAAATGTTTTAGTTTTTAATTTTCAGTGCCAATAATCGTAAGTAAGTTGAACTATTTCATATTATTACTATCCCAAAACTCTTAACCATTAAAGAGTTGTTTCTTCCATAATTGGTTCATCATCATAAGATGACACCTACTAGACATAAATATTTTAATAGTTTTAGAAAATGTATAAACATGCACCACGTGCCTATAAAATTTGAGAGCTTCCCTCGATTTTCTTTGAATTCCATAGTCAGATCCCAACATGGTGACAATGGGACCATCTGGGAGCCATACCAAACTCAATACAAAAGTATTTTTTAAATCGGGTTATAAAGGACGATAATATCGATGAATGTAAAAAAAAACCCAACGATTTGATAACCTCTTCTAATATTGGACGTCGTGTCGACTAAAAATATTATAAAGACAAATTTAACATAAGAAAAGACTATGTAAATTTATTATAAGTTCGTGGGGTAACAAACAATTAGACTATTTGAAACGGATTTAGAATAATATTCCACTTTTGGTCATGTCCAGTCCAATATTGACCATTTCAGATTACTGTTACTGAATTAAAGTTTTTTTTACAGTGTTACGAACGTATTTCTGGTGAACTTGTCGGCGGCAGACCTGTTGGTGACAGGTATCTGCATGCCAATTCAGCTCAGCAAAGCCATCACTCTCGTCTGGTTCTACGGGGAGACAGTCTGCAAGATTGTTAATTATATACAAGGTAATTTTCACACCAAAGAAACGTATTATAGTACCTACCTATTTATTTATTGGTCAAAATTTACTAGTAACAGTACGTCCACACGCTCGGCGAACAATGGCAAACAGCAAACAACAAACAGCAAACACGGACATGACGTGGATATGTGTTTGTATATGTTTGCCTGTTCTTGTTTGTGTTCGCCACTATTGGGAGTCGGTGTCGGTTTTTCTTCACCGATCAAAGGGTGTTCGGCAAACAGTTTGCGATGCATTCACACGCTTGGTATATGCGCTTACGGGCGGTGGACGTGTCGATACATCGTTCGAATGCCTCTGTGGCACAGTGGTAGCGTATGCGATTGCTGTGCTTGTGGTCTCGGGTTCGAGTCCCGGGTCGGACCAAATGTTCGTATGATCTACAAAAAATTGTTGCGGAGTTTGTGTGTTTTCCATGTATAATATGTATGTAATTAAAAAAGTATAATATATTAATGTTATTCCTAGTCGGAATTTAGCTGGGCGTCTCTGAAGAAAGTATCTTGCTTGCTTCATTGCGAAATTAGGGGAGAAATATTGTTTACCAAATATTAAATTTCTGCAAAATACATACGGCAGAAGTTATGAAACATGTCCTGATGACTCAAAAAGAAGCTTATTAAATTTTTCTTCTATAAATTTTATAAAACAAAAAATATCATGAATTACAATACACTATAAACGTACCCTGTTTTTATTGCTACCGTTCCAACTTTGTACGCTTTTTGTGAATTTTATCTTACACCATCGCCTACGTTATCTTCTTTGGAGTCCATTTTATTTAAATTTAGAATAAAAAAATAGGTCAACCCGAAAGTGATAGCTGCCACAAGGCAGGCAAATGTATTATCAGAATAATAACCAGGACAACGTGAACTCTCATTTTACTAAAAAAAATAGCTTGCCAAACTTTTATATAAAAAAAAATCCAGTGCGTCTGCGTCTGTTAAAAAGAAAAAATGTTTGACGTGACAACGTCTAATAAATTGATGAACGCCGGCTGCATGTACGAAAAAGGATGACTCACTGTCCTGTTGCGCTAGTGTCCCGTCACGCCCATTGTACATCGTGAACGTAACGGGGCTAATAGATAGATCAGGCGCTTGCGCCACATCTATCCCGCGCCCAATTGCGCCCAATTGTTATGACTTTGTCACGTTAAACTATCGTCACAGAATAACTAATAGTACTAACTTACTATCATCGTCCGTAAACCGACTTTACAGACAACCATTTTTTAAGGATTAAATGAGTTGACTCCTTTTGAAAAATCCGAGAGTACCAGAAGTCGTTAATTGCCAAAATGTGTAAACAAACACTCATTGTATTATCCAATTGCCTTGAAAATTAAAGACTTTTGAACATTAAGTAATATCAAACGAAGCTTTGACTTGTGAGGCCTGAGGTTTTCGAGGTTCGTTACGTTTGTTTTGTCATTAAGTTCAAAGACTAAGATGAATAAAGTCGTGAAATTAACAAAAAGTACTTGATACATTTTAAGATTGATGTATAATTTTCAGTGATTAACACAACTTGGAAAGCTATTTTTGCAAGATTACCTAGAAAAGTGCCATTTGCCTTGATTGTTTATAACGTTATCAAATCAAGCACATTTAGTACATAACTATACTATGCATGCTAACGTCGGACCTTTGACGACATATATAAATAAAAATGAATCGCCGAAATGTATGTAGGTACGCGCATGACTTCCGATCGACTGCACCGAATCGAGTAATTATTTTTGTTATGTGTTCGTTATTGTTAGGACAAAGTTTGTAAAGAAGAAAATTAAAAGATAATCGGAAAAGTTTTTTGTCCGCGACTGTACACTATCTGTGGGAAGCTGGGGCGAACTTAATTTTATTAAAACAAGTTTTTCAGAAATATAGAAAATATTTACGAAAGAAAAATATAGCGGTACGAAGTTCGTCGGGTCAGCTAGTACGTACAATAAAACAATGTTGTTTGTAACAATATTTATGGCAAGATTAAGTAGAAATAAAATCTCAGCAAAAGAATTGATATCTGTTCCAACATTCTAACATGCTAGACATTTCGCTACTTAGAATTAAGTATTATGTATGTGAAACCAACCACCTACCAACCGCTCTACCACCACCAATGTAGACAACTCTACGGGACCACGACAGCTCTGCTAAGAGTAAAACGAGTGAGAAAAGAGATGTGAAAGCACGGGCGTCATGTTATACCAACACAAATTCTGAGACTGGAATAGTGGACTCAATGGTTGATGTTGTAGAGTTGTTTTACCAATCGGTGCGAAAACTTTCATTGCACGTTGCAGGACTAATAAATTACTCCGCAGTTCGATGTGTTTTCGTAAGATGGCACTAAAGTTTAGTACACGGTTGTTGGCAATAAACACACCTAAAGGTTACGTAAGTAAGAATATTTACCAATTATAGTTTGCGAAAAGTATGCATTTAATACTCTTCAATATACCCCTTTAGAGATATAAGCGTAAGCAGTGCATCGTACAAAATATTGATTACCAAACTTTTATGAGCAATACTTTTGGTACAAAAGTCAATACGCCCAATTAACCGAATGTCACTACTTTTTATTTTATGGGCGGTAATAAGACAGACTAGTATAACAGCATTCAGGTTTGATGCGAGTAATCAAATGTTTAATGTCTGTCATTGACAGTTTGACGTCAATTGTTTTATGAGGTGAACTAAGTAAGGTGTTTCTGTTCCACTAATTTTAGTCAGGATTCAGAAGAATTTTCTTTTCTATACAAATACGTAATGGATATAAAAGTATACGTTTTCATCAACAATTGTTGTATATGATTAGTGTGATTGAGTAGGTACGTAGCGTTTCCACACAGGGATTTTATGTACGTATTCCATTACATATTATGTTTCATTGTCATGTTGGGATATTTGTCTAGATTCTAGATGATTATTTTATAAATATAATAAAGTTTAAGATTTTTTTATAAGTATGGCTTATGTGCGCTAGTTACTAAATCTTTCAGTAAGATTTGAATATATATTTTTGTATTGAATATAATATTTGTTGACTACCAATCGGGAATTAATGAATAGGTATTCTATGTTTATATATATTACGGCTTTTAAGATCAAATTAGTGACAAACGTGACCGTTCAAACCGTGTAGGACGACTAGGTTTAATGTCATATTTTGAAAGATATTACACGATTCTGTAGACCCAAGCTCAACTGTATTATTACTACTACTAGTCGAATAATTCGTAATAATAATTATTTAAAAGCAAGTACTTTTATAAAATGGCGTAAATAGTTTATATTTGATAAGTCTACTGGTATTTCTTCCTAATCTTGGTACATATTTTATTACACTACCCGAATAGAATCTACGAAGTACAGATGCCGATAATGTATAAAGAAAACAAAATAAATTAACATATAAATGAAAAAATCGTGCTTAATTTAAAAGTTTTGGAGAATTATAGAATAGAAACAAATTTCTAAGCTTTTATACTTAGACTATCACACTAATATATAAAGGCGAAAGTTTGTGTGTATGTTTGTTACTTCTTCACGCAAAAACTACTCAACGGATTTGGATGAAACTTTACAGTAATATAGCTTATACATCAGAATAACACATAGGCTACTATTTGCCGCGATAACCGACATAGACGCGAGCGGGGCCCCGGGCAACAGCTAGTTATATTATGAAGTACAATTACTGCTGTCAACAAAATTATCTTTCTGACACCATCACGCACAACGATTCCAGTCAGGCTTCGTACACAAATATTTGTTTCGCTAACAGTTTATTCCCAAGCTTTATTTATCTAGGTAATAGGTTAGTGTTACTCCGAGGTTAACAGCACTGCGTCCCTATTGCTTAGTATTTTTTATGCTAATAATATAGTAATGTGTAAATGAATACTATGTAAGTATATAAATAAAGTTACACGAAATATATATTATATTTGTCATAAATGTTGATGGGGATAATGGGGCCAACGAGATAGGGGGTCGTGCCTAAGTGGTGATTGAGAATGTGAACCTATGTGAACACGCAAAGTTAAGCAATCTAGCCAATGGGTGAACATTTTTAATATATTGAGACCCCTCTCTGCCTCGGATAGCACGTCAATCTGTAGGTTTAATTTTAATTATTTATTAATAATATTATTTAATTATATTAATATTGTTATAAATGGTCAACTGTATAGGTGTTTATAAAACGGAAAAAATGACAAAGATCATACTAACCTTTTTTGACAAATGTTGATTATTGAACTTAATCTATAAGTATGAGTGGAGACAGATAGAACCTCTGATGGTAACAGCGCCTATCGGTGCGTCAAATCGACGGCTAAGGCGGGCACTGAAAATCAGTACTGGGATGGGCTCTGCCCATCGCAGTGTGCGCTGAGAGTCCGCTCTTTTGTGAGACACGGCGTACAACCTCTTGTCATGACTGATTAGCCAGTTTAGGAGGCTTGATTTGCTACTTACAAGTTATGTGGATGAATTCTTGTTCGTCGTCTGAACTTGTCATAGAAAATCCAAAAATTATTACTTGCGATAGTGCACATTATTACACGTCATCAATGCCACGTAATTTGGATTTGATTCAATGTGATTGACATTTGAAATGTTACAAGCCTCAAAAAAGAAAAGTACTATTTGTTACAATCTTATTTTTTATATTTTTTTTACTGTGTTAAAACATTTGTATTTTGGTTGTGTGCTGTGTTTTTCAAATAAAGTTTTTTATTATTATTATTATTACTCAACAGGTAAATAAATTTTTGGTTTTGATAAAAATATTCACTACTGTAATTAATATCATTTTTTTGTATTTACTCCTCTAAATGTCAGCGTGTTATTTTTTTACTATACTAACTGACCCAAGCAAAGTTGTATGCGTCTCCTATTACCCGTAGCGTAATAATTTTCCCCTATTTTTGTAACATTCTTCAATGATACGCCGCTCCTATTGATCTTAGCGTGATGGTATATAGCCTATAGCCTTCCTCGATAAATGGGCTATCTAACACTGAAAGAATTTTTCAAATCGGACCTACGGACGTTGATCCTGACTGCGGAGGACCAGAGGTCGTGGGTTCGACTCCCACCCAGGAAAAATATTTCTGTGATGAGCACTATATATGTATGTATTTAGAATATATAAGTATGTTTATCAACAATCTAGTTCCCGTAGTACAGGTTTTGCCTAGGTTAGTATCAGACGGCTATATGTGAGGTATGTTAAGCCGAGTCTCCACCGAACAAAAGTTGGCAACTTTTGTGTAGTGAACACGTGTTGGTGACAAAAGTTGTTGTAATTGTTTCTGTTGGCGGTAAACATCAAAAGAATACGCTTGTGTAGTTGCAGATGTTTCTTGGCTCGCTGGACACGCTTAGTTGGAATGTTTCTCAAATTGTTGGCGACTCAGTGTAGACATAATGAAAACAAAAGTTAGCGATTTCTTTAAGAGTTGCCGACAGTTGGAAACACTGAAATTGCCAACGATTTTTTTTTTTTTTTATGGAATAGGCCGGATAGGATTTCGGTGGGGACTCGGCTTTAGGATAAAAAAACCAGTTGTCACTTGATACAACATACTTTTAAAATAATTACCTTACATTACGATCGGGTTGCAGTTGTTTCGACCGTAAGCTGATGTAGTTATTCCTATATAGATTGCTATATAGTCATATGTTTAATTAATAGAAATTATACATTAATCATCTATATAAGTTCGCTATAAACGGTGACCCCGACAATTGAACAAGAAAAAAGAAGCAACTAATCGCACCTTTTGAAAGAGAAAATATAGTGAACTGGTATAGCAGTATCTCGTAAAAGGACTGTAGTCAAGATGTCGCTGCCTGGAGCTGGAAGTGCTGCAATAGCCGAAGTTTCAAGCAAAATGGCAGCAGAGGTCGTCTGTCACCGTGTCGAAAAGGAATTCGCATTTTCGAACTGAACAGCCGCGTTCATGGCTCACGCAAATGGAAACTATCGTCGCTCACCATCGGAGGATAAGTTATTTAACCATTCAAAATCATCGTCAGTAATCCAACTATTAAACAATATCAGTGTCATCACGAAGCTCACCGCGCATATAGCAAGTATGCAGTTAAAGATTACATCGCTAAGTGTAAAATTGCAAATACAGCATAGCAGAGTTGAACAAATGGCAGTTTCACGGTCGCAGGCAATCAAGAGCGAGGTCACGGTCACCATCGCGTCATATATTGTATCTTTATAGAATCTGCACTATATTCCCCTCTAACCGCCTCATAATTACCTACCGACAAAGTGGTTCCGAGGTTTCGGTCAATACGAGGGCAGGTATTAGTTTGTTGCCGCATAAGGACAAACGTATAGTGCAGTTATCAGACTACAGAAGCACCTGGAAGTAAAAATTAAGCGCCTGAATGAATATGGAATCACAATTAAATGTAATAAAGTGTGAATTTCTTGAATCCGAGCTTGATATTCTTGGTTATCATACAACGAGCCAATGGATACAGCCGACAAGAAACCAGAAAACCATAAAGCCTTAATAAAAGAGCACAGCTCGCGAATAAAATGGCATGGTCTGCGTTAATGCTATGTGCTATTTTGCTGCTGGGAAATACGTGCCAACCATCAGATAGGCAAAAGACTGCTGAAGAAGACTGACGCATTATCACGAACAATCGGAGTAATATCTATGCCCTAATTGCTAGATTACTTACAATCGGAGTAATGTCTATGCCATAATTGCTAGATTACAACGAACCTTGAATGATTTTGCTGACGAAGAAATATGGAATGTGATGACAAGATAGTGTAAAAATTGCTGATACATGAAGGTCGCGACTCGAGGCCAAATCGTATTGTTTTGATTCGTATGTTATGTTTATATTGTAAATAAGTTATTTCGTGTTTCATAGTAATGTATTGTGCAGTAAATTTTGACCCTGACTGACTATATCATAAATAAGTCATAAATAAGTTATATAATTGAATTGTTACGTTTAATAATGTTACATTTAAGGGCAGTTTCATAATTGTAAGTAGCATAAGATAACGATTGTCTGAATTTACTACCGTAAAATTTTGTTTGAGGGGAGTTATATTCCTATATAGATTGCTATATAGTCATATTGTTTAATTAATAGAAATTATACATAGATAAGCCTGACCAGCAGATGTCAGCATATATTTATCGATCACGTAGATTCAGACATTCCTTATCGCGTCGAGATGAGACGTGAGTATATGAATGGTATTGTATATAAATGCTGTTAGTATGTACGCACTTACTTACTTAGTTACTTACTCTCCACACGTGTAACCATGTAATACCAAGAGTATTCAGGAGCCTTGGGCTCCTGACAATAATTATACTACAGTCGCTACAACCTTCGTATTATTCATCTCACCTCAAGTATCTATACTACTTATATAACAGTGTCTTTAATCATCTATATAAGTTCGCTATATAGTCTTTGTCACTGCATCCACCATCTGTTGCTTCCCTCCTGAAGGAAAGAACCCTTGTAAATAGACTATACGAGTTCAAGAGATATAGGCTAAACACTCGTAGACCGATTACTGGTGAACGGAGTTAAACTAGAGGCGCTAACACCCCATTTAAACAATTATAGTTCAATAACTAACCTTCTTTGTGGTGGGTTCTTCCTTAGTTTCTTTGTGAAGATGGGGCGCTCCAGTCACGATCAACACGCAGATCATCTAACAAAACACCGTTTCACATCTCTAAACACATTTGAAGGTCTGGCGGATTCCCGAATCCTACTACACCCAATTGCAGCCGCGTCGTCCGACAATTACATAAAGTTTATACAATTAAGGCTCATCAAACGCAGTGGCCGAAAATATTCACACACTAAAGCTTCAAATCACAATCAATTATTTATTATACTAGCGTAACATGACCGGTCTGAGACCAAAGTTCAAGGTCATTTTATCTTTATATTGATAGGCATAACACCGTAGGCACCACAAATCTATCAAAACACTCAATAAATACATTAAATATGTTGATGCGCCCCCACAGGCACTGACCATCAACACTCAACCATAACTTGGCTCGCGCCAACATAATTTTCGACAAGACACCGTCCGTACGGTGATATTTACAAACAACGACAACTTTCCAGAGAATTCTATGAACCGGGTGACATGACATTTCAACTGTTAAACACGAACCCCTAGTGTTGCCACTACAATATTTTAGTTTATACTAGATAGGCGATTTGGTATTGAATATCATTATTATTGAATCATTAATTACATCATTTTTCTTTTTTTTCTAGGAGTAGCTGTTGCGGCCAGCGTTTTTACCATCACAGCGATGTCTGTCGATCGGTGGTTGTCCATATCTCCAGAGCCACGGCTTCGACCTCCAGGTCGAAGACAGGCGTTATTTCTACTATTTATGTTGTGGTTGGCAGCCCTAATCATATTCATTCCACTACCACTGGTAGCGACAGTTAGAAGAGAGCAAGTTCCTATTATATCGAAGACTTTTAAAAATATATCGGTATGTATGTTTCAGTCATTTTTTTTTTTTTTTAATTTAAAGATTACATTTAGTTCAGATAAATTTTATAAACAAAACTGGATAAGAAAAAATTGTCTATTAAGAATAGTTTTTTGTTACTTTGAAATATGAGTTATTTAATTTATTGTATAATAATAAATAGGGGAGAATTATATTCAAAAGTTTCAAAAACCTTTATCTGTAAACTCAAATCAAGAAAAACTTGAAAAAACTTTAACCCGACTACGTTAAAACTTTGATTAAATTTATAGAGCCTATGTCACTTAAATAATAATCACGAATAACAAATTACAATAATAATAATTCAGTAAAATCATTAAAATCGTTTTTTTTTTATGGAATAAGCGGGCAAACGAGCAGACGTATCGCCTGATGGTAAGCGGTGGTGCCGCCGCCCATGGACAACACCAGAAACGTCACAACTGTGTTGTCTTGGCCTTTGGGGGTTGGGAGGGTGAAGATAGGGGGAGGGGTGGAGGAAATAGGGGAGGGGTGGGGTATGGGCTTTCGGTATCCTCGCTTACTCGGTGAAACACAGCGCAAGCACTATTTCACACCGGTTTTCTGTAAGGCCGTGGTATCACTCCGGTCGGGCCGGCCCATTCATGCCGAAGCGTGGCTCTCCCACGTAGCAAAATCAAATACATTTAGTAGTTTAGGCGCTACTGTGGAACATACATAGACTGTCAAAATTGTTCAACTTCCTTTTGGCTTTACCGTAGCCCGATAAAAATATTTAATAAGGCAATTTTAACTTGAAACTAGAATGAAAAATACTACGATGCAAAATCTCAATGCAATTTGGATAATTTTGGTGTATTGTACACCAAGTTGCATATGTAGAATATATTTTCATTTCTTCTATTTCTCGCTGCACCGATTACAATGAAATTTGGTACACAGATAGTCTAGAGCCTGAGAAAGGACATAGGCTACTTTTTATTGCGAAAAAAAGGTAAAAAGGGGTTGAAAGGGGGGATGAAAGATTGTGTAGAAGAGTGGTTGTTCACTCGCCACACGCATGCGCGTTGCCTTAGTGACAAAGGGCGTATTGGCAACGAGTAAACAAGGATGTCAAATTCATTAAAATGATTTCACTTTTTCAACGAAGACTTAAATTAATATAATAATCTAAGATTAATACATACATACATAAATCTGATTTGTATGTTAATTATATTAATAGAAATAAATAAGACAAATTACAAAACAGTGTTTCTAAACTTCAAAAATCTCTCTAAACTCAATAATATTTATTTTTTAGGCTGTTGATTAGGTATAAATAAAACGCCATTTAATTTTTTTTTAAATAATTATGCCTAAGTGTGCTTACCCGAACGGGCAGACACGTGAGAGCAGACGACTGTGCCGCATGCGGATATTGAATTTTGCCACTGCAAAATTCGTTATTATTCACTAGGATTAGATTTGTTTACATGATTTTTTGTTTAATCAAATAATTTTCTTCGTGAAAAAATCGGAAGAAAAGTATCCGGGGGGATTTAAACACAAAATAATACAACATTTTAACAAAAAAAAACCGACTTCAAGAACGACCAAATTGAATTAAGTTATTCGTCAATTTGTCGCGATTTGAAGATTTATATGATTTTCTCATAGATGACATGTCAGATCTAGACCACATTAAAATGGGACCACATGAGAAAGAAACAAGTTTTAAAATAAAAAAAAATCATCAAAATCGATTCACCCAGTCAAAAGTTATGAGGTAACAAACATAAAAAAAGCAGTCGAATTGAGAATCTCCTCCTTTTTTTAAAGTCGGTTAAAAAAGCAAAAGGGGTACGCCGCAAGATGAAATAAATGCCTGTATGAAACAAATGTATTATGGGTACATGTTAAAAAGTTTTGTCTTAATACAATTATGCGAGTACAACTTCACAATGATTTATGAGCAGTGTCAATATGCAAATGCTCATCTAAAAATAGGAGAAGATTGTATGCCAAATGACAGTAAAGACATGATTACACTGAGACGTGAATCCTGGTATATGATAGCACTCATGATCTAAAAATAATATCTATTCTGATCCGCGGATTAATGAGACAGTTATCAAATAAACGAACGGATCATGTCAGACGTGGAGGAAGATGTTATCAAATACCTCTCAGGAAACAATGCAAGGGAAACTGAACCAGTCATATCATAGCTTATGCATAAAGTTTCTCAACTCTTTAGAATTATCAGGAGCGCCTTCCCATAAGTTGAGACTGAAAGTTAATGTTGCAGTCCTATTAATAAGAGGTCTTGAGCGCCAAAGCTATGTAATGGTACACGGCTACAAAATACACATCTGGGGTACAACATTGTAAAAGAAAATGTTTTAATTCCCCGTATTCCAATAATTCAAACTTATCTGCAATTTCAATTTAAAATAATGCAGTTTCCGCTGAAAACAACATTTGCAATAAAAATTATCAAAGCCCAAAGACAGACGGTTAAAGTTGCAGTTCACTTAGAAAAAGCATGTTTTTCCAATGGGCAGCATAATCGCGTGTATCAAATCAGCTCAATCACAATATTTTGGCAAAAGATGGCAAATCAAAAACGTAGTATTTGAACATTGTAAAAATTGAGAAGAATTTGCTCAGCCTGAGGGAAAACTCAAGCAGAATCCAACAGTGGAGGCAAACATACTAGCTGAGAAAGCAGACAATGCAGAACCAAACCGTTTGGTTCGAGAGCGTATTTCTAAGACTGAGGCGGTGACTTCCAAGACCAGCACGTGTTGTTCTGTAGAGGAAGGGAGAAGGTGGGATTAGTTGGAAGAACGCTTCAGAACACTTTCCATGGTAAAGCGGTAGAGGACTGCCATAGAGGCGATATCTCTCCGCAACTGCAGAGGCTCAAGGGACTCGGTAGTATCGGGACTGTTGATAATGCGGACTGCTTGCCGATGCAAAAGATCGAGAAAATCAATTAAATATTGCCTGGATCCATCACAAAGATGAGAACAGTACGGACGAGCGAACCTGGGTCTTATAAAGGAGACACAAATGCTCGGGCGCGAAAAACCATCTCACAGTGTTCAGGCTGCCTTAGTGGTGCCCGATGTACTTCCGTGGGTTGAGGTCTCGGCAAATATCTATGCCCAGGACACCGAGCTTATCCCATAGTGGCAGTTTAGTGCTCTGAAAAGTGGGCAGGGGAAGAAACGGAGACTTTTTGGTAGAGAACGGGCACACCTGTGTTTTCTTAACGTTGAACTCGACCAGATTCTCATCACTCCATTGTTAAATGCGGTTCAAAACCCGGTCGAGCTCAGCGACAAGCTCCTATCAATTTTCCTCAACGTCTCCATCTTGGCTGCAGGGTATCCACGATATCGTCCATGCACTGTGCTATCGTCTGCATAGCAATGTATATTGCCAAGGGCTAATATGTCATTGACATGCAGGAGAAACATCTTGGGCGACAGGACTGAACCCTGAGGTACGCTAGCGTTTACCTCCAGAAAAACAGAGGCCGCGCCGTCCGTCGCAAAGAACTCGAATGCGAAGGCGCTGATGAAGAAAAGCGTCAATCTAGAGACGAGTCTAGGAGGCAGACCGAATGCTTAGAGCTCGGAGAGAAGCGAACGGTGCAAGAACAGGTTGAAAGCCTTGGCCATGTCGAATGTCGAAATAAGCTCATATAAAATAATTTTGATTTTATGTACTTATCTAAATATGTACTTAAATATATTTTGAAAAGTGAAACGTGTGTCTTATTTTTAAAATAATATTAGCCTTAATAATTAAAACTGCTACCCAAAGTCACTGTTCCACGCGGACGAAGTCGCGGGCACAGCTAGCTATAAATCTTATATATATGCATATAAAAATGATTCGCCGAAATGTATGTACGCGCATAACTTCCGATCGGCTGCACCAAATTACCAAACACCAAATATTTTTTATGTGTTTGTTATTGTTAGGACCAGGTTTTTATATAAGAAAAATTCAAAGATAACGGGAAAAGTCTTTTTTTTATCTGCGACTGTACACTGCCTGTGGAAGGTAAGACAGATATGTAAATATGGCGGTAGAAAGTTGACCGGGTCTGCTAGTTTTAAATATTTAAGACATCTAACACACAACGCCATCTAGTCCTTGTGTTATGGGTACTAGACAACAGATATAAATACATATATTATACATAGAAAACACCCAAACTCCGAAACAAATATTTGCAGATCATACATAGATTTGGTCCGACCCGGAAATCGAACCCGAGACCTCAAACATAGCAGTCGCATACGCTACCACCAAGACAGTCATTTTTTTCATCTTAGTTCTAGCTGAAAGTCTATTTCATACTTGATGTAACTAATGAAAGACTTTCAAAGCATAACATTTGCAAAAGCGTCTTGTTAAATTAATTAAACCATTGATTATATTATTATTCAGATAGATATACTCTATCTACAAGAATATTTATGCTTCTAACAGTTAACCACATAATTTCACTTACAACAGGCGTCTACCGTTTTGACTTTGCTCGTAAAATGTTTGTATTAAATCGAGGCATAATTCTTGGTTTATGAAAAGGTACGTTTTATAGTCGCAATACCGTACAAATGGGCATCGCCATCCATTAACGCCTTTTCAGTGTTTAGGGCGTGTTTTGCTTTGCCATTTTGATTATTAATGTTAGTAAGTTAAACACATTAGCGGAAAATATTACCATTCACATACCTATAATCAATTTTCATTTACTTATTTGAGAGGTTCATGGCTCAGTGCTGGCCGCGTAGTTTAACACATTGCAAAGTAAAGCAATTTTAGCTAAGTCAGTCTAAATTTTGTTTACCATTCTAAACACAAACACCTCTCTGTACTGTGGTACTCGTACCTTCTTAATTACGAGTCCAGGGGGATTCTGTAGTCAGTGGACTAATGTACCTGAAATTTGGGAAATAACAACACGACTAAACGTATTATACGTTTTTACTGCAAGATAAGAATTTACAATATCGAAATACAATTATTAATATTTCACTGCTAGTGTAGGTCTTGACTCCACGACCCCTGCAATCTATCTTCCCTTCAGCATTCGAAAAATCAAAGTTCCAAATTATATAAAACAATTTTAGAACATTCGCTTTAAACAGGAGATTTCATCTGCCAGTATTATGACGTGGAGGTTGTATAGATACCGCGAAGACTTCAATAGCCACAGTACCTCGGAGAGTACATTAAACCGTCGTCGGTCCCCGTTGCTGTACAAACAACTTTTGTAATTATTTCGGGTATTTGACACCCTAAAAAGTCTTCTTTTTTTACATAATTTCGAAATCACCTAATAATTGAAGTTCAACCGTATCATAGTAAACTTAGTGCCGATCCCACCCTAGTTTCAGAAAAAGAGAAAAGGGAAAGAAAAAAACTCGGAGGAAGAATCACTTTTCATTCATCGTTATCTACTATCTTTCATTAGTGTTTTATATATAACATCGTTTAAGAGTTTCGACTGGTTTATTTTAAGGGCAGCTGCTGTCTCGACATCAGCACTCATTAATAATGTGATCAGTTTAGATGGGAAAAAGTAAGACAAGAAATTTGTGTAAGAAAAACGAGTAGGTTGAATGAGCTATGAATAATCTCAAATGTTGACTGAGATTTATAGAGATCGGGGTCACGTAGACTTTCGCGAGTTTTGCACTATATACATTTATAGTTTTTAGTAGCTGAGCCCCGCGGTGTTACCTACGGTACAACAACAACCGCGGGTAACGCCGCGGGGTAAAGCTAATTTAAGTACTCCTTATATCATCAGCTATCTGCCGGTGAAAGTCCCGTCAAAATCGGTCCAGCCGTTCCAGAGATTAGCCGGAACAAACAGACAGGAAGACAGTCAAAAATTGTAAAAACTGCTATTTTGGAATGTACCGTGTATACATACTTTTTTTTATCATACCAAGGGAATTATTCGCGATAATATTATATAAGAAGGTTACGATGCCTTCTATTTCACAGCAATATTTAGAAATAGGAATAGGGCAATAGGGAAGTAGGCGGTGTGGTAAACTTTTTACATAAATATTTTTAAATGATTTAAAAGTAAAAGTACTGATGCATATCGGCTGGCACGAGAATAAACGAGAACATAAATCACAGATACGGCCAATCTGGACTAAATCCAATCACTAATTAATGTAATCAGCAACCCCCACGAGAGGGTTGGGGCAACGCTCACTCCTCCGCGCTGCCCAGTGGAATTTGTCACCAGACTTTGCAATCAGGTAAATATCGCCTCACGTGGATCAAACTAGTCGGTACTAGCATACACGATACAAAACACATAAATACAATAAATCACAAATCAAATAATAGAAGGACGACTCTGGCGTGACTCATGTCACAATCAAGAGATATGGACGTCGCAAGATCTGAAGAGAAACTGTCCCCTGTTTACGATCGCGCCGCTTTATATAGATTTCATTCCCACCTTGTATTATTCGGATACCCTCACTCGACATGCAAAATAAAACGTATGTCTTTATCAGAATCTGAAAGAATTCTCGGTATAAAATGGAAATACTTAATTTGTTTAAAAAGAAAGTTACTTTCATTATTGTTTTTCACAATAATTGTATTCGATGCAAAGTTTTATTCGAATGTGAACTTTAGGACGTCTTTTGTCAGATTTTTTTTTTCGCAAGCTTCTTCTGGTCAATTTAGGCAAAACATCTTTTAACATTTTATTAATTTGAATTTTCCAAAAATTGGAATCAGTTGTTTCTTTAAATTACTAGTCCAAACAGACCATCTTTATTTATCGAAAATCGTTGAATTCGAATAAATAAAGATATAAGTAGATATCTAAAATAACGTCTAATGATTGCGACACCATAATGAAAACGTCAATTCGTCTAGTGACATTGAGTTAGGGTTGACACGAGCGAGGATCGAGGTTATATATATATATCTTTATTTATAACTTTAATTATCTAGTTAGCGTAAATTTGGAACAGCGCAGTTCCAGTGCTAATTAAATTGGGACGATAGTTCTTATTCCACCTACCACTTTTGAGTTCTTCCTTAAAGGGTGTTTGATACTTCCTTGCTCTATTCAAAGTAATTATGTAAGATAACCATACTAATTTAACAAATAACATTCATCGAAGTTAAAGACAAAATATATTAAAAAAATATATTCTACAAGAAAAACTTAAAGAAACTGTAACTCAACTACGTAAAAATTTTGATGAAATTCATTAATCTATACTTACTAATATATCAGCTGAAGAGTTTGTTTGTTTGAAAGCACTTATCTCAGGAACTGCTGGTCCGATTTGAAAAAATATTTTAGTGTTAGATAGCCCATTTGTCGAGAAAGGCTATAGACTTTATATCACATCACGCTGAAACGTTATGTAACAACATTATGTTTTTGATTAATTACTAATTTTGCTTATTTTTGCCGATTTGCCACGATCCGGTAAGTCATCGATGGTTTTTGTTTGTGAATATCTATACCCACTTGCTCACAAAAAGGGCCTTGAACTTTATCAAATAAATTGGCGACCTGTACGTGGGACTTTTTGGGTCCTTTCGATTGAGTACAGAGAAACACAGCTTCAAAGCAGGAAGCGTACGCGGCACTCATTGCAAAAACTAATATTTTTAACTAGAAAAGCTAGAACGAACACTTATGTTTTTATAATTCATTATAGGCAAAGAACTGTTCTATTCATCCTAATATTTATTTTTATAAATTTTATTCCAATATTTAAAAATATGCCGGTCACGTTCTTGTCAAAAACACTGTACACTGCCAAAACTATTACTGTTTCACGTGGCTTCGCCGTAGTCCAATAAAAAAAGGTATTAAGGGGAAATTTGTCTTTTTTAAATATAGTTGAGCATAATAATTGTAGCTTTTTCTTAAAAATTTTACCTTATCGGAAAAAATAATGAGGTAAATCATGACATACTTGCGAAAATATCGAATGTTTTTTCAACTTTCTAGTATGAATTGTCCTCTGATTGGATAGATTTTTGTATTACTAACGGTCGATAAACATACTGGAAAACTTTATGTATTTTCACTCAAAATAATACCTGTTATTTTAGAATAATTTTCTTTTACATGCATGGATACTCATTTTATGAGTCTGAATTTCTATTGAAGTACATACATATTTTAACAAGAATATTCAAAAGGTATTGTGATAGAAGAATGTAGACTTTATCTAAAGTTTTTCGATATTAATATAGATTATATATATATTTTCGGATGTCTAACACAGAACGCCATCTAGTCCCAAGCTAAGCAGAGCTTGTGTTATGGGTACTAGACAACTGATACAAATACATATATACTTTTTTTTTGTAAATACATACATATTATACATAGAAAGCACCCAAACTCCGAAACAAATATTTGTAGATGATACAAACATTTGGTCCGACCCGGGAATCGAACCCGAGACCTCATGATCAGCAGTCGCACACGCCAACCGCGAGACCAACGAGGCAGTCAAGTAAAAAAGTATCAAAAATACTATAAGCCTGTTTGTTCTTCACTTATAATGAAAGACACATGACAATACAGCGAATATATAAACGTATTGCTCCAGGGTTCCCAGTATAAAGGCATTTAACATAATTTAATTTTATTTATACCTTTATCTAGGACTAGCTGACCCACGCAACGTCGTTTACGTCTCCTATTGCCCGTAGCGTAATATTTTTCCCCCGTTTTTTTAACATTATTCTTTGATGCACCGCTCCTATTGGTCTTAGCGTCATGATATATAGCCTATAGCCTTCCTCGATAAATGGGCTATCTAACACTGAAATAATTTTTCAAATCCGACCAGTAGTTCCTGAGACTAGCGCGTTCAAACAAACAAACTCTTCAGCTTTATATTTTAGTAAGTATAGATAAGTATAGATTTTACACGAATTTTATATAAGATTAGTTTCAATATGATTTAAAGAAATTTGGCATTGATAAATGTAATTGGATGTACGTGAGGATTTTACAATTTAAGTGAACAGAGACAATACAAAATTATTTAATGTGTTTGCCCACGTAAATGTCGATTACTGTGGTAAAAACTAGCCTATGTTACAAGCTGATAAAGATAGCTGTCCATTGGTATATACTTAATCTTTTACAATCGGTTAACTGATTTATACCTGAAAGGGTAAGAAACTCATACATATAAGTTAGGCCGTATTTTATAGTATGGGGGCCGTGGGCACACAAGCAGACGAGATCACCTGGTCGTAAGAGATTACCGGTCGCCCATATATGCCTTTTCTTGACCCTCCCGGCCCCCCTGAGTAGGAGGAAAAGTGTTTGGGACTCATAATTTCAATTAACTTCATTTTAATAATGCTTTTAATTCATTCTAGATAGAAACGAGAGACGTGCACTTCTGCACAGAAGAGTGGCCTGGATTGGAGCGAAAGAAGCAATTCGGTATGCTGTCTTTCACCTTAGTTTACGCTATACCTGGTGAGTCTAGTTACTACTATAGTCCTTATAATATAGATTGATCTCTGTGACAGGTGTCACTAGTGTCATTTCAGAACTTACGAGATACATTTGAGGTGTTAGTTTTTATATGTGTAATTAATCAGTAGCCCAAAAATAAAGTTTCATGTTTGTAACTCAAAAAATAACGGACTTCCATACAAACTTTCAACCCCTATTTCACCCCCTTATGGGTAGAAATTCCAAAATTCCTTTCTTAGTGGGTGTCTACTCAATGAAACGATCCTACTCACCAAATTTCATAGCCCTAACTATAATAGTTTACGCTCGGCGATGATGAATCAGTCAGTCAGTCAGTACATGTTATTTTATAAGTATAGATGTACTAGCGACCCGGCCCGACTCTGTACAGAAGTTTTTAAAATTTTCAGATTTCCTTTACTATAATATGCATGTGAAACACATAAAAATCTTCCTTTTGAAACACTCTATCTGTTGTTAAAAATTGCACCACAATCCGTTGTGTAGTTTAAAAGATTTGAGCGAAAAAACAGCGGAAGCGATTTCACTTTATACTATAGGTAAAGATAGCACTTCATTGGAGATATAACTGGCACGTACAGAATGAAAATATAGGTGATACAAGATAATTTATTTGTTCAAACTTAAATCGTCGGTTTCATAGCCAGTTGCAACATAGATCATGCTTTATTTTAAAGATTGTAATATATTATATTGTCAAGTATATTGTGTGCAGTAATATTTCAATATCTGTTTATCAAATTATGTCCGAAAATGCCATGGACTATTTAATCACTTTTGCAATTTAAACTAAAATAACATCAATTATTGCGATTATTGCTCTTTTTTTCAGTTTTGTTATTAAATAAAAGCAGAATTACTTCAAAAGGGATTAGTTTAAATTTACCGCCATTAAAAGTGCTAAATTAAAGCTGTTACTAATGAATTACTTTAAAAAAATGTCTCGTTTTCTATGTATCTAATCTCGCGAAGGGTTGCTATGACATTAAAGACATTTAAAGTCTACAAAATTGTTTTAAATCGAAACATATAGACGATACCTAACACATAAAAAAAATGACTAACTTCAAAAACAACGAACGAGGTTTTCCTTCGATTATATTTTTTATGCTACTTCCAACCTCCAGTTATCAACCGATTTCGAACATTATTTTTTAGTTACTTCTTCATTCTGCTTTTGAATAAGATACCTCTTTAACGAACCACTGACTTCATAAATATGTTCTAGTTCGTTGAGTACATTTATGAGACAAAATACTACCAACTCAAAGTATTTTATCTGGTTATGCAATTCATTTATCAAATAAGCATAGCAATTAATTTATCAAATAAGCATAGCAATCAATTTATCAAGGGTGTCAGAAAGTATTAAAATCCAAGAAATCGCATTGCTAAACATTAACGAATGCGCTACAAATCGTCTTTGGCATTTTTCACTAAAATAAAAATATACACACTGTAAATCACATTACATTTGCATTGCCTCTTGCCCTACTCATCAAGAATATAAAAGACTGTTTAGATGAAAGAATAAAATGCAAAACATGTGTAAAGGTATGTGGTTGAATGTCAGTCCCTTTGATGCTTCAAGAGACATACTACGGTATGACAAGACTCGCCCGTTGGTACAAAGTAAACCTTGATCGTATTTAATTTTTACAAGCTTTTTATTAATTAGCAATGTATGTATGCATGTATGTTTGGATGGAATCTTGCAACTCAATTTTGAAGAAGAAATCTTCAACCGATTTTACTGACATTTTGGAAGCATGTGTATACAGCGTAGCAATACAATATTATAATGACATGGAGCTGATATAATGCTGGAGCTGGAAGGTGGCCATAGGAACTCTGTAAAAAATATAAGGTGAACATACCATACAAATAAATAAAATTGAAGCTTTTACAAAATACATAAAGTGAGTAAAAAGGTATATAGGTCCTTACACCAAAAATCAATTTTAAAAAATTTCTGTCTACTTAATCCGGCGAATCTCTGGAAGAGCGATTTGAACGGGACTCTCAATGGCAGACAGCTGGAGGATTTAGGAATAATTAAGAGCTCGCTTCGCCTCACGGTGTTACCCATATTTGATTTTGTAAAGGTACGAGAACAACCGCATGTAATGCCGCAAAGCTTAATTATTTATTTATTATGTAATTATATAAATTACACCCAGATAACAACTAGACTCGATGAATAAAAATATTAAAAATAGTTTTTGATAGCGATAAAATAACTTAATGTCAGTAATAAAATGTTGATAAGTCCAAATAATGAGTACTAAAAGCACACCTACTCTATTGTCAGGACTTTTGATTTATTATTTATGTATAGATAATATTTTCATCGTCTTTTCGACGAATATCTTATCTAAGACTATGAATAATGACCAAAGGTAAAAAATACGAATATTAAAGTATTCGAATTGTATTCTCATTTACAGAAAACATTCAAAACATTTCACATCAGCGGTAACGTTAAGTGGTTGAAAATAATTAGGATTTTAATTGTGCTGTTTTCGAGCACATCAAACATTATTTCAGAGCTTTATACCTCAAAAGGAAAATAGAACCTTTATATAAATGCTTGTGCTTTCCATCAGGCAGAGTAGAGTCATTTTGGCGGGCCAAACATTAAAAAAAAAAAAAAAAAAATGCTTTGAAACTTTCATCTATTTTGTCAAGTAGGTCTACTTCAATATCATTTAAGTAATTTGTCGTAACATATTAAGTAACTTGACTTGATAACTTAAGTCTGAGATTCCATCGAGCTGTAGTCATATAAAGACTGTTTGGCATAAGTCGTATACTTTGAGACGTGTAAGTAATTGAAGTCTATATCAAGTACTTTTTGTTCTGTACTAAACATTTCCTTTTTTATGAAATTGTAATTCTCTGCAAAAGAGCTCTGCAGAACTCAAGAGTCATTTTCATTCTATTAGTGCCTCTGTCCAGATATAGGGGAAGGCGATCGGTTGCCTCGTTCTGGATTTTTTAAGGCCGTGCTATCTGGGGCGATTGAGCCTTTAAATGTAATTTAAAAAAAACGCACAATGCCTTATCGTAAAATGCAATCTCTTCAACACAATCTTTAGTAGAGCAAATATTTATGAGTGGCTTTACAAGTAAGTAAATCGCATAAATTTTAAATCTCCATAATTATTACGTATTAATTTATTATGTAAACTTTTTTATTTGCTTATGTGAGGGAGCCTTCGGGTCTCCGGTTTCTCAGAGACGCGATCGTGGCTATGCAAAGGCCAGGAGTAGTCTTATTCTGAGGGGAACCTAAATCATTACGATTGCAAGGTGTTCGGAATTTCAAGCGATTTTTAAATAAAAGGCAGCAGGTACTTGATTATGTGACTTTACTCGGGTGAATGACTACATAAGAACAAATCTTTGTACATAAATTAACGTAATCGTTCTCATATGAATGAACACAAATTATAGCTAAGGTTAATTGCGCAGGCGCTCGAACATTGGTCCTTCGAGCCGGATCAATATGTTCGGAATTTCGAGCGATTTTTAAATAAAAGGCAGCAGGTACTTGATTATGTGACTTTACTCGGGTGAATGACTACATAAGAACAAATCTTTGTACATAAATTAACGTAATCGTTCTCATATGAATGAACACAAATTATAGCTAAGGTTAATTGCGCAGGCGCTCGAACACAAGGTCTTTAAGTAAAACAACCGGACATTTTTCCCATGTAATGAGAAACAAATTCAGACATGATGAATATAATTATAATTAATATAGAGTTCTTTAAGTAAACTTTTATATAACCTTTGGCATTAATTATATAAATTTCTGTAAGTTAATAAGCCTCCTTTAGAGCCCCTGGGGCTCAAGCTTATTAGCCTTTGTCCGGTGGAATATTACTGAAAGTACAATCAACATTTTAGACTACAAATATATTTTTTATTTTAATTATATGCGAGCGCTAATATCTCACATCCTTTCATGTTTCACAAGATTGATAATATTTAAAAAAAATAGGTAAAAGTAATTTCACAGTTTTAATTCTGTGATTTAAATGTAAAAGGATAAGACATAACGATAACCAATTTTTTCTATCAAAGTTGTAAAACAACAAGATACTTATTATTCTCTGAATAATCACAAATTTTAACAAAAAAACCGACTTCAATCTGGACCAAATTTAAATGGGACCAAACGAGAAGCACCAGCTTTCAAATAAAAAAAGAATCATTAAAATCGGTTCACCCAGTCGAAAGTTAAGAGGTAACAAACAAAAAAAAACATTGGAATTGAGAACCTCCCCCTTTTTTTGAAGTCAGTTAAAAAAGAGTAAGATCATAAAACATATATTATTTTCAGATTTATAATCAGGATTCTGTGTCATGTCGTTTTTAAGCGTCAGTGTAAATTAATACGAAAAAATCCAAATTACAAAGTTAGCTTACTGAAATAAATTATGTTCAATAGTAAAAGTAGTTAGTATTAATATAGAACCTGGATGACTTAGTTTTGGCTTGGTAAATTTTCAAAAATGAATCCTAGCTAGATTGATTTATCGCCCCGAAATCCCTTACAAACTTAATTGCTTGAAAATCGTTGGAGCCGTTTGGGAGGTGCAGATTGTAGTGTATGTATCTATTGTTAGTCATTTCACTAGTAACGCATTCATTCATTGAATGAATGAGAAGGAAGTATTAGGTCATCTCTAGGCATGTGCGGTCGCACACAGTTCAGTCAACTGTGAGCGACGGATGTGATCGGGCACATTGCTCTCAGAGCCGACAATATAGTATATGGATATACTACATAGATTATATACAAATATACATACAAGTATTGCTCGTTTAAAGGTGTTAGATAACATTGATAATAGTAAGAATTTTTACTTCCTAATATACTAGCTTCGCCCCGTGGTTGTTGCTGTAACTTTCTCAACCCACAAGAATACAAAATTTTTCGGTGTAAAACTATTCTGTGTGATTCTTAACTATAATATCTATCTCTGTGCTAAATTTTATTTAGATTCGTTTATCTGTTTTTGGGTGAAAGAGTAACAAATATGCGTCCTCACAAATTGGACAACTGGCTTAGTGGTTTAAGTGGCCGACACGCCGCTTCCTACTGCACCAAGTGTTGTGGGTTCAAATTCTACATGGGACAATACTTTGTGTGATCCACAAATTGTTGTTCTGAGTCTGGATGTTCTTTGTGTCTGTTTCATGTATGTTTGTAAAATCTCCCGCGACACAGGATGTATATTCCTAATGCGTTAGTAGTCTTTTTAAAATAAATAAATAATCGCATTTATAATATCACAAGTAAGATTCGTAAGAAATTCGGTTGGAAATCACACAATATTGTAATTTTTATTTCGTCTATATATTTTTTTGCATGCTGTACGTCAAGTATCTGCGTCTCCAAACACTTCTTAAGAGGGACTCAAAGGACGGTAAAGCAGTCATAACTCTTCAGTTGTAGGTAGTCACTTAACATAACTTCTCAATCACATCACATCAACAGCATTTAATAGTCCACTGCTGGACATAGGCCTCTTCTTAGAAAGAAGGTAGAGCTCATAATAACCAATATCCATTGACATTCTATCCCATAAAAGAGTATTCAAGTACATGCCTACCTAAGCTTGATTCCAAGATATTCCCTATTGTTTTTCTTAAGGCCCGTATTCACTTTCATTTTCGTCAATCCCCAGTATCCACACGTATTTTCTACCAATAATTGATTACCTGCACTACGCACCTGCACTCGGACTAATCAAAGTGAATCCGGGCCTTTATGCTAAGGTAAATTTATCAACAAAAAATCATTAAAGTAGAACTTTTATAGGGTTTAATTGTTCTGTTTCTGCCGGCCTATTTTTTAAAAAAGTTGAGCTCCAAATAAGCAAATTATCTAGAGCTCAAAATACTTACAATTAATTATGTTTAAATGTCATGTGTAAACAATCAGCTATTATTTTGTTTCACAGATATAAAGCGCCCGAAATGTTTCAATTTACTTGGTTATTTGTCTTCAAAGAGTAAAAAAACTTGAGAGGTGTCAAGGGACACCTGGATGGAACGAAGTTTATATAAATATATATATATTTGATATGCTACTACTAATAAAAATGCGTATAAAATACTCATTTTATTTTAGAATTAATCAAACTTTACAAAATGTACTATATATATATATACTATAAAACAATAAATTTCTGTAAATAAATGCAAAAAGCTAACATCACGTGGTATTCCCAGGCGGTCACCCATCCAAGTACTAACCACGCCCGATGTTGCTTAACTTCGGTGATCGGACGAGAACCGGTGTATTCATCATGGTATGGACGTTGGCAATCAGTTTGTTATATTTAACGTTGAGTATCCAGCACTATGACGTCAACTCAATGTTAAAAATGTCGTTACAACTTTTGGCGCGAAAAGTGTCGTTACATTTTTTTCCGTGTAGCCCCCTTTCGCAACGCGCGATAAGGAACTTCGTTCCAAAAAAAAATAATCAATGTAGGTACGGTCTTTGTGTCAAAATTAAATTTTTAGGACAGACGAAATGCTTTCAATCGTTGACTTTTGTTATACCTACCGGCGCCACAAAATAGCCAATAACACATTCTGTGCTCCAATGTAAACTGTCTTATAGTTTCCTTATTGACTTCTCCGGGTTTGTTTGCGCAATATTAATAAACATTAGATTGGAAATGGTGCGATATAATATAAGAACAGGGCTGTCGAAACCACGGTCCGCTGGCCACATACGGTCCGCATCATAAATTTATGCGATCCGTGAAATGTTTTTCATGTACTTTTGAGTAAGTAAACGTTTCCTTAAAATATTGATATTCTGAAAAAATACATTTTATGGAAATCTCATATTTTATTCTCTATAACTATAAATTCTCAAAATTAAAAAAAAACCCCGATATAAAAACCTGAGTTCCCTTTAAAAAGTAAAAAACACGTTATGCGCTGTCATTTGAGACCCCACTCGATGATATTTTTGCAGACATTCGGTTACTCTTCCCCACTTTCACCCCCATAACTTTTAAACGGCTCAACCGATTTTCATGAAACATGTCTAAAAACACTTGCACGTAACTTACCTTTCATACAAAAAAAAAAACTAAATTGAAATCGCTTCATCCGTTCGGGAGCTACGGTGCCACAGACAGACAGACAGACAGACCGACAAATAGACAGACACGTGAAACTTATGAAATCGATAGATAGAACTTCACTGTAGAGATACATTATACATCACCCATACATCCAGATAGTTTAACACAGATTATTACTGATATTGATAATAATAGAATTGTAGCCAAAATTAGTGATTTCTGACAAGATTTCTGTGACCGAGAACGTGGTCTACGGGGCAATAGGAATCGTGTCCAAGCTTAAATGTCATGATGAAATAGAAGCAGGCGAGTTACTTAAAGCAAAATACATTAAGGGGTTAGTCATCCTAGCGCCTGTGACATCAGCTCACCTAAATAACTTAAAAGTATACAACTAAAGGTCTATAGATACGTATGAAATTAAAGGATTATCCTCCAACTCCTAACCGTTGAGGAGTTGCACCTTCCATCATCAGCTTACCTAAATAACTTGAAAGAATACGACTAAAGGTAACATACATACATATGACATTTAAAGATTTATCCTCCAACTCCTAACCGTTAGGGAGTTTTACCTTTCATCATCAGCTCATCATCATTAAATGATGACTACCAGGCGCAAATACCGGCGTAGCTTCAGAAAATATACGAAAAACCTAGTACGTGCCTGAAAAAAATGAGGGTTACCCTCGATTTCTCTAGGATGCCATCATCAGATCCTAGTTTCCTTATCATGGTATCACCGTCGGGACATCTACTTTCCATTAAAAAAAGAATCATCAAAATCGGTTCATTTATGACGAAGTTATCCCCGAACACACATAAAAAAAATAAAAAAAAAATATACGGTCGAATTGAGAAACCTCCTCCTTTTTTTGAAGTCGGTTAATAACTATTGAAGCCTTGAAACAATTTTTGCACTTGAAACTAGCAGACGTATCGCCTGATGGTAACCGCCTACCGCCGCCCATGGACACCAGAGGCGTCACAATTGCGTTGCCGGCCTTTGGGGGGTGGGGAAAGGGATTGGCCTCCGGTATCCTCACTCACACCGGTTTACTGTGAGGCCGTGGTATCACTCCGGTCGAGCTGGCCCATGCATGCCAAAGCGTTGCTCTCCCACGGTACGAAAGTAAGTAGACTTCTATACAAATTAGTTGCCCCTTCGTGTTTACTCCAAGAATTAGGGGTGAATATTGAATTGGTGACACTATCACACTCTGAGGTTCTTTTGTTAGTCCAACGGAACCCTAAAACTCATATAATAATGGTAGACGTAAATTTTATTCAGTGATGCGTTACCTACACTTGCTCAACCGAAACAATTTAATTTCATGCATATTATAATGAACGCCAATTAGATGAACATCCATGTAATATTTCTACGAACGTTTTTACCCCGAAATTATTACATTTAAACATTCATATACATTGCTTATTCTATGATATAAAAAAAATAATTGAAACATACTTTTACTGGACTACGTCAGAAGGAGGTTTATATTTTTCGATTGTATGTTTGTATATTTATATATATACCTCCAGTCGTCTCTACGGCTCAATTATACCTTGGAGCCCTGTAGTCAAAGACCTAGGCCTACACATAGACTCAACGCTTGATTGGCGAGCTCAAGTCACTCATGTGAGTCAAAAAGTGGCTGGAAACCTGCGAACACTATACCGCTTAAAAAAATTCCTGCCACCCAAAACGAAAACCTCTCTCATTCAAACCCCAATCATTCCTATAATTGACTATGGTGATGTGTGTTACTTCGAGCTGAATGCAGACCTCAATAAACTAGACCGACTTCTAAATAACTGCATTCGATTCATATTTAATCTTCGCAAGTATGATCACGTATCTGCTTTACGTTCCCAATTAAAATGGTTACCCATTCGTCTACGTCGTAATCAGCGAGCGCTGACCTCTCTCTTTTCATTTCTCAATTCCCCATTCTCGCTGACTTACTTTGATCCCGATTTGCGTTTCCTTTCCTCTAATCATGACAGAAATCTTCGTTCTACGAATAATCTGCTACTCTTGTGTCCTTCCCACAATTCCGACTTCATAAACGCCTCTTTCTTTGTGCAAGCGGTGCAGCTATGGAATGCGCTCCCACTCAAAATCAGGATGAGCTTATGTTTAATATAATTATGTATGTATGTATATATTAGCGTATGTGTGTATGTTTATATGTATTTATATTTGTATTTGTTATATACTATCAATTGTATCGATTTCTGACTACCTCGCTGCACCTACCTTACTAGATCTCTACACCCCCTGAAGGTTGGCTGGTAGAGAATGCCCTGGGCATTAAGTCCGCCGATGTACACAATTGCATGAAGTTGTAAAAAACATATTTAATTACCACCCTTATTCATTCAGTGGGTGTCGTAAGAGCCGACTAAGAGAGTTTTTTTTTTTCATATTTAAGTAATATATTTTTTTTTATTTTTCGACACCTAACACACAACATCTAGTCCCAAGCTAAGCCAGAGCTTGTGTTATGGGTACTGGACAACTGATATAAATACATATATCCTTTTTTTGTAAATACATACATATTATACATAGAAAACAGCCAAACTCCGAAACAAATATTTGCAGTTCACACAAACATTTAGTCCGACCCGGGAATCGAACCCGAGACCTCAAACACGGCAGTTGCTTACGTTACCACTTGCGCCACCGAGGCAGTTAATGAAAAATATGAAAACTAAACTCATACTTACCTGGCCAGCGTCATATAGCAGGCCACGACCTCGTTTCTAGAGAGAGGTATACGTTCAGCAGTGGACTGGTAAAGGCTGCTGATGATGCTTGTGGTATTTATTTATTTATTTATTTATTTAAGCACTATGGAAGACTTACAGCTACATAAAACAATATAATAATATTGTAGTAAGCTGACAGCCAGTTACAAGTCTCCGCTTATAAAATATATATTAGAAAACTAAACTATGAACATCGCACACACTTAAAGTACACATAACTATGTTAAAGAGAAATAGTTATAAAATTTGATTTGTATAATGGATATTGCTTATACGACTGGATTAGGAATGAAAGTAATAGATTGGGCTGGTCGGGGTTGCCTCTGATTGTCTTAGCCGATTTTGGCTATTATGATACTATGAATCAGGTAGCCGATACATAAACATCCTCGCAAATTACAGGCATGTGAGCCCAACATTCACAAAAGTACAGTATCGCAGGTGATCGGGACTTTCCACGCCTCGCGTGTTGCATCCATTGTTAGAAACCCTCTAATCAATTCACTGTTAGTTATTGTTTAAATTAATACTACCTGCAATGGTATGTACTATGACATAATATTACGATAAAAAACAATATAAAAACATAAGATTTTCCTTTCAAAACACAGTCAGACGAGTATTTTTTCCACTTAAGTGTACCATTTTGTTCACAGGTTCAATTACAATAATGTCGTACGCTTGCATGGGGCGAACGCTTTGCTCGGTGCGACCGCCCTTCGACATTGACGAGGGAAATGTTAGCATGCAACAGGTCAGTATAACTCATGCTCAAACCGTAGTATTATAGTAATTTGAATACATTGGATAAAATAGACTGAAGTATTTTATTTGGGACAAAAAACAGTTATACGTAATGGTCTTTACAAATATCTAACAGATTGTGTTTATAACGTATAACCCACACTATTGTCCACGAGGTGATAGCTGGAGTAGGTAAGGTGACGGCCGTGATAAGGAAAATAAATTTGTACACGTAACAAATCAGCCAACAGTGCGCGATTCAGTAAACAACTACACACATCCGCAACCTACCCGGGCGCGCAAAGAATTTAATTAAAAAGAGCACGCCAAGCTTCTTCGAGGCCAATTTGGCCTTATCCTCCAAATGGCCACGGAACTGGACTTCGCTCGATATCTCGACACCAAGTATTCCAATGTTGGCTCTTGTTCCCCGTCATACAAGGTCGAGTTGGACGCAAAGTGTTTTTCCAGAAGATCGGCTTTCTCCTTTGCGTCATAGGTCAACAGATTATTTCCTATGTGCAGAGGTGGAAAGGATGGCTTACAAAAGTTGCCTTCGATAGCCTTGGCAAGAGACCAGAATGCCCGAGTTCCTGAAGGAAGACGCTCCAGCCTCTCGCCAATTCTTGCGATGTGCTCCGACTTCGCCCTTGCAATGTCTCTTTTGAGGGGCCTGGAGGCAAAGTTGTACTCCTTTTTCAGAGCGCTGGTATTTTGATCCCGTAGCGCCACCGCGTCAGCCCAGGCTTGGTAAGCCTCCTGTTTTATGCGAGAAGCTTTTCTGGAAGATGGAGTAAACCAGGGCCGACACTTTGTTTTTTTTTTATGGAATAGGCGGGCAAATGAGCAGACGTATGGCCTGATGGTAAGCGATTACCGCCGCCCATGGACACCTGCAACACCAGAAGCATCACAAGTGCGTTGCCGGCCTTTTGGGGATGGAGGGGGAGGTAGGGGTAGGGGATTAGGGTATGGGCCTCCGGTATCCTCACTCACTCGGTGAAACAAAGCGCAAGCACTATTTCACGGTAGATATTCAACATGACTTTTCTAATCACAGTTTTGATCCAACTTTAAGTCGAGAAATGTAGTGCTTGTTACTTGTTCAATATTTGCACTATTGTTTTCAATGTTCAAAAGAGTTGCTTGTTTTTTATACGTTTGAAATTGCATGAATTTTGTTTTTTTTTATATTAATTATTAGATTATTTAAATTAAGCCAGTGTATTACATTATTAAATGCTTCATTTATTTCATTCTCATATGCATCACTGTTTTCACACTTCACCACAAGAGTTGTGTCATCAGCAAACAAGATTACTTTATGGTGTGTAATATTTGGAAGATATAAATGAGAAATAAGAATGGTCCCAGAATACTGCCCTGCGGCACCCCGAAGTTATTCTGCTGATAGTCACTTTTGTAATACACCTTGTTTCCTTTTTGGATGTTTAATATGTGTACACATTGTTGTCTACACTGTAAATAGTTTCTCAACCAGTCGTTCGATTATCCCCTTATTCCATACCTTTCCAATTTGTGCAATAGCAGCTCATGATCTACGAAATCAAAGGCCTTGCTCATGTCAAAAAAGATAGCAGCAGCTGGTACTCCATTATTAATGGACTGAGTAATCATTTTGACCAAATGAAAACACGCCAATGAGGTAGTACTGTTATGTCTAAACCTGAATCGCTCATCTTTGAGTATATGGTGACTTGTTGTAAAATCCTGAAGTCTTGTCAGCATGCTTTTTTCATAAAATTTTGACATAATTGGTAGCAGTGCCACCGGCCTGTAATTTTCCATGTTAGTTGTATCGCCTTTTTGGAAAAGAGGTTTGACAATAGTTTTTTTTAGAAGCTCTCGGAATGAGCCTTCCTCAAAGGATAGGTTTAATAGGTAAGTTAGTGGTTGACATATTAACGAAGCGCATAACTTTATAACATTAGTAGTTATTTCATCTACTCCTGCTGCATTTGTATTTTTTAGATTTTTTATAACTCGGAATATTTTCATAGCATCAGTAGGTTTAAGGAAAATTGTGTGTCCTATTTGAGTATTAATAGTCTTATTTATCTCGTCAACATTATATTTAAAATCATTATTATTCGTCATTTGTGTATAAAATTCATTAAACATGTCACTTATTTCCATAGGGTCTTCATATGTATGATTATTTTTAGTTATTCTGTCAATTTGGGATTTAGCAACTTGATCATTTATGATTTCATTAATAACTGCCCATGTGGCTTTACATTTATTTTTGTTATCAACTATGTACCTTCTACTCTGTAGTTGTCTAGATTTATATATACACTTTTTGAGAATGATACTGTATAGTTTATAGATCTTATTTAATATTATTTTCTTGGATTAATTGTGCATTTGGCTGAGATATAGATACATTTTTCTTACACAGGATTTTCTTATACCTTGTGTTAACCATTTAAGCTTACCATTTTTAGTTAATCCCTTCTTATTTAATATCGGAAAACACAGATCAAAAACAACTTAAACGTCTCATGAAATTCTTTAAACGCTACCTGTAAATCATTTTTTTTGTAAACGTTCGAAAATGATAGTGACGATATACAACTATAAAACTTGTCCATATTTTCTTTATTAAAAGCCCTGACATAGTCATGCCAATTTAATATTTCTTGGCATTTTGTAGTTCTTAGCGAAAGTGTTTGCCCTGTTTCGTGGTCAGATAAGGCAAGATGATGCACCTCAGCTTTAACTCGCTTAATATTGCTCGCTATTTGGTCTATACACGAATTGTCGTGTATAGACCAAACCAAACACCAACAAGACAATTGTGTCTTGTTGGTGTTTTAATAAATAAATTAATATTAAAGTTTTTTAGTAAACTCTTCAGTTCCTCGCAACTTTTGTTTGGTGATTGCTATTTGAAGTTCTATATTAGCAAATAATCTTTATTTTTAACCGACTTCAAAAAAAGGAAGAGGTTCTCAATTCGACTGTATTTTTTTTATTTTTTTTTATGTTTGTTACCTCATAACTTTCGACTGAATGAACCGATTTTGATGATTCTTTTTGATTCTTTTTTATTTGAAAGCTGGTGCTTCCCATGTGGTCCTATTTCAATTTGGTCCAGTTCTGACATGTTCTCCATGAGAAAATCATATAAATCTTCAATTTGTATTATGTATGTGCGCGACAAATTGACGAATAACTCAATTCAATTTGTAATTTATACTCTCGATTGTCGGCACTTGATGGAACTTGTTATAATACATTTTTGAATTAAAATCACTTGTACTTATTCCACTATTTTATTTTTGTTTACACCTGACCGGTTTCACCTTATGGCATCATCAAAGATAAAAGATAATCAGTAACCTTTGATGATGCCATAAGGCGAAACCGGTCAGGTGTAAACAAAAATAAAATAGTGGAATAAGTACAAGTGATTTTAATTCAAAAATGTATCAATTCAATTTGGTCGTTCTTGAAGTCAGTTTTTTTTTTTGTTAAAATTTTGTATTATATTATAATGATCTCAACGCCATAACATTCAAAATTAAATTTACATGTCAAATCATTAATATTAGTCAAAATTTTATAATTTATGTTACTATTTATCAATATGCATGTCCCTCCCCGACTATTATCACGTGAATATGATGCAGCTAATTTGTAGCCAGGAATTTTCAAAAGCATTTCAGTACCTTTATTCATAAAAGTTTCAGTCAAACAAACCACGTTTATGTTAGGGCCTTGGTGCGATAGGTGAAAAGAACCATGCTTTGATACAAATGGGCTGAATTGATCAGAATGATACCAAGGCTGCACAGAAAGAAAGAAAAAGCCGTCTGGGGACGCCTGAAAGAAGCTTAGCTTTATGGTATAAAGCATAGGTTTCTTAAAAATTCTTCATAATTTTGTTTAATTAGCGCAATTATTACAGCTTAGAAATACCTCTCTGTCTCCAAAATACCGATTCTTAAAAGCAGTTCCATAACATACACATTTCGAAACATTTATTGGTTTTAAATGGAAATGAATGATGTATGTCTTGTTTACTGTTAAGTTGCCAAAAAGCACATGTGTAGAGATGTTTATCTGATTTATGTTTTCCAAGGACATATTTTATCAAAAAGCGTAATATGTACTTTGGGTAAAGTGAGATACGCATTTCATAATATAATCATCGAGATCTATTTTCTTTTTTTCTCATTAACTCGATAAAGCTCGGAGGGAAAGTGTTTAAAACTTGTGTGAATATAATATTATTTTTGCTAAATTAAAAAGAACTTGTCACAGTTAATATGCTCAGAAATTACTAGCGCCAAACAAAAAGTTTTTAAACGTCATGGAAGTTTTTAAACGAAAGAAAAATATGCGGGAAACGAGTTGACTGAATTGTTCGAGTTGTGTTTTAGGTGTAAATGTTAGCAAAAACTGCTGCGATGCTTTACTATGGTTTGAAACGAACGCCACGGTTCGTGAAGCTTCTCCATGGCGTTCTTCTCTTAGGAATTTATAAATTTATTTATATTATGTTTTGCTCCAGGGTCTAAGACTTATGAAGGAGAGGAAGCGAGTGGCATGGATCTTACTCCTCCTAGCAGTACTGTTCGCGATGTGCTGGATGCCTTACAACATCATGCAGTTGTTACTGGACATCAGTTTAGTCGATGCCAAGGATCTCAGCATGTATTTACCTTATGCTTTATTAGTAGGTAAGTGCAAATTAATTATTCCTATTTCTTAATAATAACAGTTTTAATTTATAATTCACACACTGTCCCGAATAGTCTATTAGCCGGTCAACCATGCATAGTTTACAAGGGAAATCCATGAAGAGGAATATTTTTTTTTCAGTTTCATCAATTAATGTATACATATATGATACATATAATATGTGAAATAGGATTATATTCGGATTATCGATATCAGAAGTTTTTTTTATGTCATTATAATTTTATACTAGCTGAGTCCCGCGGTGTTACCAGCGGTTATTGCCGTGCCGCGGGTAACGCCGCGAGGCAAAGCTAGTCTAAAAAGTAGCCTAAGTTACTCCTTATATCACCAACTACTTTTCAGTGAAAGTCCCGCCCAAATCGGTCTAGCCGTTCTAGAGATTAGCCGGACCAAACCGACAGACAGACATACCGATAGACAGACAGACAGACAAAAATGTAAAAAAATGTTGTTTTGATATAATATGTACCGTGTATAGTATACATATGCATTTAGTGAAAAGCGGTTATTTTAATATTACAAACAGACACTCCAATTTTATTTATTTATATGTATTTTATAGATGTCATTCATATTACTATTACTGACAGATTTGCGAACGGGGTTAGACAGTATTCTTTCTCCTTCTTTATAAAAACAAATCAATTGGAAAATAGTCTTTCTTTCACAAGTCAATAAAGATTAGAAGATATTCGAATCAGAATGTAAATTAGACTACAATATTCAATTCAAATTCAATTCGTGGGAGAGCCACGCTTCGGCATGAATGGGCCTTCTCGACCGGAGTGATACCACGGCCTCACAGAAAACCAGTGTGAAACAGCGCTTGCGCCGTGTTTCACCGAGTGAGTAAGGATACCGGAGGCCCATACCCCAGCCCCTTCCCTCACCCCTCACCCCATCCCCTAAAGGCCGGCAACACACTTGTGACGCCTCGGGTGTTACGGGTGTCCATAGGCGGCGGTAATCGCTTACCATCAGGTGATACGCCTGCTCGTTTGCCCTCTATACCATAAAAAAAGATTTAGAATAATAGAAGTATTAGAATAATATTTTTTAGTGTTATTCATATTTACAAACAATACACTAAGGGTTTTTATCATGAGTGTAACTCAAATTGCTTGACTGGAAACGGGTTCTTTTTAGGAGAATTGTCCTCTCTTAGTACCACGGTCCTCATCGGGTGCGAATCTAGTTTATCACTCCTTAATAGGTAGGGATTGGTTTTAAAGTCTACTACGATATCACTCAACTGTGATTTTTTCTAGCACCTGCCTCCAGCAGCTGCCACCAAAACCCGAGTACTAGTCGCTGTCGAAGTTTTATGGTACTATTATCGAACTCTTTGGGGTTCCAACCAGCTGTAACGATTGCCACAGATGTTCGTACAGCAACCGGTCCCGATCGCTTAACGTGCTCTCCGAGGCACCGCGATTGTCATAGATTGACTTGCTTGAATTGTTTCGCTTTGCAATATGATATACTCGGTTACGACTTAGCAACGTGCGCTGTATAATTGTATCAAAGAGGAAACTGCTTAAAGTTCATCATCATTTTTTTTTATGGAATAGGCTGGCAAACGAGCAGACGTATCGCTTGATGGTAAGCGATCACCGCCGCCCATGGACACCTGCAACACCAGAAGCGTCACAAGTGCGTTGCCGGCCCTTTGGGGATGGGGGTGGAGGTAAGGGGATTGGGGTATGGGCCTCTGGTATCCTCACTCACTCGGTAAAACACAACGCAAGCACTATTTCACACCTGTTTTCTGTGATGCTGTGGTATCACTCTGGTCGAGCCGGTCCATTTATGCCGAAGCGTGGCTCTCAAACGATATTTTCTGAAATAGATAATTTCTAGAGTTCTTGGGTAGTGGTGGGAATAACTAAATTGATTAAAATTTTCTCTTAAACACTTCGTAAGTCGAAACAGAAGAAAGTTGACAAGTTTAATGAACTTTGAAATATGTAATAATATAAAATAATTTTTTTTTTTTTTTAAGTATGGTCCGCCATAATGACTCTACTCTGCCTGATGGAAAGCATAAGCAGAATCCAAGAGTGGTGGTCACCATACTCACTGCGAATGCAGACAATGCAGTATGGCGACCCACACCATGGCGGCCTAGTGATGCTTCTGCATCTTTTAGTCTAGTCAACAAGTATGGAACTTGTTGACTAGACTATTTGGGCCTCCGGTCTCGCACTCACCAACGAAACACGACAGCACGAACGCTGTCATTTTACGTTGATCTTCTGTGCGCGGGTAGTACCGCCCCGGTCGAGCCGGCCCATCCGTGCTGAAATCAGCGTGGCTCTACTACCTACAAAATAAATAAATAATAAATAATACTACAATACGCCTTTTCCCTATTGAAGCGTAATTTTATATTTGTATTTAATGAAAAACCGACAAACCGTTTGAAAGTCATGCTCTCTCTGTTCAATCGAATTAAATACTTATTCGACCAAATTAATTATTCAATAGAATTAATAATGAATAAAGAGATCCCTTTGTGTATTAAATAAAATTAATTAACAGTCTTAGAGATAAGGTTCAATACTTTTGTATAGTTTAGAATATAAATAAAATTGGTTGTCAGGAATAATTTTTTCTTAATTAGATTTTTTAAATATACGATAAATAATAATCAAATTAATAAAAACAAATTTTATTTTCTAATGAAGTACGTAATAAATTATTCATGTATCTAATTACATTACTCAGATTTCAATGTTAAATTACTAGAATATTCAAAAGCCACCGGCGAATAGTGTTCAGTAGCTTTAAAGGGCATGAATTATTTTTAAGTTTATTTTCATCATACTCAGACATTTACTAGTGTAAAAAGAGGTTGCCCAAACGACATTTACTTCAAAACATGAGCACACTGGTGTAGTCCAACGTCTTATTAGTTAATTGTATTACAAGTTCACATAAAATCACATACGATTGGTAAGATAAAGTTAGGTTAAGAGCCTATATGTTACCACCAGTGCACCTCGTGCGGTATCTTTCCGTAGAATCATGCCCGCCGCCATTACTAGTGGTGATACCTACATCGCTATTCGGGGTTACCCACTATTATTTTGGTAACATTTAATATTGCTTACTGAATCGACTAAAGCTAATCCACAATTACTTATGATTTTAGATGAATGAATTAAAGGTGTTCTAACAGTCGGCCATTCTGACTAATGCCTGACCTCAGGCATAAGACCTAGTGGCTTGTTCGGAGACAATAAAACAAAATTTCAAAACAAACGAAATTCGATATTGACATCACTGTAGGAGCATCCCACATTGGTTTATTGGTATCTGTTTCCAGTAATCATTGCGGTACGGCAGCATTGTCAGCTGCATTCAGGGTACCGCGTACGCACACAGGGTGTATCGGCCACTGTGTATTATCAGATGCATTAGGGATACCGCGTACACGCACAGGGTGCATCGGCCTCTGCCCGGAAAGGTATTTAGACTGTAACTATCAGTGACACTCGGTGTGATGCATATATTCATAAAGTTGGGTAATATGAACAATTACCAATAGAACACAGAAATCAAAAAAAGTTTCTTACCACCACTGTACGCAATAAAGTGTAAATAATTGTACAAAACGGCCACTTTTACCGTGGTTTCCATGCATAATAAAGTAACCTCGTAACTAATCCGTGGGTAATATGTTCTCAGAATAGATATTTACACTTCTTCAGACGTATAGTATAATGCATAAAAAGCTTTCCACTTACCAATCTTCTGCAACTATGTACTTAACCTGGCGGCCTCTGTGTGATATCAGATTCATTCAGGATACCGCGTACACGCACAGGATGTATCGGCCTCTGCCTGGAAAGAATGAAACGGGGCACCGCGTACACACAGGGTGCATCGGCCTCCAGCCCGTGTATTATCAGATGCATTCGGGATACCGCGTACACCCACAGGGTGCATCGGCCTCTGCCCGGAAAGGATGAAACGGGGTACCGCGTACACACAGGGTGCATCGGCCTCCAGCCCGTGTATTATCAGTTGCATTCGGGATACCGCGTACACGCACAGGATGCATCGGCCTCTGCCCGGGAAGGATGAAACGGGATACCGCGTACACGCGCAGGGTGCATCGGCCTCAAGTCCGTATATCTGAGGATGTCACACAGCTTTTATTTTACTACATTACACAGCTTTTATTTGTTCTATGTCACACAGCTTTTATTATATTTTTATTTTTATACATCACATCTTTTTATATTTGAATATGATTTTATTATATTCGTTCTGATAATCTCACACAGCTTTAAGTAAGTGCCTCTAAATGTATTTTCACTCTGTTTTACTAGATAGGTAAATGGAAAACATATGAACGTTATTACAAGTGTTAACCAAGTTTACTAATAGTAAGACGAGGTATGATTGCTAGAACGCCTTCTACTTTTACGGCTATTGTTAGGCATGTATTTTTCTTTTGTTGATGCACGACAGTATTACAACAGTAGAGGGTAGTTGTGGTAATTTAATGAACACACGTACCTCATGTAAACGGCCAGTATGTGTATATGGGGTATGTAAATATCAACAAAATGCTTAAGCAACGACTAAAATGGTTCACTTTTAAATTTCATTGTAATTAAACTGGAACGTACTCACCAGATGTACAGATTAATATACTTTACCACACTCCCGATAGAAAAACGGGATAGGACGCGCGAGAATGTTATCTCACTTCTGAATGTAAAAAGAGGTTGCCCAAACGACATTTACTTCAAAATATGAGCACACTGGTGTAGTCCAACGTCTTATTAGTTAATTGTATTACAAGTTCACATAAAATCACATACGATTGGTAAGATAAAGTTAGGTTAAGAGCCTATATGTTACCACCAGTGCACCTCGTGCAGTATCTTTCCGTAGAATCATGCCCGCCGCCATTACTAGTGGTGATACCTACATCGCTATTCGGGGTTACCCACTATTATTTTGGTAACATTTAATATTGCTTACTGAATCGACTAAAGCTAAACCACAATTACTTATGATTTTAGATGAATGAATTAAAGGTGTTCTAACACTAGGTAGTAGAGCCACCTTGATTTCGTCACGAACGGGCCGGCTCGACCGGAGCGGTACTACCCTCGCACAGAAGATCAACGTAAAATGACAACGTTCGTGCTGTCGTGTTTCGTTGGTGAGTGCGAGACCGGAGGCGATCGATGCGGATGCATCACTGCGCCGCCGTGGTGTGGATCACCATGCTGCATTGTTGCATTGTCTGCATTCGCAATGAGAATGGTGACCACCACTTTTGGATTCTGCATTTGCTTACCATCAGGCGGAGTAGAGTCATTTTGGTATTTTTAAATATCGTTATTTTTTTGATTAAATACTCGATTTAAACTACCTACTTTACTACTATCTTTCAAAACATATGTATAACAACTTATTTTCTGCTACTACATTCCTTTAGTTGTTTGATTCCTAAAAATGTATTTTAAGCAAAATTATATTATTGTTTCTCTACAATTTCTCTTAATTGACATGATATTGTGTTTAATAATATCCTGGTTGTCAGGGTATCGCATCAAAGTGCTAAATGTAATGTTACACTAACACCCCCAAAAGACTCGAAATCCCGTGATAGTTACAGATTTTCTGATACGTATGACTCAAAAAACAAACTATTCAATTATCCAGTACCTTATTGTAAACGAAAACAACCTTTATTTTATACAAATTGTATGCATGCATATCAAATAAAGACATCCTCTCTCCTACGTTTCTGCGCATAAATTCTAATCCGCATCCCTAATTAACTATTACATTACAACTACATAACATCGTGGTGTACAATAAACATATTTATAGGTTCCAACTTGTTAAGTATAGACAAAATAAAATAATTAAAGCGCAGAAATAGTTATTTGTTATACAAGAGTGCAAAGTTGCTTTTTAACCGCGTGCCCAATTTTGATGACCGAGCAAGCGAAGGATTCTAAAATTAGAATCCTGAGCGTTAGCGAGAGAATCAAAAGAGCACGAGGTAAAAAAAAAACACTCGAGTGCAACACGTAACTTTTCATGCCACCTCAGGGAGAAAATGACTAAATGACGTGAAAAGAAAATGGCGCTGGCAAAGCAAATCAAAAAAAAGTACACTAAGAAGGTTCAGAGTCTGAGTTTTTAACAAATAAAAAAAAATTGTGTGATAAATTCGGCACCATGGAGGTAGAAGTAAATAGGTTTAATGATGTTTTGACTTCACAAGCTTAGTGGACACACGGTTCACACGGTGTTCTAAATTTAATTTTATTTTATCCTCTAGCGGATAAAAACGGCTTTTGCGCTCAGATATCGAAGGGCAAAAATACTCTTTCCGAGATAGTGGGATGAAAAATATATGTTCTGAGAACTTTATTTAAAAGACCATAGGCTTCTAGGCTTCGTCCAATAGGATCTCTCGCCTAGATACCCTGGGGTATCCCCCATTGGTTTAAGTGTTCCAAGTGGACGGAGCCAATGGGACTATAATCTACGCTCTGAAATGTATTTAATTTTGCCGTTTGTAATTTATACTCCCGATTGTCGGCACTTGATGGAACTTGTTGCAATACATTCTAGAATCAAACTCACTTGTACTTGTTCCACTATTTTTATTTTTTCTTTACACCTGACCGGTTTCGCCTTATGGCATTCTCAAAGGTTATTAGGGTTGCCGTTTGTATTTATTAAGGTTAGCAGGATACTGAATAGATGGAGTTTAAATGTAAATTCTCGCAAGTCCATGCTTCTCAAAACTAAGTTCAATAATTTCAAAGTGCTGTTCAAGTTTCCATGAGCTCTAATTTAATAAACCTTTCGCTTATAATGTCTTAAGTTCTTGGTTATCTCATAACTCTGTTCGTTTAAATGAACACTTAAACTTGGGAGAGCTTACCTAATACGATATAGACTAAAATGATTTTTTGTTTCTGATATAAGGGACAAACGAATACAGGAGTCACTTAACGGTGGGTGGTTATCATCGCTCTCGGATATGTGCAACTGAAGAGACATAGGTGTATTACTACCCTATTTGATCATCGAAACAATTGCTTAACATGGCGTGTCGGTGAGGTAGTAGCGTCACTCCGTGAATCTCTGACGCGACAAAAGAAAAATCAGTATAATAACTATTATAATAATAATATAACAATACTTTGTGTATCTGACACAGACAATACACTGAATCTAGTCCCAAACTAAGCAGAGCTTGCACTATGGGTACTAAACAACTGAAGTAAATACAAAAATATACGTTTTTAAATACATAGATATTATATCTATACATAGAAAATACCTGAACTCCGAACAAATATTTGCAGATCATACAAACATTTGGTCACGCATAACCAAAAATGGGCAATAAGGGTAACTAACTGCATTGTCCATATTCGTAATGAGGATGGTGTCTTCCACGCTTGAATTCTATTCATCCATCAGGCAGATTAGAGTCATTTCGATAGCTTTATAAAAAAAAGGAAACACAATTTTATCTTCGAACCAATTTTAACAATTAAATGAATGAAATAATTCACATGTTCCTAAACAAACCATTGCTGTGATGAAATGGTAATTTATAAAATATGTAAATATTTATCTTTATACAAATATTAGACCTTTTTTCTACTTGGTGTAGCGAAGCTAAGGCCCCTTGGGTGGGCCCATGGGCCTTGGACCCTACCCATGGCCTATCCTATTTGCATTTCATATGGAAGATACTCTGCTTTTTTTACAGATGTCAAAGGCTTACACAGGAACCTATCACTTTTACACTTTAAATAAATTTGGTGAAAAGTTCTATTTTTTTGCGAAACTATTAAACATTTACTTCTACGTCTAGACATTTCATTAACGGCACAAGCTAACAACCTCTGGTATCCATAATAGGTTCTATTTAATTTGAATTCTCCTTCTTCGGGGAAAAATTTCGCTTTCTTAAAAGTCGCCACTTTTGAAGTGTGAATAGGTAATTGTCAGGCAGCTACCCCGTTGCCAAGCCTTTACCATGATTAAATTACTTTTTTTGAGTAATTTGGTGTATAAAAGAGTTTTGGTTTACGGTACCCTCAAAATACCAAAATCAGATGACCAATTTGCACGAAGGTGTCAGATTTGGAAATAGAGATGATTTCTAGAAAGGGTGACGTCACTCCTTAACTAATTAATATAATTCATGATATATGGGCAATATAAACCGTTCTCAATCAATCCATCACCGACCCCGTCGGTAGACTAGGATTTATTAAAACAACAACTCAGGTTCAAACTAGATTTCATCTATTTAATGAATTTTAAATTGAAGCTACAGTTAAAATCATAGATCGGCACAACACTGTCAAGGTCGCTCTATAACTTCCAGTTTCCAAAATGCGTAGGACCTTTATGGGAAGAATACTGGCAATGAAACTCATGGCCACTCCTTTAAAAGTCACATCTTAACTTATTAGTTACAAATGTTTAATAGTTAATTACCACAATTAAGAAGCCTATATACTTATCTTATTTACACCTGTCCCTCCTTGTACACCGCTCAAACTAAACTGATCTCTTCATTTATTCTCGCCAATACGAAACCAACGCACATCAAATCATGATGACGGTAGTCGGTGTATATCGGATGTTGGTTTCGTTTTAACTTTCCAAAACAAATGCGTTACGCCTTATTAAGATATTTATTGTTGGAAAATAACATCTCGTTTCTGACTTTATAATTGATAGTCAAGATTTATTGAGACGCTTAAGTTATAAGTAGACGTTTTCCCGCTGACAAAGGCGTAATGTATTTCAAACCAATGCAACCTACCACCGTTTACTAATGGGCTAATTAAATATTGTACATTTAATGTGTTTTACTTTACGACGATTTTGAAGGTATCATCTAATGTACCTAATGTTGTATTTCTCACAGGTCATGCAAATTCAGCAATTAATCCCATAGTGTATTGCCTCATGACGCGCAACTTTCAGCGGTCAGCGCGAAAGCTGCTCTGCGGTCGAGGAGTTTGCCAACAGACTAACTTCACGGTAAGAAACTTTCTATTCCACCTTTAAATTTATAGGCATAGCCCTAAATATAAACGATGTAGTGCTCTGGCATGTTTTAGGAACTGACTAACTATAAAAATGTCTCTTGTATAGTAATTTAAATTGACCTAAGTCTGACTAAAGTGTAATGTCTGTAGTCCAAGATAAGCCTAGTTTATTTTGCTCACGCGTAAATAATAATTTGATAGGGTTGCGTTCACCACTATCCGAAACAAACTTTAGATGTTACCTTTGATATAATTTTTGTACAATACATCATATTACTAACTTTTACTAGGCTACTGTTAGACATAGGCTTTTATAGAATGGAGGTAAAATAAATACTTGAAGGATAATAGTGAATGGCAGCCTTTGTAAAATTTAAATGTTGGGTATCTATTAAATATAACTTTCGTGTCACGTTGTTACTTACAATGAACTTCGAAACTATCTAACCGATCTTCACATTTTTTAAATGTGTGTTTTGCCAATGTGCCTAAAATAGGAGCCGAACATGACTGAAAAGATACACAGATGAAGTTGCGTGAGTCTGCTAGTATATTATGATATCAAAAAGAGATTAAATACAAACCAGTAATATTCAAAACGTCTTAACTATCGATATGAATTAGTAATCGTCTGAAACATAAAATAAACCTCTGACTAAAAGCAATAAAATAAGTGCTACCTTCTAAACTCGCAATAAAATCGCGATTTACACAACTTATATAATGAATATGTTTCACCGAGCCAACCTTATTCAAGGATGCTTAAGATAAATCTAAAATGTAATTGTAAATATGAATCCTAAGGATTACTTAAGATATCGTCTAAGAACACTTCAGTAGCGTCTGAGTAAATGTTTTTGAAGAAACCATTAATTCGGAGTGTTAATTTTTAACGCACCAAATGGCAGAGTAGTAGATGTATTTAAGAAAGATTTGTTTGAAAAGCATAGTAACGAAAAGAAAAAGAATGTAGTGATTTTATAAGTATTCGGTTTTTTCTAGTCTAGTACAGAATTCTAAATAAAAAAGCTTTTGTGCTTTTAAACATAATAACTTTGCTCTAATACTTGGCATAGTACTATAACCACATAAGTAGTCCATTTCTCTAATAGCCAGGATTATACGCTTTGTCTAGTACAAGAAATATCATTTATAAAGGTACTTATCTAAGGTCTTTAAAGTAAATCTACAGGCTCATACGACTAATATTAAGGTGGCTGCTATATTCAAAGAAATGTTTCTAGAAATTATTTTCTTAATAAATTTCTTATGTACACTGCAGAGATATGGTACTTTTTGTTGACAATTTGTAAACGGCGATAGTAAGTGAACTTTCGTCAGAATAGTAAATATTTCGATTAAACAGACTATTTAATTACGTAATAATTCTATTAACTTTTCCAAAAAAAAAAAAAAAAGTGAAATTATTTAATTCACAGATTGGTGGTAAGAAATACATTTGAGATTTATCAATAATACAACGAGTGATAGTCTGTAGAGCATCCCATAAATGTAACAAGGGTACTTTCAACGAGATTGCTCTGTTCTGATCAAAGAATTGTTAGATCCAAGGCTCGTTGAAATATTATCATATTGACACATATTTCTTTTAAAAGGTACATTTAGGTTATTTGAGATATTTTTGGTAACCCTAAGCAATTGTTTCAAGGGACCTTTCAAACACATGAAGGGCTACCGCTCGCAAAAACCTATATGAAGTTGGGACTGATTAAGCAAGGTAGACCAATTTACCGTATTCCGGGCAAGGCTTGCTACCGTCATTAACAGAACAGTCTTGTGTCTCTATGTGTGTGAAAGTGTGAAACTACTTCGAATTGCGGATCCTTTAGGACCTTTAGGTCTCTATACTTGTAAATTAATTATATCACACTTGTCCGGGTCTTTATGGATGCTGTCTAAACACTCGTATTTCATTTACGTTCTTATTCTTATATTTATTTACTAGCTGACACGGCGAACTTCGTACCGCCATATTTACATATCTGTCTCAGCTTCCCACAGGCAGTGTACAGTCGCGGACAAAAAAAAAAGACTTTTTCAGTTATCTTTTATTTTTTTTCTTTCTAGCATAAAAATAATGAATGAAATCGGACTATGTGTTATTAAATAACAGCTATGTACATATTTCGACTTTCATCCCCTCCCCCTAGGAAACCGTGCTGAATATCGGGATAAAAAGTATCCTATGTTCTACCTCGTAGTATAAACTCAAATCATGCCAAGTTTCATTTGAATCCATTCAGTAGTTTCGGCGTGATGCGCGGCCAAGATACAGACAGACAGACAAAAATGAAAAAAATTACAGTTTTGGCTTCAGTATCGATAACAGAGAGCCCTCCAAAAAGAATTTTCAAAATATCTTTAATGCACCTACAGAATTGGACCTGTTACATTTTTATTATGCGAATAGATATTTCGAAGTTTACAATTATCTAATCATCCTCACCTTCCTAGGCTTTATTATTCCCATAATTATTTTGGGTCGGTTACCAGTTCAACCGGTTTTACCTGAATCTCAGTTTTTCACGGAGTGACTGACTTCCATACTCCTGGCTGTCATTTATAAATTTCTTGTAAAAAAAAACCAACAACACTTTGTGCCCGATCCGGGAATCGAACCCGAGACCTCTTGGTTGGCAGACATACACGCATATATCATTGTTTCCTGTAACTGATGATAATGACCTATAGAATATTCAGTATCTTATAGTAATGAATAGGTACCAGTTTATTTCCACGATAATCGAAACTAGGTTAACACGTAACTTAAGTCGTACTCGTAATTGTCGATCTCGTAACTGAATCTGTCTGGAAATTTTAAAGTGGTTTCCCATTTCACTCATGCGGGAAATAGATATTCTAAGAGTATTACCTAACATCTGGTAAAGTTCCATTAGTCCCTGATTTGTATTAGATTAAAGAAATAGTAACAATATTGTACCAGATGCCAATAATTGTTTACTGATCTCGTCGTTTAGCTCCCTCTTTGCTGACGAATTGACTGGTGGGTTTCCACGCCTTTCCCTCATTTATTTATTTATTCAATCAACGGCTTACTACACTTACAGTTTTCCCAATAGCGAGCCATTACAATAATGTAAGGTTAAAAATAGGACAATAAATGCTTATTATATATGTCGGAGACACAAGAATAAACGAGAACATGAATCACAGATACAGCAAATCTGGACTATAGCCAAACACTAATCACTACTAAACGGATACGAATTAACTTAAACACCATCAGCAATCCCCCACGAGGGGATTGGGGCAACGCTCACCCCTCCGCGATGCCCTGTGGAATTCGCCACCTAGGCTAGTAATTCCCCCACTGATAAATATCGCCTCATACACACAATATAAAACAGAGATACAATAAATCACAAATCAAATAATAGATATGGTCGTCGCGAGATCTGAAGAGAACTGTGTCCTGTTGCCGATCGCGCCGCTTTATATAGAGTGTTCCGTAGTGTTCGATAGTGACAAATGTTTGTATCACTTTTATTATTTGGATACCCTCACTCCGACACGGCCGTCCTGACGTATTACACGTCCTCGTGTGATGTTGAAGGCATCATCATCATTATCCGCAGAAAAGAAAGATTTTTGTGTTGTTCGGCCACTCCTGACCAAGGACATTGGGTACATTATTACATTTTATCTTCTGTGGAACAACTTCATTTAGGACATTCTCATAAAATAGGCTTTTCGTTATCAAATCTGAATGCTAATAGACTTCTCGCTACATACTAAATTAATAACACAAGTAAGTAGTATCGCAACAGTCACCTCACCGTTTATCGCGTTACACATTTTTGGATTATTATTATTAAAAATATCTACATGGCCTCTTATTCTACCAATTTCACTTTTCAATGGCCACCTCGCCTTTCAGTGGCCACCTCGCCTTTCAGTGGCCACCTCGCCTTTCAGTGGCCACCTCGCCTTTCAATGGCCACCTCGCCTTTCACAAAACTTAACTAAACGTTAACAATCATCACGCTGTTAGGATACCTTATAGTCTCATTATAGAGACTACTCGCCACACAATTACAACGCAATTTCATTCCATTGCATCAGCATTAATTAACCCTTGATTATCATCATCAACATCAATAGGGACTTGATCTACGGGGATTTTCCTCACTATTATCAATGCGAGACAAATCTACCTCCTCGGGTATAACACATAAAGGAGACTCTCGTGTGCAATCGCGAGCGCATTTATAGGTTCTGTTACCAGTTAAAGATTTCAAAGTATAACGATCGCCATCGAGCAACTCTACAATTTTAAACGGTCCTTTATACTTAGGATTTAACTTTGTCTAATTCCTTTCTTAACTTTGAATCAAAACTAAGTTACTGAGATCAAACTTTACTAATTTACACTTTCCCTATCAAATGTCACATACGTGTACACACAGTATCTCTCTCACTCTGCCATATCTGACCTCACTGTCTATTCTGTCTCAATAAAACAGTACACTACTGAACAGCAAAAGAAAATAGTAACATCGTTATTAAAATCAAAACAACATAAAATAAGAACTTTAGTAATTGACTACTGCTGCAAATTCTCAAAGCAATCCAAATAAATAGTATCGTAGGTCATCCCTGTGACCACCACACGTATATCTGCCAACTACATAGACATGCCAGCTACAATCACCCGCTGCTGGTGAGATAGCTGACACCAAATAGAAGTCTGACCAGTTTTTTTTATCTTTACTGAAAATATCGACATTTCATCACAAAATAAAAAAAGGTAATTATAATTCGAGTCACAACTATCACAAAGTGGTAAAAATAATAATCTTAAAAAAATGTTAACAATAGCTACAATCAAAGATGAATCCGCCTTAAATTAAAAATCACATCAAAATCGTAAATTTAAAATTTTAAAAAAAAACTTATGCAGCATCAGGTCGAAGTCATCAATTACATAATTGTCATTTAACGATTATACTGGCACGTTTTGCAGACATTCGGTTTTTCTTCCCCACTTTCACCCCCACAACCTTCAAATGACTCAACCGACTTTCATGAAACACGTCTAAGAACACTCGCACGTAACTCACCTTTCATACAAAAAAAACTAAATTGAATTCGCTTCATCCGTTCGCGAGCTACGGTGCCACAGACAGACATACGTCAAACTTATAACACCCCTCTTTTTGCGTCGGGGGTTAAAAATAAGAAATAAATTTAAACAATAAACAAACAGCATGTGCAGAACGGGTAATTCAATCCACCTCCATCACAGATATTCTGCTATGATATAATACTACACTATACTTCCGAAATCGTCTACCTTTGTACCGATGTCACCAATAGAAACGCTCTTATTATTTTAAGAACAAAATTATTTTCGAAAACTGCAAATGAAAACCTTAATGCAAACATATTCTCATTCTTCTCTTTCAATAATTATGTCGTTTGAAATACAGTAATCGTGTACTACATGAAACAATAACCGCAATGAATAAATCTGGATTAAAACTGTTCATAGAATTTCGATGTTACAATAAGTGCGGGCATTACCTACCCTCAATAATGTTACTGCACAATATTGTCCATTTTTGAATTAAAATCACTTTTACTTATTCCACTATTTTATTTTTGTTTACACAAAAATCAACAATCAATCAAACAATCGAGAGTATAAATTACACAATATTGTCGTTTGCCTAGAAATTCATCTGACAGAACTTATCTTATTAAAGAGCACTCAGCACAAAATAAAAATAGTACGACTCACCGGATTGTTGGAGTTGTCCGTACATACCGGTTACTTCCCAGTTACCGATGCGTTGCTTTTACTACCGCACGCTGCCGCTGTTGTAGGCCGCACGTCTCACAAACCGTTCGTACGCGAAAAGGCTATACCGACACTTTGACACTATGTGAGCGTTCTCGCTTACAAAAATTTAACAAATGACACCTCGTACGATTTTCAAGCGGAGGGTAGTTCGACCGCTCGCCGCGACTGACGATCCGTTACACTCTCAAACATTGTGGGCAAATGAGATTCAGATCCCACTTCTGATGTCGGAGACACAAGAATAAACGAGAACATGAATCACAGATACAGCAAATCTGGACTATAGCCAAACACTAATCACTACTAAACGGATACGAATTAACTTAAACACCATCAGCAATCCCCCACGAGGGGATTGGGGCAACGCTCACCCCTCCGCGATGCCCTGTGGAATTCGCCACCTAGGCTAGTAATTCCCCCACTGATAAATATCGCCTCATACACACAATATAAAACACAGAGATACAATAAATCACAAATCAAATAATAGATATGGTCGTCGCGAGATCTGAAGAGAACTGTGTCCTGTTGCCGATCGCGCCGCTTTATATAGAGTGTTCCGTAGTGTTCGATAGTGACAAATGTTTGTATCACTTTTATTATTTGGATACCCTCACTCCGACATATACATACTAATATTATCACTAACCCTAAATTCCTCTCTGAACTACGGTCTAGTTCACAGAATCTCGTACCTTCTTCTCTGAAGATTGGAACTACGTTTTCGAGGTTCTGATTTACGTCTGTTGTAGTTATTACTCAATCAGTTTTCCAGGTTTGACTGGAACGTTTCAGGTCCTACCATGGTTTGAAGCAGAATTGAATCGAGCCTGAACTTAAATATTCAGAGAGCCTCGGATAAGTCAGTGGTCTGTCGGTATCTACCGGTATTAAATTATTGATCACCGAGCCCATGATTGCCATGCTGGGCGGGCAGGTTGGCAATCACAGGTCTCGTCACCGGTCTGGCTTGGGGCGAAAGACGGTGGTTAACCTCGTAACATCCACCTGTTTTTATTATTCTTAGAAAAAGGAAAATAATGTAAAACTAAAAGTTCCTTAGCCAAAAGAACGGGTGTTAAGTTTAAGTATGTTTGTATGGTCTTCCATAGCGCCTTAAACTACTGAACCGATTTTAATGGATGAAGTGTCAGTATGGCCTGGGTGGCATAGGCTATTAAATTTATGAAAAAGTCCGTTGTCGGGTTATTATTCTTTAAACTGTTTTTTTTAATTGTAGTGTGGTGTTAAATACGCCCTTCGTAGATAGAAAACAGAAGCATATGTATCTCTTAGAACCTAACCGAAATGTTTGTTTTATCAGTGGCGGTGTGCTCAGAAGCCTGAAGGATCGTCCAGTGACTACGAGTTGTACCACGAACCGCACAAGAGGTGCTACTTACAGGTATGAACTATTTTTTATTTATCACTTTATTTTATAATACAAATACCTTGTACTATTTAACCGACTTAAAAAAAGGAGGAGGTTCCCAATTCGACCGTATATATATGTTTTTTTTATAACTTTGTCGTTTATGAACTGATTTTGATGATTCTTATTTTAATGGAAAGGATATACCCCAAGGGTTGTACCATGAAAAGGACACTAAGATCTGATTATGGCATCCAAGAGAAATCGAGACTCGATCGAACCTTGATCGGTTTTTGTTTTTGTTAAAATTTTTACTTGTCGTTATTAAGAATCTTATAGTTCTAAACGATAAAATTAATTAACTTTAAGTCTAGTCATCCGGTGACGGATTAAGAATAGGAACGAATACGTGTTCCTTGTTCATCTCATGGGTGTCATAAGAGGCAAGTAAGAAAACAGCCCCTCGCATCGATTTTCTTTCTACAATCGCAAACGCTTTTATTCTTTTACTAGCTGACCCGGCGAACTTCGTACCGCCATATTTACATATCTGTCCCAGCTTCCCACAGGCAGTGTACAGTCGCGGACAAAAAAAAAGAATTTGCCCGTTATCTTTTATTTCTTTTTCTTTCTAGCAAAAAAAGAATGAATAAAATGTGTTCTTGAATTACAACTAAGTACATATTTTTACTTTCCTCCCCTCCCCCCAGGAAACCGTGCTGAATTTAGGGATAAAAAGTATCCTATGTCCTACCTCGTAGTCTGAACTCAAAGCATGCCAAGTTTTATTTGAATCCATTCAGTAGTTTCGGCGTGATGCGCGGCCAAAATACAGACAGACAGACAAAAATGAAAAAAAAATACAGTTTTGGCTTCAGTATCGATAATAGAGAGCCCTCAAAAAAAAAAATTCAAAATATCTTTAATGTACAGAATTGGACCTGTTACATTTTTATTATAAGTAGTAGTATATATATAGATATTATTGGTTATTGACTTATATTTGGTTTTAATTACGTGACTTCATTTACATTATATAAGTTAGTTTTCTATAAACGTTTGTGGAATGTAATTTTAAGGGGAGGTACTACAGAAAGAAGGAAAACTTGACGCAAACGCAGAAGGGTTTGCGTTAAGCTCAAAGGTGCCGACTGACCTAAAACATTTCGTACGTTATGTTACGTTACGCCGAAATGTTATAGGTCAGTACAGCGAGCCGAGCCGCTCGCAGCGAGCGCTTGCTCCTATCGCGTTCCTTAAATTGCGGCGCTTGAGTTTGTACTGACCTAAACTTAAAGCGTAACGTAACACACTCGCCACGAATGTTACGTCGCTCACCACGAATGTTACGTTACGTCGAAATGTTTTAGGTGAGTCGGCACCTTAAGAGTCATCTGTTATTCCTCTTGCCGGCATGGTATTGGGTTTACCACACTATGCCGCCTAGACGGATAACCGGTGAAGCTAATAAACGTATTTTTACGGTTATTAGCTTACCTTATCCAACAAGGAGATCAAACGTTAAGAGTCTCTTGACTCTTAACGTAATCTCCTTGTTGGATTATATAATTTTACTTCATTTGTTTACAGTCTATTTTTAGGGTTCCGTGCCAAAGGCAAAAAACGGAACCCTTATAGATTCGTCATGTTTGTCTGTCTGTCTGTCTGTCCGTCTGTCCGTCTGTCCGCCCGTCCGTCTGTCTGTCTGTCTGTCCGTCCATATGTCACAGCCACTTTATTTCGAAACTATAAGAACTATACTGTTGAAACTTGGTAAGTAGATGTATTCTATGAACCGCATGAAGATTTTCACATAAAAATAAAAAAAAAACAATAAATTTTGGAGGTCCCCATACTTAGAACTGAAACTCAAAAAACATTTTTTCATCAAGCCCATACGTGTGGGGTATCTATTGATAGGTCTTCAAAAATGTTATTGAGGTTTCTAATACCATTTTTTTCTAAACTGAATAGTTTGCGCGAAAGTCACTTCCAAAGTGGTAAAATGTGTGTCCCCCCCCCTTTAACTTCTAAAATAAGAGAATGATAAAACTAAAAAAAATATATGATGCACATTACTATGCAAACTTCCACCGAAAATTGGTTTGAGCGAGATCTAGTAAGTACTTTTTTTTTAATACGTCATAAATGGTAAACCGCAAAAAAATACACTATTATTAAAAAATCGATCAAACTTACAACGAACTACAAGAACTTTTATATTATGTTGCTGCTTCGGAACCCTTCATGGGCGAGTCCGACTCGCACTTGGCCGCTTTTTTCTATTTCTTATAGTTTAGGTTATAACCGTCACCCACATCCACTACACGCATGCAATTCAGTCAGTACCAAATAAAGTTTGATCGGAGACATTTTTTATGCAATAGGCGGGCAAACAAGCAGATGTATCGCCTGATGGTAAGCGATTACCGCCGCCCATGGACACCTGCAACTTTTTGGGGTAGGGGTAGGGTATTGGGATATGGTCCTCCGGTATCCTTACTCACTCGGTGAAACACAGTGCAAACACTATTTTACACCAGTTTTCTGTGAGGCCGTTGTATTACTCCGGTCGAGCCGGCCCATTCATGCCAAAGTGTGGCTCTCCCACAGTTGATTTTTATACATATGCTTGATTTTTAACTAAAATCCTTAATAAACATTTATCGAAGAATGTATCTTATTACCAAACCGACTGCACGTTTGGCCTAGTGGTTTAACTCTCACCACGCCGTTTTCTACTTCGCCAAGAGTCGTGGGTTCAAATCCCACGTAGCATAACACTTTGTGCGATCCACAAATTGTTGTTCTGAGTCTGGGTGTTCTTTGTGTCCGTTTCATGTATGTTTGTAAAGTCCCCCGCAACACAGGATTTATTCCTAGTGCGGGAGTTGTCTTAAAAAAAAAGAAAAGAAAAGAAAACACTTTTTTCTAATAAGAGTTCAATGTCCTGAAGTTAACTATTAAAGGTTATGAAGAGTGTACTTGATTTGGCTCTTATGTGCCTACCATAGCTCCTTTCTACACAAAATGATGATTATGTAAATGTTTAATTTGATATCGAAAATTTGATACTTGGAAATGTGTATATTCTCGTTCTAAGTAAATAATTATATGATTGGATAACCATCATGTAATTAAGTTACATTAATCAAACTTATTGAAGTTTCAGACTGGTAATTCTTCTAAATTTCTTAAGATATTAATCTTATGTCGTACACTCCTTTGTAAATGTGGCTTAGAAAATTTAGACAAACATAATGTGCATAAGTTTTATATTTTTTTATAACTGGGCCTTCCAAAATGTATTTTCTCTGTGTGGTGGAAAGCATAAGCAGAATAAAAGAGTGGTGGTCATCATACTCATTGCGAGTGCAGACAATGTAACAATGCAGCATGGTGATCCACACCATGGCGGCGCAGTGATGCTTCTGCATCGTTAGAGGCCTCCGGTCTCGCACTCATCAACGAAACATGCCAGCACGAAAGCTGTCATTTTAGATTAATTTTCTGTGTGAGGGTAGTACCGCCCCGGCCGAGCCAGCCCGTTCGTGCGGAAATCAGCTGGGCTCTACTAACTTTAGTTGTTATATAAGTGTTACATAAATTATTTAAACTTGTTGATAGCACTTAGTAGAACCTACTACACGCTCAGCCTTCTGGGACTTGGCCAAGTTACATTCTAAAAACAAAAACGTTAAAAAAATTGAAAGTAACAAAATTAAATGTATGTATGACGTCTCTCAACAATTTTATTAAAACATTATCGAATAGTATAAGCGAATAGAAGCTTTAGCGTTTGTAGAAAGTGAATCAGGCTGAGACACTTCAAGTTTCAAGTCGATTTTCTAAGCTAAGGGCGCAGGTTAAGTTTAATATTAATTAATTAATATTAAATTATTAATTTTTAATTAATTAATGTTATTAAAATCATTACAGTTAAAAGCGTTTCAGTTATAAACTTAATGCTATACATATTTTCTCCCAATCAAATTATACTTAACAGCTATTAAGCTTAAAGATTTACATTAAATCAGTCTTCACTAAAAGCTAAGAACAATGGTATTAAAGTCAACAATAGACGTCAAACACTTACAAAATAATCTTTTCTTTAAGAAAATATTTAAAGCTAAAGCTCCCACGATCCCGTAATTAAAAGAATCAACCACTTAACAGATAAGAATGTTTTGGGTGAGTAAGTAAATCTAATACTCGTGATTTTTCTCTTAAAATGTCAACTGTATCGACAAACAAAGTCTGAATAACAATATAGTAAAATAAATTCACGGAGAACAATAAATCTTCATGCCTCGGGGAGCAATTAATGTTTTGGTGGAATTGCTCAGATGGCATCCGTAGTTTTTGTTTGAGACACAAGGAAAGGTATTTTCAAAACGAGGGAAAAATAAGAAGAATTATTTGAAAATGACTTGATGTTAGAAGGTAAAATTTAAAATTCTAATGATTGGCTACATATAACTTTCAAAGTTTGTATTTTAAAAAGACAATTCGTGCACTAAGAATATATCGTGTACCGTAGATGACTTTATATACAATAGACAGACTCAAAGGACATCCATACACAGATCAACATTTGTTGGATCTCAACATAGTCATAATTGTGGCAAAGCTCCTTAAATAAAGATTTTTTAAAAAGCGCAATTCCATGTAGAGATGGATAAGGTAATAGCTTAAGCCACTACACCATCCATGCAGTCTACGTGCACTACGAAATATAATCTAAATGATGTGCATAATTTACAACCACTTTTGACAAATTGCGTCTATATTAAATATAGACGCAATTTTATCATGTCATTTCTAACAGTATGATGTTGAAATTTATATTCGTAAGTCAAGTTTGCCAAATTTTATGGTAATATTCTATAATTGAATAACATTCTGTCAATTCTCGAAATTCAATGCTGTTCTGGGAACATCCCAGTGGAGCAAGAACTTGCGTTACGGGTGTCAATTGAAAATATTCCAGATGATAAAATCTTTACAAGGTCAAGCAAACTTGAATTTCTAATTATGTACACATGGAAACTTCTATAAAAGTAAAATTTATCCGTTTCTATATTATTATAGATCGCGTATTAAGATCCTAAAGAGAGTTGAAAACCCCCTTTTGAAAAGTATTTCATGAACGATTTTGTTAAATATTTTTAACAAAAATGTAATATACCTCAGAAAATTGGCTTGACAATCTGTTTTGAAAACGTTTTCTTTTGTGAATAGATTTGGTACCTCTTGCAAATTAGAAAATGTTTTTTGAAATACTTTTAAAATGTGAATTTGGATACTTGAACACATGACTCTCACTTAACATTATTAAAAGTACTGAAGTCAAAAAGCCAGATTAAAATCTATTATTGCAATTCATTGCGAGTAATTGAATATTCTTTTTACAGATGCACACGTTGCGCTACAATAGCCACACACTTGCGCATCAAATTCCACGGGGCATAGAAACTCGGGCGCAGACAACACAACTGAGTCACGTGACTCGCTCTTCACGACGCACTGCGCCCGCGCATGCTCTCTCAGTTGAAATGCTACAACGACACGGACTTATTGACTTAAAGCGTTAATGTGACATATGAACTATGTATGTGATTTAATTTAAAGGCACTTGTCGTAAATATAAATAAGTATGACTTTAAAAAAATGTATAAATGGTATCGAATGATATAAATAAGAATTTAGCTTTTTTACCGGATCCTAAAAATTAAAATGTACAGTTTAGTAAATAAGTATGTATTTGTCATTATGTTTAATGGGGTACTTTTGTGTTTTGTAGGTAGTTTTTGGTATTTGTTCCGTAAAATGTATCTTAAATTAAATGTATCTTATCTTTGTATAAAAACCACTAATTGAAACACTAAATAAATGGAGACTTTTAACCTAGAAATTACGTCTCTATCTATCACGTTCTCCTTTAGCTTCATGTACCTTTCAATGTCCTTTGGAAGTATTGGCTTCAGATCACTGTTATAATTTAAGAAACAAAATATAGTGGTATTTTATTTTACTTTATAGTTTTAAAGTCGGAACGGTCAATAGTACGCCAATAGGAGCTGATTTGGCTGCGAGACGCAAGCGATGAAACGTCATTGCTTTGGTAGAGTCTAGATAAGTGTTAAAAATACTTCTTTTCCGACATATATAATTTATCTTTTGAACTAACAAACCCCATGACCCCGCCGCCTAACGGAAGCTTAACTGATTCCAAATAGTCGACACCGCTATGTATTTGTAGCTTTATACCTACAGTGCTGAGTGGGCCTAGTCTCCTAAAGATGTGGCTGTAATAGTAAGATTGGTGGTGTTCTTTAGATTAGAGGGAAGAAAGTAGTTATAATGTTCTTTCGTAATAAGATTTATTTATAAAAATCGATAACCGATTTCTTGAAGTGGATAAAAGTATCTCCTTCTTCTTCTTCTTTTGATGAAATGGCAACCAGCCGGATCTCTCGGATCAGCTATTTCTGCCAATGTCAAGTGTTTTATAGTCTTCATATAATAAGTCTTCAAGTCTTTAAGTCTTCGTCATGATGAAATTAATGATAAAAAATATAAAAAATGTGAATGAGATGAAATGGGGACCGTCTTCCGAAAAAACAAAAAACGATCTCCTAAAAGTATCTCAATTGATAGCTTTATCAGATTGATATAAATCAAAAATTTATGAACAAAAGTTTGACGTGTTTATGAGTATCAGACTTTTAGAAGCTTGTGTTATCTCAAAAGGTAATGTATGTTTATGTAAAAGCAAAGTATCTCAGACGGCCTACTTATATCTAAATGTATTTTCACAAATGATTTCTTCTGAAATAAGTTGCGTAAATATAATCTAATGAGATGTAACTAGGTTATAGGAGAGGGATAAGATAATTTTATATTAATAAAAGTTTGATTTATACTAGTCACATTTATAAGAACATATTCGATATTTTATTTGTTTCTTTTTTTTTTTCATTTTCCTCACTGCGGCTCTATTTAGTTCAAAATAGTTTTGTGTATAAATGATTTCGTTAACCTCTTGCAGGAGATTTTGTACAACTTGAAAAACATCCCGAAGAACTGTCAAGTATCAGGTAATATGAATGAATTTTAACAGAATGTGCAATATCATTTCAAATTCCTCGTATGTCTTCAAAGCTTCCAGGGCAATTATTAAATATAAAAGTAAAAATTATCGTCAACTATAATGCAGTATTAATTTATATATTCTTCAAAGTATCGTAACCTTATTCTATTGCATTTATGTGTCAATAATTTGAATACTATATGGAAGTAAAATTGACTAACGCCTGATTATTCACATTTTAAATTTCCTTCCTGTTCGTTTTTATTTCACGTCCATCCCACAAAAGTTTTCCCTAGCACAAAACAAAACCTTTTTATCTCAAAATTGACACTATGATTATTTTATTGCTTTTGAATTTGTTTCATGATGTTTGGGTTTCCATATATTGTTCTACTAAAACTTTTACACAACTAGTCTAAATTATGTATTGAACATAATAAATCGTTTCAAACTACGGTACCGTTGTTATAACATTTTATTTTCAACTAGATTGTGAATAACAGAAATTAGTAGTTATATGTATGAACATGAGTAAACTGAGGAGTGATATAGTAGAACGGAAGAAGGAAACCAAATTGAAACTGTATGACCTCAAAAGAAATTCGAATAAGGGCAAGATAAAAATGACTATATTAAAGAAAGATGTATTTAGTGGTCTTGTTGATATTTCTTAACATATGTCAATTTTGTTTTGTTACTACCATCACTTTTTTATATATGGACCTACCAAAGTGACTTTACTCTGTCTGATGGAAAGCATAAGCAGAATCCAAAACTGGTGGTCACCATACTTATAGCGAATGCAGACAGTGCAACAATGCAGCATGGTGACCTGCACCATGGCGGCCTAGTATTGCTTCTACATCATTGGGCCTCCGGTCTCACACTCACTAATAAAACACGAGAGCACGAATGCTGTCATTTTAGGTTAATATTCTGTGCGTTACCATTTCACCACATGATTTATTCCTATTAATTATTTATTTTTGCAAAGGTATTTTATAAGGGAATAGGTGTATTTCTTAGACTTCTTTAGTGTTTTTTTACAAGCTTTTTATTAATTTGCAATGTATTTATGTGTGCTTGTATGTTCGGGTGAAATCTTGCAACTCAATTTTGAAGCAGATATCTTCAACCGATTTTGCTGTAATTTTGCAAGCATATGTATACAGCGTGACAATACAATATTATAATGACATGGAACTGATCTGATGCTGGAGCTGGAAGGTGGCCATAGGAACTCTGTAAAGAAACGTCGCAACATCATCGAGTTTGGACTCGTTTGATTCGTCTCGAGGCATTCCAGTAAAAGCTTGTTTTTAAAAAGCTTTTTAATTTATACTTCTTTATTTCTAAATTTTAAATTATTATATTGAAATATGTAAGTTTTATAATGCAAACTTTATATCGCTACGACTTTAAAACTTCTAAGAAAAAAAAACATTCTCATACCGTAACGTCACGCATCATAATATTTTAAATCGATCCCCAGTCGAAGCAGCCGTTTTATATAACAAAAAAAACTAACGTCACTATATTAACAAATTTGACTTTCAGATCACTATATTGATAGTCTTGTTGCCGTTTTTTATAAATATGAGACTGCCAAAGTAATTCTACATTGCCTGATAGAAAGCATGAGCAAATCCAAGGGTAGTGGTCATCAAACACATTTCGAATGCAATAATGCAGCATGGTGTCTCACACTATGGTGACCTATTGAGATGCTTCTGCATCATTGGGCCTCGGTCTTGCATTCACCAACAAAACACGACACCACCTAACATAATACAAAATTTAAACAAAAAATAACCGATTCAAGAACGACCAAATTCAAATGGACCCACACGAGAAGCACCAGCAAGCAGCATCGAAATCGGTTGGCGTGATATTGAGTTATTCGTCAATTTGTCGCGCACATACTTAATGCAAATTGAAGACTTATATGGTTTTCTCATGGATGAAATGTCAGAACTGGACCAAATTGAAATGAGACCACATTGGAAACACCAGCTTTCAAATAAAAAAGAATCATCAAAATCGGTTCACCCAGTCGAAAGTTATGAGGTAAAATATGAACGATATAACGAAAATACTGTCGAATTGATAACCTCCTCCTTTTTTGAAGTCGGTTATTAATATGTGAAACACTCTCTAAATACTAATACGGTTATCTTATAAATCTAATTTTTTATTTAAACTACACATAGTCGTGCGGTATTCATAATAAAGTAAAAAGGAGATGCTCAAAATCTAATTTCACAGTCCGTTGAAAATTGAGATATTTCTTCAATACAGCTTCTAGTGCTATTGGGCTGGAACAAAATGGTTATATAAAAAACTAGTTATAATGTTATTAAACATCTACTGTATGTTACAAAATAGGTAAAATACATTTACATCTCTCATGTTCGGTAAGTAGGTTCTTATTACCTCCAAATGGCGCTTGTAGGTGACTAATTAGCACTCTAGGGTTATAATGTAGCTAGAAAAGCCCTAGGGCGGTAAGTAATTAAAAAAAACACATCTTTCTTTCAAAAAGTTCGCGTACATCTAACCATCATACTGGCAATAGACATCATGCATTCAGCCCAATGACCAAAGAGGTCGCTCTGCTATTCAGCCTTGTCTTCGTGTGAGTATAATAGTCATCCATTTTAAATATCGAACGGCGAAGCTCAATTTCATTCTTGAAAAAAAAGAAAGTTGTTTACTTGATTCTTTTATGTTTTATTCTTATAATGCCGGTTTTTTTCTACTTACCTCACAATCGAGATGTAAAGCAGAATTGTTAGCTCGGGTGTAAGCACTAATTGCACCCTCGAACTATAGGCGTGCGCCTAAATATCTCGGGCTGCAATTGAGGCCTTACAGCCCTTGGCTACTAATCTACTATTGATGAGCACCAGAGCTTTATTAATGGACATCTTTTCATGTAATCTATCTATATATATAAAAGAGTAAGGTGACTGACTGACTGACTGACTGACTGACTGACTGACATACCCAGAGATCAACGCACAGCCCAAACCGCTAAAGCTAGAATCCTGAAATATTGCATGTAGGTTCTTTATGTAACGTAAATGAGCACTAAGAAAGGAATTTTTGAAATTCCACCCCTAAGGGGGTGAAATAGGGGTTGAAAGTTTGTATGGAAGTTCATCATTTTTTAAGTAAGAAACATGAAACTTTACTTTTGGGCTACTGATTATAAAAGAGTAGATACGTATTTAGGCGTTTCTGGATATTCTACCCCTAAGGGGTTAAATAGAGGTTGTTATTTATATAGGTCAGTCTGGAAGTCCATCATTTTTAAAGTTAGAAACATGAAACTTTATTTTTTGGCTGCTGATTAAAAATGAATTGATACGTGTTTCAGCGTTTCTGAATATTCTACCCCTAAGGGGGTGAAATAGGGGTTGAAAGTTTGTATGGAATTTCGTCATTTTTTAAGTAAGAAACATGAAACTTTATTTTTGGGGTACTGATTTAAAATGAATAGATACGTATTTAAACGTTTCTGAATATTCTACCCCTAAGGGGGTGAAATAGAGGTTAAATTTTTTTATGGAAGTTCGCCATTTTTTAAGTTAGAATCACTTACCTTTATTTTTAGGCTACTGATTAAAAAAAAGTAGAAACGTATTTAAGCATTTCTGAATATTCTACCCTTAAGGGGGTGAAACAGGGGTTGAAAGTTTTTTATGGAAGTCCGTAATTTTTTAAATAAGAAATATGAAACTTTATTTTTGGGCTACTAAATAATAATAATTGGATACGTATTTAGGAGTTTTTGGATAGTATGCCCCTAAAGGGGTGAAATATTAGTTGAAAGTTTGTAAGGAAGTCCGTCATTTTTTAAGTGAGAAACATGAACATTTTGTTTTGGGCTACTGATTGAAAATTAATAGATACGTATTGAAGCGTTTCTGGATATTCTACCCCTAAAGAGTGAAATAGGGGTTGAAATTTGTTATATAGGTTATTCTGGAAGTCCGTCATTCTTGAAGTTAGAAACATGCAACTTTATTTATGGCTACTGATTAAAATTAGTAGATACGTATGTACGAACATGTTCTACCGGAACCGGTTGTGGTTCACGGTGCCGTTCTCGAAGTTGTTATAAAATATGTGTGGTACCTCGGGCAGACTTTGCAGTTAAGTAGAAACAACTTCGAGGACGAGGTGAACAGCAGAATTCAGCCGGGTTGGGCAGCGTTTGGGAAACTTCGTCGGGTCTTTTCATCGTCAATCCCACAGTGCCTAAATACGAAAGTCTTCAATCAATACGTCCTAACTGTCATGACATACGGTGCCGAAACATGGAAGCTTACGACACGGCTGGTCCAGAAGATCAAAGTCGCTCAGCATGCTATGGAGAGGGCTATAATAATAATAATGATTTATTTTTCTCATCACAAAAGCTCAACGTTTCTCTAAGAGATCGCATCAAGAATGAGGTGATCCGGTAGAGAACCAAGGTCATTAACGTAGCCCACAGGATAAGCAAGCTGAAGTGACAGTGGGCTGGCCATATTAGCCGCAGAACTGATAACCGTTGGGTTAAACAGATTCGTGAGTGGTGACCGCGTCTCGGCAAACGTAGCGTAGAACGTCCACAGGCCAGGTGGAATAATGATCTGCCCAAGACGGCTGGCAGGAGCTGGATGAGAGAAGCTGAGGATCGAACCAAGTGGCGTGCAATTGGAGATGCCTATGTCCAGCAGTGGACTGCGATGATGATGATGAGATACGTATTTAAGCGTTTCTGGATATTCTATCCCTAGGCTAGACTGGAAGTCCGTCATTTTTTAATTTAGTAGCCAGAAACTTTCTCTTCAGTCTTTTGATTACAAATAAATGAATACTTATATCAACATTTATGGGAATTCTATTCCTAAAATTCCTAAAAAATAAGGGTCGAAAGTGTGTATGAAAGTAAATTTTAATGGACAATTGATTATAAATAAATACGTTTAAAAACATGAACACAGTATTCATAGATACTTTCTCAGTTTTAATTAAATACATATAATCAACTTCCACGCGAGCAAAGCCGCGGGCAACAGCTAGTCTATAGATATATATAAAAGAGTAAGGTGGCTGACTGACTGACTGACATACCCAGAGATCAACGCACAGCCCAAACCGCTAAAGCTAGAATCCTGAAATTTTGCATGTAGGTTCTTTATATAACGTAAGTGAGCACTAAAAAAGGATTTTTTGAAATTTCACCCCTAAGGGAGTAAGTTAGGGGATGAACGTCTGCGTGAGCGAAGCCGCGTGTAAAAGCTAGTAATATTATAATTATTTGATTTTGATACCAATCACCTTGTTGTTAAAACTTCATTGAAATTGTAGCTTTAGTTTAATAACAATAATAAGTTACCAGCTTGACTAAATTTTAAACAAACGCGAAAATAATCTTGATTTAGTAAATGATAAAACTAACTTGGAATAAAAACACAACTAAATATAAAACGAATCAGTGTGTTATGAGCCTATTCTTGATTCAACCTTTTTTTACGTATGGTCCTGCCAAAGTGACTATACTTTGCCTGATAGAAGGCATATTAAGCAGAATCCAAGAGTTCTGGCCACCATACTCATTGCAAGTGCAGACAATGCAACCATGCATGGCGGCCTATTGCGATGCTTTTGCCTCATTGGCACTTACCAACAAATAAATTAAATTAAAAAGCTTTTTAAAAAAAAACTTTTACTGGAATGCCTCGAAACGAATCAAACGAGTCCAAACTCGAAGATGTTGCGACGTTTCTTTACAGAGTTCCTATGGCCACCTAACAGCTCCAGCATCAAATCAGCTCCATGTCATTACTATATTCTATCGTCACGCTGTATACATTTGCTTGCAAACTTTCAGCAAAATCGGTTGAAGATATTTGCTTCAAAATTGCGTTGCAAGATTCCACCCGAACATACAAGCATTCATACATACATTGCAAGTTAATAAAAAGCCCAAATGCTGTCATTTTGGGTTAATCTTCTGTGCGAGGGTAATACGGGCCCGGTCGATCTGAAATTAATGTGGCTCTACTACTTGAATCTCATGTTTATACAATTCTTTTTAAAAGCAAATTCTAATTTATTTAAAGTTTCAAAAATAATGGGAATAAAAAGGAACAGAAAAGAATACAACGACTTTCATTATTATTATTTTATTCTACTGATTTCTCGAAATTGCTCTCTCAATTTGAACTACTTTTCCTAGTAATATTTTGAAACCATTACTTTAGAAATTGTATTCCTGTATTTGTTTTTATTTTTGTATCAGGTTTAAGATAACATTTCTATGACATAGCTTGTATATTAAACAAAGTACTCGGACCAAGTGTTAGTAAATTACATGTTTAAGTGAATTAATTTCCAATTTGTATAATAAATGTGAAGTAATATGTATACGATATTATAATTATTAAAAATAAAACAGTGTACAATTATTTATTTAGTAATTTTTTTGAGTTTTGTACCCAAAGGGTAAAATGGGAGCCTATTACTAAGACTTCGCTATTCTTTTGTCTGTTCGTCCGTCTGTCTATCACCAGGCTGTCTATCTCATGAACAGATTATGTATTTCTGTTGTCGCTATAACAACTAATACTAAAAACAGGATAAAATAAATATATCAAAGGAGCTCCTATACAAATAACGATATTAATGACGGCAACAGACTTACAACTTACAAGAGATTCTTAATGACAGACCGGAGTATGGAAGTCTGGCGGTATTTCACGTCCGTGCCTCAGAGAGCACGTTAGCCGTCGGTCCTTGTTGTCATAAACAGCAACAGCAATCGTTACTGAGAAGTCAGTGCCTTCAAATATACTGACAACAAGATCAATCTTCGAATTTAGTTCACCCTCAGAGTTGTGGAGGTCAAAAGCCAGTCACTTCGTAGAAAAACTGATATTAAGATAAAACCTGTTGAACTAGTAGCTGACCCCAAATAATCTTAGGAATAATAAAGACTAGGAAGATGGTGATGATGCTTTATAAACTTAGTGTTAACCTCACGAAAGTGTGATGAGCTTAAATAATATCTTTGAAATATTAGAAATGCATCTAGATTGTGTGTCCTTGTAGATTTTATGATTTATCAACATTTAAGTGACCCAGATAAGTGGATTTGTGTCAGTAACTTCTCTTTTGTAGTATCGTGTTCAAAGTCATTGTTATATTCCGAGGCTTTAATTAAACACGCCTTCAGGTTTGGCTTGGTTTATTATAGTTCACAGTACACACAATGTAGTCGCTTAGCTGTCCAGAATCAATCTGTCTATTGGACATCGGAAGTACCTCCATGACAGACTCTAGTGACGTTCATTTAACTTATTAAATAGTAAGGATGGGACGACATCACAACAGTCATAAGCCGTTTAAATATGTTTAGTATAGCGTAGTAGTGTTTTTTTTATAAGTTACATAATAGGAATGAATCCTCTGTCTTCTGTCGTTCAGGTATTTTTTGAATATCAAAGTTGAGGAATCAAACCCACATTCACGGTGATTGAGTTATCTATTAGCCAAATCTGATTATACCATATGTTCATTGTTACAATGTTCATAAAATATGTGAATGGAAGACCACGATTACTCATTGTGCTAGACATGCAGTCTAGGTAAATTGGATAAACATAAACGAACACGGGACACAAAGACAATTTTTTTTGTAAAAACTAGTTCTAGATGATTTATAAAAAATATTTATGTATGCCATTTGAATACTAAAACTAAAATCTCACGTAGGGATTCATTATTACATTAGTTAACTGAATCCCATAGTAGTCAGACCTTAAAATTTGATTGACCTTAAAGTCTGTTTCACTATATCGCTATCAACAAACTTGAAGCATGTCGCAGATCAATATCTAATTTTTCACAATGCTTGCCCGTTTTCTTAAAGGTTTTACAAGACAGGATAAAATTTTCTCTTGATGTCGTATCAAGAGAAAATTGAAGCTAAGAAATAGAGTGATTGACAAAATTTATATTAATGTGGGCAAATATCAGTAGTAAATATTATCGAATCCTGATAGGTTTATTCTTGTATCTGTTATTCCCTTGATGTCGCAAGCTTTTGCGAAGGTTCCATGAATTATTATAATAATTATTCAACAGTTTTTCAGAACCAATAAAGCAATTTTCTGGCACATGCTGCTTGCCCAAACACTACAACATCTTTTGCGGAGAGTTTTATGTATTTGCCGTCAAACTTCCCACTTAAAAGAAAGCTGTTTTGAGATTGTTAAAACATTAGTTTTTGTACTATTAGTTTTTCCCATCTAATAGGTATTTACCTATGAAATTGCCGTTTTGTATGCAATAAGTGAAAGTACTTATTTTCTCAAACTTTTTTATTTCTTTTTTTCGAAGTAATCACCCATGCAATCGACGCATCTTTGCCAACTCATTGGCAGTTTATTGATGCCCTTCTTGTAAAAATTAGCTGGACGGGAGGCAACAAACTCTTCAAAGGCATTTTGTACTGCCTCTCAGGAATTGAATTTTTTACCCACTAAAAAGTTGTCTAAATTTTGAAAAAAGGAATAGTCGGTAGGTGCAAGGTCTGGTGAGTATGGCAGATGAGGGAGAGCTTCCAACCCCAGCTCTTGCAGCTTGGAGACTGTCTGTTGCGCAGTATGGGGTCGCGCGTTGTCGTGAATCAGCTGCAAGAGCTGGGGTTGGAAGCTCTCCCTCATTCGCCATACTCACCAGACCTTGCACCTACCGACTATTACTTTTTCCAAAATTTAGACAACTTTTTAGTGGGTAAAAAATTCAATTCCAGAGAGGCAGTACAAAATGCCTTTGAAGAGTTTATTGCCTCCCGTCCAGCTAATTTTTACAAGAAGGGCATCAATAAACTGCCAATGCGTTGGCAAAGATGCGTCGATTGCATGGGTGATTACTTCGAAAAAAGAAATAAAAAAGTTTGAAAAAATAAGTACTTTCACTTATTGCATACAACACGGCAATTTCATAGGTAAAGACCTATTATTTTGTTTTAGTTCTTACTTTTAATTTTGTTTATTCCTTATATTATTTTTTCTTTGGTTTTTACTCGCGTTCTTATTGGTGCTTACTTAATTACTGTTTTCTATTCACATACAATTTAATGTTACAGTAACTGATTCTCCAAATTAATAAATTTTAAAAAACTTTGCGATTTTTGCTAGTGGTCCTCAGATTCTACTATCAATTGTTTCAATATTAATATATTTGCTGTAGTTATTAAACTAAATGATAACCACAATTTTTAGTTTATATTAAAATAATAGTACTGACGAATGTTCAATACGCATGTAACACCATGGCCTGTCAGGCGGTTCACAAGTCGCAACCCTAGACCTACCAAAGAGGCGGATTCGAACCTTGCAGATCACAAGTCACAACCCTAAACCTTACAAAGAGGCGAGTTCGAACCTTGCAGTCCCCTAGACCTGAACAGGGGGTGCTACTCACCAGCTGACCCAGTCAGTAGATAGATGCATGATTACCCAGGGCGCCTTTGTAAAATAATACGTAATTTCAAACAAAAGAGAATAACTACATATTCAAATCAAAGAGATAGATGTGTGTGTGTGTGGGTGGGGGTCCCTAGGATCGCTTCAAAGAAATATAATTCAGCTCAAACACAGTATATATTTCATAATAAACACATAATAAAAGAAATTTACAGTTTCTTATTCTAAAACAAAATTCTTATCAAAAAAATACAGTGGGTAGTGACATTATTTAATAAAAAAAAAACAAAGATGGTTAATCCCGACATAAACAACATCTATTAAGCTGCTTGGTCTTCAGGTCCTCCACTCAAGCCCAAGATAGCTCGAGCGTCCAACCTCTGGATGACAGATGATTAAAATAAAATAAAAAGGTTAAATATTATACGTGACTTTCCTTATATACGGTAGTTGGCTTGATTTGCGGTCAGGCCATCCTCCGCATGCCAGCAGACACATCATAGGCTCCCCAGTACGGGGAGCCACGCCTTGCAGGACATGAACATAAAATATATTCGCCATACACATGAACCAAAACGCTGTGTGGCCTCTCAATGGTGACACCTTCACCCGTATCCTAGAGCCCTACAAACAAATTTACCTTCTAAGCATGTTTTCAATAATAGAAATGACATGAAAAGAAATCTCAAACAAAATTTCTTAACTAATGGGGCACAACAACCACTAATGGGGCTCTGGTCACACTACATAATTAACACAACTGAAAGACAGACAGACACACTACTCCTGTTGAGTTTCAAGCAGAAAAGGCCTCGAGACTCCAAACATCTCCTTAAATACATCTTCTCATAGATTGTTCTAGAATTCCCGACTATGATTTCTATATGACAGTGTCTTTTGACATTGATACATATTTTTACAAACATCTACTTCCAATTCAAGTATTCCTGAACGTAACATACAGTATATTAATTTAATTCTTATAATTACGCCCACTCTCGCACAATCAACGAACAAACAATTAAATCAATATACTGGATGAACGACATCTATAGCATTAGTGCATAACGAGTCTAACATAAATCTGTATTAATATTTCTATTTACTAAAAAAAAAGTGTTACACGAAGATTAAAGTGACTCACTTGGAATCCAATAGGACAATGTTATATATAATTGAAGAATAATATAGGCTAGGAATCGCGTTAACAATGTCATTTTTACATACCGCAGTTTTTGCACCGAGCAGGGGATATTGACGTTTCACTCACGCCTCCCATATCGAGAGTATAATTTTGGTTCGTGACGTCAAACTCACATGACAAGGATGGGTCTATTGCTGTTAGCCGGGTACATTATCTATTGGATGGGACAGATGGGAAATTAATTTTGCACGGAAAAGTTGGTAAGATAAAAAGGTAATGGTAGAAAAAGAAAATTGCTTAATGAGGAAAGAGGAGAGAAATATTGGAGATGAATAGCTCGAATATATCGAGATTATATATCTGAAACTCCGATTTGCTGTTATCAAGAGGTATACACCCACTAACATAATATATACCAAGAAGATTATCATTAGGATCGTTTGTTCGGCGGATTTCGGCTAATGATATTGATTCCCAATTTCGTGCAATCAATGTAAAGATATAGAATGTTTGCAAATAGAATAATTGCTATTAATGCTACAAATATTTATATTGAACGTTAAAAACATACTGAATTAATAGTTATGGAATATTTTTAAGGATAAATTATACGAAGACTAGCAAACCCGGCGAACTCCGTTTCGCCACCAGATGGCTTCGTTTTATGTAACACTTTCCCGCTTTTCTGTTGAAAATTTTCCTGAATTTTCTTTGCTATAAACCTCACGGAGCCCGAGACCTTTCGAACGAATGCAAAATCGTGGAAATCGGTTCGTGCGTTCTGGAGTTATAGCGTCAGGAAGGAAAACCCGACTTATTTTTATATAGTAGATTTGCCTATTTGACACATCAGATAATATTAGTAGGGACTAATAAAATTAAAATTTATGTCAAGTTTAACATAAAATGCGTGTTTGCATAGTCATCTAAAATGCAACTTTGAATTACGTTAAAATGAATACATTTAATCCCTGAAGTAATAATTAATATAGTAGTAGATACTTTGATGAGCATTTTATTTTGTTCTATGGTTTTTTCTTTCCTTTTTTGACTTTGATAATACAAATGTCAATGAAAATAGAGTACTATTTGTTTAAGGAAACAAGTAGCCTTACGTTCTTCTTTTTGGTTCTTGGTTCCTTGATTTGTGTATGTTCATTTCTTTATGTAATCAACTATATAGGTACAGTAGGGTACATTGCATGTTCCTAAAGCAGGCAGCTTTGATGTGTTTAGACATGCTTTGAAAAGCTTGGATCACAAGGTGTTTAATGCATGTGATTTAATCCAACGTGTTTGTCTTTTCATTTTATAAAATTATTTGAAATCGTCTCTTACATCCCAAACGAAGCTCAGTCATCCAGGTGACTAACTTTGCTCTGGTTATGGTTTTAAACAAAGGTCATATATTGACTATAGCAACAATCTGTTATGTCGAATAGGGGATGCGCTATCTTTATTAACCGATTTCAAAAAAGGAGGAGGTTCTCAATTCGACTATTTTTTATTTATTTTTATGTTTGTTACCTCATAACTTTCGACTGGGTGAACCGTTTTGATGATTCTTTTTTATTTGAAAGCTGGTGCTTCCGGAATGTCCCATTTAAATTTGGTCCAGATTGAAGTCGGTTTTTTTTGTTGTTTTTTAATAAGGTTTACTCAGTAGTTAGTCTTATAAACAATAATATGAATATTTCTATTAAAAATATTATAAGTATGTAATGAAATAACAAAATTAAAAAAAAAAAACTTAGGTAGATAATCTTGAATAATATTGGTAAAATCGAACAGATCGACGTAGGTAGGGTCTTCTGACTATAAAGATTTTATTTCTTATTTATATCAAAAACATTTATCTTTTACCGAGCAAACGTAAACATAACATATGAAAGTAATGTATTAAGAAAAACAGTATTGTTGTATACTAAGCCAGATATTCATCGAAAGTAAGGAATAAGAAATTAAATCTGATAAGAACTGGTAGAGAAATTTTCTCTGGTATTTGATGATGCTTTTAAGATAATTCTTTTTTTATGTTTGGCCCTGGAACAATGACTCTACTCTGCCTGATGGAAAGCATAAGCAGAATCCAAGAGTAGTGGTCACCATACTGCGAATGCAGACAATGCAACAATGCAGCATGGTGACCCACACCATGGCGGGCTAGTGATGCTTCTGCATCATTGGGCCTCCGGTCTCGCACTCACCAACGAAACGCGACAGCACGGTCGCTGTCATTTTACGTTGATTTTCTGTACGAGGGTAGTACCACCCCGGTCGAGCCGGCCCGTTCGTGCTGAAATGAGCGTGGCTCTACTACCTTGAATTCATATCATTGAATCAATTTTGCATACTAAAATGAGATTTAAAAACAAAAGCAATAGATGCATGCCGCCAAATTTAGAACTTAAAATGGAAATGGGTCAGTCACATAGCACGTCTTGAAGATCGTAGATCGACAAAAATAGTTACTTTATGGAGAGGTCCATTAGGCAAGCGCTTTAGTGGAAGATTACAGGGTGCATTCGTTAGATGGGTAGAAGATATCAAAAATTTGCTGGCCCACAATGGCATAAAATAGCCCTAAACCGGGAGAAATGGAATGCTTTAGAATAGTCCTTTTTCTGAGAGGGGTTCCAGTGGAATAATAAATTGGTACTATTAGATTTCATATACTACTATTTATGTTTAAAGTTAATTTGTTTTCCGTTTCAGATTAAATTGTAAAACTGAAAACAGAATGCTTTCCTTTTTAACCGACTTCAAAAAAAGGAGGAGGTTCTCAATTCAATTGTTTTTTTTATGTTTGTTACCTCATAACTTTTGACTGGGTGAACCGATTTTGATATTTTTTTTTATTTGAAAGCTGGTGCTTCCCGAATGGTCCCATTTAAATTTGGTCCAGATTGAAGTCGGTTTTTTTTTTGTTAATATTTGTAGGTAATTATTAATACTCGTAGTGCTCATTAAATAATTATGGTAAGTAATTTATTTTATGTAAATACTAGTTGTTGCCCGCGGCGCCGCCCGCGTGTATGTCGGTTATCGCTGCAAATAGTAGCATATGTGTTATTCTGATGTATAAGCTATATTACTGTAAAGTCTCATCCATATCCGTTCAGTAGTTTTTGCGTGAAAGAGTAACAAACATCCATCCATCCATCCATACTTACAAACTTTCGCGTTTATAATATTAGTATAGATAATAATAATAATAATAATATATCGCTTTATTGTACACCAGATAATGCTATGCTTAATGCTAGGTCAGTACAAATGGCGGCCTTATCGCCAAAGGGGCAATCTCTTCCAGGCAACCATGGGATGGTAATAAATACAGGATGTATAGGGTAGTGTCTGGTGTGTTAGTGAATAGTTTCGGAAAGGAAAATAAAGAAGCATGAATATATATTATACAAATAAAAAATATTATAAAGAGTACCAGTGACACATATTGAATATATGTTACACACATACTGAAATTAAATACTGTGACCTAATTGACTACAATAATAATTTAATAATTATGGAATATTGATGTCTCCCAAATAATGTTCCTTTACTAGCCTCTTAAAGGCAGTAAGTGTTTGTGCACGTCTGATTGCGAATGGTAAGGCGTTCCACAATCGTACCGCTTGGACAGAAAAGGATTGGTCTAAGAATTTGGTAGAGTGTCCAGGCATTTTTAATTTCAGGTTTTCTGACGATCTCAACAATTTGGTATGTGAATCATGAAGAAAGGTAAACCGCAACTTAAGGTAAAGTGGAGTAGAAGGATTGAAAAGAATATTGTATAGAAGAGAAAGAATATGAGCATTCCGGCGAAGTCGGATGGGCAACCAATTAAGCTGTTTACGATAGTCGGAGACATGATCATATTTGCGTAATCCAAATATGAATCGTATACAAAGATTTTGGAGTCTTTCAAGCTTATTCAGTTGGTCTTGAGTGAGATCTAGATAACTGGCATCAGCATAATCAAGGATGGGGAAAAAAAGAGATTGTGTAAGAGCAACCTTGGTCGATGTAGGAAGAAAATTGCGTAGTCTGCGCAAAGACCCTGCAGCGGCAAACATTTTACGGCTCAGCTCTTGCAGCTGATAACCCCAGGATAAGGTACTGTCGATATAAATCCCCAAGTTCTTCACCTTGTCACTAAGCGGAATAGGTGTTTTATTGCACGTGATTTGAGGCAAGTTTGTGAAGTCAATTTTGGTGATCATTCGTGGGCTTCCAACGACAATAACTTGGGTTTTAGATGGGTTGATTTTCAGACCATAGGAGTTGCTCCAGTTACATATTTTATCCAGGTCAGCATTAATAGTATTAACAGCATCAGCCAGATTAACCGGTGATGCCCTGGTATAAATTTGGAGATCATCCGCGTATAGGTGGTAGGAGGAAGACAGATCATTAGTGATTGTGTTGATAAACACAGAGAAAAGTAGGGGAGAGAGCACGCCGCCCTGCGGTACGCCGGTTGTAGTACTACACCACGAAGAAACAGTGTTTTCGATACTTATACGCTGCCGGCGACCAGACAGGTAGTTGTGAAACCAGTCAATTGCTATTGGAGATATGTTAAGAGAGCGCAGCACACTCAGCAGAACGTCAAAGTCAACCGTGTTAAATGCATTGCTGAAATCCAGGAGAGTCAACACGGTAACTTCACCGCTCTCCATAGCAGATCTGATGTCCTCCGTAATATGAACTAGGGTAGTAGTGGTGCTATGCCCGGGTCGAAAGCCGGACTGGAAAGGATTTAGGAGCAGGTTTTTGGATAGGAAATTCGATAGTTGAATATGGATAAGGCGTTCAAGGACTTTGGAGAGAAATGGTAAAATGGAAATGGGACGGTAATCGCCGAAAGAATCGGGGTTTTTCTTTTTGGGGATAGGTATAATTTGAGCATCCTTCCAAGCTTTTGGGTACACACTATAGGAGATTGAATAGTTTAGGATATGACAAATGACAGGGAGAATTTCATCAAGGATTGGGAGGATCATATTACGGCTTAGACAATCAGAACCTACCGCATTCGAACTAATAGATGCTACGCTTTTCCTAACATCACAATCAGAAAATTGACTAAAGACGAAAGGAGAACAGTCAGGAGCTGGGGCAGAAGTAAGACGATTTAGTGTTGTCTCTTTTGTTGTTTTATCAAAATTTGACGAAGCTGAGAAGTGTTGATTAAGAAGGTTTAAGTTAACATTTTTAGGAAAGGAGTCGTTAACAGGTTTGCCTACTCCTAGTGACTTCAGAAATTTCCAGACTTTAGCTGGGTCTCCGTTTTCAACGGAGCTATGGATGTATCGGCGTTGTGCATTCCTACACACCTTGCTGCAATGATTCCTGATAGTTGTGTATTTATCCCGGTTGCTATCGCTTGAATTCTTTTTGTATTTTGATTTAGCTATCACCTTTTTTTTAAGTAGCGCTTTAATATCTGGAGTTAGCCACGGGGATGGAAGCCGTTTTACCTTCAATTCCTGAATTGGCGCATGTTCATTGTAGAGAGTCATTAGATTAGCGGTAAGAAGTTCAACCTTCTCATCTATGCAGTCAGCACTGAAGAGAGGTGCCCAGTCGATGGTGCCCGCATCCCTCATCAAGGCACTAATATCCATGTTCTTGAAATTTCGCTGCAGGATAATCTTAGCTCTGGGTTTAGGAGGGCGGAGTCGATAGGATAGGTAAAGCAAGTCGTGATAGGAGAACTCATCAGCAGAGCACTGACCGTGCTTTACTGCGAGGTTAGGGGAGGAAACAATGATGAGGTCTAATAGTGATGGAGTGGAGTTTGGGAAATAATGCGTTGCATTAGATGGAAGAATGGACAGATTGCTTGATTGGATTACAGAATTAAGAGATGACGATCGAGAATCGTTTTTCAGGAGGCAGGTATTGAAGTCACCCATGATTATAGCATGACTGTACGAAGGAGTAAGTTGTTCTAGGAGTAGTTCAAATGAAGAGAAGAAATTAATACGTAAGGAAGGGCAGTAGAAGACACCAAGAAGGAGTTTAGAATGGAAAAGTTCAACTTCCAGGAAGAGATGCTCACCCGCATCTGCTGGAGGCGGTTGCGGTGACAAACTAATAATGGAGTAAGGAATATGAGAACGTAGATAGATAGCAACACCACCGCCACCAGCCCCAGTGCGATCATTCCTGATGAGGTTAAATCCCGGTAAAGAGTATGCAGAAGATGGTAAGCAGGGCTTAAGCCACGATTCAGAGATAAATATAGCGTGTAAATTCGTACAGTCAAAACATGCCAGCATATCGGGGAAGTGAGCCGGAACACTTTGAGCATTAATGTGTACAACGTTGAAATTCTTGGGAACGTCAGAAAACTGGGATGAAAGAGTCTCAGTTATAGTTGGGTCACGTTGGGAACCAATACTGCTACAAGCAGACAGAAATTCATCGCTGTCATCACTGAAGTCAGGCGAAGACATTTTAGGCTTTAAAGTCAGTGGTTTTTAAATTGAAAGAAGTGTGTGTGTGTATATATAAACTATATAGATAGAATATAAGTACGTGTATAGAATAAATAAAAGAATATATAAAAACAATAAAAAAAAAAATTTAAAAAAATCGCTTACTCCATCTGCCGGTTGCCAGTTACAAACAAACCAGTGAAAAATTATATAAGACAGACAAAATAAGAACAAACCAAATAAATACAAAACAAAAGCAGAAAAAAAAATGCAAAACATAAAAGTAAATGATATTACTCGTAGTAGGAGTATAGATAGCAAAACTTACATCAGTCCAGGCACGCAAACCCAAAAGCCTTAGTTTCAGACATAGGAGTGAGACAGAACGAAACGCAATTTGACATATTGACATTATTGTTTGTCAGTGGCTGCCGTCATAAATTTCCATCAACTTATCGTGATAAAAGTGGGCAATAGCAAATTAAATGTATGTGAAAATTAACAGCACGAGAGTTAATCCGCACGTGCATTGTAAAAAGTTCACAAACATCTAAGACTATGAAACGTACCTGCACTGTAATGAGTATGCAAAGTATACTATTTTTTTGCAGCTGCTGCGCGCTTAGGCTTCGTCCCGGTGGCTTTTGGAGCTGTGATGGGTGGCTTCGGTGTTGTCTTGACAACTTCATTCAGCTCACTTAATGATACGACACGATGCCGCACTCCATCCGGACCCAAGATGTAGACACAACCCTCTCTTGTCCAACACCCCGCAATACCTAACCTCTCACGGGCTGCCATGAATAAATCGTGCCTAGACTTGGTTAGGAACTCCGAGAGTGTAACGCCAGTGCCTTTAAGTTTAGTTTTATCAAACCATAGGCTATCACGAACCGTCACATCAGCTAACTTGAGGAGTATAGGCCTAGGTTTCTTATCGGTAGTGGCCCGGCCCAGCCTCTGGCAGCGCTTGAAACTGGCTGCTGTGAGGTCCTTGCGATTAAAGTGCAGTGAGATAATTTTTACAGCGGTGTCAGCTACAATTTCATTACTGAGTTCTGCGACACCATGCAAAAGCAGCATCTTTCGTCGCCCTTGCATCTCAACACCATCCACAGTTCGTGACAGTGCCTCCACTTGCTGCTGTAGTAATTGTAGGGCTTGAGTGACAAAGGCTCGGAATGTAGCAAAATCAGTGGATAAACTGGCCATACCTGCAGACGGGCTGGATGTTTTTGAAAGCTGAGCTTCAAAGTCTTCCATCCTCTTGTTGAATGTGCTGGTTAGGTCGTTAATAGCATGAATAGTTGCCATGTTGCAGCAGTGATTGTTGTTTTTGTGAGCTGGTAGTTTTATGTAGGGATTTATGAAGGATCCGGCAGCTGGATGGTTTAGCTGGTGGTAAGTAACATATATATCCAAAAATGTGTACTAAATACAACAAATATAAATTTATTATGCAGAGCAAAAATCTTTACAAGTGGTTTGTTTGACTACCCACGAAGAATGTTTAAGTTTAAGATTTATACTTCAAACATTTTACAAATAACGAGTTTTCAAAACGAGTAGGTAAACTGTCGGATGAAATGATCAAATATTATTAGATTTACTTAAAGATTTTCTTAATGAATTCCATTTCTATCATAAAATGTCAAACGAACTAAAAATCAAGACTACAAAGCGACCGGCTTCACGATTAGTTTCAGCACTGACTACTTTTTTAGATACCTAAACGAGGTGGAGGTTTAGATTTCAAGGAATTCAGTGTAAAAGTAATGGATGAATATCCAACACAGCCAATTAATAAAACTTGAGAGTATCATGAACCAGAAATATTGTTCTAGTAATCTACATTGAGGTAGATCATCATCATTATGATGATGATGAGTCTATATTGAGTCTGATGATAATAGGTCTTTACCTATGAAATTGCCATTTTGTATGCAATAAGTGAAAGTACTTATTTTTTCAAACTTTTTTTATTTCTGTTATTCGAAGTAATCACCCATGCAATCGACGCATCTTTGCCAACGCATTGGCAGTTTATTAATTAATGCCCTTCTTGTAAAAACCAGCTGGACGGGAGGCAACAAACTCTTCAAAGGCATTTTGTACTGCCTCTCGGGAATTGAATTTTTTACCCACTAAAAAGTTGTCTAAATTGTGGAAAAGTAATAGTCGGTAGGTGCAAGGTCTGGTGAGTATGGCGGATGAGAGAGAGCTTCCAACGCCAGCTCTTGCAGCTGCTTCACGACAACGCGCGACCCCATACTGCGCAACAGACAGTCTCCAAGCGGGCCTCCGGTATCCTCACTCACTCAAAACACGCACTATTTCACATCGGTTTTCTGTGGCCGAAGCGTGGCTCTCCCACAGTAAAGACATTATATATTATGTATATTGTAAATTTAACTGTAAGCTCACCTAATAAAATGAAATAAATGAAATTTTCTTCCTCACGAATCAAAGTGTGCAGAAGCCGTGAAAATTTAACACATAGAAAGAGTTACTTTCGAATATTAGTATGGAAGTATAGATATTTCATATCTTGGTATTATTTAAAATAATTTTAACATTTTAAAACAATATTCATTGATATTATTTTTGTATCTACCGTCAGCAATTTATCTCCAATATTCAACTTTTATCGTACTACTACGTACGTGGGTCAGCCACGCAACGTCGCGTTTACGTCTCCTATTGCCGTAGCATGATAATTTTCCCCCGTTTTTGAAACAAACTCTGCAGCTTTATAATATTAGTATAGATAAACAAAATTTCAAATTATCACTAAGCTTTCCTCATCAGTATTCTGACACCAACAGTATTTCAGATCTTAACATTTTCAGCCCTTATCTGAATATAAATTACGGAACCCAGATCGTCTACCTTGACAAGAAATGGGCATACAAATGTATAACTTCGGATATCTGCAGACTGTAAGTGGGGATAAGCTCTCGCTATTGTAGATCGGCACGTCGACCTATATAAACAATTGTACGTTGATTTGAGTGTATATATACACACATCAAAAGTGTCTAGGGATCAACATATGTGACTAGGGATCAACATATATTTTTGCAATAACTTTTCTCCTGATTGATATTAATTAAAATTTTCTTTAAGGATTCATCAAATAAAGTGTTTTCGTTTGTCACAGTAACGATAAACCAAGTCACCTTTGCATTAATAAAGAAATTTGCCATTTTCCTAATAAAGGGAGTTTTGACATTTGAACCACTAACATTAAAGTTCGAAAAAAAGACTGAAATAACAGTTTTCTTTAAAATTTTATTAGGTAACTTAAACAATTAATAATCCGTGTTTCTACCGCGAACACTAACAACACAAGAATCGGTTTGGCATACTCAAAATGAGTTCATCCAAATCACGCTGTGGAATGGCCGCCCATGTTCGTTGCAACAACAAAAAAAGGTCTTCTTGCGACTGGATACCCTCCATATTCGGCAGAGCTCTTCTCTGTAGCATATCCCATGCATGCTCAATCGGGTTCAAGTCTGGCGACTGAGCAGGCCAGGGCCAAAGCCACATCTCAATCTCAAGAAATCCGCATAAAAATGCTTGATCCCTAGACACTTTTGATGTGTGTATATTATGTATAGGTATTATTAATACATATTATTGTGTTACCGATTGAAGGCAAACGGCTTATCGGTTGTAATACAACATAAACGGAACAATGTATTATGGGCATCTATCTACCACTTCAGGGATGAAAGACGTCAATTTATGTATCTACTAGCTTTTACCCGCGTCTCCGTCCGCTTGTCACATGCCGGTTATCTATTATTGATCGAAGCGGTTATCGCATTAAATATTTGTTGCTGTTAAGTTTCATCATCATATATCCTATTATCTCACAAAATTTTCACAATGTTTTTCATCTTTTAATTAATAGTATGCTTCATAGATACTACAGCAGCTGCAGTTTATTTGATAGAATTATGGAGTTTCTAAGGTCAAGTCAAAAATGTTGGCCGTAGCTTTGCCTTCTGTGAGTTGATTTTCAACCAACCTATGTCTTCAACAATGAAGTCGATTGAGCGGTTTTCAGAAAGACAATTACTTTTATGTTTGTAACTAGCTGAGCCCGGCAGTGTTACCCGCGTTTGTAGTTGTAACCGCGGGCAACGCAACGGGGCAAAGCTAGTCTGAAAAAAGTTGCCTAAATTACTCCTTATATCATCAGCTATCTTCCAGTGAAAGTCCTGTCGAAATCGGTTTAGCCGTTACAGGGATTAGCCGGAACAAACAGACAGAGCGACAGACAGATAGACCGACAGATAAAAATTGTAAAATATGTTATTTTGGTATATGCACCGTGTATACATTATGTATTTAGTAAAAAGCGGTAATTTTAATATTACAAACAGACACTCCAATTTTATTTAGGTATTTGTATAGATGTATAGATGTATATTGTGTAGGTATAAAACGTTCGTTGAACATCGGTGAACCAATATACCTCTAACATTTTATAGTAGGAGAGCTGGTACCATTTTTGGGTAGGTATTTGAGGCAAGCTGAAAACTTGTCACACACCTCTCCTAATATACCCCAACACGAAACTGCAGACCTGGCTGGTGAGTAGCGGGGAAAATTTTTGACAACCAACGATAGTGATGATGACGTAGGCTTGTGTCTCCCACGTGAGCACTGTTTCTCAGAGTGCTATAACTGGCGAAGTATATCGTTATACCATGGCAATGGTAAGTCACGTGACCTCGCCAGAGAGGGGCGGGGGATTGATTTAGCCCCGCTACTCACCAGCCAGGTCTGCAGTTCCGTGTTGGGGTATAATAGGAGAGGTCAGTGACAAGTTTTCAGCTTGCCCCAAATACCTACTCAAAAAATGGTACCAGCTCTCGGACCATTAGGAGAGGTATTCATGAATAGAATATTATTACAAGATTGCTTAGTAATGATACTCTATCGTACTATATAAAATATTCATTCGATTCCTTTCAGCTAAGAGTATCTAAATGGATCACACGGACCCGACGTTAAGGGTCATTATATCCGAACGATAAAATTCAAAGTAAAGACGTGTTTTTCAATCTTCCTTATCAATTTACTGAAATCTTGAAAAAAGCTCTTTGATCTCTAAAATGAAAATTAAAAGATGTTAATTATATTAAGTTAGACATCTATTTATTAAATCTATGTCTCTCCATCTGTCGCAAATTTGCATCTATAAATTTAGGTGCAAATACAATTTGATTTTAAACTTTCTAGAACATCAAGGCTCTGTTTCTCCGGTTACAGATAAGTTTCGGATAAAGAACTGACTGAATTAACTAATCTCTTCCGTATAATTTTAAAAAATCTGCTATTAATGACATACATGCAATTATCTTGTAGAGGAACGGGTGATATGTCCCTCCTACACAAAGGGAGTATCCTCCGACCAGGCGAGGTGATCATGCCTGGCGGGCCAACTGCCCAACGGTTGATGTCGGGATGTTGTACATATGATTATCGGCGAGAGAACTTTCACTGCGCGATTCAGGAATGGTAGTTTCTTAGTTTCCTAAGTTACTCCATAGTTCAGTGTAACTTCGGTAGATGGCGCTGTAGTAGGTATATTTCTGTTGCGCTGTATGTGGAAGTCGCCACAATCTTACAATTATAAAGAGATAAAATTTCTAACTTTGTTTATATGGTTGTATCTTCTCAGATATCAGAATCAATCTTCGGAAGTACTGATCTGATCCTAAAAATTTTTTCACTAACAGAAAACGATACTATTCAGGAGAGGCCTAGTCATATTTTATTACGATTCAACAAAAAAATCGGTTATATCAAGTCGAAGAAAAGCGGACGGTTAACGCCCAACGAAGTGGGCACGGCTCGGCTAGTTCATTATAAAATATAATTCTCATGTCACATGTCACGAACAAAGAACTGAACGAATTTAGAAAAATCTTGGGTATTTATAACATAATTACCAATTGCTGATTTTTAATATTGTGGTCACGTAAATTAGCAATAATTGCAAGTCATCATTTTTCTACGACAAATATTGATATGTAGAATAGAAATAATGATTTAACACTACGCGTGTGCCGTATGTCGCCTACATAGAGATTGTATTAGGCTATGGTCTTCTATAAAGTGTCACGTTGTACGCCGCGTCACAATGCTTACTATAGAAATGTACTGTTGTAGTCTCTTTCACAAGCAGACGTTGGCGTGTGGACGCCGTATGCGGCGCTTCAACGCTTTGCGCCGCGTCTCTAGTTATTTCGAACCATTGCAGCGTAAACGTCGTATTTGGCGTCAATACAAAATGTCGAAATTTAATAAAGAAAAAGACTAATTATAGATTGAATCAGTCCAATGTTTTAGTGCATTATGCAATAAAAATAAGGTGCTAGCAAAAGTGTCGTATCGCGGTATTGTCATACCGCGTGTAACGCTGAGGGGCAAAGCTAGTCTAAAAAAGTAGCCTACGTTACTCCTTAGTTCATCAGCTATCTGCCAGTGAAAGTCCCGTCAAAATCGGTCCAGCCGTTCCAGATATTACCCGGAACAGACAGACAGACAGACAAAAATTGTTAAATACATATGCATTAATTAAAAAGCTGTTATTTTAATATTACAAACAGACACTCCAATTTTATTTATTTGTATAGCTGAGTACAAGCGAGCACTGTTTGTCGACTACTATTCTGAACGATATAATTATTATTATTTTTACGGGAATTAACGCGATCACTATTTCAAGGTACTACATACCTCTGTTTTGCCTGACGTTTCGACCAGGTTGCACTGGCCGTGGTCACAGGCTGACTGGCTCAGCGGCGCACGCCCTCCGTCGTCGAATCCGTGAAGTCGAAGGTTCTTCATCCACCCGCACATTTTCGATATTATTGATATTTTTGTTTCGCCATGTACCGTCACATACCACACTAACAGGGTCCCTATTCTGTAAGCAAACCGATGTGTTCCTATTCTGGTGTTTATCCGACTGCGCAGAAAAGCGAGGTGGTATGTTTAAAAAAAAAAAAAAAAAATGTTCTGAACGAGACGTCGTCGATCGCGTATGAGATAATATATATTGACCGCTGACGCTGTGCCTGGCGTTCAGACGTCGATCGAAACGTTTATGCTGAAGTCGGAAGCCGACTATAGCATTTAATAGGAGACCGAGGCCTTAGCAGCCGGGGCCCGCGTCAGTGCAGGCGCTGGGAGTGGTCCGAATTTCTTAATAATAGCAGCTCCCAGATCCCTCCTGTCTAAGGCGCAGAGTGTCATACCGTGTTGTTTTAGTCGGTCCAATTCCGACACACCAACCAGCCGCCAACCGCGGTGGGGTGACGGCCCGTGGAGATTTTTACACGTTAAAAAAAAAAAAACATAACGCTTGGACTACCAGGAATCGAGGGTGATCGAAAAGAGACGCAGATGAAGTTCTGTGGGTTAGCTAGTATATAATAAGTTTACAGAAATCTAAATGCTATAGATATTTCATTATAAGTCGGAGAAACAAGACAACACCTTCTTAAAAGTTTTGGAAAAACATAAATTTGTTTTACAGTTAAACGTTTGTTTTTCAAGCCAGTATTTGAATTTTTCACGTAAATATGAAGACGAAGTGTCAAGTTAGATATTATTCGTTTCGGGTAACAAGACTGCTTAAAACTTCAGTTGAAGGCAAAAAAGAAGGCGTTTTCGATGTTGCACAGTGTTCATGAGCAGACTGCACACCTGAGTAAATGACTACCGCTGTCCAATCCACCGATGGACACCTACAACTTAATAGTCACAAAATTCCTTGGGGTCTCCGGCTCCTCGAGGACTCAGGAGCCAAGAGTATGTGGTGCTTCTACTAAAAACCACCCCGACGGCCGGTCTCAGGCGCTATGCTCTGAGGATTATCGGTCTGATCATGTTATTTTAGGTCCCCCATGATCGACGCCAAGCCTAGCCAGACTCTATACAGGGGAAACAGAGACCTCCACTTGCCCATCGGCTCAATCTTTATATGTTGCGGCCGATCACATGTTCTATCCCCACTTTCTGTCTGTCTGTCTTCCGATCCCGTTCAGCAATCTTTTTCTAGAGCATTACAATTCCCCTAGAGTCAGGGAACCTTATTCAGTCGGTGAAAAATGACGATTAACTGAATTCGAAAATGATGATTTTCAAGTATATACTCAAGCCTAAGGTGGCTAAATAGAAGTGTACCAAACACCCACATTTTGTTGACTTTAATGTAATAGAGCATATGATTAAGTATAACATACTAGTAATTATTTCCAACACATTAATGGATTTGGGTACAATATTTAGTAATAAGCTATGAATGGGATATGATTACAGGACTCATATCGTTATCAGGACGTTAACCTCCAGCCATATGTATATAAATTATTCCAATAAAATATTAAGCTGTTGGGAGAAATAGAATCAGCTTTGATATATAACCATGTTTACATAAGAAACCTAACTCAATAATTTATTAGGATAAACATTTAATTACCTGTTACGTGATTACCTACCTTAATTCGCGTACATAAACATTAGGTATTAAATTACTCTGATAAAAGTCAATTAGAATATTTGTTATATTAGTTAACAACAACTTTTGGTCTTTGGTACCAACTGGTTTTGGTAAACGGTTTTTTAAGTGTAACTTTTAATGCGACTTCCAACAAGGTTGCGTTAAACGTTTAACGGTTGCGTTAAACGTTAAACGCTACCATGGAGGGGGTATGAAAGCACTGTAGCACATTACGAAGTTTTCAAACGTTTAACGCTACCATCGAGGGGGTATAAAATTACTGTAGCACATTACGAAGTTTTCAAACGTTTAACGCTACCATCGAGGGGGTATAAAAGCACTGTAGCACATTACGAAGTTTCACTTCTTCCGCGCGGAGGGACTCCACGTCTTTTTTTTATTCGTCATCATACGAATAGTGTGCCCACAGTACTAATATAACAGTATCCACAGACTTTGATATAGTGTGGTTTTATACAGTATATTACCTCGTTGGTCTAGCGGTTTACGTACGCGACTGCCGATCAAGAGGTCTCGGGTTGAAATCCCGGGTCACGCCAAAAGAGTTCACAGTAACAGCTCTGAGTTTCGAAGTTCGAAGAGAACGCCTGTGCCTAGGAGAGCACGTTAAGCTGTCGGTCATGTGCCTGATCTCTCCCGGGTCGTGTCGGTTAACCGATCCTTCGGATTATAAGAGAGAGGGAACAGAGCGTGCACCTTTGTTTGCGCACACGCTTGTGCACTATAATATCTTCTGCGAAGTTGGTTGTTCTCCGTTGAGAAAAAGAAAAGTAGAAAATCGGCGGCAAATCTGAAAATTCGGCTTGATTTGTTATTTAAATCCTTACTTATATTATAAATGCGAAAGTAACTCTGTATGTCTGTCTGTCGTGCTTTCATGGCCAAGCCGCTGCACCGATTTCAATGAAATTTGGTACACAGATAGTGTAGAGCCTGAGAAAGGACATAGGGAATTAAATTAAATGTATAATATAAAATTACGTTTTATTTCCCTGCATTCTTTTGAGAAAAGCACTATATAAGCCTCGGCGGTAATGGCAATTGCCTGTCTCGTATTAGTGAAGTCCTCGACTACGGCTCGGCCTTCAAACTCATTCTCGACCTGACATTGCCTATTTCCCGGTCTTTGCAATAATGTACTATTATCTAACTTGAACTTTGAGACTTTTTATAAATATATCGCGTGTGGGTGTAAAATGTCAACAAATGTTATTTTACCTAAGAAGTTTTGAACCGTTTTTGTTGAATAATAGATTTACAAACGACTTTTCAAAGAAAAATCGCAAGAAAAAAAGATAAACTGTAATTTGTTTTCGTTGTTCTAAGTCAGTCTAAAATTAAAATACGATCAACAAACATAAAAATAATACTTTTGGCTTTGTGAAATTGAGACAATTATCTGGGGGCACGGTCGTGCCCCCGCCAAGACGAGCCATGCGAAGCGCACTGGTTCTACCAACCTTTTCTCGAAGTGCTTCGTCGTGTTTTTGAACCCTCATAACTTTGGTTTCCGATATACCAGATAGTTCAAATTCTCAGGATATAATGTCAATAATAACCTAATTAAACATACAAAGTTTCAATTGCATAGCTCTGATACTTTAGATTACTTTATGTTAGAAATTTAACGTCATTGTAATGGCAACATTTTTGATTGTCATTTTTCTTGTTTGACGTTTTGACAAGATAGTAATTGGACGCTTGCCGGTCGAACACGGTTTTCGCAATTGACTGCCGGTTTAAGTAATTTAATTGATATTTAGCTAATTTTCCAACGACTCGGTGTTTCGTCGGTCACCGTTACGATGGGTCTGGGTTGGACTCGCGAGTGTAGTAGTAGTCACGTTCAAAGGGGCGCGATCCGCGATAGCTAATACGAGTGTATTGTAATTCGAATACCTTGGAGAATTGTACAGCATTTTGCAGCATGTATGTGTGAACGCGGCAAGACAAACGGCAGTGGGGTACTCCATCAACGGCCGACGAGATCAAGGACATCACGCATCTCCAGTAAGTGCTTGATTACATTAGCTTAGAATAAGAACACGGTGAAACAGCCGTCAGTTCATTGCTCTCGCCAGTGAACTAGGTTTAGCGATTGTATGCTTATAACATGGGCCTATAGGTATTGCAAACGTCACAAGGTGATCGTTGCATTGGCGAGAGGATTGAACACTTTAGATTTTATTGATATCTAAAATACGCGCATTTCGTCACTGACACACTGATGATCATCAAAACTGTTCCCCAAGTGTGTATGAGACTTTCACAAATGTTTATGCTAGAGGTTTTAACACTTCGAGAAAAGGTAGGTAGTGCCCTTGCGCTTCGCTTGGCTCGTCTTGGCGGGGGCACGACTGTGCCCCCAGAAATGATAAAAATATAAAATAGTAAATACAGTATAATAGTAGCTGTTTTTGTTTAAGGGAAATATGATTTACATTATTATTATAATCTAATGAGAAACTCGTAGAAACAGTTGCGTTCTTCTTCTTCTTCTTTTGATGAAATGGCAACCCGCCGGATCTCTCGGATCAGCTATTTCTGCCAATGACAAGTGTTAAAAATCTTCATATCATAAGTCTTCAAGTCTTTAGTCTTCGTCGTGATGAAGTTAATGATAAAAAAAAAAATGTGGATGAGATGAAATGGGGACCGTCTTCCGAAAAAACAAAAAACGATCTCCCAAACAGTTGCGTTATTACGTTGTCAAGTAGGAAAGTCGTTATTGTTCTTCTGTTGATAATATAATCAAAACTCTATCAAAGTATAAAGTATTAGAAATACAAAAAAAACGTACATAAAGTATCTTTCATGAAAAGAAATACTGCTCCCTAGGGACATCTGAATTGAAAAGCTAGTTATGACGACGATCCAATACAATGTATCAAGGTCTATTATAATCGGGTCTATTTTGGAGGTTTTTCCTGAATGGGAAACAATTTGTCTTATTTTTTTTCCTTACTCAATTATCGTATATATCGACCGTAAGTATTAGTAAGAAAAAGTACAGCGGTATCTCATTATGCTTCAAATTAATATTTATGAATGTGCAAAGAAAATGTTTGTTCATCATTGAGATTAAAAAATCGCAAATTATGTTACATCAACAGAAAGGTAATATGTTCGGATCAATGTATAAATGCGATATAAGGGATGAGAATAAATTCAGTATGTACTATTTTTCAGTTATTTTAAATCCAGCTAGATCCCTGATTGTTATTTTGCTCAGAGTAGAAACGTTGTCGCAGCAAATTCAGTTTCTATTTGCGACAAATTCGTATCCAATTAGACTTACAAATTTAAATATCTCTGCACTGAAAGCATCAGAATACAAACATAGATACTAGATACATATAGAAATATGCATGAATGACTCTTAATAGGATTGCTTCGAAATTGCTGGAGAACAAGTAAGAGATTAATTCATAATTTATGAAACGAATGTAGGTAGCTAATGTTATGACTTTGAATTTTATTACATTTAAAAACGTCCATTCAACGGGATGGATTCAGAAAAAATACATAGCCTATGTGATATATGTATAAATAAATATAAATTTAGTATTATTTTTAAATTTTCATTATTATTATAAATCATTTTGCGCCACTGTTACGTCTGTACGTAATTACAAAGAAATAAAACATAAGTCCGTAACAAATAAAATTTATTCTAGAAATAGAGTAGTGGGTTCGATTCCCGAACTACAAATATCCTATGAAAACACTGGCAATGCAATGAATCAGATTTGTACGCCCCTGTTGGCATTCGCAGCAGTAGGGCAGCAGTAGAACGTCTGTAGGCGACGAGCTGGATAGGCAGCACGGCGACCATAGGGTGAACATAAAACCCCGACCACGGGGTTACATTTCCCTTGGGGATTGCCTAATAGTTTTTAATTTTAAACTAGTATGACACCAGAACAACACCTCCACAATCGGCGCAATTGTAAGGTTAAAAAAGCGGCCAAGTGCGAGTCGGACTCGCACATGAAGGGTTCCGTAGCAGCAAGTAACATAATATAAAAGTTCTTGTAGTTCGTTGTAACTTTGATCGATACATTGCGGTGTACGATTTATGACATATTAAAAAAAAAAAAACTAGATCTCGTTCAAACCAATTTTCGGTGGAAGTTTGCATGGTAATGTACATCATATATTTTTTTTAGTTTTATCATTCTCTTACTTCAGAAGTTACAGGGTCTCTCGCGTAAACTATTCAGTTTAGAAAAAAATTATATTGGAAACCTCAATCTCATTTTTGAAGACCTATCTATAGATACCCCACCCCACACGTATGTGTTTGATGAAAAAAATATATTTGAATTTCAGTTCTAAATATGGGGATTTGGGGACAGAATACATCAAGTTTCAACAGTATAGCTCTTATAATTTCGGAAAAAAGTGACTGTGACATATGGACGGACAGACAGATGGACAGACAGCCATGTCGAATCTATAAGAGTTCCGTGCCAAAGGCAAAAAACGGAACGGAACCCTAAAAAGGGTTTTAAAATTGGTACTCGTGCAACGACTTATCTTAAAACAGGAGTCAAAAAAATGTATGTGATATATGTACAAATAAATATAAATTTAGTATTATTTTTAAATTTTCATCATTATTACAAATAATTTTTATTCTCCTTATAATATTTATATACATATCCATTACATTTAAAAATACCACTGTCACCATCCGTGCATGCGCGTAGCAGGCTTTAGTATATACATTCGCGCAAGCGCCCTTCGCCGCCGTCTTAGGATCAGGTCACATGTCCTGACGCGACCTGTCCTGACGCGACCTATCCTGACGCGAGTTAAAAAAAGTTTAACCTTCCGTTAACCATTTTTTAAAGTGCACAACGCTGCTAAAAAAGTTTTACTTCAAAAAAATATAATTTTTTTTTTTTTTTTTTTTTTTTATTAATGACGTTTATAACCCTAAAAGGAGTAGACAGAGGCATGGTTAAGGTTCAAATTATGCCTAATGCTATTCCTGCTTATTTTATATTGCAACAGTTTAGTTTTTAAATTGAAGTTAATAATTTTATGTCACTGACATAATATTTATTTTCGTAACAATCAAGAACACATTTATTGTCATTATGATTTTCCTCAATGCCACCCAAATCAAACTTGACAAACGTTTCACCTTAATGCCACATTCAATTCCCATGTGGCTCTATATGCGTACTGCGGTGGTATTCTCCAACGGATATTCAGAGAGACATCACAAAGGAAAATCGATGGATTGGAACACCCACATGCATTTGATCTGCGAAGTCCGCAAATAAATCCTACTTTTGATGTGAAACTTAATTTGAGTTGGAAGTACTTGTCCATGTGGGTTGTAGGTAGAAATTTTAATTATAATGGTTTATTATCTATGTCGTCTATTTAAAACAATTTCTTTTCAACCGACTTCAAAAAGGAGGAAGTTCTCAATTCGAATGTTTTTTTTTTTTTTTATGTTTGTTACCTCTTATCTTTGGACTGGGTGAACCGATTTTGATGATTCTGTTTTTATTTGAAAGCTGGTGCTTCCCGAATGGTCCCATTTAAATTTGGTCCAGATTGAAGTCGGCTTTTTTTGTTAAAACTTGTAATTATATATATTTATTTTTCTTTGTATTTAATTTCGCCGAGTAAATGACAACAAAGGTGGACCAAACCAAACCGACGACTGCACGTTTGACCTAGTGGTTTAACGGTCACCACGCCGTTTCCTACTTCGCCAAGTGTCGTGGGTTCAAATCTCACGTAGGACAACACTTTGTGTGATCCACAAATTGTTGTTCTGAGTCTGGGTGTTCTTTGTGTCCGTTTCATGTATGTTTTTAAAGTCACCCGCGACACAGGATTTATCCTAGTGCGGGAGTTGTCTTTAAAAAAAAAAAAAAACCCCTGTAATTATGATTGCGTTCTTTTCAAGTCCAGAAACGCAGTTGAGATCGATTGGGGGCGGTTGTCATTTTCTCACAATGACATAAAGACTTATTCATTTTTCTAGTGCACCCTATAAAATGAAATAAATATAAATCTACGTCTACCAATTTATTGATTTATTTCATTTAGTCACACAAATAAACTAATAAATTGTTTAGTAATATTGTTTGTTTTACTTACTTTTAAACTTTCGCGTTCCATAATATAATAATTATTATTTTTGCACTGCACTGGCCGTGGTCACAGGCTGACTCACATAGTCAGCCTGTGACCACGGCCAGTGCAACCTGGTCGAAACGTCAGGTTAATCAGAGGTATGTAATACCTTTAAATAAGTGATCGCGTTAATTCCCGTAAAAATAATAATTATTAGTTTTGTTTAGTTAAATATTTTACCCTACTACGGCAAAGCCAAAGAAGGGTTATGATTTTGACAGGCTATGTATGTATGTTCATCTGTTCCCTCATTCTTTCTAAACTACTAGTCAGAATAAGACAAAATAGGCTATATGACGTGTCACTGAATCTAATGTGGCGCCCTCTAGCGGACATAAAGTACTCTATAAAATTAATTTGAGATAAATATGCCGTGTTTGGTATCATTCGAAAGGGCGTTACTTGTACATTTCAAAAATATATATATTATTAGCATTTTCTCGTGACTTTGTCCGTATTTATTCGATAATTATGGTACCTATTTAAAATATACTTTGCGAAGAAATTAATATTATTGAGGTACCAAAACATTTTACGAAAGTAAAAACTAAAACCCAACTGCGACAAAAAACGACGCTGAAAAAGTATGAAACAAGTTTCAAAAGCCGTAGTCACGCGTTGTTAATGTGTTATGGACTATGGTACATTTCTACGTAACGCGTGACTACAGCTGTTTCATACTTTTTCAGCGTCGTTTTTTGTCGTAGTTTTTTTTTAGTTTTAGTTTTTACTTTTATTTTTTTATGTTATGTTGAACCTACAGTCATTTATTTTGATTTTATTATGTGTGACTATTCATAGAATAACATGGTAGGGTAGTAGCCATACCAACGTATTTCCTTTCTTATCAAACAATACTTGTGCACTTTACACAACTTGTCTTTATCTTTTGATTAATGTCTCAGTGAATTATCTACAATTATGTCAATGTCATGTCATCTGAAAGAGAGGATGTTACAAGATAATTTCATGTTAAAAAAGAGAGTATATAAAACATTTATTAGAAAATTGACTATAGAAGTTTGACTCAAGATTATTGATACATGTAGAGAATAATATTTAAGCCAGATCTTTCTAATATTATAAACGCGAAAGTTTCTAAGTAAATAATGAACGGATTTGGATGAAACTGATGTATGAGCATATTACTGTGAAATATAGCTTATACATCAGAATAACACATAGGCAACTATTTGCCGTGACAATCGACATACACGCGGGCGGAGCCGCGGGCAACAACTAGTATAATATAATAATATTGATAGTCATGTGGCTCGATCAACTCGATCGATCAAGGCTCTGATACAGAAAGCAATTCTCTTTGACAAGGTACGTATGTCGTATAGTGAGGAGGTTCCTGTCTTTGGAGCCCTGACTTTCGATGCATTGGTCTCTATACCTGAAAATACATATATATTTTCGGGTACAGTAATATTAGTAGGATAAATATATCCTACTAATATTACAAACGCGAAAGTATGTAAGTATGGATGGATGGATGTTTGTTTTACTTGGTATATCCCCCCCCCCCCAATGGATAGAGGGGTGTTCATTACTATTGCAAATAAAATCCGTTTCATGTATGTTTGTAAAGTCCCCCGCGACACAGGATTTATTCCTAGTGCGGGAGTTGTCTTAAAAAAAAAACTGAGAATCTTATAGTAAAAAAATCGACGTTGGTGATGTAGTCGGTGCTAAATGAGTGACACCGTGAGACGCGGTTTCCACTCAAGAACACGTATAATTTTACTGCATTTATATTTGTCTTTAAAAAATGGGGAAAATCTATGTATATATAAATGAATCTCCGAAATGTATGTACGCGCATAACTTCCGATCGGCTGCACCAAATTAAATAATTCTTTTTTTTATGTGTTCGTTATTGTTAGGACAAGGTTTGTGTACAAGAAAAATTAAAAGATAACGGGTAAAGTAATTTTTTTTTGCCCGCGACCGTACACTGACTGTGGGAAGCTGAGACAGATGTGTAAATGTGGCAGTACGAAGTTTGCCGGGTCAGCTAGTTTGATATATTAAAGATTGTAAAATTAGATTTAAAAAGTTACTGTAAAATAATACTAAAAAGATTTTATATAAAACATCCTGGTCCCGAGTAAAAGCAAGCGCTTAAAATTAAGTACATTCAATCAATTTAGAATTTCTCGAGGCATCAATCTGAAAGTGTCACGAAACTGAGCCGGTAACATGTGTTTCCAGGATTGCTCTTATACTGTATGAGGTAAATATATTGCATACTTACATATACATATCTACATTCATTTGTAGTAATTGCCGAATGTAGAAACAACATTTAGATAAGAACATTTGAAGTCGATGTTTCAGTTTTGCTAATACTGATTTTGCTGATGTAAAGAAAAATCTGTAGTGGCAGTCTCTAGGACATTATATCCTTAAGATTTTTGACGTGAAAACGTCTTGCAAATAGATGAACGCCGCCTGCAAGCACAAATAAAAAATATGTAAAAAAGGTTTTTAATTTAAACGGTTTTATCGAAAATAATGCACTAAAAGCTAAAAATATATTTTTTTGTCTGATAAAAATAAAATCGTAGGGCGTAGCGTAAATTGAGTTGACTTGATGGAAACACGGGTCCAACGATTTTATTTTTTATCAGACAATGTTTTTTTTATTTTTTAGCTATTAGTGCATTATTTTCGATAAAACCGTTTAAATTAAAAACCTTTTATACAATTTTTTTTATTTTCAAGTTTTTAGTGAACAGCAACACTATGAAAAATTTCAAACTACTGTGCTACTAGTCAAACCCTTTCATTTGATACCCATATTGAGGTAGTCGTGTCAAAATTTGTAAACCGCCATTTTGCAGGGGCGGCGCGGCTATCTTGGATTTACAATGAAACATAATTTATTTAATTGTATCGTCACAGATCTAAAGGTGTGTACAATCAACAATCAGATCAATCTGTCAACAGGAAGAGGTTAAAATTTCAATTACAAGATTTGACCCAAACAAATAAATAAACAACCAGGGCAAGCTAAATACAACCGTTTAATAAAAACAAACAACAACTCATTGTCAAGTTCCACCTGATCCGAGCGTGCAAGCGAGATCGCGGCACAAGTGATAGGGAGGCACGATCGGCTTAAGCGTTCGGCTTGTGACGCATATTTTTCATCAAAATTTTCTTATGACGTTATCACGTAAAATTATCGTCCGTAAACCGACTTTACAGACAGCAAATTTTTGTTTAAATCTTAAAGAATTTTCTAAGAATTCAAAGAAAAGTCCTTCTTCTAAAACAATAGGCTAATTTACTATCAAGTGCCATGGTCATAGTACGGAACATTTCTACACGTGGAAGAGCTCTGGAATAAATAATTAAAGTAGCACGTGTAGAAATCGTAATCAATTAATGTATATACACACATCAAAAGTGTCTAGGGATCAACATATGTGTCTAGGGATCAACATATATTTTTGCAATAACTTTTCTCCTGATTGATATTAATTAAAATTTTCTTTAAGGATTCATCAAATAAAGTGTTTTCGTTTGTCACAGTAACGATAAACCAAGTCACCTTTGCATTAATAAAGAAATTTGCCATTTTCCTAATAAAGGGATTTTGACATTTGAACCACTAACATTAAAGTTCGAAAAAAAGACTGAAATAACAGTTTTCTTTAAAATTTTATTAGGTAACTTAAAAAATTAATAATCCGTGTTTCTACCGCGAACACTAACAACACAAGAATCAGTTTGGCATACTCAAAATGAGTTCATCCAAATCACGCTGTGGAATGGCCGCCCATGTTCGTTGCAACAACAAAAAAAGGTCTTCTTGCGACTGGATACCCTCCATATTCGGCAGAGCTCTTCTCTGTAGCATATCCCATGCATGCTCAATCGGGTTCAAGTCTGGCGACTGAGCAGGCCAGGGCCAAAGCCACATCTCAATCTCAAGAAATCCGCATAAAAATGCTTGATCCCTAGACACTTTTGATGTGTGTATTTATGGTAGGAAAATTTTGTTGTTCGAAAACTCTATAAACTAAACTAAATTTAATTAAAAATGGGTATTGTATTGTCACACATTCTATTCTCATTCTACTCAACAAATAATTAGATGTCAGACTAAAAATAGACGTTATCTAAATACATACAAAAATAGCATTTCGAAAATCGCTTCACTAAAATAAAAGAATATATTTTTTTTTTGTACAAGTCTCAATAAAAGAATTAGTACACATTTTTGTGTTTACTCCGAAAACATGCCTTAGGAATAAATAAATGAAACATTTGAGCCGGCTCGATCTGAGTAAAGGCCTCATCAAATACCGATGTTATGTCATTTTTTCTTTGCTTTCTACCCCTCCTTCTAATTGGGTAGCGAGGCGATCAAAGAATGATATCTTCAGCTGTAGATATCTAATCTCAAGTCGCTTTCTAGCAAGTGATCCGTAAGAAACATAGGTACATCTGAGTGATATCGGTGATTAACCAGAGGAGACGCTAACGAAATTGTATGGTTCATCTAGTATTGATTATTTAAAAAGATATGATTTCGATTTTTAATCAAAATTTAAACAAAATAAATGCAGCATTTACTATCCTTTGCTATTCAGTAACTAGATTTTCATTTCCCCATTCTTCATTTGATTGCTTCCAAACCTTACGAAAAGTGAATGCTTACCATGCTCGGCTTTATAGTGTAGCTTTTTTTTATAAAATAGGCGGGCAAACGAGCAGGCGTATCGCCTGATGGTAAACGATGACCGCCCCCCATGGACACCTAGAGCACCAGAGGCGTCACAAGTGCGTTGCTGGCCTTTGGGGGATGGGGGGATAGGGGAAGGGGTATGGGCTTCCGGTATCCATAATGTCTCGGTGAAACACAGCACAAGCACAATTTGACACCGGTTTTCTGTGAGGCCGTGGTATCACTCCGGTCGAGCCGGCTTATTCATGCCGAAGCGTGGCTCTCCCACGGTAAAAGTTAGTTACACGGGTTTTATATAAGTAATATCCAAATATCGAAACAGGTTTCCATCAAATATTGTAATTTGAAGATTGCTCCCGGCCGTTATAAGAGAGTATCAAGATTGTTAACGTCAATATTATCCCGACTTGTGTCTCTGAAGAGGACAACTTTTTTATACGTATGAAAACTATAATGTGATGTGGACATCATTTTAGTTTATTTATTTATTTATAAACTATCCGCAATATATTTATTAGTTTGCGGACCTAATACCTAGGGATTTTTTTTCCAGTCAGTCTTCGGATTGAGTAGAATTCATATAAGGTCACCTACCTTATATGAATTCTCAGAGATGATATATTATGTACTCAACTACAATACACACTGTTTGAATTATTTAGGGTTAATATTTTTTAAGAAAATATACGTTTTATCTATTTCGAATTCCAAACCACACCGTAAAATGCCGAATTGGGAAATTCTGAAACTTCACTAAATGTTCGAATTCAAAAGGAATTACCTACTTATAGATAGGTTCACTAAACGATGATATATACTTATTTTATTAATAGATTGGATTTATCAGTAGGTGTAATTTAAAATCGAGTTCTTATCGCCAATGAAATCGAATTAGGTGCGAGACGTCAAGACGCCGCCGATGATAGGACGTAATAAAATTAATGTCGTGTAAAGTATTCATTCTAGAAATATATATTTAAATAAAGAAAAAGTAGGTGTAATTTAAAATCGAGTTCTTACCGCCAATGAAATCGAATTTGATGCGAGACGTCAAGACGTCCCCGATGATAGGACGTAATAAAATATAATAAATATAATAAAATTAATGTCCTGTGAAGTATTCATTCTAGAAATATATATTTAAAGAAAATATTTTTTCTGTATGTGTTAATTCAAAAAGTTTTAAAGAGTCTTGTGTATTGTTAATATTAGAGCTTTAGTTTGTCTTATGTCAAAAACACCTTGTGTACTTGTATTTTTTTGCATAGGTCTGCCAAAGTGACTCTACCTTGCCTGATGGAAAGCATAAACTAAACCCAAATGTGGGATCATTATACTCATTGCTAATACAGACTATGCAACAATGCAGCATGGTGAACAACACAATGTCGACCGAGGGATGGTAATGGATCAGTGGGGCTCCGGTCTCGCACTCAACAACGATACACGACAGCACGAATGCTGTAATTTTAGGTCGACGAGGCGAGGGTAGTACCGCGCCGGACAAGTCTGTTCATGCTGAAACCAGGGTGGCTCAACTACTACTTTTATACAATGTGTGTGTTTTTAATTACAATAGATATAAACATTTATGTTTTATTCATACCAAGTGTTGTATGGTTTAGCATAACGAAGTTTTAATCACTATGCATGAACTGGTTGAAATAATAAATATTTTTTCTAAATATTTCGGACATCTAACACACGACGCCATCTAGTCCCAAGCTAAGCAGAGCTTGTGTTATGGGTACTAGACAACTGATATAAATACATTATATCATTTTTTTTGTAAATACATACATATTATATAGAAAACACCCAAACTCCGAATCAAATATTTGCAGATCATACAAACGTTTGGTACGACCCGGGAATCGAACCCGAGACCTCAAGCACAGCAGTCGCATACGCTACCACAGCACCAGCGAGACAGTCAACATAATTTTGGAGATTATGCTCAGTTTTAATACGTGTTCGCATTAGCAGTTATTTGCATTAGCAGAAATTATATGAAATACACACATCAAAAGTGTCTAGGGATCAAGCATTTTTATGCGGATTTCTTGAGATTGAGATGTGGCTTTGTAATAAATTTATGATTTTATAAATTTATATAGATCCTTTTTGGTGCATTTTATAATTTGAATCAGGAACTGTCAATCAAATTCGAGTAAAAGATGAAAATCAGCTGTCAATATTTTCCCTATATAAACATACAACGCATTGAAGACATTATTAGTGCTACTGTTTCCTTACTACTGATTAAAACCAACGTTATTATGGAGCGGTGACGTCATTTAAGCAGGGAAGAAATGCTCAGAGCCGTGGGAATGATAGAAGCTGGTTCCCGGCAACGTACTGTGGCTTTAGCTCTGAATACAAGTCAGAGTGTTATCAGTCGACTTTGGACACGTTACCGAAGCACTGGTACCGCGGCTGAGTGCCATGGAGGACGGTATCGCTGCACCACACGGAGACAAGACCGATACATTCAAATCTTAACTCGAAGAGCTCCAACAATAACCGCCATGATGTTAGCCGTGAGGCTTCATCACTCTTCAGGGAACTTAATTAGCGACCAAACAGTCAGAAACCGCTTGCATGAAGTGAACCTTCATTCCCGAAGACCGCTACGGGTACCACCTATAGCAATGCACAATCGTAGGATTCGATATCAATGGGCTCTTGAACACAGAAATTGGGCAGAAGAACAATGGCGTTTCGTGTGCTTTTCTGATGAGTCTCGTTTTGGTATGAGACCGGATACAAGACGTATACGACACTGGAGAACTCCTGGACGCCAACAGCGATTAAAATCCTGCCAGGAAGTCCATCCTTATAGTGGTGGAACCATCATGGTATGGGCGGGTATTTGGATCGGAGGAAGAACTGAGTTGATTTGGATCAGAGGCAACCTCAACGCTCAAATTTATGCTGAGACGATTGTATCAGACGTCATCGTTCCTCTACAAGTGTAAATCGGTCCCTTATTTCAGTTCATGCATGATAATGCACGACCGCACACCGCAAGAGTTGTAAGACAGACTCTCGCCGCAGCTAACATCAATGTCCTGCCCTGGCCTGCTCAGTCGCCAGACTTGAACCCGATTGAGCATGCATGGGATATGCTACAGAGAAGAGCTCTGCCGAATATGGAGGGTATCCAGTCGCAAGAAGACCTTTTTTTTTTTTGTTGTTGCAACGAACATGGGCGGCCATTCCACAGCGTGATTTGGATGAACTCATTTTGAGTATGCCAAACCGATGTTCTTGTGTTGTTAGTGTTCGCGGTAGAAACACGGATTATTAATTGTTTAAGTTACCTAATAAAATTTTAAGAAAACTGTTATTTCAGTCTTTTTTTCGAACTTTGATGTTAGTGGTTCAAACGTCAAAAATCCCTTTATTAGGAAAATGGCAAATTTCTTTATTAATGCAAAGGTGACTTGGTTTATCGTTACTGTGACAAACGAAAACACTTTATTTGATGAATCCTTAAAGAAAATTTTAATTAATATCAATCAGGAGAAAAGTTATTGCAAAAATATATGTTGATCCCTAGACACTTTTGATGTGTGTAGTTCAACTTACTACTTACCTACAATTGTTTGCACTAAAATGGAAAAATAATAAACTTTTTATTTTAAAAATGGAACCGACCTAAAAAAAAAACATCCAACGAAAACTCCCTGCTTAGAAACACTAAACAGCGTAATAACTTGAAAGTATGCAAGTAAAAGTTCTATAGATACGTATGAAATTGAAAGAATTATTCTCCAACTCCTAACCGTTGAAGAGTTGTACCTTACATCATCAGCTCATCATCATGAAATGTTGACTACCAGACTCAAATACCGAAGTAACTTCAGAAAATATACGAAAAAAACATAGCACGTGCCTACAAAAATTGAGGGATTTCCACTATTTCCCTGGGATCCCATCATCAGATCTTGACAAAATCGGTCCACAATTGACGGAGTAATCGGTGAAAATAATACATAAGTAACATAAGTGGAACAAAGAAACTTCTTCTTTTCTGATGTTGGTTAAAAATATTTATTTTTAAGTTCAAATGCAGTAAAATAAGGCGATAGGCCGGGTGATTCAACAAATCACAGAGAAAAACACTCGACAAGTTGCTCGAGAAGTTATACTGTGTTCAAACTCGTAAATAATTTATCTAAAGCCACTTGTCGCGTTATTGCTCACGATAAACCCAGAAACCATCTAATCGATTGGTACGAGAGCTAGCAACGTCGGGAAAACAAGAATTTCAGGTAGGCCAATTTTTAGATATGCTATCTCTCTCACTCTCCCGGACGTCATGACGGGCTATCTGGCTGGCGGTAGTGGTTGCGTTCATCAGTGCGCATTCTACCTGTACCTACAGGTAAAATATTCGTTTTCCAAATCATTTTAAGAAGTTCCTTTTTTTAACCGACTTCCAAAAGGAGGAGGTTCTCAATTTCATCGTTTTTTTTTTTTTTGTTTTTTTTTTAATGTATGTACATCGATTACTCCGTCAATTTTGGACCGATTTTAAAAATTCTTTTCGTATTCGAAAGGGTATGCTCCCCATGTGGTTCCATGGCCACCATATCAGGAACTGATGATGGGATCCTAAGGAAATCGAAGGAAACCCTCAAATTTACGTGAGCGCCTGCAATGAAGTTACGAGCAATTGTCTACATACCTTCATATTCTGTAGACATCATTAAATTTTAAATGAAATGATGATGAGAGACTTGAGAAAGACTAAAAAGCGAAAAATAAAAAAAAAACTTCGTTTAAAAAAACCGACTTCAAAAACTAAAAAGTATATAAAACAAACGGGGTGAGCTAAATAAAACCGTTTAAAAATAACTTCATTTGTATGTGCTACCTATTCATAGGTTTGAAGTCGGTGCCAAGCCAATGGAATAGTAGATACCACACTCGCTATGTTTCGAAAAACTTCGTTTTTTTAAACGAAGTTTTTTTTTTATTATTTTGATTGAACTTTTTGCAACATGAACCTATCATTGCCAGATATTTTTATTGATGTAATGACGTTGATGGGGAAAGTGAGCTGGTGGGTCGCGAACGTGGTCTGATTGAAGTCAATAGGCTTGCCGAATATCGCATGTGGGGGTTCAAATTATAATTGTCAGTACGTGGGCGTTTAATACGCCTTACCGACATAATGTTATTTATGTATGAATATATTCATGAAAAATGAGCTTCGATAATTGGCTGTCTAAACCCCACACATAACATCGAAAATTCGTATCAATTTGCCTCCCTAAATATATTCAACATCAAACGCAAAATTTCTAAAAACAGATTAAATGTTATTATCACGTAGAATTTCTTTAGTGTATTTTTTATGACAATTGACTTGTAATTACTTAAAACATACGTTTTATCAAAACAAGAAGAGCCAGCCACTTCTTGAAAAAAACGTCTAACTGCTGAAAACACCAATTACTGATTTACATCAGATGCCTGCAGTCTTGCTCAACGCTTGATCGAATAAATTTTACTCTCTGGGAGATTTTATTATTTAGATATTTATCAGCTCTCTCGCTGGAAATATTATTATTTCTACTACTAATGGAAGTGATCTGTCTTTAGTACCCATAATACAAGTTCTGCTTAGTTTGGGACTAGATGGCGTTATGTGTTAGACAGTCAAATATAACTAAACCTTATGCATATTATTTGATTCAAATTTTATAGGTATAAATGTGTTCTAGATGTAAACGTGGGTAACGAACCTACGACATTTGAGGAGTCAAGATTATCAATCAGTTGAATACAGTCTTCTCTAAAATAAATAACTTTCATAAGCTATTATTGTTATATATTGAAGGAGCTTTACACGTCCATGATTCAAATACAAGTTTTGAAGCATAACTTTTTAATTTTGCTTTAGTTTCTGTTGTTTGCCAGTTTTGGTTAAGTTTATTTTAGATTTTAAATTTTTTTTCGTAGATATTATTTTAAAAGTTAGACAAAACTTTACTCAAATTTGAAACAAAAATTTGGTTTATATTAACGATGAATTTTATGAAACAGCTGAAGGGCAATGCTTTTTTTAACAATAACTTGCTGTAAAGTAATGTAGCTTACCTACTTAGAGTTTGGCAACGACTTGCCTATGACCGTGTTTCCCGTCTACTATGATCCCTGATCATTTGAGCGGGGCATGAAAAAGCATCTCACTAGGCCGCAATAGTGTGGGTCAAAATACTTTATTGGCCTTATTCGCATTGAGGATGGTAACCTCCACTCTTGGATTCTGCTCATGCTTTCCATCAGACAGAGCAGAGTCATTTTGGCAGCTAGTACATAAAAAAGAGAATGATAACGATGCAGTTAGGTGATAACACAACACTCGTCACCAGGCTGACCGTAACCGTATAACAAATTAATTTTCATACTAGTATATTGTGAGAAATGGATGCCATCAACAGCAGCAATGTATTTCTCTTTACTTATTCTGAAACAGAACTTCTCGAACATTGTGAACATTGGGAGTCTGAGATCCCCGGAACAAATTTTTCAAGTTATTACTATCAAGCTAATTTGAGTGGCTTCATTTTGATGAGGCCCACCTTTCACCTTATAACATTTTTCGATTGTGATAGTTAACAGGGATAGCAGGGACAAAAAACTTTGAGCGTAGGACCGGGATAACGTACCACGCAATTTGTAGGACAATGTGGCTGTTAAATTATATAAATATAAACTAACATTATTACTTATTTAGAAAAAATATTTGTCCTAAAAAATGTATAGTTTGATCCTTCAAACATGTATCGATAATCAGCTCATCAAAACTGATACTAACTAGCTGATTTGCTGAGCGATTGACAGTTGCTTAGTTATCAAAAGAAGCCACTCACGAAAAATTCGTTTGAGAGTAATAACTTGTAAAATTTGTTCCGAGGATCCCGGACTATGGTATATAGCAGTGGTAGCTTATGCGAATGCTGTGCTTGAGGTCTCGGGTTCCATTCCCGGGTTTCGGAGTTTGAGTGTGGTATTTTTTTATTTTTTTTTATGTATGGCCCGCCAAAATGACTTTACTCTGCCTGATGGAAAGCATAAGCAGAATCCAAGAGTGGTGGTCACCATACTCACTGCGAATGCAGACAATGCAGTATAGCGACCCACACCATGGCGGCCTAGTGATGCTACTGCATCTTTTAGTCTAGTCAACAAGTGGAACTTGTCGACTAGACTATTTGGGCCTCCGGTCTTGCACTCACCAACGAAACACGACAGCATGAACGCTGTCATTTTACGTTGATTTTCTGTGCGAGGGTAGTACCGCCCCGGTCGAGCCGGCCCATTCATGCTGAAATCAGCGTGGCTCTACTACCTATAGGTAGCGTATGCGATTGCTGTGCTTGAGGTCTCTGGTTCAATTCCCGGGTTTCGGAGTTTGAGTGTGGTAGCGTATGCGATTGCTGTGCTTAAGGTCTCGGGTTCAATTCCCGGGTTTCGGAGTTTGAGTGTTTTCTATGTTTTATATGTATGTATTTACAAAAAAATAAAAATCAGTTATCTAGTACCCATAACACAAGCTCTGCTTAGCTTGGGACTAGATATCGTTGTTTTTTTTTTATTTTTTTTAAAAAGACAACTAGTTTTAAATAGATTAACCATACTTATCTCTGTAGAAACGTTTTTATGGCTGATGAGCTGTATAATACGCTTCTCCTTATCTTATGGCTGATTTAGATACCTAGTGTGAGCCTATATTTTCTGAAACCAACTTTGGAAATGTATCACTTTATAACTTACTTTATACATAAAGAAGAAATTAGACTTTCCCATTTCATTTCAAATGAAATTCATTTGCTTAAATAATTTTATTATGCATGCAAAATTGGAACTTAAATTCAATTTTTAGGGTATTACGGTTTAAGCCTAAGGACGGCTTTTTCTCTTTTAAAAACAATAATAAATTTTCTGTGAAGCTAAACCGTGGGAGAGCCACGCTTCGGCATGAATGGGCCGGCTCGACCGGAGTGATACCACGGCCTCACAGAAAACCGGTGTGAAATAGTGCTTGCGCTGTGTTTCACCGAGTGAGTAAGGATACCGGAGGCCCATACCCCAATCCCCTACCCCTACCTCCCCCCCATCCCCAAAAGGCCGGCAAAGCACTTGTGACGCTTCTGGTGTTGCAGGTGTCCATGGGCGGCGGTAATCGCTTACCATCAGGCGATACGTCTGCTCGTTTTCCCGCCTATTCCATAAAAAAAAACTTATATAAAATTATACTAACAAAACTCTCTCAGAGATTTTAAACATAAACAGCTGTACTCTTTACTTAGATTGATTCCAAACTATCTTTGCACTGCAAAATTTGCATTCTAAAGGTTCCCATTGAGCTGACTCGAAGTAATTTCCGTTGAATATATTCGAAGCAATATAAGTAATAGCAATACAGCGTGTATGTATAATAGTGTAAATACTTAGGACGAGGGGCCTTCCATCTTTGGTTCAAAATTAAACTACATTTTACTAGTAGATATTTTTTCTTCCGACCTTGTCGCCCGATACAAAATATAAGTGTCTTAATGTTGAGGATCTAAATTCTGAATTCTTGAATACTATATGCGTCGATTGATTTAGATTTGTATTCCGTAAGAGACTGTTGAAGAAGACAGAATAAAACATTTTAGGAAAAAAATTAAAACGATTCAAAAAAACATTTGACGAAATCTCCTTGCCTGGAAACACTAAAATGTGTAAAAGAAACTGACTCGAATTTGGTTGCCTTAAAATAATATAAGACAATTCTTACTAATATCTAATTATTTCTTAATTTTAATAAATTAATTTTAATAAAATAGTAGGTATTATAATGTGTGCTTGGCACCGACTTCAAACAGATTTCAGATATTTACCTAGATCGTAGAAACTAAACCAGGGTTCCCTTTACACTCTTGTAATATTTGAGTATTCGAGTAGTGACAATCGCGTGTCCAATACTCGCTATAAGCTGGTATAAGCGTTTAAAATGAGACCTGTTAATCTTGAAAATTGAGCAAGAAATCTACTGTACAAACACTTACACTCTACATTCACCTACACTGTAGATATTCGTCGACCTAAATCCAGAATGTTGTTTTGTGTACGTAATCGCTATCAATAAGAACAGGCATTTTAAGAAAACAACGACCGTCACAATGGACACCTGCTTACGTTATAAATAAAGTAGTAAGTAAAAGACATCACAATTCATAAAAATATATTACCGTACCGTATATAGTACCGTACTTTTGTTATTGTTATCATTTCCCAAAAGACATTGTTTTCCTTCAGATTACTATCAACATTTGTGTTTGATTATGCCACGCCTTTCTGAACATACTACGAGTATATTAATAACCTGCTAAAATTGATCATGGTAAATATCCTGTCAGTAGCGTTACAACAGAAACGTAATATACATTTCGGCTCTAACCGAAATCTGTTGAGAAATTGGTGAAGACAAGCGCTGATTGAAAATCTTAATTTCTGTAAATGGATTAAGGTACATACAATATGAACCAAAAATATAGTTAGTTTGAAGTAAAGCTAATTGGTAATACTAATTATTGCAAATAAAATCTAAATGAACATACATTCATGTTAACACAAAATAATTGGTTCAAATGAAAAGATGAGACGGTTCTTTCCGCCCGAGCACCTGTGTCTTCTTTACAAGACGCAGGTTCGCTCGTGGGTGGAGTACTGTTGTCATCTTTGCGATGGTGCCGCACAGTATCTGTTTGAAGCTTTCAATCGGTGGCAGCGGCGAGCAGTCCGTATCATCGGTAGTCCCAAAGCCACCGAGTTCCTCGAACCCCTGCAGCTGCGAAGAGATATCGCCAGTAAGGAGTCCTCTATCGCCTTTATCATGGGGAGTGTTTTGAAGAGCTCTTTCAAATGGTCCCCCCTACTCTCTTCCTTTACAGGACAACACGTGCTGGCCTTCGAAGTCACCCTTTTAGTGTGGTAGATATACGCCCTCGAACGCAACGTTTCGGTTCTTCCTTCTTGTGCCGAGCGATCAAAACAGGGAACTCACTACCACCGCACGTGTCACCGATTCTGATCCCAGGTCCTTTAAGCGGGGCGTGACAAAGCCTCTCACTAAGGCCGCCATAGTGTGGGTCACCATGCTGCTCTGTCCACATTCGCATTGAGGATTATGACCAACACTGTTGGATTCTACTCATGCTTTCCATCAGGCAGAGTAGAATCATTTTGGTAGCTGAACATAAAAAAATTGGTTACTCAAAGACCAATAGAAGCATACAAAATAAACATAATCAACACATACACACAATAAATGATAAATTAAAAAAAAACTTCGTTTTAAAAACCGACTTCAAATATAAAAAGTAGGTATAAAATAACTTAATTTGTATGTGCTACCTAATCATAGGTTTGAAATCGGTGCCAAGCCAAATGTAATATATGTAGTAGGTACCACACTCACTATATTTCGAGACGAACGTCAACGACGTCATCGACGCTTCGGTTGTTTTGTTCTACACGAAGAGCAGAGCTATCCCGCTCAAGGTAACGCGCGGCGAGTGCGGTACCTACTATTACATTTTGGCTTGGCACCGACTTCAAACCTATGAATAGATAGCACATACAAATCAAGTTATTTTATACTTTTTAGTTTTTGAAGTTGGTTTTTTTAAACGAAGTTTATTTTTTATTTTTCGCTTTTTAGTCTTTCTCAAGTCCCACATCATCATTTCACCTAAATAACTTGAAAGAATACGACTAAAGGTAACATACATACACATGACATTTAAAGATTTATCTTCCAACTCCTAACCGTTAAGGAATTTTATCTTCGATCATCAGCTCATCATCATGTACTGATGACTACCAAGTGAAAATACTGTAATAGCTTTAGAAAATATATGAAAACATAGTACGTGCCTAACAAATTTAAGGGGTTTCCTTCGATTTCCTTGGGATCCCATCATCAGATCCTGATATGGTGGCAATGGGACCACATGGGGAGCATTTCAAATACAAAAATAATTTTCAAAATCGGTCCAAAATTGACGGAGTAATCAGTGTACATACATTAAAAAAAAACGATGAAATTGAGAACCTCCTCCTTTTGGAAGTCGGTTAAAAAATTCTGTCTAAAACTATTGTGACTCAGGAGAGAACCATGTCGCAATTAAGAGGTGTAGAGGGAGCGAGATCTGAAGAGAAACTTCCCCGTTTCAGATAGTGCGATATCGGCACTATCCCCACTTAGTCTATCTCATAGAACATACGATTGTGTCACGTGTTCGTAGCAACTTCTCATTCGAATACCCTCATTCCGGCATATACGAGTATGCATGCACAAAGGTTACGAAGATAAATTAATTTAACTTTATCAATTAAAATGAAACTAGTTTTTGAAGTCGTTCAATATGTCAGTGTGAGAGTTTTTTCCAGAGTAAAGGTTTTCCACAAACCTTAGGAGACATTTCTTGTTCACCCAACACTTTTTGAGTGAACAAGAAGCCTGAGACTCACAAATATATGTTCTTTGTATATACATACCTCCGTGCGTTATTAGTATACATTATCTAGAAAAAGAGTACATACATAGTTTTCACTTCTATCAACAGTCCCCAAAGACTCCCACGCATTTTTTTTTTCGAAATATTCTACTGCCAATTACATTGTATTATAATATTGATACTGTAATTCTGAAAGTTTCAACAAATAACTTTCAATATAATACTAAGACTGTTCTATATTGAGTTCGGAGTAAATAAAGTTACAAAAAGAACTTTTGAAGCTAAATAAATTCATAAGAAATGAACCCACGGGACTATTATATTTCTAATACAATCTTTCAGATTTATGAGCTCCTAGTCAGATAAATTTGTAGCACATACTTCAATTACCCTAAAAACTAATAAAATAATATTAAGTTTATGTATATTTTTTATTTAGAACATCTAACTCACAATGCCATCTTGTCCCAAACTAAGCAGAGCTTGTACTATAGGTGCTAGATAAGTGATAAAAATATATTTAAACTTTATGTTTTGAAAAATGATACATATTGTTAGGTGTATCCCAACTCTAGCGATAAATTATGCAGTGCAAACCTATAAAAAGACGATACTTGGCTATGCTGACTCACTTGCTGTTTGAGATGCGGTTGGTAAGGTGTTTTAATAGGATCGTAAGGCATACGTCAACCACATATCTTGTCGTTTAATGTTATATTGTTGTAATCCTATTGCATTATCGTTCTAATGTCGATCTGTATTTATTTCGTGAATTGCTTGTAATCATGAATTGTAAGATTCGTTTGTTGTGAACTGTTTAGTGTTTTAATCATAAATGAGAACTAAGGTTAGGCTACCTCCTCTTTGGTTCTTTTATTTAATTGTCACTCCTAGTTTATAACAATATTATAAACAAACTCCGAAACAAAATATATTTGCGGAATCCGACCCTGAAATCGAACCCTATTGAGGCAAACAAAACACTTCAAGGATGTATGTACTGGTTAGTTTCTGGGGGCACGGTCGTGCCCCCGCCAAGACGAGCCAAGCGGAGCGCAAGGGCACTACCTACCTTTTCTCGAAGTGTTTCGTCGTTTTTTTAAACCCTCATAACTTTGGTTCCCGATATACCAGATCGTTCAAATTCTCAGAATATGATGTTACCAATAGACTAATGAAACATACAAAGTTTCAATTGCATAGCTCTGATACTTTAGATTTTATTGATACCTAAAAAAACACCAATTTCGTCACTGACAAACTGATGATCATCAAAACTGTTAGGGTACTTCCTGAAGTGCTAGAAAGCTGAAATTTGGTATGTAAACTAAGTTTAGTATACAAACAACAGAAAAATTTATAAACCTATTAGTTTTGCCCCCCAACCCCCGAATTTGGGGGGTGGAAGTTTTTATGAGACTTTCACAAATGTTTATTCTAGAGGTTTTATTTTTGGTACACGGGCTTTTCCGAAAGAAGAAAGAAGATGTACAATCAATACAGCCCAAAAAAGAAAAAAAAACTGCCTCAAGCAACTTTCAAAAATAAATGAAATCCCACCAAAAACATTTTCATGTAAAATGTTGCCAAGACGACTGCATATGGCTTGCCCTGTAAAAAGGTATCAGATCTCATGTGGAGCCAAGGTTCCGAATCTACACGCCCTAACTCTACCAACCCTAACCTCATAAACTCTACATCTCAGTAAAAATGTATGGCTTGGCTGTTTCGTTACTTTAGAAACTAAATATTCGCATAACACATTACTTCCGAAACTAGATATTTGCAAACACAAAAGGCGTTCGTTTCTCCTTCGTGATGGTATTGTAGCGATGTATGGCTTGGCTGTTTCGTTACTTCAGAAACTAAATATTCGCATAACACATTACTTCCGAAACTAGATATTTGCAAACACAAAAGGCGTTCGTTTCTCCTTCGTGATGGTATGGTAGCGAAACGGCGAAGCCATACATTTTTACTGAGATGTAGAGTTTATGAAGTTAGGGTTGGTAGAGTTAGGGTGTGTAGATTCGGAACCTTGGCTCCACATGAGATCTGATACCTTTTTACAGGGCAAGCCATATGCAGTCGTCTTAACAACATTTTACATGAAAATGTTTTTGGTGGGATATTATATACTATATACTATAGCTATTTAATTTGACAGTGAGAGTCAAAATCCGCCAAAAAAAATTTTTCTTGGATGTAAGTACCGTATCTTCTTTCATTTATATTTTTGGTGAAAAGCTGTTAATTAAAAATTACAAACAGACACTTCAAATTTTATTGTAATGCAAATTCAACGTGATTTGATAAATTATCGCTTTCTATAATTTGGGAAAATGTTAAATTAACTTAAAAGTCTATTCTGGCGTTACTTAATCCCCACGTCAAATTAGTCAATACCAATTAGCAAATGCATTTTAGAAATAAACTCACTTGTACTTAATTCATTTACCGATCACAATTAACTTTAATCGTGATCGGTTTCACCCTATGGCATTAGTAAATCAATAACAATTTTGCAAAAGTAACTTTTGTCAGTCTGACGTTGGATCTCGGCAAATATATTACATTACTCCACTCTTGAAAAGTAAGTATTGGTAAACTTAGATTCTGCTCACGCTTTTCATCAAGCAGAGTGTTGAAAAAAAAACTGATGAGTTGAACCACAATACTGGACCCTTTATTAAAAAAAAACAACAAGTAACTAATGCTTTTAGATATTTTAACAAAAAAAAAACCATCAAACAAATGCGTTTCATTTTTCAAAGTTTCAAGTCGACTGACCTTTGTTTCGTATTTTTAGACGTATCTGCTTTATGACTGTATATTATTGCGAGCTGTGAATTATTTCTTTTTGTAACTCAATTCTATAATTAAAATTTAACGTGTATACACAAATATCAATTACGTTATAAAATATTAAATAAATAATAACATAAGTTTATTTATTTACTAAACCAAAAACATGCATAAAACTGAGGCGCTTATAGCCCAGTTGCACTGGGTGATTAGAAAGCAACGATGGTAAGCAACGATGGCGCAGTCAGTACCTGGATGGGTGACCGCTAGTGGCATGATACCATGAGCGTATACGTGATTCGGAGGTCACGTTAAGCAGTCGGTCATGGTTGTTATCATAGGTGTGTTCACAGTCGTGAAGCTTAGCTGGAGGCCTTTGGACGGCTTAAAAAAACCTCCAACGGCAAGATTACGTAGCCACAACGTTGTCTTGCCAGTACCCAACTCGCAATCGGCCAGAGTGGGGACCACTCTGGCCGATTGGCCAGAGTGGCCTTAACCCTCTCCAGATATGAGACCCGAGCCCAGCAGTGAGAAATTATGGGTTTTTGATGATGCATAAAACTAAAATCTAACTAAAATAATATTAGGTAAGATGATATATATTATATTATTTTAGATGTTTTATTAAAGAGTTCTTTCTCCTTTTTATTAGAAAACTTTGCTCCTTAACGCAAAGAATCGATGTATGTAAATGCGACGAAAGCGTGATTTTTGGGTACATTTGATGACATCATGCAATCCAAAATTTGTACAGAATTTCTTATATCTTATATATAAAATTTTCGTGTCACAATGTTAGTGACCATACTCCTCTGAAACGGCTGGACCGATTTTTATGAAATTTGGTGTGCATATCGGGTAGGTCTGAGAATCGACCAACATCTATTTTTTATACCACATTTTTTTTTATGGCAGAACAACGTTTGCCGGATCAGCTAGTTGTAATATAAAAGTAGACCCTGAAAGTCATCATCATCATTATATTTTCGAAGTGTACAAGATATAATTAAATTTTCAAAGAAATGCCTTTGAAATGGAATAAATTAAATCACTTCAAAACATTGCGAACCGGACTTTCTGATGGATGAATGTTATCAATCAAATTATAACTTACCTATTGCCTACTTACCGGTTATCTAGTTGACATTTATGAAGACAAATCGACGACTGCACGTTTGGTCTAGTGGTTTAACGGTCACCACGCCGTTTGTAAAATGTATGATTTAAAAATTTTGTAATACATGCTCTCTGTGAGAAGTTTATCCAATATTTTAGAGACATCGTGAGACTATATTTAGTAATGTCTTGCTATTCTTGTTAATTCGGAGTATTGATTGCATCATCATCTTTACCGAAAGTCGTCCACAGCTGAAAATAGGCTTCCCAAAGGTTCTTTTTTTAAATTTATTTTTATGAAATAGGGCGCAAACGAGCAGAAGTATCGCATAATGATAAGCGATTACCGCCGCCCATAGACACACGCAACACCAGAGGCGTCATGCCTTTGGGGAATGGGGAGGGGGATGGGGGGAGGGGGATGGGGGGAGGGATATGGGGTATGGGCCTCCGGTATCCTCACTCACTCGGTGAAACACAGCGCAAGTGCTGTTTTATACCGGTTTTATAGTTCTCCACAACAATCAGTCCTGTGCTATCCGCATCCATCCGCATCTTCACTAGGACGTCAGACTACCTTGTAGTGCTGCCCACGCTCCGTCTTCTCGCTAGATATATGTAATACTAACTGACCATATTTTATATCTAGGTAGTAGAGCCACGCTGATATCAGCACGAACGGGCCGGCTCGACCGGGGCGGTACTACCCTCGCACAGAAAATCAACGTAAAATGACAGCTTTCGTGCTGTCGTGTTTCGTTGGTGAGTGCGAGACCGGAGGCCCAAATAGTCTAGTCAACAAGTTCCGTACTTGTTGACTAGACTAAAAGATGCAGCAGCATCACTACGCCGCCATGGTGTGGGTCGCCATACTGCATTGTCTGCATTCGCAATGAGTATGGTGACCACCACTCTTGGATTCTGCTTATGCTTTCCATCAGGCAAAGTAGAGTCATTATGGCGGGCCATGCATAAAAAAATTGCATTGAGTGAACCATCCCATAGTAGCTAAGTACAAGTGGTTAGTGATAAAGATTGTTGAGTCCGAAGTGGTAGGTATACTCATTTAGAAAGATTAATAGTGTTATTTTTACTCGATGGCTTTTTTGGATGTCATGTGCAGTATATATTAGTTGGTTTATCTGTAGCATGACTACTATTATAGTACTGTCTCAATTTTTTTTTTAAATGTGTTGTCACGAAATTAAACCTTATTTATATTGCTTGCATCTCATAAATTTCTTCAAGCACACGATGTTAGCTTACAATTTTTCAGAATAGTAAAAAGGTTTTAACTCATAAATCAAGAATATTCATAAGCCATCATAACAGTTTTCTCATAAACGACACACTTTTAAAAATGTTATACAAGAATATTGTCTAGCATGCATGCCCATTTCAGGTACACACAACATTCACCGTATGAAATAAGATAACACCTAACAACACAGTATTAGGAGTAAGGTAATAGCAGTAATAGTTTTAAAAATTCAAAATATTAAAGGAAACTTAATACTACTTAATTTTAAATTACAATTAAAATACTCTTATTAATATAATGAAAAAAAAAGAAATAAAAGATGAAGAAATTAAAATAACAAAAAGTAAAATAAAATAAAAGGTGGTTTTGTATTTTGGTGTAAGTCACTACCGCTGCCTATGGCCTCAAGAGTCATAAGGTGGCACTCCCCCTTGTTTCCAAAACAGGCAAAAGGACTATTGTGTATTGATGACAAATCAAAAATATGAACATTATGTATTTTTTATTGTAACGAACATTCCCTTTGTTCGTGCATAACATTCATCAAATTATTGTTTAATCGTGAAGTTGGCCTTACAATAATTATTTTATAATACGATAATGTGATATATAGAAGATAAGTAATAACAAATTGACATATTCTCATTAGAACGTAATCATACAATGCCGTAGTAATAAGTTCTAATGGTAGACCTAAGTAAATAAATCAACTTTTGACGAACATAGCGGAGTTATAATGGGTGAAACTTATTACGTATTTTATTCAGAAAGTTTCCTGTTAACTGTTCCTGTTCAGAAGTTTTGAGGATAAAATATTTTATTTTATTTATTTGGGACAAAAAACAGTTATACATTATAGTTTTTACAAATATCCAACAGATTGTGTTTATAACGTATAACCCACACTATGGTCCACGAGGTGATAAAAGGAGTAGGGTAAAGTAACGGACGTTTTTTTTTTTTATGTATGGCCCGCCAAAATGACTCTACTCTGCCTGATGGAATAAGCAGAATCCAAGAGTATTGGTCGCTATACTCACTGCGAATGCAGACAATGCAGTATGGCGACCCACACCATGGCGGCCTAGTGATGCTGCTGCATCTTTTAGTCTAGTCAACAAGTATGGAACTTGTTGACTAGACTATTTGGGCCTCCGGTCTCGCACTCAGCAACGAAACACGACAGCACGAACGTGGTCATTTTACGTTGATTTTCTGTGCGAGGGTAGTACCGCCATGGTCGAGCCGGCCCATTCGTGCTGAAATCAGCGTGGCTCTACTACCTCTCAATTGCCGTGCATTATACAAAAAGAAAAAGAGGGTGGAGTGAGATTAAATTTTTAAACAATTCCAACAAATATATGGTAAGGGCCTTCATTGAGCTGAAAGAGATTCAGAAGCTATTTTTTAAAATTTAGACTGAGTGAGAGCGAATATGTCGAAAAGGAAGGAAATGCGAGTTGTACGTTATCAACAATCGGCGAAGAGGTGCACGCTCTCCGGCATTATATACACTTTTCCGTGTAGAATAATCGAGGTACGCGCACCTCCCTCCGAATAACAGTTCTAGGTACCACATAACAGAGCTTATTTGACAATTCCGTACAATTAATTGTACACATTGTGGCATATGCCGTACAGCATCATTACCATGAGTAAAGTACGTCTGTGCTCCAAGCTCAAGAGCTTAAAATGTTTTAGAAGATTTACATAAGAAATAGGGTAGTTGACTGTATCGTAAATAAATACTGATGTCTGCTCCATTAAAACGAATATTAGAAAACATCTTGGAAAATATAATTATTACAGCTTGTCATTTCTATTACAAATTTTAATCAAATAAACATTAAAATATATTGCTCAATTGAGTTGTCTAAAACCGTGACGTCACAACGTTGGTTTTTAGTACATTTTTCATACAAAGTAATTTTTTTGACAGATGATAAAAAGTAGCTGATTTGACTAAGGTGGCAACTACCCTATTCTAGAATGAAAACACTTGTAATATGTAGTACGCAGGATTTTTTTCTGAATCATTTCAATCCTCTGTTTATATTTTGCATAAACAAGTACAACATACTCTAACTGAGAACGTACTAATATTTTGTATAGGAAAAGGTAAGTGTTAGGTTTTTTGAAATCTTTACATGAGCGCATGACGAAACCATACATCCGAAAGGCTTTACTTATAATGTTATCGATATGAATATCTAAGTGTTATTTAGAATCGAGTAGTACACCCAGGTCTTTAGTGCAATCGTTTTTAGTAAGATTTGTGTTATTCAATGTGTATGGGAATGTTATTGGAGTTTTATTTTTTGTAAACGATATGAAGTGACATTTTGGCAGACTAAGGTATAACTTATTAACAACACAGCATTGAGAGCTATCTTCAGTGCTGGTGCAGGTAATATGGCTATTACAACTCTCTGTTATGTCCTTATTAATCTCCGGATTACAATATCTGAACGTATTTCTAAAATATAAGGAAGTAGCTGTTGCCTGCGGCTCCGCCCGCGTGTGTTAGAACACCTTTAATTCATTCATCTAAAATCATATGTAATTGTGGATTAGCTTTAGTCGATTCAGTAAGCAATATTAAATGTTACCAAAATAATAGTGGGTAACCCCGAATAGTGATGTAGGTATCACCACTAGTAATGGCGGCGGGCAGGATTCTACGGAAAGATACTGCACGAGGTGCACTGGTGGTAACATATAGGCTCTTAACCTAACTTTATCTTACCAATCGTATGTGATTTTATGTGAACTTGTAATACAATTAACTAATAAGACGTTGGACTACACCAGTGTGCTCATATTTTGAAGTAAATGTCGTTTGGGCAACCTCTTTTTACATTCAGAAGTGAGATAACATTCTCGCGCGTCCTATCCCGTTTTTCTATCGGGAGTGTGGTAAAGTATATTAATCTGTACATCTGGTGAGTACGTTCCAGTTTAATTACAATGAAATTTAAAAGTGAACCATTTTAGTCGTTGCTTAAGCATTTTGTTGATATTCACATACCCCATATACACAAACTGGCCGTTTACATGAGGTACGTGTGTTCATTAAATTACCACAACTACCCTCTACTGTTGTAATACTGTCGTGCATCAACAAAAGAAAAAGACATGCCTAACAATAGCCGTAAAAGTAGAAGGCGTTCTAGCAATCATACCTCGTCTTACTATTAGTAAACTTGGTTAACACTTGTAATAACGTTCATATGTTTTCCATTTACCTATCTAGTAAAACAGAGTAAAAATACATTAAGAGGCACTTACTTAAAGCTGTGTGAGATTATCAGAACGAATATAATAAAATCATATTCAAATATAAAAAGATGTGATGTATAAAAATAAAAATATAATAAAAGCTGTGTGACATAGAACAAATAAAAGCTGTGTAATGTAGTAAAATAAAAGCTGTGTGACATCCTCAGATATACGGACTTGAGGCCGATGCACCCTGCGCGTGTACGCGGTATCCCGTTTCATCCTTCCCGGGCAGAGGCCGATGCATCCTGTGCGTGTACGCGGTATCCCGAATGCAACTGATAATACACGGGCTGGAGGCCGATGCACCCTGTGTGTACGCGGTACCCCGTTTCATCCTTTCCGGGCAGAGGCCGATGCACCCTGTGGGTGTACGCGGTATCCCGAATGCATCTGATAATACACGGGCTGGAGGCCGATGCACCCTGTGTGTACGCGGTGCCCCGTTTCATTCTTTCCAGGCAGAGGCCGATACATCCTGTGCGTGTACGCGGTATCCTGAATGAATCTGATATCACACAGAGGCCGCCAGGTTAAGTACATAGGTGCAGAAGATTGGTAAGTGGAAAGCTTTTTATGCATTATACTATACGTCTGAAGAAGTGTAAATATCTATTCTGAGAACATATTACCCCCGGATTAGTTACGAGGTTACTTTATTATGCATGGAAACCACGGTAAAAGTGGCCGTTTTGTACAATTATTTACACTTTATTGCGTACAGTGGTGGTAAGAAACTTTTTTTGATTTCTGTGTTCTATTGGTAATTGTTCATATTACCCAACTTTATGAATATATGCATCATACCGAGTGTCACTGATAGGTACAGTCTAAATACCTTTCCGGGCAGAGGCCGATGCACCCTGTGCGTGTACACGGTATCCCAAATGCATCTGATAATACACAGTGGCCGATACACCCTGTGTGCGTACGCGGTACCCTGAATGCAGCTGACAATGCTGCCGTACCGCAATGATTACTGGAAACAGATACCAATAAACCAATGTGGGATGCTCCTACAGTGATGTCAATATCGAATTTCGTTTGTTTTGAAATTTTGTTTTATTGTCTCCGAACAAGCCACTAGGTCGTATGCCTGAGGTCAGGCATTAGTCAGAATGGCCGACTGTTAGAACACCTTTAATTCATTCATCTAAAATCATAAGTAATTGTGGATTAGCTTTAGTCGATTCAGTAAGCAATATTAAATGTTACCAAAATAATAGTGGGTAACCCCGAATAGCGATGTAGGTATCACCACTAGTAATGGCGGCGGGCAGGATTCTACGGAAAGATACTGCACGAGGTGCACTGGTGGTAACATATAGGCTCTTAACCTAACTTTATCTTACCAATCGTATGTGATTTTATGTGAACTTGTAATACAATTAACTAATAAGACGTTGGACTACACCAGTGTGCTCATATTTTGAAGTAAATGTCGTTTGGGCAACCTCTTTTTACACGTGTATGTCTATAAATGAAGAACCGATCTACCGATTATGTGTAAACTTTACATATACGTAACAGACTTTACGTATTCGGTTGAAATCACATTTGGTTTATCGCAAATTTTTATACGTATGTAGACGTAAAATATGATCAAAATATGCGTTAATATTGAATAGGAACAGTAATGAACGAGGAAAAGAATTAATCAGAACACCACACAAATACCTTGAGCAATAATTTCCTAATTTATCGCAGGGACGAAATCAAAACAAAAGCAACAATAACCACTTATACTCGTAGTCTTTGTTCTCTTGTGTCACGTTTCGTTTACATTTATGATACCAAGAAATGAATCGTGTTGCGCAGAAACCATACAATCAACAAATTGGGGCTGACCAATAACGTTAATTAACTGTCCAAAATTAGTTTTTCTAGAAAGACTAGAAATCTAAATCAAAACATAAAACTGTCACCGCGCCGTTTTCTACTGTTCCTGGTTTTGTGGGTCAAACCCCTAAGTTCACAGGGGACAACACTTTGTGTGATCCACAAATTGTTGCTCTGAGTCTGTGTGTTCTTTGTGTCCGTTTCATGTATGTTTGTAATGTATTCCCGAGACACAGGATTTATCACTAATGCGGGAGATGTTCTTAGGGTTCCGTAGATCAAAGGAAAAAATGGAACCCTTTTAAGATCACTTTGTTGTTCGTCTGTCTCTCTGTCAAGACCCTTTTTTTCAGGAACGCGTGGAGGTACCAAGCTGAAATTCACATCAAATACTCAGGTCTACTGTCCCTTAGATCTGTGAAAAAATCCAACTTCTAAACCAACGTAATCAAAAGATACAGTCGTTTATGCTGCGAAATTCCGAAACTCAAAACCTACAGGGTACTTCCCGTGAATTCAGAATCTTGAAATTTTGTACGAGGCAACGTCTCATAAAACAGATAAAGCATCATTTTTAGTTACATCGCATAACAAGCCGTTCATGCTGCAAATTTTCGACACTCGCAAGGAAATCGAACCTACAGGTTACTTCCCGTAAACTCAGAATCTTGAAATTTGGTACGAAGCAACATCTTATAGCACTGATGAAGGGAAAATTGCGAAACGCATAATTTTTTAGTTACATCATATAATATACCTAGAGGTTTGTACGGAACCCTGGCCAATTTTTCTAGATAGAAAATTATAATACATATAAATAAACACGTAGATGGTTCTTCTTCCTTATTTTAAGGTTTAAATTGAATTGCATTTAAAAATATAGAACTTTAAATTAATTAATTGGGGTTTTTATTTCTCATGTGAGTCTAACATTACAGTTTCACTAGTACTATTTAATAATAAAGTAGTTTAGCAGAAGTATTTTAATTATAAATTCTCACAACGAAAATATTATGAATGCTATGTAAGCGACTGTTAGCGTCTACTATTTTGGACTTATTATTCACTGAGTGGCAGGCAGACGTGCGTGACTTGACAGAATAATAATATCTTTTACAGTGTAACTTGTTAAAAAATACTTTTCTGGATAAAGCGGAAATTAAATAATGACGGAAAAGAATAAAATAAATATAGCCCCTTAGTCCAAATTCAATAGCAGTTACATAGATTTTTGAAACTCTAAATAAATCAGTAGTACTTACGGTTACGGTGTACGATACGAGGCGATAAATTCTCAAGTAAGATCAACTACTTCTAAAGATAACGATATAGCTATCTATCTATGGTACTAAATGTTCAAAGTGTGTGTTAAACTATGGTCTTGTTATTTTGGTTATTTGGCAGTTTATATCCGGAATATCTTTTGGGTTATTTATGGGGAAAGAAAAGGAAACTTATTTTAGTTCTGTTCTTGTAAAAATAATTGATTTAAAAAATTTAAAAATGCTTCAAACGTTAAGGTCTCGTGCCCCAAAATAGAAACAAGGTGAGGAAATAAGCACGTACAAAGTTTTAAAAATACAATACAATATTCACCAATTTGACGGCGCTACGGAAATGACGTTGACTATAGATTAACGTCGGACAGGGTGACGTATGAACGTGGGGCCGTAGCTTCACTTTTGAAGTGATAACACCGCGTATACGATGAATCGTCCAAATCCGGCTTGATCATTTAAAAGGTTTAATTCATTTTGTGTGTAATTAATTGTCAGTGAATAATTTTATTCTTATTTTAAAGTGTCACGATATTTCAACTACTTTTTTTTAAATTGGCCTCTTCGCAGACGTGAACAATGGAAAGTGGCGATATAGGCCCTCCTGCGCCGACAAATTTTTAGACACGGTCTTTAGTTCATTAATTTATATTATTGCTTGCACGAATACATGCGTCGGTAGACATAATGCCTAAATCATATTCTGCCAGTCGACAGATTGTGAATTAACACAAAGAAGACCCAGACTCAGAACAACAATAAAATTTGTGGATTACACAAAGCGTTGTCTCTTGTGGAATTTAAACCTATAACACTTGGCACAGTAGAAAGCGTCGTAGCGAACCCTAAACCTCTATGCCAACGTTGCAGTCGCTTCAGAATGCAGAGGAAATATGCGGTAGGTGCACTTATGAGGAAACTTAGATCAAATAAAAAGGCACGGCCTTTGTTCTTGCTGAAGCTACAAAACTCAGCTACTTCCAAGTAAACACACGCGTTAACGCACACACATGCAATAACATGTAAACTACGCTACTTTTCGTTAGTATCGTAGAGTTGTCGTTCAGTAAGTTTGCCTACAAAATGCCGTCTTGTGCAATTAATCAAATGTCAACAAAAAGTCTGAAGGAATAAAGAATACATTTATTAAGAGTGCTGCCAGGAGTTTGTATTAGCCAAGAAATGTGGGTAAGTAATTTGTAGGTAAATTAGGTAAGGTAGGTTTTCGTCTCGTATAATTTCATTTCCTTTTTTATCAGCTTCTGACAATACTAAAATATCGTATTTTTTAATTGTTCATGAATGTTTCTACAGTATCATTCTATGCGGTGATAACAATGATTTATCATTGCATGTGCAGTATAGTTGGCAAAAAATTTCTTACTGAGGAGAGGCCTATAAACTATTTAATACTTCGTGTTATTTAGAGAATGCACAATTTGTACAAAATTTAGATTTAAAGTCTCTAAACAACGGTACATCTTCTCACAATTATTCATAGTTGGATTACGTTAGGTATAATACACACTAAGTGATTGATTACACCCCGAACCTTTCTCGACAAATTGCAAAAACTATTACAATCGTGACTACATGAACCGACGTGCCGATCTATTAACTTTAGCTACATAAGACTTTATTACTTACTAGCTTTTGCACGCAGCTTCGCTCACGCAGACTTTCACCCCCTGATTTACCCCCTTAGGGTTGGAGTTTAGTAAAAAAACTAAGCGGATGTCTACACCCTATAAGGAACCTACCTGCCAAATTTCAAGTTTGTAGATGTTATAGTTTCTGAGATTTCGTGATTAATAAGTGAGTGGTATTTCGCTTTATATATATAGATTAAATGTACATTACAGATTGAGTAAATAAAGATGAGAGGCATATTAATGTCAGTACTTAAATTTCAGCAAGTTCGCGAATGGAAGATTTATATTCAATTCATCAGCAATCTTTCAGCTTTGGTATGTAAATCGTTTTCTATTCACTTACCCGATGATTCCTTTGTTATGGTTTCGTAAAACATAATATTATATGATAATAATAACTACATCCTCCATACATGACCGTCTGATCCAAAAAGAACTCAAGTATATCTATCTAATACCTTTCAACGAGCAATTCTTGTATATATATATTATATATATATATATATATATAAATATCGGAGACACAAGAATAAACGAGAACATGAATGACAGATACAGCCAATCTGGACCAAAGCCAAACACTAATCACTACTAAACGGATACGAATTAACTTAAACACCATCAGCAACCCCCCATGAGGGGATTGGGGCAACGCTCACCCCTCCGCGATGCCCTGTGGAATTCGCCACCTAGGCTAGTAATTCCCCCACTGATAAATATCGCATCATACACACAATATAAAACACAGAGATACAATAAATCGCAAATCAAATAATAGATATGGTCGTCGCGAGATCTGAAGAGAACTGTGTCCTGTTGCCGATCGCGCCGCTTTATATAGAGTGTTCCGTAGTGTTCGATAGTGGCAAATGTTTGTATCACTTTTATTATTTGGATACCCTCACTCCGACACGGCCGTCCTGACGTATTACACGTCCTCGTGTGATGTTGAAGGCATCATCATCATTATCCGCAGAAAAGAAATAGATTTTTGTGTTGTTCGGCCACTCCTGACCAAGGACATTGGGTACATTATTACATTTTATCTTCTGTGGAACAACTTCATTTAGGACATTCTCATAAAATAGGCTTTTCGTTATCAAATCTGAATGCTAATAGACTTCTCGCTACATACTAAATTAATAACACCAGTAAGTAGTATCGCAACAGTCACCTCACCGTTTATCGCGTTACACATTTTTGGATTATTATTATTAACATAATCTACATGGCCTCTTATTCTACCAATTTCACTTTTCAATGGCCACCTCGCCTTTCAGTGGCCACCTCGCCTTTCAGTGGCCACCTCGCCTTTCAGTGGCCACCTTGCCTTTCGCAAAACTTAACTAAACTTTAACAACCACCACGCTGATAGGATATCTCATATCTCATTATAGAGACTACTCGCCACACAATTACAACTCAATTTCATTCCATTGCATCAGCATTAATTAACCCTTGATTATCATCATCAACATCAATAGGGACTTGATCTACAGGGATTTTCCTCACTATTATCAATGCCAGACAAATCTACCTCCTCGGGTATATCACTTAAAGGAAACTCTCGTATACGAACGCAAGCGCATTTGTAGATTCTGTTACTAGTTAAAGATTTCAAAGTATAACGATCGCTATCGAGCAACTCTACAATTTTAAACGGTCCTTTATACTTAGGATTTAACTTTGTCTAATTTCTTTCTTAACTTTGAATCAAAACTAAGTTACTGAGATCAAACTTTACTAATTTACACTTTCCTTATCAAATGTCACATACGTGTACACACAGTATCTCTCTCACTCTGCCATATCTGACCTCACTGTCTATTCTGTCTCAATAAAACAGTACACTACTGAACAGCAAAAGAAAACAGTAACATCATTATTAAAATCAAAACAACAAAAAATAAGAACTTTAGTAATTGACTACTGCTGCAAATTCTCAAAGCAATCCAAATAAATAGTATCGTAGGTCATCCCTGTGACCACCACAAATGTTACAGTTAGTCATCCCTTGTGACTACCACACGTATATCTGCCAACTACATAGACATGCCAGCTACAATCACCCGCTGCTGGTGAGATAGCTGACACCAAATAGAAGTCTGACCAGTTTTTTTATTTTTACTGAAAATATCGACATTTCATCACAAAATAAAAAAACGGTAATTATAATTCGAGTCACAACTATCACAAAGTGGTAAAAATAATAATCTAAAAAATGTTAACAGCCACTATCAAAGATGAACCCGCCTCAAACTAAAAATCACATCACAATCATAAATTTAAAATTGAATAAATAAAAAAACCCCTTATGCAGCATCAGGTCGAAGTTATCAATTACACAATTGTCATTTAACGATTATACTGGCACGTTTTGCAGACATTCGGTTATTCTTCCCCACTTTTACCCCCATAACTTTTTAAACGACTCAACCGATTTTCATAAAACATGTCTAAGAACACTCGCACGTAACTCACCTTTCATACAAAAAAACTAAATTGAAATCGCTTCATCCGTTCGCGAGCTACGGTGCCACAGACAGACAGACACATCAAACTTATAACACCCCTCTTTTTGCGTCGGGGGTTAAAAATAAGAAATAAATTTAAACAATAAACAAACAGCATGTGCAGAACGGGTAATTCAATCCACCTCCATCACAGATATTCTGCTATGATATAATACTACACTATACTTCCGAAATCGTCTACCTTTGTACCAATGTCACCAATAGAAACGATCTTATTATTTTAAGAACAAGATTATTTTAGAAAACTGCAACTGAAAACCTTAATGCAAACAGATTCTCATTCTTCTCTTTAAATAATTATGTCGTTTGAAATACAGTAATCGTGTACTACATGAAACAATAACCGCAATGAAAAAAATCTGAATTAAAACTGTACATAGAATTTCGATGCTACAATAAGTGCGGGCATTACCTACCCTCAATAATGTTACTGCACAATATTGTCCATTTTTGAATTAAAATCACCTTCACTCACTCGACTATTTTATTTTTGTTTACACAAAAATCAACAATGAATCAAACAATCGAGAGTATAAATTACACAATATTGTCGTTTGCCTAGAAATTCATCTGACAGAACTTATCTTATTAAAGAGCACTCAGCACAAAATAAAAATACTACGACTCACCGGATTGTTGGAGTTGTCCGTACATACCGGTTACTTCCCAGTTACCGATGCGTTGCTTTTAATACCGCACGCTGCCGCTGTTGTAGGCAGCACCTCTCATAAACCGTTCGTACGCGAAAAGGCTATACCGATACTTTGACACTATGTGAGCGTTCTCGCTTACAAAAATTTAACAAATGACACCTCGTACGATTTTCGAGCGGCGGGTAGTTCGACAGCTCGCCGCGACTGACGATCCGTTACACTCTCAAACGTTGTGGGCAAATGAGATTCAGATCCCACTTCTGATGTCGGAGACACAAGAATAAACGAGAACATGAATGACAGATACAGCCAATCTGGACCAAAGCCAAACACTAATCACTACTAAACGGATACGAATTAACTTAAACACCATCAGCAACCCCCCATGAGGGGATTGGGGCAACGCTCACCCCTCCGCGATGCCCTGTGAAATTCGCCACCTAGGCTAGTAATTCCCCCACTGATAAATATCGCCTCATACACACAATATAAAACACAGAGATACAATAAATCGCAAATCAAATAATAGATATGGTCGTCGCGAGATCTGAAGAGAACTGTGTCCTGTTGCCGATCGCGCCGCTTTATATAGAGTGTTCCGTAGTGTTCGATAGTGGCAAATGTTTGTATCACTTTTATTATTTGGATACCCTCACTCCGACATATATATAATCTGAATCTCGGAAACGGCTCCAACGATTTTCATAAAATTTTGTATGCAGGGGGTTTCGGAGGCGATAAATCGATCTAGCTAGGATTCATTTTTAGAAAATATCGTTTTATTCCTGTTTTTTAACAATCAAATATATTAAATCAATGTACATCTAGCGCCATCTATCGCAGCTCGAGCGAACTACATTAAACTATACCGGAATAAGGAACAGAATAAACAGTAACAAAAGAGGGCGCCACTCAATAATTTAAAAAAAAAATTGTAAGAAAAATAACAAAAAGGTGGCGTTTGAATAGTCCAAATGTTGCCAAAAAGCCATTAATAAAAAAAATAACCAGGTACTGTCCTTAATGTCATAACCTAAATAAAAAACATGTGCCGCTACTATAAAAGTTCCGCAGTCTACTCTGGCCTGTTTTATTTTATTTACAATCACTCGTGCAACTGTCTAACTCGCAATAACAATCTTATACTTTCGGCCTCTCCCTTGGTATATGAAGCCCTCGAAACATGCCTCATGCGCCCTTGTGATAAAGACGGCACTGCTTACGAAAACAATAATTGAACTCCGTATGTAGGTATGAAGCGCTTTCTGAATATATTAACAAGGTAATCTGTAAGTAATTAAGTCAAAACGCTCAGTTTGTTTCCGAGAATTACCATACTACGTTTCATGGAAATTTTATGTTTTATACTGAATTCTAAATACGTGTATACTTTGTACAATCAAATGCTGCTAGCTACATCTTAATGTAATTTAGTTCTTATTACAATTACAAATAAAGATTTATAATGTTAGGTTTTTAGTTAGACTTTGTTGTGGTGAGTTAAAGAAATTGTGATAAAAATATTGAAAATTTGAAAATTAATTGTGCTTGGAAGCACCGAAGCAAAAGTTTTTCACTCAAAAGATGGTCCACCCAAAATAGAGAAAATACTCTTCTTTCTCGTCTAAATTCTAAAAGGTACATATTGAACAGAAACCGCAGGAGATTGATCATCCGCAGATGCAGCTCTGACCTTCACAGTTTACCCGTAGTAACTAAGTCATTCTCTGACACGATTTTCACCGGCACTTTGATCAGACTTCAACTGACAGATAGCTGGTGATATAATCAGTAACTAAGGCTACTTTTATTTTACACTAGCTTCGGCCCGCGGTGTTACTCGCGGTTGTTGTTGTTGTGGCGACTTCCGCATAAAGCGCAACAGAAATATACTACAGCACCATCTACCGCAGATACACTGAACTACGGAGTAATGATACACGAGAAACTACTAATCCTGCATCGCGCAATAGAAGTTCTCGTGCCGATTATTATATGTACAACATCCCAACATCATCCGTTGGGCAGTGGCCCGCCAGGCATGATCACCTCGTCTGGTCGGATGATCCTCCCTTTATGTTGGAGGGACATTACCACACCCGTTCCCCCAATGTTGTAAATGAAAAACAACAAATGCCACAATGTATGAACGGTAAATCTATCTATAATTATGTTATAAGAGCGAAAGTTTGTTAGTATGGATGGATGGATGTTTGTTACTCTTTCACGCAAAAACTACTAAACGGATTTGGATGAAACTTTACAGTAATATAGCTTATACATCAGAATAACGCATAGGTTACTATTTGCTGCGATAACCGACAAAAACGCGGGCGGAGCCGCGGGCAAAAGCTAGTGATAAAGAAATATATAAACGTAAAATTCATTAAATGTTTAGTTAAATTCAAACTAGAACCTAATTTCAAACTAGAAAACATCACACCATGCACCATGTTCACTATACTTAAGCTAAATAATAAACATTTCGAATCCAAAATAAGCTGATTTATTTCTTAGTCCGAAAAGTTAACCAATACCAATAAATCTAAGGGGTTCATGTTGTACACAACACTGTTATTGAAGATGACGTCACATATTACTCCTTGTGGGTAATATGTGTCGTCAACAAGCTCGACGGTCTTATGTTTCTTTGGAAAATAACTCCTGGGAAGTTGTGTAATAAGTTCCGACTCAATATACCCCTGCGATATATCCTTCAAACAAATATATCTAAAGGTTTATCTCAATATACAATTATACATATTTGTCACTTACATGTATAAATTTATTTACGCGTACAAAAGTATTTTATAGAATAGGGAGCAAACGAGCAGACGTATCACCTGATGGTAAGCCATTAGCACCGCCCATGGACACCCGCAACACCAACGGCGTTTCAAATGCGTTGCCAACCCTTGGGGGATGGGGAGGGGGAATGGGGTTGGGGTATGGGCCTTCGGTTTCCTCACCCACTCGGTGAAACACAGCTCAAGCGCTATTCTCACCGATTTTCTGTGAGGCCGTGGTATCACTCCGGTCGAGCCAGTACATTCATACCGAAGCGTGGCTCTCCCACGGTAAATATTGGAAAATTGTCTAAGTGTATGTATATTACGTAACTTTTTTTTACTATTCAGTTGTGTTTTATCTTTTAATTGTCACATAACTGTATACAATTTTATATTTATAACCTTACCTCTATTTCATAACACATTCAACTGCCTCGGTGGCGTAGTGGTAGCGTATTCGACTGCTGTGCTTGAGGTCTCGGGTTCGATTCCTGGGTCGGACCAAATGTTTGTATGATCTGCAAATATTTGTTTCGGAGTTTGGGTGTTTTCTATGTATAATATGTACGCATTTACAAAAAAAGTATAAATGTATTTGTATCAATTGTCTACACAAGCTCTGCTTAGCTTGGGGCTAGATGGCGTTGTGTGTTAGATGTCCGAAATATTTATTATTCTTAAGGTACAAACTGAACAAGATTCTCACTTTAGAAACGGTTTCGCACTACCTATCCAAATTCATGAAAATACTGTCCGAAGTAATCCCACTACTGTTACTGTGGTAGTTTACGCACTAAATCCCATTTCCAACATCCGATTTCATTCTGTCAGTCGTGAATGTCTATTTCGGACAAGGTGTTTGATGGTGACATAGTCATACTGATCAAGTGCTTTTTTTTTATAGAATAGGCTGGCAAACGAGCAGACGTATCGCCTGATGGTAAGTGATTACCGCCGCCCATGGACACCTGCAACACCAGAGGCGTCACACGTATGTTGCCGGCCTTTGGGGGATGGGGGGGGGGGGATGAATGCGTGGGGGGATGGGGAAAATAGGGGAAGGGGTTGAGGTATGGGCCTCCGGTATCCTTACTCACTCGGTGAATCACAGCGCAAACACTATTTCACACCGGTTTTCTGTGGTATCACTCCGGTCGAGCCGGCCCATCCATGCCGAAGCGAGGCTCTCCCATGGTGATTAGTGGTTAGTAACTTTTCTGTGTTATTCATCTATCTATAATGTGTACCTTTATATGAACAAATTTAAAAATATATTTTTCAGCAGGTGTACTGTGTGAGAGATTCAGTTATAAAGATGGTATTAGTAAATAAAATAAATCTTACAAATTTTAAAAGCTTTATTTTCAAGCAGGAAACACATCATGAGACTGTCAACATAATGCTCTAACTCTAAACTAATTAATTAGCCTCATGTAAACAGTCCTTGAAATAAACAAGACTAATCCTCCTTGACATTAAAGAAATATAAAACAGAAAAGACGAAGGGAAAGAGATTTACGTAAAACATTTTTGCTCTTATATTTTCCAATATTTTGACTTAAAATATATGATAATTACCTCGGGTCCCGTGAGCGAGAGATAATAAAACACGAATATTTGAGTATTAATAATACAATATTCTCGGAATACTTATGATATCCCAGCTATGCAGCGACCAGTCATTATAAATCATGAGTCCACTTATTGACAGGATCTCTAACAAAGAATTTAACTAAAGTATGACGAAATTGAGACAAGTCTCCAGCGTCCTTTATGGTCCGTTCACACAGACCGGCTCGGAGAGCATCGGCCCGCTATTTTTCTTTTCACACAGACCGGATCGTATGCGCTTGGAATTGGCCGGAGCGGAGCCGCCAATTATTTCACATAGACCGGCTGGAAGAGATCTGTGCGAGCGCGAGCGAGAAAGAGCACGCAATCAGAGCCGGTCGGCCCCTCTTATTATTTCACACGAAGCGTGTTCAAGCATTCTGAATGACAAAAGAAGTGCACATGCAAAAATAAACCTTACTATAATTACTCAAAACTCTGTTTCCAACGTGATAAAAATCTGCTCTCCTCGCCGAGCCGGTCTGTGTGAACGGACCCTTAGATTCTAAAGGGCATTGAAGATTTGTCTAAGTTATAGTTATCCAAAGTTTAGATAGTTGACAATTAGTGCATAGATGATTAGTTGGATGATAGTGTTGTGATTAGTCATGGACAGTTTAACCATTTAAATGTACGTTTATCTTAAAATTTAGTTGATAAATTTATATTTTCCATGAGACGTTATTTTTCCTATTGATTTTGTCACGGTCATATTCTTCTGCGACACTGTAAACACTTGCTTTTTCTCTTGAGGAGCAACTGGTTTCTTAAACCATGAAAACACAATTTTGAAGGTGAGTTCTATCACAAACCAGATTAACTCAATGACGCTAACAATAGAGCCTCCTAAGCAAAGGCCAAAGATGCCGCCAAGGTTTGCTAAAAAAAAGAAATTAAATTATGAACACCTTAAGAAAATCCTTTTTTTTAAAGACTGACGCCTATTGTTTTATAAAATATTAATATATTCACTTTAGATCAATTAATACGAGTCACATCATGTATGTATTTTCAAGAACGCACGTAGCCTTGAGTTCAACCTAATCGGGCATGCTTGAGGCGAACTCGGACGCGTGAAACAACAAAACCGTATCTCTACGCTTCGAGGAGCGCTCAAGACCTTTCAGGAAAGAGTGGAAAAATACTTCCCAATATTATATTTAATATGCCAAAGCAGCAAATTACTAATACTTGTAAAACTAGTCATAGCAAAATTTGGTGTTAATCTATTTTTGATTAAAGATCAAGTTAAGTAACTTACTGAAAATTGGAAAGATAGCGTAAGTACTGCCTAAAGGAAAAACTGTCTAAATCTAATCGCAATTTGCTTGAAAATTCTCAGTAACGTTATTTAATAATATTACTAAGAATTCACTTACTTTGTTATGGACTTTTGAAGTCCCTAACATACGGTAATGCCCACTTCATCAAACGTAATAAGACACAAGTAAAAATCTCATTTCACTCTAAAATTAGTACTATCTCTTACACTTTTCCACGGTTGCCTGTAAGAGATCGCCTCCGGGCGATAAGGCCGCCAATTGTACTTTCCTAGCTTAAGTTTTACTATTTATATTAACCTTGTTAATGATATGGTACAATAAAGAGATTTATTATTATTATTATTTAACTCCCGTAAATAACTTCCGATACACAGAACAAGTACTTTAAGAAAATTTGTTTTTGACTGACTTTAAAAAATAAAGGATGTTCCCAATTGGAATTAGTTGTAAACTTTTTCTAAAAAAGAAATAACTGTTATTGTAACTGTGTATTGGTTTTTACAAAATAATCGCTCTTCTTAATAAGTTAATTTTTATTTCTCTGCTGGCTACGTCACAACTTACCCAACATTTGGTCCCAGGTATAAAGTATTTCTCTTCTGTATTTCATGCAAGTCATCTGAGCAAAGTGAACTTGTACTCTGCTTGCGCTTTGGTGTTCGTTGCTGAAAATAATAATAATTAGTATGCTTTGCACGTCATTCACATATAGATTGAATAATTACATTCAATTTTTTTTTACCAAATTTTTTAAGTGTCTATCCTACTAATATTATAAACGCGAAAGTCTGTAAGTATGGATGGATGGATGTTTGTTACTCTTTCACGCAAAAACTACTGAACGGATTTGGATGAAACTTTACAGTGATATAGCTTATACATCAGAATTAGTGTATAGATAGATTAGTATAGATATTATACTCTTCTAAGATCTAATACTCAATACCCACAACATATTTATTTGGATAAAGATTAATATTAGGTATTATGTTGATAAAAAACTCTTTGGCAAATAACTCATTATTAGATACCAACTATTTGCGTCTTATACTCGTGATAACTTCTAAAAGAAATGTCCGATTGGGATGAAACAAAAAGTATTTTACTTCTACATAAATACCCTTGATAACATAATGCTTTATTTGGATAAGGATTAATATTACGATACACATTTAACGTAGTTTTTTCTTCAGACGATTTAATAATTTTTTTGAACACAAAAGCGGTTATTGTGACTAAACCATGATAGTTAGATATATGCTCTTGCGGACTTTTTTGTAGATCTTAATGAGACCTACAAACCCGTAATACGGATCCCTAATTTTTTTCAAAATAAAATATAGCCTATAGCGTTTCTCGATAAATGGACTATCCAACACTGAAATAATTTTTTAATTCGGACCATTAGTTCCTGAGATTAGCGCGTTCAAACAAACAAACAAACTCTGCAGCTTTATAATATTAGTATAGATTTAAAGGATACACTATTAAGCTAAGTGACTACCGGCATCCTTAGAAGTATGCTACTCTAAAAATTACAGCAGCATTTAAATTGTTAAAGTTTGACTTTTACCGTGAAGTTAAATTGCAACAAAAATCAGACGAATGTTAGAACAATATTTGTGGTGCGGAACTAACGCTCTAGAATGCTCGGAAAGGTCAATACTGCTACCAGAAACTGGTAATCGCAGATAGGAACGAGCTCTTTCTATATACATATAATTCTAGATGTTGTTAATAAATGTGAACACAATGTTTATCAGAAAAATAATAATATCCAAGTGATTTTTAATTAAAAATTGTTGACTTATTTTGTTACAAAGATTACAGCGGTAAATGGTCCATAGAATTATAATATAAATAAAGAAAATAAAGAAACATAATATGTTTGGCACGTATTCTATCTTTACTGAAGAATAAAATCGAATGTGATACAATCTGTTGGCACTGTATAACATAGTTCAGTCACGAAACAAATGAAATTATGGACTTAGATATCTTTAGGCACGTAATGTTATAATATGAAATATAACGAACATGTATGTACGAACTTTGAAACTTTCGCGTTCCATGATATAATTATTATTATTTTTACGGGAATTAACGCGATCACTATTTCAAGGTACTACATACCTCTGTTTTGCCTGACGTTTCGACCAGGTTGCACTGGCCGTGGTCACAGGCTGACTGGCTCAGCGGCGCACGCCCTCCGTCGTCGAATCCGTGAAGTCGAAGGTTCTTCATCCACCCGCACATTTTCGATATTATTGATATTTTTGTTTCGCCATGTACCGTCACATACCACACTAACAGGGTCCCTATTCTGTAAGCAAACCGATGTGTTCCTATTCTGGTGTTTATCCGACTGCGCAGAAAAGCGAGGTGGTATGTTTTTTAACACTGGATTCCACGCTGTAGATAATTTAAAACCATCTTCCCGATTGAAAGTTTTATGCTTTTTAATCTCAATCGCTTCACGTACAACTCTTGAATAAAAGTGACGTTCGGTGGAGAGGACTTGCGTGCGGTGAAATTCAATCCAGTGGTTGATGCCTGCATCGAGTGCATGTTCTGCAATCGCCGATTTGCTCGTCTGTCGGTTCTTCACAGCAGCGATATGTTCTTTGACCCTTTCAGCAATAGTCCGTTTCGTTTGGCCTATGTAGGAACTTCCGCAGCTGCAGTCTTGCACTACATAACTCGAAGGTACCTTCGAGTTATGTAGTGCAAGCTTTGATCGAAAGTTCTCGAAGGAATATAATCGGCGGTATACAGAAAACAAAGCGTCACCCGTGGTACCCGACCGATCGAAGGACACCGTTGTAAACTTATCGAACGTGAGTTTAGATAACATTACAATGAACATCTTGGCTAAAGGTATGAACTTCGCTCCAACGCCTAAACGAATACCGTTTGAGAATGTAATCAGTAGCGTTGAGGAATCGATTGCACGGAACAAAGTACCGCCCGGTGATGCTGATATCCTTAGACAGGACGTCGCGGTAATATTACGTCGGTCAAAGCTTCCGGCTAGTAATATCACTATGGAAGAGCGTCAAGCATTAAAAAACATTAGGGATAACCAGGATATTTTAGTGCTTAAGGCCGACAAGGGAAACGCCACCGTAGTGATGAATACAACTGATTACCAAAATAAAATACTCGAACTGTTGAGTGATAATAAGGTATACAAACCGGTAACATACAACCCTACAGCCAGAGTAACGCGTAAAATACGATCTCTAATCCGGGATAATGAGGACCTATTTTCAGAAGACGAGTACAACAGACTGTACAAACCAAAGTCACACCAGCCACCGAAATTATATGGTCTGCCTAAGATACACAAGCCTGACGTGCCGCTGCGGCCCATTGTAAGTCAAATTGCTTCTCCTACTTACGATCTTGCAAAGCACGTTGCTTCAGTATTGCAACCACTTGTAGGCAAAACACCGTCTTTTGTGAAAGACTCACGGCACTTCATACAAATCATAAAAGATCTCACGTTGGAACCGGATTACGTCATGGTGAGCTTTGACGTGGAGTCGCTTTTCACCAATGTTCCAATAAAAGAGTGCTTAAACGTCGTAAAAGACCTGCTGAGAGACAACGAACTGCCGTTCAACTATATAGATCTACTTGAACACTGTTTAGATGGCAATTATTTTCTTTTCCAAGGTCAACATTACCTCCAGATTGATGGTGTCGCGATGGGAAGTCCTGTAGCCCCAGTACTTGCCAACATCTGGATGGAACATTTTGAAGAGAAGGCTCTAAGTCTCGGCCCGAATACCGTTAAGCTGTGGAAGCGATACGTGGATGACATCTTCAGTATCGTTAAAGGAAATAAACAAGAAGTAGATCAATATATACAACATCTTAACTCTATTCACCCTAAAATAAGGTTTACATATGAAATGGAGACGGATAGGTCGTTGTCGTTCTTGGATGTTAAAGTAACCGTGAGATCAGATGGGTCCTTGTCACACTGTGTGTACCGTAAGGCTACTCATACGGATAGATACCTACACGCCACGTCTCATCATCACCCCCGGCACTTGCAATCTGTTATGACTTCACTCAAGAACAGAGCTTACGATCTCTGTGACCCTGAACATTTAGAACGGGAGCTAGAACATGTTCAGGAGGTACTCAAAGGTAACGGATATCAAGTGAATGGAGGACGGAAGCAACCGAAAATAAGACGCAAGTATCCAGAAGTGAACAGGCAACCAGCCTATATGCCTTATGTCAAGGGAGTTACGGATAAGATCGGGTCCGTGTTAAAGAAATACTCCATTCCGACAGTATACACACCAGGCATAAAGGTTCACAACATCGTCGGCACACCGAAGGATATATTGCCACTACAAACTCCGGGTGTTTATAAAATAGACTGCAGCTGCGGAAGTTCCTACATAGGCCAAACGAAACGGACTATTGCTGAAAGGGTCAAAGAACATATCGCTGCTGTGAAGAACCGACAGACGAGCAAATCGGCGATTGCAGAACATGCACTCGATGCAGGCATCAACCACTGGATTGAATTTCACCGCACGCAAGTCCTCTCCACCGAACGTCACTTTTATTCAAGAGTTGTACGTGAAGCGATTGAGATTAAAAAGCATAAAACTTTCAATCGGGAAGATGGTTTTAAATTATCTACAGCGTGGAATCCAGTGTTAAAAAACATACCACCTCGCTTTTCTGCGCAGTCGGATAAACACCAGAATAGGAACACATCGGTTTGCTTACAGAATAGGGACCCTGTTAGTGTGGTATGTGACGGTACATGGCGAAACAAAAATATCAATAATATCGAAAATGTGCGGGTGGATGAAGAACCTTCGACTTCACGGATTCGACGACGGAGGGCGTGCGCCGCTGAGCCAGTCAGCCTGTGACCACGGCCAGTGCAACCTGGTCGAAACGTCAGGCAAAACAGAGGTATGTAGTACCTTGAAATAGTGATCGCGTTAATTCCCGTAAAAATAATAATAATTATATGTATGTACGATTTCTTGAAATTTTTTGACATAGAGTTCATCCGGCTAAACCAACTGCAGAGAGGTGACTTTCTTGTGTGTCTGGACATCATTCTATTTATTTCACAGTGCCTACTTATAATCTATGGGTTAGCTAACGGTAGATATACATAGTAGCATTAAAGAGTCTCCAAGATGGTGCATGGAATTTGTGTGAGTGGAGGAATGGGTTCCATGTCCCTCCAACACATAGGGACCTTCTACCAGGGGAGGTGATCATGCCAAGCGGGCCACAGTTAAAGTTGGGAAGTTTTATGTATGCTTAACGGCGTTACTTCGTACTTTTGGTGTATCTTCTTTAAATGGCGCTGTAGTTGTTATCTTAATAATTCATTTAAGTGAACCCATAACGATTTTCACATCAGTAAAAACATAGATTAATGATGCGTTCTAAGGAATAATATTTAAAACATCTCGATTTCCTAATGGGCTTCATCAGTCGTCTTTTATTTTATTCTAGCTGTTTTTAACAAATTTGATGACTTTACTTATGTGCAGGATTTATAAAAAAATATTAACAACTCTGTTCAGTCCTCTCACCAATGGGGCGATCACTTTGTGATACTTGTAATACCTATATGACCCATGAGTATAAGCATTAACTCGCTACTAGTCCATTGGCGAGAAGAATAAACCACGGCGCTCCACCGTGTTCTTAATCTAAACTAAAATCATCAAGCACTTACTGAAGTTGTGTGGCTTCAGGGTTCTCGGCGTTCCAAGAGATCTCTTGGGTAGCTTCTTCTCTGCGTCGTCACACAAACTTGCTCCAAGTGCTGTATATCTTTCAAGGTATTTGAATTACAATAAACTCGTATCAGCTATCACGGATATTCGAATTACAACTCACTCGCTTCAGCTATCGCGGAACGCGCCTACAAAACTCGCGAGTCCAACCAGACCTAACAAAACGGTAAATCACTAAAGGGACCGGGTCGATGCTTAATTAGCTTAATATCAATTAAATTTCGGTTCCCAAACAACATTCGTCGACCGTTCACAACACGCGTCTTTTTTGTACTCACTTAACCTCAAACGTCAAAACGTCAAACAAAAAAAAGTGACAATCAAAATGTTGCCATTATAATGACGTTCGAAATCCAACAAACTCCATACATTTGGCTCCCTTAGTGGCACTTTCACACAAAAACTTTTATAGAGTTCTTAACGTAGATAGCCAAGGGACAAAAGTTGAAAAAGTAATATCACAACTGATAGTAAATTTTGCAAAGTTTTTACATAAATAAATAAATAAAAATAGCCTTTATTTCCTGTTACCTGTTTACAGTTTTTTGGAACGAAGTTCCTTATGAGGCGTTGCGGAGGGGTACCCTAGCCGGCAAAAAAACGCCCATAACGTAAGATTGACGCCTCGGTGTCAAAATGGTAGCGTATGAGAAAGATGTGAGGTCTCGGGTTTGAATCCCGTGTAGGATCAAATATTTTTTATGATCTGCAAATATTTGTTTTTTGGGAGTTTGGATGTTTTCTATGTATATTATGTATGTATTTACGAAAAAAGACCGAAATATTTATTTATTTATTTCGTGAACAAAAAATTTATATAATATGTAAGTTGCATGTAACAAGTACAGAGTAACTCTAGACAGAACTTGTTTCAGTAGAGATTACTAGGTGGCAGCACAATTTTAGTTATATTTTTTATTTTTATCGCTATAAAATCACAATAAAAATGTATACCCGAAAAGTTATTTTCTTTATACATCACATAAAACGTTTATATCTTATATATACAATTCTCGTGTCACAATGTTAGTTACCATACTCCTCTGAAACGGCTGGACCGATTTTTATGAAATTTGTTGTGCATATCGGGTAGGTCTGAGAATCGACCAACATCTATTTTTTATACCCCAATTTTTTTATGGCAAAACAACGTTTGCCGGATCAGCTAGTATTTTTATAAATCCTTTTTAATAAAATAAAGGTGTTAAGACAATTTTGTGGTTCTAAAAGAGCCTGAACGAAAAATTTAGTATAGCGCCATCTGTAAGTTGCATGTATTATTATATTTTATCTATAATTCTATTTGTTAATATACTCAGATGTGAAAACAATTATTAAACGGCTTTATTATTACAGAGTATGTTTATTTAAATAGTAGAAACATTACAAAAATTGTATAAATTTAGTCATTGACATATAGTATTTCTATTATCATTTATTTTTAATGTAGCTGAAGGAAAATATTAGTAACCCACAACTAAGACCACTATCATTACATTGAACAGTTGATGATGGTCTTAAATATGGTAAAATTTCTATTATTTTTTCTGAAAAAGCAGCGAAACGATTCAAAATTATATCGTGTATTTAAAATTCTGTTATACAGTGCATTTAAAATTGTATTCTATCTATCTTTCACTTCAATTCTCTGTGATGGTAACCACCTCCTTTTTTATTTTGATTATCGTTGGTCTCGCGGTTGGCGTGTACGGCTGCTGATCATGAGGTCTCGGGTTCGACTTAAACTAAAACGATATCTGATCAACTAGCATTATCAGTAACCAGGTCAGGTTGTCTTCTGACATAGGCCTCCTCTAATTCCTTCCACTTGTTTCGGTCTAGTGCAGTTCTTCTCCATCCCTTTGGCAAATCGTCTTCCCATCTTTTTACTGGCCTTCCTCTATGTCTCTGCTTTTTTAGTCCATTTCTCTGCTTTCGATCTCCACATATGTCTAGCCCATTTCTATTTCAGCGACCTTGTTGTTTTTTTTTTTAACTAAGCTTTTATATACATCAATGCAATTAAATAAAATTGAAGTATCTGTTCGTAATATCAAATTATTAGTTTCTCCAAATGTATATGAAAGTATATAACATACTAGCGATTCGTCCCGGCTTCGCAAGGGTGGACATAAGATTTTTATGTTTTAGTAAGGATCCCTAATTTTTTCTAGCAATAAATATAGCCTATGTTACTCAGTGTGAATGTAGCTTTCCAATGGTGAAAGAATTGTTGAAATCAGCACAGTAGTTTTTGAGTGTATTCATTACAAACATACACACTAAAATACAAATTTTTCCTCTTTATAATATTAGTGTAGATGTAGATAGATTTAGATTTTTTTTTTTAATTCTGCTGTCTGTCTGTTTGTTCCAGCTAATCGCTGGAACCGCAAAAACGGTTTTTTCACTTACACGTAGCCAATGATATACGGTATCCTCGCCCAGGACATAGACATCTTTTCTAACAGTTGGGAAGAATTAAAAAAAAAAAATCAAGTTTTTATACTGAACGATGTTTAATGGATTTTTATTTGTTGTCATACTTACCTGCTTTGGAAATAAAAATCAATTTTTGTGTGTACATGTGTGTGTATTGTGTTTGTTTGTTTTGTAATTTTTTGCACCATTAATTTGTTTTCACTATGCCTTGGTTTGTAGTATTTTTTAGTTTTGTAATTTTTGTAATGTTCATGTTGTGATCTTCCCATAATTGAGGAAGCACAAGACATAATGATTTATTTTTTGTAATAAAACTAGCATGCTGTATTCCTTGTCGGAGGTCCAGCTACGCCCCGCGGAGTTACTCCCGGTTGTGGATGTATGAAGGTACATCAACAATCACTCAATTATTTATTTGTAATTTTAATAGCAACTGTTAAACTTTATCTAAAGTCAATTGTTACATTCTATTGTTACACGAACATTTAAGTGTGACAAAATGAGTTGCACAAAAGCGGCTTTAAGCTCGAAGTAAGGCCTCTACATCAAATGCAACCGACGTGTATTAATTAACCATCATGAGATGGCACTCCTCTTGATGATTGCTAAGTTAATAAGTATTGATTAAACAAAAACCGTTGCAAGTAAATGCGTTCCCCACACAGGAGAAGGTCATCTAGAAACTGTAGGTGGCCCGAGGTACGCCGAGGTTCCAGGATTTTCCTTTCTAGGGAGCACTTGGTTCCCCGTCTTCTAACTACCCCATACGGCGTGCGGTTCTAAGTCAGTTCGAGTCCGCCATAGCCACCAGCAGGTGGTATCCGAAGGAATTCCCGCACAGAAAAATAAAGGAAATGCGTTCAAAAGGAACGTGGATCAATAATAAATATGTGTATACGTCAAAGCAAGATGTAAACCAGATTATATGAACTCTATAATCAGTCCAGATTTCCCTGTGGAACAGTTGGTGCTTTATCGGGATGAAAGACACTGTGTTATTTGAAAATTGGCAATCGACATTTTATGACGATCGGATAAGCAATAAAAGTGTAAAAGCATACCAAATTCAGTTTGACTGCCTCGGTGGCGCAGTGGTAGCGTATGCGACTGCTGTGATTGAGGTTTCGGGTTCGATTCCCGGGTCGGACCAAATGTTTGTGTGATCTGTAAATATTTTGTTCGGAGTTTAGGTGATTTAATATGTATGTATTTACAAAGATTTAATATGTATCTATTTACATATTTATATCAGTTGTCTAGTACCCATAATACAAGCTTTGATTAGTTTTGGTTTTAGCATAGTTTATTCAACCAAATATATCTTAGAGATATACAAGATTTTGTTCTAATATGTTGTTAATAGATAATGTGTCTTACCGGAGCGCTTATTTATTCCCAAAACGAATTATTCTAAACTTTGAAATCAAAATAAAATGATTGAAAGAATTTTTCGACCCAACATAAAACTTTCGGAATGTTTGAAACAAATGTTCTGAATACCGGTTTGGGATTTAGAAACAAATATATGCTTTATAGACCAATATATACAAACAAATAAAATTGGAGTGTCTGCTTGTAATATTAAAATAACCGTTTTTTACTAAATGCCTATGTATGCATACACGGTACATAATAATGTACCAATTTTTTTTTTTTTTCATTTTTTGTCTGTCTGTCTGTTTGTTCCGGTTAATCTCTGGAACGGCTGGAACGATTTTGACGGTACTTTCACTGATAAGTAGCTGATTATACTATAAGGAGTAACTTAGGTTACTTTACCCCGCGGGTAACACCGCGGGACTCAGCTAGTAGAACATATAATTACCTATGTTATCACAGACACATCAAAATATTACCGATAAATTAAATACTTGGTAAAGAAAATATAAAATACTGACATATATAAATAAGAATACATAGTACTCTCTAGGGTCGAGTAAATTTGATTTTGTCTTCTGATGTAAGCGGCAATTTTCGGGACCCTTGAGAATGCTGCTTACGATTGACTGAACGTCGGAGATCACTATAAAGCTGATCACTAAAATTCTTTGATTCATATATTTTTTTTACTTTAAATAAGATATTGTTTAACCTTCCTTGGTCTAGTTGGCAAAATAACGGATGAATTGTTTGATGATAATAATACGTAATACACAATTGAATTGCTAATTTTTAGATGGAAGAAATCAGTGCATATAATAAAGTCGTAACTGGTCACTGTCAGTACATGGAACACACATCGATCCGTGGGAGAGCCACGCTTCGCATGAATGGGTTGGCTCGACCGGAGTGATACCACGGCCTCACAGAAAACCGGTGTGTGTTACACTTCGCTGTGTTTTACCGAGTGAGTGAGGATACCGGGGACCCATACCCCAACCCCTCCCCTCATCCCTTTCTCCATCCCCCAAAGGTCGGCAACGCACTTGTGACGCCTCTGGTGTTGCATGGGCAGCGGTAATCGCTTACCATCAGGTGATAAGTCTGCTCGTTCGCCCCCTATACAATAAAATGAAACATAAATGAGAAAAACTGTTATATGAGGGCCTTGTGAAAGCCATAGAACCAAAACAATGATCTTTGGAATATTTTGTTGCTGTACATATGTCTGTTTGTCTGTTTCTCTGTACGTTACGGTTTCCACTGATGCGTTGCGGTTTGCTCAACTTAATATTTAGTGTTTGTATCATTTCAATCGGTTCTTAAATAAAAAAGTTATTTCACTTTGAAGGATCACCGCGATACCGATAAAAGTTAGTAAGAAATATGTGTCACTCTTGAAAAAACTGAATATCTTAAGACACTAAAAGAGCTATCATTTGTTGTCAGAAAGATAAGTTTGATCCAGTTAATAATCGTTTAATTACACAGTTAAATTTAATTTATGTTTTGTCAAAATCCTTAGTTTATAGTCTATAGAATACTTTAAAAATTGTTGCCCGTGATGTGAAAATTGATAGATGTTTGAGCAATTTCTTAGATAACTTATATTTTTATACGGTATCTACAAGAGAGTCAAGGAAGGAAAATACAAAAATATTTTGATAGAAATTGCGATGTGGACGCGGACGCCCTCTTAAATAACTCAATGGTATTTGTTTATTAATATAAAGGTAACGGAATTTGATCACGGATCCAAGTAGCATTTAATTAAACCAGAAGATTGGCATCTATAAGAGAAGGAAATTCGACAGATTATTTATTTAATTATTGAAACTTTATTTTGTCACTTTATTGAAATAATAAAGTTCTCAGTTAAATAAATATGACAGTTAAACCAGAAATAAAAGCCACTAGTTTTTAGACAATAACTATTTTGTTGCAAATTTTTGAAAGTATAATATTCATATATGCCAATATATTCTAAACTTTAAATGATACAGATTGAAGTAACAGTAGCATGTATGTATATAAAAACTTTATATAAAAAAAAACCGACTTCCAAAAACATCCAAAGAAAACTCTCTGCCAAAAAAACACTTAAAAGCGTAAAATAAACTGGTTCTTCATAAATTGCCTATACCTAATTCTTTATTCATTTAAATAGTAGTATTATAATGTGTGCTAGGTACCTAGAATCTGTTTGAAGTCGGTGCCAAGTGACTATCGCTTAGACTTTTGTAATTGTTCGTTTGTATTCTTTTTGGCTTAGCACCGGTTTCAAACAGATTTTAGGTACCTAGCACACATTATAATACTACTGGATGGTTGGATGTTTTTGGAAGTCGGTTTTTTTTTTAATAAAAAGTTTTTATTTTTCAGTTTTTAGTGCAAACAATCGTAGGTAAGTAGTATGTTGAACTATTTCATCAAATTTCATCATCAAGAATACAAATGAAGGTCTAAACGTACGTGTAATATTGAAATCATCCTCTAATTCCTAACTGTTGAAGAGTTTAACCTTCTATCATCAGTTCACCTAAATAACTTGAAAGTATACGACTGAAGGTCTTTAGATACGTATGAAATTGAAAGAATTATCCTCCAACTCCTAACCGTTGAGGAGTTGTACCTTCCACCTTCCATCATCAGCTTACCTAAATAATTTGAAAGAATACGACTAAAGGTAACATATATACATATGATATTTAAAGATTTATCCTCCAACTCCTAACCGTTAAGGAGTTGTACCTTACATCATCAGCTCATCATCATAAAATGATGACAAGACAAGAGACAAGACAAGACGCAAATATGGGTGTAACTTCAGAAAATATACGAAAAACATAGTATGTGCCTATAAAAAATGAGAGTTGCCCTCGATTTCCCTGGGATCCCATCATCAGATCCTGATATGCTGGCAATGGGACCACCGCGGAAGCATACCCTTTCGAATACAAAAAAAATATTTTAAATCAGTCCACAACTGACGGAGTAATCGGGTAACATACATAAAAAAAAAAATACATACAGTGGAACACATACGGTTAAAAAGAAGAAACAAATAATTTTATGAGTTGTGGAGTATCACATATGTTACAACAATTCCATTTGTATGGCCTGGGGATATGTCATTGTACTAAAAGCATTAATATAGAAGTAATTAAAGGAACACGACATTTCACTTGCCTTGCTTGGGTTTAAAGTTATGTGTTAATTATTATAAATTTAATATTTAAAAATGTAACACCATGATACTAGAATGGGTAAAAATTAAAGTAAATATGGAGATTGCTTTTACCTTCAAAAGTATTCTTCTGAATTTTCAAAAACTGGTGTTTGGTTTGATAATAATGATTGATGAATAATGACTGTTTCATAAAAAATAATGAGCTCGTTTGCTCTTTTTAAGACCAACTAGCTACCATTATTATAACTTACAGGTAGTATAGCCACGCTGATTTCAGCACGAACGGGCCGGCTCGACCGGGGGGTACTACCCTCGCACAGAAAATCAACGTAAAATGACAGCATTCATGTTGTCGTGTTTGGTTGAGGGGACCGGAGGCCCAATGATGCAGAAGCATCACTAGGCCGCCATAGTGTGGGTCACCATGCTGCATTGTTGCATTAGCAATAAGTATGGGGACCACCACTCTTGGATTCTGCTTATGCTTTCCATCAGGCAGAGTAGAGTCTTTTGGCAGGCCCATACATTAAAACACAAATTTTAACAAAAAAAACCGACTTCAATCTGGACCAAATTTAAATACAGACCACTCGGGGAGCACCTGCTTTCAAATAAAAAAGAATCATCATAATCGGTTTACCCAGTCGAAAGTTATGAGGTAACAGACATAAAAAAATGCAGTCGAATTGAGAACCTCCTCCTTTTTTTGAAGTCGGTTAAAAAGAGAAATATCAAGATTTTGTATTAATAGAATTCATATTCATAGGGTAAAGCAACAACGATTCCTTAAAAAAATGAGTGAAACTGCGAATTTAATAACTGTGTTTACCTGACACGATGTAACCTCTACAATATATTTCAACTGTAACAAAAATGCTTACGAAGACCTTACGAAGTTTGACATATGAAAAGGACTTAAAAATAAATGAGCGTCTTGGGATTGAATGGGATTGGAAGAGAGGTAGTTGATAACGACCCATTAGCTATTCGGCATTTAGGGAATAATATAGGTCAATAATAAAACAGTACAGTAATGGTGGGTGAGTTTTTGTATAAGTGGAAAACGATTAGACAAATCACCTGATGGTAACCGACTGAAGCTGCCCATGCTAGGCATGGTGAGAAATAGCAAAAGAATTGTTGCTAGGCGACAGTATTTTGTAAGATAATGGATTCGTCCCGGTCTAGCCCTGAAATTATATACGTGCTGTACTAATAGTAAGTCAATAAAAAATGAAAACCATACCAACATAAATTAATAAAATTTGACTTGCATTAGTAGCTAATGGCCTATAAACTCTCACCTGACTTGCCCAGGTAAGAGTAGTTATTTTAGTTAATTGTGTTGAGCGTGGTTATTGTTATTATACTTAGCAAAATCTAATTTTGTTTATTAGCGATTTGGTTACCACAGTTCTGTCTGATCAGACAGCCATTTATGTTGACTGAAGTTATTATTTTATAGCACATATCATTTCAAAACAGTTACCCCAATCGCCTCTGGTGCTTAACGTATTCTACTTCAGTGTCGTACTGCACGTAGTCACACCGTTGGTAACATTCGTTCTCTGATATGATTGCCTTCATGTCCACTTGTACTTTTGCTGAAAATGAAAAATCCATTAGTTATTTTTGAATCAGTTTAAAATGACAACATTTTAAGTGCATTAAGAAAGGTATCTTTGTTTAACACTATTCATTTTGTTTTTCTAGAGGTAATCAAACCACGGAAAGTGACGCTCTAGAAACCGTAGGTCAGACCAGAAGAAGAAGTACGTCGGATTTCCAAGGATTTCCATTCGAAGGTGCACATAGTTCCCTGGTTTCTAGTACCCGAGACGGCGTGTAGTTTTTGGTCAGTTCGAGTCCAAAATAACCGTCAGTCGGTGGTATCCGGGGAGATTATAGCACAGACAAAAAAAAAGGGGGGGAAGTTATCAAACCAATCATAAAAAAGTTTTATATACAACTAAGTTTGAAAGTAACTGTAAAACTTGACAGAATGGGAAGCAGCCTATAACAGTAACTATAAAATTTATAAATAGTTCACGCCACAAGGAACAAGTCATTATTACAAGAACATTAATTGTATGACTGATGTTATATACTAACACATAGATTGGTAAACACAGATCAGGCGATCCCATGTACAAGGTGAGAATTCTTCTACGCCTAACTCTTCAGCTGTAAGAAAAGATATTTGAATATTATTCTTTTACTGTCTTAAAACATCTCTAACATTTTAGCTATTGCTCGCGTCTCCGCCTGCGGCAGCAGCGGGAGACAGGAGGACTTCCTCAAGAATCAAAGTATCTCCATGCCAAATTTAATTGAAATCGGTGCAGCGATTTAGCGGTGAAAGTATAACCAGCAGACAGACAGACTGACAGTCAGACAGAGTTACTTTCGAATTTATATTATAGTATGGATTAATATTCAAAACCAGAACCTTGCATTGGTTTGTATTTTTATACTCAAATTTATAAGTAGGACAAAAAGATTTGGTGGCAGATTTCGCCAGGGTCGCCAGTCTTTAGAAAATTCACACAGCTCTTATTTGTAAATGCGAAGAAAATACCGGAAAGATAAATTGCATAAACTCATATTAGATAAAATTGTAAAAATAACTTTTTTTAATCTTTTTTTTTTAAGATAAATTATATTTTTTTATTATTTATGGCAAAACAACGTTTGCCAGGTCAGCTAATTTTAAATAAATTGACCTTAAGTTTTTTGGAGATGACTGCCTCGTTGGTCTCTCGGTTGGCATGTGCGACTGTTGATCATAAGGTCTCGGGTTCGATTCCCGTGTCGGATTAAATGGTTGTATGATCTACAAATATTTGCTTCGGAGTTTGGGTGTTTTCTATGCATAATATGTATGTATTTACAAAAAAGAAGTATTTATGCATTTGTATCAGTTGTCTAGTACCCCTAACACAAGCTCTGCTTAGCTTGGGACTAGATGGCGTTGTGTGTTAGATGTCCGAAATATTTATTTTATTTAATTATCAAATCTAAATATGGTGGGTCACATTTTCTTAGTTAAGCTGATTGCTAGGATGAGATTTTGAATGTTGGAAGTGTATTTAGTGGGGTTTGAATCTTCTACCCTTTATCGCAAATCCAACCTGTAATCCATTACGCTATAAGTTAATAATTTTTTTTTTACTTTTTTTTTTCTATTGAAACTATGATACAAAGGTTAGAAAAACGAATTACTTGTGATATACGTATAATGTTTGCAGTAGTAGAACAGGCTAAAGGTATATTATACGTAGTATGCAGGCATGTAAAGTACATTATGAACAAAGAAACTTACAGCTAAAGTCAAACGGCAAACATTTGCAGTAATTAACGACTTTTTTCAAAATCATCCGAGTCATACAGCTTTGGTAAAAGCCCCTCCCTATTCCCTTATCCTGAAAATTTACAAATATAATTATGTTATTTGATTATTATAATTGCAATATTTACTACCGAAATCTATTATTATAAATTTCATTTCTATAATTTAATCAACTTCAAACATAATTCGTGCCTCAGAGATCACATTAAACCGTTGGTTCCGGTTGTCATAAACATCAAAGCAATCGTTACTGAGAAGACAGTGTCCTAAAATATGCTGACAACTAAATCAATCTTCGAATTCAGTTCACCCTCAGAGTTGTGGAGGTCCTATTCCAGTCGCTGTTGAACTAGTAGCCGACCCCAAATAATCTTCAGATAATAATAATAATATAGGCCAGGAAAGTGACGAAGAAACGTAATTCTAAACCTAATTCGACAAACTAATGTATTTTATAATGAAAACAATTAAATTTCCTACTGGTAATTTAATTTGAACTTTATACTTTTAGCTTAAGAGTGCTCTATTTACTTTTGATTTGACTTTAATTGTCAAAAGAAATTAAAGACAAAGTAATAAAGTTTTATGTTAAATTACAAAGTTTGAACAATCACTTGTTGGAACCTTTTAAAACCTGCTACATGTTGTAAAATAGACTTACTAACTAAGCACTGACCTTCTAATGAAGTTAGAATAAGTAAAGATATCGAAGGAAAAGTATATCAAAATACTCTTTGAACGCGATTATTTTACAAATTTTCAGCTCCATTGTTTTAAAGCTTTTTGAATTTTTGAAACGTTCACCAATCAACTTAATATTATAAAGCTGCAGATATAGGCTATATATCATCACGCTAAGATAAATAGGAGCGGAGCCCCAATGAAGAATGTTCCAAAAACGGGGGAAAATTATCACGCTACGGGCAATAGGAGACGCAAACGAGGTTGCGTGGGTCAGCTAGTTGTAATATAAAGAGATAAATTGAAGATGGTAAAACACTCACAGTTTTTAGAATACATTTCCTGCTAGCTAACGGCAATGCCTTCACATTCTCTGAGGAGTCAATTACCCAAGTGTAAATGTTGACGTCGAAGAACGACTCCGGAGTCAGGTTGATAAAGCTATCGATCAATGTCACTTTATCTTCCCGGTCGTACACGTAAAGCTGAAAAATATCGTCATTAATAATTTTGCGGCTTACTTGAAAAAATATGATTGTGGAAAAATAGTATTAGTTCAGACAAAAAAGAGAATTGAGATTAAAAAATGGAGGTTTGATTTTCTTATCATTGCTGTAAATGCCGTGTTTTAAACCTGCGTTTTTTTTACAAATGTTAAACTAAATAAGCCAGTTAATACAAATGGAATAGAGTTACAAGTGCTTTATTTTACCTTTATGGAACAAAATGGTTCCCTACTGATGAATAAATGAGAAAACATACAACAGCGATAATAGCGGGTGCGTAACATGACCCAAAAAAAATATCATAACATAATAACAAAATCAAGCGCAGTTGGGTAAAAATGTTGCGTACCAACTTAAGGAAGGAAAACAGATATACAAATAGTCATTAAAATAATAATAAAAACTATTTAAAATATTATGAAATAATTAACAATTCGTTTTAATTAAAAATGTTATAGCTGTCTATAGACTATTGTAACGTAAGCCACGTGTTTCTTTGAATCGGTTTGAGTAGGCAATATATATTATTCAGGTGGACCCGCGGGGGCTACCACGTATAAGAAAAACTAGAAAAGCGAAGGTTGATGCAAAAATTATCAAGATATTTACAATTTGCGCATAATTTAGACGTGCTGTTCATGTTTGTACATATTTTATTTGTAATTTAATTGCACACAAAGTCACTATTAGTGTGCATCTCAGAATAAAACGAATTTAAGTTAAATTTAACACACATCGCTATTCAGAAATACAACTATATATTAGTTAGCGCCTATTTCGGGTACAGAAATCTATATTGAATACAGAAGTAATAAAATTCAAAGTTAATGCATACAAGAAATTGCTTTAAAATTTATTTTGAAGGCAAACGAAATGTGAAATGGGCTAAAAAAGACATCACACACGTATTGGAAATAAATGTGGAAAATGATTCTCTATTTATGCAAAGGCAATATGTGTAAGTATACCTATGTACATATGCACCTATATATTTTATATTAGGTACTTATCATAGAAATATCTTTGTGCATTAAAAATAGAAATTAGAAGAAACATACCATAGCGTATCCATCGGTTTCATCTGGATCTATCTTAACAGCCGGGCCCATTACCACAATATCCAACGCCTCGGTTGTATCGATGCCAGATATAAAATTTGTGTTGATATCAGTGTTTTGTCTAATAAATTACAGAAAAAAATATACATGTTTCTTTTCTATCACAATTTCATACTAGCTAAGCCCTGCGGTGTTACCCGCGGTACAACAGCAATCGCGGGTAACGCCACGGGGCCAAGTTAATCTAAAAATGTAGCTTAAGTTACTCCTTATAATCATCAGCTATCTGCCAGTGTAAGTCCCGTCAAAATCGGTGAAGCCGTTCTAGAGATAAGCCGGAACAAACAGACAGACAGACAAAAATTGAAAAAAATGTTTCTTTGGTATATGTATATATGAAAAAGGTAGTAGAGCCACGCTGATTTCAGTACGAACGGGCCGGCTCGACCGGGGCGGTACTACCCTCGCACAGAAAATCAACGTTAAATGACAGCATTCGTGCTGTCGTGTTTCGTTGGTGAGTGCGAGACCGGAGGCCCAATTAGTCTAGTCAACAAGTTCCATACTTGTTGACTAGACTAAAAGATGCACAAGCATCACTAGGCCGCCATAGTGTGGGTCACCATGCTGCATTGTTGCATTCGCAATGAGTATGGTGGCCACCACTCGTGGATTCTGCTTATGCTTTCCATCAGGCAGAGTAGAGTCATTTTGGCGGGCCAAACATAAAAAATAAAAAAAAATAAATGCATATGCATTTATTAAAAGCGGTTATTTTAATATTACAAACAGACACATCAATTTTATTTATTTGTATAGATTAGATACAATGTATTTTTAGGAGTTTAAATATGTATCGAAAAAAATGTACTTTAGGAACATTCAAGCAATTAATTGATTTTCACTTTCTTGTACCTGTATGAACTAATTGCTTTGCTTAGCAATTAGTTGCTTAGCAAAAATTTAACTTATTTTCAATAAACTTCAGCTTAAATTAAAGGTAACTAACCGACTTAAAAAAAAGAGGAGTTTCTCAATTCGACTGTACTTTATTTTATGTTTGTTACCTCATAACTTTCGACTGGGTGAACCGAATTTAATGATTCTTTTTTTTTTTAATGCTAGTGCTTCCCGTGTGGTCCCATTTAAATTTTATTCAGATTGAAGTCGGTTTTTTTTAAATAAAATTTGTGATTATTTTTTGTACTTTGTTTTCTGATCAAGTTTTACCAATATCTTATTCCGTTCACCACCATTATATTCGTCTTACATTTTACATTTTTTTAAAAGGTTGTATTCATTTTAGTAGTAGTTAAAATAGTTTCTTGTATTAGAACTTTTTCGGGCCCAAAATTAAATTCGCATTATCTATACAGTTTTGCGAATTGCTTAACCAAATTAAATTAATTATAATTAAATTTCTGATGGTCTTGAAAGTAATATAACTTCAATGTTCAAACCTTGAAGGGTTTCATAAAGGGAATTTAATTGTTGGAGTTATGAAGTACAGAGCTCCTAAACAACCTCTAGAGGTTATTAACTTGAGAAAGGTCCGGTCCACTGAAGTTGGTGCCTATATTATATGTTCTGTAGTTTTATTTTCTTATCAGATAATACCAATAATAATTAATATATTATATAATTATACTGTGGGTGAACGGGTGTGATGTTCCTCCAACACAAAGGGTGGATCCTCCGACCAGACGAGGTGATCATGTCTAGCGGGCCAACTGCCCAACTAGTCCAGGTGTACAGGAGCTACAGTGGTGGGCGTGTGGACGGGATTATTAGTCCCATAATCCAGTCGGGGCAGACATTTAAATAGAAAAAAATCCGGGAGCGATGTATTTTTAAACGTCAGGGTTGGAAGTATAAATCTCGATTTTCTAACTAATCTTGTTTTAAAGTTCAACTTTTTCGTTGGTCTGAAATAACTCGTTAATTTTCAACTTTAGAGCAAAAATGGCAGTATCCAAAGTTGTTGGAAATTTAATTTCTCACAAGTTTGGTCATTTTAACGCTAAGATCAATATTTGCAGAGTTATACTATCAAGTTTATCAAAAAATCGTAATGGGTGGAATTTTATTTTCTTCAACTTTGGTTCTCGCACTTTTTTTACTCCACGATCAATATTTTCGGATTTATACTCAAATTAAATTTTTGATAAACTTAAAATTTTTGAATATTTTTTTTTTTCTTTTAAATTTTTGTTTTTTTTATTGTTTTTTTTTTATAAAACAGCACCTATTTTAATGAAGTTTTACATTGAGATACCTACTTTCTAGAGAAAATGCACATTTAAATATTTCCCACAATGACCAACATACTCGAAGCCGTTAACAAAGTTAATTAAAAAGTAAGTTATAGGTATCATTCACTTTAAATCCTGTTTATTAATAAATTTAATATACTCAGTAATGTCCCAATAAGTTTATCACAAGTGATACTTATTCGAAAACAGAACTTTGCCCGGTTTTATCTGTTACTCGGAATTGCTATAAGTTGTTGAGATTGAAGCAAATAACAATTAGAATCAATACAACCCGTACACGTGCCGATTCAAACGTGACCTTAATGATATTTGATTCAGTTTTCTCTTCTATTTCATTTTCATTCCATTCCTGTATTATCAGAAAGCGGTGTGGTTGTCATTCAAATAAAATTATTAAATTGTTCGTCTTTGAAACACCTGTTTATATGAATCGAAAATAAACATGCATAAGCATCACTAGGCCGCCATAGTGTGGATTATCATGCTGCATTATATGCATTCGCAATGAATATGGTGATCAACACTCTTGGATTCTGCTTATGCTTTTCATCAGGCAGACTAGTCACTATGGCAGGCCCATACATAAAAAAAAATAGTAAGTGATATTGTACCTGAAAAATGGAATATCAAATTGACAACAATGGCCAACTATGGTAGTGATAGGTTTAAACATCTGAGAACAGTTGTAGGGTTGAGATCTCCAATTGCACTCCACTATCAGGTCCTCACATGGCCTTTGGAACTGAAAAAAAAACCTTTTTCTGTAATAGTTTAAACCATTATTATCTCCATCATCATCGCAAAAATAGGCCAAAAAATTTAAGAATTCAGATTTCTTTTTAGGGTTCCGTGCCAAAGGCAAAAAAAACGAAACCCTTATAGATTCGTCATGTCTGTCTGTCTGTCTGTCCGTCTGTCCGTCCGTATGTCACAGCCACTTTTTTTCCGAAACAATAAGACCTATAATGTTGAAACTTGGTAATTAGATGTATTATGTGAACCGCATAAAGATTTTCACACAAAAATAAAAAAAAACAATAAATTTTTGGGGTACTACTTAGATACTTAGAACTGAAACTCACAAAATTTTTTTTTCATTAAACCTCTACGTGTGGGGTATCTATGGATAGGTCTTCGAAAATGATATTGAGGTTTCTAATATCATTTTTTTCTAAACTGAATAGTTTGCGCGAGAGACACTTCCAAAGTGGTAAAAGGTGTATCCGCCCCCCCGTAACTTCTAAAATAAGAGCATGATAAATCTAAAGAAAATATATGATGTACATTACCATGCAAACTTCCACAGAACAATGGCACAGGCAATGGGACCACCTCGAGAGCATACCCTTTTGAATACAAAAAAAAAAAAAAGTCGGTCCACAACTGACGGAGTAATCGGTGAACATACATAAAAAAATAAAAAAAATCATACAGTTGAACATAGAACCTCCTCCTTTTTTGGAAGTCTGTTAAAAATATATATAATATGGTAAAAAAAAAATCTTTTATATTTCACTGTGGGTAAGGTTTGTTAATTGCGATGAGACGATTATATTATTATGTTCTAGTTACCATGTTCAATAAAATCTTCAACGAATACCCAAGATCATCAAGTACCGAATGCATCTTCTTCACAAGTGCATCAGGCTCATAATTTTTGCGCTTGACAGCGCTGAAGCTTTTGTAGAATTCGATGATGTCAGACTGGTTGTAACCACGAAGAGTTCTATAATGGAAATATAATAAAAGTTTGCTTTGTAATGAAAAACATAAAAGAAAAATCGTATTGGCTCGTGTTAAGCCGGGTCTCCTGCGACACTGTTTTATGTTTTTAAACACCAAACGTCAAATATTTATCAAAATATGGGCAAGGCCTAACTGTTTTGTTAATTTTAACAAGCAAACATGTTATCCAAAGCGGACTGAAAACATCCCAGCGTATACTTCTCGTATAATGAAACTGAACTGAACTAACATTAATACTTATATTATTCATATTTATACTATAAAAGTAAGTAAGTAAGTGTACTATAAGTCATTTTGTCGAGTAGATAAAAGATTTTTGCTTTTCGTGTAATCGTGTTTGATGTTCGTTTAAAAGTCCGTCTCCTGCGACTTTTCGCTAACATGTCTAGTTGTTAATTTGTTTTGTTAATTTTAGCCGCAGGAGACACGCCTTTAGAGTGTTCGTGCTCGCTAAGCTAGCGTACGTAGATTGAATTCTAACTGAGGACACATCATGTTCAATGGTGAGCACAACTCTTTATTCTATGTATCTCTGGTAAAGTCGATCTACATAAAATTCATTTGTATTTTCTTACAATATAAAATAATTTTATTTGATATGCAAGGATGTTTATAACCGTGTCGAGTTTTATTTTTATTTTTTTATTCTGGAAATAAAAACATAGGTTCATTTCAGTTCAGTTTTTCACGTACAGGCTGTAGTGGGAGGAAATTAAAACTTCGAAGGCACTCAGTATGAACGTCTCTGTGTGTTAAGTGGTATGGAAAATAAACTCACAAGAGTTCGGTGATCTCGTGGGTTTTAGGTAAAAACACTTTTTCCGAGTCACACACCGTCACAGCGGGGAATTCAACCTTATCCATCGAATAGTGAGTGGTTTCCACCTGTTAACAAAATATAATACGTATATAAATTCTCTCCAGTTTGGATAAAGTACAAAACTTACTTTTAGAACCATCGTGGTTAAGTTCTATTTACACTAGCCGTTTTAAACACTTTAGCTTTAATTTCTTTTTCACTGGTCTCTTAGCGATCGAAATATGGTGCTATAAAGCCAATAATCCTTTTAAATAAATTATCAATTACCAAACAATGGTACCAAATTCGACAGACAATTTCGGAGTTGCCAAAATGACTCTACTCTGCCTGATGGAAAGCATAAGCAGAATCCAAGAGTATTGGTCACCATACTCACTGCGAATGCAGACAATGCAGTATGGCGACCCACACCATGGCGGCCTAGTGATGCTGCTGCATCTTTTAGTCTAGTCAACAAGTATGGAACTTGTTGACTAGACTATTTGGGCCTCCGGTCTCGCACTCACCAACGAAACACGACAGCACGAACGTGGTCATTTTACGTTGATTTTCTGTGTGAAGTTCAGCACGTTTAATCCTTCAATAAAACCAAAACTTGCTTAATTTTCATGAAATCTAAAAAGATTAGTATAGAGTGAAAAGAAGTTGCGAAATTTTAATTTTCTTATCAGTTTTACATTTAAAGAAAACATGTTTTTTTTCAACAAAAGATTTGAAACGAAAATTCACTCTCAGCCTCTGTTACGGCATCATAAGTTGCTAATGATTGCCCTCCCACGTGTTTCTTCTGTTTCATGATAAAAATACACCTTTGTTTGAACTTAAAATGATAAATTAACGTAATGAGAAAACACCGTGATCCGCAACTTTTTAATCGTTATTTTTTACTGTACACTTTTTAAAGTACACTGATTAATAATACCGGCGGTTATAGTTTTTTTGGTGTTGAGGAATTGTTGGGTACAACGGTCAGATCACAATGTAACTCTGCCTGATGGAAAGCACGACCAGAACCCAAGAGTGGTTCACCATACTCATTGCGAATGCAGTCAATCCAGATTACTTTTACACAAGCCTTTTAAAGGACTCATTATTATATTAGAGGGAAAACACGCGTGCTAGTAGTACTGTCGTTTTAATGTAAACATATATATTTTTGTTTCTCTTATGTAACGCTTTTAGATTCATAAACATGTCGTTTTTACCATTATTAGTGGATTCATATTATGTAATTTCCAAGAATTTGATCCAAACTAACAAATATTGTAAGTGAAAGAAATGTTATAAGAATATAGAACTCGAAGCCACCTAGTCCCTTGAGCCTCTGCAGCTGCGTAGAGATATCACTTCCATGGCAGACCTCTATCGCCTTTATCATGGAGAGTGTTCTGAAGAATTGTTCCACCTGGTCCACCCTTCTCCTTTCCTCTTCAGGACAACACGCCTTGGAAGTCACCGTTTCAGAGTGGTTGACATACGCTCTTGTACTCACCGCTTCGGTTCTTCCTTCCTGTGCCGAGCGGTCAAATTCTGGAATTCACTACCTGCGTACGTGTTTCCCTCCCACTATGAATCCGGGTCTTTTAAGCGGAGCGTGAAAAAGCGTCTTACTAGGTCGCCATAGTGTTGATCACCATGCTGCATTGTACCTATTTACAGTGAGGATGGTGACCACCTCTCCTGGATTCTGCTCATGCTTTCCAACAGGCAGAGCAGAGTCATTTTGGCAGCTAAATATAAAAAAAAGAAGAGGATAAATGTATCGGAACACAATAACGAAGGGATACGGATATGTTAGGAAAGTTTGCGAGAATTATTAAAGCTACGTTCATTATAAGAATAGTGACAGGTTAGTGACGTAGTGGAGTTCCCTATTTGCAAAGACAAAACTTATTTGTATTAACAATGAAAATTTGCCGCGATTGAAATTAAAAATCTATATATGCCGACAAATACAAATTCATCTACGCTCTCTTTTCATCAAAAAAGTTGTTGAAATTTATCCAGCAGTTCACGCGTGATGCCGTAACCAATGGAAATAGGGTCTCTTTTGTTATATTTATAAACATATAATAGTGGCCTCAGTTGCTCCTTTAGTATCAGTTTTCTTCCAGTGAATGTCCTGTCAAAATCGCTCCAGCGATTCTCGAAATTAGAGAGACAGAGACAGAGAGACAAAAATGTTTGGATTTTTTTCTTATGTAAGAAGATTTATTTAATTTTATATCTGTATAGGTTAAGATTATTTTCGAAAATATTATAAACAAAATGTTGGTGAGTGCGAGACCGGAGGCCCAATGATGCAGAAGCATCACTAGCACACCATGGTGTTTGTCACCATGCAGCATTGTTGCATTGTCTGCATTCGCAATATGGTGACCACCACTCTTGGATTCTGATTATGCTTTCCATCAGGCAGAGTATAGTTATTTTGGTAGGGCCAAACATAAAAAGAAAAAAAAAGAAAAATCGGTGGCAAGAGATCCGAGATACACTCTCTTCAGTATATTTGCATCGACCTACATTTATCGAATTCGAACTGTAGTTAGATGGCCTCTCAACTAGTTGAAACTTTAATTAACTCAAATTTTAACAGTCTATAAGGAAGTTTGAATTTCAGAGATTAAAGATCTAAAACAACATAAACAATCGTGTTAGGAAATTGCTTTTATGTTTTTTTGGAATTAAGAATATTTTCAATCTAGAAATATATATCTGGCTAAAGAAGAAGACAGACATTTAAAATTCATGTCAATTCAATTCATATTTAAGTATCACGTTAATCACGTAACGTACCTTACGTGATAGTTTTTTTTTTTTTTTATGGAATGGGAGGGCAAACGAGCAGACGTATCTCCTGATGATAAGCGATTACCGCCGCCCATGGACACCTGCAACACCAGAAGCGTCACAAGTGCGTTGCCGCCCTTTGGGGGATGGGGAGGGGATGGGGTATGGGCCTCCGGTATCCTCACTCACTCGGTGAAACACAGCGCAAGCACTATTTCACACCGGTTTTCTGTGAGGCCGTGGTATCACTCCGGTCGAGCCGACCCATTCATGCCAAAGCGTGGCTCTCCCACGGTGAAAATCTAGATACAGAAAAGGTTAATATTAACGTTTGTTTTTAAAACACAGCTATTCATTTATGTAGTAGTAGAGCCAAACTAATTTCACGAACGGGGGGTACTACTCTGTCACATAAGACAAACCTAAAATGGCAATCGTCGTTTTTTGTTGGTGAGTGTGAGACCGGAGGCTCAATAATGCATAATTATCTCAATAGGCGGCCATAGGCATCTTAAATAAACGTTGGGTGATCATGCTGCATTGTTGTATGGTTTACATTCGAAATGAGTTTGGTGATCACCAATCTTGGACTCTACTCATGCCTTCCATCGGGCAGAGTAGAGTGGTCACTTTGACAGACTCATAAAAAACTGGACTGGCAATACGCTAGTAGCATTGAATGGTACAGTAAATATGAAATCTTACCACTGTCAGAGTAGGATCGATAACGTATTTCTCCCAAATCATATGTCCGAGGAAACAACATAGCACCATACTTAGTGCTACGATTGTCACCCAAATGACATAAATGAACCAATTCGACGCCTTATGAAAGTAGTACATGCCGTGGAGAGAAGAATGCTTGCAAAACGACTTGAAATATTCCACGACCACAGATTTGATTATTTTTCTGTTCGCCATTTCAACTTCGAAAAACAAAAAAGATTTTGACTTCAATTGTTGTGTCGGTTGTGTATCCAATGTAGATATTTACGAGTTCACTATAATTAAAAACCCAATACGCTTTCCGTATTAATGAAGCTTGAAACTTTTAGTAAAAGCCAAAAAGCAATTTGTATTGCTTTAATGAAATCAATAATAGAAAATAAAAGTTTGTGGAGAGCGTTAACTAATTAAAACAAACTATAACTATTCGAATTTGTTTTGGAACAATAAATGTGGATAAAATTAAATGTGAAGTCAACGATTTTCCTTTTTTTGCAATAAAGTACTTTCTCGAACTGACGTCTACCTGTCTATCAATATTATGATGATTTATTCTTGTCATGTTGTTGGCGAATTTTGATGTTCCTCTTTGTGTAGTGCGTTTTATTGACCCTTACGACGTGTTTAGAATATTTCTTAGTATTATTTTCTTAGACGTTACAAAACAAGTATTTTTATTCAATGAAAATTAGTAACGTGTATGATCGACAAACAAACACATTTCTATTTTTTTAATGTAACGAATACCTACACAAATTATATGGTTTTGCTAGAGAGTGCTTCTATTAAAATTAAATTAAGGTTGTAAATTACTTACTGGTGGAAATTTCCCTTTTAATTTCACTTACCTTGGGGTATTAAGTTCTGAATTTCCTAGAAAGGTATGTCAGATTTCAAATAATTAATGTAGAATTTATGTGTATACACACAAATGTCAACAGAATTATGTACTAACAATAAACAACTATGTATGTTTAAATTTCTTGATTTCTAAGGGAGAGACCTTGTAACAACAGCCAGTCAATCCTGGTCATAACGTTATTGTGTATTCTAGATTTTTCTACTTAGATTTTAATCCATAATAATCTACAGAGGTACTTGATATCTTTAAAACGTGTCACGAAATTTTTATTTACCTTGTATCTGCTAAAAAAACAAAGCAAATTAATACTGAAGACCCCAATATTAGCTTGTACAAATACCCCTTTTATAAAATAAAAGATAGTGAAGTGTTATTATAGAGATGATAAATCTTGAACCTTTTCGGCGTTTGTATAAATCTATCGAACTTTTTCAGTCACATCAAAATGGCGAAAAAGGTAAAATACGACAGGTCCTATTATGTGTCTTTAGTGGAAAGTATTACAACATTGCATGGTATGAGCCAGTTTACTTCAAAGAGAGGGAGATCTTTGTGGCTATGGTCAACATTAATGATTTTCAACATCATTTTAATGACAAGTTTCATTTTCGTAATAAAGGACAAGTTTAATGAAAACAAGATCGTTACCCAAGTAAGTCCATAGAACCACATAGACAATAGTTTTATTTATTTATAAGGAAATGTATTTCCATTTTGCAAAAACATGTAATTAAAGTTTACTATTCAAGAACAACTACAAAAAGATGGCTGACGATGCTTCAGATGCGAGTGACATTTTTAGTATGAACTAGGTGAACCCCGCGAAGTTACCCGCGGTTATTGTCGTACTGTGAGTAACGCCGCGGGGCGAAGCTAGTCTAATAAAAGTAGCCTAAGACACTCCTTATATCATCAGCTACCTACCAGTTAAAGTCCTTCAAAATCGGCACAGCTGTTCCAGGGATTAGCCGGAAGAAATAAACAGACAACGGTTATTTTAATATTACAAACATACACTCTAATTTTATTTATTTGTATAGATCTATGTATAGATTTTGATCAGGTTCTGAATTAAAAACATTTTAATCTGAGTTTTTGTAATATGCTTAACTAGCGACCCGCCCCGGCTTCACACGGGTGGAGTTTAGTTAGATGCCCCCGCCGCGTCGACGACACGATTCGTGCATTTTAAATCTGTAATATCTTCGAATATATTAATTTAAATTACATACAGTAACGAGCCATTTTCATCTATATTAAAAGCAAAAAGTATTTAATTTACTTAATTGTATAAGGATTCATTCTGTATCGCTTAATATCGCTTCTTAAAAAAGGGATTATTTCTCGTAAAACGAAAGGAATAAAAATGTTTATTGTGGGTTATCCCTAAGAGATAGACATATACCGTCGCGGACTTTTGTGTAGACCTTTTTAAGGTGTACAATACTGTAGTACATTATTTTGATCTATCTCGTAGGGTGCAACCAGCGTTTGCAATGTAAGCGCAAAAAATGTGTTTATTTGTTACATCACATTAAAAACCTCGAAAATTAACAGTGTTTCTATACTATATTATGCATTTATTATACATAAAAACCTTCCTCTTGAATCACTCTATCTATTGAAAAAACCGCATTAAAATCCGTTGCGTAGTTTTAAAGATTTAAGCAAACATAGGGATATAGGGACAGAGAAAGCGACTTTGTTTTATACTATGTAGTGATGAAACGATATCATAAAAGAAAAAAATATAAAGTACCTACACACCTACAATTGCTTTTTTTTCTATTGAATGTCAAATCAAACGTGCAAGCAATTGAAATTCCACTTACAAGATTCGAAGAAACATATTTTACTGCACGATTCATTTTTTTTAAAGGCAACTCCCGCACTAGGAATAAATCCTGTGTCGCGGGGGACTTTACAAACATACATGAAACGGACACAAATAACACCCAGACTCAGAACACTATTTTGTGGATCACACAAAGTGTTGTCCTACTTGGGATTTAAACCCATGACACTTGGCGAAGTAGGAAACGGCGTGGTGACCGTTAAACCACTAGGCCAAACGCGCAGTCAAGTAACTTTAACTAAATCAATGTCACTTCGTGATTACGAGTTCTTACGTTGTACTTACTTAGAACATACTTCTTGCAGTACAGCAAAGTTCCATTCCGAGACCCAAGTTAAAGGTATGCCAATTAAAACTTAAATAATGTATTCTTGGGTTATTCTACCGTGTCATCGCAGTTAGATCTTAGATTATATGAAGTTGCAGTGTACTGCGACTCGAAAACTCGTGATAGACTGAAGTTCTGTCAGTTTTAAGTTATAATTATACTTTGTTACAGATAAATGCAAATTGCAAAGTCAACCAGGTACCATTCCCAGCTGTCAGCATTTGTAATTTCAACCAGGTATCCCTCAGGGAATCGCAGAACATAGCTCGTATTCTGTAAGTATTCGATTTTTTAAACGCGTCTTACCCTTCTTCATCTAATTATATAAAGCACGAGCTGAACCCCGCGGTGTTACCCGCAGTACGACAATAACCGCAAGCAAAGCCGCGGGGCATAGCTAGTCTTAAAAAAGTAGCCTTAGTTACTTCTTATATCATCAGCTACCTATCAGTGAAAGTCCGCTCAAAATCGGTCAAGCCGTTCCAGAGATTAGCTGGAACAAACAGACAGACAAAAACTATAAAAAATGTTATTTTCGTATAAGTACGGTGTATTTAAATATCACAAACAGACTCTCCAATTTTATTTATTTGTATAGATATAGATGTATAGATTAACTACATCATGGTTCAATGAGAATCCCTTGACATAATAAAACATATTAACCCTAAAACAGTTATAATATGTGTTTATGTTGAGAATATTCAAAAACTAAACAATCAAAAACACTATCATGACAACACTGAAATATTTCATGGTATATCTTTACGAGAATTTATCAATTATTTCTTTATCAATTCAATCATCGAAATTAACAGCACGATAATAAATAATATTATCTTGACTAATATCAAACTTGTTCATCTTGCTGAGCTTGTACTGGACTTGTACAGTAACCACAGCGACATAATATAAACTGATGTATTGAGCAAATTATTGAGAAATAATTAAGATAATTTCGACGTTTTCCTACAACAATAATTACAAATTTTAACAAAAAAATACCGACTTCAATCTGGACCTAATTTAAATTGGATATAATTTTAAAAACCTCCTCTTTTTTTGAAGTCGGTTAAAAAGTAAATAACGTATTTGTATTTAACGATAGATATTATACAGCAATATCTATCATCTTCCTAGCCTTTATTATTCCCAAGATTTGGGGTCGGCTACTAGTTCAACCGGTTTTACCTGAATATCAGTTTTTCCACGGAGCGACTGGCATCGGACCTACGCAACCCTGAGGGTGAACTGAATTCGGAGATTGAACTAGTTGTCAGTATATTTGAGGGCACTGACTTCCTAATAACGATTGCTATAGATGTTCATGACAACCAGGACCGACAGCTTAACGTGCTCTCGGCGGGCGGAAAATACCGCTATCTTCCACACTCCGGGCTGCTATTAACCACTCTAACGTCCGTGGCAACACGCGTTGCCAAAACAAAAACCCTCTCAAACGTCCGTGGCAACACGCGTTGCCAGCGCGCGCAACGGCGCACAGTTGAATTTAAATCGTATCCTCTGAGAAACAGGGTACTGTTTGGTAGATTTTCATTGCTTCAATGTGTAGCTAATAAACTAATTCGAGTATAGAACACCAGAGGGCCGTGGATTTAATTTGATTGGACCATGAGATTTGGCCGCTTCAGTTGACCCGCGTTCCGCTTGAGTGTCGTGCGCGAGTGTTGTTGTGCGCTAAGGACCACCCGCAGTTAAGTCGTAAGTACTATAGTTTTATCGTATTTAACTTCCAAGTGTTATGCATTAAAACAAACTAGATGAATTGGGCTTCACGATGATGTTTACATATTACTATTTATTTGACAAATTTTGAATTTTTAAAATTGTGTGACGCCACAAAAAAATAGCACCAATTTGATTATCTACTTTAAAAAAATCTTAGTCAAAATGTTCTGTTCCATAAAGCCGAGACTCCACCGAACAAAAGTTGTAAACTTTTGTGTTGTCAACACGTGTTGGTGACAAAAGTTTCTGTAATTTCCTTGTGTCGGCAACAATGATTGTCAATAAATGTTGGGAACCGTGCTTCCCAACATGTTCCCAGAATAAATATGTTTATCAAAAGAATACGCTTGTTGCAAGTATTTATTGGCTCTGTGGAGACGCTTAGTTCGTATGTTTTTCAAATTGTTGACAACTCGGTGAAGACACAATGGAAACAAAACACACACATTTTCTTTTTGTTAACACCTAGATGAAGCGTTATTACTGTGATTGGGAATGATGTGTATAGTTTTAATTGGACTTCAGATTAGAAATTGTATGTTGTTACTTATTATTGTGTGAGGCATGATCTGTTGTCTGTAACTATACCTATTGAGCAAAAAATAAAAAATAAAGTAAAGAAAAACTTGGCGATTTTCTAAAGAATTGCAAACTGTTGGAAACACGGACACGCTGTTGGACACGCGCCTTAATGATGTGAAGTGCTTTGCATGATGAACTTGGTATATGTTTATTTTATCGTGGCTTGAGTATAAATGTAAATAGTATACATTTTTAGTATTACAAAGGGTTGTCTGGACTTTACAATGCGATCTGTTAGATGTACTTTCTATAGATTAAGCGAAATACATTTTGTAAAGTGCCCCGACCATATCTTTTATTTTTATGCTATTTGGCGCCATCGACATCTGACAACGTCATAGTCGTTCATAGTGAAAAAAAGAGTGTACACTTTGCAATTGTCGTGTTAAAAGGCTTTTAAATTCACAAATGAGAAATGTGCGCGCCTGTAGCAAATATTTCACGAACAATTTTTTAACTTTTTTGTATAAACACACTTGAAATAGCTTTTGTGGAATAAAATTATAAAATATTTAGAAATAATGTATTTATGCCTCTGGCAATTATACCGCTGGAAGACAAATGATGACTTGCAGCCATCTTAAGTAGTGTTTTGCAGATGGTGAACCTTGAGAACGAGATACGGGTCTACTTGATGGGGCATAATACTACGTACACCTACAAGATATAGGATCTTGTAGGTGTACGTAGTATTATGCGCATCCTTCTTATAGGACATGATGTTGATCCCATCAGCTGATGTGACCAATCTTATTTATTTATTTATTACAACATCACTATCATTACAGGTTGCCCTAATGCGATAGAGAGGCTAACTTGCATTTCTAATATTATGTCTATTGCTTTACAAGTGAACAAAGAAACCTATATACAGTAACGACATATAAACTCAAAAAAAGTAACAATCTATCTTAAAATAATAAAAATCTAAAACAAAATATTGCAACTTTTATGTCTTGTAACAAATTAAATTTACAAGACATTTAGCGAGCACACTCAATTGACACGAAAAAATATCTAAATCTTTGTGAACTTCGTTAATTAGATGGATAATTCGCGTAAGGGGTGCTTTCTCAAGTAAGTTAGTCCTGGCTACTGGCACAGCCAAGAGGCGGACGTCGGCGCCTCCACACGTACCGGTCAGGCACGCACAGGTTCAGGTGGCCCAGTACCCCAGGATTATGTTCTAGACCACGTAATAGTTTTATTACATACAGAACAAGCGTGTATTCACGTCCCACTCTAAGTTTGTAATATCCAACCATACCGAGCACAAACAGAGTTGGGTACATCAATGGGAAGAACGTGTATACTCCGTACAGTTTTAAATATAAGTGTCTTGTAAACTTATTCTGAACCCGTTCTAACATGTCACAATATTTTGCTTCATGCAGAGCATTGACCGCACTATGTTCCAGGTGGCTACGAACTAATCCGTCATACAATACCTTCAGAGTTGTAATGTTGGTGAAACCATTAGACTGTAGATCCGGAGTAAAATGTACCCCTAAATCCCTCACCTGCGAAACTCGTTGCATGGGCATGTCTCCTACTTTGTACTCGGACTGTATAGATGTTCGTGCGCGAGAAAATTAAATAAATCTTGGCTTATCTGAGGCGGTACAATACTCACTAGAAATCATAGGCAATTTTCAGAATACTAGTTAGACAAGGCTTTCGCTTCATAGGAACTTACACTCTGTCTAATAGTAATTGAATAAAATTACAGTCAACCGTGATCAAATTATATGAAAATCCGTATGTACATAGATTAGGGTTGCCGTTTGCTTATTTTTATTATACCCTCAAGGGATTATACATACCATACCAATATTATAATAAGTAGCTCTGTGGGTTATAGTGAAAGAGGAGAAGCCTGCCTACCGCTGCCGCATGCATAAGAGAAAGGGAAGCCAGACAGCCTGGCGCCGTCACGCGTTACGTAACGAAGTGGTTTACCCTCACATAAGAAGTTGTTTTTTGTTTTAAAAGACAACTCCCGCACTTGGAAAAAATCCTGTGTTGCGGGGGACTTTACAAACATACATGAAACGGACACAAAGAACACCCAGACTCAGAACAACAATTTCGGTCCTCTCGGCTCTTTCCAAAGTTATGGAAAAGCTAATCAACGGTAGACTATTAAATTATCTTAACATATACAATATTATAACACCCAACCAGTACGGATTTAAAAAGGTATCACTACCGAAGACGCAGTTATTGATCTAACTCAGTATGTATCAAAAAAACTTGACGAGCAACAAAAATGCGTCAGTATTTTCTTGGATCTACAGAAGGCGTTTCACACAGTTCAAATCAACTCGTGCTTAAGTGACGAAGAAACTGTCACATACGGTCTCCCGCAAGGCAGTATGCTAGGACCAACACTTTTCCAAATCTATATAAATGATTTATGCACGCTGCCTCTACATAAATCACAAATCTTTACCTATGCCGATGACACCGCGATAGTGGTATATGGTAGTACTTGGAGCCAGGTAAAGAATATTGCGGAAGAGTCCTTAAGAACCGTAACGAACTGGCTGCAATTTAACTGTAGCGAAAACAAACTTCATCCCCTTCTTTATCAATTATAGGAATAAAGCTCCACCAGAATTTTTAATCACGGCCCATACGTGCATAGATCCCAGATCTTGCTCATGTACGACACTTACCCGTGTTTATCACACGAAGTACCTGGGTGATTGATGATGGACTGAAATGGTATAAGCAAATAGATAACACTGCTTCAAAAGTTAGAAGACTAATCTATATTTTTAAATCTCTAAGACGTTGCGCAGACATTGGCGTACTAAAAATGGTGTATCTTACACTCTGTCAGTCCGTTATCAGCTATTGCATCCCGGTATGGGGAGGAGCTGCTAAAACCAAGTTTATTGTAGTGGAGCGAGCACAGAGGGCTGTCCTTAGGGTGAAGCTTGGTAGACCATACAGATTCCCAACTAGTAGGCTATATGTAGACTGCCAATTGCTTACTGTAAGACAGCTCTTTATCCTTCGTGCAGCTCTCAGAAAGCACAAGTAATTACCCCCACCAGACCCTACCAAGCGTAAAACAAAAAATATATGTCCAATAGTACGCCATAGAACTGCATTTCCCAGGCGCCAGTTTTACGTTCAAAGCACAGTAATTTATAGAAAAATATGTAAAACCATTCAGATAGTTGGGTTGAGTCAGCATGACGCTAAAGTTAGAGTACAAATTTGGCTACAGGATCAGGACTACGCTCAAACAGAAGAACTACTATGCCACCAGCAGCAGGAGTAGTCAGTCATATACAACACAATATCAAACACCATAAAACATCATCATCCAAACGATTATGCACCTCGACATATACTTCCACACACCCCCTCATATACACACTCACGGACACACCCACACACATACACACTCACATACACTCTTCAAGTCTAACATGTGCAACAACTCACATATATACCCTTATACTTTGAATCGTATTTTGAATCCCTTGTTCTTCTATTTTTCTTTAAAACTGTTACTTGTAATCTGTAATGTTAATGTTAACGACCACCTTAATGATAAAGTACTACAATAAAGATTTTGTATCACATTGACAGCAGAACACCGACTCCTAAGTCACAGGATTACTTAGTTTAGGAGTCAGGGTTTACCTTATCCGTATTACCTTTAGTTTAACCTAGTTATGTATCCTAATTTTAAACAATGTCTAAGGATTTTGTATAAAAAAAGAATTTTATTACTATTATTAATTTGTGGATCACACAAAGTGTTGTCCTACGTGGGATTTGGACCCACGACACTTGGCGAAGTAGGAAACGGGTATATCAAATATTTATTTATTTTAAGGAAACTACAGCTATTTTGTAAGCTACAAAGTCAATCAGTTATGTAGTCAGCCACAGCTGTCTGCATTTACAATAAACTTAAGCCAATTACAGAGTTCCGCGGCAAGTTGTGGCAGAATATTACTACTATTTAGTATTTAAACTAATACAAAACAAAAAAGGAAAAAAGGATTTTAATTTAGTAACCTGGTTTTGAATACGCATTAATGGTAAGAGGCAGAAATTAGGGCACATTTAACATTGTTTTTGAAACAGTTTTCAGTCAAGAAAAAAATTACTGTATTGCTAAACTACTGTTAAACAGACAAAATATGGTCTTTATACATCGTCCGAAAACTGCTTATTGGTAAACAACGCATTATTATGTCTTGCGATTGTATTCCGTCACTTAAGTCAAAAATAATGTTTTAACAGTCATGAATCTATTTCTGATTTTATTTTATGAAAGGATTATATTATTGAACTAGCTATTTATATCATAATCCATGTAGGTGGAAGCAATCTAGTTACGATAACATAAACCTACTGATACATTCTAGACGTCCTTACTGATATATATATTCTACATGTCCAAATTACCCACATTGAATGCGGGATATCAAATTACATGCCACAAAATGTTCCCACACACTTATTGTAAATCACCCAATTCATCTAGTCTTCACTTGATAGACGATAATATTTCATAGAACAATCTTCAGTAAAGATTCCAACCAATCTTTAATATAAGATATTTATTCAATCTATAATATCGAATGTTTCGTAAATATTATTAATTGGAATTAATTTATGTTTATATGAGTCAAGTTCTTTATATCAGTAGTCTCAGATATTGGTATTTTAAATAAAAATATACATACATAAGTCAATAAATACAACTTAAAATATCAAAACCATTAGCGATTCATAAATATTCAAGTTTTTTTTCATGTTAGTATGCATGAGCAAGAGCAAGATCCAGGAGTGATGGTCATCATACTCATTGTTAATGCAGACAATGCAACAACGCAGCATGGTGACCCACACTGGTGGCAGATCTCGCACTCACCAATGAAACTTGATGAAGATGTTTTATTACGCATTTCTTAATTTTACCAATATAATACAATTACAAAGTACATAAGTATTTTCAACGAAATTGGTCAATCCCTTTAAAACCCTTTAAAAAGTTCATGAAATGTGACACGCAGGTACATTTAGAGATACAAATGTTAAACTGCCATCAACCCTCCTTTTAGCATCAGTGGTAAACAATAAATTAATCTTCATAAGTCATACGAAATAAGTAAAAGAATTATTGGAATCAATTTCTCATAATGACACGTATTTCCTATTAATGCTAAACGCACGTATCATCCTTTAAAAATTGATTACGTTGATACATACGAGCTTTACACCCTCAAATATAATGTTATTTAATCTAGACCGTCGACGCGTTATGTGATAAACGTCTTCTTTGGGGAATTTGTTCCAATCTCGGGCGTGTATTCCTCGGTCTAAATCAGCCGTAATCACAGATATGACTTTGCCGATCAATTTTACTGGCAGGAAAGTCAAACGCGTAGTATTTGGCTTCAGTAATAGCATTATTTTTTGGAGAATTTTGCTGTTGCATTTTGACTAGCTGTTTTCAATGCATAGTTGGTTGTATTGTTGAGATGAAGGTTGTTTTATTAGCTATACAATAGTGTACCAAGATCTCTAACTATAGTTTTGATATTGTTCAATGACTACAAATAATTACAAGTTTTAACAAAAAAAAAAAACCTTCAATCTGGACCAAATTTAAATGGGACCATTCGGGAAGCACCAGCTTTCAAAAGAAAAAGAATCATCAAAATCGGTTCACCAAAGTTATAAGGTAACAAACATAAAAAAAAAAAAAACAGTCGAATTGAGAACCTCCTCCTTTTTGAAGTCGGTTGAAAAGAGAAAGTTCTCAAATACGTTGTATTCTTATATTACGTTTGTTGTTAAAACTGATAATTAAGATTTTTTATAAGTATTATTAATAATGGTATACCTAATTTCATTTAGACCTTAAATAAAATAAAAAAATACCTTGAAAATATCACTCTTATCGTTGAAAATGTATAATAAAAAATATAATTTATAATAAGTTGGGTACCTATATTGAATGCCAAGAATCAATTATGCTTTTAAAAGTTAAGTAAATTGTGTTCCGTGTGTAAGTGTTTATTATGATAATTTTATTATTTTCTTTATTGCTTTATAACTGATTCAATATCAAAAATTTTAGAATACACTACAACATAAGTGAATCAAAAATGATCAATTTCTTCAATGGTTTGCTGACTTTGGCCCACTTTGATCAGAAAGTTAGACACTTACAGAATTTTACTGAAATTATGTCTATTTTGAAGCACCATTATTTTTCTGTGGATACCATCATGGAGGAAGTAAGTAAAATTTTGAAACTTGATTTATTTCCAAAAACAGATCTAAAGACTAATTTACAAGAGATCTAAAATTCATTATCAGGTGCATCAAAAGTGTTCGAACCTGGTGTTATACTGCACATTTAATAGAAAACGAAGGAACTGTGCGGACATATTCTTCTTGGTGAAGACTTGTTTTGGATATTGTTGTGCCTTCAATTACGCAGCTCTCAAAGATGCCAGTGAACTGTAAGTTTGGAAAAAAAAAACATCCTTCCGGTTGTTAAGGGGAGTCTTGGAGGAGGCCCATGTAACGAAGTGGGTGGCTTTCGGCTGAGATGATGATGATTAATCATCCTTAACTGTAATAATTGAGGATAATTTAACTGAAAATACATTCTAGTTATCTAGCAGTTACTGAAATATAATTTTTGGCCATTATTATTCTTCTAGTAATTTGTTGTCAGTGCCATAGTTTTGATGACAATTTTTTGATATCTTCAATTACCGAGTCTATAACTTCTTGTGAGCTTTACATCTGCCGAAATAATTTAGTTTTCCGTCATTGTTATGATTTATTAAGGTTATAGTTTCTATTAAAATATTATTGTTTATTTTTTCTTCTTCATCCCGTATAATTTGTAGGTTCATTCACTGAATTCATAATTTTGTTGGCTTCGCTGTTATTTCCACTTGTCAGACAAATAAATTATCATAATTTATGATCTTTTGCTTAGATAATCATTTCTTGTTTAATTATTTTTATCTAAATAACTCCCAGGATTTCATGATTCCAGAGAATATTGAGTTTGCTACTACTAAAATTCTGAACTTATCATTATTTAGCTTTAAAAAGTTTTTACTTTAAACCTGCAAACATATCACTACAAGCTCTCAAGACACTGTGATAAATTTTACCCATTCGCAGGCCATTCGTAGACCCAGACCCGGATTTGGAATACTACGATGACACAATGAACGACGAGGATAATAGTGACGGAGACGAACTCCCACCATATGCTAAAATTATAGCTACATCAGAATCTGGCAGGTGAACTCGCGTGTATATTAACTAATATATATATACTAGCTGATCCGGCAAACGTTGTCTTGCCATAAAAAATTGGGTATAAAAAATAGATGTCGGTCGATTCTCAGACCTACCCGATATGCACACCAAATTTCATAAAAATCGGTTCAGCCGTTTCAGAGGAGTATGGTAACTAACATTGTGACACGAGAATTTTATATATAAGATATTATACTGCTTTTATTTCCAAACATGTATTAACGTAACTAGTATAAATTTCCCTATTTGATCATTAATGTTTATTAACCGACTGTAAAAGAAGTCAATTTAAGGTTCTCAATTTGATTGGTATTTTTTTTATGTACGTACAACGATTACTTCGTCAATTGTGGACCGATTTTAAAAAATCTTTATTTTTTAATAGTGAAATCGACTTTAATGGGCCATACTGTAATTTCTATAAAATCTATAAAAGTCGTAGTGTGAGCTACATTACAATATGAGTTGGAAAACCATTGTTAATTTACAATGATAAGTTTGAAATGCAAATAATGCTTTATGAAATTGATTTATAATTGTGTGCAATCTGTGTATAAGTGTGTTTATAAAATAATAATGTGATAAGCTATTTTAAAGTTTTAATACTTGAAATAAATTTCTTTTTTAGCGCATCCGGTTTAAGTGTAGTTTTCAACGTGGAACCGAATGATTACCCGACTTGGTCACCTATCCCTTATTATGGGGCTAAGGTTAGAATTTAAATACATAACTAATGTAATATGGGCTAAGGCTAGGAATATTACACATAGGAGATGAAGTTATGATAGTTTAAAGAATTACGCAATTGGTAAAAATAAATTTGAAAAAATAAGTTATGTATAGGGTCTATTAATAATTTTGTCGCTTTAAATATATTTATTCACTACAATTATATAAAATCTATTCTGTATCTTCTTTATTTTGAAATTTATTGATACTCTAGCTGAACTGAACTCAGGCAGTTTACAGTCACGGACACAAAAATAGTTTTTTCCCGTTATCTTTTAATTTCTCTTGTACACAAACAATAACGAACACATAAAATAAAGAATTATTTAATTTGGTGCAGCCGATCGGAAGTTATACGCGTACATACGTTTCGGCAATTCATTTTAATTTATACAGATTCTCGTAAAGCATCCAAAATCATCACGTAATAATACATTTCCAAGGAACGTGAAAAAATTCATTTATTTAAGGTTTTTCCCATTTGAATTGATTAAGCTGTGAAACTTAACCGATCAGGAGCACGTCTCGCACTCGACATTAAAATATTTACTTTTATCGCTATATAAATAAGTCAACCAATGAATCCTTTCATAACGATTGAAATTTAGTTTTATTTGAAAAGTTTATTTTACTTAATCTAAGACAAATTCTAATGATGAACTGAGTTAATCTGGTTGAATAATAACCAGGGCATGTTTGCTTCATTTATAACTCGTTAAGGAGGGTTGAATGAAAATAATGGCTATTTGAAATAATTAATCACTATTATATCTCATCGTTGTATGTTTACCCTAAAAGAGCCAATTATTAAGATAACACTTACAAAATTGTAAGCTTTTGTTAGAACCTATTCTTTATCATCTTTCAATGAAGTCTAGTTCCTGTGATTTTGTACTTTGTAAACAATATAGGTAATAATTGAATCGCTAGGCAAGAAAAAAAACCATTTTAGTCTTCTCGTGTCTCTTTATGATTTATTATTTTAAATTGTCTCATTAATTTCTGGCTTCGATAAAGCCCAAAAACAGAATTATATATTTTATCTATGTGACCCAGTAAAATAAAGAAGTTATTTAAAGTAACAGATGGTCTGATTAATTTTAGAATATCACAGATCTGTCATGCACGAATTTTAAATCTTGAAGTATTGTTTATTTATAGGCTTCCTTGACGAAACTTTGAAATTTCTAATATTCGTCAGGTAACTGTGCAAATTTGTTTGTCACATTCGTTATTTCCCAGAATTTTAAGGAGCTATAAAAATGTACGTTCTAGTCCCAGAATAAAGGCAAATATCAAGCACTAGCAATGCGATTGCTGAAAATGAACAAGAAATTCTCTGAAAATTTATAGTGTTCAACAAAACTACATCTGAATCAAAACGGTTTTGTTCTTTTCCACATAAAATACATGGGTAAAAACCTGACAGATATATAAGCTATCCTTTTCTTACCTTTTATTCGGACTCTATTCCACCCCAGAGTTTCCACACAGCAAGTTTCAAAGCTGAGATATCAATAAAAGCAGAAGGTTTAGGAAATTTAAATTCAGTCACTTTTATTTTAAAGTAACTTTTCTGTAATAAATTTTGTCGCATTCCGGTGATAATAAAATTTTATATTGAATTAATAAAATGTCCCCTCGTCCTTGATTTCTGTGATTTCATTTTATAGCAATAGATACGAGGATAAACGTTGTTTAAATATGTTTATAAACATTTTACCAGCCCACAATGACCTTTCCTGGAATTATATTATTTTCAGATCATAATCAACGATCCAAATGATTACCCAGAAACATCGAATGTCTACAGCTATATAACTCTAGGCGAGTCTGTCGATATCAAAGTAGAACCTCGGGTGTTCCAAAGTCAGTCGGATGTTCGAAGAGTTGATCCAAGTAAAAGGGAGTGCTGGTTTCACGATGAAGTCAATCTCGGACATACAGATCGGTACAGCTACGAAACTTGCTGGACCGAGTGTAAGATGAAGGCTTATTTACAGGCATGTGGCTGTATGCCGTATAAATATCCTAGAGGTAAGAATATTAATTTATGGAGTTATTGTGGGAGAGCCACGCTTCGGCACGAATGGGCCGGCTCGACCGGAGTGATACCACGGCCTCACACAAAACCGGTGTGAAATAGTGCTTGCGCTGTGTTTCACCGAGTGAGTGAGGATACCGGAGGCCCATACCCCAACCCCTCCCCCTTTTTCCCCCCCCATCCCCCAAAGGCCGGTAACGCACTTGTGACGCCTCTGGTGTTGCGGGTGTCCATGGGCGGCGGTAATCGCTTACCATCAGGCGATACGTCTGCTCGTTTGCCGGTCTATTCAATAAAAAAAAAAAAAAATATATATATATGTATAATTTTTTAGCAGAAGCAGAGCAAGGAAAAATGCAGGAATATGTTGTTATTGACGATGTTTTACGACTTAACCTATCTTTTAGATGCAGTTCTTCAATTCTTCTTCTTTTAAATTCTTAAAAACTTTCGGATATTATGTTTTTGTATTCTAATCTTTATCAAATATAATTTAATTAATTCGTTTCATTTTAGATTCAAATATACGTACATGTGAGTTTGAAGACCTACGATGCTTAAATAATGCAAAAGGTATGTAAAAGTTCCCTTGTGTATTGACAAATGGTTTGCAAAGAAAACAAAACAATTATAACAACAATATATTATTTTAATATTTTTACTGGTTTCAATTTCATTGAATTCGTAAAAATTCAAGAGTTCTACAAAATAATCTACTTAAGAACTTTCTGTTGTCTATTCAGGGTAACACTTGAGACTTCATTGTTATATGCCGAATTCAATTTTTCTAACAAAGGCCCTAACTTTCAAACAAAGTTTTAAATGCTTTAAACTAGTTTTCCATTTTCAAAGACAGCCTGTTTATCGCAGTAAAAGTTCAAAATAAAATGTAATTAAAACTCTCTATTGTCGGCACTTGATGGAATTTGTTGCAATACATTTTAAAATAAACTCACTTTGATGATGACACTCACTTTGTAGCTAACCTTTGTTAATGCTATAAGACAAAACCGGTCATGAGTAAACTTAATAATAACACAAAATCTATAAAAAAAAAAAGACTTCAAGAAGTGGACCAAATTAAAATGGGTCCACATGGAAAGCACCAGCCTTGAAATAAAATAAGAATCATAAAAATAGGTTCACCCAGTCGAAAGTTATGAGGTATCAAACATAAAAAAACAGCCGACTTGAAAACCTCCTCCTTTTTTTTAAGTCGGTTAAAATAGTAAAATAAGTAGAAGTGACTTTGTTTCTAAAATGTGTTCAATATAAAAGTCTTCAAGCCAATTGTTACATGAGACTTAATGAATAAAATATTAATAAACAATAACAACTAAAATTTTAATAAAAACAAAAACTGATTTCAAGTTTCGACTCGATTTCTCTTGGATGCCATCATCAGATATTAGTGTCCTTATCATGGTACCATGGCACATGGTACCGTTGGGATATCACCTTCCCATTAAAAAAAGAATTATTAAAATCGGTTCATAAACGACGAAGTTATCCGCGAACACACATAAAAATATTTATATACGGTCGAATTGAGAAACCTCCTCCTTTTTTTGAAGTCGGTTAAAAAGACAAAACCTTTAGTTAATTTACTTAGTAACAATGTTCAGAGTAAGAGAACAACGGTAAACCATTTTGTAGGCTTCTCCCCGTCACCCGCCTTAACAAATTAGTTACGTACGGGGTCTGACATGTATATATTACATTGTGTTGTGAAGTGAGCCCCCACCGAAATAATTAATAAAGTTTCAAGGTTAAATGCCAAACGTTTAATTGATTTTAAAGAGAGAGAGACGACTAACTTAAGGTGTGCACCGTTTTGTGCACGTGCAATTAGGTTACACTACCGCTATTCTTATTTTTACTTAAATATCAAAATCAACTACTTTAGTTTGAGATAAACAAAATAAATTAAACTGAGCAGAATACTGCTTTTGGCCGACCCGATTAAGCGATTTACCGGGTTTAATCGTGAATCTAAATCTAAGAAAGACTCGTTCAAACACGCGAATCTTTTTTGCCAGGAAATAGATTTTAATAGTAGCCTAAGAAACATAAGCACCAATTCCACAATACAATTTATCATAATTCTCAATGTTAAAAATTAGTTACGCATTAATATAAATTACAACGAATACTGTATTATGAATATGTATATACATATACATGTCATAGGTAGTAGAGCCACGCTGATTTCAGCATGAATGGGCCGGCTCGACCGGGTCGGTACTCGCACAGAAAATCAACGTAAAATGACAGCGTTCGTGCTGTCGTGTTTCGTTGGTGAGTGCGAGACCGGAGGCCCAAATAGTCTAGTCAACAAGTTCCATACTTGTTGACTAGACAAAAAGATGCAGCAGCATCACTAGGCCGCCATGGTGTGGGTTGCCATACTGCATTGTCTGTATTTGCAGTGAGTATGGTGACCGCCACTCTTAGATTCTGCTTATGCTTTCCATCGGGCAGAGTAGAGTCATTTTGGCGGGCCATACATAAAAAAAAAAAAAAATTTAGGATTAAAATTCAAATAAATTGCGATCATTTTTGTTACATTTGTAATTAAAGCTCCATAGTTCTTTATTTGGTTGTTTTTGCTGTTAAAATAAAGACATTGATTAATGATTAAATCATGTTTATTTAACCCAAAAGTAAGGATGAACTACACTCGCATGCGTGCATTCAAGGAGTATTTTTAGGCAATACGCTATTCATATTTTATTCTATTTCATACGAAAAAAAATCCAAAAACACAAAATTTTTCTTGACTTTTAAATGGTGCAACTGATATAACTTTTTTTTAAACTAACTTCAAAAAAGGAGGAGGTTCTCAATTCGACCGTATATATATATTTTTTTATGTGTGTTCGCGGATAACTTCGTCGTTTATGAACCGATTTTGATGATTCTTTTTTTAATAGAAAGAAGATATTCCAACGGTAGTACTATGATAAGGACACTACAATCTGGCATGCAATGATGGCATCCAAGAGAAATCGATCGATTTGGTCGTGCCTGAAGTTGGTTTTTTTTTGTTAAATTTTACTTGTGATAGATATAGAGTACATAGATGACTGAACTTTGCCCTAAACTATTGTTCGGTAAATTTTTAAAAATGAAATCTAGCTAAATCGATTAATTGCCCCCGATACCCCTTGCGTACTGAATTTAATGAAAATCGTTGAAGCCGTTTTAATATTTATATATGAAAATTGTTTGTTCAAAGCTATCAGATTTATCACTCTGCAAAAAATTGAACAAACTGCGTTATATACTCAATGTTGTTACTTTAACTTCAAACGGTAAAAAGATACTTTTAAAAGATTACTTCGTTTTCTGTCCACCTTTTAAGAACCTTAAATTTGCTTCTATTTTGTACCTTTTATAAAGAATGATATAACGTAATGAAAATACCTTGACAGTTCTAAATATAGAACCATTTACAACTATATCTTCTTATATATAAAATTCTCATGTCACAATGTTAAGCTACCATACTCCTCTGAAACGGTGGGACCGATTTTTATGAAATTTGGTGTGCATATCGGGTAGGTCTGAGAATCGACCAAAATTTTTTTTTTGGCAAAACAACGTTTGTCGGAGCAGCTAGTCTTATATATAAAATTCTCGTGTCACAATGTTAGTTACCATATTCCTCTGAAACGGCTGTACCAATTTTTATGAAATTTGGTGTGCATATCGGGTAGGTTTGAGAATTGACCAACATCTATTTTTTATACCCCATTTTTTTATGGCAAAACAACGTTTGCCGGATCAGCTAGAAATTTATAAAGTAATAGCTGACCCGGCGAACTTCGTATCATCTTATTTATTTTTGTGAATATTTTATAAATTAGAAAAAAATATCTTTTACTAAGTCCGTGTCAACTTCCTGCAGTGCTGCGCAGTGTAATAGAACTAAGCGGACTAAGAGAATATTATAAAACCTCCTTTATTTCTTACATACAAACCTTGTCCATACAATAATAAATACATAAAAAAATAATTACTCATATTGGTGCAGTCGATCGAAAGTTATGGGCGTACATACATTTTTGTGATTCATTTTTATTTATATAGAATACGAATTTTTAGCTTTATTGTTTTAGGATTCGTATCTACGAAGGATATGCTATGTACTCCAGTTTGCTATGTGGAGTGTCGTGACAAAACCTACAAAATGACCAGAGATGTCACTCCTTTTCTATCATCATTATACCCTGATGACGTAATGTAAGTTGATTTGACATAGTGATATAGTCAGTTATGCTGAGTATTGTGCGTTCAAACCCCACATGGGACGAATCTTTGTGTCCGTCACATGTATGTGTGTAAAGTCCCTCGTGACACTGGAATATTCCTAGTTCTGAACTTTCTGTTTTACAAGCTTTTTATTAACTTGCAATATATGTGACACAAGCGCGACACAAGCCTTGAGCTTAGTGCGGAAACCGTCGATAAGTTCAAACCTGTAATTTGTTTATGTCCAAATAAAATAAATGTATGTATGTATGTTTGGGTAGAATCTTGCTACTCAATTTTGAAGCAGATAATAATATCTTGAACCGATTTTGCTGAAATTTTGCAAGCATAGGGATACAGCGTGACAATACAATATTATAATGACATGGAGCTGATCTGATGCTGGAGCTGGAAGGTGACCATAGGAACTCTGTAAAGAAACGTCGCAACATCATCGAGTTTGGACTCGTTTGATTCTTCTCGAGGCATTCCAGTAAAAGCTTGTTTTACAAGGATTTTTTTGTTTGACTGTTTAGGTACTCAGAAATTCCAATCAGGATTCTTTTGAGAGTGTTTAAGAGTGAGATTATATTTTCCTTGAAGAATTTTTTAGCCAAATAATTATTCTTTGATACTTAGAAACAGAGTTGAGTCACCACCGTCGGAGAGGTGAGCCAGCTCATCGGAGGTGATGGCATGATTCAAAATAAAATCATGTTGCAATTCTCACTTTTCACCCAATGATTGAAGTTGCCGTGACCTTAAGGAGTTGATTCCTCCTTCCGGCAACTGTTTAGAGAGAAGTGAAAAGGCAGCAGGCGTATGAGTTGGTGGTGATAGGCACTTACCAACAGGTGTCTACTTCTTTGCCCCTATGCCAAGAAAATAAAAAACTAATTTAAGAAAACATTTTAAAGCGAGACAATTTCCATGTTTATTCTAGCAGCTAATATAATTTAACAACCACCTTTCGTAGAACACTTTTACTAATATATTTTATTTGAACGACTCAATCAAAAGTAAGCACAGAATTATAATAATATTTCAATTTCAAAGGACTGAATGAGAAATGGTCTCCGAAATTCAATAAAATGCGTTTCTTTTGCGAATAGAAATCGTTTAATACATATGAATTTGTGTATTTCAGTAAAGGTGCGAATGAAAGTGAACTGGCTGCCTTGCAAGTATATTTCGGCAAGTCAAACTGTAACTGTTATAAATTGTCGCTGGTGATCGACCTTAGTTATTTTGTTGGTTGGTATTTATTTAGAATTTAGAGTATATTGTTTTAATTTTTAATGTATATATATGTAAGTATGTATATATTTATCTTTTTATTTAACACCGCCATAGCTTTAAAACACCTACACTTTCATTTATTTCTTTCTCCTGTCAATATGCCCATCCAAAGGTTGCCTGGAAGAGATTGCTTTCAGCAATAAAGCCACCCATATTACACGTCTTCTTAAAATACTAAAGTGTAATAAGTTGTAATTGGTTTACAGTATAGTATATTTTATTCTACCCTAAATAGTTGTCTAACGGAAAATAATCTCCAAAAGGATCATTTTTACATCTACTTATATATCTGTCAACATGCCCGTTATTTACAACGGTATTTGAGTAAGTGTAATAATAGGTCTTTACCTATGAAATTGCCGTTTTGTATGCAATAAGTGAAAGTACTTATTTTTTCAAACTTTTTTATTTCTGTTATTCGAAGTAATCACCCATGCAATCGACGCATCTTTGCCAACGCATTGGCAGTTTATTGATGCCCTTCTTGTCAAAATCAGCTGGACGGGAGGCAACAAACTCTTCAAAGGCATTTTGTACTGCCTCTCGGGAATTGAATTTTTTACCCACTAAAAAGTTGTCTAAATTTTGGAAAAAGTAATAGTCGGTAGGTGCAAGTGCAACTGTCTATTGCGAACTTTACCAAATGATGTTGTCAGTTCAGACAGTCTCCAAGCTGCAAGAGCTGGGGTTGGAAGCTCTCCCTCATCCGCCATACTCACCAGACCTTTTTTCCAAAATTTAGACAACTTTTTAGTGGGTGAAAAATTCAATTCCCGAGAGGCAGTACAAAATGCCTTTGAAGAGTTTGTTGCCTCCCGTCCAGCTGATTTTTACAAGAAGGGCATTAATAAACTGCCAATGCGTTGGCAAAGATGCGTCGATTGCATGGGTAATTACTTCGAATAACAGAAATAAAAAAGTTTGAAAAAATAAGTACTTTCACTTATTGCATACAAAACGGCAATTTCATAGGTAAAGACCTATTATTTAACTCACCGGCAAAGTAATAGTAAGGTATGTACACCTTTAAGTGTATTTGATAAACAGCAGGTAATACCGCGAGGCGCAGCAAGTCACTCTGAAAAATTAACATACCGCATTATAGGCTCTATTTTATTAATTTTACTTCAAAAGGTACCTTTAAAAGCTTATTTCGTTGTCCGTCCGCCTTCTAAGAAACATAAATGAACTTTTAATTTTTACCTTTAATAAAATGTGATATAATGTAATGAAAATACCTTGAAATGTATTCATATCTGGCAAATAGTCAGCTGGAATATCAGGTAAGTACATAAAGTTTACCTAGAACTAAAGATAATTTTCCCTTGAATTTAACAGGCCTCGCCCTTTATAAAATTCTAAGAATGTGAGGTAGCTGAGAGTACAGTTCAACATTCCTTACCAGTGAGATGGCCATGATTTTATTTATTAACTATAGGGCTTCTGCTTATATTTACGGGAACGCTTTGGGGGTTTTCTTTTTTTACTAAGATTCATGATCATTCACATCAAGGCAAAACCTTATTTTCTATTAGCTCTGTATAAATTATATTTTTCGTTCCACCATCTTGGAAAGAGTATTTTTGCCCTTCGATATCTGAGTGCAAAAGCCGTTTTGATCCGCTAGAGGCTAAAGTAAAATTTGGTGTACTTTTTTTTTATTTGCTTTGCCAGCGCCATTTTCTTTTCACATCATTATTTTAATCATTTCCTCACTGAGGAGAGATGAAAAGTTACGTGTTGCACGTCGTGCTCTTTTGATACTCTCGCTTATGCTCAAGATTCTAATTTTTAATCACTCGCTGCGCTTGTGATTCAATTTTAGAATCCTTCGCTTGCTTGATCTTCAAAATTAAGCACGCAGTTAAAAAACAACTTTGCACTCTTGTATAACAAATAACTATTATCATATTGTTCGAGACCAACATCAACATAGTGCGATCAGAGACACAAGTTCAAAAACTCGCTCCTTTTTGTTCCCTAGATGGAGTTGTTACAAAACTTAGATCACGCTATCGTTGTGTTACACGTGTTAAAATATAAGATTTACAAACATTTTGTATGTGAGAACAAGACTGGTGTTTAGTTCAAGGCGATTGCCAATTAAACCATGGAGTCTTACGAACCCACAGAACTGTGCACAGTAGTTTTATTTAAATCCCTACTAGTGTCACACACCCAGCCCAACCATACCACGCTTTGTATCAAACACATATAAATATACATATATTATTATAAAAGTAATATCTATTGGTTAAACTTCATGTGTTTTGTAAAGATATATTTTTTTCCTTCTTTCAACGAACTTAAGCGTTATCTCAAGTGAATTTATTATTGTTTGTTCCAGCGACTTATGGCGGAATTTTTTCTCTCAGTTTCGGTGGTTCCATTATCACTTTTGTAGAATTAACATATCTGATCGTATCCTTTGTTGTCACCGTCACACTAAGAGCTTTCTCTAGAATTGTTTACACGAATTAAAATTTTGTAGTTTTATGTTTAATTACTAAAGTATTTAGAATTGTCTTTAGTACAAATTAACAGCAAACATGGGCGTAGCAAGGGGTTTAAGCAAGAAAATGTTTCTGCACTAATTTTGTTAATATTTTTATACCTCTCATTTTTTCCAAATAATATTATGGTTAAAAGGACATATCCTAGTAATTTTACTATCCTGAAACTCCTACCCGAATGTAAACCTGGCTACGCCCGTGACTGCAAAATAATTACTTTAAAACGAATATAATTGTTTTATTAATATTAACATACTTCAAATAAAGGGATGGCTTAAAACATGATGTTTTTTTCTTCAAATAATTAGTATCATAAATGCTGACTACTTATTTTGGTTCTAATTACTAATACCTATACATTCGGTGCATTCTATTTAACCCACAAGTTCCTTTTCAATAGTTTACAAGTTTGAAAGTGTTTTATACATTCAGCATAAATTGTATTACCGACTAACTTTTGCCCGCGGCTTTGCCCGAGTGTATATCGGATATAGCGGTAATCATTTTTCGGGTTTTTTTTTTTTTTTTTTTTATGTTTGGCCCGCCAAAGTGACTCTGCTCTGCCTGATGGAAAACATAAGCAGAATCCAAGAGTGGTGGTCACCATACTCATTGCGAATGCAGACAGTGCAGTATGGCGACCCACACTATGGCGGCCTAGTGATGCTACTGCATCTTTTAGTCCAGTCAACAAGTATGAAACTATTTGTTGACTGTACAACTTACTGTTGACTAGACTAATTGGGCCCCCGGTCTCGCACTCACCAACGAAACACGACAGCACGAACGCTGTCATTTTACGTTGATTTTCTGTGCGAGGGTAGTACCGCCCCGGTCGAGCCGGCCCGTTCGTGCTGAAATCAGCGTGGCTCTACTACCTCTTAATAGACAGGTACTCATAAATAATGTGGCCTTCTATTGTTAATAGACTTTCCAGAATCGATTCAGTAAATCCAGAGATTACCTCCTACCACGTAACAAACTTTACCTCTAAATATACATAAATATTTCGGACATCTAACACACAACACCACCTCGTCCCAAGGTAAGCAGAGCTTGTGTTATGGGTACCTAGACAACTGATATAAATACATACATACTTTTTTTGTAAATACAGTCATAATATACATAGAAAACACCCAAAGTCCGAAACAAATATTTGCAGATCATAGAAACATTTGAACATTTGAAAATATAGATGAACACGTTTGATAAGATTTAGCGTCCACTCATAGCCAACACAATCGCCCACTTCCCTTTTGATAGTATTTTCTTCGCCAAGCGAGCGTTTTATAAGAATAGTTCTCATTTATCTAATAGCTTTTCTGATCGATGAAGTGCTATCTCTATTAATATCATAATACCCCACCTCATCATTTTACTGCTCTCTTTTCAGTTCTATTTAGGGTGGATACAAAGTAAACAGGCGAATCATATCTTCTAATCAAAACATTTCATCAGATTTGATGTGATAATTGAATTGAATATCTTGTCTTTACATAGCAGGATTAAATGTAATATCTACAGAGGTTGCAGGAAAATTGTGCTGAGACGAAACCGTTATACTTTCCCTTCTCAAATCCTACATTAACGTCGAGGGTAAATAATGCTAGGCACGGGATTCTGAAACATTTGTATGCTTATGAAGTCGTCAGTGTGCTCTGAACTGGCCAATATAACGGACATTGAAGTTGTTTCGGCTGCTTTACGTTCTAAACAAGATTCCTATCTATCAACTGAGACGGTAGATTTTGGATATCTGAAAAAGTTTCCAGTAATATTTATTTATTTTAAACTTAATGAACAAGATGTATAAATGCGGTCTTATTGCCATGAGCATTCTCTCTCAGTTGACCTTCAGATGATGTAGAAATAAGATCTGGTAGGTGTAAAGAGATTGATTTTTGTAAATAAGAGATAAACCAACTTTAAATATAACTATACATAAATTTAAAACTACATAATAAAATATTAAATTAATAAATGCGCAATACATAACAAATACTAAGTAATCTATCTTCTATATATATAAAGGAGAAAAGTCACTGACTGACTGACTGACTGACGTACCCAGAGATCAACGCACAGCCCAAACCGCTGAAGCTAGAATCCTGAAATTTTGCATGTAGATTCTTTATATAACGTAAGTGAGCACTAAGAAAGGATTTTTTGAAATTCCACCCCTAAGGCGGTAAATCAGGGGATGAAAGTCTGCGTGAGCGAAGCCGCGTGTAAAAGCTAGTATACTGTAAAGTTAAATGAATAAATATTAAAGCTAGAACCAAACCGACACCTCAATCACAGCAATCTGTGAATGCTACTACTGTACCACCGAGACAGTCGAGACAGTTGTTTTGTAGACGGTATCAAAAAGACAATATATTTTTAAATAAATGTAAACGGGAAATTGTTACGTAATAAACCTGAGAGATAATAAAGTAATAAAAATCCAAATACTTCCGCCTAACCTGCACGAGTACCTCCCACTAAAATTGAGTATCACATCAAAAGTATAAATCAATACGGACATACTCAGATCAAATGGATGTAGGTGTTCCAATCTATCAATTTTCCTTTTTTGCTGTATTTACCATGAATAAAGCCACATGGGGCTTGAATGTGTCATCAAGGTGAAACATTTGTCAACTTTGATTTGAGTGAAATTGGGGAAACTGAAAAAAAATGTCGTACAATATTATATAATATAAATGAATATGCAAGTGACGTAAAATGAATGTACCTCAATTTAATAACAATCGTTTTAACAAACTTAAAAATATTCAGTGCTATAAATAATATGTAAGAAGTTTATATTGAATCAAAGGCTGAAAGAATGAATCTAACGGTACTTGTAACTACACACATCAAAAGTGTCTAGGGATCAACATATGTGTCTAGCGATCAACATATATTTTTGCAATAACTTTTCTCCTGATTGTCAACATTTCATGATGATGAGCTGATGATGTAAGGTACAACTCTTCAACGGTTAGGAGTTGGAGAATAATTCTTTCAATTTCATACGTATCTATAGAACTTTTACTTGCATACTTTCAAGTTATTACGCTGTTTAGTGTTTCTAAGCAGGGAGTTTTCGTTGGATGTTTTTTTTTTTAGGTCGGTTCCATTTTTAAAATAAAAAGTTTATTATTTTTCCATTTTAGTGCAAACAATTGTAGGTAAGTAGTAAGTTGAACTACACACATCAAAAGTGTCTAGGGATCAACATATATTTTTGCAATAACTTTTCTCCTGATTGATATTAATTAAAATTTTCTTTAAGGATTCATCAAATAAAGTGTTTTCGTTTGTCACAGTAACGATAAACCAAGTCACCTTTGCATTAATAAAGAAATTTGCCATTTTCCTAATAAAGGGATTTTTGACATTTGAACCACTAACATTAAAGTTCGAAAAAAAGACTGAAATAACAGTTTTCTTTAAAATTTTATTAGGTAACTTAAACAATTAATAATCCGTGTTTCTACCGCGAACACCAACAACACAAGAACATCGGTTTGGCATACTCAAAATGAGTTCATCCAAACACGCTGTGGAATGGCCGCCCATGTTCGTTGCAACAACAAAAAAAGGTCTTCTTGCGACTGGATACCCTCCATATTCGGCAGAGCTCTTCTCTGTAGCATATCCCATGCATGCTCAATCGGGTTCAAGTCTGGCGACTGAGCAGGCCAGGGCCAAAGCCACATCTCAATCTCAAGAAATCCTCATAAAAATGCTTGATCCCTAGACACTTTTGATGTGTGTATATAAATACAGTTTGAATGTAATCCTTAGATCATAGAAAGTACTGTAACATGCGCTGATACTTATGCTATAATTATATTATGTTTACAGTTTATTTTTAAAGTTGTAAGACATTCTTGAAAGATTGTCGTTTTGTCGTTCCGTTCGCTGTCTGGATTACCTACCCTTAATTAATTCACTACCACCTACTCTCACTGCGTCCCTATCTCATCCTACGTTTATACAACCTCAATTCTTCAAAATGTATTATATGAAACCATGTACAAACTCTGTACATACCAAGGTTAATCGTAACTTTATTTATGTTCATTTGGTTCTAGAAATGTAGCACTTCTGACATTTCAGTATTCGAGACTCCATATGTTGAACACTATTAAGCTTTTAGTTCGTAAGTGCTTAGTACGGTAGTTATTACCATACCTTATATATATTTACACGTCCTTAATGACCCCAGTGAGTCATTTATAGGAATACAATAATTAAAGGAGTGTTTAGACTAGTTGTATACAATATTTTATGCTTAAGTTTAAAGTTATTTTATGGTACACTGGGTAAATAGTTATGTATAGATCAAAACAAGGAAATGAGTAGAATTATTTTCTGTTGCATCTTTTGTTGCATTCGTAAAAAAAGCTCTATACATGAGATGTAACTTATATTTCTTAAAACACTAAAATCGAATTTCCTATCGTAAATTTACTTTTACTAGTTGAATTATAAAAAATAAAAAGACTGTGTTCTTGTATACATTTTTATAGTTAAGTCAAGTTTGGATATTTATTTTTCTATGTGATATTTCTGAACAATTTACTTCTTTGTGGAAATATAAAAGACCAGAGCAACAAAAATAGTGTTATCTACCCTGTATTAATATAATTATAGGTCAGATAAATAGAGACAAAGGTATTTTTATCCCGAAAGTATAATATTTCTTTCAAATATTTGTTTTTCTCTTTCGGAAACACGACAAATAAAAGAAATTTCCTATAAACCGAACGTTTCAGAAATATAATAACTTTTAGGTCATAAAACATGGCTGCTAGTTTATTAATAGTAACATAATATACTAAACTAATCTATACTATATACTACTAAATAAAATCGGAGTGTTTGTTTGTAATAATAAAATAACCGCTTTTTACTAAATGCATATGTATGTATACACGGTACATATACCAAAATAACATTTTTACAATTTTTGTGTGTCTGTTTGTTCCGGCTAATCTGTGGAACGGCTGGACCGATTTTGATATGTGAATAGGCAAGAATGGCGCATTCTACGGTCGGTTGGGTCGCTGAGCCAGCGAAGTAAGTAAGTAAGTTTGCCCCGCGGCGTTACCTACGGTTGATGTTATACCGCGGGTAAAACCGCGGGGTTCAGCTAGCTTATAATATGAACTGACTTGAAATCTTTGACTGTACGGTTCGCCTAGTGGTTTTAACAGTCTCCACGCCGCTTTCTACTGTGCTGAGTGTTGTGTGTTGAAATCCCACATGGGATAACAATTTGTGTGATTCACAAATCGTTGTTTTTATGTTTTTTGTGTCCATTTCATGGATGTTTATAAATTCACCGCAATACAGGGTATTTTTTCCTAATTGTCGGAGTTATCTTTAAAAAATATATTTGTACGGCATTGCATTTTAATTTAAGAGGATATAAATACGAATAATAGATTTTTAAAATAATCAGTTTGCTTTTTTTCACTATAAATTCATCTCTGTGTCTTAATCCAGATCTGTTCGCCAGTTTTGGCGAGTTTGAGCAGTAAATATTTATACGACTTTTGACATTTATATAATAAGACTAGCTGACCCGGTGAACTTCGTACCGCCATATTTGCATATCTGTCTCAGCTTCCCACAGGCAGTGTACAGTCGCGGACAAAAAAACTTTTCCCTTTATCTTTTATTTTTTTCTTTCTAGCAAAAAAAGAATGAATGAAATCGGACTATGTGTTATTGAATTACAACTAAGTGCATAATTTAACTTTCATCCCCTCCCCCCAGGAAACCGTGCTGAATATCGGGATAAAAACTATCTTGTGTCCTACCTCGTAGTATGGACTCAAATCATGCCAAGTTTCATTTGAATCCGTTTAGTAGTTTCGGCGTGATGCGAAATGAAAAACATTACAGTTTTGGCTTCAGTATCGATTATAGAGAGCCCTCCAAAAAAAAAAATTCAAAATATCTTTAATGTACAGAATTGGACCTGTTGCATTTTTATTATAAGTATAGATACTGGTAATGCTAGATATACATTTATAGTAAGAGAAATAATAGGTGGGAAGTTATGGCGTTTCATTAGACGACTCTCTTTGGAAAGGTCAATCACACCAATGTATAATGTAGGTAGTTTAGTAGTTACTTATACTAAGAGAATTATTAATTCTTTCTTGACATTTCAAAATCATTCACATTGGCAGAATAAATTTACTACTTCTTCAAAGAATATATTAGGGCGTTCTGAAATCAAAATAATTACAATAATTGTATAAATTTACAATGTTGGATTGCGGAAATAAAATCCTTTCCATCATACCCTTACATGACCTTTGAAAACTGAAATAACGAGTCGAGTCCAAAACTCCTACTAGCATCTTCTGATGCTAGTAGATGCTGGTAGTGGCGCAGAGTGGTACGCTATCATATGATATGGTAAAGATACGCTAGCCCTTAGAGACTGCAATTATAATTTTGTGTCCCACGAGGATTGAAGTATTTTAATAGATGTACTGCTAGTTGTAATATAAACCAGATGAAGCACTTCAATATTACACATTACATGAACTGTTTAGAGAATTAGAATATGACCAAAAAATGAAAACCATAGAAATGTTAAAAAATAATTACAAATTTTAACAAAAAAAACCGATTTCAATCTGGACCAAATTTAAATGGGACCATTCGGAAAGCACCAGCTTTCAAATATAAAAAGAATCATCAAAATTTTGAAGTCGGTTAAAAAAAAGGAATAATGTCCCGAATAAATTAAAAGCATATATTATGGTATACTAAACCTTACTTTAGTTATATTTTCTATCACCTTTAGTAATTTCTGCAGTAGAACGACTTTAACTCCGATTTTTCAGTTTTTAAAAATAGCGAGTCTCAAAAAACATTGTAAAAGATATACGATATAGAGAAAAACTTAAATTGTCTTTCAATTTGCCAAGCGTTAATAGACATAGAACCGTTCACAAAACAAAATAAAGTTCAATATCGAACAAAAGCTACATATAAAAAAACTTAATCTCATGAGCCTAAAGCACATAGCAGTTCACGATGTGAATTGAATATAGATTAAACATTTAAAAGAATACAGTTCTATAAAACACATTGCAAAACTGTGTATAAAATGCTACAAGTACCTAATTTATCGACTAGAACACGTACGAAAACACTTGTAGTAATGAAAGCGACTGAAAAGGGTTAGTCTGTAGCCTACCTAAATTTATAATATTGTAGCACTTTATACATTCACACTCATTACACTTTCAATACATTACACTCGCACAATTATGAACACCATTTCACTTTTTCACATTGTAAAATTAAAATGTATCATACTAGAAATCTCTTTGTCTCTTATGATAAAGGCTAAGATAATTAAACAATATTATATCCGAGGAGATATTGGTGATGATAACCGAAATACTTATTAGTTTTTACCGTGGGAGAGCCACGTTTCGGCATGAATGGGCCGGCTCGACCGGAGTGATACCACGGACTCACAGAAAACCGGTGTAAAATAGTGCTTGCGCTGCGTTTCACCGAGAGAGTGAGGATACCGGAGGCCCATACCCCAACCCCTTCCCCTATCTTCCCCATCCCCCAAAGGCCGGCAACGCACTTGTGACGCCTCTGGTGTTGCAGGTGTCCATGGGCGGCGGTAATCGCTTACCATCAGGCGATATGTCTGCTAGTTTGCCCGCCTATTACATAAATAAAAATACAGGCTCTGCCTAGTTCCGTTAATTACTTTCAACTAACTAATTAATGGAGCCAACTTAATTAATTTTGACTTAAGAACTGTTAGTCTACCTATACATTGCAAGCCTATACACATTTGCAAAATAAACGTTTTTCTTTTCAGTTTGTGAGATTATTCCCGGCTATTTATACTTACACACTATATTTACAACTAATAATGTGCTGATTTGTTTACATTAATATCAGAGTAGGAGGTACAAAGCATAAATTTTACCCATAAATTATGGGTAAATAATATTATGGGCCATAATATTATTGCCAATAAATGTGATGTTGTTATAGATCGATTAGAGCTCCACACCACAGGTGATTGTCAATATCACCTTTACATCCATATCCATCCATCCATAGAAAATCTTGTGAAAGTTGAAAAGGAAAAGAAATCATAGGGGAACAGTCATGGGGCTTCGACCAATACCGGAACAGAGTCCCGTGAGATGTCTCACAACTATTAAGTGAGCCTTTGACAGATCTTAAAACATAATGTTTAAATTATAAAGCAGTAATCAAAGCTATTAAAAGTCTACTTAGTTATCACTGTCACGGCTTTATATTTATAAGTTTCTTCTTTAATACACCACTGTTTAAAATCAAAATAAGTACGAGATATTTTAAGTACATACCACGTCGACAGGTGGCTTAATAACCAAACTCCTTATCCAAAGAACGATGTTGAAAATAGTGACATCTGTGTACAGTTTTCCGTTACTGATTTAATTTTTTGAATCTCCCTCTAAAAACGAAGGAGATAGCTCCTAGTCGTCGAATTTCGACTATATATATCATTTTGAAATATTTTATAGAGATCTATATTATACATACAGGATGTATTGAATTTTCACGGTATTAAGTAAGCATGACAATAAAACCAGACATAGGGGTAATTGCTTATATCAAAAAGTGTCTTCAATTTCTTCAAAAGATATACAAATCCTGTTAATAAAAGTAAAATCCAAAGATTATGGATTTCCAAAAAAAAAATACAAAAAATTATATACCGTTATTCTCTTTCATAAAAATAATTTTCTACTAGTAACGCCATCTCTCCTTACGACAAAATACCAATTGAACTTTGGAAGTTGCGTTTCAACTACGTTAGTAGTGCTCTTATCGTCACAAAAGTGTTTTTGCTGTATTCCAGATGGCTTTGTCCTGTGTTATGTGATACGTTTTAACGAGCAATTCTTGTGTATATATCACCTGAATCCCGGAAACGGCTCCAAACTTTTTCATGGATGTTGCAGGGGGTTTCCGGGTGATAAATCGATCTATTTTGGATAAATTATTAAATATAAAAAAATACCATAATGTACTACTAATATATTGGACATAGTAAAATAAGTTTCGTATGATAGAAATGAGTCCTCAAGCATATGACCTCAAAAGGAAAGATCATTAATAATTTCACAATTTTAATGGTGGTTTGGTCATAATTTATGATAATACAAATTATGACCATAGTAAATTGATATGGTAGGTACCTAAAATGTTTAAATAACAGTTTGTTATAATAAAAACCTACTCGATATCTTTGCTTATAGTAAAAATGTAACAGGTCCAATTCTGTACATTAAAGATATTTTGAATTTTTTTTTGGAGGGCTCTCTGTAATCGATACTGAAAACAAAACTGTATTATTTTTCATTTTTGTCTGTCTGTCCGTCTATCTGCCTGTCTGTACCTTGGCCGCGCATCACGCTGAAACTACTGAATGAATTCAAATGAAACTTGGCATGGTTTGAGTTCATACTGCGAGGTAGGACATGGGATACTTTTTATCCCGAAATTCAGCACGGTTTCTTGGAGAAAAAGTCCTCAAAGTCCGATTTCTTTCATTATTTTTTTGTTAGAAAAACAAAACATAACGGGTCTTTTTTTTTGTCCATGACTGTACACTGCCTGTGAGAAGCTGAGACAGATATGTAAATATAGAGGTATGAAGTTCGCCGGGTTAGCTAGTCTTATATATGTTACATACATTACATGTTAGTGAGAAAGGAGAGGCATAAATAGTAATCTTTAGTTTTGAACCTGTCACTAACAGGCGTACGACGAACGAATTTCTTCGAGGCTTCAATCGATTTCCAAGTAATGCGTAGTAATAATAAGGTAGAAATTAAATTAGTTTTAATCGTATTAAAGTTATTTAATATAGTACCTGAAAACAAAAGAGAATACAGTAGTATGTGTTAGCAGTATTGACTCATGGATATAGACTTGACAAAATTCAGATCTGATTATATTGAGTTTAACAAATGAGCAGCTCTGTACGATCTATGGCAATTTAATTTTGTTTAAAACCTCAAAAAAAAACATAAAGAAAAATACATGTTAAAATTCTTTATATTTCATAGTGCACTATAAAATCTGACAGTCGCAATCCTTAATTTAGGCTGCAAGCTTACATTAAAGACAGCCACTTTAGCAAGTATAAAATACAGTTACAACAAACTTTCGCGTTGCATGTTAATTCCCGTAAAAATAATAATGATTAAAGTTCTACTTTTATAGATTTTCAGGATATTTTTGCAGAATTGATCCAGGATAATTATGCGTCTAGTATAAAAGTTGAAATCGAAGGGAATATTTAAGTTCTGCGGGAATAGAATGTTAAAATATATTTTACAATTTAATTCCTGCAGTACTAAACTGAAAAAAATTATGAAGTCAAGTTAGATCTCTCTCGGCTTTTGATCTCAATTTTAACTCTTATGACAAGAATGCGAAATATTTTTTGTCATAAAATGGTCCGGGCTCTGTTTATAGCCCAATAAAAAATTTAGCTCTCTGAGTAGAGTTATTTACATTTTGTTATTTTTTTGTTTGTTTCCGACCAAGAAACGGTGCATTACGTTAAAAATACACACATCAAAAGTGTCTAGGGATCAAGCATTTTTATGCGGATTTCTTGAGATTGAGATGTGGCTTTGGCCCTGGCCTGCTCAGTCGCCAGACTTGAACCCGATTGAGCATGCATGGGATATGCTACAGAGAAGAGCTCTGCCGAATATGGAGGGTATCCAGTCGCAAGAAGACCTTTTTTTGTTGTTGCAACGAACATGGGCGGCCATTCCACAGCGTGATTTGGATGAACTCATTTTGAGTATGCCAAACCGATATTCTTGTGTTAGTGTTCGCGGTAGAAACACGGATTATTAATTGTTTAAGTTACCTAATAAAATTTTAAAGAAAACTGTTATTTCAGTCTTTTTTCGAACTTTAATGTTAGTGGTTCAAATGTCAAAAATCCTTTTATTAGGAAAATGGCAAAATTCTTTATTAATGCAAAGGTGACTTGGTTTATCGTTACTGTGACAAACGAAACCACTTTATTTGATGAATCCTTAAAGAAAATTTTAATTAATATCAATCAGGAGAAAAGTTATTGCAAAAATATATGTTGATCCCTAGACACATATGTTGATCCCTAGACACTTTTGATGTGTGTATATTTAAATATTATAGAGAGGTAAACTTTGTGAGGTTCTAGCAGGATCTTCTGAATCTTCGGAACCGATTTTCAAAATCCCGCCACCAATATAAACCAACATTATTTTTAACCGACTTCCAAAAAGGAGGAGGTTCTATGTTTCACTGTATGTATTTTTTTTTTATGTATGTTACCCGTTTACTCCGTCAGTTGTGGACCGATTTTAATTTTTTTTTTGTATTCGAAAGGGTATGCTTCCGAGGTGGTCCCATTGATCCCAGGGAAATCGAGGGAAACTCTCATTTTTTATAGGCACATACTATGTTTTTCGTATATTTTCTGAAGTTACACCCGTATTTGCGTCTGGTAGTCATCATTTTACGATGATGATGTCAGGTACAACTCCTTAACGGTTAGGAGTTGGAAATAAATCTTTAAATATCAGATGTATATATGTTACCTTTAGTCGTATTCTTTTAAATTATTTAGGTAAGCTGATGATGGAAGGTGGAAGGTACAACTCCTCAACGGTTAGGAGTTGGAGGATAATTCTTTCAATTTCATACGTATCTAAAGACCTTCAGTCGTATACTTTCAAGTTATTTAGGTGAACTGATGATAGAAGGTTAAACTCTTCAACAGCTAACAGCTAATTCCTAAGAATTAGAGGATGATTTCAATATTACACGTACGTTTAGACCTTCATTTGTATTCTTGATGATGAAATATGATGAAATAGTTCAACTTACTACTTACCTACGATTGTTTGCACTAAAAACTGAAAAATAAAAACTTTTTATAAAAAAAAAAAACCGACTTCCAACAAACATCCAACGAAAACTCTCTGCTAAAAAAACACTTAAAAGCGTAAAATTAACTGGTTCTTCATAAATTGCCTATACCTAATTCTTTATTCATTTAAATAGTAGTATTATAATGTGTGCTAGGTACCTAGAATCTGTTTGAAGTCGGTGCTAAGCCAAAAAGAATACAAACGAACAATTACAAAAGTCTAAGCGATAGTCACTTGGCACCGACTTCAAACAGATTCTAGGTACCTAGCACACATTATAATACTACTATTTAAATGAATAAAGAATTAGGTATAGGCAATTTATGAAGAACCAGTTCATTTTACGCTTTTAAGTGTTTTTTGGCAGAGAGTTTTCGTTGGATGTTTTTTGGAAGTCGGTTTTTTTTTATAATTAAATGATAGTATATGTTGGAATGAGGGTATCCGAATAATAAAAGTATTACAAACTTCGATCAAATATATTATAGATGCACAGTTCCATACAAAAGTAAACAAAATACTGTCCACGCTTCTATACGTACTTAGGTATAAGTATACCACTTGAGATATAGCGAAAAAAGTCCTTAACTGGTATACCAGCTTAACCTAATTTTAACTTTAAGCAATTGACGTACGGACGGAAATAAATCCATATTAAATTCACTACATATTACCTTTTAGTTTTATGTCAGGATAGGACAATAAAATTTTATGACTCTTTCAAAAATCAGAAATAAAACAACACATGCCCAAAAAAAGTGTATTGAAAAATTAAACTTAATGTATTACAATAAAGCACATAATAGTACAAAGAATAACGAGAGTTACATTCCACTGACATTAAATAGTGTGTTCGCGTCTTATCGCTTCTATTTGGAACATGGACAAAATGGAGTTGCTTTTTGATTTAAAAAAACATACGGTAGTTGGATGGACCAACAAATAATTAATTCTTCACACAATTTTTATTTCTTCTTTTGATTCTGATAGCTAAAAGTTTGAATAGAATTTTATTATAAATTATAATAAGTATTAATTTAATATTGAATATTCCACTCAGATATTAGACCTTCTATATCTACGTGCCTTTATTTATACATATTATATTGCACTATTCCATAGGTTGGGCTATACCTCAACTATAATCATCAAATATATTTTACATTCCAACTTAAATGTTTTTCAGATATTTACGAACGGACGGATAATTTTAAATTTTGGTAATCACGTTTAGAATCTGGTATAGACCAACATTTATAAACGGTTTGCAATTTTGACAAAAATACATACATGCAGATCGAATTAATAACCTCCTTTTTTAAAGTCGGTTAAATATTCTTAGTAGAATATAATACCTACCTGTGAAGTTGGTAAGGCTGTCTTTTTTATTCTCCTGAATATGTAAATTTCAAAAAACTAAAACAAAAACAAATCTTCAATTAACCTAAAAACATTGTAACGGCGACTCCATCATTATCCTACTGACTTTGTTCGCTAGCACTAGGCTTGTCTTTTTGTCTCTTATGAACGTCGCGCGTGAGTGTGAAAGGGATGGATGCGTACACTATAAGCCGTTCTAAGTCACAAATTTTATGAAAATATTAATATAATTAGCTTTAAAGCATAACGAAAATACACCAATATGTTAGATTAAAGATAGACTTACTGAAAATATGATATTCCATCCTTCTTTTGCACTTTTAGAGTGTAATTTTTACAATTTTTTTGTGTGTAAACACGAGCACGGCCACCAAGCGAATGAGAGCAAAACAAGGCATATTGTTGTTTTATGCCTTGTTTTGCCGGTGCCACTTTTTAAGCGGCAACAGTGCATCTATGATATATTTGATCGAAGATTACAAACATTTGCCACTATCGAACGGTTCCATGATCCAGGCGAGGTGGGGATGAAATCTATATAAAGCGGCGTGATCGAAAACAGGGACAGTTTCTCTTCAGATCTCGCGACGTCCATATCTCTAGATTGTGACATGGGTCACTTCTGAGTCGTAGTAGTTTTCTATTATTTGTAATTTATTGTATTTATGTGTTTCGTAATTAATCTCTGCCTTTGATCCGCGTGAGCCGATATTTACCTGTGGGGCAATTGCAAGTCTGGTGACGAATTCTGCAGGGCAGCGCGGAGGAGTGAGCGTTGCCCCAACCCCCTCTTGGGGGTTGCTGATTACATTAATTAGTGATTGGCTTTAGTCCAGATTGGCTTGGTGTCTGTGATTCACGTTCTCGTTTATTTTCGTGCCAGCCGAAATATATGTATAGTATGTAAGTATAGTTTGTTATAGTACGGTGGTTCGTTATTTTTAAAGTTATAAATACGTAGAAATTATCAGCAAAATTGCGGTCAGTAAATAATAATAAATACAACTTTCCTCCACTAATTTAAATGCAGTTTTTGTCCTTAGGATCAACATAATCCGAACGAATTAGGGAATTTCAAATTGCTCAGAATATTGCAGAACCCTTTTCCGTACCCCTGTCACATTATAGTTTATTTGCTCATAGTAATTTCACAATTGTAATTTACACTAATGTTACGTACTTATGGAAATTTTCTGCCCTTTAAATTTTTGCCTAAATCATTCTTAATAAGGTGGAATATTGTTATTTGTATAATAGATATTATTTAAGCTATCCAATAGTTGGTCTAGTTTTTTCTTCTATCAAACTATTAATTAATGGGCAATTTTAAACTATATTGGATGAAAAACCCTTATACGTGGTTTACATACAAACTTTACTTTTAAAACATGTCCTGTCAAACAAATGTCCAGTTTACGAATTTTTCCGGCAATGAGACAACAAGTCTATTGATCACTGTAAACTTTCCTGACATGACAGCCTGTCGGATCGTGTACTATCAAAACTAAACTTTATAAACCAATCGCTAAGGGCTCTATTTCAAATATGAAACTAAAAATATGATGCAAATAAAAACAAAATTGAATTTATACCAGTTGTAAAAATATTGTTATTAGTCATACAATCGTATAATAAAACCGTAAAAAAACCGACTTTCAAAATACATCCAACGAAAACTCCCTGCCAAAAAACACTAAAAAGCGTAAAATAAACTGGCTCTTCATAAATTGCTATTTGCCAATTCTTGTCTATACCTAATGCTTTATTCATTTAAATAGCAGTGTTATAATGTGTGCTAGGTACCTAAAATCTGCTTGAAGTCGGTGCCAAGCCAAAATAGGTATTTTATAAGTTATATTTAAATTCCTTACCAGGATTCGATCCTTGAAGTAAGGAATCTTCACCAGCCTTACAGGCCCATCAGACAAAAGCCAGATCAGTCGAAAATCTGTCCCTCTGGTAAGGAAGTCAACCTAGGGCGTTATCACCCTGTTAAAATCACAATATTAATCACAAGGTACTCACTAGTGTTCTTCATGTGTCTTCTTTTGGTGGGCTCGCTACGCAGTGGAGAAGAGGTGGCACCTCCTTTGATGTCCGAGCAAGTCCATACACACACTACACATCCGTTTAATCACTTCGATAATCGCGAGGATTTCTAACCCTAACCTCGGTCAACATTACATTAAGTTTATACAATCAAGAGGCGGCGTGCCTGGCCACCAGGGGTGTTTCTCTGGTGGTCGGGCGCATCGAGGCGCTGGGCTTACGGGTGGCCCTGGACAAGACGGAGGCCCTATTGTTCCATGGGCCCCGTCGTGGTCCACCCGCCGGCGCCTCCATAGAGGTCAACTCGGTCCTCGTACCGGTTCGGGCCCAGATGAGGTATCTGGGCCTGATTCTCGACGGTAGGTGGCTCTTCGACGAGCACTTCCGACAGCTTGGTCCCAGGCTGGTCGACGCTGCCTCTGCCCTTGGGCGACTCTTGCCCAATTTGGGTGGAGCCAGCGTCGCAACAAGACTCCTATACACGGGGGTTGTCCGGTCGATGGCGCTGTATGGCGCACCGGTGTGGGTGGCGGCTCTGACTGCCCTAAATAAGGCTCGCCTCTGGCGGCCTCAGAGGGTATTGGCGGTCAGAGCCATACGCGGATACCGCACGGTGTCGACCGAGGCGGCGTGCGCCTTGGCCGGAACACCCCCGTGGGATTTGGAGGCGGAAGTGCTCGCCGAAGTTTATCGACGGGTGGCTGAATATCGGGCGGAGTATGGCTATCGCCCTCCGCCCGAAGAGGTACGCGAGTGGCGTGAAGCCGCCCGTCGAGCCACTATGGCTAGATGGTCGTTCCGGCTGGAGACTCCACGCGCTGGCTTTGCCGCCGTGGAGGCTCTCCAGCCGGTCATCCTCGAGTGGGCAGGGCGGCAGCACGGGACCCTTTCCTTCCGACTGACGCAGGTCCTTTCCGGGCACGGTTGCTTCGGGAAGTACCTGCACTCGGTCGCCAGGAGGGAACTGAGTCCCGCCTGCCACCACTGCGACTGCAGTGAGGACTCGGCCCAGCATACGCTGGCGATCTGCCCCGCATGGGCGTCGCAGCGCCGGGCCCTCACTGCAGTCATCGGAGGAGATCTCTCGCTACCGGCCGTCATACGCTCCATGGCCGGTAGCGATAGCAGTTTTACCGCGGTCGCAACCTTCTGCGAAGATGTAATCTCGCAGAAGGAGGTGGCGGAGAAGGCCCGGGAGGACGATGTCCACTCGGACCCAATCCGCCGCCGGCGAACTGGGCGGCGGAGGCGCGCCTATCAGCGCCTCATGCCGCCCTGAGTGTGGCCGCGGATGGTCGGGACGGGCTTTCCCCTCCATCCGCTCCAGTGGCCACCCGCGAGGGGGCGACGTACGCGTGTGCCGTACGTCGCCTAATTAGAGAGTCCATCAGGTGTCGGTGCCCGCTTCTGTGCGGGCAGGCGCTGGGAGGGGTCCGGACGTGTTAATAACTGCAGTTCCCGGATTCCTCCCTTCACAGGCGCAGAGTGGCACACCGTGTGGTTTTAGTCGGTTCGAGTCCGACACACCGCCCCGCCGCAAGCCCCGGTGGGGTGACGGTCCGAGGGGATTTCCACACGTTAAAAAAAAAAAAAAAAAAAAAGTTTATACAATCAAAACAATGGCCGAACTATTTACGCAACTTCGATCCTACGAGGTCGAATTCCGTGCGAAAAGGTGCACTATACGATATAATAAGCTTATAAAAATTTGGAATTCCCGATCGGGTACGCAACAAAGTACTTACCTATAATAGACAGACAATACAATTCAAACGTACGTAACCTATAAATTGCCTGCTTGTGTCTCAAACCTGGAAAATCCAGGTTGGGGTTAAATGTGGGAGAGCCAAGCTTCGGCATGAATGAGCCGGTTTGACCGGAGTGATACCATGGCCTCACAGAAAACCGGTATGAAATAGCGCTTGCGCTGTGTTTCACCGAGTGAGTGAGGATACCGGAGGCCCGTACCCCAACCCCTCCCCATCCCCCAAAGGCCGGCTACGCGCTTGTGATGCTTATGGTGTTGCGGGCGTTAAACGCTTACCATCAGGTAATACGTCTGCTCGTTTGCCCCCTACTCCATAAAAAACCATCAGGTAATTTAAATAAATCTTGTTTAGATAAATAACTGTATATTTAACAATACAAATAAATAAATTATACTTCAGATGACTACTTATTACCTTGACACCTTATTATTTTGCTAGCAATCTAATTAGCGTATCTAAATTGAATCAATTGTAAAGTTATTCTGCCGGGGATATATTTACCAAATAAAACAAGCCTACCGAAAACCGCATGAACTTGCCTGAGCCTGACAACTGTTAGATACCGTCGTCAATGTCAACTCGATGTCAACCAAACTGAAATTTACATTCAGCGGTTAACATTTTCTTGAAAGGTTCATCTTAACCAAAATAAATATGTAGTTTTCTATGGTTACCACTATTTTCATCCAAACATAAAATTACTTTCCCTGACTTTTTACTTATTACCCTTTTACTGCACGTTTGGCCTAGTGATTCGGTCACCACGCCGTTTCCTACTTCGCCAAGTGTCGTGGGTTCAAATCCCACGTAGGACAACACTTTGTGTGATCCACAAATTATTGTTCTGAGTCTGGGTGTTCTTTGTGTCCGTTTCATGTATGTTTGTATAGTCCCCCGCGACAGAAGACTTATTCCTAGTGGGGGAGTTGTCGTTAAAAAAAACCGACTAGGGCACAAAGGAGTGTTATGATTTTGACAGGCTATGTATGTATGTATGTATGTATGTAAGTATGTATGTATGTATGTTCATCTGTCCCCTCATAGCTCCTTAACTACTTATTAGAACTGGACAAATTAGATATCGTTAGAAGCGTCTTGATCGTCCGCTGGTTATAGGCTATATGACGTGTCACTCAATCTAATGTGGCGCCCTCTAGCCGACATAAAGTACTGTATTAAAAAAATAATTTGAGATAAATATGCCGTGTTTGGTATCATTGGAAAGGGCGTTACTTGTACATTTTAAATATATTTATACTATTAGTATGCTCATTAGCTCATGACTTTGCCCGTATTTATTCAAAAATTTTTATATTTCTATGATAGGTATTTAAAATATACTTTGCTTATAAATTAATATTATCACTACACCAAAACATTTTAAATAAAAAAATTAAAAACTTAAAGTAAAATAGAAACGTACCATAACTCTTTAACAACGCGTGACTACGGCTTTTCAAAACTTGTTTCATACTTTTTCAGTATCGTTTATTGTCATAGTTGGGTTTTAGTTTTTACTTATTGTGTTGGTAGCCCCGGCCGTTAAGGATAAATATATTCCGTATTAGAACATTTCCGTATGGTTAGTAGTTAAGGATGTACTTTTAATTCTATATTCTATAATCTAAAGTTAATATGTTAATTTGAAATATAATTAGTAATTCCATCTTCTGGCGAAAAATTGAGTTCACACTTTCAAAAGTACTCTTAGATTATTTAGCTTCTTTTATTTCAAAAAATCACTGATTTCATGTGGGGATGAAATTGTAAAATGCCGAATAATTTATATCTTCATCTTTCTCTTATTGTGGATCATCAACAATGGGTACAACCGAGTATAAATGAAGTTAAGTTGAGTCAGTTAGAGTTAAGAGTTATTTAAGTTAGTTTACAACCACGATGAATACATAACTAAATAAAAGACCAGCTATAATTCAAAATTTTACATATTCCCGAGGCAAGCACTTAATCGAGTAATGATACGCCAAAAATACCTTGCATCATTTTGGAAAAGAATTGATACTCTTACACTGCTGGACCGATTTTAACCAAACATAGCTAAGAACCACCGCATCGAAATCAATCTATCTATTTGAGAGCTACAATGCCAAAGATACACACAAACACACACACACAAAGACAGACATCGACGTCAAACTTATAACACCCATCTTTTGCGTCAGGGGTTAAAATACACTCGAAGTAAATTCTTGTTTCAGAAGTTGCTTAAAAAATAAATGTTCTCTTATTTTCGTCTTTATACTTTAATAAACTTGTGTAAAGATTAAGTTTCAAGCAGTAGCATTACTTCTAAGCACCAATTCTCTGTCTAAAGTTCAACAGATGTGCTTGAATGCAAGTTAAAGCAATACTTCAAAGTTGTCGAAATGAAAACTAAACGATTTATTTTATTATTTCGTACGAAAGAGTTTTGTTTCACTAATTTTCAACTCAAACTTATTTATCTTTCGAATATCTATAATGCACACAAAATATTGTTCATATGTTTTCTTTATTGTGTAAGGGGCAAACAACCAGATGGTTCACCTGAAGATGAAGGGCAATTTAAGAAACAAAAGTGCGCTTACCTTCTTTGAAACTCCAAAATAGAGGGACTTTATGCAAGAAAAGAATTGCCATACACCGATTTTTCTCCAACTTTAACAAAAAGACGCAACGTTGTACATTTTGTAAAACATACTGTTACCAGATAAAATACCAAGAAACTTCATATCTTTAGGCCATTACTTAAAAGCTGTCTCTGAAAAGATTTGTCTGAAAGTTTCTTACAATTTCCTTAAGAGCTTAGTCCGATATACTGAAACATCTTTGAGAGGAATTGGGTGTTATATTTAACTTTACTTAAGTAAGCTGAATATTGTTTCATGAAACGGAAATAATTAGTATTACTTAGAATAGTAAACGCATAGAAAGATAGTCGTCATACAAGCGCCCTGTTAAAAATGAAGCACTGAACCGATTCACATAGGTGTGACGATTACGTAGGTACGCGCGGCGATACGCACACATGCAAACGGGTAATGTTGCCAGGCGAAGTGTAGTTTTCCCGAAAGTGGGGAAATGATTCGGCCGCTGATATCCATTTGTTTTAAATAAAACATAAACAACTATGTGTGAGTATGGTAATGTAAAGGTATATGATAAGAATGTTTATATGAATTGAATACTTAAATAAAACATATTTGAACATATTCGTGTATTTTTAGTTGGCTTCCGGTATACTTCTCCACGACTAAGTCTTATATTTTTCACCCATTTATCAGCAATAACAGGGTCGATAGGAATCCTTTGAACAACAACACGCAATACTTCTAAGTTGTGATTTAAACAAGTGTGGAAATAAATTTCATTTAGACTTCTCAACTTTAAATTTTTGGTATATGATATCGGAAAATCACAGAAACACCTACATTAATGAACGTGTCACGTACCTACGTAAACACAAGTAACAACTATTCGTAATTAATAATAACAGTCGGAATAATAAAGAATGGGAAAATATTTTGACAATCTGGCAACACTGAATATTGAAACAAAACATTTCTATTTTGACCTAATTATTTACAAAATACTGTGAAATATTAAAAACTTACATGTGAAAAGTGATGTTATCATACTTCTTTTGTTTTTCAGATGCGTTGTGACACAAATTAATTGCACAAACCGTCATAATTGTTTTTTTAATCGCGAGACACGTTCGGCGTACTTTGACCTTGAACACTGCGAAGCGGCTCGGCGTTTGGAACCATATATGGCTCCATTTAAGGTGCTTCAAAACGGACACGCGGACTCGCCTTCTATGCGTTATTATTCTAAGTTAGTATTACTTAGGTTTAATTTAAAGTAACGCTTTTCTGTACCCTACAATACTCCTAAAAACAGGTATTTCCGAGTGAAAGTGTTGTGAAAATATCTACTTTGGAAATAAGAAAGATCGAACGAAGAAAGACAAAGGTCCTTTTTTTTGTATCACAAGCCTAGTTGTTAGAAAATATCCTACCAAATGGATAAAAATATATGATTAATACTGGTTATTATAAGAAAAATACTTATTTACTAAAAACGGAGGAATATACAATTTGCCTCAGTTAAAGTTTATCTGAAAGGGGAAAGCTAAAAAAAACAAGAAATATTTGGGTTGGTTTTCGAAACCGGTTCGAGGTTGAATTTCGTCCACAAGTACAATACAATATGGATTGGTTTCCTCTCAACAGAATTTCAGCCTCGTATCATAAGGAAGGTTGTACTTAATCAACAAATTGACATTAGATAGCTCCATTGATGAGCATCACTTCAACTTCCCACGTCTCGCTTAGAGAATATTAAGCAGAACATAATTAATTCCTGATGCCGTAGGAGCGTGACACGATGTTGGCAGTTTACTGACTTTAATCGTGATTTGTGGTTTTTTAGTGTACATAGTATTTTGATTCTCTATCTTGAAATCATGACCTTACTTCATTATAGTATAAAATTGTATGTAGAAAGAAATGTTATTGTAAGATTAACTTGTGTCCGTCTATTTGATCTTAGTTTCGTAAATTAAAAATAAACTACACCCATTGAGCAACACTGGCAACCAGCGGAGGACCTGAGTGCATCAAAGAGGGAGGTGAAATGATTACACCAAATACCAAACTAAATACCACGAAGAGTGTGTGCACTTAGGTTGTCAACAATAATAAACTCTATAATATTAACAACTAGCTGACCCAGCGAACTTCGTACCGCCATATTTACATATCTGTCTCAGCTTCCCACAGGCAGTGTACAGTCGCGGACAAAAAAAAGACTTTTCGCGTTATCTTTTATTTTTTTTCTTTCTAGCAAAAAAAGAATGAAAGAAATCGAACTATGTGTTATTGAATTACAACTAAGTACATATTTTGACTTTCATCCACTCTCTCCAGGAAACCGTGCTGAATTTCGGGATAAAAGTATCCCATGTCCTACCTCGTAGTATGAACTCAAATCATGCCATGTTTCATTTGAATCCATTCAGTAGTTTCAGCGTGATGCACGGCCAAGATACAGACAGACAAACAAAAATGAAAAAAATACAGTTTTGGTTTCAGTATCGATTACAGAGAGCCCTCCAAAAAAAAATTCAAAATATCTTTAATGTACGGAATTGAACCTGTTACATTTTTATTATAAGTATAGATATAACTTTATGTTAATACTTGACTTCCCGCTAACTCTAAAAGAAGCTCGTTCGAGTGGTTTCAATGATGTGAGTTAAAGTCTTGGGTTCAAACACAATCCTGTTAACCTGTTCCTAAAATAAGCGTTCACTTTTTGTGCCATTGGACATGATTAATAATATACCATTCACTCTACTAGAGCTCCTTAAAAACCTTACATTTTAACCGACTTCCAAAAAGGAGGAGGTTCTATGTTCCACTGTATGTATTTTTTTATTTTATTTTTATGTATGTTCCCCGATTACGCCTTCAATTCTTTACCGATTTTGAGCTAAGCAGAACTTGTGTTATGGGTACTAGACAACTGATATATATACATTTTATACTTTTTTTGTAAATACATACATATTATACATAGAAAACACCCAAACTCCGAAACAAATATTTGTAGGTCACACTAACATTAGCTCCGACCCAGAAACCACAAGCACAGCAGTCGCATTCACTACCACTGCGCCACCGAGGCAGTCAAATCGTTTTGTACGCGTTTGCCGCGAAAGCTGAATAGACGTGGAATGCTGAACGGATGCGTATTGCATTGCGTACATATCTCAAATCATTGTTTTCTATGGATAAGCTGAATAAGATAGATAAAGTTCTAATAATAAATAAAGACTGAACCTATGAAATATATGTTTATCATGAATATTATTTATCCAATAACTGACCCACACAACCATTTGAAAAAATAATTGTAATTGATTTGCAAGACTAGAGATAAATATCTAAATTCAGAAAACATTAAAAGAATTAATATAAAATAAATACATATAGTAATTTTCACCGTACATAGAAATTATATGTGCACATATTGAAATTCGTATACAATAATGTAAGCAATAAGAAATCATTTCAATTTCTATATCTTTATATTATAAGGCGGCTTAAATAACTACAGAAAACAAACAAGTTTACTTATATCTAAGTCAATTATGTATCTTAATACATAGTTTCTAAATGTAATTGTCCCAAAAATTATTTTTGTGTTCCAAAGGGTATGCTCCCGAGGTGGTCCCATTGCCACCATATCAGGATCTGGTGATGGGATCCCAGGGAAATCGAGGGAAACCCTCATTTTTAATAAGCACATACTATGTTTTTCGTATATTTTCTGAAGTTACACCGGTATTTGTGTCAGATAGTCATCATTTTATGATGATGAGCTGATGATGTAAGGTACAAATCCTTAACGGTTAGGAGTTGGAGGATAAATCTTTAAATATCATATCTATATATATTACCTTTATTCGTATTCTTACAAATGATTTAGATAAGCTGATGATGGAAGGTGGAAGGTACAACTCCTCAACGGTTAGGAGTTGGAGGATAATTCTTTCAATTTCATACGTATCTATAGACCTTTAGTCGTATACTTTCAAGTTATTTAGGTGAGCTGATGATAGAAGGTTAAACTCTTCAACAGTTAGGGATTAGAGTATGATTTTAGTATTACACGTATGTTTAGACCTTAATTTGTATTCTTTCAGTTATTCATATGGATCGTTTTATAGAGTAGACACCCACTAAGGAAGGAATTTTGAAATTTCTACCCCTAAGGCGGTGAAATAGGGGTTGAAAGTTTGTACGAAAGTCCGTCATTTTTTAAGTTAAAAACATGAAACTATCTTTGGGCTACTGATTAAAAATGAGTAGATATGTATTTAAGCGTTTTTGGATATTCAACCCCTTAGGGGTGAAATAGGGGTTGAAAGTTTGTGTGGAAGTCCGTCATTTTTTAAGTTAGGAACATGAAACTTTATCTTTGGGCTACTGATTAAAAATGAGTAGAAATGTATTTAAGCGTTTCTGAATATTCTACCCCTAAGAGGGTGAAATAGGGGTTGAAAGATTGTATAAAAGTTCGAATCTACTAAAGTTATTGATTTGCATCAACAGAAATTTTATGAAATAGTTCAACTTACTACTTACCTACGATTTTGCACTAAAAACTGAAAAATATAAAGTTTTTATAAAAAAAACCGACTTCCAAAAAACATCCAACGAAAACTCTTTGTCAAAAAACACTAAAACTCGCCAATTCTTGTCTATACCTAATTATTTATTCTTTTAAATAGTAGTAGGTATTATAATGTGTGCTAGGTACCTAAAATCTGTTTGAAGTCGGTGCCAAGCCAAAAATAATACGAACGAACAATTACAAAAATCTAAGCGATAGTTGCTTGGCACCGATTTCAAACAGATTTTAGGTACCTAGCACACCTTATAATACCTACTACTATATGAATGAATAAATAATTAGGTATAGACAAGAATTGGCACATAGCAATTTATGAAGAGCCAGTTTATTTTACGCCTTTTAGTGGTTTTTGACAAAGACTTTTCGTTGGATGTTTTTGAAAGTCGGTTTTTTTATGGAAGATGAGTAACAGAATATAGGTCAATTAGTAGATAAAGACAAAAATGTGTTCTTATTGTTTGTGATACCTCTACTAAGACAAACTTTTATGACCCATAATGTTACATTGGTGTCTAAGTCACTCATAAAACTTTATTGCTTTTCATTAATTTTATTTCAATAGAATACTCCATATTTTCACAGCTTTATAACTTTTCATGTTGTAGTAAGTTCTCGGTGACTAAACTACTTTTTAACCGACTTCCAAAAAGGATGAGGTTCTATGTTCCACTGTATGTATTTTTTTATTTTTTTATGTACACACATCAAAAGTGCCTAGGGATCAAGCATTTTTATGCGGATTTCTTGAGATTGAGATGTGGCTTTGGCCCTGGCCTGCTCAGTCGCCAGACTTGAACCCGATTGAGCATGCATGGGATATGCTACAGAGAAGAGCTCTGTCGAATATGGAGGGTATCCAGTCGCAAGAAGACCTTTTTTTGTTGTTGCAACGAACATGGGCGGCCATTCCACAGCGTGATTTGGATGAACTCATTTTGAGTATGCCAAACCGATTCTTGTGTTGTTAGTGTTCGCGGTAGAAACACGGATTATTAATTGTTTAAGTTACCTAATAAAATTTTAAAGAAAACTGTTATTTCAGTCTTTTTTTCGAACTTTAATGTTAGTGGTTCAAATGTCAAAAATCCTTTTATTAGGAAAATGGCAAATTTCTTTATTAATGCAAAGGTGACTTGGTTTATCGTTACTGTGACAAACGAAAACACTTTATTTGATGAATCCTTAATGAAAATTTTAATTAATATCAATCAGGAGAAAAGTTATTGCAAAAATATATGTTGATCCCTAGACACATATGTTGATCCCTAGACACTTTTGATGTGTGTATGTTACCTGATTACCGTCAGTTGTGGACCGATTTTGAAATTTTTTTTTGTATTCGACAGGGTATGCTTCCGTGGTGGTCCCATTGCCAGCATATCAGGATCTGATGATGGGATCCCAGGGAAATCGAGGGAAACCCTCATTTTTTATAGGCACATACTATGTTTTTCGTATATTTTCTGAAGTTACACCGGTATTTGCGTCTGGTAGTCATCATTTTATGATGATGAGCTGATGATGTAAGGTACCACTCCTTAACGGTTAGGAGTTGGAGGATAAGTCTTTAAATATCATATGTATATATGTTACCTTTAGTCGTATTCTTACAAATTATTTAGGTACGCTGATGATGGAAGGTGGAAGGTACAACTCCTCAACGGTTAGGAGTTGGAGAATAATTCTTTCAATTTCATACGTATCTAAAGACCTTCAGTCGTATACTTTCAAGCTATTTAGGTGAGCTGATGATAGAAGATTAAACTCTTCAACAGTTAGGGATTAGAGGATGATTTTAATATTACACGTACCTTAATTTGTATTCTTGATGATGAAATTTGATGAAATAATTCAACTTACTACTTACCTACGATTGTTTGCACTAAAAACTGTAAAATAAAAACTTTTTATAAAAAAAAAAACCGACTTCCAAAAACATCCAACGAAAACTCTCTGTCAAAAAACACTTAAAAGCGTAAAATAAACTGGTTCTTCATAAATAGCCTATACCTAATTCTTTATTCATTTAAGTAGTAGTATTATAATGGGTGCTAGGTACCTAAAATCTGTTTGAAGTCGGTGCTAAGCCAAAAAGAATACAAACGAACAATTACAAAAGTCTAAGCGATAGTCACATGGCACCGACTTCAAACAGAGAGTTTTCGTTGGATGTTTTTGGAAGTCGGTTTTTTTTTTTATAAAAAGTTTTTTTCAATAGACTACGCGTGATATAATAAATTCAAAAACTCTGATATCCTCGTAGTAGTAATAATTCTAAACTCGATAAACGAACAATAATGTAAGAAGTATTTAAAGTATAGATATTTCAAACCTAATTGTATTGACAAATCCAATATGGTATTAATCTATATACTGCTAATATATAAAGCTGAAGAGTTTTTTTGTTTGAACGCGCTAATCTCAGGAACTACTGGTCCGATTAAAAAAAATATTTCAGTGTTAGATCGCCTATTTATCGAGGAAGGCTACAGGCTATATATCATCACGCTACGACCGATAGAAGTGGAGCACCAATGACAAATGTTTCAAAAACCGGGAAAATTTATCACGCTACGGGCAATAGGAGACGCAAACGAGGTTGCGTGGGTCAGCTAGTACTTCAATATTGACGAGACGATGCATAAGAAAAAATATTCTGGTGGAATTAGAATTTTCAAAAGTTTACGTTGGATAATACAAATATCAAACACTAAAGCAACACTTTTTATGAAAGACATTTTACACTCGACGTGGTTCCATCGATCATTTTGCTTGACAGAGTGTAAGATCAACTTATAGAGATCATTCGAATGATACACATTGAAGTAATGCTCATAGGTTTGGGTTAGTAAAGAATTTTACCCGTCGTATTACGACCGTATAGCAGGAATATTATCAGCTTTGTATCGAAATTATCGCTCTATTGAGCACGGATTTGACTTACGAGTGATTTTGATGCATAGTTTTAAGAACCTGGATATATGTTATTGATATTCATGTCTGTTAATGGTAAATAATACTTTTTTTATAACCCTCGTCATTATCACCTTCAAAGTGTTTTCTCAAACTAGATTGAGGTCGGCTTTCAGTCTATTACGATATTTTTATAGTGTTTCTTCAAAGTAAATTGGCTAACTTACAGACGGGTCACCTAATGGCATATTACTACAATTGCTCATGGACTTATCTAACAATTGTCACAAGTGCATTTCTGTTATTTGAATCCGACCTCCCCAGAATTAGTGTAACGGGGTTTGGGGAATTTTCTTATGACAAAACGGGCAAACGAGCAGATGGATCGTTATGTTGTATGAGTAACTTCCGCCGCCTATGAACAAATGCAACTCAGGAGTCAAAAGAGCGTTGCTGGTCTTTGAGAAAAGACTCTTTCTTACACTCTACAGAACGTTATATCGGTCCAAAACGGATTCCAGTAACGTTACTCATTTGATGTAAAGCAACGAAAGAATAGCTCAATACTGCCCCGTGGCCAAGATGCTAGTATTTCGCGTCGATTCTCTTTCTACAATCGTTTACGCCTTTACTCTCTTGTATTATTGGATATTTTTTTTTTGCATAGTCCTGTCAAAATGAATCTACTCAGCCTGATGGAAAGCATCAGCAGAATCTAAGAGTGGTGGTCACCATACTCATTGCGAATGCAGACAATGCAACAATGTAGCATGGTGATCCACACCATGGCGGCCTAGTAATGCTTCTGCATCATTGGACCTCTTCTGCCTCATTGGCGTAACGTAAAATGACAGCACGAACACTATCATTTTACGTTGATGTTCTATGTGAGGGTAGTACCGCCCCGGTCGAACCAGCCCGTTCGTGCTGAAATCAGCGTGGCTCTACTTCCTTGACTGATCGATTGACCTTGATTTTGTTTTGACTACGTGACTTAGCATAGGGATGACGTCATTCACATCCATTTATTAGTTTTCTATTAACGTTTACGTTTTTTCTTGAGGAATTATTACCTGCTATATGCCATATTCTAAATTACTCCCTTTTTTTCAGCACTTTCCCAGAGACTTGGAAAGAAGCACTAATTATCCCACTACCCAAAAAAAACAATCCTACTTCCTTCTCCGAGTATCGTCCAATTTCCATTTTGCCCTTCCTTTCGAAAGTCCTAGAACGTCTTGTGCACACTCAATTGAATTCTTTTCTCAATAGAAACCAACTCCTAAATCCTTTCCAATCCGGTTTTCGTGCAGGTCATAGTACTGTGAGTGCGTTGATCAATGTTACAGACGACATCAGGCGAGGCATGGAGAACGGAAATCTCACAGTTCTTTCCTTACTAGACTTTAGCAACGCCTTTAATAGTGTAGATTTCCACATCCTGCTTGGCATATTGCGCTCTATCGGCATATCTCCAACAGTGGTCGATTGGTTTCAGAGTTACCTATTTGGACGAAGGCAGCGTGTGCGCCTGGGAGAGTCTTTATCTTCCTGGTGTCAAACGTCTGCTGGGGTGCCACAGGGTGGCGTTTTATCTCCTTTACTTTTCACTATATTTATAAATTCTATCTCCAAGTCATTAGCCTCATCCTACCACCTTTATGCAGACGACTTTCAAATTTATACACAAGCACCGTTGCATAAATTACCGGAGGCCTTCTCAACAATTAGTCTCGATCTGGCACGCGTGTGTGAATGGAGTAATAACTATGGAATTGTTGTTAATCCCACGAAGACTCAACTTATTGTTGTGGGAAGTCCCAGATTGGTATCAAGAATAGATTGGACACAACTTCCGAACATAACTTTTAACGGCACTCCATTACCTATGAATTCCTGTGTTAAAAATCTAGGGATTTATATTGATAAAACCTTAACTTGGGGCCCCCAACTGTGTGAGGTTAGTCGACAATTGTTTGCGTCGGCGGGATCCTTACGTAGATTGCGCAATTTCCTCCCAACTGCAACAAAAATTGCACTTGCACAATCCCTTCTTCTTCCCATACTCGACTATGCTGATGTCAGCTATCTCGATATCACGGAGGAGCAACTCGACAAACTTGAGCGCCTTCAAAACTTTTGCATTAGATTCATATTTGGACTACGCAAATATGACCATGTATCTGAGTTTCGCAACCAGCTTAAGTGGCTCCCAATTCGCCTTCGACGGAACGCTCATATTCTTTCCATACTTTATGGTATTCTATTTCATCCGTGCACCCCACTTTATTTAAAGGAACGTTTTGTTTTCCTCAGTGATACACACTCAAGATCACTGATGTCATCCGAATCCATGGAACTAGCAGTACCAACTCATTGCACCAGGTTCTACGATAAGTCGTTTACTGTACAAGCTGTCCGACTATGGAATGCTTTGCCGTTGGCTATAAAGCGTGCCAAATCCCTGCCTATATTTAAGAAAATGGTCAAAGAACACTACTTATCTTCTTAATAATATATAAGTAAAGTGCTTAAAAAAGATTTTATGGTTTTATTCATATTATGCATTACTTCATATTTATTCATTTCTTTGTATTTGTTTCAAAATCTTTTTTTTTGTATTATAATTTGTATTATTTACTTTCATCTGAATGAAGTTAGTTCCTTTCTTTATGTATTTTTGAACACCAAAGCTACCCATGAATTTGTCTTGCTACATTCTATTTGTCCATCCAAAGGTTGCCTGTAAGAAATTGCTTATTGGCGATAAGGCCGCCATTTGTACATGGTTGTTAAATTTATATACTCCTAAATGTAAACTGTATTAATTGGTGTACAATAAAGTTTATTCTATTCTATTCTACGTTTGTAGGATGCCAACTTGGCTAGGGGGGCTAGTTTCTGTTACACATGAGTCCCTTTGTTCGAAAAATTCCTTTCCCACTAAAATGTCTTTTTAACACTTTTATTTTAAACATGACTTGTTAAATTGTATCTTTTCAGTAGTTTCTATTTAGTATTTTGTTTACTGACGGTACAATTGACTTGGCATACGAATGAAATAGGCGAATAGGTTTCAGTCGGAAGCAGACAAGTTGCTATTCTTTAAAATGACATGGAATAAAATAGTAAATGAGTAGGATTCATTTGAATTTTGAAACAGTAGACAATCGATGAACCTTTGCCTTTATAGGCCTAGCATAATTAATGGATAGACTTAAATAAAGGCTTCAAAATACTTCTTAGACAACATTGTGTTTTAGTGATAAACAGAATGGAATGAACGTTCGGCAAACTGAAGATAAAATGTGTAGCGGTCTACTATCGTTTTCTTTTGAACTTCGACAAATTTGAACTTGTATAGACCACAAGAATGGATAAGATCCCCTCAAGATATAAAGTTGAAATTATTTTGCGGTCTTGACGGGCAGAATAGCGAGGATTAGGATTGTGAAAATAATAAGACGTACCTCGTGTGTCGACGGCCATTTACTCGACTCTAGTCTGTAGTCACTTTTGCCATAGACTAATTTATTTATTTATATAAATACAAAAGCTATTGCCCGCGGCTTTGCTCGCGTGGAAGTTGATTATATGTATTTAATTAAAATGTGTAAGTATCTATGAATACTGAGTTCATGTTTTTAAACGTATTTATTTATAATCAATAGTCCATTAAAATTGTCTCTCATACACACTTTCGACCCTTATTTTAACCCCTTTAGGAATATAATTCCCATAAATGCTGATATAAGTATTCATTTATTTGTAATCAAAAGCCTGAAGACAAAGTTTCAGGCTACTAAATTTAAAAAATTACAGACTTCCAGTCTAGCCTAGGGATAGAATATCCAGAAACGCTTAAATACGTATCTCATCATCATCATCGCAGTCCACTGCTGGACATAGGTATCTCCAATTCCACGCCACTTTGTTCGATCCTCAGCTTCTCTCATCCAGCTCCTGCCAGCCGTCTTGGGCAGATCATAATTCCACTTGGCCTGTGGACGTTCTACGCTACGTTTGCCGAGACGTGGTCACCGCTCACGAACCCGTTTACCTCAACGGTTATCAGTTCTGCGGCTAATATGGCCACTGTCACTTCAGCTTGCTTATCCTGTGGGCTATGTCAATGACCTTGGTTCTCTACCGGATCACCTCATTCTTGATGCGATCCCTTAGAGAATCATTGAGCTTTTGTGAAGAGAAAAATAAATCATTATTTTTATTATATCCCTCTCCATAGCACGCTGAGCGACTTTGAACTTGTGGACCAGCCGTGACGTTAGTGTCCACGTTTCGGCACCGTATGTCATGACAGGTAGGACGTATTGATTGAAGACTTTCGTATTTAGGCACTGTGGGATTGACGATGAAAAGACCCGAGGAAGTTTCCCAAACGCTGCCCATCCCGGCTGAATTATCCTGTTCACCGCGTCCTTGAAGTTGTTTCTACTTAACTGCAAAGTCTGCCCGAGGTACCACACATATTTTTGAACAACTTCGAGAACGGCACCGTGAACCACAGCCGGTTCCGGTAGAACATGTTCGTACATATGTATCTACTCATTTTGAATCAGTAGCTATAAATAAAGTTGCAAAGTTGCATGTTTCTAACTTCAAGAATGACGGACTTCCAGAATAACCTATATACGAAATTTCAACCCCTATTTCACCCCCTCAGGGGTGGAATATCCAGAAACGCTTAAATATGTATCTACTCATTTTTAATCAGCCAAAACACAAATTTTCATGTTTCTCACTTAAAAAATGACGGATTTCCTTTCAAACTTTCAACCCTTAGGGGTAGAATATCCAAATACTCCTAAATACGTATCTAATCATTTTTATTTAGTAGCCCAAAAATAAAGTTTCATATTTCTTATTTAAAAAATTACGGACTTCCATACAAACTTTTAACCCCTATTTCACCCCCTTAAGGGTACAATATCCAGATATGCTTAAATACGTGTCTACTCTTTTTTAATCAGTAGCCCAAAAAATAAAGTTTCATATTTCTTATTTAAAAAATTACGGACTTCCATACAAACTTTCAACCCCTATTTCACCCCCTTAAGGGTAGAATATCCAGAAACGCTGAAACACGTATCTACTCTTTTTAAATCAGTACCCCAAAAATAAAGTTTAATGTTTCTTACTTAAAAAATGACGAACTTCCATACAAACTTTCAACCCCTAGTTCACCCCTTTAGGGGTAGAATATTTAGAAACGCTGAAACACGTATCAATTCATTTTTAATCATCAGCCCTAAAATAATGTTTCATGTTTCTAACTTCAAAAATGACGGACTTCCAGACTGACCTATATACGAAATAAGAACCCCTTTTTAACCTCTTAGGGGAAGAATATCCAGAAACGCTTAAATACGTATCTACTCTTTTTTAATCAGTAGCCCAAAAGTAAAGTTTCATGTTTCTTACTTAAAAAATGACGAACTTCCATACAAACTTTCGACCCCTATTTCACCCCCTTGGGGTGGAATTTCAAAAATTACTTTCTTAGTGCTCACTTACGTTATACAAAGAATATATATGCAAAATTTCAGGATTCTAGCTTCAGCGATTTGGGCTGTGCGTTGATCGTAGAATATTCAGAAACGCTGAAACATGCATCAATTCATTTTTAATCAGCAGTCAAAAAATAAAGTTTCATGTTTCTAACTTCAAAAATGACGGACTTCCAGGCTGACCTATATACGAAATAACAACCCCTATTTAACCTCTTAGGGGTAGAATATCCAGAAACGCTTCAATACGTATCTACTCATTTTTAATCAGTAGCCCAAAACTAAATTTTCATGTTTCTCACTTAAAAAATGATGGACTTCCTTACAAACTTTCAACCCCTATTTAACCCCTTAAGGGTAGAATATCCAGAAACGCTTAAATACGTATCTACTCTTTTTTAATCAGTATCCCAAAAGTAAAGTTTCATGTTTCTTACTTAAAAAATGACGAACTTCCATACAAACTTTCAACCCCTATTTCACCCCTTTGGGGTGGAATTTCAAAAATTCCTTTCTTGGTGCTCACTTACGTTACATAAAGAACCTATATGCAAAATTTCAGGATTCTAACTTCAGCGGTTTGGGCTGTGCGTTGATCTCTGGGTATGTCAGTCAGTCTGTCAGTCAGTCAGTCACCTTACTCTTTTATATATGTAGATAGTTTTTTTTTTTTTTTTTTATGTTTTAGCTGCGCCAAAATGACTCTGCTCTGCCTGATGGAAAGCATGAGCAGATTCTAAAAGTGGTGATCACCATCCTCAATGCGAATAGCACATTGCAGCATGGTGACCTACACTATGGCCGCCTAGTGAGATGCTTTTTTACGCCCCGCTTAAAGGACCCGGGATCATAGTGGGAGGGAAACACGTACGCTGGAAGTGAGTTCCAGGTTTTGACCGCTCGGCACAGAAAGGACGAACCGAAGCGATGAGTACGAGATCGTATGTCTACCACTCTGTAGCGGTGACGTCAAAGGCCGGCACGTGTTGTCCTGTAGAGGAAGGGGGAAGGGGGGACCAGTTGGAAGAGCTCCTCAGAACACTCTCCGTGATACAAGCGATAGAGTACTGCCATAGAGGCGACATCTCTACGCAACTGCAGGGGCTCAAGGGACTCGGTGGCTTCAGGACTGTTGACAATGCGGATTGCTCGCCGCTGCAACCGGTCGAGAGCGTCAAACAGGTACTGTGCGGCACCATCGCAAAGATGAGAACAGTACTCTACGCACGAGCGAACCTGGGTCTTGTAAAGAAGACACAGATGCTCGGGCGAGAAGAACCGTCTCACCTTGTTTAAAACACCTAGCTTCCGCGAGGCCGCTTTAGTGACACTCTCAACGTATTCGCGTGGGTTGAGATCTCGGCAGATATCCATGCCCAGGATATCGAGCCTACCTTGTAATGCCATTTGAGTGTTCTGAAAAGTGGGAAGGGGAAGGGATGGAGACTTTTTGGCAGAGAACGCGCACCCCTGTGTTTTCTTGGCGTTGAACTCGACCAGATTCTCACAGCCCCATTGAGAAATGCGGCCCAGAACATGGTCGAGTTGAACGACAGGCTCCTGTCGTTTTTCCTCGATATCAATATGTTTTAAGTTCTCATTTTCAATTTATTTTTTTCATCTTGAATTCAAACTTCTAATTAGAGACCCCAACCCGCACTCGGCCAGCGTGGGGACGTATGGCCTTAACCCTCTCCTGAGAGGAGACCCGAGCCCAGCAGTGGGACGTTATGGGTTGTTGATGAAAATCAGTCGATAAATTTTGTAAAGGTTTGGAATTATTTTTCATGTATGCTTGCTCAAGTATGCGTGTAAGAGGCCCACCCGAGGTTTCCTTACAGGTTGAATGTCTACTGATCAGTATTCATCGAAAACATTACTTGGATTTTTTTTCGAAATTGACTCATTTTGCTTATTTATAGGTAAATAAGTTAATCAATTTATATAATTCCATATTCATTTATTCTTCATTCATTTCTATATAGTTAATATCACATCACCTTTGGTTTAATCTCCTACACAGGTATTACAAACTATAGTCTTATTCTATACAACAATACTATACTAAGGTCCTATTTCACCCGTTTCAGATAAGATTCGGATAGCGTATATAACAGATAATTTAACGAATCGTCCATATAATTTGTGTCAAACTATCTGTCAGATATGTTATCCGAAACTTATATGTAACCAGTGAAATAGGGTCAAAATGAATTTAATGATGTACTAATACATAAACATATAAATTATGAACTATTTGATACAAGATAATTTCATACATTGATCGTAATATTTTCAAAATTATGATAGTCAATTAAAATGTATGCAGTGTATAACTTTAAAATAAACACCTGATTGTTACACTATACTTCAATTATTTACTTGATTATAAAAATTACTTAAGTAATTAACACTAAAAGAAACCATTATTTACTGCCATCAGACTTCATAGCAAGGACTAGACTAGACCATTTACTTGTCAATGCAAGTCGGCGAAACTCGTTGATTTTGCCACCAACACGCAACATACACTACATACAACAACAATTTGACAACATACACATGTGTGTAATTGACAAATTGGCAAAAATAATACAAGACAAATAAATTGAAAAATTATTTTGAAACACAATATTATAACTGTCCTTGCATACTGAAAGTAAATATAGTAGTTGTAATTATATATATGTGAAAGGTTTTCATATAATTCATTATCTTCCGTATAAATTGTGTCCAACATTTCAGATAAGCTACCCGGAACTTATCTGTAACCGTTGAAACACGTACTTAAAATTTGTCTAAAGTGGCAAATGAATTTGAGACCGCCATCAGTGTTACACAATTGCAAAACAAAAACACAATTTTTGAAAAGACTAGAAACCTACGTTCTATATCAAGCCCGTAGTATGTTCGATCTACATGGATTAATCACACTCACTTACTTACATTTACTATTTACAAATCAATGTTACAAGTTAAAATCTTAAGTACAGTCACGCTGATTTCAGCACGAACGGGCCGGCTCGACCGGGGCGGTACTACCCTCGCACAGAAGATCAACGTAAAATGACAGCAGCAGTGCTGTCGTGTTTCGTTGGTGAGTGTGAGACCGGACCCCAATGATGCAGAAGCATCACTAGGCCGCCATAGTGTGGGTCACCATGCTGCATTGTTGCATTCGCAATGAATATGGTGACCACCACTCTTGGATTCTGCTTATGCTTTCCATCAGGCAGAGTAGAGTCATTTTGGCAGGCCCATAAAAAAAATTGTTAAACATACAGATAAATTAATTACTTTTTTGAGATCTTGGTTACATAATATACGAGTAGTACTACTATTTTTCGAAATCACAATCAAAACTCTTCTATAAAAGCTTCATAAAAATTGTGGTGTTTTCTGGCATCGATGTTCCTTATACCCATTTTCTCTGAATGATGAACTCCTGTTTGCCCTCCCGTACTGAGCGCTAGGAGTGGCAGACCTTCCCAGCTGGTTATTACTCAACGTGACCGTAGTGCAGGTTCGCATGCTAGACGTGTTGGATTTTTGACGTAACCCCTGCATCTGAAAGGAGTAATGAGAAACTGAGAATAATCATGACATTGAGAGTAAATTGCAGTAATGCAGTTATTTATTCTTTGGTCGACATCTTAAATGGGATTGCGCCTTGTGGATGACGATCGATCAAGAGAATCGACGACGATGCTTTCCTATAATGGACTACTCACATATTATATTGTGCTAGCTGTTGCCCGCGGCTCTGCCCGCGAGTATGTCGGTTTTTACAAAAAATATGATAAATGAAGAACCGCTCGACCGATTTTGTGCAAACTTCACAAAAACCATCTACTACATAGTCCGAACAAAGCCTAAACGTTTGGTTTGGGCACCTATCCAAACCAAACGTTTAGGCTTTGTTCGGACTAGCTTGAAGCTCGGACTAGCTCGAAGAGCCCGTTCTTGAGTTATAAAATAACAACGAAAAGTGGCTTTGATTTTTATAAACATATATTGATAATTGCTTTAACCTGACTAGCGCATGCTTTGTTGATATTTTTTTTTTTTAAAGGCAACTCCCGCACTAGGAATAAATCCTGTGTGGCGGGGGACTTTACAAACATACATAAAACGGACACAAAGAACACCCAGACTCAGAACAAGAATTTGCGGATCACACAAAGTGTTGTCCTACGTGGGATTTGAACCCACGACACTTGGCGAAGTAGGAAACGGTGTGCTGCGTGCAGTCTTATTCTAAGTATGTATATCGATTTGACTCGATAATATTCATGTTGATGAAAAGAAGGGACTAGAACTACGTAGGATCGCTAAAATATATGCTATGTTTATCTACAATAGGTGGCAATGAAAACTAATTTGAATGATCTTAGATTCTTAAAAAAATCGATTTCTATAATAACATAATATTTTATATATCATCTAAAATAAAACCTTTTTTGAAGTTTTGTTTTCTTCTAAGATTTATCGCTGTGAAAACATACATCGATTGTGTATTTTTGTACACGCATAGTGTGTGTACAAAAATACTACAATACTAGTTAAATATTATTTTCGTGGATTTAAGATAAGGCATGTTTCAATACCAAGATGTCCCTTTTTCTGTTTTTTAACGTTCAGTAATTGATCTCTTTAGATACCCTTCCATTTTTTAAATCTCGCTTATTGAAAACAATGTTTTACACAATTAAATATAAATCGATGTATTATTAAGAAAAGACTCAACAAATTATAATACTGAGGTAATTAACTATGATCAAGTTTTTCATTTACATTTATTTCATGAATATCTACTAAAGTTGGATAGTTTGTGATTTTTGACGTCAGTTATTAAGTCACGAAAAGAAAGCAAGATTACGTATGATATAAAAAAACGAACTTGGTTTTATCCGGTGTGCTTAAATGAATCTAATGTGTTCTATTGCTTGCTTGGGGTAAACTTACATGGAGATGAGTATTAGAGTGTATGTTACCCTGGTCGTGACAGATCAGCTTGCGCAAGGAGCGGCGAAAGTTGCGCGTCATCAGGCAGTAAACGATCGGGTTGATGGCTGAGTTTGTGTGACCTGGGAACATGGTGATTGTTAAACTTACTTTTCGAACTCTTAAGACGTCTATACAAATTAGCATCATTATCAACTGCATTTAATAATTTTTTTTTTTTTTTTTTATTATTTATTTATTAAAACTTGTTGCACTTATTGTACAAAGGCGGACTTAATGCCATGAGGCATTCTCTCCCAGTCGACCTTCAGGTGAGGTAGAAATAAGATGCAGTAGGTGCAAAGTTAAAGTTTTTCATGGTAAATATTTTAAATAATATAGGTATACCCTACATCAAATAGAGCCAATTAAATAAATTTACTATTACACTCAAATTAATAATACAAAACACATATAAACATACACATACATAAATTTAATATTATACTTGTACACAGTCGGGTACTACGGTTGTGACTGTATTGCCAACTCATTCCGAAGAAGTTCACGTACTTTAAACTTGAATGTAAGGCGGTTTGTGGACATCCTGATCTCGGCAGGGAGTGCATTCCAGAGAAGAACTGACTGCACATAGAAGGAAGAATGGAGGAAGTTGGAGGTGTGAGGAGGGCATAGAAGAAGCAGATTATTGGTTGACCGAAGGTTTCGGTCGTGATTAGAACATAAGAGACGGAAGTGTGGTACAAGGTATTCGGGTAACGATGGGGAGTTGAGGAAAGAAAAAAGAGTAGTCAGCGCTCGCAAACTGCGGCGCTGACGAATTGGAAGCCATTGCAATTGGGAACGAAAAGCAGACACATGATCATACTTGCGAAGATTAAAAACGAATCGAATGCAGTTATTGAGAAGGCGGTCTAGTTTATTGAGGAGATCTGCATTCAGGTCAAAATAACACACATCACCATAGTCGATCAGGGGAATAATTAAGGACTGCATAAGCGTAACCTTGGTCTTAACGGGAATGAAGTTCTTGAGACGATACAAAGCTCGGAGGCACGAGGTGACTTTCTGGCTGACGCATGAGACTTGTGCCCGCCAATCAAGTGTTGAGTCTATAAGTAACCCCAGGTTCTTTACCACTGCGCTCAGCGGTATAGTCACGTTGTTGTAGACAACTGGTGGAATGATCGCCGTATCCAACTTGCTTAACGTTTGTTTGCTCCCCACGACGATCACTTGGCATTTGGTTGGATTTACCGACAACCCGAACCTCGCTGACCAGTTTTTTATGAAGTCTAAATCCCTGTTGACTTTGTCGATTGCGTATGAAATGTCTTCAATCCTTGATTGGGTGTATACTTGCAAGTCGTCAGCGTACAGGTGATACGCACACTGAAGGTGTTGGGTTACGAGATTAATGAATATTGAGAATAATAAGGGAGATAATATACCGCCTTGAGGGACGCCAGTGAGAAGATCACACCAACTTGACGATAAGTCATCAATGTGAACACACTGTTGTCGTCCCTGAAGATAGGAGGAGAACCATTCCAGAGCTTCTGAGGAGATCACAAGATAGGAAAGGATAGCTAATAAGACGTCGTGACACACGGTATTAAAGGCATTGGAGAAGTCAATCAAAGCCAGCACTGTGACTTTGGTGTCCTCCATACCTTCCCGAATGTCACCAGTTACTTTGAGAAGCGCAGTGGTTGTGCTGTGACCTGGTCTAAATCCCGATTGTAAGGGACTGAGCAGGTGCTGCTGATAAATAAACTGAGAGAGTTGCCTATGAACGCAGGCCTCAAGCACTTTAGAGAGGAAAGGAAGTATAGAAATTGGTCGAAAGTGTTCAGGGAGAGAGGGGTTAGTTTTTTTGGGTAAAGGTATGATGAAGGCCTTACGCCAGAGAGAGGGAAAGGTTCCAGAGTCGAGTGAAAAATTAATGATATGAGATATTGCAGGAAGAACGTGATCCAGGATGGTAACGATCATACGACGACTGATACCGTCACACCCCACTGCGTTAGAACGAATGGATAGGATAATCTTTTTGATGTCCTCAGAAGATACTGGAGAAAAGTCAAAAGATTCAATGTCAGGATGGGACATTGAATTATTGTCATTATTAATTCATTGTGGAATGTAGGCCTCTCTTTAACCGACTTCCAAAAAGGAGGAGGTTCTATGTTTTCTGAAGTTACACTGGTATTTGCGTCTGGTAGTCATCATTTTATGATGATGAGCTGATGATGTAAGGTACAACTCCTTAACGGTTAGGAGTTGGAGGATAAATCTTGAAAATAATGTCATATGTATATAATATATGTTACCTTTAGTCGTATTCCTTCAAATTATTTAGGTAAGCTGATGATGGAAGGTCCAACTCCTCAACGGTTAGGAGTTGAAGCATAATTCTTTCAATTTCATACGAATCTAAAGACCTTCAGTCGTATAGTTTCAAGTTATTTAGGTAAGCTTAAACTCTTCAACAGTTAGGGATTAGAGGGTGAATTTAATATGACACGTACGTATAGACCTTAATTTATATTCTTGATGATGAAATAGTTACTACCCTACGATTGTTTGCACTAAAAACTGAAAAATAAAAAAAAAATATTAAAAAAAACGGACTTCCAAAAAACATCAAAAGAAAACTCTCTGCTAAAAAAACACTTAAAAGCGTAAAATAAACTGGTTCTTCATAAATTGCCTATACCTAATGCTTTATTCATTTAAATAGTAGTATTATAATGTGTGCTAGGTACCTAAAATCTGTTTAAAGTCTGTGCCATGTGGGATTTGAACTCACTTGGCACAGAAAAAAGCCGCGCGGCGACTGCTTAAACCACTAGGCCAACTGTGAAGTTCTTGATAATGTTTACTGACCTAGTAACAAAGTGTACGGCAGGATGATTGACACAGACTCAACATTCACGGCGTTGACGTCGATGAGCAACTGCAAGATGTTGTACGGCAGCCAGCACAGCGCGAACAGCACTGCCAGCAGTAGCAGTATCCATGCCACTCTCTTCCTTTCGCGGACAATTCTTAGTCGCTATATCGAAACAAAAATTGTAATGATTTATTTAAATAGATTTTGTTAGCGTTAGCTATGATTGCCTAGGTAGGAACACAACGAAAAATAGGTATTTAAAAACATTGAAAATACAGGTGTGAACAGCAGATAAATATAGAATCCTGTGCTGGCACATTTTCAGAACACATTTCATGACAAGATCGGTTACTTAATTACCATTTTTCGTCATAATTAAAAAAGTAGCTGTTAGTAAAATATATTTAAATCACCTTTTAAACTAATGTTCAAATATTATACAAAAATTGGGTTGGAATATTAAATAAATACAAAAACAATGTTTCCGTCGTAAACCTTGTTCTTCGAAGTAGGTGTCAAAGTTTGGGCAATTTATTTAAATACAAGTTATTAGATGGAACAAGAGACAATAAATTACGCTTACGAAACAGCTATTAAAAAGGGTATTTAGTTTGATAGTTATTGTTTAAGAAGTCCATCTACACGTAATGTATTTGATACTTTATACTGAGGTCATCTGGATCTGAAACATTTAGCTAATATTTAATACTAGCTGACCCGGCGAACTTCGTACCGCCATATTTACATATCTGTCTCAGCTTCCCACAGTCAGTGTACAGTCACGGACAAAAAAAAAGACTTTACCCGTTATCTTTTATTTTTTCACTAGCTGTTGCCCGCGGCTTCGCCCGCGTGTATGTCGGTTATCACTGCAAATAGTAGCTTATGTGTTATTCTGATGTATAAGCTATATTACTGTAAAGTTTTATCCAAATCCGTTAAGTAGTTTTTGTGTGAAAAAGTAACAAACATCCATCCATCCATACTAACAAACTTTCGCGTTATTAATATAGGTAGGATTTTTATCGATATATACCTGAATAGTTTTATTTTCTTTACCTCTCATAGAACTTTTATATATTTTTATAAATCAGTTTAAATAAAATAAAGGTTTTTAATACAATTTTGTCAAAACTAAAAATTTTGTATAGCGCCATCTGTATTTTTGATATGGAACTCAATCCTATCTGATGTCCCACGACACCACTCGATTTTTTTTACAAATAAGACACACGTTTTACTATTAAAAACTTATTTAAGTATTTATATATGTACATAAATTATAAAGTGTTTATATGAGCTTATTTCGACATTTGACATGGCCAAGGCCTTCGACCGGGTCTGGCACCGCTTGCTTCTCTCCAAGCTCTCGTCATTTGGTCTGCCTCCTAGACTATGTCACTGGATTGACGCTTTTCTTCATCAGCGCCGTGCAGTGCGACGGCACGGCCTCTGATGTTCTGGATGTAAACGCTAGCGTACCTCAGGGTTCAGTCCTGTCGCCCACACTATTTCTTCTGCATATCAATGACATTTTAGCTCTTGGCAACATACATTTCTATGCAGACGATATCTCAGTTCATTGGCGATATTTTTGACACCGTTCAGCCAAGCTGGCAGACTTTAATGAAAATCGACAGAAGCTTGTCGCTGAGCTCGACCGGGTTTTGAACCGCATTTTACAATGGGGTGATAAGAATCTGGTCGAGTTCAACGCTACGAAAACACAGTTATGCGCGTTCTCTACCAAAAAGTCTCCATTTCTTTCCCTCCCCACTTTTCAGAGCACTCAACTGCCACTACGGGGTAAGCTCGGTGTCCTGGGCATGGATATTTGCCGAGACCTCGAGTACTGTTCTCATCTTTGTGATGGATCCGCGCAGTATTTGCTTGATGCTTTCGATTGGTTGCAGTGGCGAGCAGTCCGCTTTACCAACAGTCTCGAAGCCACCGAGTTCCTTGAACCTCTGCAGCTGCGTAGAGATATCACCTCTATAGCAGTCCACTACCATCTGTATCATTGGAAGTATTCTGAGGAGCTCTTCCAACTGGTCACCCTTCTCCCTTCCTCTGCGGAATAACATGTCCACTCTCGAACCAAACGGTTTGGTTCATCCTTCCTGTGCCGAGCAGTTAAAAACTGGAACTGACTTACAGCGCACGTGTTTCTCTCCTACTGTGATCCCGGGCCCTTTAAGTGGGGCGTAAATTAAGTGGGGCGTGAAAAAGCATCTCACTATGCCGTCATAGTGTGGGACGCAATTCTGCATTGTCTGCTTTCCCAGTGAGTATGGTTGCCCCCACTGTTGGATTCTGCTTGAGTTTTTCATCAGGCTGACCATAGTCACTTTTGCAGCTTCAAAAAAAAAAGTACAATTTTAATAACTACGTTTTTTCTTTTGCCATATTTTGCCAAAATATGGAGATTTTGCGGATTTGATATACGTGAGTATGTTGCCCATGAGAAAAAAAAATTACTGTATCTTTAAGCATCTGTCCTTGGGTTTTGTTAATATTGTTATTGGAAATGCTGTTTTCATGCATTCAGCGGAAACTGCATTCTTTTAAATTAAAATGTCAAATAAGTTGGAATTATTGGAATACGTGGAATTAAAACATTATCTTCTTTTGCCATTCCATGCGTCATGATTGTAGTTTTTACAATATTGTACCCCAGTTGTGTAATATTTAGCCATGTACTATTACATTGCTTTGGCGCTCAAGATACCTCATTTAATAGTACTGGAACATTAACTTGCACCCTCAACTTATGGGAAGGCACTCCTGATATTTCTAAAGACTTTAAGTATTCGACAAAATCTCCCTCCACGCCTGACATGATCCGTTCGTTTAATTGATAACTATCTCATTAGTCAGCAGATCAGGATCGAAATTATTTTTAAATCATCTGTGCTATCTTAAACCAGAACCCACGTCTCAGTGTAATCATGTCGTTACTGTCAGTTGGCATACTATCTTCTCCGTGATAACTCCGTAAATGTCATATCAGAATAGCTCTAATACATATTTTGTCTCTTGTCGCAAACTAACTCACAAACCTTACATATTTCTATACAAACTGCCACCCCCTGTTGCTATTTTACCCCCTAGAGGGTAAAATTTTTACAAACTTTAAATGACATTTTCATTCATATCTAACCAACAGCTAGCGTATAATGACGATACTTCTGTAGAGAATTTTGAAGTTAAGAAACGCTGTTAATTAATTATATTAATTTGGCTTATTTATTTCTATCAATATAATGAACATACAAATCAGATTGACGAATATATACTTAATATCTTAATATTTAGGTCTTCATTGAAAAAGTGAAATATTTTTTATGATTGTGACAGCCTTGTTTATTCGTTGTCAAGACGCCCGACGTAGGTAACGCGCAGGCGTGTGGCGAGTGAACCCCCAGAACAACCTTTCATTCCTCTTTTAAACCCCTTTCAACCCCTTTTTCGCATTAAAAAGTAGCCTATGTCCTTTCTCAGGCTCTAGACTATCTGTGTAAATAAATTAATTTCATTCAAATCAGTGCAGCGGTTTGACCGTGAAAGCAAGACAGACAGATTGACAGACAGAGTTAATTTCGCATTTATAATATAAGTATGGATAGCTGACCCACGCAATGTCATTTGCGTCTTCTGTTGCCCGTAGCGTAATAATTTTCCCCCATTCTTCATTCGTGCTCCGCTCCTATTGGTCTAAGCGTGTTGATATATAGCCTATAGCCTTCCTCGATAAATGGGCTATCTAAGACTGGAAGAATTTTTCAAATTGGACCAGTAGTTCCTGAGATTAGCGCTTTCAAACAAACAAACAAACTCTTCAGCTTTATATATTAGTATAGCTGACCCACGCAACGTCGTTTGCGTCTCCTATTGCCCGTAGCGTAATAATTTTCCCCCATTCTTCATTCGTGCTCCTATCCTATTGGTCTAAGCGTGATGATATATAGCCTATAGCCTTCCTCGATAAATGGGCTATCTAACACTGAAATATTTTTTCAAATTGGACCAGTAGTTCCTGAGATTAGCGCGTTCAAACAAACAAACAAACTCTTCAGCTTTATATTTTAGTATATATGTATTTATTCATATATGTATTCATAATCAACAACACATTTATTTGGATAAAGATTAATATTAGGTATTATGTTGATAACAACTCTTTGGAAAATAACTCATTATTAGGTACTAACTCTTAGTGTCTTATACTCGTGATAACTTCTAAACATAATGAACGATTGCAATGAAACAAAAAGTATTTTACTTCTACATAAATACCCTTGATAACATAATGCTTTATTTGGATAAGGATTAATATTACGATACACATTTAACGTAGTTTCTTTCTTCAGACGATTTAATAATTTTTTTGAACACAAAAGCGGTTATTGTAACGAAACCATGATAGTTAGATATAATATGCTCTCGCGGACTTTTTTGTAGATCTTAATGAGACCTACAAACTCGTAATACATTATTTTGTTCTATTGTCAATAGTTATTGCAGCGCACGCAAAAATAGGTTTTCAATTTCACACCTTGGGTTACGATATAGCAATTTTCTTACGGATCCCTAATTTTTTTGAAAATAAAATATAGCCTATAGCCTTCCTCGATAAATGGACTATCCAACACTGAAAGAATTTTTCAAATCGGACCAGTAGTTCCTAAGATTAGCGCGTTCAAACAAACAAACAAACAAACAAACGCTGCAGCTTTATAATATTATAGTATAGATTCTAGCAAAAAAAGAATGAAAGAAATCGGACTATGTGTTACTGAATTACAACTAAGTCCATATTATGACTTTCATCGCCTCTCTCCAAGAAACCGTGCTGAATTTTGGGATAAAAAGTATCCCATGTCCTTCCTTGTAGTATGAACTCAAATCATGCCAAGTGTCATTTGAATCCATTCAGTAGTTTCAGCGTGATGCGCGGCCAAGATACAGACAGACAGACAAACAGACAGACGGACAGACAGACAGACAGACAGACAAAAATGAAAAAAATGGCTTCAGTATCGATAATAGAGAGCCTTCCAAAAAAAATTTTCATGGACCTGTTACATTTTTATTATAAGTATAGATAGATAGACCTAAGTTCTAATACTAGTCATTTGTATTATTCTCAAAGGATATTGAACTAATAGTGCGACATTTTATATTACATAATACAATATAAATTTGTTTAAAATATAGTCGGGAGTATGAGAGCAATCACTTATAATTACGCATTTATAATTACGTAAAAACTAATAAAATAGCTGGCCAATCTATACAAATAAATAGAATTGAAGTGTCTGTTTGTAATATTTAAATAACCACTTATTACTTAATGCATATTAAGTATGTATACACGGTACATGTACCAAAATAACATTTTTTACAATTTTTATCTGTCTGTCTATTTGATATGGGTAATTTCTGGAACGGCTGGAACGATTTTGACGGGACTTTCACTGGTAGATAGCTGATGATCTAAGGAGTAACTTTGGCTACTTTGTTTTGGACTAGCTTTATCCCGCTGCGTTACCCGCGGGATGACAATAACCGCGGGTAACACCGCGGGGTTCATGAAGTTTTTAATAAAATCCATACTAAAATTATAAATTCCAAAGTAACTCCGTCTGTCTATCTGTCGGTTACCCTGACTACTACTAAATTATATATATTATCACCTTAGCAGAAGCTAACCCAAAACAACTTTGAAGATTCGATCACTTTTACCACATAGTAGAACTTAGAACTAGAACCGTCATAAAATCTTCACCGTACCAACTTTTCAGGGTAAAAAAATAAATTTGAATTTGTTTCAGGGACTTTGTACCTGTTGGCTGTTCGCACTTCCCTCCGTTTGGTCACAAGGTGGAAGGACCGAACACAACCGTCGTCCCATCAGTGAGTAAGATACCACGAGTATACAACCTGCAACAAAAAAATTAATTATATATATTATATATATATAATTAATATATATACAGAATAAAAAATATATCCAGAAAATTCTAGAATCAAATTCACTTTTACTTACTCTACTATTTAAATTGACTTTACACCTGACCAGTTTCGCCTTATCAAAGGTTAATGCCACAAGTTCCAAAAAGTGCCGACAGTCGATAGTATAAATTATATACAGAAAAAAATAACGTATAATGTACTTTAACTGTTTATATTTAGACGAGAATTTAGAAATAATATTAATTGCTAACTAGACTTCCAATGACTATAACTAACACCTGGCAACCCGTAATATATGTATCCCTATAGCTACGAGAATCAAGGAAATCTCTCATCAGCGTATTATTCTTTAAAAGACGCTCAGTGTTAAAAGTCTGGAAGCATTAGCGTTAAGAAAATAAATAAAATAACCATCATCAATTATAGTTATGTATGTTGAGATGAGTTAGAAGAGTTGTAATAAGAAATATGTTAATATTACAATGCACAATATAACCTATCCTGCTCTATTCAAAGACTGAAGTTACGTAACTATAATCATATATTTTTATGGAACTAATCCCTCCACATGCCCACCACTGTAACTCCTGCACACCAAGACTAACAGTGACCCTCGAACACCCCGAGTTATGACACTCGGGAATTCCAAAAAAAATTAAACTGACAAACCCGCAACGAAATTAATCAAAAGAAAACTCGAGGAGTTGGAAGTAGGACTTGAAACTATGCTCATATGTCGGTAATTCGGTAACTATGAAATAAAACAATAAAATTAAATGACATTGATTGTGCCTAAGATTTAAGACTAATGGCCTGAACCAACAAAGATTAATAGCATGGAGACTGTTTAAGTCTTGGCTGTACTATTAATCACTGTGGTAAAAGCGTTTAGTGATTCAACAGTTTTTTGGCACAAAACGATTGGAAATAAATAAGCAATAAAAAGGGAACACTTCATGATACTTTTAATCCAGGAATTATATGATGTCGAAAAGAGAAGGAAATAAAATAAAAGATGAAAATTAATGGAAGTATCTGAAATGTCGTAATGATCTGGAAATATCAAGCATTGGTTGTTGGAGTTAAAAAGTCGACAAGGACTGCCACTAGTCTGATATTAACAACTAACTTGAAAAAATTCCAGAAAAATTCAATATACTTAATTCTAAAAAAAATACTCGATATTTTATTTTCTATATTCGACATACGAGTAAGTCTATTTTTATCGTCACACACTCAAGTAGTAAACTCAGTATTCCATACATTAGTCTATTAAAAGAAGATATTAAATATCGTCGGAGAGGGGCTCGTGGTTAAGTGGTCATCGAGAAGGTTAAACACATTGCGAAGTTAAGCAATTCTAGCCAAGTCAGTTTAAGGATGGGTGACCATACTTAACATAAGAAGACCGCTTCCATGCCTTGAAGGCTAAGCCGAGAGGTAATCACGACACGTGTATAGTAGATAATGTATCGAATGAGTTTTTAACTTCTTTCCAAAAAAGAAGAATATATAACACTAGCTATATAACTCCTGCGGTTTTGCCCGCGGTTATCGTCGTACCGCGTGTGACGCCGCGGGGCGAAGCTAGGCTAAAGTTAGCCCAAGTTACTCCTTGTATCTTTAGATATCTATCAGTGAAAGTCCCGTCCTAATCCAGCCGTTCCAGAGATTAGCCGGAACAAACAGACAGACCGACAGACAGACGAAAATTGGAAAAAATACATTTTTGATATATGTACCGTGTATACATACATATGCATTTAGTAAAAAGCGTTTATTTTATTATTACAAAGAGACACTCCAATTGTATTTATTTGTATAGATTATTTGTTCATAAGAAGTACCTATACTGTCTAATTGGTAGCAATAATGGATCGCAGTGTAAATCAGGACAGAATTTAGTAATGGAACTCCAATTGAATCTCTCTCTATACATTAATAGATCTCAGCTGCCATACGAATAACTGTAAGAGTGTCATGGAGCCCTTAAAAAGTTTCTATAGAACTTCGATATCTGGATCTGGATTCTAGAGACCTCTATCTACGTCAACTTTGCTGCCTTCTCATATTCTTCTTTTTTTTTCAGGTACTTATCTACTACCTTCCATCTACGCACCGGGGCAGCACAACGTTTCCTGTTATTCAAAGTGGCTACCTTATTTTTCATCTCGTCGAGCTCCTCTGACCACCACGTCATGGTAAGTAGCTTTTGTTTCTGACTCTAGGTTTAGTTACGTTACAGGTGATTGCCATTATATTCTAAGGTTTATGCATGACTGATTCTAATTGTTCTATGGTTGTAAGTTTGTCTATTTGTGATTTGATTATTTTATTTTCTACTTGCTGTGCCCGCTACTTCGTACACGTGACATTTGGATTTTCAAGTTATTTTTAATTTTTTCACAGTTTAAACCTTCCCTAGACTACAAGAAACATTTCAAAACTAAAATCACCTAAATCGGCCAGCCGTTCTCAAGTCTTAGCGAGACAAATGAACAGCAATTGATTTTTATATATAAGATTTTCAATTGTCTCAATTTCACGCGAAATTGAGTTCAATTTGCTTTTTTTCGTATTATAAATTCTTGTTGTTATGGATTGTAAAAGTCTGATAGCAGACGTTCCACCTGAAAAAACCAAAATCATTTGTAGTACTTGTCTATCCCAACCTAATTTGCAAAAAAGTCTGAAGGAAGATTAAATATCATTAGCGCGAAATAGTTTCAGGTAAATTATCGTCATGTCACGAGTTTAATTACTTTTGTCTCACTAACCTTCATCATCATAAATTATACACAGTGGTCTATGAAACGCAATGTGTGATAAATTATCTCCTTGACGAGATGTCCAATGTTTCTTGGGAGACAATTTGTTTCCCCTGTTACCGAAAGCCGGAAATAGAAAATAGTTTATCCTCAAATATTATACCAGTTGCTTTAATGCAAGTGTTTATTTCTTTAATTTTTAGTATTTCCGCAATAATCTTAGATTCTATCTATGAGTTTATAAATATAAAATGTTTTTGTCGTTCTTGCCATTTTTGGACAACGGAAGCATAAAAAAAATATAGTACAATCAATGTTATACTAAGCTCAAAAGGTGGCAAGATACCAAAGATCTTTTCTTAAGCTGTAAACATAAAAATTGGAGATTTAAATGCACGTTAAGGCTTTCACATTAAGGCTTTCACGAAAACTTATACTTTTTTTTGTGTTTTTTAATGTATTGAACTGTGTATTTTTAAGAGTTTTATATTTGGTTAATTACGATGAAATATATTTTTAGACGTTACTAATTTTCTAGATGACATTTAATTACTGCTGTTTTTTTACAGCATTTTTTTTTAAACAAAGTGTTTATTGAGGAAGATATTAAGTGATAGAACATTTTGCCATAGTCCTTTCGAGCAGAAGATTAATTCTACTAGAAGGTGATACTACTAAAAACAGTAATTAAGTAGCTACTCCGTCTACTAGTGGTAATCAAGTATTGGTACACGAGTATTCCTGAAGAAATTCACAATGAAAAAGTGTTTGAAAATAATTTAAAGATACGGAAATATTTTCTTGACAATTAATACGAAGTTACAAGAATTGAATTTTCGAAAAGCTAATATCACTTGTTGCACAGTTTTAATGAATGTGCAGGTATTTGTATTTTGGTTATTTATACTTATATTAGCTAACGATGACTATCTTGAAAGACATGCATCGTCAGCAACAATGCATATGATTGAAGAACAAACTCTTAAATCACGTATACAACAATCATTTATAACCAACTTCAAAAAAGGAGGAGGTTCTCAATTCGACCGTATATTTTTTTATGTGTGTTTATGGTGCGTTCACTTTGTCGTTTATGAACTGATTTTTATGATTATTTAATAGAAAGGAGATATCCTAACGGTGGTACCATGATAAGGACACTAAGATCTGATGACGGCATCCAAGAGAAATCGAGTCGAACCTTGAAGTCAGTTGTTTTTTTTTTTTGTTAAAATTTTGTTTGTTGGTTAAAACTTTCTGAACAAAATGAAGTACATTAACCTAAGTATGATTTTTAATACTTATTACATACAAGCGATATTAGTCCTAACTAATCTGTCACTCCTTGTTGCTACATTCTGTAATCATAGGAAGAACAATGCTCATTGTGCAAGTAGGTATTTTTGCCGAAACCTCCGTAGAAATAAACTGAAGGGGTAAGTATTCTGCGTATATCGTAAAGAATGCCCCAGGTGCGAGAAAGTGCAAAACGATCTCCGGGCAGAAAACAGGGTAAAGTATCGCCGCGTTATGTTCGCAGAAAGAACCCAGGACGGTGGAGAAATGTTTTCTGTGCCCGCTTTTATGAATAAGAACAACGAGAAGGCCCGTTACTGTTCTCATTAAAGAAAATTCGTCTATTGTTCCACAAGTATCGTGATTAACAGGAATTCCTCTACAGGACAAACTTCACATCCTAGATATTAAAAATTACGGGACGCAATATCTTCTAGTCATAATTGTTTCCGAAACAATATAAGTACCTACCAACATTTATGCAAACAAGTTTTTCCCTTGGGTCAGAACAAAACCGGAAACAGGACAAAACAAACATGTTATAGTTAGGACTTATTTACAGACAAATACTCTCTAGTAGTCTCTGAAGTTTTGGCAGCTATTTTATTTCGTAGCGTAGAATAAAGGATGAGTTTCCTTATGGATGCAAATTCATCGTTTTCAAATACACACCCGAAACAGGACATAATCATGCAAGCAGAACAACGGGCAGTAGATTTTAAATAATATAATTTATACTCTCGATTGTCGGCACTTGATGGAACTTGTTGCAATACTATAAATAAAAAAAAAAATATGGGACATCTAACACACAACGCCATCTATGGGACTAGATGGCGTTGTGTGTTAGATGTCCGATAATTTTTTTTTTTAGTTTTTTAGTTTTTAGCTAAGCAGAGCTTGTGTTATGGGTACTAGACAACTGATACAAATACATATATACTTTTTTTTTGTAAATACATACATATTATACATAGAAACACCCAAACTCCGAAACAAATATTTGTAGATCATACAAACATTTGGTCCGACCCAGGAATCGAACCCGAGACCTCATGATCAGCAGTCACACACGCCAACCGCGAGACCAAAGAGGCAGTAATATAATAATAATACATTCTAACTCTGTGCTTTAAGAATGCCATAAGGCGAAACCGGTCAGATTTAAGATAATTAAAATAGTGGAATAAGTACAAGTGAGTTTGATTCTAGAATGTATTTAAATAATATTTCAGTGCTTTAAACGGGACCGCTTGGAAGTCCTATGTAAATGTACAACGTACAAAGTAAACTTTTTCACGAAGCCGTTACATACATTTTTCGCATACAGTGTTCGTAAACATGTGCACTTGATTATAGCACCAATAAAGTTTCCGATTCACTACATATTCCAAACAGGAATGGCATTTACAATATACTTTCATTACAATTATTTCATCGCGATTCGATGCCATTGTGACGATAATATTACAATATTTACCTCTTGCTAAGTGAGTCTAATATATTTCAAGTCTTTAAACCATTAAAGAAGTTAGTTGTACATATGTACCTTAATTACCTTCCCTTAGGTACCTAATTGACTGCCTCTGTGGCGCAGTGGTAGCGTATGCGACTGCTGTGCATGAGGTCTCGGGTTCGATTCCCGGGTCGGACCAAATGTTTGTATGATCTGCAAGTATTTGTTTCGGAGTTTGAGTGTTTTCTATGTATAATATGTATGTATTTACAAAAAAAAAGTTATAAATGTATTTATATCAGTTGTCTAGTACCCACAACACAAGCTCTGCTTAGCTTGGGACTAGATGGCGTTGTGTGTTAAAATGGCCGAAATATTTATTTATTTATTGTTTATCATTGCTAAGTCTTACAACTCATGCGCTATTGGTAAAGATTCTTTTAGGTTTTATTGTACGTGCAAATAATTATTTTAAATAAACCTGGGAATAATGTATCGAATCTTATTTAAAATCGAATATGGTTAAACATAATTATAATAATTATAAGTAAACATATCGTGTACACGATAGTCTGTCCCCAAACTAGAAATAGCCTGGAAAATAAAATCAACAATAAACAGATACTAAAAACACTTACAATTTATGTATTTTAAAATACATATGTATATTTGCACGTTTGGCCTAGTGGTTTAGGCGGTCGCCACGCCGCTTGCCAATTCGCCAAGTGTAGTGGGTTCAAATCCTACACGGGACAACACTTTGTGTGATCCACAAATTGTTGTTCTGAGTTTGGGTGTTAATTGTGTCCGTTTCATGTATATCTGTAAAGTCCCCCGCGACACAGGATGTTTATTCCTAATGCGGAGGTTGTCTTTAAAAAAAAAAAATATTACAAAGGCGCTCACAGCCCAGTTGCACTCGGTGATTGGCAACAAGGGCAAGCAACGACGACGCGGTCAGTACCTGGATGGATGAAAGTTGGTGGCATGATACCATGAGCGTCTCCGTGACTCGGAGGTCACGTTAGGCAATCGGTCCCGGTTGTTATCGTAGGATTTCAGTCGTGAAGCTTAGTTGGAGGCCTTTAAGTCACTTAAAAACATCTAACGGCAATTACATAGCCACAACGTTGTCTTGCCAGTCCCCAACCCGCACTTGGCCAGCGTGGGGATGTATGGCCTTAACCCGTAAAAAAAAAAACCCGCTCCTGAGAGGAGACACGACCCCAGCAGTGGGACGTTATGGGTTGTTTATGATGTATATTATCTTACATTAGCATCATCGTGATTACCACATCACACACTATCTGTACTAAGTGGGAATGAATCAAACCAACTGTCACGCTTAAAATAGTAAATCTTTATAGTTTATAGTAAAGCGTTACAAGTAACTGATGAGTGCTTACCAGGTACAGCATACACAAGGATGAAACTGAATGCACCGAACAATTCCTTTTTGATCGAGTTTGGCCATTTCTCCGTGCAAAACTCGATACTGCGCTCCACCCATATCTGCGAAATAACATTTCAGTGAGCTACATTATCGTTGGAGGCTAACTGTTTATCGAGCTAACCGATATCAAGCTTCAAAAGAACTAGAATGACATTGCCTTCAATATTTGGTGCTACATTATAAAATGTAAGCTATAGAAAGTATCAGAAAATATGTATAACTAGAAAAGAAGATACGATTAGATTAAGTAGTAAACTGACTAGTGATAAAGGAGAATAAATGAATACCACATTAGTTTTATCACACCTTTTTGGCTCGGCACAGTGAAGTACCGACAAAAAAGGACTGATGATAGATACATGGATAATGGATAAAACAAGTTCTCTTATCAAGCTATAAATCTAGAAATCATTATTTTAAAAGTCATTTTTAAATTGTTGACATCGATTTTGAAAATCAGCTATTGGGGTCAAGATAGAAACTATTATATAATATTATTTTTAAGTCCTGAAAAACACGTTCGATCACGATGATACTCGGTCATCCCCACTTGACACTTGAGCACAAGCGTATATCTAAAACAAATAGTTTTTGCGTCAATACATCACACACAGGAAATTGTAAGGTTCAGGCGACTGAATGCACACACAACAATGTCACACCTAACCGTGTGACACTGTTACTGACAGGACATTTCTACTTGTCAAGTTTATAAGCTCTTGTACGTTTACTTCGAATAGAAAACCTTAAAACTTCTCAAGTGGAGTTTTCCAATCCTGAAAGTTTTAATCTGAATGATGCGAAGAATTTAGATACGATCTCAATGTATACAAAAATCGAATACGGCTTTGACAAATAAGGCGTTTACATAGCAACAAGACTCAATGCTAATGTAAGGGTAAAAAGGGAACTAAGTTCTTATATTTCAGACTTTTTTAATCTTGGGTATTTTTAACTACGCAAACCATGATGTGTACAATATTGATCACAGTAGCTATGCTCTCTTTTAGGCGTCTTTTTAAACCTTAACTAACTTTTGTGGTGCAGTGTTTAAGTCATGGAACCGTAACTTTTAAGACACTCATAGTTTTAGAATATTCTGTATGTACCAAGTTTTACGTAGGTGATGACATAGCGTTGTTGTTAGAGCTACAACGAAACCTAGAAAAATAAGTGCTAAAAGGCTCAAATATTTTGGATTTTTTTGATCTATCAAATAAGATGAAAAATAAGAAAATACACGGTAAAATAATAATGACATGGAGTAGAACAGGACCTTAACATCATTTTAAGGCACGCTTTGAGAAAACATAATATACAATGTTTTTCTAAAATGAAGTTACTACAATAATAATAGCACTTTCTTCTCCCCCAGAATATAAATGTATTACGTACACTTTTCATTAAATTTTGCAGATTGAATTTAAACAAGAGTATTTCGAAAGAATTTACAATCATAACATAGAAAGCATTTTGTAATCTGGCAACATGATTGACATGATTGATTGGTTGTCAAACAAAACATCATTCTATAAATATAACAAGGTTAAATTCCGTTTTACATATGAATGCTTAGAGAGATACCGAATGGCATTCCAATTTTTATTTATGATATGATAATAAGGAGTTCAAATATTCAAATGATGTAAGATCTCACTTTTATTTTACGTAGAACATAATATTACCGAAACATACCTTTAAATTACCTACTAACCTTCTGTTTTAAACTTCCGTCATCACTCTTCTACGATCATGTTCTTATTGGTATAGACACTATATTGTATTTAGTGAGCCAATCATAACTCGGTTTAGTAACGCTTTGATTTACCGCTGAATGGTGTTATATACGACATTTTGACAAAAAGGTCAAGTTTATCTTATAGTTTACGTGTATTTAAGATAGATGGCATTGATAGCTCAATTCATGAAATTTTTCGTTTAATAACGGTTTTACTTTAAAGGTGGGATGTATGTATTTACAAAAAAAAAAGTTTATATGTATTTTTTACAGTTGTCTAGTACCTACCCATAAAACAAGTTCTGCTTAGTTTGAGACTGTTCGATACACAATGTATTAAAAAAAATAGTTAACGATCTATCCGAACATAAGCGGAAAGGCTAGTTGACCCCTCCACAAAATGTCACGCTTTTGTCCAACGGAGTGAGCTATCGTCACTAAAATAACGAGAAATTTATTTCTATATTAATAGGCAGCTATTGTGCCAATAATTCCATATTAATTGTATTTAAATGAGCTATCGTATATTAAAAAGTGTTTGTGTATAAGAGAAAATAAACACGATTACGTTTATCTTGAGCAACTCTTTTCATTCATCCGAACCAGCACCGCTCAAAGACTAGATGGCATTGTGTATGTATCCGAAATATTTATTCATAAGTGCATATAGCACGGCTAGTTAATAATTTGAAAATGTTCATACAACATTGACAAACCACTTTCGAGCAGTTCGTTTTTTACTTTGGAATGAACTCATAAAGTCTGTCCCAAAACTGAAATTACCTAAACTTAAACTCATCTTAACATTCGCCTAATATTCCGCAGCGCACTCCAACAGGCACTGGCATACTTTGTCTACATTTTTATTGCCTTTGCTGTAATGTAGCTAAATATTAATGGCAATTAACTTTTTTTATTAAGGATCATTGTTCCCTTATCCCCTTTGGAACAGAACCATCTAAGAACTACTTTCTATTTCTACTTGCTTTTATTTACTAACTGTAAATAAACCTCGGGATGAAATGTTTTATTTTTATAAACCGACTTCAAAAAAGGAGGATGTTCTAAATTCGACTGTATATATGTTTTTTTTTTACATGTGTTCGCGGATAACTTCGTCGTTTATGAACCGATTTTGATGATTCTTTTTTTAATAGAAAGGAGATATCCCAACGGTAGTACCATGATAAGGACACTAAGATCTAATGATGGCATCTAAGAGAAATCGCGTCGATCATTGAAGTCGGTTTTTGTTAAAAAAATTCGTGTCCATCCTTTATCTTTTTGCCTTTTTCTCAAAAATCCATTCGGGATCGGTGTAATGAGTATTATTTTAGCTAGTTTCTTGTATATCTGAAAGTCTTTACAAAACTCGTCGGATTAAGTTTTAGAAAGGCGTCCAGACAAACAAGAAATACAAAGAAATATTGAAAAGAACTCGTTTCAAATAGAGCGTGGGAGCAAGGGTAGAGAACACCGCAATTTTCACTTGGGGACGGGATGGGTACGCGTTGGGTACTTTTTTGGGCTTTTGTGTGGTTCAAAAGTCTACTACGATGCGATACAAATTCAAATCAGAAATCTCTAAATGTAACTCCACGTATTCATATCGTTCATTTATTTTATGCTTATGCAGATGACATCCTCACATACTATACGTAATGCAATGCACATAATACACAACCTTGCAAAAACATCACTGCATGGTATAAAATGGTTGGTGCCTGAGCGTTATGCAATGAAGAAATAGTGCCTGCATCTTGTTTCCCCAAGTGACCTTTACGAACAGTAAGTTGTTTTGATGTCACACAGAGAGAAAAGTACACAATAAGTATTATACCGAGACTGAATTTGACACATGGAAATGTACTTAGATTGTAGGCATGTTTACAAAATCCAGGAATTAACAGTAGCAAAAGTAATTTGTTTCAGGAGATTATTCGGTGTACGAAATGTATTAATTGTATAATAGAGGCTATAAAAGCAAACTAACGGAACTAAATAACAACGGTCAATCATGGTTCTTGAAATTAATCTTAGGATACAACTAAAACTATTGCGTCTAGAATGTATAGTTCAGGTTATTTGATGAACTATTGTTAAGGGACGATCCAGGAATTACTAAGCTAGCTTAGATTATAGTTTTGGGTTGTTGACATAGCTGGCTACTAAATTATATTTCCAGAAACTAATAAATACTTAGAATTGTATCGGATTTTGTATATTTCTGTCCTTTACATTCGGGCTTTGAAGCCTTCATGGTAGTACACTTAATTACAATCGGTCTGCAAAGTATTTCCATTTACCGTACAGTATGTACGTTTACCCGTATTCTCAAATATCATAGTACAAGCTCTGCCTTATTTTAATACTTTGATTTTAATAAGTAGTATGCCCTAAATTGATATACTTTTAAGTATGCAAAAAGTATATTTATCTGGACTTAAATATATATTCTCTTTAGAAAGTTACCAGAAGTTAGTAAAATGTTTCACGTAAATTATGAACTTTTTCATTTGGTAAGATTTTTGTCGCATCCATATTTTATGTCTCCTGAGTATATTGTCATAAATGTATACAATGTTCTACTTAAATTTGAATATATTTTATCAATGTAATTTTTCTAGACTAAGTTTAATAAGTAAGTAACTAAGTATAAAATAAATTAAATTAAAAAGCTTTTTAAAAACAGGCTTTTACTGGAATGCCTCGAGACGAATCAAACGAGTCCAAACTCGATGCTGTTGCGACGTTTCTTTTTCTTTTGGTCATTATAATATTGTATTGTCACGCTGTATACATTTGCCTACAAAATTTGAGCAAAATCGGTTGAAGATATCTGCTTCAAAATTGAGTTGCAAGATTCCACCCGAAAATACAAGCTTACATACATACATTGCAAGTTAATACAGTGAAATTAGTCTCGAGAAATTTTTGCATATGTAGTGGTGTGTATATTACTTAGATCTTAGAGCGCGTTTCCACTATATCGTTCTGGCCTATACAAAAATGTTTCGATATCCTAACATTACTATTTAATTTTATACTTATCCCTAGCAACACTCTGATTTTTGTTTTTTTTTCCTTTCATCTAGGTTTTTAAAACTCCGGGGCGTCTACGGGGGGGTCAAAATTTTTGTTATTTTTAGCCTAGGAGATTTCGGAGATGTTTCAATATAAAGCAAAAAATCGTCACTTGATAGTGGAAAGTGGAAACACGCACAAAACCAGAATAAACCAGTTTACGCTGTCCGCAGGTGCCACGTGCAGTCCGGCGTCAGTCGCTTGGTACTGTTAGAACATAAAGCACACATTTCATTCAAAAATTATAATTATTACGTTAATTGTTAAATTTTGTATTTGTTGATTGTTGTTATTGTTTGTTATTATTGTTATAAGCAAAGCTGTTATTTGTACAAAGCTAGTGATATAGCTCGATCACTGATGTTATTATAGAACTAACGAGGTACATTTCTATACTGTTACATTTATTGCACTTTATTGGTAAAACTAGTAAATAAAGAATAGTAAATATAAATAGGTGATACACATTCCATACCACACATTCCACAGAGTTTAAGCTATACTAAAAGGCCCGTATTCACTTTGTATAGCGCGAGTGCAGGTGCTTAGTGCGGGTGATCGGTGATTGGTGGAAAGTACGTGTGGACAGCGAATTCGCGATCCACACGTATTTTCTACCAATCGTTGATCGCCTCACTTCACACCTGCACTCGCACTAATCAAAGTGAATACGGGGCCTTAAAGACTGTTAATGCCCTTATGACTCCTGTGCAGGTGTTCAGGGGCGGGGCACATCGTGTGACCCGTCTTCTCGTTTATCTCCTATATTATAATTTAACAAAATTACAATTACTTTTTCAACAAGAGAAAGTTAAACACTATAGCCCCACTACATAACCACTTTTGATAAAATGTATATGGCCTATATCACAGTCTTTATCACGAATCTATTGACACCTCATTCATAAAATTGGTGTAGCGGTAGCATAGTGTAGAAGATACAAACATACTTAGATTGTCAAATTATTCTGCCTTCTGGTTTTGTCGTAGTCGAGAAAAAAGGCCAAAACAAGAAATCTTTTTCACCGTTAGATATTGAGCGGAACCAAAGATAGAAGTTGCCTATGTCCTTCTCCAAGGTTCAATCGATCTATAGAGATCGATTGAATCTTGTCGCCTTGAACCGAAAGTCATCCAAATCCATTTAGCGGTTTAGCTATGAATGCGAAACACAAATATTTTCTGCTGGTAACATTTATTTATTTTTTATTTCGGTTATCTAACACGCATCTTCATCTAGTCCCAAGCTAAGCAGAGCTTGTGTTATGGGTATTGATCATACAAACATTTGGTCCGACCCGGGAATCGAACCCGGGACCTCAAGCACAGCATTTGCATACACTACCACTGCGTCACCGAGGCAGTTAAAGATGACGAAAGGTTTAACCCCTTAAATTGAAAGAAAGACGTTCACAACAAAAGTAGCTTTTGTTGTGTTTTCTATGTCGAAACTGATGATTATAGTTCTGTGAAAATTACTACTTTAATGGAATGCCGATTAATTGTCAAAGTTTTATGAACAGCTATGTTTTTATATAACTTTTCATTTCTGGCTGCCAAGAAACTTGAAAAACTGGAGATGAAACTAGACTTAATTAAATAGTTAAATTGAAAACAAGCGAACTATTTAAACTTTACTTGTCAAAAGTTTTTCTTATAAAGGTTTTCTTGTTGTTAAGTAACAACTTCAGTGACACGAAGTAAGTTCCATGAATGGTTTTAAAGTACCAAATATATTATGTTTATCTGAATCTCAAATTTGATGATGAAAATGATAAATGTTTGACTGTGTGATAATTTTCGTTCTGAGTTCTCTCTCTGTATTATATCTGAATGTTTGCAAAGTACCCAGTTTAAATTGCCAGTGCGAGTAAAAAAATAAAAACAGAAGATTAAATTATCAATTCCTGTCTCATGCCCTTACCGAGTCATTCTTCGTCTTGAATAACGATGGCACTCGTTCTCTCTCCACCGTAGCGACAGCTAACAATGGCGCAAATATGGCGAAGGCAACCAGCCACAGTCCTACGAGGAGACCACAGGCACCTCGTCTTGATGGTATCCAAGGCTGCCTTAACGACTGCGTGATGGCAAGATATCTGTCCACTGACATGGCTGTGATAGTGAACACGCTTGAAGCAACCGCTACACCTGTGTGATTTAGAAAAAAATAATTAAATAAGAGTAATTTATGGGGATGTAAAAAAAGTTCTGCTAGTTTATGTGTCTATTGTTGATTTAAGTATAAAACATCTGGTCACGGGGTTCGAGAAACTAGAGGAAAGCTTTTGTACACTCAGTTAAAACTTTTTGATGGTCTAGTGTGAGCTTATTTACGATGTGGCCACAGGGACCGCGTTCGGTGTTGTGCACTAAACTTAGCACCAAGTTTAGTGCGGGCCTACCGCAACGCCAATACGGTCACCGCGATGATTGAGTATATTTGAAATAGACTTACACTAAGCTCTCTGAGTTTTTTAAAAATGGCTTACTTTATATAAACAACTTCTGAAAAATGACTTTGATTACGTTCTTATAAAATTTCTATATGTGTATTTTTTTTGCAGTAAAAAGTAGCCTATGTCCTTCCTCAAAAATTTCATTGAAATCGGTGCAGCAGTTTAACCGTGAAAGCGTTATTACGCTTTCACGGTTTCACAGGTTCCTTTCGAATTTATAATATTAGTAGGATTGTCATGAACACCTATGACAATCGTTATTGGGAAGTCAGTGCCCTCAAATATACTGACAACTACACACATCAAAAGTGTCTAGGGATCAACATATGTGTCTAGGGATCAACATATATTTTTGCAATAACTTTTCTCCTGATTGATATTAATTAAAATTTTCTTTAAGGATTCATCAAATAAAGTGTTTTCGTTTGTCACAGTAACGATAAACCAAGTCACCTTTGCATTAATAAAGAAATTTGCCATTTTCCTAATAAAGGGATTTTTGACATTTGAACCACTAACATTAAAGTTCGAAAAAAAGACTGAAATAACAGTTTTCTTTAAAATTTTATTAGGTAACTTAAACAATTAATAATCCGTGTTTCTACCGCGAACACTAACAACACAAGAATCGGTTTGGCATACTCAAAATGAGTTCATCCAAATCACGCTGTGGAATGGCCGCCCATGTTCGTTGCAACAACAAAAAAAGGTCTTCTTGCGACTGGATACCCTCCATATTCGGCAGAGCTCTTCTCTGTAGCATATCCCATGCATGCTCAATCGGGTTCAAGTCTGGCGACTGAGCAGGCCAGGGCCAAAGCCACATCTCAATCTCAAGAAATCCGCATAAAAATGCTTGATCCCTAGACACTTTTGATGTGTGTAGTTCAACTTTCGAATTCAGTTTACCCTCAGAGTTGCGGAGGTCCGATACCAGTCGCTCCGTGGAAAAACTGACATTCAGGTAAAAGCGGTTGAACTAGTAGCCGACCCCAAACAATCTTGGGAATAATAAAGGCTAGGAAGATGAGTAGGATTTTAACTAAAAATCTCGAAGTAATTTCTTCAATACGGCAAATAATAATATACTTTAAAATACCTAACAACAATTAATTATTTAATTAATTACGAAAAGGGATTCATTACGTTTAATAAATGAAAATTTGAAATTTGGTAAACTTAGTAATGAAGAATTATGAACTTTACAATTTTGAAACAAAGTAAGGAGTTTGTTTCTAAACATTTAAATTGGGTAAGACACAACTTTGGCTTAGGTCTCCCACACATAACTGCGATCCGATGTGATGCGGCGTGAAGTTCTTACGGTGCATTCGTGCGAGCTTGCTGATATTTGTGATGCGTTGCACACAATAGGCACAGTTGAGATGATAAGAAATTAGTCCTAAAAAACCTTGTTTCGTATGTTTTTTTATATGTATACTTTTTTTATGGAATAGGGAGCAAACGAGCGACGCATCGCCTTATGGTAAGCGATTACCGCCGCCCATGGACACCCGCAACACCAGAGGCGTCACAAGTGCGTTTCCGGCTTTTGGAGGATGGGGAGGAGGGTGGGGGGAGGGGTTGGGGTATGGGCTTCCAATATCCTCACTCACTTGGTGAAACACAGCATAAGCGCTGTTTCACACTGGTTTTCTGTGAGGCCGTGGTATCACTCCGGTCGTGCCGGCAACCACGCATCGTTTTCTGCGTCTCTTTTCAAACATGCTCGGCTCTTATTGGTCTAAGTGTAAAGTAATTTATCCGATTAAGTTTTTAAGATATTAGGCTCGCCAGCAGGCAGCCAGTGTTCATCATAAACAACAACGAGAGACGAGAATCTATCTATATATTTAAAAGAGGAAGGTGACTGATATACCCAGAGATCAACGCACAGCCTTTGGGTTTGCCGCTGAACCTAGAATCCTAAAATTTTGAATGTTGGTTCTTTATACTCGTATAACCTAAGTGAGCACTAAGAAAGGAATTTTGGAAATTCCACACCTACGGGGGTAAATCAGGGGATGAAAGTCTGCGTGAGCGAAGCCGCGTGCAAAAACTGTTATATGTATATATTAGATTAATAGTTTGGTACGGTATGTGTTCTCGTATAACTTTATAATTTGTTTATGTATGGCCCTCCCAAAATGACTCTACTCTGTCTAATGGAAAGCATAAGCAGAATCCAAGAGTGGTGGTCACCATACTCATTGCGAATGCAGACAATGCAACGATGCAGCATGGTGACCCACACCATGGCGGCCTAGTGATGTTTTTGCATCATTGGGCCTTCGGTCTAGCAGTCATCAACGAAATACGACAACACGAACGCTGTCATTTTACGATTATCTTCTTTGCGAGGGTAGTATCGCCCCTGTCGAGTGGCTCTGTTACCTGTATAGGTAGACTTATTTTTTTACAAAAAGGTAAAACTATTTTGCATAGGATTCTAAATATTCACAATTTCGTAAATGCTCCGAGTCTTAACGTGGTGAATGAATGATGGCACTGGCTCTTATTTATTCATGCTGCATATCGTCCGGCGCTAGAATTACATTCGGTTTAGGTAGTTCTATTTTTGAATTTCAATATCCAGAGTAATTTGAACTGGTATTGTATAGATAGACTTTTATTATTCATAACTGTAGTAGCATCACATAATATAACAAAACTTCAGCTTAGTCTACACTACGTGAGTGTAGTATATTATATTCAGCATCATGAATATGAAAAAGTGCCGTACGAAGCATTAGGGGATAAAACGAATTTTCTTAACATTTTTAGAAGGTTAAACGTAGAAAAACAATTACTTGCACACTTAAGTGATATAGAGAGACACAGTATAATAAGATTAAATAATCTAAATTCCTTTTCAAAGTTTTAAAAGATTACCTTGTAAGAAGTTAACAGTCTTGCACATGACTTCGCCGAAGTACCAGAGCAGCGTGACGGACTTGGCGATCTGCACCGGCATGCAGAACAGCGTCACGAGCAGATCCGCCACCGACAGGTTCACCAGGAATATGTTTGTCACGCTGTAACAAAAACAGAGAAATATAATGCTTTGTGTGATTTACAAATTGTTGTTCTGAGTCTGGTTGTTCTTTGTGGCCTTTTCATCTATTTTTGTAGAGACCCCGCGACACAGGATTTATTCTTCATTAGGGATTTGTCTTTTAAAATAAATAATAAATAATTTTTCAATTACGTAGATGATCGTTAACCTGATTATATTAGTATTGTGTAGAAAAATATAAACACTACTTGAAGTAAAATGAAACGAATACTGCTTGAAGTAGAAAGAAAAAATCTGTTACAAGATCCAATAATGTAATTTAAGCAAACCAGATTTGATGTGGAACATAACAAAATCTGTAAGCTATCAGAGCATAAAGTATTTTCTTGTGAATGAAATATTCTCGTTTTCTTCAATCACTTTACAGTATATTTTAAATACACCAGCTCTGCACCACTTAAAGGTTGACTGGAAGATAACGCCTATGGCATTAAGTCCCCCTAATGCAATGTATTTGCAGGAAGCTTAAAATAATAAATAAGTAAATATGGGGCCATAATTGTATTTAAGAAGAATTCATCCATAACTATATTATGAATTTGAAATTAAGTCTCTTGACCTATGTACAATGTCTGATATCAAATCGTATGTGCAGCTTGCACATCTATTTTAAACTAAAAATAATGCAGTCTCTATGGCATTACTGTATTCCAGTGTGGCAGCATGCTGGCTCAGAGCCAATATAGTTTACATATACCTTCAAATTTTGTGGCCAAAACCCGATATTCGGTGATACTATCACATCAAATGTGCCGTCGAATATAGATATAATGTTTGCAATGAAGAGATATAAAGTAGATTAGGGATGTGTATATGTTTAGTTAAGTTTACAATTAAACATGTCTAATAACATTAGCACTAGACCAGCAATTGTAATAATATTACAGGATACTCCCGTTACGTATTTTTGTTGATTGTTGATATTTTTTCCCAATCGTTACAATAAATATAATTAGGTCATCAAATTTTGCTAATTTGGTGTCAATATTTTTTCTTTTTAATCATTCTGTATGGGAATCGAACTCACAGTCTCTAGTTTAGCAGTAAAGTTCACAAATTACTAGTTCCATAAGTCTTTCAACGTCAATGTGAGCTAATTGAGATAATATTGAATATTGTGAAGTTAAAACATAAAAAATCGTTTTGGATGAAATTCGCTAAAGGATCTTTCCTAAAAGTCAGCAAAATTACATGGAATTGGTTGAGTAGTTCAAACGTGAAATTCTAATAAATAAACAAAGCAATTCATAATCACATTAATTATACCATTTTGCGTGTTAGTAACTGACATAAAAACACATCTTAATCAGTTATATCCCTAATGCAAATTAACGTCTTTTCGGAGCACACATTTCCTTCTAAATAAGAGTATGTTTCATCAGGTATAAATACATTTATCAAAGTTTATCGGCAGTTAATCCAGTTTGTTCCGACTCCGACGGTATTCTGGAGAAAAACAGAGATTATTCCCTTCATTCACTTGATGTTAAAAGCCAAGTTTATTTGATGTTCACCTGATACATCAAAGAAAACAAACCTTTCTTTAACTTATTCATTTTGTTATGTTGGCTTTCAAACACTTTCTCTTGGAAAGTTTATCCCAAATACAATAAAAATGGATCAACATCTAGAATATTACCAAAAACACAATTCTGAGAAGGAATGGGAACAAAGGAAAATTTAAATCGTATTGTCTTTCAGATTTACCCAAGAATTTCTTTATTTGATTTACATATATCGTGCTATATTATTATAGTTCAATAACTGTTATATAAATACCACAACATACACACAATATGAAAAAACTAATAAGATTTATCTAAGACTAGTTTTTGCCCGCGGCTCCGCCCGTGTGTATGTCGGTTATCGCAGCAAATCGTAGCCTATGTGTTATTCTGATGTATAAGCTATATTACTGTAGAGTTTCATCCAAATCCGTTTTGTAGTTTTTGCGTGAAAGAGTAACAAACATCCATCCATACTTACAAAACTTTCACGTTTAGAATTTCGGACAGCTGTGGTGCTTGCTGACCCGAATAGTTTGCGTGTAACTTGGTCATACACGCTATGCCAGCTGGCTGAGAGTGTAGGTACAGGGATATAGGTATGTGGCCGGCCCAGCTGTTTAGCCTTTGATCCGTAGCCTAAATACCAGGGAGAGGTGGTGGTTCACTATCCTAACCGGCCCAGCTGTTAGCCTTTGTTCCGTAGATAGGATAGTAGTGAAACTCGGAGGAGGTTAGGACTTTTCTTATTTATTTGCTAAAATGCACTTTAATATATACACAAAATTGGCATACAACTCGTGGCTGTACCAGCGAGCTTGAATTTACGCGTGAGTGAGAGAGTGATATAATTGAGTGAGAGAGAACGATTATCGCTTAGTGACAGTTTATATAAATACGTGCGCGCGCTGAGATTCCGTTCATAATTTGTTTGCTAGGGCAGCGAATGGACGTACGTACGCATGGCGCGACAGGACGGCGCCAGCGCAGGCGCTCTGTCGCCACAAGAATATTAGTAGGAAGGAAGTAGGATTCTTAGTGGACTCTGACTACACAAATATAGCCGTCATGGTACGATATGAGAAACTTTAGAATACTGCTACTTCACTCTACAAATATGCTATGCTCGTGAACTAGAGAGCACTGGGAGATTTGGAACTTTCCTGGCCTTGAACCACCTCTGACCACCATAGAAAGGCGTAGGTGACTCCAGCTGTCACCCTAGCACGATGTATAATAGAAGTTGATCTTTGTCAAACGTATAGAATTTCACTTTACTTCGTCATTTTTCCGATCAATCCATTACTGGTTCAAACCTGGTATAAGGAATTTCTTATTTCTTTTCAGTCCCAGCACTGTTACTCGTGCCATCTATTCCATTCTTCAAGATCATGACATTCTTAAAAGAACAATGTCAAAGTGTATTTACTCCAATGAGATCTCTCCCAAACTTAAAATATATAGTTGTAAGTTATTGTATCTAATCCATCGTTAAGATGAGAAATACACGAGAAAACTAATATAAAAAGATAAATGGCGTCTCAAGCGCTTTCAGGCACTCAGCGTGTTCGAACATTATTGTTTTTTTCTTTTTATGTATGGCCCGCCATAATTACTCTACTCTGCCTGATGGCAAGCATAAGCAAAATCCAAGAGTGGTGGTCACCATACTCATTGCGAATGCAGACAATGCAGCATGGTGACCCACACCATGGCGGCCTAGTGATGCTTCTACATCTTTTAGTCTAGTCAACAAGTATGGAAATTGTTGACTAGACTGTTTGGGCCTCCGGTCTTGCACTCACCAACGAAACACGACAGCGCGATCGCTGTCAGTTTTTTGTTATTTATTGTTGAAGTATCATCTATTTTATTTTCAGATTCTAATATACCAATATTTACTCTATCTAGACCACTTCAATAAAAAAATTACTATTATAAACTGAGAGAACACCCTTATTAGGACAGGAAAATATGTTTCCAGAAAACTAGGCATAAGATAATTCGCAGATGTAAAATCTAGTCAGGTAAATACGTTTCTGGATATGCGTAGAATATTGTTCCGAAGCCTATTATTAATCCGTTTAGATAAGTTGCAACTTAACTTAAATAGGTACTTAATTATTATTCAAGAATTTAATTAAATTTGATGAGTGGCACTCCTGAAGAATTGTTAAATGTACGCTTTTTTTTTCAGATGTTAAGAACTATGGATCTCTAAATTGGCATGAAAGTGGTTCAAAACTACAATTTGACTAACATATCCAGAGATCAACGCACAGCCCCAACCGCCGAAGCTAGAATCCCGAAATTTTGTATGTAGTGTCTTTATATAACGTCAGTAAGCACTAATAAGGGATTTTTTAAATTCCACTCCTGAGGCGGTAAATCAGGGCATGACAGTCTGCGTGAGCGAAGCCGCGTACAAGCTAGTTACTAACAAAAAAAAAAAATGTGACTGCGCTATAGTGTTTCAGTAATGCAGTAAACCTTTGGATATGGTGCATACATTCCATTTCTTCTGTGCCTTATTGAAATTAAAAACCTTGACAAACTCTAAATAAAATAAGCTTGTGGAGTATAAAGTTAAATATTTTTAAGGTAGGTATAAGGCAGGTATGTATTCCTGTGTGTCTGAGTGCGTGTGTGCGTGTTAGTGTGTGTGTGAGTGCGTGTGTGTGATAAATTGACCGCGTCTTTGTATGCATGTATTTTTTATAAATGTGTAAAGTTTCATATAAATATGTTCAGTACTTTTTGTGTGGAAGAGTAACAAACACTAAATCGTAATAATCTAGAGAAACAAGCTAGACTTAACCCACACAATGACATCCTGAAATAACCTACACTAGATATAGGAATCATTGTAATTATTTAATAAAAAAAATTAAAGCGTGAATATGAAAACGATTTGCTTAAAAATTCAGTTACGAATAATAAATTGCTTTGGAATAATATAAAAAATCTAACTTACTCTAATAAATGTAAAAATAATAACTCTGAAATATTAAACATAAAAACGTCACCTCATGAGTCAGTAAACTTTATTAATAATCACTTCGCAAATATTGGTTAGCTCAGGATATCCAGCTTAATACAATTAACATTAACAATCCACTAGATAACTTACCATCTCAAAAAAACACATTCGTCCTTCTGGATACTGACCATAAAGAAGTCGAAGGAGCGTTGATGAGCCTTAAGTCTGATAGTGTCCCTGGCTGGGACAATATCCCTATAAAATTTATAAAACTTGCTAGGGTTGTAGTTGTTCCCGTAATTACCCACCTGACTAATCTTTGCTTCCAAAAAGGTGTTTTTCCGGATCTTTTAAAAAGATCCATAATCACCCCAGTACACAAGGGAGGGGATAGAGACAATTATAGACCTATATCTGTTTTACCTTGCAAATCAAAAATTATTGAAAAATTAATTAATCATAGAATAATACAGTATTTAAATAAATTCAATATATTATCTAATTCGCAATTCGGTTTCAGGCAAAAATTATCTACTGAGGACGCAGTTATTGCTTTGAGTACTTTAGTAACTGAGCAACTTGACTCTGGAAATAAATGTTTAACTGTATTCCTAGACCTCAAAAAGGCTTTTGACACCGTCTCTATCCCAGTTCTAGTGAAAAAACTTGAAAAAGTTGGAAACTGCACTCAGCTTACTAACAGATTATCTCTCGCAGAGAATACAGAGGGTTAGGGTTGGAGAATTCGTCAGTGATCGAGAAGAGGTATCATTCGGCGTTCCGCAGGGAAGTGTGTTAGGCCCAACACTCTTTCTGATATACGTCAATGACCTCTGTAACATAAGCATTGAGAATGCTAAGGTCTTCTGCTATGCTGATGATACTGCGATAGTTTTCTCAGGGAATTCTTGGCTTGATGTGAAGTTAAGATCTGAATTGGGAATGGCCCAAGTGGTTAACTGGCTAAACAATAACTTACTAACTCTTACTACAACTAAAACGATCTACATATGTTTTAGTATCAGCAAACGTCCACAACCCAGTGAAGACTTTGTCTTAAGAGTTCATGTATGCGGTAACACCAATAATGAACATTGCAACTGTTCACTTATTAAACGAGTAGTGCAAACTAGATACCTAGGAGTGACAATTGATCAACGCTTATCTTGGTATACTCGCCTTGATCAAGTAATGAATAGATTAAGGAGATTAAGCTGGATATTCAAGACTCTCAGACATATTGCACCAAAGAAAATAAATACAACCGGTACCGGCAACCCAACTAGAAATATTTTAAACGAGATCTACGTAGCTCTGGTTCAGTCTGTCCTAATATATTGCATCCCCGTTTGGGGTGGAGCTGCAAAAACTAATTTTATTAACGTTGAACGCTCCCAACGGGCCTTAATTAAGATTATGTATTTTAAGAACTTAAGATACCCTACTGAAAACCTTTTCCTGATAAGTGATTTTCTTTCTGTAAGAAAACTGTACGTAATCCAAACTGTTTTAAAAATGCATAAATTTCTGAAATATGACTTGACCAAAACATCTCAAAGAAGGAAAGACCTAATTGCACAAATCCCACGAACAAAAACAGTATTTGCCGGGAGACAATACAATAAGCGATCGGCTATGCTTTATAATAAAATTAACATTAAGGTATACATATACTCCAAAAAACACTACGATTGTAAAAAAACTTTAATAGATTGGATAAAATCACTACCCTATAAAGACACGGAGGCACTCTTGGAGAACATTGTATGAGTAACTGAATAAGTAGTAATAATCATTCACTACACCACATCCACAGCTATAAACACTAAACACACAGCACACACATATTGCAAATCACAGGCTTATAAGTGAGTATAATAATAACACACTGAGCATCCACACTATCACTACTACAGCATCTTCACACTCACACACATGAAACATAAATTTCATTCATCACACACAACATTCTACCTTAGTAAGCACACATCTAACACTGAATACACACTTGCAAACTATTTTCTTAAATTTAAATATCATATGTTATCATACACCAGTACCTACATCTTGTTTTGTTTTTATTTTATTTCTTTTCTTTTGTTATGTTATAAGATAGATTTGTATTGCTTTACTATGGAAGAGCGGAGCTTCCTAACACAGGCATTACTTGCTTAAAGGGAAGCTCCAAACACTAAAAAACTTTAATGTTAACAATGAAGCAATAAAGTATTTTGTATTTGTATTTTTAAACACCCATGTTTTTAGGATATAATACTTTTGGGTTGAAATTATGACCAAATAGGGTTGAATAATACACCATGTGTCATATAGCCCACGAAAATGAATTATAAAGTGGTTTTTGTGTGCAGCCTTAATTGTATTTGTTTTGTCATTTGTCAAAGGAAGGCCAGCTAATTACCAACCTTTTTGTAATTGAGACCATTAAGGGCGGTTTGGGGTGTTATTGTGTGCTGATAGATTATGAATATAGACCTTGTGTGAAGGTTAAATTATTTTATTTTGGAAACTGAAGCCAGAATCTATACAAATACTAGCTGTGCCCGCTACTTCATACACGAGACATTTGTATTTTCAAGTTATTTAAAACTTTTCACCGTTTACACCTTCTCTGGACTACGACAAACATTTCAAAACCAAAATCAGCTAAATCGGCCCAGCTTTTCTCGAGTTTTAGCGAGACAAACGAACAACAATTGATTTTTATATATAGGAAGATTACAAATTCAAAAGTAACTCTGTCAGTATGTCTGTCACTGCTAAACAGCTACACCGATTTCAATGAACTATTGCATTAAGATACTTTGATGCCGAGGAAGGAAATAAGCTACTTTTTAATGCGATAACCTAAATACACGTGGGCGCAGACGCGTGGCGAAAGCTAGTTCTATATACATATACGAGTAAATAAATAGCATTATAGTAATTATTTAGGAACCCAAGACCTTGGTACTGAGCTCTTAAATCATTTAAATGTATATGCCTGGATGAGATTACCGTGGGAGAGCCACGCTTCGGCATGAATGGGCCGACTCGACCGAAGTGATACCACGGCCTCGTAGAAAACCGGTGCTTACCATCAGGCGATACGGCTCGTTTGCCCGCCTATTCCATAAAAAAAAGGTAAAAGCATAATATACCTTGATCTATTTTTTTTTGAAGAGACCAAATTCAATATGTAGTATGTGTATGTAAATTTACGTGAAAATCAGTGTTTATAGTGAAAATGACAATACAGAGACACTCAAAAAGAACAAAGTGACTTACAGTTGACCATTATTTTGCTTTCTTGTAGCTTCTTATAGTGAACTTATATAGTTATTAATGACACGGTGGTGTACAGCGATTGTAGCAATCTTTATTGGGCAGGAGCCAAGGCTCCTGGACACTTTAATGTTACATGGTAACTTGTGGCTTGAGTGAGTACCTTGTATGCCAACTTACAGTTACGTTATATATCCTATATTCTATCGGTACCATGCATATACTTACGTTTATCTATTTAAATATTTCAATGATCTAAGCTACCTAATACGAGTATATAAGCTCTTTTGTTGTTGGTTTTATCTGTCAGTCAAAGATATAATGGCCAAACGTCTTAAAAGGTGTCTGGAGTTAGAAGGTGTGTTTATTTTACTGTTCTAGAAATAATGAAGTTATAACATAAGACATTTTATTAGCTGTAATAAAGGTTTTAGGCTCAGAGTTCGTATAAAAACTTATGTTAAGAGTTAAATTTGGGGTACGAGTTACTCACATACACACCCCATATCAACCAGTCTGTTCAACGTATTAGTGTGACAGTACTTCATTCCTAAGGAGAAACCTTTTTTTGATATTAAAAGGAGGTAAAATTTCCGCAATAGAACATGAGTGTGTGTGGTCCATACTAAATCTCAAATGTCAGCATTACACCTAACAAAGAACTTATAACAGTAAAGTACCGGACGTAAGTGGGGTAACTCAAGGGATTAAAGTGAAATATATGTACGTGCCAAGCATACAAAGGTCTGTCGACAGCCACGAAATAGCGTGTATGATAGTTTACGCTTTTAATGGTATTGGGAAACTTAAACAATTTTAAGCAAGCAAGCCAATAATGTTGCTTGCTTACTATAAGTACTTATGTCTTTTTCTTTATTTTAAGTATAAAACACAAAATAGATACAAATAACATAATAAATTCCATCTCATGATCACAGACAGTAAATTTTCTTTGAACTAATTGAATTTTCAGCATGTTTTATTCGACGTAGATAGAGGCTCCACTCTTTTATTATTGAACAAAGAAAATTGAATTGATTCAAGACTTTAAAAGCTATTTTTGTATATAAGAATCAAAAGGTAGCAAGTTGAATATTAGAATCTTCAAGATCATAAGTGAATAAGTTCTGTCTTAGATACTGCTTTATTTTCATATTCATGCCCAAATTCTCCTTTTCTAATTCTTGGGGTAAGGGCTGCATGTTTTCATAAGTCAAGTTCACATTCTACAAACGTACACGTTAGTGGAAACCAATCAAAATTACGACATCTTAGCGTTCATGTGATCGAAAAAATAATAATACAAAAATTAACAAAAAAACCGACTTCAAGAACTAGAACAAATTGAAATGGGACCATACGGGAAGCACCAGCTTTCAAATAAAAAAAGAAACATCATAATCTGGTCATCCAGTCGTAAGTTCTGAGGTAACAAACATATAAAAAATACAATCGAATTGAGAACCTCCTCCTTTTTTAAATTGGTTAAAAAGTGAATAGAGTTATAAGCGATTGCATGAATCGATTTGATGCTAAACACTTGTATTTTGGCTAAGCCACTTGTGAATTTTTCTCCAAACCATGAAAAAGGGAGAAGTATGGGCTCCCACACATAACTGCGATGCGATGCGGCGTGAAGTCCTTGCGGTGCATTCGTGTGAGCTCGCAAATATTTGCATTGTGTTGCGAATTCGCAATTATGTGTGGGAGCCCTAAGTAGTTTATATTGACTAATAAATCTAAAAGTAATTTCTGAAACACTTTTTTTTTCGTGCGAAAATCCCCTCGGATACCACCTCCTGATGGCATGTCGGACTCGAACCGACTAAAACCGCACGCCGTCTCGGGTACAAGAAGCCGGGGAACCAAGTGCACCCTAGCAAGTAAAACCCTGGAACCGCTACGTACCTCTTACCCAACGTACGACGTAATTTCTTAAACCCTACTCACGCTATCATCATCATCCTATAACAGTCTACCGCTGAATCTAGGTCTCTTTAAAAATGAGGCTCAACTGCCAAACGGTTGATGTTGGGATGTTGTATATATGATAATCGGCGCGAGAACTTCTATTGCGGGATTTTAGGATTGGTAGTTTCTTCGTTTCCTTCGTTACTACGTAGTTCGACGTATCTTCGGTAGATGGCGCTGTAGTAAGTTATGTTGTTGTTGCGCTATATGTGGAGGTCGCCACAAGGGTTTAGCCTGCTGTATGACGCCAGCTAACCGGGTTCTCTGCATAGTTTACTTCCTTAGTCGCCTTTTACGACACCCTCGGCATTAATAGGGGTAATGACACTCTAAGTTCTAAATCCGTCACTACACTGTAACATTAATAACTATCAAACACCCAACTATATATATAAAGGCAAAATACCACTCACTGATTAATCACGAAATGTCAGAAACTATAATACCTACAGACTTGAAATTTGGCAGGTAGGTTCCTTATAGGGTGTAGAAATCCGCTAAGAACGGATTTTACGAAACACCACCTTCAAGGGTGCAAAACGGGGGTTGGAAGTTTGTATGAAAGTCCTATGTTTTTGAAGTAAGAGACATGAAATTTAAAATGTATGCTCTATAGATTATGTGGAGGTGTACTAATAATGTATCTTTTGAAATCAACCCCCTTTTGGGGCTAAAACGGGGGATGGTAGTTTGGACGGAAACGAGGTTGCGTAGGTCATCTAGTTTTATATATTTATAGCACGACGATTTTATGCAAATAATAAGCGACCGAATCTACTCTACCACATCTATTAGCAATGCAAATTAGAAACCTTTTGTGACAAACATAAGCCGTTTTGGATCCCATCTGAACACAAATTCTCCTAGTTTTGAATGTACTTTTTACAATACCCGGAGTAAAAACAATAAATTGCTTGAAACATATATTAATCGTATTGTATTTTTGTTTTTTCAGTAAAATGTTACCAATTTTTAGCTTTAAATTCAAAGGATTAGTTTCAAATTAGTGCAACTGTACATAAAACTTTTTAGATTTTGATAGGAAACGAGTAGTTAGGTCACCAGGTCCATAGACACCTGCAACTCAAGAGATAGATACAAGTGTGTTGAACACGTATCTGCGACTACCTCTGCCATGCTGCGTTTCGGTTTTTATTCTCGGGTCAGACGAAATATTTTCTAAGCATTATGTGTATGTATATACAAAAAATATAAGTATTCTATCAGCCAATCTAACTGTCATAATACAAGCTCTGTTTTTTTAATATATAGGCCTGCCTAAGTGACTCTACTCTGCCTGATGGAAAGAACGTGAAGAGTCCAAAAGTAATAGTAGAAATAGTAGAATATTCATCGCGAATGCAGACAATGCAACATTACAGCATGGTGGCCCACAGCGGCGGCCTATTAAGATGCTTCTGCATTATTGGGCCTCCGGTCTTGCAATCACCAACGAAACACGACAGCACGAATGCTGTCTTCTATGAGTGGGTAAGACCGCCCCGGTCGCATCAGCGCTTTCGCGCTGATATCAGCGTAGCTCTACTACCTTAAGAATTAGTTACAAGAAATTAGTTTGAAAATTGATAGAATTTTGAGTCAGATATCCGAAATATTTCTTTATTATTTTTTTTTGTTTCGGTCGGGCTGTGACTCCAAAAAATCACTGTCTAGATAGAAAGCATCATAAAAATTACTAACACTAGTTTACCGTGAGACCATGATATCATTCCGCTTAAATCGTTTCATATATACCAAAGTATACCACTATTAAGATTTCGCTCACATATATGTATATACACCTATAAATGTGAATGTAAGTTTGTTTGTTACGCTTTCACGTAACTACTCAACCGATCATCATGAAACTTTGTACACATATTCTTGGAGATATTAGAAGTAAGATAGGATACTTTTTATTAAATGCGAGCGAAGCCACGGGTAAAATCACTTTTATGTTGTCAATAATATTTAACACAAAATGTTTGTCCGTTTAATAAAACTCTCAAAAGAGGTCTGACAAAATGTTCTATTGTCATTTTATGAAAATCATATGAGTGAATACATCGTCGTAGCACAGCCGATATCATATCCTGTCCAAAATGAAATATGTCTGTACCGAACTTTTATTATTTCCTGTTCTCTCTTTTTATTTATCAGCCTTTTATCTGAACAAACTCTTTTTTTTTTTTTTTTTTGTTTTTTTTTTTTTTTTTAAAAGACAATTCCCGCACTAGGAATAAATCCTGTGTCGCGGGGGACTTTACAAACATACATGAAACGGACACAAATAACACCCAGACTCAGAACAACAATTTGTGGATCACACAAAGTATTGTCCTACGTAGGATTTGAACCCACGACACTTGGCGAAGTAGGAAACGGCGTGGTGACCGTTAAACCACTAGGCCAAACGTGCAGTACACATACACAGTACACGTACTCTGATAAAAATACATTGTTCCGCTATTTAAATAATAGCGGTTATACACAATGTATGACAGATTTTAATTAAAAATAAAGAGTTTTAATAAATATACGGATAAACGGTCACGCTCGAACCATCAATGGAGGTAATTTCTCGAATGAAATTCATACAGGCTGGTCGTAAACAAGGCTTATATTGGCATCGATCGCACGCTGTTGTATCGTATACGAAGGGCTCCAAGAAGATTTAGTGGGGGTGATTTTATGTAATGTCTATGTGGGCCTTAGGATTAATCATCATTATGAAGACAAGCCTTTATGTTACCGTCCTGCTAAATTATGACTTGGATAATTTCGGCAGTTAGTCACTTTGGTAAAAACAACAAAGATAATTGATATGCTACTTTTTAGGAAGACAAACAAGTTTTGAATTTTATTATATTCTCATAAAATAAATTTAAGATGAAGATTAGTTAAAATCCTTGGTTATGATGCAACAGAAAAACTTTTGGATGCATAACATTTCACACATGAACACACATTTATAAATCGTTTACCAAATATTTGTCTTAGTGTTAAGTAAACCTAAAATTAATTGTAACCTATACTTAGTTCTTATTTGGAAAAACTCACTTTCCTATCAAGGAGGGGGGCGTTGGTAGCTGTGTCACAGTTTAATACTTTTGCAGCTCTCATCGTTACCATTTTGTTTTAGTTGTACATTGTAAACGGTTTCAAATAAACGTTTTTTTTATTATTATTAGATTGCGTCACTAGAAAAATTGATGTTTGGTAAGCCAACTACAACAAGTCTAAATACGAAAACTAATTGTTTCTCAAACTAACTTAGCACATTCCTTGTCTTTACTTTAAGTACATACTAAGTTCTTGTGGAAGACAAAATCAACAAAGACAATGAGAAGATTGGATTCGTTCTTGTTTACTATAAACTGCAATTAATTGTGATGGCGAAATCGACCAATCTCTATCGTCTATAACTTAATATTCTTTAATCCGCCTATACGATTTTTCTGTCCTAGTAACAACATGTAACATAAAAACCAATTTTTCGCGCACATATCCTACGATAACATAGGAGAAATCTTATCATTTTGAGAGCCATGTTCCAGCACAAAAGACCCTGTTCGAGGAGAAAGATGAAAGATAGAAAACCAGTGTTAACCATTTTTTTCGTTTCGTTTTTACAATTCAACATGCCAAACACTTAACTTTCCCTACCCTAATTTCTGAGCGGAGGTGAACTCAAAACTATCACTATCGTACCTGCAGAAAAAAACTGTTGAGACCGCCCATATGTTAAACTGTTACATTCTCAAGGAAATTTCAATCAAAATAATGCGACACATTACGCTAACATTAACGAATTTGACATAATCATGATGATACCATTCAAACATTTAGATCATTGCCGGGCATATTTCTTCTTAAGCGATAACGTTACTTTTCATGGCATATGGGACAAACGAGTAGATGTAGTAAAGTAAGTAAGTAAGTAAAGTAAAGTAAAGTAAAGTAGAAAGAGTAGTTCACCTGATGGTAAGTGACTACCGCACGCCATGGACACCCACAATTCAATAGTTACAAATGCTCTGAGCTTCCTCCCCATAGAATCCAGAGGGATAGGGGTTAACTCATTACCACGGTACAAAGCAAAGCAATATTTTATTTATACCGGTTTCTTGATATGCCGTTGTATCGATAATGTTGAAATGACCCAACTGTGCTACAGCATTAGTCCCCAAAGATATTTTTTTTAAATACAACAAAACGGCCAAAGTAAAATAACAATTTGTTGACCACACAACCCCACAAACCACACTCAGCAAATTACAAAACGGCGTGACGACCCCTTAAACCGCTACGCTGAGGAAATCAAAATGATTAACGATTTCTACAAGTCAATATTTTCCCGACAAAAGTAATTGACACCTCGAGTTCTCAATCATAGATGGTCGATATTCGTTTTTGTATAATATACTAGTGGTTGCCCGCGGCTTCGCCCGCGTATATGTCGGTTATCACGGCAAATAGTAGCCTATGTGTTATTCTGATGTATAAACTATATTACTGTAAAGTTTCATCCAAATCCGTTCAGTAGTTTTTGCGTGAAAGAGAAACAAACCTCCATCCATCCATCCATTCATCCATCCATGCATCCATCTATCCATCCATCCATCCATACTTACAAACTTTCGCGTTTATAATATTAGTATAGATATAGAAGTATAGATCTTTTTTTTTCAAAATTTGGTTGGGGCCTATCTAGGTTTTTTACGCGAAGCGACTTTCATCAGGGCTCCACGATCTAAATGATAGGCGATCTAAAAGCTGGGGGTCTTAACTCCCGTGCATCTCTTCGGTCGTGTCGGATAGCCGTCCCATCAGATTATGAAACTGAGGGAACAGAGAGTGCATTTGTATTTGCGCACACACTTGTGCACTATTGTACCTCCTGTACCGGATGGTTTCTGTTGAGATCGAAATTGACTAGGAGTACATCATAATAATAGGTCTTTACCTATGAAATTGCCGTGTTGTATGCAATAAGTGAAAGTACTTATTTTTTCAAACTTTTTTATTTCTGTTATTCGAAGTAATCACCCATGCAATCGACGCATCTTTGCCAACGCATTGGCAGTTTATTGATGCCCTTCTTGTAAAAATCAGCTGGACGGGAGGCAACAAACTCTTCAAATTTTGTACTGCTTCTCGGGAATTCAATTTTTTACCCTCTAAAAAGTTGTCTAAATTTTGGAAAAAGTAATAGTCGGTAGGTGCAAGGTCTGGGGGGTGTGGCGGATGAGGGAGGGCTTCCAACCCTAGCTCTTGCAGCTTGGAGACTGTCTGTTGCGCAGTATGGAGTCGCGCGCTGTCGTGAAGCAGCTATAAGAAATAAATATATTATATTGACTGCCTCGTTGGTCGCGACTGCTGATCATGAGGTCTCGGGTTCGGTTCCCGGGTCGGACCAAATGTCTGTATGATCTACAAATATTTGTTTCGGAATTTGGGTGTTTTCTATGTATAATATGTATGTACACACATCAAAAGTGTCTAGGGATCAAGCATTTTTATGCGGATTTCTTGAGATTGAGATGTGGCTTTGGCCCTGGCCTGCTCAGTCGCCAGACTTGAACCCGATTGAGCATGCATGGGATATGCTACAGAGAAGAGCTCTGCCGAATATGGAGGGTATCCAGTCGCAAGAAGACCTGTTGTTAGTGTTCGCGGTAGAAACACGAATTATTAATTGTTTAAGTTACCTAATAAAATTTTAAAGAAAACTGTTATTTCAGTCTTTTTTTCGAACTTTAATGTTAGTGGTTCAAATGTCAAAACTCCCTTTATTAGGAAAATGGCAAATTAAAAAAAGTTTGTAATGGCTCTGTATTCTAAATTCAAATTAATTTTGTTTTAAAACCATGACATTCTATTTAAAAACTCAGTCTTTTGTTTTATGATTAGCGTTGTATTTTCATTACATTTGAACATTTTTCGTCATAATGGATACTTTAAAAATTCGTGTAATTATGGAATATGAGTTCCGTCGAGGCATCAACGGCACGTAACTTCAAAAACGTTTACGGAGAGAACTGTACAAACGAAAGCACAACCCGTTACTGGTTTTCCGGTTACATTCTGGAAATTTTGACTTGAAAAATGAAGCTCGTGGTCGTCCGGAGACTTTGGTTAACAATGATGAATTAAAGGCGATTGTGGAAGCTGATGAACTTCAATCTACAGCTAGCTGAGCTAGCAGCAGCTTTTAATGTAAGCATCAAAACAATATTGATCCATTTGCCGCAAATTGGCAAGGTAAAAAAGCTTGATAGATGGGTGCCCCACGACCTTAACGATCGCCAGCGCAACGTACGCGTCGAGACCTGCCTTGCGCTGCTCAACAGGCAAAGAAATGAAGGAATTTTGAAACGAATTGTTACGTGCGACGAAAAATGGATTCTGTTCGACAATCGAAAGCGCTTAGCAAGTTGGTTAGACCCTGGTTCAGCACCAAAGCAATGCCCTAAACCAAAAATGACCCCTAAAAAGGTGATGGTCACGGTTTGGTGGTCTAGTGCGGGTGTGATTCACTACAGCTTTTTACAAAACGGCATGAGCATTAATGCTTGCTTTAAAACCATGACATTCTATTTACAAACTCAGTCTTTTGTTTTTTGATTAGCGTTGTATTTTCATTACATTTGAACATTTTTCGTCATAATGGATACTTTAAAAAATCGTGTAATTATGGAATATGAGTTCCGTCGTGGCACCAACGCGACACAAACGGCACGTAACATCAAAAACGTTTACGGAGAGAACTGTACAAACGAACGCACAACCCGTTATTGGTTTTCCCGGTTCCGTTCTGGAAATTTTGACTTGAAAAATGAAGCTCGTGGTCGTCCGAAGACTTTGGTTAACAATAATGAATTAAAGGCGATTGTGGAAGCTGACGAAACTCAATCTACAGCTGAGCTAACAGCAGCTTTTAATGTAAGCATCAAAACAATATTGATCCATTTGCGACAAATTGGCAAGGTAAAAAAGCTTGATAGATGGGTGCCCCACGACCTTAACGATCGCCAGCCGTTGCGCGTCGCGTCGAGACCTGCCTTGCGCTGCTCAACAGGCAAAGAAATGAAGGAATTTTGAAACGAATTGTTACGTGCGACGATAAATGGCTTCTGTTCGACAATCGAAAGCGCTTAGCAAGTTGGTTAGACCCTGGTTCAGCACCAAAGCAATGCCCTAAACCAAAAATGACCCCTAAAAAGGTGATGGTCACGGTTTGGTGGTCTAGTGCGGGTGTGATTCACTACAGCTTTTTACAAAACGGCATGAGCATTAATGCTTGCTTTAAAACCATGACATTCTATTTACAAACTCAGTCTTTTGTTTTTTGATTAGCGTTGTATTTTCATTACATTTGAACATTTTTCGTCATAATGGATACTTTAAAAAATCGTGTAATTATGGAATATGAGTTCCGTCGTGGCACCAACGCGACACAAACGGCACGTAACATCAAAAACGTTTACGGAGAGAACTGTACAAACGAACGCACAACCCGTTATTGGTTTTCCCGGTTCCGTTCTGGAAATTTTGACTTGAAAAATGAAGCTCGTGGTCGTCCGAAGACTTTGGTTAACAATAATGAATTAAAGGCGATTGTGGAAGCTGACGAAACTCAATCTACAGCTGAGCTAACAGCAGCTTTTAATGTAAGCATCAAAACAATATTGATCCATTTGCGACAAATTGGCAAGGTAAAAAAGCTTGATAGATGGGTGCCCCACGACCTTAACGATCGCCAGCCGTTGCGCGTCGCGTCGAGACCTGCCTTGCGCTGCTCAACAGGCAAAGAAATGAAGGAATTTTGAAACGAATTGTTACGTGCGACGATAAATGGCTTCTGTTCGACAATCGAAAGCGCTCAGCAAGTTGGTTAGACCCTGGTTCAGCACCAAAGCAATGCCCTAAACCAAAAATGACCCCTAAAAAGGTGATGGTCACTGTTTGGTGGTCTAGTGCGGGTGTGATTCACCACAGCTTTTTACAAAACGGCATGAGCATTAATGAAGATGTGTACTGTGAAGAGCTGGAGAGAATGATGGAGAAGCTTGCACATCTGCAACCAGCTTTGGTCAATCGGTCGTCCCCACTGCTCCTTCACGACAACGCGCAACCCCATACTGCGCAACAGACAGTCTCCAAGCTGCAAGAGCTGGGGTTGGAAGCTCTCCCTCATCCGCCATACTCATCAGATCTTGCACTTACCGACTATTACTTTTTCCAAAATTTAGACATCTTTTTAGTGGGTAAAAAATTCAATTCCCGAGAGGCAGTACAAAATGCCTTTGAAGAGTTTGTTGCCTCCCGTCCAGCTGATTTTTACAAGAAGGGCATCAATAAACTGCCAATGCGTTGGCAAAGATGCGTAGATTGCATGGGTGATTACTTCGAATAACAGAAATAAAAAAGTTTGAAAAAATAAGTACTTTCACTTATTGCATACAAAACGGCAATTTCATAGGTAAAGACCTATTATTCTGTGAACTGCATTAAGATTTTCACAGAAAAAGAAATAAATAACAATAAATTTTGGGGGTCCCCATACTTAGAACTGATACTCAAAAAAAATTTCATCAAACCCATACCTGTATCTACGAATAGGTCTTCGAAAATTATATTGAGGTTTCTGATATCATTTTTTTCTAAACTGAATCGTTTGCGCGAGAGACACTTCCAAAGTGGTGAAATGTGCCCCCCCCCCCCTGTAACTTCTAAAATAAGAGAATGATAAAATAAAAATAAAATATGATGTACATTACATTGCAAACTACCACCGAAAATTGGTTTGAACATGATCTAGTAAGTAGTTTTTTTTTTATACGTCATAAATCGTAAACCGCAAAAAAAACACTATTATTGAAACATCGATCAAAGTTACAACGAACTACAAGAACTTTTATATTATGTTACTTGCTGCTTCGGAGCCCTTCACGGGCGAGTCCCACTCACACTTGGCCACTTTTTAATTTATTTTTATAAATAAGAGAGAGATTAATTTGGATATTTTTTTTCTTCATCTAAAGTTCTAATAGTGTGTTTATGCTTTGGCAAAAGTTAACTAGCTTGACTCAATTAATAACTAAACAGGTGTTAACTATAATCTTTCTTGTCTTTCATACACACAAACGCGCACACACAAACACGTGAGCAGCCTAACGTGTATTAAGTTTAAAAAAAGTCCTGTCTAATTTGAATCACTATTTTACGGAATGTAAAGATAAGAGTCTTTTCATTATTATTTAGTTATTATTGTTCAATCCTCTCGCCAATGCAGCTTTCACCTTGGGAAGTTTGCAATGTCTATAGGCCCATGATATAGACATTCAATCGCTAACTATGTCACTGGCAAGAGAATTCAAATTTCACGGCGTTTCACCGTGTTCTATTCTAAGCTACTATAATCAAGCACTTACTGGAGATGAGTAGATTCCTTGATAGCGGCGTCCAAGAGGCCTCTTGGTAGTTTCCTCCTTGCGTCGTTACACATACATTTTTTTTTTTTTTTTTTTTTTATGTTTGGCCTGCCAAAATGACTCTACTCTGCCTGATGGAAAGCATAAGCAGAATCCACGAGTGGTGGCCACCATACTCATTGCGAATACAACAATGCAGTATGGCGACCCACACTATGGCGGCCTAGTGATGCTTGTGCATCTTTTAGTCTAGTCAACAAGTATGGAACTTGTTGACTAGACTAATTGGGCCCCCGGTCTCGCACTCACCAACGAAACACGACAGCACAAACGCTGTCATTTTACGTTGATTTTCTGTGCGAGGGTAGTACCGCCCCGGTCGAGCCGGCCCGTTCGTGCTGAAATCAGCGTGGCTCTACTACCTACAAACATATACTATACATATCTACAAATACAAACATATACAAATACATACTCCTAAACGGCTTACGGGCTCCCGAAGTCTCGTAATTACAAGACACCCGATTTAACTATCGCGGATCGCGCCTAATTGACGTGACTATTAAAACTCGCGAGTCCAAACCAGACCAATCATAACGGTAAGCAACGAAAGGAACCGAGTCGGATCGACAATTAGGTAAATTTCAATTAAATTCCACTTAAAACCGGCTCTCTTTTACGAAGCCCTGCTCGACCGATCCAAGCATCTCTTTAGTACTACTGTCACGTCAAAACGTCAAACAAGAAAAATGACAATCAAAAATGTTGCCATTATAATGACGTTCGAAATCTAAAAACTTTCATACTTATTTTATTTCTTTAGGGTAAAGATAGGCTTTTGTATTTCGAATTTTTATTCTCATTTTACGTGGAACAGATTTCAAAAGGGCTTTCACAATATATGACAAAGAAATTCTGAGAATATGGCAAAACATATGATGGAAATAGAAATGCGGCTTGGGGGTCGTTCATAAATAAACATTCACCTCATTATTGAGTTTTAATTGCAATGCGAGGAATTTAATTAAAACTGCCGCCTTGTGGCTCTTTAATAATAATTAATTTACCTATAGGAATCTGGTTCAAGTAAACTTCAAAGTGCTATTTGACCCTATAACATACGCATTTAAAATTCATATTTAATATTTGTATTTTATAAGGGTTTACATAAAAAAATAATTTAATGTTTCCGTAGACAGTAGTTAGGTGGGCAGTAGGGTATTTATTATAATTATTTTTATGTAAAAAGCATGGGGCGACATTATTGAAAAAATACAGAAAGCACCCCTAAGCTTTTTACATTAAAATTATTTTTAAGCTATTGCATAGCTTTTATCGCGGGCTTCGAGGGCGGCGACCGAATCATGAAATTCCGTAACGAAAATAAAACCTAACACCCGAAGCTCGCACGGATCGAGACGAGCTGCTCCGAAATCGGACGAATACGTAAGCAGCTGTTTGTGAGAAAGTATATACTCGTAGGTGTATGGGTATCTATCATATCTTTTTCGTATTCAAATGTAATTATAACACACAATATGCACATCATTGTCATCGTTATGAACTTTGCCGTGTCGTTAACTATTTAAATTATCATGAAATACTTACATATTGGAGAAATTGTGTGATATATTTGTATGTTATGATTTTTTCACTTACTTGATGTCAATATTTCCAAAAAAAAATACTGCATAAATCTATACTAGTCTATACTAGTATTATAAACGCGAAAGTTTGTAAGTATGGATGGATGGATGGATGGATGTTTGTTACTCTTTCATGCAAAAACTACTGAACGGATTTAGATGAAACTTTACAGTAATATAGCTTATGCATCGGAATAACACATAGGCTACTTTTTGTCGCGATAACCGACATATACGCGGGCGGAGCCGCGGGCAACAACTACACACATCAAAAGTGTCTAGGGATCAACATATGTGTCTAGGGATCAACATATATTTTTGCAATAACTTTTCTCCTGATTGATATTAATTAAAATTTTCTTTAAGTATTCATCAAATAAAGTGTTTTCGTTTGTCACAGTAACGATAAACCAAGTCACCTTTGCATTAATAAAGAAATTTGCCATTTTCCTAATAAAGGGATTTTTGACATTTGAACCACTAACATTAAAGTTCGAAAAAAAGACTGAAATAACAGTTTTCTTTAAAATTTTATTAGGTAACTTAAACAATTAATAATCCGTGTTTCTACCGCGAACACTAACAACACAAGAATCGGTTTGGCATACTCAAAATGAGTTCATCCAAATCACGCTGTGGAATGGCCGCCCATGTTCGTTGCAACAACAAAAAAAGGTCTTCTTGCGACTGGATACCCTCCATATTCGGCAGAGCTCTTCTCTGTAGCATATCCCATGCATGCTCAATCGGGTTCAAGTCTGGCGACTGAGCAGGCCAGGGCCAAAGCCACATCTCAATCTCAAGAAATCCGCATAAAAAATCCGCATTTAAAGCGTGGGAGAGCCACGCTTCGGCATGAATGGGCCGGCTCGACCGGAGTGATACCACGGCCTCACAGAAAACCGGTGTGAAACAGCGCTTGCGCTGTGTTTCACCGAGTGAGTGAGGACACCGGAGGCCCAACCCCCCCCCCCTCCCCATGATGGCGCAGTTGAAAGACAGATTGATACCCCAGGAGGGTACCAACTGCGCTAGCGTTGGAGAATCCCTCTCTGGGCGTCCGCGCTCAGGACACAACGCGCCTGAACGTGGATGCCGAGGCTGCCCCTCGTATTCTGGGGAGGGCAAAATTGCGCTAGATCACGCTCGGGGTAAGAGCAGTAACATCACGGCACCCCCTACCACGCTGGTCGTGGACTTCTGCAACGTCAGGGGATTACATAGTAATCTTGATGCTGTCCATCACCACCTCGAGACAGCAAAGCCAGCATTGCTCTTTTTGACCGAGACGCAGATATCGTCTCCTGCGGACACATCCTACCTCAGCTACCCGAGGTACGGACTAGAACATTCCTTTATGTCTAAAGCCGGAGTGTGCGTGTACGTCAGAGACGATATTAGCTCTCGCCGCCTCAGCAACCTTGAAGGTAGGGACCTCTCCATCTTATGGCTCCGTGTAGACAGCGACGACTATCCCCGCGTCTATGCGTCCCTCTATAGGTCCCATAGCGGTGATGCCGAAACTGACCGACTCATTGAGCACATCCAGATGGCTACAGACCTTGTGCAGCAGCAGATCCCTTCCGCAGAGATCATCGTACTTGGCGATTTTAACGCTCACCACGCCGGCTGGCTCAGCTCCAGTAAAACGGATCATGCGGGGAGATCTGTTCACGACTTCGCCCTGGCTTATGGCCTGAAACAATTGGTTACCACGCCCACGCGAGTCCCAGATGTGGAAGGTCAGAATTCCTCTTTGTTGGACCTTCTGCTGACTTCTCATCCGGACGGATACCACGTATCCGTAAACGCCCCACTTGGCTCCTTAGACCATTGCCTTGTCCGGAGTACAGTGACACTCACATGCTCACCGCGATCGCGAGTTGCACGCAGTCGCCGTGTGTGGCACTACAAGTCAGCAGATTGGGATGGGATGCGGTCCTTCTTTGCGTCCTACCCTTGGAGACAGTTGTGCTTCTCGCCGGATAATCCCAACACCGCTGCTGATTCTATTGCTGATGCTGTGCTACAGGGTATGGAGATTTTCATTCCATCCTCTGTGGTTCCCATTGGTGGCAAGTGTCGGCCCTGGTTTGGTTCATCTTCCAAAATAGCTTCTCGCAGGAAGCAGAAAGCTTACCAAGCCTGGGCTGACGCAGCGGCGGTACGGGATCAAAACACCAGCGCTCTAAAAAAGGAGTACAACTTTGCCTCCAGGTCCTTCAAAGGAGACATAGCTAGGGCGAAGTCGGCGCACATTGCTGGGATTGGCGAGAGGCTTGAGCGTCTTCCTTCGGGGACTCGAGCATTCTGGTCTCTTGCCAAGGCTATCGAGGGGAATTTCTGTAAGCCATCCCTTCCACCTTTGCACTTGGGAAATAATCCGTTGGCCTATGACGCAAAGGAGAAAGCCGATCTCCTGGCAAAACACTTTGCGTCCAACTCGACCTTGGATGACGGGGAACAGGAGCCGCCTACCATACCGCGGTGCGAGAGCCGTATGCTGGATATCCAGTTTCACCAACGCTCAGTGCGTATAGCACTTTTATCCCTGGATATCCATAAGTCGAGTGGCCCGGATGGAATCCCCCCTATAGTGTTGAAGATGTGCGCTCCAGAGTTGGCACCGGTCTTAACGCGTCTTTTTCGGCTCTCCTACTCTTCTGGCGTAGTCCCGACAACATGGAAGGCAGCATTAGTCCACCCGATCCCAAAAAAAGGCGATCGCTCTAATCCGTCCAACTACAGGCCGATAGCCATTACTTCCCTCTTCTCGAAAATAATGGAGTCCATCATCAACTATCAACTCCTACGGTATCTAGAAGATCATCATCTGCTTAGCGACCAGCAGTACGGCTTCCGTAAGGGTCGATCGGCTGGTGATCTTCTGGTATACCTGACACATCGCTGGGCACAGGCGATTGAGACTAAGGGGGAAGCCTTGGCAGTTAGTTTGGACATCGCGAAGGCCTTCGATCGGGTCTGGCACAAAGCGCTTCTTTCGAAGCTCCCTTCCTATGGGCTTCCCGAGAAATTATGCGATTGGGTCACTAGCTTTCTAGCAGATAGAAGCATTAAGGTCGTAGTCGACGGTGAATGCTCTGATTCCATATCTGTGAATGCTGGTGTCCCGCAAGGCTGTGTGCTATCGCCTACTTTGTTCCTCCTCCATATCAATGACATGCTGCAAAATTGCGGCATTCATTGTTATGCGGATGACAGCACCGGCGATGCTTTTTACACCGGCCGCGCCAATATTTCTCGGGAAAACGTCATTGAGAGTCGAAACAAACTTGTGTCTGAAGTCGAGACTTCTTTGGAGAAGGTCTCAGATTGGGGTAGACTTAATTTAGTCCAATTTAACCCCACAAAGACACAAATTTGCGCGTTCACCACTAAAAAACTTCCGTGGGTCGTATGTCCTCGTTTCGAAGGCACTCCACTATCTGCCTCTGCCAATATTGGAATTCTTGGTGTCGACATGTCGAGCGAAGTCCAGTTTCGTGGCCACCTGGAGGGTAAGGCCAAATTGGCCTCGAAAAAGCTTGGTGTGCTCAACAGATCGAGACAGTATTTCACTCCGGCCCACCGCCTTATACTTTATAAGGCCCAGGTTCGGCCTCACATGGAATACTGTCCCCATCTTTGGGCGGGGGCACCCCAATACCAGCTCCTCCCTTTGGACCGCATTCAACGGAGAGCGACCCGAGTCGTCGATTGCCAAGAACTTTCAATTCGGCTAGACTATTTGGCGCTGCGTAGAGATGTAGCTTCGCTGTGCATCTTCTACCGCATTTATCATGGGGAGTGCTCCGAGGAATTGTTCGGACTGATTCCTGCCGCCTCTTTCTGCCATCGTCCTACGCGACAGAAGTTTCATCCCCATCATTTAGATGGTTGGCAGTCCTCAACTGTGCGCTTTTCCAGGAACTTTCTGCCTCGCACAACAAAACTGTGGAATGAACTGTCGCCTGCGGTATTCCCGGACCAATACGACCTTCAAACCTTCAAGAAAAGAGCGTAGTCCTTCTTAAAAGGCTGGCAACGCACTTGTGATGCCTCTGGTGTTGCGGGTGTCCATGGGCGGCGGTAATCGCTTACCATCAGGCGATACGTCTGCTCGTTTGCCCCCTATATCATAAAAAAAAAAAAAAAAATGCTTGATCCCTAGACATTTTTGATGTGTGTAGTACATACATATGTATATTCAAATACATGTTAATCATTTTTGGGAGAAGTAAAAGAATCAACCTTTTTTTTAACGCGGGGAATGCTTTTCGCACCTACATGGCGTGACGATGGGCGTGTGTGGGACTCCCGGAATACCGGTCTACCCTTTAACCCCACGGCGGCCTACCTCGGCAGTCGGGAGGAGCTCCAGGCACGCATCAGCCGCTCTGGAGTCCCCCCTGCCATACCCCATGGCTGAGGTACATCCTGGAGTGACCGGAGTCACCCTCGGGACAGGACGCTCTCACGCCTTACACCGCTCTATGCAGTAAATAAAAGAATAAACCTGCTAACAACAGTGAGCCCGCTGAATGAGAAGACACATAGGAACTGTAGGGCTACTAGCCGACTGCAGAATAGTACAGAACCAAGAAAAAGTACAGGAGCCCTTCCGTTCAGCCGATTGACTACCATTGTCCAGACAATTTACTTATTTTTTTGTCTTTTCCTATTGTTATGTTCTATGTTTTTCTATGAGATATTATGCCGTTTAAAAATAAAAGCAAATTCAATTCAACGCATTACCGGGATGGTTAGGTATATTACTACAGTGTTCAGATACAGCAGTTGTCGGAACTCTCTTGAAAGCAGATGTTTTCTAGAGTTGAGAAGCGTTAGCAAACAAGCACGTTATACTCTGACTATTGCTATTGATAGGTACCGTAGACTATTAAACTGTAGAAGTCAGTATTTATCAGCAATATTATTACTTTGTCAATCAGAGTTCATAATTTTTTATCCACAAAATTATCATCTAAAGGAAACGCTACATTTGAACGCGCACTTCCCTTGGGACCGTGTTGAAAACTTGAAAGAATTAAAAAAGAAAAGTAATATAAATTAAAAACCCAAAAGTTAAATTATGTCGAAGCTGGATTAGACGTAATATGATATCGCGATTTTCCTCTCGGGTAATATATATAATTCACAGTTATCGTTTAACAAAACAATACTTGTTTATCCGTATATTCAAGAAACACATTTTATGATTGATATACTATTATTAGTTGGCAATAATGACAAGCGTCTTAAGTTAACAATGAGAAAGTAAAATTACTGACAAAACTGTATACTGTTGAGTGTGTAGTCAACTGGTTTCACTGCATTAATTATCTATACTAACACTAGCTGATCCGACAAACGTTGTTTCGCCATAAAAAAATTGGGTATAAAAAGTAGATGTTGGTCGATTCTCAGACCTACCCGATATGCACACCAAATTCCATAAAAATCGGTCCAGCCCTTTCAGAGGAGTATGGTAACTAACATTGTGACACGAGAATTTTATATATAAGACTAGCTTTTACACGCGGCTTCGCTCACGCAGACTTTATCCCCTGATTTACCCTTAGGGGTCGAATTTCAAAAATTCCTTTCTTAGTGCTCACTTACGTTATATATAATATAACAATAATAACTTTATTGATATAACACCAACACCACGATAGTGCAATTGTTTTTTTTTTAGTATATGTTATGATGTATACTCTTAAACTGGGTGTCTATGGCTATGGTCACTAACGTCTAAACTAGGCCGAGCCTGTATCTTAGACGTTTTTTTTTTTTTTTTTATGTTTGGCCCGCCAAAATGACTCTGCTCTGCCTGATGGAAAACATAAGCAGAATCCAAGAGTGGTGGTCACCATACTCATTGCGAATGCAGACAGTGCAGTATGGCGACGCACACTATGGCGGCCTAGTGATGCTACTGCATCTTTTAGTCCAGTCAACAAGTATGAAACTTGTTGACTAGACTAATTGGGCCCCCGGTCTCGCACTCACCAACGAAACACGACAGCACGAACGCTGTCATTTTACGTTGATTTTCTGTGCGAGGGTAGTACCGCCCCGGTCGAGCCGGCCCGTTCGTGCTGAAATCAGCGTGGCTCTACTACCTCTGTAAATAAAGAACATACATATAAAATTTCAGGATTCTAGCTTCAACGGTTTGGGCTGTGCATTGATCTCTGGGTATGTCAGTCAGTCAGTCAGTCACCTTTCTCTATTACATATACAGATTATAAAGATACAATATTATTTGATGGAACGCATTACTTTTAGGAGCTTCTGTTTCGAATTGAGTATTTTCTTTACCGTTGGATAGCTAAAACATTTCATACAAATAATTACAAGTTTTAACAAAAAAAAAACCGACTTCAATCTGGACCAAACTTAAATGAGACCATTCAGGAAGCACCAGCTTTAAAATAAAAAAATAATCATCAAAATCGGTTCACCCAGTCCAAAGTTATGAGGTAACAAACATAAAAAAAAAACTGTCGAATTGAGAAAACTCCTCCTTTTTGAAGTCGGTTGAAAAATAAATGAGCCAAAAAAAACTATATAAATTACCGTAAACCTATATAATATAAACATTTCATCTAGGTTTGCAGGTAAATATTTAATTATAACTATGTATAATTTTTATCTACTGCAACTTGTTTACAGATTTAAAATATTATATTAAAAGTTATGCGAAAACAATTTCACTAAACGTAAACAAAGTTTTATATACAATTTTATTTGGCTTCTTTGATGTTAGGCCTTTAATATCTCCGACTGAAATGTTTGTAGATTTATGCGCTGTCTCTATGGGTAATTTAACCCCTTCCGTCTTAGAAGATTTCTCAAGAGGTTTAATATCATTGTGGCGTTGTAGCAGATAATATCGCGTAATTTTATATTACATATTTTAGCCCTAGAGTTGAAACAAAAGAAAGAATTTTTCATTCACAACTTGATAACACGACATATTCTTTATTATTTGTGTACCTACGAATAATGGCCTTACAGGAACTCGCTTTTAAACAAATAGTCAGCCAGGGTCGCTAGCGTTGTATAGAACAAAGATGTTATGGAGCTCCGTAACCGTAACCGAAACTATCGGATATCCGAAATAAAAATAGATCCGTAACCGTATCCGTTTCACAAGTTTCGGATAGTTTCGGATAAGGGCGGAGTCTAAATAATGACAATACTACATAATTACTACTACAAAATTACATAATAATTAGACAGGGTTTGTTTCACCACTCGCGCTCGTCAAACAGGTGAAATTATAGCGAATAATTTAAACAATATTTTGAAAGACTGGAACTTAAGCACGCGGAATCAGTTCATTGTATTGTATTTGTATTTATATTTTACTTCAATCTAATATCCGTAACCGAAAACTATCCGAAACTAACGGATAATCCGAAATAATTATATATCCACTAGCTGACCCGGCGAACTTCGTACCGCCATATTTATATACAATAATTAGCAATAAATTAAAATTGCGACTATAATTTGAGATTTAAACTATCCTATCTCTCAATTTGGATCGAACTGCACAAGGTGTGCAAATTTTATTATAATCGGTTAAGTGGTTTAGGAGTCCATTGAGGACAAACATTGTGACACGAGATTTATATATATTAAGATATCCGTATCCAGATCCGAAATATCATATCCATAACATCCCTAGTATAGCAGGTCAAAACTTCCTTTCTAAGGAGTCATATGTTCAGAAGTGGACTATTAAAAGCTGTTGTTGACGATGATGATGATGAAATAATTATTTTGTCTCATTTCACCGAGTGAGTGGGGTTATTAGAGATAGATCTACTGGCGAGGCTGTAATAAGAAACGGCATTTACTGTTTAAATGAAGAACACAATATAAATCAAATACGTAAGCATCATCGACTACGTATAAATTTTACATAATCTTTGTATGGTAAACCCATGAGAGTTCGAACTTTCACAGTTTAAATGATGTTAGTATTAGCTTTGTCTAACTAAAAACTTTCATTAATTCTTGTATCTGCACATCATGCCTCTCGTTAAATAGATTAAAAACAGTGATAGAGTCTTACTTAATACCTTTATGATGAACCCATTTTCCATTTCGTTTATAAAAAAAATTAAGATAAAAAAAAAAACAATTACAAAAAATAAATGAAATACAAAAACAAAAGATCTACGTAACTTATTTAAGTCAGTTGATCTTAGAAAGTGTTACATTACGCAAAGACCCCCGTCTTGTTTGAAACCCGATGTCTATCTCTAATTTTCAGAACATAATATGGTTGGTCTTAATTTGTGTGAGCAAGTTTTGTGGTTCCGACAGAAGGATGTCATTAGTATTTTGCCTACATTCAGTTGAGAGTATTATATCAGACTTCTAAAAAATTAAGATTAAACGAAGAGGGAAGAAATAATTAATAAGATCTTGCAGTTAAATCCTTCGTTCTAAAAGTTTTCAATGTATTTTCTTTATATAAACACTTTGAATTATTATGCTGTGTCGCTGGGGACACAGCATATATTGTGTGGATTACACGAAGTGTTGTACCATGTGGGATTTGAATCCACAACACTTAACGCAGTAGGAAGCTCCGGAACAAAAACCAATGCAGTCACGTGCTATACTACGATTGTCAATTTTCATGCCTTTTTCTTCCTAGCTTTTAGTTTTCCCAAGATTATTGGGTCGGTAACTAGTTCAACCGAATCTACCTGAAATTGCAGCTTTTCCACAGACTGAATGACATTGGACCTTTGCAATCCTGAGAGGTAATGAATTCGAAGTTTGAAATAGTTGTCAGTATATGTTCAATCCTCTCGCCAATGCAGCGATCACCTTGTGAAATTTGTAATGTCTTAGGCCCATGAGTAAGTCATTCAATCGCTAACTATGTCACTGGAAAGAGAATTCAACTTACGGCGTTTTCACCGTGTTCTTATTCTAAGCTAATGTGATATCAAGCACTTACTGGAGATGTGTAGATTCCTTGAAGCGGCGTCCAAGAGGCCTCTTGGTAGTTTCCTCTCTGCGTCGTTACACATACATGGCTCCTAAAGTGCTGTACAGCCCCCAAGGTATTCGAATGAGAATACACTCGTTTGACTATCGCGGATCGCGCCTAAGTGACGTGACTACTAAAACTCGCGAGTCCAAACCAGACCAATCATAACGGTAACCAACTAAAAAACCGAATCTGAAGACAATTAGCAAAATTTTCATTAAATGGCACTTTTTCAACGAAGCCCAGCTCGACCGATCCAAGCGTCTCAATAGTACTACTGTCAACGTCAAAACGTCAAACAAGAAAAATGACAATCAAAAATGTTACCATTATAATACGTTCGAAATCTAACAGTATATTTGAGAGTACTAACTTCGAGTAAGTTAGGCATAGATGTTCATGCCAACAAAATTTGTTTTATACTATAGGAGAATAAACTAGTAGACTGTTTACTTAATTGTAAGTGACTACAAACCCCCATGGAAACCTGCAACTCAAAAAAAAAGGCACAAGTCCGTAGCAGTTCGTATAGCGATAGCTCGTATAGCGAAAAATGAGTGTACATTCAGTACACGACGTACCGACTACTCTCTTTAATTTATTTTCATAAACCTAATACACAGGGTGTGTCAACATCAAGTTATAAAATAAAAATATTACGACGTCTTGTAAATTGCAGGGTACGTACTATATATTGTATGTTTATAAAGATATCAATCATCACGTAATTGCTACAGCTACACTTGAAAGACTGCTCATAAAAGTATAGATTATATCGTACATAAAACAAAATTAAAAAAGTATGTTGGGCACGTTCTGAAACTTTCTATTACTCAGAATTTGTTGACGAAAATTCCCAATATTTTCTAAATTTTACGATACTACTCAATATGAACATAAATACATAAACGAGATTGTCCTCAACCACTTCAAGTTCTCATAGATATTAATTTATACAAAGTGTAATTTCACTTCAAGTGCCAATAGCTGGTTTTAACTTAATAAAAACATAGGTCTGTCATACAAATTACCATAACCCGTTTTAACCTCAAAAGGGGGTTGATTTCTAAAGATACATTATTAGTTCACCTCCACAACATCTATAAAGCATACATTTTAAATTTCAAGTCTCTTACTTCAAAAACATAGGACTTTCATAAAAATTACCATCCCCCGTTTTAACCCCAAAAGGGGGTTGATTCCTAAAGATACATTATTAGTTCACCTCCACACAGTCTATAAAGCATAATTTTTAAATTTCAAGTCTCTTACTTCAAAAACATAGGACTTTCATACAAATTACCATCCCCCGTTTTAACCCCAAAAGGGGGTTGATTTCTAAAGATACATTATTAGTACACCTCCACACCGTCTATAGAGTATATATTTTAAATTTCAAGTCTCTTACTTCAAAAACATAGGACTTTCATACAAACGTCAAACCCCCGTTTTACCCCCTTAGGGGTAGAGTTTTGTAAAATCCGTTCTTAGCGGATGTCTACACCTACCTGATAAGTAACCTACCTGCTAAATTTCAAGTTTGAGGTGATAAAGTTTCTGAGATTTCGTGATTAATAAGTGAGTGGTATTTCGCTTATATATATATATAATAATAATAATAATAATAAATCTCTTTATTGTACACCAGATGCATCCAAAGGTATATATATAGATTTACAGAACCTATTTTAATCCACTTAACTAAATCCTACAGTACAATGTAAATTATAACTCCTTAATTAATTTGGTCATCGATGAGTAATGAACTGGTATAGTTTCAGAAAAGTTGATTCTGAGGTTTTTTTTTATGTATGGCCCGCCAACATGACTCTGCTCTGCCTGATGGAAAGTATAAGCAGAATTCAAGAGTGGTGGTCACCATACTCACTGTGAATGCAGACAATGCAGTATGGCGACCCGCACTCGCACCTGCATCTTTTAGTCTAGTCAACAAGTATGGAACTTGTTGACTAGACTATTTGGGCCTCCTGTCTCGCACTCACCAACGAAACACGACACCACGAACGCTGTCATTTTACGTTGATTTTCTGTGCCAGGGTAGTACCGGCCCGGTCGAGGCGGCCCGTTCGTGCTGAAATCAGCGTGGCTCTACTACCTTTAAAATTAGGTTCATTTGTAGTTAGAGACACCGAAAAGTAACACTGACGGCTTGAGCAGATTGCAATACACTCGTCATCAACAGTCTATCGTTGTTTACTGCTGAACGAAGGCCTCTCCCAAGGAGCACCAGCATTACCAATCTGGAGCAGATCACATTCAACCCCTGCCACCACAGAGCAACATGGCACGCTGAGCGACTTGCAGATTGGACCAGTCTAATGGTAAGTGTAACTTTTCGCGCCATGTGTCATTACAGGTAGGCTGCAATGATTATATACCCCAGCTTTGTAATAACAATAAACTAGTTAACATAAAAATATCACGGTATGGCATCAGGTTCGATGTTCGATGTTTGGAAAACACTTTAGCAAGCACACTATAACCGTTAATGCTAATTCGCGGTCCCGCCCTAATCGCTGTCTGTCTTGACCTCTGTTGTCAAATTTTTTAAAACTTTTGTATTGTAATGGTCTAGACTACACAGTAGACATATTAGTCATTTTAAAGATTATGAATTTAGAAAAGAAAAGTTGATGCGTAATTTCGTTATAAAGACTCGTCTTAAAAAGTCAGGCTACTTACTATATCGTTGTCATGCGTACCGTTCGGAAATTTCAGAGATATAAAGTACAGACATTATTTATTACATTTATATTGGCGTTTTTTTGTAATATTTATAAAATTAGTTAGTAACAAAGGTCAGCCAAACGTCCAAGAAAACATTTTCCTTTAATCCTACAACACAAACAATCAAATAACGTAAACATACAAAAGTAGTTTTAAAGAACTCGATGTTTTGGCTTGTCTAAAACATTTTTGATCGCAAACATTTTGGCTGAATATGTTTTACAACGCTTTCGTTGTTCTCATTCGTTCCATTAAAATATTAGGTAACAGAAGTAGCGCGTAAGTAATACAGAATGACCATTAAAGCTCGAATCTATATATCCCGACTACGAGTATACTAATTAGAGGAAAGACTTAAGACGACTTGATAAATAGAAGACGCAAACAAAGAAACATAAGAAGGCCCTTTTGGGATACGCTAACATAAGTTAATATATGTCTATTTGAGTATCAAATTTCAAAATGTGACACAATTAGCTTGGACGGGATGTTATATATGGTTGCTCATTTTTGTACATGTCATAAATTGTTATCAAAAAATAAATGTATTTTATTAAGAATGATGTGTTGAGTAAGAAGAATGAGTGTATTTTTAACCCCCGACCAAAAACAGGTGTGTTATAAGTTTCACGTGTCTGTCTTTCTGTGGCACCGTAGCTCCCGAACGGATGAAGCGATTTCAATTTAGTTTTTTTGTATGAAAGGTGAGTTACGTGCGATTGTTCTTAGACATGTTTTATGAAAATCGGTTGAGCCGTTTAAAAGTTATGGGGATGAAAGTGGGGAAGAGTAACCGAATGTCTGCAAAAATATCATCGAGTGGGGTCTCAAATGAAAGCGCATAACGTGTTTTTTACTTTTTAAAAATTAAGAGGTTGCTTTAAAAATATTTATTCCCTTATCTCCTCGTACTTCTTACAAGGTACTACTAAATTGAGACTTGGGCATCATTCTGTGTCGAAGGCGCTTACGATGGGGTGTCCTCAAGGGCCAGTGCTAGGCCCATACTTGTGGAACATAGGCTGCGACGATTTTCTGGCAATGCCTGTGCCGTCCGGATGTACCCTGAACGCGTACGCGGACGACGGTTTGTTACTGATAGAGTCGGATACTAGAGCGGGGCTTGAGGGGCTGGCCAGTGAATGTTTGGACTTAATATCTCGGTGGGGTGGGCATAATCGGTTGACTTTTGCACCAAACAAAACCTTCCAGCTACTTCTGAAAGGTAACCCCAAATCACCGCCGTGTATTAAATTTGAAAATGTTACTATAAAAAATAAAACCTCGGTTTGTTATTTAGGATTGGATTTAGAAAGAAATTTTTCATTTATTAAACATATTAGAACAGTTAATGAAAAGGCAAAAAAGAGTTTCTTTGCACTGACGAGGATATCAACTGCGACGTGGGGTCTGTCATTTCATACAATAAAGATCATATATGGAGCTACTTATTTAGGTTCTATTTGCTATGGTGCTCCTGTATGGGCAGATAGGGCGACTGTAGGTGCTGTCCGTCGCAAACTGTTACAAGGCCAACGACCTGCATTGATTTTCTTGTGCAAGGCATATAGGACGGTTAGCACTGAGGCTTTACCGGTGTTGGCAGGTGTTCTTCCCGTCGATCTCGAGGTGCAAAGACGTGCAGCCATGTATTGTTCCACACTACAAAACATGGAATGCGATTTTTTGGGCATACGAGACCGCGGTAAAATCATAAGATTGTTTCAACAGCAATCCAATGTCTATAACGACCTCTTGGATGAATGGCAGCAACGATGGGACGAATCATGTAAGGGGCGCCACCTCTACCAGTTCTTTCCATCTGTTCGCAAACGGTTGTCAAGGACATGGCTCGAGGTGGATCACTGTGTCGCTCAATTTCTTACAGGCCACGGTAACTTTAAGAGCAAACTATACTCATTTAAATTAGTCGATTCACCATTGTGTCAATGCTCAACACCTGATTCTAGCTGTGAACAGTCGGCTCATCATATCCTCTGGGAATGTAGTCTTTGGTACAATGAACGTAACATGATGCTAAATAGCTTACAAATTACGTCTGGAGTAGTATATTATGGGGATCTTGTGTCAACTGCGGTGAATTTCCGTGCGTTTAAGCGATTCTGCCATACATACTATAGAAATCAAATATCTCACTTAGGACCCATAATATTTTATCCGTGGTGCTTCCCGGTTTGAAAAAGGCGTCTGCCTATTTTGACTTCATTTTGTCTCCCTCCCGCTTTGCAAAGGAGGCAAGTGGACTTATTATGTTTCCAACTCCTCCAGTTTTCTTCTGATTAATTTCGTTGCGGGTTCCAAGACAGTTTAATTTTTCCTGGGACTTCCCGAGTGTCATAACTCGGTGTGTTCGTGGGTCACCGCTGTTGATCCTGGTGTACAGGAGTTACAGTGGTGGGCGTGTGGGCGGGATTAGTCCCATTTTTTAAAAGGAACTCAGGTTATGTATATCGGTTTTTTTTTTCAATTTTGAGAATTTATAGTTATATTAAGATTGTTTATCTCTGTATCGACTTCAATGCGATTCTGAAGGTAATCAGCTTATATTTGCAAGCTAAGTCATTATAAATATCAGTGTAAACATAAAAAAAAGTATTTTGTTGCTTTGCCCGGAAAGATTGAGTTCACCTAAACGGAGGGAGTTCTTCGATAATCTGCAATTTAATATTCTTCTTCGTCAAATCGTTTCCGATTTAAAGGGTGACCTTGAATTTATGACGCTTTAGTTATTGATGTCCATAGTGACCCATTTTCTCGTTTGCCCCGTCTATCATAATAAAAAAACAGAAGCATCAGATAAAAATGTAGTCTTTACAAAAAGTTATAAAACAAAGTATTATTTTATACTAATACTAGCTGATCCGGAAAACGTTGTTTTGCCAAAAAAAAAAATTGGGTATAAAAAATAAATGTTGGTCGATTCTCAGACCTACCCGATATGCACACCAAATTTCATAAAAATCGGTCCCACCGTTTCAGAGGAGTATGGTAACTAACATTGTGACACGAGAATTTTATATATAAGATTTCATAAAAGTAAAATTTGAAAGTTCATCCATTAATACAATGAAAGGTCGATCTTTCCTCAGACAGAATCACCTGTGGATTAAATTATAGGAAGTCGTAAAAATTAGATTACCGTTTAAAACTTTTTACGCTCAAAATCGAGAACATCGTTATACTTACGAACTTTGTAACTTTATCAGCATTTTTTTTCTCATGGATGAAGAATAATTTGAGATTAGAATAGAACTTTTCCCAAAGTACACAGGTCCCTACAGTTTACGGACAAGAATGGCGGTTTAATTGTTTTCAGTTTTTGCGTTTCTTTAATTTTGTCATAAATATTATGAAATCGCTTTAAACATGTTTAAATTGTGTCACCCAAAATAAAATTGTAGAGTTAAAATTCAAGTAAATTGAAACGTATATTTTAAAGTCCTAACTAAGATAAAACGACAAAAGACGCCGAAGAGTGCTTATTAGTGTAAGGTCCTTATCAAAATAACATCTCATTGTTGATCATTTTCTTTTTAACAAAAAATTGTTAAATAATTTAAAAAATGGGCAATTTGTCTAATTTCAATTAAGTCCCATCACATGATATTCCATACGAAGCTTAGTGAAAGTTCATTCCATCACTGAAATTATTTTAATATCGCCTGTATATTAAAGTACTAGCCGACCCACGCAACCTCGTTTGCATCTCCTTCTCTCTGTCTCCGTTTTTGAAACATTTTTCATTGATGCTCCGCTCCTATTGGTCGTAGCGTAGTGATATATAGCCTATAGCCTTCCTTGATAAATGTACTATCCAAAACTGAAAGATTTTTTCAAATCGAGCCTGTGGTTCCTGAGATTAGCGCGTTCAAACAAACAAACAAACTCTTCAGATTTATATAATAGTATAGATTAGTTCCGTTGATTAGTGGCTTTATATTTTTTGAGAAATTGATATTTACTCTATGTAATTCATTAACCAATAACATAAAATATTCACTGATTTCAGGCATAAATAAGAGAAAAATATATATACAATACATATCGGATAGTTTATAAATTTCATATCGAAACTTTGAAGTATTTCAATCATTTGATTTTGGTCAAACTTGTTATTTGAAAAGTGAAACCTCAATTTGATCAAAACTATGAAATTACAAACTTTGCCCTAGCGTTTGATATACATATTTAGAGTAATTTAATTTTCGAACAAATTATTGAAGTTGAAATTTAATCTATTGCGTCGTATTTCATGTAGCGCTATCACAATTTAAAACAACTGTAGATAGTACGTTGCCGTCTATAAACCGGCTAAATATAGTTAAATATTTGTTTCAAGTATTCACAGGTTAAGTAGAAATCTAAAAATACCTGAGCGAACGCAAATATCCAATAAATATGACTATTTATTAAATCTGCTCGAGACAAATTGCTGAGGACGATCTTTGTTTTAAGTATGCGTATAATCAAATTAACAACATACAGAACATACATGCATGTAGATAGTAATATGAATTGACTGAATTTGAAAGGATTTGATACTCTTATAAATATTAATTAGGATTCATAAAGAATACATATAAAATATTAGCTGTTGCCCGCGGCTCCGCTCGCGTAAATGTCGATTATTGTGGCAAATAGTAGCCTATGTGTTATTCTGATGTATAAGCTATATTTCTATAAAGTTTCATCCAAATCCGTTCAGTACTTTTTGCATGAAGAAGTAACAAACATACACACAAACTTTCGCCTTTATATATTAAAGTGTGATAATCTATTAAATATTTTAGATTACCGAGTATTCCACAGAATGAAACGTATAACATAGATAACTAATACTCTTCTTTGGCAGATAGATAAAATACAGATCAAATTGCATAAATAAAATATTCACAACACAATGCAATATTATAGTACATACAAGTTTTGGCCTTAAGAACTTATTGAAAGATTTACATTGAATTGAAGAAACAACTGGTTCGCGTTATTGGAAAATGCCCGTTGATTGAGCATTGACAGACAGACAGACAATCCATCTCACACTCATGTTTACAAAACTATAATCAGCATCGTAAAAACTTTTCTACCACTTAGTATAAATTCGGAAGCAGTGAAAGTTATATGAATGTCAGATGCAGACTCAATAAATATTACGTCACAACGTTATATCCCGTCAACCACAAACAATAGGTACACTTCAAGAAAATGAAACTATAGGAAGACATTTATATGAACAGTTTCCATGAAAGAGAGCTTAAGAGGTGTATAAAGTACCCGATGACGTCAATGGCCGTTAGTATTACATTGACTGTTAAACAGTTGAGGACGGTGTATTATAATAATAATATCCATAATTTTTCTCAGATATTTTTGCTAAACGTATCAGCAAAAATATCTGAAAAAAGTTATGGATATTTAAGAAACATTAAGATGTTTAAACAATGTATGGAAATCAAAATTTTCAGTCTTGAGATTATCCAAACTAATCCATACTAATATATAAAGCTGACGAGTTTGTTTGAACTTTGCTAATCTCAGGAACCGCTGCTCCGATTTGGAACATTCTTTCAGTGTTAGATAGCCCATTTATCGAGGAAGGATATAGGCTAAATATCATCATGCTAAGACTAATAGGAGCAGATCACCAATGAAGAATGTTTCAAAAACTTGGGAAAATTATCACGCTACGGGTAATAGGAGACGCAAACGAGGTTGCGTGGGTCAGCTAGTATTATATATTCGAAACAATCTCTGTCTGTCTGTCGGTCTGTCTATTTGACTGTCTGTTACTGTTCACATCTTAAGCGCTGCACCGATTTCTATGAAATCTGGCATGACTTTGATTCTTAAGAAAGAACATATGCTACCCTTTACCGCGATAACCGACATACACGTGGGCAGAGGCGTTTGCAAAAGCGAGTATTTAATTAAAAGTAAATTAAAGATAAGGTAAGCTGAACCTCTCGTCAAAGGTATTAGGATAAACCATCATATGTTTAAACTTTTCCTAATTTTATATAGGTTAAATTTGTTACATTGCGTTGGGTTTAGCCTGAGTCGTTTTATGGCCAGCCAGGAATTTTGTATTAGGCAGAAACCGCTTCAGATGAATAAAGAAATAAAGTAAATTAAACTAGCTGCGTAAAAGTAAAGCTGTGGTCGCGTTCCTATATATTCGTCAGGGGAGTTGACAATAACGCGGTGTACAAACTGGTTCTGTATTAAATGTTAGTATAATATCATTTTACTATTTTATATTTATATCCCTCACGAGCTAGTTGATTTTTATACCGTGGGAGAGCCACGCTTCGGCATGAATGGGCCGTCTCGACCGGAGTGATACCACGGCTTCGTGAGTGAGTGAGTGAGGATACCGGAGGCCCATACCCCAATCCCCTACCCCTACCTCCCCTCCCCACATCCCCAAAAGGCCGGCAACGCACTTGTGATGCTTCTGGTGTTGCAGGTGTCCATGGGCGACGGTAATCGCCTACCATCAGGCGATACGTCTGCTCGTTTGCCCGCCTATTCCATAAAAGAAAGTATATCTATAATATAACTCCTTTTTCAATTCTCTATTTGTTTATCCATTTTTTTTTCTTCTTTGTTGAGAGAGATTATTTAGAATTATATGTTTTTTTATAACTCTGGTGGTTATTGACCCCGAGGGGCTTTTACAATCGGTCAAACTATAAAATTTGATAGGTATTCACCTGTTTATTAATTAATTTGAATAAAAAAGACAGACACGTATTTTTATTCTCATATCGAGATATTAACACTTGGCCATAAAGCTTAGAGACTATAAAATCAAAGTCATCTTTCTCCATCTATCATGAGCGTCATAATGAATTGAATATTTATAGCCAGATTCACAATACAAAAGAATCTGATAATAAAGTTCTCGCCCACCCTTTTCAATCGCCAGTAAACACAATGACTTAAACATTATATTCAAAGGAGAACAATACATAAGCCTATAAACTACTAAATTACTGTTAAATGTACGGTTTAAAGAATAATAGTGACAGCGTTACGTTTATTTTCAACTAATACGAACTAAAGGTCGCTTGGAGGTCGAATTCACATAGTTTTTAATGCCTTTAGAAGTTTCGCCTAGTCTTGAATTGAATTTGTAAACACTTTTGTATTGTAACTAGTCAAAATTCGTACTGTTATTGTGATCTATCGTAGTTGTTTTATGGAATATGGAACTGTATATGTAATTACACATCATTCATCATTACCAACAGCCTTTAATGGCTAATACTGGACATGGTCTCTCCTTAGGAAAGAGAGTTTGACCTACTATAGAAAGCTGGCCAGACGGGTTGGTATATGCATGCACTCCAGTGGACATGGCCCATTTGTGACGAAGCATGGCTCTGCCATGGTCGGCCAGCAAGCGATTACATTATGCTGCCTCTACATGTTGAGCCAGCGATGGCCCAGCGAGATGGCCATGCGATGGTTGAGACACAAATATATTATGGGCGACATTCAGTTGTGATCTTTATGTTCTGGCCCACTACCTTTGATGTGCGGCCGAAAAACCAACACAGACGCCATCCCACGACCATTGCACGCGCCTTAAGCCATTCGACACCACTATGCCCGCCACACGCTGCTCCATCATAGTAAACCATCGCGATGGCCCATCGTGTAGAGGAGCCATTACAGTGATGTGAGCAGCAGAAGATCGGTTGTTGTGGAGAGCTTTGGGGGAGGCCAATGTCTAGCAGTGGACGTCTTTCGACTGAGATGATGTTGATGATGATAAAGCTATATACGAATAAGCGATACCAACGAGGAATAATGTCGAGCCGCAGTGCTAGATATGTCTTATACCGTAGGAGAGCCACGCTTCGGCAAGCATGGGCCGGCTCGACCGGAGTGATACCACGACCTCACAGAAAACCGGTGTGAAACAGCGCCTGCGCTGTGTTTTGCCGAGTGGGTGAGGATACCGGAGGCCTATACTCCAACCCTTCCCCCCATCCCCATCCCTCAAAGGCCGGCAACGCACTTGTGACGCCTCTGGTGTTACGGATGTCCATGTGCGACGGTAATCGCTTACCATCAGGCGTCTGTTCGTTTGCCTCATATTCCTATCCTATATTATAAAGGTGAATTTAAGTTTGTTGTTACGCACTCACGCAAAAAGTACTTAATCGATCATCATGGTAAGTGTATAAATTCTTCGGTTAAAATACATTCGGCGAATTCGAAAATAAATAACTTCGTTTCTCGAGAAACATTGCTGTGAGAAATTTGCCACTTCCAGTCCCTGGTTGGTCCTTATTGGGGAATTTAAGTATGCGCAACAGACGCTGTGGTTATCAGGTATTTTATTTCCACTTTATATTCACTAAAATGCGATGATGTTTCTACGTTTTCCGTAGGGTAAAACTTTGGATGTTCAAACAAAAACGAGTATTAAATGTGATCACTTTTTAGTTTAAAAAGATAGAAAGAACGCTTCTTAAAGATCTGATTAGTTTACAGGACTTTAGTTTACGTAGATATATGTTTGTATCTTTAGGACACGAAACATTAAAATACAAGTGGAGTATAAAATATCGATGTAATCTAAATGTTAGATCATTTAAAAATAGTAACTTAGCAACTAATCTATACATCTATACAAATAAATACAATTGAAGTTTCTGTTTGTACTATTAAAATAACCGCTTTTTATTATAGGCAGATGTACCAGTACGTATACACGGTACATAGGTATAACATTTTTTTTTCAAATATTTTCTGTCTGTCGGTCTGTCTATCTGTTTGTTCTGGCTAATCTCTGGAACGGTTAGGCCGATTTTGACGGGACTTTCACTGCTAAGTAGCTAATGTTATAAGGAGTAACTTAGGCTACTTTTTTTAGAACAGCATTGCCCCGCGGTACGACAATAACGTCGGTTAACACCGCGGGGTTCAGCTAATATAGTATATAATTAAAAAGTTTTTTAGAAATTACATTGTTAGGCAAAATAACAGTAAAAGTGAGTACTCACCTCCTCATATACTGGAACTTGATGACGACAAATATCAGCAAGGTGTTCGCGGAGAGCGAGGCGGTCAGCACAACCACATACAACACTATTATCAAAACGTCCGGGTTGGAAAACACATCCAAATCAAACTGCGGTACACTCCACAAACTAGAATCGTTCAAACCGGGTCCAAACGTCGTGTTAAAAGTTTTCAAAGACATTGTTTTGGTTTCACTATTCATTTCATTAATGAAGCATTTTTTAAAGTATTTCTTGCTTACTTTTACCTACAAGTATTTTGTATAGGACTATTAATAGCTGCTGATGATAATGTCTTTGGACCTAAATAAAATTATATGCTTAATGGTAGCTTCAAGGTAAAATTAAGTCTTTGATTACTAACACTGTAACCGACTACATGCAATCACTGAAAATAAAAAAAAAACAAATCGTAGATAAACCGATATTAAACCTCAATCGTAAATGTAGGACGCCGATAGATTTGGCCGTCCAAATCAGTCCTGCACTTCCAAAGATTACGCTTCGGCATGAAAGGGCCGGCTCGACCGGAGTGATACCACGGCCTCACAGAAAACCGGTGTAAAACAGTACTTGCGCTGTGTTTCAGCGAGTAAGTGAGGATACCGGAGGCCCATACCCCAACCCCTCCCCCATCCCCCTACACCCTTTCCTCCTCCAAAGGCCGGAATAGCACTTGTGATACCTCTGGTGTTGCGGGTGTCCATGGGCGGCGGTAATCGCTTACTATTAGGCGATACGTCTGCTCGTTTGCTACAAATACCATAAAAAATGAGGCAGTAATTAACTGTTACAGAAGCAAAGTTTATCTTTCGCCTATCTTCGAATAGTTCGAAAATTATTAACAAACTTTTGAGTTTAGTCGTTGCCAAGACAATCTTATAGGATATTGAGAAGCACAAAGCCTTTTGTGTCACTAACTTTTATGTTTAAGTTATTTTATAAACTTCCTTTAATTTACTGTATAAGTTCTTACTAAAGCCAATTACTTGGTTAACAAACAAAATTAAACAATCATCTATCTATCTATAAACTTATAATAAAAATTTAACAGGTCCAATTCTGTACATTAAAGATATTTTTTTTTTAAATGTTGGAGGGCTCTCTATTATCGATACTGAAGCCAAAACTGTATTTTTTTTCATTTTTGTCGATCTGTCTGTCTGTATCTTGGCCGCGCATCACGCCGAAACTACTGAATGGATTCAAATGAAACTTGACATGATTTGAGTTCATACTACGAGGTAGTCCTACCTCGTACTATAGGATACTATAGGATAGGATACTTTTTATCCCGATATTCAGTACGGTTTCCTGGGGGGAGGGGATGAAAGTCAAAATATCTACATAGTTGTAATTCAATAACACATGGTCCGATTTCATTCTTTCTTTTTTTGCTAGAAAGAAAAAAAATAAAAGATAACGGGAAAAGTTTTTTTTTTTTTTTTTATGTATGGCCCGCCAAAATGACTCTACTCTGACTGATGGAAAGCATAAGCAGAATCCAAGAGTATTGGTCGCCATACTCACTGCGAATGCAGGCAATGCAGTATGGCGACCCACACCATGGCGGCCTAGTGATGCTGCTGCATCTTTTAGTCTAGTCAACAAGTATGGAACTTGTTGACTAGACTACTTGGGTCTCCGGTCTCGCACTCACCAACGAAACACGACAGCACGAACGTGGTCATTTTACGTTGATTTTCTGTGCGAGGGTAGTACCGCCCCGGTCGAGCCGGCCCATTCGTGCTGAAATCAGCGTGGCTCTACTACCTCTAATTTTTTTTTTTTTTGTCCACGGCGTACATTATTTTTATTTATTAGCCATACATTTTTACTGGAATGTAGAGCTTATGAAGTTAGGGTTGGTAGAGTTAGGGCGTGTAGATTCAGAACCTTGGCTCTACATGAGATCTGATATCATTTTCACAGGGTAAGCCATATGCAGTCGTCTTGGCAACATTTTACATGAAAATGTTTTTGGTGGGATACTTTTTTTTAATTTATCTGTCTGTCTGTTTGTTTGTTTAGACTAATCTCTGAAATAGCTGGACCCATTTTGATGGGACTTTTGTTGATATAAGGAGTAACTTAGGCTAATTTTTATTAGACTAGCTTTGCCCCGAGCCGTTACGCGAGGTTGATATTGTACCGCGGGTAAAACCACGGGGCTCAGCTAGCAATAATTATAAATCTATTCACTTTAAACATTCTAATCAATCTAATGAAAACAACAATATGAATCATAGGTTTGCTAAAAAGTTGTTTTTTTCCGTTAAAAACCGATTCGTTGTTTTATTTCGTGCATTTCTTTTTTATCTACAGAGCTTACTCTATAGATAAAAAAGAAATGCACAATATATTAAAATCAATGAAAAGGTTATGAAATCAGCAACGTAAGATCAAAATAATAAATTAAATTTAAAAAAAATACTAGAATGCCTCGAGACGAATCAAACGAGTCCAAATTCGATGATGTTGCGACGTTTCTTTACAGAGTTCCTATGGCCACCTTCCAGCTCCAGCATCAGATCAGCTCTATGTTATTATAATATTGTATTGTCACGCTGTATACATATTCTTGCAAAATTTCAGCAAAATCGGTTGAAGATATCAGTTTAAAAATTGAGTTGTAAGATTCCAGCCGAACATACCAGCATACATACATTGCAAGTTAATAAAGCTTGTAAAAAGGGTTCCGTACGTAGGATTAATATTTTTCAGTATAATTAAGAAATAATGCGTCGTAAAAAATAAATAAAATATATTTTGCAATGTGCACATTAAACCCTTTTATATGATACCCCATTTGAATAGTTAGTAGCTTCAAATATCAACCTCCTATGCAAATATTGACACTATATGTGTATACTTGCAAAATTGTATAGTCCTAGGTTCTCTTATTCCCTTTGGAGTGTCGAAATATGCGTCTTTTGCTAAGTTGCTAAAAATAATTTGCCGTAAAGATACGCCGTTAACATTTACGTGAACTTACTGGTTAGATTTTTCACAACCTCAGGGGACCATAAACCTGAGTATACGGTTTAAATTTAATCTCCATACCTTTATGCATTTCCGAAATAAAGGGTCTTGAAATATAGACAGACAGACAACAAAGTGAGGGTTAGTTGAATTAGGTTTCGTTTTTTCCTTATCAGGTACAGAACCCTAAAAATAGGAATCTTTTATATTTTGCGTAGGAAATAAAAGAAAACTCGGCAAAAAGAATGTTGATGTTACATTTTAAATACAGGTCTACCTTTTTTCTTGGAAGTAGGCGTCTTTTTAGGAGAAATCGTAATTTTTGGGACAGTTTATGTCTTGTATTGTCTCATTTAAATATGTTTTTGCCAAGCCTCTTTTAGTGGCCTCCGTTTTAATATGGCAATGTTTATATTTTACATAGGATTTTTTCTTGACGGGCTGGAAAATTTCTTTAAATCTCCGGATCTTAGAGGACGCAGGAGCCAGAAGTATGATATCTTTCATCGGAAAATCATCCCGATAGTCGGCTTTAGACACTCTACTCTGAGGAGAATCCTCTACCTGATAGAAAGCCGTCACACCATGGCGGCCTAGTGATGCTTCTGCATCTTTTAGTTTAGTCAACAAGTATGGAACTTGTTTTAGACTATTTGGGCCTCCGGTCTCGCACTCACCAACGAAACACGACAGCACGAACGCTGTCATTTTACGTTGATTTTCTGTGCGAGGGTAGTACCGCCGTCGAGCCGGCCCTTTCCTGCTGAAATCAGTGTGGCTCTACTACCTTTGACTACTACTTTTGATTTTATTGTTAAGAAAAATTTACAAATACATTCACTTCATTTTAATTCAGGTTGTAAGAAATAGTAACGGACTAAAGATAAAATTACTAAATAGTTATTTGTTTGCATTTATAGTTAAGCTATATAATATATGCCCAAGAAAAACGTTAAGCCCATTTTATTTACTTTTCACAAAATAACACAATGAAAATAAATACTTGAGCAAAGAATGTGTTGTTTACAAATTTTTTTTTATGAGCCTACTGTGTCCCACTGCTGGGCAAAACCCTTCCCTGCAACAAGCCACTTCCCTCTGTCCAAGGCCAGTTCCGGCCAGTCTCTGCGAGAGGCGTTAAGTTATATTTAAATAAATAAAATTGAAGTATCTGTTTGTAATTTCCAATTAATAGCTTTTCACTAAATACAAAGTATATCGGTACGGAACTTACATCCAATTTTTTTTCGTGTCTGTAATTGCTGAGCCGATTTAGACGGGACTTTCACTGGCAGTTCGCTTTTTTTAATTTTAAAACTGCTTAGCTAATGATTTAACAAGTAATTTATACAGTGTGCTTTTTTTAGACTATTAATTAAACTTTAGGTTCGTTTATTTAAAAAAAAAAGTTTAATTACACAGTAACTAAACTCACCTAAAAACATCAAGAAATGGCTTCACAAAACCTAAATTTTTTTCGCAACCCACAGCAACATTTAGTTCGGCTTAAAATTGAATCAAAGCAGACCCAAAAAGATACGCATTAGCCTGTTTGAAACCAGCTTTTATAGCTTATGCTATATTATCACATTTCAAGAACCTAACAATTTCAAATATCGTACCCACAATTCAACAGCACCCAATTCAATGCTGTGTTATAGGGCTCCCACACATAACTGCGATGCGATGCAATGCGGTGTGAAGTTCTTGCGGTGCATTCTTGCGAGTTTGCAGATATTTGCGATGCGTTGCGAATTTGCAGTTATATGTGGGAGCCCATGAATTAGGTAAACGATGTATGTCGTTTTTTTTAAATCAAAGATGACACACATATTTTTATCAATTTTCTTATCCTACTCGCATGTAGAACGATCAAATGCAAGTTTTTAATTTTTTTTTTTGTTATGTGCACAAAACAAAAAATAAAGTTTAGGTTTTTTTGTCATACATTTAGAAAGAAGACTCTATCGAGAAACTTGTCGGGTAAGGCCGTATAGAAAACACAAGACCACGGGGCCCTAGGGATCCACCCGACTCAATGTGTTTACTTTATTAAAGCTAGGATTAAATTGGCTGCAGTATAATGTGATCGAAAACCAGCATAGCTGGAGGGACATCGCAAGACGTGTAGCAGCCCTGAAACTGAGTAGCGAGCGAGAGCCTTTACTCTGCAACCAACAGCTATGACTGTCAAGAATGGCTCACTAAAAAGAATGAAACATTTTATTTTATCCTAAGAAGACTGACATACTAGGCTTAAAGAAATAATTGCTCCTAACAAATCTCCAACGTGTAATTTACACCTCCAGATCTCTTGCAAACCATGGATTTATTTCATACACACATATTTGTTAAATTAATGATAATTTTGTATAGAATTAAGTTCCTATCTTAGTCTATTTTTTCCTTTCTTTGGAGGTGCAGTTGCATTTTTCTCTTTTGTTTCTGTTTGATTTTGATGAGCCTATTTAGTAAAATAAAAATATTTTGTCGGCCGTAGGGTGGGCCTGGAGATCTGTAATACAGGCTTCGAGCCTAGTACGGACTCCAGCTCTCACTAGGGAAATTTTTGGAAATTTTTGAAACTTTAGTTTGTACCTAAAAGATCTCATTTAACCAATTTGTACCTTTCTGTGAGAGAAATAAAGTTTTATATTATTATTATTATTTATTTTCATTGACAAAATTAACTAAGCTGATGGCAAAAACTATTAACAGATAATTTCTCCTAAAAGTACTCGATCATTATTTTTCTAATCGGTATACGTCAACGTCCGAATCCATTTGCGAATAAGCCGATAAAGCTATCAGGGGACAAGTACCTAGCCCCGATACCTACTTTAATGATATTTGAATCTATTAACAAATTTAGGTTAAACAATTTAGGTTAGGTATACCAATTTCTAAGTAAGATAACTAACTAAGATAATTAACTATAGAAATGTTTCGTCATAGAATTTAGTAAGAAAATAAATTGTATACTACTTGAATCAAATATGTATCAAATACGCCTAATGATGCAGAAGCATCACTAGGCAGCTATGGTGTGGGTCATCATGCTGCATTAGTGCATTGTTTACATTCGCAATGAGTATGGTGACCACCACTCTTGGATTACGCTTATGCTTTCCACCAGTCAGAGTAGAGACACTTCGGCAGGCACATACATTACAAAAAATTAAACTCATGTAAGCTTTACTAAAATATCTATGTAGTTTATGATTGAAACTTATTCCCATTACAAAACGATATATTTAGACTAGTTGTTGCCCGCGGCTCCGCCGGCTTGTATGTCGTGTGTTTTTCTGATGTATAAGCTATATTACTGTAAAATTTCATCGAAATCCGTTCAGTAGTTTTTGCGTGAAAGAGTAACAAACTTCCATCCATCCATCCACACTTACAAACTTTCGCGTTTATAATTTCAGTAGGATATTATCTTTTCGTTTGACATCATTCGGAAATCTTTAATTAAAGGGCGTTCTCCTATCTCTATCATAAGACTTGCGCAAATCCAGACTGTTGTGGAGGCCGCCACACTGTTTTGTATTTTGTCTCTGTTACGCACGTCAGACAGACGGACTTGCGCAAGTATACTTGAACGTGTATGCCCGTCTTTAGGCAGAACGAGACCTGGTAATATGGAGAGCCTTTGTAGAGAACCCATGTCCAATAATGGAAGTATTATGAGATGATAATAACATTTACCTATACGAAGTAACGTTTATCAAGGTCGTGCATGTTTTGGAACCCCTAATCTGTATCTATACTAGGTAATATATAAAGCTGAAGAGTTTGTTTGTTTGTTTGAACGCCCTAATCTGAGGAACTACAGGTCCGATTTGAAAAAATATTTCAGTGTTAGATAACCCATTTGTCGAGGAAGGCTATAGGCTATATATCATCACGCTAAGACCAATAGGAGCGGCGCATCAATTAAGAATGTTACAAAAACGGGGGTAAATTATTACGCTTCGGGCACTAGGAGACGTAAACGACGTTGCGTGGGTTGGCTAGTACAAAATATACTTCGAAGATTGTATCCCCTGTTGTTTAGATAGTAATCTCATTACAAGTAATTTGCAAATTTTTATGCTAACGTCATGATGAGATCCCGAATTATTATTAAAATATAATAAGCGTCCAAACTAATTACTACAGATTGCCTTTTAAAATTGGATCTTTTATATTGATGACCAGTATAACCTGGATTTTCTGTATAGACTTTAAATTTAAAAACAGGTTAACATTTTCAACGATTTTTTTATCTCATTATCATAATAATTATATTTAATAATCTTCTCGCACTTTCCTAAACTTATTTTATTTCTATCAATCGATAGTTCATCTTTGGTCATCCCTAACTCTGATATCCATCTTCATAAAACCATCTTCCTTTTTCTTTTAGCAATGACAACTCCCAAATTAGGATACTCGTATATCCTGTGACGCTAGGGACTTTACAAACAGACATGAAACGAACACAATGAACACCCAGACTCAAAACAACCATTTGTGGATCACACAAAGTATTGTACCATGTGAGATTTGAACCTACAACACTTGGCGAAGTAGAAAGCGGCGTGGCTACCGCTTAAACCTCTAGGCTAGGCCAACCAAGGATTCGATTCATTACATATTGTTCATCTCTCCGCATTACATTATAATTACGGCAATTAGCTAGATTTCTAACACATTTGAATATCAACTTTATACGCTTCCTTCAACTATAAACTTCGTTATTAGTTTAGTGTGTTAGCCTAGTCTTTACCGACCTTGACTGCTGCCAGAGATCTTAGTTTCGATTTCCGATTACGGTTGCAGAATAAAGGCTGTACTGTACGTGTGTATGAGATGTTTAAGCTATAAGTAGATATTCCAAATTTCACCTCGTTACGTGATCGAAATTTTCTTCACACATCTTACAATTAGCATAAATACAAAAATGCATGTTTTTTTATCTATTCTCACCTAAATCGACAAATGAATTAAAATTGGCACAATGAAAGATTATATTATTTGTCTGACATAGCACACAGCCTATTTATATCTCAGTCAAATGGACTGGCAAAATCGACATAAACCGGAATGCAGTTCGCGGCATCTACTCGTTATAATACTCGTATAAAGATTACGCAGCTAATGGATGAGTTACAGATTAAACTCATCCCTGCGTTCGCGTATCATTTGTGATAAACTACTGTATATTCAGCGATGATGCACACTAATAATAATTTATTATACTGTGGCGTGATATTTTGACGGAGCGATCCCAGTTGATGAGTTTATTATAGAGGTGTTATTACAACATCTGGTAGAAGATGAAAGTAAAGAAAATAAAGTTATAAACTTATATTACATTCATGTGAATAAACAATTTTTTTCAGACTAAGATTATATAATTTAGCATAATGTAATTAATTTTATTCGTGGAATATTTAGTAAAACTTGTCATCATTATCTTTGCTGAAAGATGTCCACTGCTGGACATGGGCCTCCTCCAGGGATCTCCTCAACAAGCGGTCCTGTGATGCCCACATTCAATTATTTACAGCGACCTTCATAAGGTCATCCATCCCATCGTACAACCTTATAGGGGGCTTACCTACGCTCCGTCATTCAAAAACAAATTTTAAAACATAAAAACACAACTGTCATGCTAAAACTTTTTTGTATACTTTTTTAACCATCGTCATTATCGTAACTATCATATTCTTTGAAATAATAGACTAATTTTGAGAAATCTAAGTTAAAAATAAAATACACATACTAACATACATAGACTCATGCCTATTTACCAGAGAGAAAGGCAGAGACAATTGATCCCTACGGTCCTGACACACCTCTTTTGCTTCATTCACATTCATGCATGCTCATCGGTTCCTAGTGTTCCATACCCTGTTTCAGAACATCACCAAATTGGTCTCTAAATGTTCGCCGTGGATGACCTGTTCTGACACTTCCACATACATACACTTTTTAAATTCCTATATGGATATAATATACACTTACCATATAAATATGAAATACTTTCTTTGGGAAGAAGTTTAATTACAATCCTAAATACTTTACTTATAAAGTTTTATATCATTTATCATTACATTAAATTAAGGTTTTTATATTAGAATACTATACGGTAACAATGTCTGTAATTACTAATGTTTATTAACCACAAATAGGAATTAGTTAGAGTAACTATTATTCCAAGCGCGTTAGCAGAGTGGGTGATTTGGAGTGTCCATAAAACTGTCTGTATTGCATCAGGGCGTAGATATAATTAAACAGGTCTGATACAAAGCCATCCTACAAAACGACGAAAGAAATGGAAAGCTTGTGCTCCATTTAATCTGATTTCTCTGAGCGTGGAAAGGGAACTTATTTTATTTTCACAGTAGGTACATTTTCCATTGGATTTTTCCGCTACATCTACTGTCCTAAAAATATTTTTCCTCTTAATATAAAAATACGCTTATAAGGTTAAAAGGTTTAATTAAAGTCAAGAAAATTAAAGAAGAAATCTGTCACTAGAGATTTTAGTATTATGTCTGGATAAACACCATTCAATTTAAGGTAAAAAAAGCCTTTATGTACGAAATACTGTCCGTTTATATTTTTTATAATATAATTATTTGTTTTAAATACGCATTGCAATTTAAGAACTGTTCTGTAAATTTTATTATGTAAGTCATAAAGTATATAAAAATATATCCTACGAATATTACAAATGTAACTTCTAACCGGAAGAATCGTTTTAAAAATTTCAAATTGCATTTGTTTATTTGATTTCTCAGCGAATTTATACAAGGTTGGCAAACTATGGACGATAAAGAAAGATGTGGTAGCTATTTGGCAGATGTTACAGCGGAAAGCGATGGATGAGAATTTCAAAATCACGCATAAAAAGATTTAGCACATTTTAAACATTTGTGCGAGGAAGCGTGGAATGGTGCCATGATTACATATCTAAGTTTGATGCATACTTGTTTCTTCGCGTTGATCATTTTATGATAAACTAACTGCACCCTAGTGAAGTGTTACCCTCGTTACGACATTAACCGGGGGTAACGTCGCGGAGTAAAGCTAGTGTACAGTAGCCGAAATTACTTCTTATATTATCAGCTTCCTATAACTGAGAGTCCCGTCAAAATCGGTCCCGTCAAAATACAAATTGAGTTTTTGATGTAAATATAGTATATACTTTCATTTGTATTTAGTGAAAAGCTGTTAATTTGAAATTGGAAAGAGACACTTCAATTTTATTTATTCATGTACAAATATATATGTATAGATTAATAATTTTAGACCTTTCAATGTGATCTCATATAGTTACCTATATTAGATTAATTTCTTTGACTGACGTTAAGTTTAACGTCAGTCAAAGAAATGCGTTTAAAATAAACCAAGGCGTACGCAAGAAAACTCTATCGAAAAACAAAGAGAAAGATTTCCTAATTCATATTTATCACAGACTGAGTTTAAGTCACAAAAGTAAGACGTAACATTAAATATTAAAATATGTATTTTTATTCGTAGTAACAGTCAAATGTTAATATGAATTGCTAATTCAATTTTACTTCTGACATATGGGGTAACCAAACAGTAAAATTACCTAACATATATACACACAACAATAAATAACAACTTTTAATAATACAAGACACACGCACACGGAGAGAGTCTCGTAGTATTTAAGGCGTTCATCCGATTTCCTCCGAACTTTTAGCCTTAAGGTCGGAAATACCGCAAGCAATTATTTGTTCCAAACATTTCTTCTGCGAAGCAAAAACTTTCTACACCAGCCCACACTTATATTCAAGGAGGTATTTCACAAATTTAAACAAGCAATTGGATACAAACGTACTACCTAGTCCTGCAAAGCAGTTGACGAACGATTTAAAAGTAACATTTACTACTATTCATTTCGAAAGTGCATATGTCCTACTTAGATCCAAACAATAAACAAGCCTAGCTAATGAGCTTGTGAATATAACAATGGTTATATTCACAAAACGTACACTATACAAATTTAACACTGAATTCGGGTGAACCATATAATCATCAAGCTTACGAGCGGCCCACGGGCCGTAGTAAGCTTTCTATTGTCATTTGCAAGAACAGAGCACAGTTACACTTCCAAGTTTGTATATTTTAGTATTCTTGCTAGTCTTTATATACCCAAGACTATTTGTTTTTTACAAGCTTTTTAGGGTTCCGTGCCAAAGGCAAAAAACGTAACCCTTATAGATTCGTCATGTCTGTCTGTCTGTCTGTCCGTCCGTATGGCACAGCCACTTTTTTCCGAAACTATAAGACCTATAATGTTGAAACTTGGTAAGTAGATGTATTCTGTGAACCGCATTAAGATTTTCACACAAAAATAAAAAAAAAAACAATAAATTTTGGGGGTCCCCATACATAGAACTGAAACTCAAATTTTTTTTTTATCAAACCCATGCGTGTGGGGTATCTATGGATAGGTCTTCAAAAATGATATTGAGGTTTCTAATATCTTTTTTTCCTAAACTGAATAGATTACGCGAGAGACACTTCCAAAGTGGTAAAATGTGTGTCCCTCCCCCTGTAACTTCTAAAATAAGAGCATGATAAATCTAAAAAAATATATGATGTACATTACCGTGCAAACTTCCATCGAAAATTGGTTTGAACGAAATCTAGTAAGTTGTTTTTTTTAATACGTCATAAATCGTAAACTGCAATTTACCTTTCATTCAATCAAAACAAATATAAAAAATACAATGTTACTTGCTGCTGCGGAACCCTTCATGGGCGGGTCCGACTCGCACTTGGCCGCTTTTTCATTAACTTGCAATGTATGTATATATGCTTGTATGTTCGGGTGGAATCTTGTCACTCAATTTTGAAGCAGATATCTTCAACCGATTTTGCTGAAGTTTTGCAAGCATATGTATATAGCGTGACAATACAATATTATAATGACATGGAGCTGATCTAATGCTGGAGCTGTAAGGTGGCTATAGGAAATCTGTAAAGAAACGTCGCATCATCATCGAGTTTGGACTCGTTTGATTCGTCTTTAGGCATTCCAGTAAAAACTTGTTTTTAAAAAGTTTTTTAATTTAATTTATAAATAATGAGTAGAATTCAAAATTAGTGGTCACCATTCTCAACGCAAATGTGGACAATGCAGTATGGTGACTCACACTATGGCCACCTAACCATACTAAGGCAGTCTAATCGGATCACCCAGTTCTACCTGTTCATTTCTCTCGCCAGGGCAGCGATCACTTTGTGATACTTGAGATATCTTACGGCCCATAGAATAAGGTATTCAATCGCTATAACAATGTCCCCTGGAAGGAGCAATGAACCACGGCAGTGTCACCGTGTTCTTAATCTAAACTACACTTACTGGAGTTGTGTGGCGTCCTGTTTCGGCGTGCCCAAGAGCTCTTGGGTAGAATCTTCTGCTCTTGCGTCTTCACACAAACATTGCTTCCAGGTGCTGGTTATTTGTCAAGGTATCCGAACTACAATACACTCGTTTCAGCTTACGCGGAACACGCCTACAAAAACTCGCGAATCCACGACCTAACACAATACGGTTTATCACTAAAGAGACCGCGGGTCGATGGACAATACAATTAGCTTACTATCAATTGATTTTCACAATAACAAATAAATCGTCGGCCGGTTCAACACGCGTTCTTGTTACAAACTTTTTTACATATTTTCCTCCAACGTCAAAACGTCAAACACGAACCAGAGACAATCAAAATGTTGCCAGTACAATGACGTTCGAAATCCAACACTACCTTAATATCAATTTTTTCACGGAGCGACTGACATCGGACCTCCCTGAGGGTACTGACTTCCCAATAATGATTGCTTATAATGATAGATGTTCACGACAACCTGGACCAACGGCTTAATGTGCTCTCCGAAACACGGGCGTGAAATACCACCAAGTTTCCATACTTCTAGCTGTTCTTAAGAATTGCTTGTAAGAAAAACACAACAACACTTTTTGCCTGACCCGGGAATCGAACCCGAGACTTTTTGATCGGCAGATGCATACTTTAATCGCTAAAACGGAGGCAGTTATATATTTTAGTATTTTAATTATATCAATATTGTAATAGAAGAGAGGAGAGAATAGAAATTATTAACTAATCTAATAAATAAATATATAGATAAACTAGATAACTACTAGAGCTAGCTAAGTAATAAACAGACTTAACGTAGTAATACGCCATACAGCTAAGTTATGGAATCAGGCGTTACTTTGCGGAAATCCATGACATTAAATGCTATGAAATATATTTAGCTTTAATTCCGCGAGACAAATATCCAGGTCTGAAAGCAGGGCACAAATCCCATCGTCATGCATACTCACATGCACATATGGGTATTATGCATATGCACACATACAAAACAAGTGAGAAATAATTAGCATGCCATGCAACCAAACCTATACTCGACACGTGTTTCGCCCCTCCACGGGGCATCCTCAGGAGATGTTGACTCGTCGAGCGTTTGAGCGGAATTAAAGCTAAATATATTTCATAGCATTTAACGCCATACAGCTTATAATTCTATAATGCGATGTTCAACAGTTTTATTTTTTGAAGCAAATACGAATCCAAATTAGAAGCGTTTCTCTTGACAGAAGGGACAACTCAATGAACTCCGCTCTCATTCCTGAATGACGTCAAACGTTGGACAGTTTAACTTCAACTGAAGGGGTATTCATTCAATAAATTGAAAAATACGTTGATTTAGACAGGGGCGATAATATAGTGACAGGTTTAGCAATAGTACACGAACATTACCCTACAACTAGCTTTATTTTCAGATAAAGGAAAGGATTCGTAAAAGTTACTAATGGTCTCTCAGCCTAACAGAAAAACAGGTGCGAAACAGTGTTTTCCTTATTTCCACAAAAAAAAAAACTGCCGGCAAAGAGGGTTCCACCTCTGTCCCTCTTAAAATTTTCACATTACTTTTGATTGAAAATTGTACGTCAGTGAAGTGAAGTTTTATACCAATGTTTAAATCGATATAACAATATGTAGTTTCTTTTATGTCGCGATAATCGTCTGCACAAATTCGTCTTCGCTTAAAAATAATAAATTTCCACTTTTCGAACTACAAGTTCCTTAGATTAACATGTGCAATCAAACAAAAAAACACTTACTACAAATGATATAATTCTAAAAAAATGATTCATAATCCAGTATGCATTCATTTTCTCATTGGCGCAGTGGTAGCGAACGCGACTGCTGTGCATGGGGTCTCGGGTTCGATTCCCGGGTCGGACCAAATGTTTGAACGATCTGCAAAAATGTTTTCGGAGTTTGTGTGTTTTCTAGATATAATATGTATGTATTTACAAAAAAAGTATAAATGTATTTATATCAGTTAATACTACCCATAATACAAGATCTGCGTTAGGGACTAGATGGCGTGTTAGATGTCCGAAAATATTTACTCTCAATAAAATGGATAGAAAGTTGACAAAATAAATTCAAACCTGACCATTCTGACAAAGAAATATTTTCTCAAAACCCAACAATGTCCACTCCATCTACACAAACACGCACCGATGCGAATTGATGCGATGCGAACCCCGTTTTTATATGGTTCATGAATTTGCATTAGCATCATAAGTTTAGGTTTAACCTTCAAGGTAGCTCTTGAACTGGTTGCGAGGGTAAGTATAACATCTGTGCGTTTCGTAATTTCTGCAGTATATTTGTCATTTTTTCTATTGCTCAATAGAGAGCTTGAGCGCTTATGATACCTTGAAGAGCTTGCGTCACTGAGAGGTGATTCTTCATTTAATCACTGTTTCGATAGAGACCTACCTAAGTACTAGAATTAATATGTTTTTTTTTTAAAGACACCATTGTACATGAATATACATTCCTGTGTCACGGGGAACTTTACAATCACACATGAAACGGACACAAAGAACACCCAGACTCAAAACAACAATTTGTGCATCACACAAAGTGCTGTCCCATACGGGATTTGAACCCACAACACTTGGCGTAGTGGAAAGCGGCGTGGTGACCGCTTAAACCACTAGGCCAACCGTGCAGTCGAATTCATTCAGATAATTATTTCAATCATATTTAAATATGGATTCTCAGAATATGACACATGTCTTGCACGTTTTGTTACATTCAAATACTCTACTGTTGATCTTTGTTAAAAAAACAAACTTTGCATCTAAATTTTATTAATATGAATGTCATCAAAACTAAAAATAGGTAGCATTCATATAAATTTGAACATAAAAATCATTACTGTACTTAGGATTTGTTAATAAATTAGGTAAATGGCAAGATTGGTATATATTATTAAGGGGAACAGTTGCTAATTAATTTGCAGTTGTTCTAAACAGTAAGCTGTTAAGATGATTAATTTACCTAACTTGGATTTTGGATTAAATTTACTTTCCAAGCGAAGTTTTAATTAACCAGAGCATATCAACAGAAGATAACCAGTTTATGAAATACTAATTTTAAAAGATTTATGAAAAGCGTTATATGCTGGACTCATTGGTTGGACTAAATAAATTAGGGGAATTAAAATTGTTTTATTTTAAATGTTCAATGAGTTCTATATTTTGGTTAAATATAATTATAATTATATATTTAGTATAGACATGTAGGGACACATGTATGTATTATAAACGTCAGCAATTTTATGTGAGCCGAGCAGAACGCCAGTGGCAGGAGTTAGTCGTTCTGAGTCAACTGTAGACCAAAGTCGCTCTCGGACCACTCTTGGACAAAGGTCGTGTCATGACTTTTACGTAATCATTATATATTTACCGTGTAAATAAATCAGAATGAACGGACTACATCTTTAATTTGTCACCTTGCACAAAGGGCACTACACTGAACAGTAAACCGTTAAATAGAGATAGAACCTACTATTGTACAGACTAGTAACATCGCGGTTTTACAGACAGTTTTACATAACATCTATACTATCCATACGTCCATACTATGGAGATACTTTGATTCCTGAAGAAAGACATAGGCTGCTCTTTACTGCGATAACTGATAAACACGTAGGCAAAAAAAAAAACTTCGTTTAAAAAAACCGACTTCAAAAACTAAAATGTATAAAATAACTTAATTTGTATGTGCTACCTATTCATAGGTTTGAAGTCAATGCCAAGCTAAATGTTATAGTAGGTACCAAATAGGTAGAAAATCAACGTAAAATGAGAGCGTTTGTGCGGTCGTGTTTCGATGGTGAGTGCGAGACCAGAGGCCCAAAGATGCAGAAGCATCACTAGGCCGCCATGGTGTGGATCACCATGCTGTATTGTCTGCCTTCGCAATGAGTATGGTGACCACCACTCTTGGATTCTGCTTATGCTTTCCATCAGGCAGAGTAGAGTCATTTTGGCAGGCCATACATGAAAGAAACCAAGCATGTAAAAGTTATTTCTGGTCATGAAAAACTTAACCGTTACTTACAGTAAAGAAAAATGGAAAAAAAATCAATAACATGACCAAGTTAATCACGACATTCAGCCTCATTGAACTACGAGTGGATTGAAAACACTTAACAACCTACTTCGCATTACATTAGATAAGGATTACAACAGACTCCTTTATAACAAAGGAACAAAAGTTAATTTCATTATGATAATCGTAATCGTGTCGTTGAGTTCTACTGCTCTAACATAATATTGCATATTACAAATTCCCAAATGGAAAGGAAGCGTAAAGTTATTTTCTATTAATGGTTCTCGCGTATCTCTCGATCTTAATAGTTTTGCTGTAGTAGGCTCAAATCGTATTATCGATATGTGACGAATTACAACAGAAACTACTTTTTGAGATAATATTATAACAATCGGTCGCGATTGTCATAAACATCTATGGCAATCGTTATTAGGAAGTCAGTGCCCTCAAATGTACTGACAACTAGTTCAATCTTCGAATTCAGTTAACCCTCAGGATTGCAGACTTCCAATGCCAGTTGCTACGTGGAAAAACTGATATTTAGGTGAAACCGGATGAACTAGTAGCCGACCCCAAATAATCTTGAAAATAATAAAGGCTACGAAAAAGATGAAGAAGAATTTGAACCTCGTATTACACAATCATAAACCGTACTAGATATTCAGACATTATGTAAGTAGCCGGTAACCTGGCCGTACATTGTAAATTGCTTGTTCTCAATGACAATAATAAGATTGTCATGTAGCCGATACCATTTTTTTACGTGTGGAACCCCCACGTGCCATCACCGGTATTTGCAAACACCATACCGGGGTTTGCGGCAGGGTAGTGTGTCGGAATCGAACCGACTAGAACCACACGGTGTGCAACTCTGCGCCTGAAAAGGGAGGGATTCGCAAACTGCTGTTATTAAGACACCCTGATCCCTTCCAGCACCGCCTGCTAGTAAAAACTCTCTATTCGGTAGGTTGAAGTTTGTTCAAATGAGTAGGATGACCAGAACCTTAACCCAGTTCCACTTAATTCCATGGAGAGAGGAGAGGATAACTCAACAACCAGTAAAGCAGTTTTGACTTTAAGGTCAGAGGAGCAGTCTACTTGTTTATTTATTTACAACTTCATGTACTTATATAGGTAGATCGGCGGACCTAATGCCTCAGGCATTATCTACCAGCCAACCTTTGGGGGTGTAAAGATCTAGTACGTTAGGTGTATTGAAGTTATAGTGTCTAGAACGAGATACAATTAACATAAAGTAAGAAGTACAAAAACACATTTATTCAAAAATATACATACATACACGGATCGTACACTTTAGATAACAGACTAAAGTTTGTCCTATACGTTGTCATCATCAGCCTATCGCAGTCCACTGCTGGGTACGATCTTTAGCTTCCACAATTAACGATAAAACAGCACAAAGAATACCTAGTTCATCTTTTGGTCTTTCACTGTTTAGCGTGTTTAGTCACATTGCTAACCAGGTAGTTGTAATATTGACATACATTTCTTTAAGAAATAAATTGACAACTATTTAACAGACTGTTATTAAATTGGCCTTTACTGCTATAAACGTGCTATTAATTATGCTCTGGCTATCTAGGCGGTTAAGCCAGATACCCAATAATGGCCGGAAGTCGGTTTCTCTATTTTAATGTATTACACCAACACCATTCCTGAGAAGTTATATAATATGTGTCAAAATGTAGCGTAATTATATACATAGTCTCTTTAATGTACACGCTTATATGAGAATACTAGTTGTTGCCCGCGGCTCCACCCGCGTATATGTTGGTTATCGCGGCAAATAGTAGCCCATGTGTTATTCTGATGTATAAGCTATATTACTGTAAAGTTTCATCCAAATCCGTTCGAAAAAGAAAAATCCAGTCTAGAAACCAGTACCTTTTTAAATGCTACATTGTATATCTACTAAAACAATAAATCACCACAGTGTTTAATAGTTACGGATTTATTGTTAACATCTGGAATGTAAGCAGGAGTTTGATTTAAAATAAAAGTGTTTGGTGTGCATTGAAACGTTCAGTTTTATTTTTATGAGATACTGATTGATTTTATTACTCAATATAAAAGATATAAAAGTTTTTACCTTAAAGCAACCATTTTGTTCTTGTTTATAACAACATAATTATTTCAGTACATACCTTGCTCTAAAACAACACTATAGTAAACGAGTTTTTATTTATATACCATACATTTTTAATTAAACTAATTAAATTTATTTAAACTTTTTTTTTCAATAAGCAACACAGTTCTAAAAGGAGTTCCAATAACTTTTATTTACGTATACTTTTTTCATTTACCATTGTTCCTATTTCAAATTTGAAGGTTCACTTTTTTTATAATCCAATAACTAATAGGGAAGGGTTTTTTATCGTTTGTTACTTTTTTTTGGAAACTTTGCAACAGAATATATATATATATATATAATATATTGGCACTCGGGACGCGTCGGGTCGGGTGCCAAGTTCGCGTGCGACTATGAAAAAGCTCACACTGATACTGATTCTTGTTTACGGCCATTTCGATGGAGATAATAATTTTGTTTTTAGTAGGTTGTTATTTTATTGTAAATAATAGTAATGGTGACCTACAGTAGTACATTTAAGTAAAATTATTTCTAAATTCCAAGTAATTATAAGTGATTTAGCTTAACAGCAACAGGGGACATTATATGCGTTAAAAATTGTGTTGTTCGACCTATCGCAAAGGATATCACATATTATCAAACCCAGCAACACGAAATGTCGTTTAAAGCCTCAAGAAGGAAATGTTTTTAATACGAAAAATAATCTTGGAAGTTCTGAATATTTTTCTCTTTCTTTGTTCTCTGGCACTGGGAATAAATATGTAGGAATCGACTTAAAAAATTAAATATTGATGTGTGGTGATATATATATATATATACATAAAGTGTATATACATAAAAGTATACATAAAGTGGTGAATTAATGTTTTGTTTCACGATAAAGGTGAATACTACAAATACATAGGTTACATTTTTATGTGTGCTTAATTATACCGGTTTGTCTATGGATGATAAATTTATATTTATATACTAGCTGATCCGGCAAACGTTGTTTTTCCATAAAAAAATGGGGTATAAAAAAATAGATGTTGGTAGATTCTCAGACCTACCCGATATGCTCACCAAATTTCATAAAAATCTGTCAAGACGTTTCAGAGGAGTATGGTAACTAGCATTGTGACACGAGAATTTTATATATAAGATTATCGTTAAAATAGAAATCTACGGGATTGCTACAATGTACCTACCTTTTTGTTTCCGTAGATTTCTATTTTAATGTTACTGACCATGAAAGTTTAAAACAATAAGATTATCGTTATACGCAATTATTAATAAAGGTAAATAAATCTTAAGACAGAGGTGAGTAAAGGACCCCGCCATGAAATTGGTCCTGGGAATTAAGCACATGCCACATGTGGTTGTAATTGTTGTCCACTACAATTAGAACCATATGTAAAAAATGTTAAGAGGAGAAATAAACATGTTGAGCATATGGATAATGTTTTAGGCTTCACAGATATAAGTAATTAAAATTAAAATACTAGACTGAAAAATTTTATCTGTATATTTTACCGCATGTATATTTTACCGCAAGAAAGAATTAAATTTATTTTAAGGTTTTTGTTTTTATCGAATAGGAGGCAAATATGGTACGCTATTATCGCCGCCCATGGACACCCACCAGAGGCGTCACAAGTGCGTTGCCGACCTTTGGAGGTTGGGGGGGGGGAGGTGGGAGAGGGTTTGGGATGTAGGCCTCCTGTATCCTCACTCACTCGGTGAAACACAGCGCAAGCACTGTTTCACACCGGTTTTCTGTGAGGCCGTGGCCGAAGCGCGGCTCTCCCAAGATAAATTAAAATAAAAACTTTTTTTCTTAATTAATTCTGTGTCACGGACGTTTTTACTGTCAATAAAGTCAGGTAACGGAAACAAAGAGTACACATACTCAGAATATTTTTTTTGTATCACACAAAGAGTTGGCCCATGTGAGAATTGAACCCATTACACCAAACCACAAAACAATTGTGTATCACACAAAGAGTTGACCCATGTGAGAATTGAAACCATTACACCAAACCACTAAAAATTTGTGTATAACACAAAGAGTTGACCCATGTGAGAATTGAAATCATTACACCAAAAAACTAAAAAAAAAACAAGTCACGGTCACATAAAACGTAATGTAGTTAAGTTATACCTAGACTCGTACTAACTACTGACCTGCTAATATTATTAATGCGTAAGTTAGTAAGGATATATGAGTGTTAGTGAATCTTTCTCACAAAAACTACTGAACGGATTTATATGAAACTTCACAGTAATATAACTCGTACTTCAGAATAACACTAATTTTTAACGCAATATCTGACATACACTTGGGTGTTAGCCGCGATCAAAAACTAGTTGTATATAAATTACCTTTTACCATTACTATCGCAACATAGTAAGGTACCAAAAACGGTTTAAAGCAAACTGATTGAAAGGTAGTAGAGCCACGCTGATTTCAGCACAAACTGGCCGGCTCGACAAGGGCGGTACTACCCTCGCACAGAATATCAACGTAAATTGACAGTGTTCTTGCTGTCGTGTCGTGTTCGATACCGGAAGCCCAATGATGCAGAAGCATCATTAAGCCGCCAAAGTGTGGGGCACCATGCTGCATTGTTGCATTGTTTGCACGAGCAATGAGTATGGTGACCACCACTCTAGGATTCTCCTTATGCTTTCCATCAGGCAGATTAGAGTCGTTTTAACTGGCCATACCTACATAAAAAAGCAGTCAATTGGGAGTCGGACTCGCCCATGAAGGGTTCCGAAGCAGCAAGTAACATAATATAAAAGTTCTTGTAGTTCGTTGTAACTTTGATCGATGTTTTAATAATAGTGTATTTTTTGCGGTTTACCATTTATGACGTATTAAAAATAAACCACTTATTAGATCTCGTTCAAAGCAATTTTTGTTGGAAGTTTGCATGGTAATGTACATCATAGTTTTTTTTAGTTTTATCATTCTCTTTTTTAGAAGTAACAGGGGGGGGGGGACACATTTTACCACTTTGGAAGTGTCTCTCGCGCAAACTATTCAGTTTAAAAAAATGATATTAGAAACCTCAATATCATTTTTGAAGACCTATCCATAGATACCACACGTATGGGTTGGATGAAAAAAAAATTTTTGAGTTTCAGTTCTAAGTATGGGGACCCCCAAAATTTATTGTTTTTTTTTAATATTTTTGTGTGAAAATCTTAATGCGGTTCACAGAATACATTTACTTACCAAGTTTCAACAGTGTAGTTCTTATAGTTTCGGAATAAAGTGGCTGTGACATACGGACGGACAGACGGACAGACCGACAGACATGACGAATATATAAGAGTTCCGTTTTTTGCCTTTGGCATGGAATCCTAAAAAACAGCCAGAAGTGTAGAATGGATGATTTGCGTAATTATTACCGTATGGTAGTTCTAAGTAAAATTTGTTCTCGGATACCTCTTCATGTCAGTGCAGTAAAAAAATATAACACTTAAAAGTGATGGTGGCACTTTATGCATTTTCTATTTAAATTACTAGCTATATGATCAAAAACATGAATAATCTGTATATGATCAAAAACATGAATAATCTGCATATCTTAATTTGAACCAAAAATTGGTTCACGAATATACAAAATTAAATGCGGATGGTAAACTTGTAGAGTTTCCTTAAATGCCTTCAAAATACGAAAATGAATGAAAATCATTCCACGCCGTGAACACCCACCAATTTAGTTAAGATTCAGCTAAGAAGCGCCTGACTGTTTACATTGTGGCTTTCATAATTTGTTCGTTTTTTCTTAATCATCTTACACATTTTAATTTTAAATATAGAAATTTTCATAGCTTATAAAATAGGCTTTATTTCTTGTAACTTCTGTTATTATAAAGAAGAACCAATAATATAAAAAAACAGCTACAGCTAATAAGATAAAATAAATTGTATTGCCAATAAATGAAAAATAATAAATGAAGAATGATGATACAATGATAATAGACACATGTTCAACAGTGGGCTGTGATAGGTTGATGATGATAAATGAAGAAATATACTAGTTAAAGTTCATGAAAGAGTTCTCTTTTAGAAAGAAGGTTTACTTGCCGTAAAAGTTTTTGATTGACCAAGCAGCGAAAATCACAGTATAATACCTTTATCAATAATAGATAATAACATTTATTACGGCAAAAGTACCTACAGATGTTCTGATACAAACAGCATTTTCGTTAGGCTGTGGTCTCCTATAAACGCCGTCGGTCACGTACAGCATCACGTCGTACGCCGCGTCACAATGTTTACTATAGAAATGTACTGTTGTGGTCTGTTTAACACGGTGACGTTGGAGTGTAGACGCGGCATTCAACGCTTTACGCAGTGTTTCTAGTTATTTCGAACCATTGCAGCGTAAACGTCGTATTTGGCGTCAATACAAAATGTTGAAATTTAATAAAGAAAAAGATTGAATCAGTCCAATGTTTTAGTGCATTATACAATAAAAATAAGATGCCGAATAAAGAGTCGAATTTATATCACATGACTACAAGGGAGCACTGTTGTAATTTGTGAACGGGACGTCGTCGTTCGCATATGAGATTATATTGACCGCTGATGCTGTGCTTGACGTTCAGACGTCGATCGGAACGTTAATGCTGCAGTCGGACGCCGCATATAGCATTTAATAGGAGAACGAGGCCAGTTTTCGTACACAGAAATAATCAGGCTCTGGTATCCACAGTAAGATTAAACTTGTGTTGCGTAAAAAGTTCCTCTCCTAACTAAAACTTATATTAATTACGTGCTTATATATTTTAACCACTTTAACGTTATTTTATTGACTGCCTCGTTGGTCTCGCGGTTGGCGTGTGCGACTGCTGATCATGAGGTCTCGGCTTCGATTCCTGGGTCGGACCAAATGTTTGTATGATCTACAAATATTTGTTTCGGAGTTTGGGTGTTTTCTATGTATAATATGTATGTATTTACAACAAAAAAAAAGTACATTAATATGTATTTGTATCAGTTGTTTAATACCCATAACACAAGCTCTGCTTAGCTTGGGACTAGATGGCGTTGTGTGTTAGATGTCCGAAATATTTATTTATTTATTTATTTTAACATGTGAGCATGCATGCATGTGAGAATTGGTGTAAATTTGCGTTAGGCATGTGTGTATTGTGTGTGTGTGTGTGTGTGTGTGTGTGTGTGTGTGTGTGTGTGTAATGACTTGGGAAAGGCAGCAAGCCATGAAGACGCAGGTCGCACCTAACCAGGCATCCTTAAAATAAACAATAACACTCAAAAACCGTACTGACGACGAAAATTATAATGAGTTATAATAATATGGATAGTTAAAACAAGGAAAATTCAGATCTGCCGCTGAGGTCAGACATTAATTTTCTTCCCGTATAAATGGAATATTTTCTTAACAATTTGACGTTAAAACAATAGAATTAAATATAATAATTTATTTAAATTTGCTTCAAAACAGCGTCTTCTCCCTTTTCAAGTCTTTTAAAATCACAATACAAAATCTTCACAAATCTGTCAGGATTTCAGCGCCAATAACATTTTACTGTAAACTTAGGTGATAAAGTTTATATTCCTTTCGAATTCAGACAGAATTACACTCCATTTGTTTTATCTTGGATTTAAGTTATATGCCGAGCATAAACAAAGTGGAGGCAAAGCGTCTTAGTGCCAGATATTTATCATAACGGTTATCTATTTTACGTGTTGTGCTTATTCGTTTTTATTTCATAATTACTTTTATTAATGCATCATCATTAGACACAGTGGTAGCACACCTATAATTATATTTATTAGAATCGCGTGATTTTCTCTACAAAATGTAGTATAAAACCAATCTTTTAAAAACTCGCGTTATTTAAAAATATTATTTTGAAGGCTAAATAGTAGATAGTGAAATAATCTAGTGCGGGAGTTGTCTCTTTAAAAAAAAAAAAAAAAAATATAAAGCCCAGGAGATTACAGAACACGTCCAAAAATTTTACTTTAAATTCCACTGTCACTTAATCTCAGAATTTGATAATGCTAACTTTTACTTTCACAATATCTGAAGCAAGATATAAACGAAAGATTTACTCAAGATCAGATCTGATTCAAATAAAACAATTGTAAATGACTACTTACAAAACAACCGACATTCGTATCGTCACAAAATAATTAATACTACTATAGTCAAATAAAAACCATTTAGTCAAGTAACGTAGATATTACGCAAGAAATTGTTAATTTTTTTTTTTAATGTCTTCCCATGGAGCAATCGACATTATAAAATATAAAAGTTCGTGGAAATACGCGATATACTAACTTTGTATTTTATTTAGAAGGACTATCCGAAAAAAAAGATGTTTCGGTCTTATTGAAATTCCAATTGAGGTATGTGTTTATGTTTCCTGAGATAAAATTACACCCTATTTAATTATACACTGTGAAACCAGAAAGTTACAGAGAATAATCAAAATAAAGTATCCAGACAACAAAATATTACATTGTATTAACCCAAACTCCGAGTGGTATGCATTGGGAGTAGCATATGTCCAGCAGTGGACGGCAATAGGCTGTTGATTATGATGATCCATATTACCCACATCTAAATTGGATATGGGCAGCATAAAATAAGCGTATGTCGTATCTGTAGCTCAAGCCTCAGTAATTGGAAGGTACCATGGTTATTTGCAGCAAATAATTATATTAATTATTTAAAAAAGATGATCTTAAATAAAATTTTGAATAGATATAAATAAACTTGACAGAACTTGCTATTTTAACTAAAACTCTATGCTAAATTCATAACACGGGTAAATAAACTTAGTTCTTACAACAAAATCACACATGGACGGTGTGTTAGCTTCAACTGTGTTGAGTATGAGTTGAATTTCACGCTGAATATGGGACCAAAGGGACCGACAATATTCTCAAGGATATCGATATTATTTCCATTCAGCACACGCACGTCGCCCATTTAAAATGTTTGTTTCAAGTATTCACAGAGGTAGAGGCTGTGATTTTTTCGAAACTGACAATCTGCAATATTTTAAGTTGTTTGCTATGAATGATAATAAGCTGGATTTTTTTTTATGGAATAGGCGTGCAAACGAGCAGACGTATCGCCTGATGGTAAGCGATTACCGCCGCCCATGGACACCAGAAACACCAGAAGCGTCACAAGTGCGTTGCCGGCCTTTTGGGGATGGGGGGGATGTAGGGGTAGGGGGATTGGGGTATAGGCCTCCGGTATCCTCACTCACTCCGTGAAACACAGTGCAAGCACTACTTCACACCGGTTTTCTGTGAGGCCGTGGTATCACTCCGGTCGAGCCGGCCCATTAATGCCGAAGCGTGGCTCTCCAACGCTCTATTTTGTACTTTATTGTATATTTTATATCTATTTATATCTATATTGTATATTTATACTTATTTAGATAGAACTTCTTGTATGAAATTTTCTGGTTTATTTATTTTGAGTTTTACACAATGAATGAACACAGTAATATCATGCTATTTAATGGGCACTAATAGCACCACGTACTCCTTAACGACGAGGACGACGAAAACACGATATAAAAATAAGTTACTTGAACACTATAACTTGAATTTTACATAAAGTAAATAACACTAAATAATTATAAATAAATCTCATATAAATTTTTGAAGTTATTTCAAGTTATTGTTGTCTCACAAAGAACTTAATTATAATAAGTAAGTTCTTTGTGACACTACCAATGAAGATAGTTACATGGAGGTAGAAATTTAGGTAGAACAGTATAAATAAAAGTACTTGGTTAATTATAATATTATACGTGCACATAACCAAGTCCATACCTATGAGGACAAAAGTTTTAACACCCGAGTTGTTACTTCGCTATGCTTTAATGTGGGTTAAGGATACGAGTATTAATTAAATTAGTGTGGGTGAAACTTGTCCTTTCGTTATTCAGATAATTATGTACAAATGAGAAAAGTGGTTCTTGTAACAACTTCAGTAAATGAGGTAAGAAAAAGACCCTTTCTCGTCACTCTGTTGCATGTCGAAAATTAGTAGATACTTTATTTTCTTTGTGTCAACGTACAAAGAACAAGATAATTAATTTTGTTTACGAAATAACTTGCACTACTTATTTCTTATTTTTTACTTACTTTCTTCTGACGTAAGTATATAACTTTGATAACTTTGGTTGGAATACGGTATGTGAAAACAGAAAAATATTTTTAATAAAAAAAAATGTCATGTGTCAAACATGTGTCTTACGTGGTTATACAAAGTTATTATAAAATAATAAGCTTAAGCTTTTGCAAACAATTTTCATTTTACCAAGCTTGTTATAAACGTTCGACTGCACGTTTGGCCTAGTGGTTTAACGGTCACCACGCCGTTTCCTACCTCGCCAAGTGTCGTGGGTTCAAATCCCACGTAGGACAACACTTTGTGTGATCCACAAATTGTGGTTCTGAGTCTGAGTGTTATTTGTGTCCGTTTCATGTATGTTTGTAAAGTCCCCCGCGACACAGGATTTATTCCTAGTGCGGGCGTTGTAAAAAAAAAAAACACATCTTGCTACATCCACATTTATAAGGGCGACAGATAGCCTTGTGTCTCTGCCGGCTCACCTCACTTCTGATGCGATCTCTTAGAGAAAGACCGAGCATTCATTTTCATAGAACGCTGGATAATAGTAACTCTTTCAATAGAAGGGGCCTATGGCTGTCAGTGGACTCTCTATCGGATAGAGTGCTGATGATAATGGCGATAATATAAATAATGTTTCAGCAAAGTTACTCGATGACCATCTAAAAAATAAATAGATTATATAACTTCTCAATAGCGTGAAAGTACTTATATTAGTAAAAACCACATGAAAGGCGAAGTTATTGAAAGGCGAGCATTCACGCTATTGAATGTTCAAAATTAAATTTCGTTTTACAATGCATGCGGTGAATTTTAAGGATTGCTTTATAAAATTAATTTATGTAACTTTTTTTTCAAAATGGAATAGGGAGCAAACGAGCTGACCTATCGCCTGATGGTAAGCGATTGCCGCCGCCCAGGGACACCCGCAATACCAGAGGTGTCACAAGTGTGTTGCCGGCCTTTGGGGGATGGCAAAGAGGATGGAAGAAGGGTTAGGGTATAGGCCTCCGGTATCCTCACTCACTCGGTGAAACACAGCGCAAGCGCTGTTTCACACCGGTTTTCAGTGAGACCGTGGTATCACTCCGGTCGAACCGGTCCATTCATGCCGAGGCGTAGCTCTCCCACGATATTAAATGCTATGAAATATATTTAGCTTTAATTCCGCGAGACAAATATCCAGGTCTGAAAGCAGGGCACAAATCCCACCGTCATGCATACTCACATGCACATCTGGGTATCATGCATATGTACACATACAAAACAAGTGAGAAATAATTAGCATGCCATGCAACCAAACCTATACTCTACACGTGTTTCGCCCCTCCACGGAGCATCCTCAGGAGATGTTGACTCGTCGCGCATTCGAGCTCAAACGCTCAACTCAAACGCGGATTTCCGCAAAGTAACGCCTGATTCCATAACTTATCTCCCACGATCTTTAATTACATTTGAAAACTAATTTGTACAAGCTCTCACATTCGTGTCCTCTTTACAGCCAAAAGACGTCCATTGCAAAACATGGACTTCCTCCAAGCCTCTCCACAAGAACCAGTCGTGTGCCGTTCCACATCCAATGGCTTCCCGTGACCACCGTTTTGCGGGACCAATGGGTAGTCCAAGACGATTAAATATAAAGTAAATAAGCGATTCCTATCGCATGTCATAAAATATTTAAGAATCATATGAGATACCTATATTTTATACACTCGATTGTCGGCACTTGATGGAACTTGTTGTAATACATTCTTGAATCAAAATCACTTGTAATTATTCCACTATTTAATTTAGTTTACACCTGACCGGTTTCGCCTTACGGCATCATTGCCATAAGGCGAAACCAGTCAGGTGTAAACAAAAATCGAGTAGCCTTTAATGATGCCGTAAGGCGAAACCGGTCAGGTGTAAACTAAATTAAATAGTGGAATAAGTACAAATGATTTTAATTCTAGAATGTAATACTTATATTTAATCGTTTAGATTAATTACATGCTTGCTTCAATTTTTTTTATGTCTTATACGTCTAAATTATGTCGAAGAGTTTTTTAAGTTCAACCTTTCTCCTCTATGTAGAATATTAAGTAATGTACGGTAATATACTTCACAGCTGCACTTCTTTATATAAAATCGTTTACATTCCATAGTTCTCTTCATTTATTCCAGGTATTATTATTTTAAATCATAGGCTTATTTTCTTGACGCTATATCCTTTAATTTATGTAATTGAGGCTAGAAAATAATAAAGACAGTATAAGGTACTCAGGAGAGAAAAGTAGTGGAAGGATACAACTTAAATAGTGATTAAAAATGAATTAGAAAACAAAAGTTCTTGGTTAGATGAGTAATAACTGACTAACTGAAAATACTGCTATAAAGTTACTGGTAATATGACAAGAAGAGATAATACTAAATTATGTTAACATACTTTTAATACACATTTATTTTAAAACTTTTACTAAAATGAAAATATCCTGAAGAAATTGTATCTAACAATATATCTACCCGACTGCGAGTGTATGTATGTATGTGAGTATATTTCTTTGGCACGCCCTAGAGCCTTAAGACTGTAGTCCTTGAGCGTGGGAATTTGTGATTGAACACTCACATTCATATTTTACATGCACACAAACGCATCGGGCACTGTTGCATACTAACCCTGGCAACTAATAAATTTACTTTCGGTTTTTTCTTCTAGTTACATATTCATTAACTGTTCGCCTTTGAAGAATGTTTATAATGTCCTACAAAGCACGCAATGTATCTTAGTCATATCGGAAAGCCCGCGGGCTTTTAACTCGTCAACGGCCGAGAATGGGGTTCAAGTGTATTCATTTTTAAATGGACATGGACAAATAATATGTTTTTACACAGTATAAAATTAAGTCGCTCGCGCTATCTGTCAGCTTAGATCTTTTATAGTAATCAACGGATTTTAATGCTATGTTATGAAATAAAATTTGTATGATATATCTATACTTATAATTAAAAAAAACCGACTTCCAAAAAACATCCAACGAAAACTCTCTGCCAAAAAAACACTTAAAAGCGTAAAATAAACTGGTTCTTCATAAATTGCCTATACCTAATTCTTTATTCATTTAAATAGTAGTATTATAATGTGTGCTAGGTACCTAGAATCTGTTTGAAGTCGGTGCCAAGTGACTATCGCTTAGACTTTTGTAATTGTTCGTTTGTATTCTTTTTGGCTTAGCACCGACTTCAAACAGATTTTAGATGCTTACACACATTATAATACTACTATTTAAATGAATAAAGAATTAGGTATAGGAAATTTATGAAGAACCAGTTTATTTTACGCTTTTAAGTGTTTTTTTGGCAGAGAGTTTTCGTTGGATGTTTTCTGGAAGTCGGTTTTTTTTTTTTTATAAAAAGTTTTTATTTTTCAGTTTTTAGTGCAAACAATCGTTGATAAGTAGTAAGTTGAACTATTTTATCATCAAGAATACAAATTAAGGTCTATACGTAGGTACGTGTAATATTAAAATCATCCTCTAATCCCTAACTGTTGAAGAGTTTAACCTTCTATCATCAGCTCACCTAAATAACTTGAAAGTATACGACTGAACGTCTTTAGATACGTATGAAATTGAAAGAATTATACTCCAACTCCTAACGGTTGAGGAGTTGTACCTTCCATCATCAGCTTACCTAATTAATTTGAAAGAAGACCACTAAAGGTAACATATATACACATGATATTTAAAGATTTATCCTCCAACTCCTAACCGTTAAGGAGTTATACCTTATATCATCAGCTCATCATCATAAAATGATGACTACCAGATGCAAATACTGGTGTAACTTCAGAAAATATACGTAAAACATAGTATGTGCCTATAAAAAATGAGGGTTTCTCTCGATTTCCCTGGGATCCCATCATCAGATCCTGATATGGTGGCAATGGGACCACCTCGGGAGCATACCCTTTCGAATACAAAAAAAAATTCAAAATCGGTCCAGAGTTGACGGAGTAATCCCTGAACATACATAAAAAAAAATAAAAAAAATACATACAGTGGAACATAGAACCTCCTCCTTTTTGGAAGTCGGTTAAAAATGTAACAGGTCCAATTCTGTACATTAAAGATATTTAGAATTTTTTTTTGGAAGGCTCTCTATTACCGATACTGAAGCCAAAACTGTATTTTTTTTCATTTTTGTCTGTCTGTCTGTCCGTCTGTCTGTCTGTCTGTCTGTCTGTCTGTCTGTATGTATCTTGGCCGCGCATCACGCCGAAACTACTGAACGGATTCAAGTGAAACTTGGCATGCTTTGAGTTCATACTACGAGGTAGGACATAGGATACCTTTTATCCCGAAATTCAGCACGGTTTCCTGGAGAGAGGGGATGAAAGTCAAGATATGTACTTTGTTGTAATTCAACAACACATAGTCCGATTTCATTCATTTGTTTTTTGCTAGAAAGAAAAAAAGAAAGATAACGGTGTTTTTTTTATCCGCGACTGTACACTGCCTGTGGGAAGCTGAGACAGATATGTAAATATGGCGGTACGAAGTTCGCCGGGTCAGCTAGTATGTTATATTAATGGAACATAATGTAAATTTAAGTTTTTACTTTTTTTATTTAAAATGTTTGGATGTAGTGATAATAATGATTTATATGCAAAGTATATTTTAAATACCTAACATAGAAATAAAAAAAAATTGAATAAATACGAGCAAAGTCACCAGCAAATGCTAATAATACCTATACATATATTTGAAATGTACAAGTAACACCCTTTCCGATGATACCCAACACGGCATATTTATTTCAAATTATTTTTTTAAAATAGTACTTTATGTCGGCTAGAGGGCGCCACATTAAATTGAGTGACGCGTCATACAGCCTATAAGCAGCGGACGATCAAGACGCTTCTCGTAGTTAAGGAGCTATGAGGGAACAGATGAACATACATACATAGCCTGTCAAAATCATAACCCTCATTTGGCTTTGCCGTGGTTGGGTAAAAAAATAAAAAAATACAGTTAATTAATAAACTCCTTTTTTTAAGACGGTTTGAAAAACAAACAATTTGTCTTAAAATTAATATTAAGAGTGTAAAACTTTGAAATGGAAACTTCCTTAAATATATAATACTAGCTTTTACACGCGGCTTCGCCCACGCAGACTTTCATCCCCTGATTTACCCCCTTAGGGGAGGAATTTCAAAAATTCCTTTCTTAGTGCTCACTTACGTTATATAAAGAACCTACATGCAAAATTTCAGGATTCTAGCTTCAGCGGTTTGGGCTGTGCGTTGATCTCTGGGTATGTCAGTCAGTCAGTCACCTTCCTCTTTTATTTATATAGATAGATTACAGATATCAGATAATGTAAGGGATAGGGCATCTATTGTTTTACAATTCACCAATTGATTAAATTCGAACTTAAGGGATGAATAATAAAGGAAATGACGTAAAGTGTAGATGGGACCCTTTTTAACCGACTTCCAAAAAGGAGGAGGTTCTATGTTCCACTGTATGTATTTTTTTTTTTTTTTTTTTTTTTTTTTTATGTATGTTACCTGATTACTCCGTCAGTTGTGGACCGATTTTGAATTTTTTTTTTGTATTCGACAGGGTATGCTTCCGTGGTGGTCCCATTGCCAGCATATCAGGATCTGATGATGGGATCCCAGGGAAATCGAGGGAAACCCTCATTTTTTATAGGCACATACTATGTTTTTCGTATATTTTCTGAAGTTACACCGGTATTTGCGTCTGGTAGTCATCATTTTATGATGATGAGCTGATGCTGTAAGGTACCACTCCTTAACGGTTAGGAGTTGGAGGATAAATCTTTAAATATGATATGTAATAAGTTACCTTTAGTCGTATTCTTACAAATTATTTAGGTAAGCTGATGATGGAAGGTGGAAGGTACAACTCCTCAACGGTTAGGAGTTGGAGAATAATTCTTTCAATTTCATACGTATCTAAAGACCTTCAGTCGTATACTTTCAAGCTATTTAGGTGAGCTGATGATAGAAGATTAAACTCTTCAACAGTTAGGGATTAGAGGATGATTTTAATATTACACGTACCTTAATTTGTATTATTCTTGATGATGAAATTTGATGAAATAATTCAACTTACTACTTACCTACGATTGTTTGCACTAAAAACTGTAAAATAAAAACTTTTTATAAAAAAAAAAAACCGACTTCCAAAAACATCCAACGAAAACTCTCTGTCAAAAAACACTTAAAAGCGTAAAATAAACTGGTTCTTCATAAATTGCCTATACCTAATTCTTTATTCATTTAAATAGTAGTATTATAATGGGTGCTAGGTACCTAAAATCTGTTTGAAGTCGGTGCTAAGCCAAAAAGAATACAAACGAACAATTACAAAAGTCTAAGCGATAGTCACTTGGCACCGACTTCAAACAGATGTTAGGTACCTAGCACCCATTATAATACTACTATTTAAATGAATAAAGAATTAGGTATAGGCAATTTATGAAGAACCAGTTTATTTTACGCTTTTAAGTGTTTTTTGACAGAGAGTTTTCGTTGGATGTTTTTTTACAATTTTTGTCTGTCTGTCTGTTTGTTTGTGCCGGCTAATCTCTGGAACGGCTAGAGCGATTTTGACGGGATTTTTACTGATAGGTAGCTGATGATATAAGGAGTAACCGTGGTTAGTGTAGTATCGCAGGTAAGACCGTGGGGCTCAGCTAGTTTTTTTTTTTCAAAAAAGACAACTCCCGTATATATCCAATAAATCCTGTGTCGCGGGGGACTTTACAAACATACATGAAACGGACACAATGGACACCCAGACTCAGAACAATAATTCGTGGATCACACAATATTGTCCCATGTGGGATTTGAAGCCACAACACCTGATACAGTAGGAAGTGGCGAGGCAACCGCTTAAACCACTAGACCAACCATGCAGTCAAAAATAAAACTTTCTAACAGAAATCATAAAAAAAATTTTTTTACTTTTTTAAAAACAATTTCTCAAAGTGTCTTGGTCTGTCAAAGTGTCTTCAAAGTACTCGTCAAGACAAATCAAACGACTCCAAACTCGATAGGTTCCGTCGTTACAAAGTTCATATGACCACCTTCCAGCTCCAACATCAGATCAGCTCCATGTCATCATAATATAGCATTGTCACGCTATATACATATGCCTACAAAAATTCAACACAATCGGTTAAAGATATCTGCAAAATTGAGTTGCAAGATTCCGTCTTAACAAATATACACACATCAAAAGTGTCTAGGGATCAAGCATTTTTATGCGGATTTCTTGAGATTGAGATGTGGCTTTGGCCCTGGCCTGCTCAGTCGCCAGACTTGAACCCGATTGAGCATGCATGGGATATGCTGCAGAGAAGAGCTCTGCCGAATATGGAGGGTATCCAGTCGCAAGAAGACCTTTTTTTGTTGTTGCAACGAACATGGGCGGCCATTCCACAGCGTGATTTGGATGAACTCATTTTGAGTATGCCAAACCGATGTTCTTGTGTTAGTGTTCGCGGTAGAAACACGGATTATTAATTGTTTAAGTTACCTAATAAAATTTTAAAGAAAACTGTTATATCAGTCTTTTTTTCGAACTTTAATGTTAGTGGTTCAAATGTCAAAAATCCTTTTATTAGGAAAATGGCAAATTTCTTTATTAATGCAAAGGTGACTTGGTTTATCGTTACTGTGACAAACGAAAACACTTTATTTAATGAATCCTTAAAGAAAATTTTAATTAATATCAATCAGGAGAAAAGTTATTGCAAAAATATATGTTGATCCCTAGACACATATGTTGATCCCTAGACACTTTTGATGTGTGTAGTTAGATATATACATACGTAGCAATTAAAAAAAACTTATAAAAATAAGTTCTGTGTTAATAAAAAATACTAATATTTTTCTTTGAAATTATTCTTTAAAAAAAAGAAATTAAATTCAAGAATACAAATTAACAGTTACAATTCGACACTCAATAGCAGTCCACCCTAAAACTTGTCATTTACGTATTATGGAGCTCAGTGCGAACTACAAACGGACGTGGTGTCACCTTGAATATTCGGAGGGCACTGAATTTTTTGAGCGCGATAAAACTTATTTATTGCAATTTACGGGAGACGATATTATTATCTACGTACTAAAATGTATGGAACTTTTGTCACTAAAAATAAAAACTTCGTTTAAAAAAACCGACTTCAAAAACTGAAAAGTATAAAATAACTTAATTTGTATGTGCTACCTATTCATAGGTTTGAATTCGGCGCCAAGCCAAATGTAATAGTAGGTACCACACTCGCTATATTTCGAGACGAACGTCAACGACGTCACCGACGCTTCGGTTGTTTTGTCTTACGCGAAGAGCAGCTATCCCGCAAGGTCACGCGCGGCGAGTCCTACTATTACATTTTGGCTCGGCACCGACTTCAAACCTATGAATAGGTAGCACATACAAATTAAGTTATTTTATACTTTTCAGTTTTTGAAGTCGGTTTTTTTAAACGAAGTTTTATTTTTATTTTTCGCTTTTTAGTCTTTCTCAAGTCTCTCATCATCATTTCACCTAAATAACTTGAAAGAATACGACTAAAGGTAACATACTGTATAGAATAATAAATACATATTTCGGACATGATGTTTACAGAATATGAAAGCATGCAGACAATTGCCTTAACTTTATTGCAGGCGCTCACGTAAATTTGAGGGTTTCCTTCAATTTCCTTGGGATCCCATCATCTGAAGATGATATGGTGGCCATGGCACCACATGGGGAGCATACCCTTTCGAATACAAAAATAATTTTCAAAATCGGTCCACAATTGACGGAGTAATCAATGTACATATATACATAAAAAAAAATAAAAAAAAACCGATGAAATTGAGAACCTCCTCCTTTTGGAAGTCGGTTAAAAATGAATGATGTTCAGCCTTAGATTATGGCTTTTTGGTGAGAATTAATAAAAAACTAAAACGGTAAATCTTTTGTCCATACTTTTTTCTCGCGAAATAAGAAAAAAAAAAAATTTAAAATAGAGCACGAAATAGGACAGAGTGTGCTAATTAAAAAGGTCGATTTCGATGATTTTGATCTTTGTTAAGGTTTTTTTCACAAAAATAAAGAATTATTTTATAAATGTCACTCAGTAGATTGGTAGACTGATTTATTAAACTACTGAGATTTTTTTTAGTGTCAAATAATGAATTGAGTTGTTTGTGTTTTAAAAACTGCAAGTGCCTTTTCACGCGTTTTTATGGACGCGCGAAAAGGCACTTGTGATATTTTTATGTGAGTGGAGTGAAGTTTAGATTCGTCTTAGTCGTGAGAGTGACACTGGGTACATCAAAATTAATAATTACCTACAAATTTTAACAAAAAAAAAACCGACAATCTGGACCAAATTTAAATGGGACCATTCGGGAAGCAACAGCTTTCAAATAAAAAAAGAATTATCAAAATCGGTTCACCCAGTCAAAAGTTATGAGGTAACAAACATAAAAAAAAAAAAAAAAAAATAGGTCTTTACCTATGAAATTGCCGTTTTGTATGCAATAAGTGAAAGTACTTATTTTTTCAAACTTTTTTATTTCTGTTATTCGAAGTAATCACCCATGCAATCGACGCATCTTTGCCAACGCATTGGCAGTTTATTGATACCCTTCTTGTAAAAATCAGCTGGACGGGAGGCAACAAACTCTTCAAAGGCATTTTGTACTGCCTCTCGGGAATTGAATTTTTTACCCACTAAAAAGTTGTCTAAATTTTAGAAAAAGTAATAGTCGGTAGGTGCAAGGTCTGGTGAGTATAGCGGATGAGGGAGAGCTTCCAACCCCAGCTCTTGCAGCTGCTTCACGACAACGCGCGACCCCATACTGCGCAACAGACAGTCTCCAAGCTGAAAAAGACGGTTTTTTTTAATAGTTTATTACTTGTATTATATTCTTTACACTACATAGCCGTTGAGTATCTTGAGCCTCTGCCTGACCTTGGAAGTCACTGCTGTAGAACCTAGCTAACCACAGACTTTCGATCAGCCGATAGTTTGGCTGGTTTCATAAAAGCCCCCGCAGAATTTTTCGACGGTTTTCGAAGTGAACGGCCGCATGACTTCGTAGAAAAACGTCCTGATGTCAATCAGGAACAATCGCTTCATAACATTCCTTTTTTAGGGTTACGTAAAATTCATGTCGCTAGGCCGCCATGGCAGAATCATTTTGGCAGCTAACATATAAAAAAAAATGTCTCAAAGTTACTCCTTCAAAGAATTTATACCAGAAACTTATTATTACCGAAGTTTAAATTTCAATGATAGTCTCTCAAGATACTAGTTTATAATATAATCCAATATGTACTTGATTACAAATTGATTGATTACTTGATTAATTCCGCATGTTAGAATATCATAGTTAACAGGTAATTATAATTTACCGATAGATTGATTACACGATTTGAGTATAATTTCTATTTGAAACTAATCCTTAACAGTATTGCGAGGTGAAATTGAATATTATAATTAAGTAGCAGAACAAGCTATCATGCACGATAATTATAATTATAGACATCTATTTATATGGGAGTAATAGTAGTTCTCATTTTGTGTAGGTAATTGTGGATTAATTCTATGTTCTTTTCCAGAAACTTCTCTGTAGATTCCTGACGACTCTTTTTACCATTTATACATAACAGGCACTAAAATCTTCTTAAATAATATATAATAATAATAAATATTTCAGATAAATATTTCAGACATCTAACACACAACGCCATCTAGTCCCAAGCTAAGCAGAGCTTGTGTTATGAGTACTAGACAACTGATACATATATACCTTTTTTTTGTAAATACATACATATTATACATAAAACACACTCAAACTCCAAAACAAATATTTGTAGATCATACAAACATTTAGTCCGACCCAGGAATCGAACCCAAGACCTCATGATCAGCAGTCGCACACGCCAACCGCGAGACCAACGAGGCAGTCGCCTCACCGCACCGCAAATCACTTAAGTATATGCCAAATGTATTTATTGCTGTTGGAGATCCAAGCTTCGGCAAATTTGGGCATTACCTCAGAAAGAAGGCTTTAACTTACTGTTTATTCTACCATTCAGTAATACATAAAAAAAAACTATTTTCATTTTCAAAACGCTATAAGCTTTTATGAACTGTAATCAATGGACATTAATGAAAATATAATACTTCCAGTACCGATCATTAAACCTACATATTGTTCAAATTATAAACACAGTTCGTTAAAACATAACTTCGCTACCAACATTAACGATATCTCGAGAATTCAAATGCAATTTCAACGCATGTGTATCGAATACGTCTTTAATCGAATTAATGTCAATCATTACTAGTATTTTTATTATTGACGTCATTGTTTTAAAAAAAGTTATAGTATCTTTGAAGAGTCTTGAACAGACATAGGTATGTTTTATTGTCATCAACTGCTATAATTTACAAGAATTCATATAACTATCCATTGTATTTCAGTGAATAAATTGTTATGATTATTATATATATATATCATATATTATATATAATCTGCCTCCAGACGTCTCCTCTTTCTGGTAGCTTGCGGCTTCGTAGAGAAAGACCACTACGCCTCAGCCCTCATACCCTGCAATACCCAATCATTCACCGCTTCATACACATCTTACGCATCTAGCCTGTTCTTTCGTTGCTATTTACTGAGTGAGTGAGGTTCCCAAAACCCAAATCTTGTAGGAGTCTACGCACAAAGGTTGTCTTATATTATCAGGGGACTAGTTTGAGGAGAAGGATCCAAAGGGCGGCAACACACTTTTGATTCTTGAGGTGCATGTAGACTAAATGTAAATAAATGTCAGACAATTATGTAGTATTTGTCTAACTATAGAGCCTTTAAAAATAGAATGTTATCGTTTCATATTCAGTTTGTTTTTCAGATATTTCAACGAATTTCTCTTAATTCAATTGCTCTCAGTAGCCTATTTGAGTTGTTCGTACAAATTGTTTTAGATCAGTATTACATTGAAGTAAGTTTTTTTAGGTTTTTTTGTATGTATAAGAAGTAATATACAATCATATTCATTTGAATGATTCTAGAATTATTTAATTTTTATTATTTCGTCTTGTTCTTCAATATATGTTTTGTAAAGTAATCTGAACAAAATTTCTTATTCTTGCATAGAATGTTGGAAAATAAGCATACAAGTTAGGGACGCCATACTGCACTATCTGCATTCACAGCGAGTATGCTGGCCCCTACTGTTGGATTTTACTTAAGTTTTCCATCAGGCTGAGTAGAGTCACTTTGAAAGGCTTTAAAAAAACATACCTAAATACTTACCAGACGTTTCAATTTCATTTACGATCTGTTAACAGTATATAGTTAAAATAAAGTTTTTTTGTTTCGTTAAATTCCATCATACAGTAAAACAGGCACAGGAAAAAACAATTTCATGTAATTTGTAGTATTTAAATTGAAATGGAGAAAAATGTGCTAAAAACAAAGCAAACAATTTAACAAGCAGTGCACAATAGCACTCAACAGCTTACTCAACTTTTGCTTTTAACATGAGAAATTGCCTCGTTTATAGTGCGCTCAGCACATTACTGTTATTGTACTTTAAGGCCTTAGTAGAGCACAAACGTACTTTTAAAAGTCAGTCTTTTAAAAGACTTCAAAAAAGGAGGAGGTTCTCAATTCGACCGTTTTTTATTATTTATGTTTGTTCGCTTCGTCGTTTATGATCCGATTTTGATGATTATTTTTTTAATGGAAAGGAGATATCCCAACAATGGTACCATGATAAGGACATTAAGATCTGATGAGTGCATCCAAGAGAAATCAAGTCGAACCTTGAAGTCGGTTTTTTTATTTTTTTTTAGTTATTTAATATTGGCTTACTGATGCTAACCGTGTCTTATTCTGCACCGTTTGATGAAGTGTTGTAACATATCGATTGTTATCGTTCAATCTATTATATTGATGGAAAAGGGACGGAGATATGTGATAGGAAGTTTAGCAAGTAATTTTTTTTGGCCTTTCCAACTTGACTCTATTCTGCCTGATGGAAAGCATAAGCAGAATCCAACAGTGGTGGTCACCATGCTGCGAATGCAAACAATGCAGCATGGTGACCCACACCATGGCAGGCTAGTGATGCTTCTGCATCATTGGGCCTCCGGTCTGGCACTCACCAACGAAACACGACAGCACGAACGCTGTCATTTTACGTTGATTTTCTGTGCGAGGGTAGTACCACCCCGGTCGAGCCGGCCCGTTCGTGCTGAAATCAGCGTGGCTCTACTACCTTGAGGTAAACTAAATGTTTAATTAGATTTACAACTGCGTGTCGGTTGTCAAATGGTAGTTGACTTGTGAATGCAATGGCACAGAATGATACATACACTCTATAATCCTTGTTTGTAATGTTTTAACACGCTAAATCCTATCTGTAAGGAAATCAATGATTTACACAAGTAGCAAGCAGTAAACAAGCTGATGAGTTACCTAACGGAAAGAGTCCCAAGCATGTTTCCGGTCTTTAAAGCTCAGTAAGGAGGTACGAGGACGCACGATCTTGGTTTGAGGTCGTATCACTCCGTACATACCGACAGTAAATGTGCGTCTCCTTATGGCCGTTTACAATACCGAGATCGGATGTCTAGTTAAACCCGGAGATCCATACTTATCCCTTATCACATCACACTTCACACTTATATATAAAGGCGAAAGTTTGTGTGTATGTTTGTTACTTCTTTACGCAAAAAGTACTGAACGGATTTGGATGAAACTTTACAGTACAGTGCAGCTTATACATCAGAATAACACATAGACTACTATTTGCCGCGATAACCAACATACACGCGGGCGGAGCCGCGGGCAACAGCTAGTATTATTATAAATGTGAATATAAGTTTCTTTGTTACGCTTTCACGCGAAAACTACTGAACCGATCATCATGAAACTTTGTGCACTTATTCTTGGAGGTATAAGAAGTAACATAGGATACTTTTCATTAAATGCGAGCGAAGTCGCGGGCGAAAGCTAGTATATTATAAATGCGAAAGTAACTTTGTCTGTCATGATTTCACGGCCAAATTGCTGCACTGATTTCAATGCAATTCGGCATCTCACTTTGATTCTTGAAGAAGGATATATGCTACTCTTTACTACGATAACCGACAAACACGCAGGTGGAGCCGCGGGCAATAGCTAATAGTTTTTATATTTCATCAATTCTTTTTTGAAAATGATTGATTCAATTCTTTCATTGGAACGCATGATCAATTTCTTTTTTTGACAAATTTTAATTGTCAAATATCAAAACCGGTCATGTTCAAGTCGGACTCGCACACCGAGGGTTCCGTACAAACCCGTAGGTATATTATTATGATGTAACTAAAAAATTATGCTTTTCGCTTTTTGAGGTACGGAACCCAAAAAAATATCAAATACTCTTTTAAAGTAAATTCAAGTCGTTTTCAATTACCTATCTCTTGTTAAAACTGAAGATAGGTTACTGAAGATGGTCTTTAGTGACAAAATAACCTGAAAGTCGGTTTTTGATCAGCATTTACAGCTTTGTTTAAAATATACAGATTTCATTGTGCTTCAACTTATAAAAGCTTTTAAGAGCCTTCCTGTGGAACTGACAACTTGACAATTGAAATAAAACTTAATTTAATTTCTTTACCTGGATTTTTCTTTAAGCGCGCTACGTACTAATTAATTCCGTAAGTATTTAATCCAAGGTTCTTTCCGAGGTTTTGTGCATTTGCCATTTTTTTATGATATCGGTTTTTTGTGAATCCCCAGTGTCCAGTAATAACCAATTTTAAGTTATTCTTTCGTTAGTTTTGATCAAGGGGTACCAGAGCCCTAGGACCCCATTAACCTAAGGCAATCCAAGGCGGCTACTCAATAATGTATTGCGTTGATCTGTGTTTATGATATCTATCTATTAATATATAAGTTTTACGTCGTGAGAACTTTAATAATAAGTAATAAGTCGTAGTCGTCGTAGTAGAGTAGTAATGGGAGAGCCACGCTTCGGCATGAATGGGCCGGCTCGACCGGAGTGATACCACGGCCTCACAAAAAACCGCTGTGAAATAGTGCTTGCGCTGTGTATCACCGAGGACACCGGAGGGCCATACCCCTCCCCCTCCCCTGTCTTCCCCCCCAACCCCCAAAGGCCGGCAACGCACTTGTGACGCCTCTGGTGTTGCAGGTGTCTTTGGGCGGCGGTAATCAGTAATAAGAAAAAAAACATCCAGACACAATTCAAAAGAAAGAACTCATCACACAAATATTGTGAGTTTGATACCAACCCACGACATCTCTTTTATCAGTTAGGACCATTAACCTACACACTAACGTACACACACGCAGTAATCGCTTACCATCAGGCGAAACGTCGGCTCGTTTGCCCGCCTATATCATAAAAAAAAACAATGTTTGTCTGCACTGTTACCAGTACGCGGAGTGATTATTATTTCCGTGGTCTGGATGTGGTCCTTGCGCTTATTCTAAGATGTTAATCATGATTGACTGGACCGAATAAAAGCGGCTGGCATACTTTGCATTGTCATCCAAATGCTCGACCCAAGACCATTTCGTCTTTACAGTGGTAATGTTCAAGTACTGTTATTAGTTTTAACTATGTCATATAAACCATAAAGTTTTTCTTATTCTTAATTTTTAAGACGCAACCAAAGCAAGTGTCAACCTACGGTAGGAGTATGCCATCGTATGCCTGTCTGTCCTATACCATCAGGTTTAATATGGAATTAGAAAATATGGAAATCAGCAGTGACATTTATGTTGAGTTGGTTGACAGAGGTTCAACTTTAGCATTCGGGCCCAGATGAGGTATCTGGGCCTGATCCTCGACGGTAGGTGGCTCTTCGACGAGCACTTCCGACAGCTTGGTCCAAAGCTGGTCGACGCTGCCTCCGCCCTTGGGCGACTTTTGCCCAATTTGGGTGGAGCCAGCGTCGCAACGAGACTCCTATACACGGGGGTTGTCCGGTCGATGGCGCTGTATGGCGCACCGGTGTGGGTGGCGGCTCTGACTGCCCTAAATAAGGCTCGCCTCTGGTGGCCTCAGAGGGTATTGGCAGTCAGAGCCATACGCGGATACCGCACGGTGTCGACCGAGGCGGCGTGCGCCTTGGCCGGAACACCCCCGTGGGATTTGGAGGCGGAAGTGCTCGCCGAAGTTTATCGACGGGTGGCTGAATATCGGGCGGAGTATGGCTATCGCCCTCCGCCCGAAGAGGTACGCGAGTGGCGTGAAGCCGCCCGTCGAGCCACTATGGCTAGATGGTCGTTCCGACTGGAGACTCCACGTGCTGGCTTTGCCGCCGTGGAGGCTCTCCAGCCGGTCATCCTCGAGTGGGCAGGGCGGCAGCACGGGACCCTTTCCTTCCGACTGACGCAGGTCCTTTCCGGGCACGGTTGCTTCGGGAAGTACCTGCACTCGGTCGCTAGGAGGGAATTGAGTCCCGCCTGCCACCACTGCGACTGCAGTGAGGACTCGGCCCAGCATACGCTGGCGATTTGCCCTCCATGGGCGTCGCAGCGCCGGGCCCTCACTGCTGTCATCGGAGGAGATGTCTCGCTACCGGCCGTCATACGCTCCATGGCCGGTAGCGATAGCAGTTTTACCGCGGTCGCAACCTTCTGCGAAGAAGTCATCTCGCAGAAGGAGGTGGCGGAGAAGGCCCGGGAGGATGATATCCACTCGGACCCAATCCGCCGCCGGCGAACCGGGCGGCGGAGGCGCGCCTATCAGCGCCTCATGCCGCCCTGAGTGTGGCCGCGGATGGTCGGGACGGGCTTTCCCCTCCATCCGCTCTAGTGGCCACCCGCGAGGGGGCGACGTACGCGTGTGCCGTACGTCGCCTAAATAGAGAGTTTTAACAGCAGACGGTGCCCGCTTCAGTGCGGGCAAGCGCTGGGAGGGATCCGGACGTGTTAATAACTGCAGTTCCCGGATTCCTCCCTTCACAGGCGCAGAGTGGCACACCGTGTGGTTTTAGTCGGTTCGAGTCCGACACACCGCCCCGCCGCAAGCCCCGGCGCGAGTGAATGTCCGAGGGGATTTCCACACGTTAAAAAAAAAAAAAAAAAGGTTCAACCTTAGCAATTATGTTAAAACAAATGAATACATTTTACTACGAAAAATATGCTGTCCAATCTATAAGGAGATTTTTACAAGCACAAGCGATTCCAATTTGAAAAATTATCATACAATTATAATATCAAAGTACTTTATTTATAAAGAAATTTAATTCGATGTTCCCAAGCAATAACGCGGTAATCGATAAAACAAAATTTTACAGGAGAAAAGATTTACTGATTTTACCGAATATATTTTCAGCGAGTGGGACTATTCAAGTCATTGATGTATCAAATGAAAGCTATTTTATTGTGAAATATAACTTTGCTATGTTTATGAAATTCCTTTTATTCAAAACTGGTAATTTATGAAAATAAAAATTACAAAAATTTTACAGGAGAAAAGATTTACTGATTTCATCGAATATATTTTCAGCGAGTGGTTCTGTTCGGAATATTAAATAAAATAAAAATTAAAAAATGAAATTTAATACATCAAAAACGCATAACGTTAATGTTCAACTTTTCACTTCTGCCGGCACTTCCGGAGTGCAACCCGTTTTTTTCCTACAACATTTTACCGATATATTTTTGTTTCATGTATCTTTGTAAATATCATAAGGAAAAATCTGCAAAAAATTGCAAAGGTGTATTGCAGTTCATAGATGCCTGACAAAATAGCAAAAATCCCATAAATAGCACATAACCGAGTTTTTTGTTGGAAGCGTCAAATTTGTCTCAAGTTTTGGTATTAAACATCACTGAAATAAACTCGTTGAGAGCCACTTAAAATTTGTTATAATACATTGAAGATATCAAGAGCTGTTAAGTAGCCTCTGCATCAGCGGATTTGGAGTACGAATGGAATTAATGAAGCTCCCACTTAACAGAAGCATCTAATATCTTCTATATACTGGGTCTTCAAAATCACGCGATGAAAAATGAAACTTTAATACAGAAATATTATGCTAATATGTATTTCGGTACGATGATCAACAATACATTTGTGATAAGTTCAAGTTGTAAAAGTTTAATAAAACTAAACTTTTGTTGCTCACGACTCCCACTTATCTATAGGTACTAATATTTTAAGGAAATAAGGTTTTTGAATTTGTGAGGTTATAGGGAGTCATCTCCGGATCTACTGAATCGATTTTGAAAGTTCTTTTACGTATAGGAAGCCACATTATTTCTGAGTTATAAGCTATATAGTAAGTATATAAGTAGTAAAATGATTACTGCGTTATCCGACATTCTTGCGGACAGAGGCGGGGTCTTAAGCTATAATTATTTAACCTAATTTATATCTAAGTAAAATATAAATTAGGTTAAATAGTTGTACTTTTTTTTCCTCAGTTACCATCTCAGATCTACCAAACTACCTTAAACTGGTGTAGAAATGAAATATTAAATCCTCCTTAAAGAGCATTCCAGGAGTTAATTTAAAACTTAACATTAGGAAACATAATAAATAATTCGTGTGTAATGTGTAAACCAGTATTTTTTTTTGTTTTCCTGATTTATAAGTCAAATTTGACTCCACGATTTAAGCGTCCACTACGTCGTTTTCTACTGAACTTTGTGTGTATTTGTATGAACTTTATATGAACTTTGTATGTGTAGTTCAAACCCCACATGGGACAACACTTTGTGTGTCCCATGTGGGGTTTGAACAACAATTTGTGGACCACACAAAGTGTTGTCCACAAATTGTGGTTCTGAATCTTTTGTGTCCGTTTCATGTATGTTTGTAAAGTTCATCGCGACACAATGATGTTCCTTGTGCGGGCATTTAAAAAAGAAAAACATAGTACTTACCTATGGTTGTCACATGACCTTTTTGTGTCCAAAAATTCTTAAAGTTTTGCTGCAAAGAATAAGAGAATAATATTACTTACATATAATATTCAAGTAATCTAAATAAGTTGCACCTTCATTATTTCAAATTGATCTTTTACGATAAATCACAAAAATATTATGTGAATTCAATCTTCTTGTAATGTACAATAAAACAAGATTAAATTTCTGTTTTTGCCCCAAGGGTGAAATAAATGAATGTACAAAAATAAGTTGTACTTTAATCTTAAGTGTAGTGGAGTTTTGAAGTCAAAGGAATATAATTGCAATATCATGTATGATATTAAATGTTAATATTTTATCGTTTTGATTACTTTTATTCAGACTATATTCAGAAGAGTATCAACTTGAGTAGAATTTGTATAGGTACTTTTTTTGATTAAAATATTACTATTAGATTGCTTTATTTTTTAATCCACATAGATAAAAAAAACTTCGTTTAAAAAAGTGACTTCAAAAACTAAAAAGTATAGAATAACTTAATGTGTATGTGCTACCTATTCATAGGTTTGAATTCGGTGCCAAGCCAAAATGAAATAGTAGGTACCGTTTTTTATATTTTTCGCTTTTTAGTCTTTTTCAAGTCTCTCATCATCATTTCACCTAAATAACTTGAAAGAATACAACTAAAGATAAAATACATACACATGTAATGAATTTGTGATTAATGTTATTTTATTCATGTTATTTTATGCAATTTATAATATTCTAGTCGATGATTGTATTTGATTTATAGGTTTTAATCTATGTTAGTAAGTTGATCGATCCAGAATGCCAGTACTTTATTTGTCTATGAAAAGCGAACAGATTCAAGACACATTCGGTGCCTTCCAAAAACGAAATGTGTTGAGAACAATTTTGAAAAACGTGGAGGCATTCGGATTGAGGCTCTGGACTGAGACGGATATCGAATAAGGATAGATAACTGTATCGTTATTGGTGTTTGAAGTAATATAACCGTACTAAGAAATAAATAGTTTCAGTCAACCCCTGACTACGAATTGTGAGAGTTCTTCACATTTCAGAAGTGGGATAGTTTTCTACAGCCCGCATGGAAGGTATGTACGATTAAGATAAAGAATTATATTTTACCAGATGAGCCCCATGGCATCACCCGTAGGTTACGCCACGGGCCCGAATAAATTAAATATATAAATAGATATTTTGTAAAAAAATGACGGCTTGTTGATCCGTTGCTAAGTCGATCAACGAAGGAACCGCGCAGGCGCGTTTGGTGTCAACCGCCACAAATGTCTCCTTAAATAAAAAAAATCATTAAATAAATTATATCCATTGAATTTAATTGTGAACCATTCTCGAATCCTCAGAAATAGATAAAATATTTTACCGTCAAAGAAGAGTTAAGTCACGTACACATGCACAGAAGAGTTGTATTCGAAAGGATATAAAAAAAAACCTGTTTAAAAGCTTTTGACATGCTTGATATTGACCTAGTTATGTACGCTAGTTGAGTAAATTCCCATTGGTTTATCAGAATTATTTGAAGTTTGCGAAATGGAATTTGGTCGAGGCTACACTTCGATAATTCCATTTTATTTTTTAAATAGTGAAATGCATCGTTTGTGGAGCGTTTGGTCGAGGCTACACTTCGACACGTTCTGCTGCGATAGTATTTTATTAATGCTTACACGTTGACGGGATGGTATTTGGTCGAGGCGACTCCTTGATAATACCAGTCCGAAGAAACGAAATGGTGAAATGAAGCACATTTGAGACACTTGGTTGAGGCTACTCTTCAGCAGTGTTTCTCTGTGAAGGCATTTTGCTATATTTAAGTTCGTGGAGAAAGCACTGGGAATTATTGATTTTATATTCTTATGATTTCAAAACTCTTAAAAAAAAACTGAGTGCCTACCAGACATGTCATTAGATAGTAAGAGCCATGTGTGTTTGTACGTGCTGTTATATATGATTGGTAGTCAATTTTATTACTTTAGCAGTCGAGCAAGCCATGTGTGCTTACTTGTCATAGGTCATGTGTGCCTATCAAGAGAAGCCAAGTGTGCTACAACTACTAGAGGCTATGTGTGCCTATTGAGCTATGTGTGCTCAGTTGACTAGAGGTCATGTGCACCTACAAACCAAGTGTAAGATAATTGAAAGGTTAAAACAGTTTGAGTACATTTAATAATAATAAATAATAAATAATTTGGACATCTAACACACAACGCCACCTAGTCCCAAGCTAAGCAGAGCTTGTGTTATGGGTGCTAGACAACTGATATAAATACTTATACTTTTTTTTTTTTTTTTGTAAATACATACATATTATTATGTGATTAATATTATTATTTTACATATTATTTGATCATTAACATAAAAGCTAACTCGTTATATTAAAAAATAAAAAATAAAATTGATATACCGACTTGAATACAATGATTTCCTATTTTTTCGAGGTATGAATTTTGACGAAGCCATGACTCCTGAAGGCTCGCCTACTCGCAAAGGTGAGCGTAGAAGGAAACGTCAACGGCCCTCCCCTAAAGCAGCAGCTCAGCATAGGAGAACCAAGGAGCGATCGAGGAGGGAACGTAAGCAGTCGTCCAGCTCCTCCTCACCCAACAATGAGTCACCCCATAGTTCGCCGGGTTCAAAGAAGATACGATCCAAGGAGAGAGGCAGTTGGTCTACTAAGGAGGTACTTGACATATTCAATACCCTTCAAGAACAAAAAAACAAGACTATCAATTTAAATAGTAATTTTTTTAACAATGTGGTACCAGAATTTGATCCGTCAAGTAAAACCCAGAATATTGTGTGTTGGGTTAGGAAAGTAAACGAATCTGCCGTAATCTATGAATGGAACGAGAAGCAGACCATACATTTTGCTCTACAAAAGCTTTCTGGTCTGGCAAAGAAGTGGTTTGAAGCCCTTCCTAGCGTTGTTTACAGTTGGTCGGAGTGGCAAGACAAACTCACAAGAGCTTTTCCAAATGAGCAAAATTATGGTTGGCTTCTCGAAGAAATGTTAGCACGCACTACTTGTAGTAATGAAAGTTTACGTGAATATTTCTACGATAAGTTAACGTTATTAAACCGATGTGAAATAAGAGGCAAAAAGGCTGTTGATTGTATTGTTTATGGAATACCAGATAAGTCGATTAGAAGCAGTGCACAGGCATTGACTTGTCGCGAACCAGAAGACTTGTTGAATTTCTTAAGCTCTCAACGTCCCATATTAGAAAATAATATATTCAGTAGAAAACGTAGTGATAACATGACAGTACGACCAGGTAACGTTGCAACATCCTCAAGTGAAAGTTCGATAGTTTGTTTTAATTGCCGCACAAAGGGACACCCTTACTTTAGATGTCCTAAACCCCTTATTAAATGTTCAAAATGCTATCGGGTAGGTCACAACAATGAAAATTGTAAATTAGAACCAATCGTTGTACGCAAAGAACTCAAACAAGCGGATAATCAGGATCGAAAAATTATGACTATATCCACCTTTAATAACAACAGTGACAAATTTTACAAAACCGTGAAGGTAAACGATAAATCTTTGATTGCTTTTATTGATTTCGGCAGTGAATGTAGCTTAAGCAGAGAATCGGATGCACAGAGACTAAATTTAACTAAATTTTTTACGGAGTTGCCGATAATCAAAGGATTCGGCAACTCTACAGTTATTCCAATATACAGGAGTAATGTTGATCTGAAATTAGACGGAATAGAGGTAAATATGGAGGTATTAGTAGTTGACAATCAGTTTCTTCAGTCAGCTTTACTATTGGGTCAAAATGTTACTGAACTTCCTTCCGTAACAGTATTTAAGAATAACCATCAACTAACATTTTACCAGAGTCCCGATACCGATACCATAATTCAGCCGGTGAAGTGCTTAAAGTTATATATTGATAACAATGCTGATATTTCATTATCGGGATTAGTTAGAGTTACCGCATCTGACGTTGACTATTGTGGAGATATTTACATCGAAGGTTACTGCAATTGTGAGCCTAGAAGAGAGCATTATTTACATGAAGGAGTTTATAGAGTTGTTGACGGGAAGTGCTGTTTGCCTGTGACTAATTTGTCTGGTCAAAACCTTATATTATCAAAAAAATATCCTATTGCTAAAGGAACTTGTTTTGTTGAGAGAAATATGACTTTTACGAATAGAGTGACAAAAGATAGTACAGAATATGAACCTTTATTGATATCTGATATAAAAGTTGGTCCTCAAATTGACAAAGAGACGTTAGAAAGACTTCATTCACTTCTACTTAATTATCGTGATTGCTTTGCGTGCAACTTAAGAGAAATAGGTTGTACCAACTCAACTGAAATGAAAATAAACTTATTGGATGATAAACCTGTAGTTTACCGACCGCACAGATTGTCTTTTTCGGAAAGAAGTCAGGTTAGAGAGATAATAGATGATTTGTTACAAAATGACATTATACAAGAGTCCAACTCAAACTATGCTAGTCCTATTATATTGGTGAGGAAAAAGACAGGGGAACAGCGTTTATGTGTCGATTATAGGGCTCTCAACAACAAAACTATGAAAGATTGTTTCCCTTTGCCGATAATCGACGATCAATTGACAAACCTTAGTGGCAATAGTATCTTCACAACCCTAGATCTGGCTTCTGGGTACTATCAGGTACCAATGGCGGAAGAAAGTCGTTCGCTAACCGCATTCGTAACACCAGATGGACACTACGAATTTAAAAGAATGCCTTTTGGCCTCGCAAATGCTCCAGCTGTATTTCAGAGATTTATGAATACAATGCTCGGTACCAAACGTCATGAATCAGCTTTAGCCTATTTGGATGATATTCTTGTGCCATCGGTTACCTTGGAGGAGGGATTCGACAGGTTGGAGGATGTTTTGAAATTGTTGCGACAGAATGGACTTACTTTAAAACTGTCTAAATGCCGTTTCCTTGATATTTCCCTTGACTACTTAGGTTATGAGATTTCTACTGAAGGTATACGCCCTAACGAAAATAAGATTTTAGCTGTTAAAGAGTTTCCTATTCCCCGGAACGTACATGAAGTCCGTCAGTTTTTGGGTCTAGCTGGATATTTTAGAAAATTTATTAGAAGTTTCGGAGAAATAGCTAGACCTTTGACAAACTTACTTAAAAAGGGCAATGTTTTTAAATGGACGGATGAAGAATCCTGCTCGTTTACTACCCTAAAGGATAGGTTAATCGACCGACTAATTTTAGCGCTATATAATCATAATTCCGAAACCGAGTTGCATACGGACGCAAGTTCTTTAGGCGTGGGTGGAATATTGATGCAGTGGCAGCCGGAGCCACGCGCTCTTAAACCAATAGCTTATTTTAGCCGACAAACCACCCCCGAAGAGCGTCACTTACATTCCTATGAACTTGAGACCCTTGCAATTGTGTGTTCGTTGAAGAAATTTAGAGTATATTTGTTGGGGATAGAGTTCAAAGTTGTGACAGACTGTAACGCCATTAGAACTACACTTATTAAGCGCGACTTAATACCCCGAATAGCTAGATGGTGGCTATTAATAAGCGAATTCAACTTTAGTATAGAATACCGTCCAGGCATCCGTATGTCTCATGTGGATGCACTGAGCCGTAATACAAAGTTAACCTCTGAAGTTATCGATAGTTCTGCAGTCACAGTCTACAGTATCGAAACTGATAACTGCCTTTTAACTTTACAAATGACAGATCCTGATATATCTCGAATATATAAAATTCTTAAACCGGAGTCGGATGAAGAAGCTAAAGAAATTAGGAAAAATTATGTTGTTAAAAATAGTAGAGTGTATAGGAGAGTTGATGAGAAACTTTGCTTAGTAATTCCTCGCAGTGCTCGATGGCAAATATGCAAATCTAATCACGATGACGCTGGTCATTTAGGTGTATCAAAGACAGCTGAGAGGATTCAATCTGTTTTCTGGTTTCCTAAGTTACGTAGATTTGTAAAAAAATACGTAAAGTCTTGTATTAAGTGTGCCTATAATAAGGATACGTCACAACATAAGAGCGGTCAGTTGTATCCGATAGAGAAAATAAACATTCCGTTTCATACCATTCACATTGATCACTTGGGTCCATTTGTCAGAAGCAAGAACGGTAATGTTTACATTCTCACCATAGTGGATGGATTTACCAAGTATTTGTTCGTAAGAGCTGTTAAGGATACAAAAACTAAGACAACGGTTAAAGAATATTTTTTATGACTTCGGTTTACCATCCCGAATAGTATCGGACCGAGGTACCTCTTTCACTTCAGCCGCTTTTAAATCCTTTTGTGATGCTCATGGTATTAAACATGTTTTGAATGCAGTTGCGTGTCCCAGAGCCAACGGCCAAGCCGAAAGATACAACCAAACGATCTTAAGTTCACTTTCAAAATATTGTGACGGTGAGGACGAACGGAACTGGGATATGTGTTTAGGCAAAATTCAGTGGGCAATCAATAATACCACAAGTTCGACCACTCAGATAACAGCTACTGAAGCACTATTTGGAACTAGATTGAAAGATAGCCTAAATAATATGTTAGATATTAATTGTGAGCCTAATCCCGATTTTACAGAAGTGAGACAAAAAGTTCATACAAATATCGAATCTAGTCAGATTAAACAAAAACAAAACTACGATCGAAATAGAGTTCCTGCCCCCATTTATAAGGTAGGAGATTTAATTAAAATAACAAGGACTAATTTTAATAATAAAGGTAGTAGTACTAAGTTGATGTCGAAATTTATAGGACCCTTCAAAATAAAAGAAGTTTTGGGAAATGATAGATATGAAATTATCGAAATACCTGGTTTTAGTAAACGCAAGAATAAATTTGATAGCGTAGTAGCAGTTGACAGGATTCGACCATGGATCAATATAAATGTGTCCGAACAAAATTATGTTGCTAATAACTGTAGTACATCTGATAGCGAAAGCAATAACGAAGAAAGTCAATCTGGGCACAAATAATAACCGAATGTAATGAATGATTAATTAGATATAAAATCTAGATTGGTTCACAAAGTTGTTACGTGAAATGTTAATTTATATGTTTAGGTTTACAACAATTATTATTCTATGAATGATTTGTGTGATTAAGTTATTGTTGACTATCATTTCATAATGTTGTTACTAAACTTATGGGAATGTATAAATTGTTCTATGTGATTGTATACCGTGCGTCAGAAGATCGCACGTAGTCGGACGGCCGAATGTAATGAATTTGTGATTAATGTTATTTTATTCATGTTATTTTATGCAATTTATAATATTCTAGTCGATGATTGTATTTGATTTATAGGTTTTAATCTATGTTAGTAAGTTGATCGATCCAGAATGCCAGTACTTTATTTGTCTATGAAAAGCGAACAGATTCAAGACACATTCCGTGCCTTCCAAAAACGAAATGTGTTGAGAACAATTTTGAAAAAACGTAGAGGCATTCGCATTGAGGCTCTGGACTGAGACGGATATCGAATAAGGATAGATAACTGTATCGTTATTGGTGTTTGAAGTAATATAACCGTACTAAGAAATAAATAGTTTCAGTCAACCCCTGACTACGAATTGTGAGAGTTCTTCACACACATGACATTTAAAGATTTATCTTCCAACTCCGAACCGTTCCATCGTCAGCTCATCATTATGAACTAATGACTTCCAAATGTAAATACTGTAATAGAAAGTTTATGAAAAACATAGTACGTGCCTAACAAATTTGAGGGTTTCCTTCGATTTCCCTGGGATCCCATTATCAGATCCTGATATGGTGGCAATGGAACCACATGGGGAGCATACCCTTTCGAAAACAAAAATAATTTTCAAAATCGGTCCACAATTGACGGAGTAATTAGTGTACATACATTAAAAAAAACGATAAGGTTGAGAACCTCCTCCTTTTGGAAGTCGGTTTAAAAAAGTAACTTTTGTTTTATGCTTTGTCATCAAGCATCGTGACTGAAGAATATAAAATTATCCATACTTCCATACTAATATTACAAATTCAAAGACCCTGTCTATCTGTTTATCTGTCTGTTACGATTTCACAGGTAAATCGTTGCACAGATTGCAATAAAATTTGAAATGGAGATATTTTGATTCTGGAGGAAGGACATAAGTCACTCTTTACCGCGATAACCGACATACATGCGGGCGTAACCGCGAGCAAAAACTAGTTTTAAATTAATTCTTAACATGCTTCATTTTTTCACTGCTTCAGTAATAAAGTACCTAATGTTTCGAAACCATTAAATTCATATTCGTAATTTAATTGTATCGTATTCCATTCCTTATCTAACTCATACCTATCCACCGAAGATCGAATGGATTGGCGACGTTTGAGGCCTCTGAAGTGGAAGCTTAAGCCAATGGCAGAGCGTGGAAGTTCCAATCTAGGTGCTTCTGCAGTACCCCAGGACAAAAAAGGGCGTACGTCGCCTGGAGGTAAGTTTCTTTCTTTTGTTGGCGGATTTCTTGAGCGTTGCAGCCCATTCGATCAATTCACTACCGGTGGCTGCCCCCAAATTGGCAGGAAACACCTTTTTGTCACGTCTAGTGTCTTCATCATCAGCCTATCGCAGTCCACTGCTGGACATAGGCCTTTTCAATTGCACGCCATTTAGTTCGATCACATCAAGTATGTCATGGATTTATTATTTTAAAGGATTTTTAGATACTAACCTGACCCATCTCACACACGGTTGTCTAATGCTAAACTATCCAGAGTACTATCGTAATCAGAATGCTGTTAAATATACTTATATAATTATATTTAAAAACACAGCTATCATAAAATTATGCACGGACACAGAAGAAAATGATCGTGCTGATACACCTATTTGTTAGCAGTCAGAATCACTATCCGCTAGACAAACAGGCTTGCCTATGTTTACTTAACTGTAATATACATATTTGCTTCGATCTCTAGATTTTTTATTTTCTTTACTATAACCGTGACTTGTACTCTAACATAATTACGTCCTTTTATGACCCTGTGTAGGTGTAACCACTCTCATAATATATATCATAAAACTTCAATACCCAACGTTACTTGAGCCCAAAGCTTGCTGAAGCTTAGTCGTCAGGAAAATAGAATTGATATAAATATAGAGCTATATTTATGATACCAAAAGCAATGAAATAATATTATATTTATTTAGTAAATTGTTGTAAATTCAGTAAATTGATGGCCCTTCGAAATAATCTATCGTTAAATGACGATCTAAAGTACTATGTTGTTCTGACTATGCGAGATTATTTAGCTATCGAATCTCATCTATACAAATAAATGAAATGTGAAGTGTTTGTTATCTCAAATTATAATTTTTTCACTCATGTAGTGAAAAAAATACATAAAATATTGACATATGAAATTGAAATATATATGTATACATACAATACAAATATATAAAATTGGAGTGTCTGTTTGTAATATTGAATTGCTTTATGAAATGATGAGCCAGCCACACCCTGTTATAAGACTTTTCAACGAATGTTTGTCAAGTAAAAATGCATTTATTACATAGAAAATTAGTTAAAAATAAATAAAGGAAATAAACAATTGCACCTTTGCAGTCAGTAATAAAGCCATACTGCTTAATGGCTTTTTAATTAGCCGCTTTTTAGGTTAACTAGCTGCTCCCGCTGCGGTTTCGTTAGCACTTATATAATAGGGTTGCAAAGCTATTGACGTGAACACTTTGACAAAATTGGTATTATATATATATATTATAGACAGCTCCCGCACTAGCAATAAATCCTGTGTCGCGGGGGACTTTACAAACACATGAAACGGACACAAAGAGCACCCAGAACAACAATTTGTGAATCACACAAAGTGTTGTCCTACGTGGTATTTGAACCCACGACACTTGGCGAAGTAGGAAACGGCGTGATGACTGTTAAACCACTAGGCCAAACGTGCAGTCAAATATTGAAAGGATATGTAGATAAAAAGGAAATGCAATGGTCGGAAGAGAATATTGCTTGTACAGATGGCTTGGGTACGCCGGGGTCGCATGCTTATAAAATTGGTTGTTCCCAAAACACTTGGCGCTAGGTCTCTTCCTACAAATATACATTTAGTTTTTCTCTCGGCACCAAACATATATTTTTATTAAAACAAGTTGTAAGGAGCCCCAAAAATTTGAAAAATCAAACTTATAAAATATACACATATTTTCTTAAGAAGTTTTTTTTTTTTTTTTATGATTGGCCCGCCAAAATGGCTCTACTTTGCCTGATGGAAAGCATAAGCAGAATCCAAGAGTGGTGGTCACCATGCTCACTGCGAATGCAGACAATGCAGCATGGCGACCCACACCATGGCGGCCTAGTGATGCTGCTGCATCTTTTAGTCTAGTCAACAAGTTTGGAACTTGTTGACTAGACTAATTGGGCCTCCGGTCTCGCACTCACCAACGAAACACGACAGCATGCTGTCATTTTACGTTGATTTCCTGTGCGAGGGTAGTACCGCCCCGGTCGAGCCGGCCCGTTCGTGCTGAAATCAGCGTGGCTCTACTACCTTATAGTTAATTTAAAAGTTAATTTAAAAGGGTCCATAAAATAAAATAAAATATCAATAGCTACCATTTAAACACATTATTTTTTTATTTCTTTTTATAGGTATCAGAAATAGGAAAGAGTATAAAGTTATAAAACGGGCTAGTTGACGGACTACATGTTTACATAAGAAGGAATTAAATTTGATAATAAAAAAGAAAACTAGCACTTTATTCACATAATATATACTCGTATTTGATAGCCTCCATGCTAAGACTGATAGTTGGGCGTAAGTTTAAAAATAAATACCTGCTGCAAAGCAACTAAAATGCAAGAGTTTCGTTCCGAGGTTAATGCGAAATCGTCAGTCTGCAGCAGCGTATGCATAGTCTTGCTTATTTTTGTATCTTAAGAAATATTTATCAGAAAAGGTGTCAGGAAAGCTTCAGTTCCTCCTTTCTGTGCCGAGCGGTCAAAACATGGAACTCACTTCTAGCGCACGTGTTTCCCTCTCACTATGATCCCGGGTCCTTTAAGTGGGGCGTAAAAAAGCATCTCACTAGGCGGCCATAGTGTGGGTCACCATGCTGCAATGTCCTTATTCGCATTGAGGATGGTGACCGCCACTCTTGGAATCTGCTCATGCTTTCCATCAGGCAGAGCAGAGTCATTTTGGCGCAGCTAAAATATTAATAAAAAAAATAAAAATAAGAAATAGATTAGCCTTTAAAATATGTTAACAAATAACATTAGAACTGATAATTATGTTTCGTATAGTACCAAAGTACGCACTTCAGAATATTAAAACTGCACGTTTGGCCTAGTGGTATAACGGTCACCACGCCGTTTCCTACTTCGCCAAGTATCGTGGGTTCAAATCCCACGTCAGACAACACTTTGTGTGATCCACAAATTGTTGTTCTGAGTCTGGGTGTTCTTTGTGTCCGTTTCATGTATTTTTGTAAAGTCCCCCGCGACACAGGATTTATTCCTAGTGCGGGAGTTGTCTTTTAAAAAAAAAAAATTAAACTAGTTGTGGCTCAGTGCTCTAAATTTTGACCATAATTAATTCAATTCTGTTAGCTTTTTGCACTTCTCCTACATATAAACTTTAACTGTGCCAAATTTTGACACTCCTCTGTTCACATAATTTAAAAAATGTTTATCACGCTAATCACATCACATCACACTAATATATAAAGGCGAAAGTTTGTGTGTATGTTTGTTACTTCGACACGCAAAAACTACTGAACGGATTTGGATGAAACTTTACAGTAATATAGCTTATACAAGAGAATAACACATAGGCTACTATTTGTCGCGATAATCGACATACACGCAGGCGGAGCCGTGGGCAAGAGCGAGTATTTCTATAAAATGTATTTATTTTATTTCTGAAAACTATGTTTGCGTTGCCGTGTTATACACAGACTGACATTTCATGAAATGGCTTATGAATTAAACTCACTCAATTTTCAACTAGTCATTTTGGGACTAGATGAATTGTGGGAAACGAGACATAAATTTATAAGAATATATTCAGATATTTCTTTTCTTGTAATTAATAACAGAGAGTTCTCTCGAGTCCATGTTGATGACCAGCCGAGGTAAGCAAGTATAGATAGAATAACTGCATGCGTATATAAGCTAGTGAAGAAAATGTTGCACAACATCGAAGTATCGAATATGTTGGGAGAAGATTGACACAACATGAACATGAAATCGGACATAATATGTGTATAAGGAGAAACACCAAAAGGTAAAACAAGAAAACACTTAAAAATTATTCTATCCCAATTGTCACACAGTTAATCCAAATCAAGAAAAAATATGAAAATTTATACAACCTGTCAGAAAACAGGGCCGAAAGGTACAGAATGAAACACAAATAAAAGTAGGGCCTATATATCAATTCGGTGCAACAATCTGTGATTTATACAATTATTTTACGGAACGGGGATTGAATCTTTAACATGAATTGATTAATTTCTTAAATCTAAGGTCGAATATTGATAACAAGGTACTAACTTTTCAGCAATAATACAATTTATTAGTAAGAAACAATAGTTATTTGTTATACAAGAGTGCAAAGTTTCTTTTTAACCGCGTGCTCAATTTTGATGACCGAGCAAGCGAAGGATTCAAAAATTAGAATCCTGAGCGTTAGCGAGGGAATCAAAATTGAGCACGCGGTAAAAAGGAATTGCACTCGAGTGCAACACGTAACTTTTCATCCCACCTCAGCGAGGAAATGACTAAATGACGTGAAAAGAGAATGGCGCTGGCAAAGCTAATCAAAAAAAAGTACACCAAGAAGGTTCCGAGTTTTTAACAAATAAAAAAAATTATATGATAAATTCGATACCATGGAGGTAGAAGTAAATAAGTTTAATGATGTTTTGACTTCACAAGCTTAGTGCACATGGTGTTCTAAATTCAATTTTACTTTATCCTCTAGCGAATAAAAACGACTTTTGCACTCAGATATCGAAGGGCAAAAATACTCTTTACGAGCTGGTGGGATGAAAAAATTGTTAATGACGAAAATATGAACGACGATAGGATTGACTTACAATATTTTCATGTCAATTGAATGAACTCGCATGAAAAGCATTAATTTATTTTAGAATCCTTCGCTTGCTTGGTCATCAAAATTGAGCACGCGGTTAAAAAGCAACTTTGCACTCTTGAATAACAAATAAACTATTGTTTTAATTTCAAGTTTTAGCAGTAAGTCAATTATTGATTCGGGTGAACTTATAAAAATATTGAAAGAATTTAAACATACGTAAACCAAAAATTACTAAATTAATTAATCTGTAACCTTACATTTATTTCAAACTTATCTTGCTGTTCACAGTGATATTATTGGCGGCTATTTTATATTTCTGTAAAAGTGCTTTTTCTACCTATGAATACGGCACATCCTCGCTCAGTTAAACTCTCATTATTTCCAAGCCAAATTGTAAACTGACTCTACAGCACCGAGCTCATTCCAAAACAATACGTGCTTTGAATAAACGTACGTATTTTAGGGTTCCGTGCCAAAGGCAAAAAACGGAACCCTTATAGATTCGTCATGTCTGTCTGTCCGTCAGTCTGTCTGTCCGTCAGTCTGTCTGTCCGTCAGTCTGTCTGTCTGTCTGACCGTCCGTATGTCACAGCCACTTTTTTCCGAAACTAGTAGAACTATACTGTTGAAACTTGATAAGTTGATGTATTCTGTGAACCGCATTAAGATTTTAACACAAAATAAAAAAACAATAAATTTTGGGGGTCCCCATACTTAGAACTAAAACTCAAAAGTTTTTTTTTCATCAAACCCATACGTGTGGGGTATCTACTGAATAGTTCGCGCGAGAGACACCTCCAAAGTGGTAAAATGTGTGTGTCCCCTGCACAGAACACATATACTCCTAGCGGAGAAGAAGTACAACTTCATACAAAAAAAATGCTAACACGATAACACACTAGCGCTGCAGTTAATGCCACTGAAAACTTTCGTGGTGCTAATCAAGCGCGGCAAATTTAAACGTATTACACCAAATAATATATATAGGTATATGTCGCAGGTATATTGTGATATTATAATAAAAGGGTAGATTGTCAATCGACTTCATTTAACTAGTGGTTAAATTAGGTTATTTTTATTATTTCTTTTAAAACAAAAAATAACACTCACCTAACCTTACAATGTCATTAAAACAAGGTTGTTAAATTGTAAGAAACGAAGTCGATTAAGAATCTACCGTTTTATTCTAATATCACTAGTAAAATTGTAATGTTATAGCTTTGACAATATACCTGCCACATTTTGTATGCATATTGACAAAATAAACAACTTGGAACCCTAATAAATAAAACGACATTTTAGACATGATATAATATTTTTCTTTTTTAATTATTTTGAAATATTTATTTACATAAACGGCCCATGCATTGACGGGTGAGGAAATCTTTGGAAAGTAAATGAGGGTTCTTCTTTCGAGGTAATGCCGCATTTTGCGCATTTAATGGTATTTCATCCCACCATAGTCACAAATTACAAGCACTTAAAGCGTCAATATCGCACTCAAAATGAATCTTTATACCGAATTAAACATCAGTTCGCACACACATCCAAAAACACAAAAAGCGTCAATTTCGCACTGTCGTCTCTATCTCATAAAATATTACTGGCAGCTTATAGCACACACAGCACTAAACTTTAACAAACGAAAAAGAATAGGATATGCAGAAACTCCAGATTAAATAAACTTGAAAAATAAATAGCTGAACTTTTATGAGCTGTCAAAACAGACAAGTCGCCATCTTTAACAACATGAAACGTCATTTTACCAAAAAACATTCGATCTCTTTTTGTTGTATGGCGCTGTCTCAAGTTTCTAATAAGTCCGCCGTTGGCATTGGCTTACTAGAGAGCTGACCACCCCTGGTCCCCTGTAACTTCTAAAGTAAGAGAATGATAAAACTAAAAAAAAATATATGATGTACATTACCATGCAAACTTCCACCAAAAATTGGTTTGAACGAGATCTAGTAAGTAGTTTTTTTTAATACGTCATAATAGTTTTAATCGTAAACCGCAAGAAAAGACGCTATTATTAAAACATCGATCAAAGTTACAACGAACTACAAGAACTTTTATATTATGTTACTTGCTGCTTCGGAACCCTTCATGGGCGAGTCCGACTCGCACTTGGCCGCTTTTTTCTATATACTGCATTTTATGTCCCTAGACTCAGATACTCGGGAATGAATGTTTCGGGATGCATTTAAATTTGTTCAACTCCGAAGAAGTTTTTGTCCGAAATCAACGTTGAATTTGAATTGTTTTAGTGTTATGTCTATCAATCCCGGTCATTGCTAATATTCCCCTTGTTGTTGAACATTTGCTTACATAACAGTAAAATATTATGATGGTAGTAAGCACAGTTTACTATTAGATTCTAATTAAATTACAATTACTAACACCGTAGACAAGAACAGTATCTCAGTGTTACTGTACAAAAGTGAGATCCCAAGACCTCGATGTAATTTTCAGCAAAAGAGTTTTTAAAATATCCGGGCCCCACTTAAACAGATTGCACTAAATTTTAGTAAAGGAGATGTCTAATTTTTACCCGACTACGGCAAAGCCAAAGGAGGGTTATGATTTTGACAGGCTATGTATGTATGTATGTTCATTTGTTCCCTCATAGCTCCTTAACTACTTATTAGAACTGGACAAATGAGGTATCGTTAGAAGCGTCTTGATTGTCTGCTGGTTATAGGCTATATGACGTGTCGCTGAATCTAATGTGGCGCCCTCTAGCCGACATAAAGTAACGAATTAAAAAATAAATTTGAGATAAATATGCCGTGTTTGGTATCATTGGAAAGGGCGTTACGTGTACATTTCAAATATATATATATTATGTATTAATAATGCACCAAAACATTTAAAATAAAAAAAAGTCAAAACTAAAACCCAACTACGACAAAAAACGACGCTGAAAAAGTATGAAACAAGTTTGAAAAGCCGTAGTCACACGTTACATAGAAACGCACCATAACACTTTAACAACGTGTGACTACGACTTTTCAAACTTGTTTCATACTTTTTCAGCGTCGTTTTTTATCGTAGTTGGGTTTTAGTTTTTACTTTTTTTTTATTGCCATAGAATAATCCGAAATCAAGTTTAAGTTTTTGGAATAAATAAAATAAATGATGTATTTTGATAACCATATATAGTCCGTATCAAATTCGGAAAAAACTCAAAAATCAAAAAGATTTTAAGCGATGCTTGCATCTTGAATTTACTTTGAAAGTATTTTACTTGCCTTATTTCATGATAAAAACATGAAGCAAAGTGGGGTAAAATATTGAATGATTTTTTTATTGATTAGCGCTTCTTATTAAAATACAAGGTTATTGTAGCTAGGTACTATTACTGAATTAATGTAATATATTTTTAAAATATTAGTCATTCGAAATCACTAACTAATAATTTATTATTCAAAAATAAAGAAAAAGCATTTATAAAAAGTCGAACTATGATTTGAACTATGATTGACAAGTTTATTTAGTTTATTGAATGTTGCCAACATTCAATAAATTTGTCAATCACACTTAAAAGGGCTAGAACCCAGAGCCGTTAATTCTAGTTATTGTCAATTACATAAAAAAAACAATTTGTATCAACTCGTCTCACGATTTTCGTTCCGTTTGTTTTAAGGTTGAAGTTAACAATTAACATAATTTTAATAAATGTGAATTATTATTCATATAGTATAGAATATAGGATGTCATGATGTAAATTGCAATGAAAATTATCAAGAACTATATTATTCCATCAGTTGAATTGAAAGAATATTATAATAACATGCAGTTATATGCATAAAAATAATGTTCTTGCTTTTATTTTCATTCTTTAAAACTAACCTTGTAACCAACAATGGATAGATGGCATATTTGTTTTGGAGATCTAAAACGTTGGAGAATGACACAATTTATTTTTCATATACTTTCCACACGAGTGGAGCCATGGGAATAAGCCAGTAGTATATATTTTAATATTAGCACACATAAAAAATCTTTATAGTAGACCTGACAGTATAACTTTAAAATATATTGAGAAGAAATGATGGTGTCGGTGATTTTTTTAACCTTCATAACTTTTTTCAGAATCTGCTTTGCTTCAGGAACCTTTTAAATTCTTTTCTTTTTAGAAGATCTCAGCTATCAAATACCACTTATTTAATCTCCGTATAGTCTGGGGCACAAGCCCATATATTTTTTGGACATCTCCTTTGGCTCAAGTTTTGGTAGCAAACATGCATTATCATATCTGAGGATCAAATTGCTAAGTCTTGATAGCAAAACTAGACAAAACGAGGTATCGTTTCTCTCTTTTTTTAAGTAGTAACTTAGGTAAATCATACTAAATATTATTTTCTCAGCTTGGTCATCGCGAATTGAAGAAAAATAAAACTATACTCCAAATACAGCTTATTTCAAAATCTTGTACTAGTTTTGTCTTTCAATATCGGAAATACTAACCCAAATAACAACGTCAACATACATTTGTATGTTATTTGAGTTCCGCATGCAATAACTTCAGATATTGGGAAAAAATTCTTCCTACAAATATTGCTCCTTGACATATATAAAGGAAAATAAATATCTTACCTAACATACAATGTTTTTTCATATGTTTTAGATACCAGTATTGATGTTACACGTATATTCTGCAAGATTTGCCAATTCACCTGTTTCTACTGTACAGTAAAATTACTGTAGCTATTTTTTTTTTATAGTAGGTATATAATTTCTGTCTTGCCCTTTCCTAAAGATTTATTTCTAAAAATAAAAACGATATACTTTATGTAGACTGAGAGTGAGAAATTACTGACTGCTCAGATATAACAAATAAGTTATGCTACATCGTGCCTAGAACTATATTAGTGCGCAAGGTGCGCACGCATCCTTTCTTTGCGACGTCTACTTGTCGCACTAATGCTGGTGTGCGCGCCCCGACACATGGCATAACTAATAATTATAACACTTATTTCACATCATCATCAGCCTATCGCAGTCCACTGCTGGACATAGGCCTCTCCAATTGCGCGCCACTTGGTTCGATCCTCGGCTTCTCGCATCCAGCTCCTGCCATTATTTCACAGATCTAGACATATTTACGTCTTCTGTAATTAAATTCAGAAGTGATTTGAGTAAAAAATCAATCAAATTACATTTTAGATATATTCAAGTATTTTAGTTTTTTTCTGTTCTTTTGCATTAAGTTTTTTTTATTTTTGTAACATATTTTTTTTAGTGTTATTCACTCATTTCAATTGTTGTTTTTTTAAGTTTTGGTTCACTCAGGATAGTACAAAGTAGTCAATTTATGTTGTAATATGTGGATAACGTTGTAAGTTACACATTTATAGGACCTATAATAAATAAAAATTACTCCGAAAGGTAAATTGACTTTTGAGAATTAAATCTATAATGCGTATTGTCATGTATTTATTTAAAGGTAGTAGAGCCACGCTGATTTCAGCACGAACGGGCCGGCTCGACCAGGGCGGTACTACCCTCGCACAGAATACCAACGTAAAATGACAACGTTCGTGCTGTCGTGTTTTGTTGGTGAGTGCGAGACCGGAGGCCCAAATAGTCTAGTCAACAAGTTCCATAATTGTTGACTAGACTAAAAGATGCAGAAGCATCACTAGGCCGCCATGGTGTGGGTCGCCATGCTGCATTGTCTGCATTCGCAGTAAGCATGGTGACCACCATTCTTGGATTCTGCTTATTCTTTCCATCAGGCAGAGTAGAGTCATTTTGGCAGGCCATAGATAAAAAAAATGAACTTGTTTATTCAAAGCCGAAACCATTATTAAGATATAGTTTTTATCAAAAGATTTTAAGTGTTCTGTCATTTATCCTTTCTAATTTGTGCACATGTATTATTTAGTCTAGCAGTAATGTCTTCATGGATTTAAAGTTAATTTTTACATAGGTATTTATTCGTTTTAGAAACTACCCGTAAAATTACAATCACATCGTAAAATTTTCTCGCCGTTTATTTCAGTAAACAAATACGTACAAAGAGAGTATAGATAAATTTCACTCTGACACAGAACGAATGATCGTTCACACAATATTTGTCGTTATAATCAAACCCATGTCCTTTGCCTTAGAGTCTGTATATATAATAGACATTTTAATTGTCTTATCCTGGTTCGACTTGACAATTAACATACTAACCTATTGTCAAGGTTCATCGACAGTACCCTTCGGTCGAACGAAAATGTTTGCCCTTCTATTCAATAGGAACAAAGGAAAGGCTGAAAACATAATTCATATATTAATCCCTTTATGTAATAGCAACGCGCCAATTAACTGAAATAATCCTAAGGTTTCAATCGATTTAACATTACTCGATTACTACAAATACAATCTAATCATATTCTTGATATGAAATGGCAACCTGGCATAATATGATACAGAGTGATGTACTATGTTAGTGCCATGAAACATGTTTTTTAATCGATAACGCGTAAAATGCGCTAATTTGATTTATTCGTAGTGTGTTTAAAAATCTAGTATTTTAAATCTCTTAAAAAATCTCTATTCATAAAAGTAATTAATATTCAATTTCTGTCTATCCAAGATTTACAAGTAAAGCTATTAAATTCGGCAAAGTGACTTTGATGATTATTTCGGACCACTTGATAGATCGCTTCCTGCTTGATGTTAGACCGTTATGTCATAAAACATAAGAAAAAAAAGTCTATGGATTTGAAAGATCACACATGTCAAAAATTTTCTTTAATCTAAGAAAATATTTAAAAATAAAGAATAATTTGATTTTATACTTATATCCTTACTTATATTATAAATGCGAAAGTAACTCTGTCTATCTATCGTGCTTTCACGGCCAAGCCGCTGCACCGATTTCAATGAAATTTGGTATACAGATAGTGTAGAGCCTGAGAAAGGAGATAGGCTACTTTTTAATAAGAAAAAATGGTTTTAAGGGATTTAAAAGGGGATGAAAGTTTGTATAAAAGTCTGGGGGTTCACTCGCAACACGCATGCGCGTTACCTACACCGGGCGTCTTGACAACGAATAAACAAGGCTGTGAAACTCATTAAAAAGATATTCGTCAATCTGATTTGTATGTTCATTTCATCAATTCAAAAACCTCTAGAGAAGTATCGTCAATATAAACTAGAAGTTTGATATTTATTTTTTAAGCTGTTGATTACATATAAATAAATAATAATAATAATTCATTTATTCGCTGAACAAAGATGTACAATGGTGTTACATTTTTTTAAACATGTCCTCTTTGATCTACCTTAACGGCATGCAAAAAATTTTTAAAAGAATAACAATCACCTAATTGGAAATACTATATATTATTTATTACATTTACCATTACACTTTTCAGACAAACAAGAATAAATGTCAACGGAAATTATCAATGTCACTAAATAATAGAAAGAAGTCAGTAAAAACTAAATTTATCATCACATACTTCAAACAAACAAAATTAAAATGTCAATAGATATTATCAATGTCACATTAAAAATAATATAAATTAAATGTCAAAATTGTCAATCCATACTATGCATATAATCTACAAACAAATCAATTTAAATAAGTAATAATAAAATTAGGTAATTGCAACTAATAATCAGACAGAATATTCCTATTTTTCTGAGAGAAAATCACTCACTGCATAGTAGCAATTTTTTACTAAAAAATCATGTAGGCGCTTCTTAAATAAATTAGTACTTAATTTTTTAAATTCTTGTGGTATCTTGTTAAATATCACTGGCGCCATGCAGTAGATGCTTTTATGCAATAAAGCTGTATTTGCTTTATGTATGCGAAGTCTATAACGTGTATTAGTCCTTCTATTTCGTGTAACAGTGTCTGAAAGAGTTTCAAATAACTCTGGATTTGATTTTACAAAAGTTGCTATTTCATAAATGTATAGAGAGGGTAAAGTCAAGATTTTGTGCCTTATAAAATATGGTTTACAGCTATCTCTACTATTTAAATTGAACATGGCTCTAATGCATCTTTTTTGAGCTTTAAAAACTACGTCTTTATGAGTGGAGTTGCCCCAAAATATTATACCATATCTTAGATATGACTCTAGTTCCATGATATGCTGTAAGCAGTGCATCAACATTCAATACTGGCGTAAGTTTAAACAAAGCGTATGCTGAGCTACTGATTTTATTACATAAATCTTCTATGTGAGTTTTCCAATTTAATCTATTATCAATAGTCAAGCCTAGAAACTTCGTTGTGGTAACTTCACAAACTTTAGTATTTTTGTGGTTTATGTCCAAATTTTGTAACGTGGGTACTCTTTGTGAGAATTGCATTAATTTAGTTTTTGATACATTTATTTTAAGGTTGTTATTGTCAAGCCAGTCTATTATAGTCAATAATGCAGCATTTATTTCACTTTTATATTCTTCTTCATTTGTACATTCTATAGTAACTGTACTATCATCCGCAAATAATGTAATTCGATGATCAGTTACTTTAGGTAGGTCATTTATATATAATATAAAAAGCAAAGGACCCAGGACAGAACCCTGACCCACGCCATAAAAATGTCATTTAAAGTTTCCACACGCCTGCGCGTTACCTACGCCGGGCGTCTTGATAACGAATAAACAAGACTGTCACATTCATTAAAAAGATATTCGTCAATCTGATTTGTATGTTCATTTTATTAATAGAAATAAATTAGCCAAATTAATTTATAAACTTCAAAATCCTCTACAGAAGTATCGTAACTATAAGCTTGAAGTTTGAAATTAATTTTTCAAGCTGTTTCTGTTTCAAGATTAGATATAAAGAAAAATGTCTTTTAAAGTTTGAAATTTTACCCTCAAGGGGGTAAAATAGAAACGGGAGGACAGTTAGTATGGAAGTATGTTAGGTTTGTGAGTTAGTTTGCGACAAGGGACAAAATATGTACTAAAGCTATTCTGATATGAGATTTACGGAGTTATCACGGAGAACATTGTATACTAACTGACAGTAACGACATTACACTGAGACGTGAGTTCTGGTATATGATAGCACAGATGATTTAAAAATAATATCACATCTATCCTGATCTGCTGACTAATGAGAGTTTTCAATTAAACGAACGGATCATGTCGGGCGTGGAGGGAGATGTTGTCGAATACTTCAACTCTTTAGAAATATCCGGAGTGCATTCCCGTAAATTAAGGCTGAAAGTTAATGTTCCAGTCCTATTAAATAAGGAATCTTAACCGCCGAAGCTATGTAATAGTACACGGCTAAATATTACACATCTGAGGTACACATTGTTAAATGACGCATGGAATGGCAAAAGGAGAAATGTTTTAATTCCCCGTATTACAATAATTCCAACTTATTTGCAATTTTAATATAAAAGAATGCAGTTTCCGCTGAAAACAGCATTTTCAATAACAGTATTATCAAAACCCAAGGACAGACATGCTTAAAGTTGCAGTTCATTTTTTTCCCATGGGCAGCATACTCACGTGTATCAAATCCGCTAAATCCCGATATTTTGGCAAAAGATGGTAAAACAAATATAAAAGCGCCCAAGTGCGAGTCGGACTCGCCCATGAAGGGTTCCGCAGCAGCAAGTAACATAATATAATTTTTATTTTATATTTTTACATTTGTGTTGATTGAATGAAAGGTAAATTGCAGTTCACGATTTATGACGTATTAAAAAAAAAACTACTTACTAGATTTCGTTCAAACCAATTTTCGTTGGAAGTTTGCATGGTAATGTACGTCATATATTTTTTTTAGATTTATCATTCTCTTATTTTAGAAGTTAGAGGGGGGGGACATACATTTTACCATTTTGGAAGTGTCTCTCGCGCAAAATATTCAGTTTAGAAAAAAATAATGTTAGAAACCTCAATTTTGAAGATTTTTCAAAATATCATTTTTGAAGACCTATCTATAGATACACGTACGGATTGGATGAAAAAATTTTTTTTGAGTTTCAGTTCTAAGTATCCCCATACTTCTTACTTATACTTACCCCCAAAATTAATTGTTTTTTTTTCTATTTTTGTGTGAAAATCTTAATGCGGTTCACAGAATACATCTGCCTACCAAGTTTCAACATTAAAGGTCTTATAGTTTCGGAATAAAGTGGCTGTGACATACGGACGGACAGGCAGACGGACAGACAGACAGACAGATAGACATGACGAATCTATAAGGGTTCCGTTTTTTGCTTGGCACGGAACCCTAAAAACGTACTTAGTAAAATTGTACTTTTTTATTTGAGGCTGCCAAAGTGACTCTGGTAAGCCTGATGGATAACTCAAGCAGAATCCGTGGGATTCCGTGGGAGAGCCACGCTTCGGCATGAATGGGCCGGCTCGACCGGAGTGATACCACGGCCTCACAGAAAACCGGTGTGAAATAGTGCTTGCGCTGTGTTTCACCGAGTGAGTGAGGATACCGGAGGCCCATACCCCAACCCCTCCCCCTATCTCCCCCCCCATCCCCCAAATGCCGGTAACGCACTTGTGACGCCTCTGGTGTTGCGGGTGTCCATGGGCGGCGGTAATCGCTTACCATCAGGCGATACGTCTGCTCGTTTGCCGATCTATTCCATAAAAAAAAAAAAAAAAAACCAAAAGTGGGGGCAACCATACTCACTGCGAAAGCAGACAATGCAGTTTTGCGTCCTACGCTATGACGGCTTAGTGAAATGTTTTTTCACGCCCCACTTAGAGGCCCCGGGATCATAGTTGGAGGGAAACACGTGCGCTGGTAGTGAGTTCCAGTTTTTAACTGTTCGGCAAAGGAAGGAAGAACCAAACCGTTTGGTTCCAGAGCGTATTTCTAAGACTCTGAGGCGGTGACTTCTAAGGCCAGGACGTGTTGTTCTGCAGAGGAAGGGAGAAGGGGGACCAGTTGGGAGACCTCTTCAGAATACTCCTCATGATACAGGCAATAGAGGACTGCTATAGAGGCGATATCTTTACGCAGCTGCAGAGGTTCAAGGAAATCGGTGGCTTTGGGACTGTTGATAAACCAGACTGCTCACCGCTGCAACTGATTGAAAACATCAAGCAAATACTGCGTGGATCCATCACAAAGCTGAGAACGCCCGACTTAACCTGGGTCTTATGAAGAAGACACAAATGCTCGGGCGCAAAGAACCGTCTCACCTTGTTCAGTACGCCAAGTGTCCGCGAGGCCGCCTTGGTGATGCTCTCGATGTACTTACGCGGTTTGAGATCCCGGCAAATGTCCATGCCCAGGACAGCGAGCTTATCCCGTAGTGGCAGTTCAGTGCTCGGAAAAGTGGGGTGGGAAAGAAATGGAGACTTATTGGTAGAGAACGCGCAAACCTGTGTTTTCGTAGCGTTGAACTCGACCAGATTCTCATCACCCCATTGTAAAATGCGGTTCAAAACCCGGTCTAGCTCAGAGACGAGCTAATGTCAATTTTTATCAACGTCTGCCAGCTTGGCTGCCCGGTGTTCAAAATATCGCCCATGAACTGTGCTATCATCTGCATAGCAATGTATTTTGTATAGGGCTAACATTTCATTGATATGCAGAAGAAAAAGTGTGGGCGACAAGACTGAACCCTGAGGTACAGCAACGTTTATCTCCAGAAAATCATAGGCCACGCCGTCGCAAATGCCCCTAATGCAGTCCTGATGAAGAAAAGCGTCAATTCAATGACAGAGTCTAGGAGGCAGACCGAATGCCGAGAGCTTGGAGAAAAGCCAGCGGTGCAGGACCCGGTCGAAGGCCTTGGCCATGTTGAATGTCGAAATAGGCTCATATAAATACTTTATATTTTATGTACATAAATAAATAAGTAAGTAATAATTACTTAAATGAGTTTTAATACTAAGACGCAAGACACTTATTTGTAAAACAATATTACCATCAATAATTAAAAATGCTACCTAAAGTCACTGTTCCACGCGGACGAAGTCGCGGGCACAGCTAGTTATACATAATTCTATATTTTCAGAGTATACCTACATAAATATATAATCAGAACTAAAAGACATTGCAAATTTTTCAGATGTCATCATTTTTTCGATGGTAAAGGAAAGGAGATTTTATCATTTGATTATTACATGAAGAAAATTATTTGCACCAGCTCACATAGAAACACAGAACAAGGAAGCGTATGATACTATAAAGTCGTCAGGCATATGCAGGCGCCTGTCAAAGTTAAGTTTTGTATTTGTGAAACACATTTCAAACTATGTTTTTTTACGTTTAATTTAAGTATTTTTCTTCTAGCTATAATATTTTTATGAGTGTAAACGCCAGTGGCAAAGTGGCAGTGTATGAAGGTCAACCGGCTGCTTCAATTAGTAGCCTCGTCCGATGCCCTATTTGTCCCCAGGATCGTTTTTTTAAAGGCTTGAAGCTTTTGAAGGTACATTTTGGTAAATTTCATAAGTTTCAAAATGTGGTTTCATGTCCCTCTGCTCCCACACCTACTAGTCCGATTTCAATCAATAGCACAAAAATTCCTTTTTGTCAAAAGTTAAGTAGCTTAAAAAATTCTATTCCAATTCTTAAAAGAATCCCTCGAGCCCTCGAGGTGCAAGGCCTACTGTTGCTGATAATTTAACTAAGTGTGTAGGTTTTGTAGTCCGAGAAAATTCAATATCGGCCTGGTTACTTACCTTCCCTTACAGAATTTTATACATAAAAGAAACTATAATTATTTTTACGGGAATTAACGCGATCACTATTTCAAGGTACTACATACCTCTGTTTTTGCCTGACGTTTCGACCAGGTTGCACTGGCCGTGGTCACAGGCTGAGTCAGCCTGTGACCACGGCCAGTGCAACAAAAATAATTATAATTATATCATGGAACGCGAAAGTTTAAAAGTTAGTAAAAGAAACTAATTGTACCCAAAAATCTATGACGACCAAAATCAAAGAGAATTGCCTTAACACTACTAATTTAGACCCTAAATTATCTAGCCTTTGTTATCATAAACAAAATTATTTTTCTTTTGTAGAGACAAAACTAAGGGAAGGTGATATAAGAGGGGCAGCTAGGTTACTTTTCAGCAGCGATGTGGTAGCGCCTTACTCGTCTGATACAGTTGCAGGCTTGAAGAATAAACATCCCACACCTCGGGATGATCTCTCTGACCCACCTACTATTGACAACGAATACCTCAATGTTACTGCTAAGGATGTTTTTTCAGCCATTTCCTCCTTTAAGAGTGGATCTGCTGATGGTCTCGACGGCTTGACACCACAACATCTAAAAGATCTAGTTTGTTCAAGTGCTGGAGAGGCTGGCGATGCTCTCTTGAAGGAGTTGACGGCTTTGGTGAACCTTATGCTCTCCGGCAATGTGGACGAAGACATAATCGACATTTTATATGGCGCCAATTTATGTGATGTAATGATGGTGGCATTCGTCCGATTGCCGTGGGATATACGTTACGACGCATAGTTGCCTAAAATTTGTTGTAAATATTACAGTACTGAACTTGCAGCAAAATTTCAACCAGTGCAACTTGGTTTTGGCTCGAAAGGTGGTTGTGAGGCTGCCATACATGCTCTGTCCACATATCTTGGCAGCGGGAAAGGGGAGGTGATCTTGAAGGTTGACCTGAGGAATGCTTTCAATTCTGTAAATAGGGATGCTTTGTTGAAACAAGCCAAAATTGAAACTCCTAAAATTTATAATTTTCTTTGGCAATGTTATAGAAATCCAACAAGATTAATGTATAAGGACCTTGTTTTAGACTCTGCCGTTGGATGACAACAGGGTGATCCACTGGGACCAGTTATCTTCAGTTTGGCAATTATATTATTATATTATACATTATAGAGCAGCTAAAATCTAAATTTAACATTTGGTACCTTGACGACGGAACTTTAGGAGGTGAAGTAGATACAGTTTTAGAAGATTTATCTTTTATTACAAATAAATTTAAATCCATTGGCTTAGACCTCAATTCGGACAAATATGAAATTTTTATTTGTAACATTAAAGTTTTAGAGAAAAGGTCTCTTCGCCTTCTTGGTTCTCCGGTCTTGGAAGATGGTTTTCAGACATTCATAGATGACAAAATTAAAAATTTTGAAGAATTTTCTGATCGTTTACTTAAAATTAATAATCATTCGGCTTTTACTATTATTCATTATTGTCTTTTTGTACCTAATTTTACACATGCGCTTCGGTTATCACCCCTTTGGAAAAATTCATCACTTTTGGAAAAAGTTGATAAAACTATACAAAACATGCTTAGTAAAGTTATGAATGTGGCTTTAAACGATCGAGCCTGGCTCCAAGCATCCTTACCAGTTTGTTTGGGTGGTCTTGGAGTACCCAAAATTGTAGATGTCAGCCTTCCAGCATTTCTGCCTTCGGTTCATGGCACAGAAGAGTTAACCAGGAAAATTCTTACAAACACACTAGTTGATTCTGAAGTATCATGCAAGGCCATTGCCATAGATGCTTGGCAGATAGCTTGTCCCAGTATTGCATTACCTGTTAATCCATTTTCTCAGCGACAATGGGACTCACCGTTATGTATTTTAAAGCACGTTTGGCTGCACGTTTGGCCTAGTGGTTTAACGGTCACCACGCCGTTTCCTACTTCGCCAAGTGTCGTGGGTTCAAATCCCACGTAGAACAACACTTTGTGTGATCCACAAATTGTTGTTCTGAGTCTGGGTGTTCTTTGTGTCCGTTTCATGTATGTTTGTAAAGTCCCCAGCGACACAGGATTTATTCCTAGTGCGGGATTTGTCTTCTAAAACGAAAAAAAAGTGAAAAGCAAAAGATACTTTTAGATACATCAACTAGTCTTGCTGAGCGAGCTCGTTTGTTAGCTGTGGGAGAGTGGGAATCAGGTTTATGGATTCAGGCACTTCCATCACCCAACATAGGTACCTTGTTCGACAATACTACTTTTCGCTTTGCCACTTGCCTTCGTTTAGGAGCGCCTTGTGTTTCTCCGCATTTTTGTCACTGTGGAGAAGCTGTTGACAGTTTCGGACATCATGGCCTTTCTTGTAGCAGAAGCGCTGGCCGAATATCTCGACATGCTAATATTAACGACATTATCCGTCGTGCTCTTGTTACCGCCGGCGTTCCAGCTGTACGCGAACCAAATGGTCTGGTACGGGACGATGGCAAGAGACCAGATGGTATGTCGTTACTGCCATGGAAGATGGATAAGCCTTTGGTGTGGGCCGCAACTTGCGTTGACACCCTCGCTCCATCTCATCTTCCAAGTACAGTGCACAGTGTACAGTACAGTGGTTATGCCGGCGCTGCTGCTGCTTCTGCGGAAAGCTTCAAACGGCGTAAGTACCAAAATTTAATAGGTAATTACATTTTTGAACCGTTTGGGGTAGAGACGCTAGGTTCATGGGGTCCGAGTGCTCGCGCTATGTTTAAGCAACTAGCCAAGCAACTGATTGACGCTTCTCGCGACCAGAAGGCCGGCCTTTTTCTAGCACAGAGAATCAGCGTTGCCATTCAACGTGGTAATGCTGCCAGTCTTTTGGGAACGCTACCAGTAGGCGAAGATGTGGTGTTTTTTGAATGTAAATATTGTTATTTTTTTTATAAATTATGGTTATGTACATAGGTTTCTATATTATGTAATAAATATTTTTTAGAAAGAGATATATAAAACTAGCTGACCCGGCTAACTTCCTAACGCCATATTTACATATCTTCTGTCTCAGCTGCCCGTTGACTTTTAAGTTGACTTTTCCCGTTATTTTTAATTTTTTCTTGTACAAAAACCTTGTCCTAACAATAATGAACACAAAAAAAAAGAATTATTTAATTACGTGCAGCCGATAGGAAGTTATGCGCGTACATACATTTCGACGATTCACATTTATATATAATATATGGAGATAAATGTAACTGTGATACATAAAACTCAGGTTCATCCCAGGTATATACCAGGTATATCTATAAACACATACAATGTACCCGATTTGGGGACACCGCATCATTAATCTACCAAAAATATCCTCTCAAACAGTCTCTGTCAAATGCAGGTTCTGTTCTAAGGGATAGAACATGGTTAAAATATTTTTGTACCACATAATTAAAATGAGAGATTAGAGACTTTTTCTATTTCAAATCTTTTAAAAGTTGCAACCGTGAAATAAGTCTTCGGTTTGATTATTAGTTGTAAGTTACAGTAAATGCATGATGACGAATGAGTACTTCCTCAACGTAATTTCAACGTTTACTATCAAAACAATTAAGTACGCTACCAGTAGGCGATAATGCGGAGGAGTTTTTGACGCCTGTATGTAAGTATCGTTATCGTTTTTTTTTTCATTATTATTTCCTAGTATTTTAATTTAATACTATAAATAAAAATGTGATTAAAGTAACTAAACCCATCTAGTTTATTTTAACTTGTCGTTACTTAACAGATAAAGCTTCTCCACTTTTACGAGATTTTGTTTTGAGCAAGTAAGGTAAGTGTCGAGGGAATTTTAAACACGTTGGGTACAGGACAAGGGTTTTCCCAAAGGTAGCAATCATCCCAACTACAAACATCTCCTACATAAAAACTACACTGTGTAATGCTTGGTTTTGAAAATTTGATAAATATTAATACAGTTGTGTCGTAGTCATAGGGCTATTAAGTACTTGAGAAGTGCACCAAGTTGCTTCACGTTAAAAAGTTGATACTTACTGTCGTCGTCCTGTGTCACTTACATAGTCATTAGGCACACATACACTCAAGTAATCAATAGTTTGACTACTGTTCAGCAATAAATAATAATGCAATACGTGCATAATTTTTTTCTAGATTGTAACGTATCGAATCATACCATCCCAGATACAAACATCGAAGTATACAGAAACATGATATATTTTCGTTTCCGATGTTCTATAAGGAAGTACGTACTAATCTACTTACGGCGCAGTAATCCCCTAAAGCGCGATAAAGACAGCTTTGTGTAATAATTTTAAGGTTTTATGTTGTATATACATTATCTAACCAGACCCTCCTTCAAAATTCAGATGTGCTGTCTGGAGAACTGTCTATTTGCATAATGTCGAGTTCGTCTCAGGCCGTAGTCAGCATGGTTGACATCAGCTTGGTTGGTATAGCTGTTGTATCTCTTTGCCGCTTTAATTATGTAATGTAGTCTTTTAATACTATTGTGAAGAGAATGATGAAATAATTAGTATTGTTACACTTTAAGTAGTGTTCTGTAATTTAACTGGAGTGACACGTTCATATAAAAAATAAATGCTAAGCTATTTTTTGTTGAATTCCAAATGAGTGAGGTATTCCAAAGCATATCCTCCGGCCCCCTAATTCAACAGGACACCCAAGGGCATCGCCAGCCCTTGGCCTAGGTAGGGGCAAGCTATCACCGTCGATGGCTTTCTCGGTCGGAGACGATGGGGAATAGGAGAGTGATGTTCCGCCGTCAGAGAATCGGGAGAACCAGGGCCAGATGATGTATCTGAGGGCCTGATCTTCGATGGCAGATGGCTCTTTGACGAGCCTTTCCGATGGCTTGCTTCAAAGCTGGTCGACGCTGCTTTGAAGCAAGCAATTTGAGTGGAGCCAGCGTTGCGGCAAGACGGGGATTATCCGGTCAATGGCACTGTACGGTGCACCGGTGTGAGTGGCTGCCCTGCCAACCCAGAATAGGGCACCCCTCTGGCGCCCTCAGAGGATATAAGTTTTGAGAGGCATATGCGGTTACCGCACCATGTCAGCCGAGGCAGCGTGCGCCTTGGTCGGAGCTATCCCGTGAGATTTGGAGGCGGAAGTGCTCGCCGAAATTTATTGGCGGATGGCTGACTTCCGAGCGGAGAGCGGCCAGAGGTGCGTAAGTGGCATGAGGCCGCTCGTCTCGATGGTGTGTTCGACACCATCGAGATCTGGGCTGTCCTGGAATCCATGCATAGATGCCTGGTAGACTGCCGATATGTCCAAGTGCTGTGATGTCTGTACGAAGCCGCAATGATAACCGGCCAAGTACAAGAATAGAGCACAAGACTAATTCCATTGCATCGTGGGGATAGACAAGGAGGCATGATTTCTCCGAAACTTGTTTGTTTATCAATGCATTGGAAGATGTCTTCAAAACATCAAGACAACAGACGGGGAATCAATATTAACGGTAAATACATCTTACACTTGCGATTTGTAGACGACATTGAGAACCTGGCAGAATCTCTGCATGATCTCGAAACGCTCAACAGTTTCGACGATTCTTCGAAACGAGTGGGACTTTGAATGAACATTGGCAAGACCAAAATCATGCATAATATGCATGTATCTCGGAGTTCCATGGCCGTAAATGGCGTTACTATCGAGTTTGTGCAAAAATACATCTATCTTGGCAAAACTATCTAACTAGGCCGGCACAACTTCGATTGGGAGGCCGATAGAATTCGTTTATACTGAGCAGCATATGAGAAGTTTCTTCATATCTTCCAGTTGTCGATCCCGCAGTCACTGAAAGCCAAGGCTTTTAACCAGTGCGTCCTGTTATTAAAGATATACCTGTGGAGCCGAGACGTGGACACTCACCGTTGGACTGGTTCACAAGTTTAAAGTCGCTCAGTGTGCGATGGAGCGTGTGATGAAGTTCGACAGAGAACTAGAGTAACCGATATCGCATGCAGGATCAGCACGCTGAAGTGAAAGTGGAAGCCGACAAGTGTTACGGTGGAGACCACGATTAGGCAAACGTAGTGTAAGGCGCCCTGCGGCACGATGGACCGACGACTCGAAGAAAATAGCTGGCAGTGGATGGATGCGGACTGTCCAAGACCGGGATGGTTTTCGCTCTTTGGGGAAGGCTTTCATTCAGTAGTGGACGGCAGTTGGCTGACAACGTACAGGTAAGCCACGCTGATTTTAGCACAAACGGGCCGGCTCTACTGGGACACTGCTTACCCTCGCACAGAAGATCAACGTAAAATGACAGCGTTCTAGCTGTCGTGTTTCGTTGGTGAGTGCGAGACTGTAGGCCCAATGATGCAGAAGCATCACTAGGCCGCCATGGTGGGTCACCATGCTGCATTGTGCATTGTCTGTATTTGCAATGAGTATGGTGACCACCACCACTCTTGGATTCTTCTTATGCTTTCCATCAGGCAGAGGCATTTTGGAAGGGCCATACATAAAAAAAGAGATGTTCTTTTTAAGTTTTCTATTTGAACTTATCAGGACCAGACCACTAAGACGATCTTCCCTCATAGTGCCTCTTAGCCAAGCTTTTATTGCTGGCTATAAAAACTGTTCCAAGAACAAATGAAATTCTGGAACCAGCCACGTGGAGTTGGAAGGCTCTTTTTCGAATCGCGTTATTTTCTTCGCAAGATAAATAGTCTAGGATTCCGGATCTACTTTTATCATTTATTAAGCTAATTTTTCGTGAGTACCTACGACGCCCAACTTTTACTCTTACAAAAATTCTCGATTGTGGTAGGACCAAAGGAATTCTCCTACTTCCAATATGTATCAATCTCGTTATTGACAACAACAATTATTATTACTATCTGTTTTTTTTTTACAGTTGCTAAGTTAATATTTATATAATTTAACAGCCCCGTTATCTTAAAAATTGCGTAGTACACTAGTACACTATCCAGGTCCTATGCTCAAAAGTTGAGAATACCAATAGAAAAACGATTATGACAATAATTACTGTCGGACTAGCAATATATACCTGTTTTCGTGTAGCACATTGTATCATTTGGACAGAGAACACTTTAACCTATTATTTAATATTTTTGTGCTACGGTTTGTTATAAAAAAATATAGTTAATAATTTATGAGCGTAGATCTGTTAGGATGATCTGATTTCGAATATCGATTGATTGATTTCATGCTCAATATGTGTCTTTAAAATCAAATCTGCATCAAATCAAATCTCTAGGGGGGGGGGCAACTGCCCCCACTTGCCACCTTGGCGACGCCCTTGGGCACCCAAAGGCTAGAAACGTCACAGGTGACCGTAAGCCAGTTTATCATAAAAAAACATAGTTACACTCTTCAATATTTGTAGTATCAGCTTCAATTCCCTATTTTAAATTTGATTTGAAATTATAAAATATGTCGCTATAGTCTATATTCGATATTGGAACGAAGTTCCTTATGGAGCGTTGCAGAGGGGTATCCTATCCGGCAAAAAGCGTCCGTAACGTAAGATTGACTGCCTCGTTGTCACAATCACACAATAGTGCCATCTGTATTTTTGATAAGGAACTTCATTCCTATCTGGTGTCCCACAACACCACACGACTTTTTTTATGTCCAATTTACAAAAAAAATATACAACCTTTCCTTAGTTTGGTTCTGGTTACAATTATATAATATGTCAAAGCTTAGGAAAACATGTTAATCCTCTCACACTACTTTCTGCACTTAATACTACTCCCCAGGTTAAAAAGTCTATATATACATAAGTCTATTTATAGGTACTTCCGATAACAAAAATAATCTTGAAGAATAATTTTGCGAACAATCACGAACCGCGATAATGGATCTGGTCCACAAGGGAATATTTCCAGTTATTGGCAGTGCGTCAAGTAATTTGGGTTAATCACAAGGGACAATTATTTTGTATGCTATTATAAACAGTAGCTTTATTATCAGAACAATACGTATGAAGTATTTTAAAACAATAAATAGTATATTTATAAGAAACTAGCTGCCCAGACAGACTTCATTCTATGATTATATCATTCTGTGAACCTCCCGTGGACCCGCATTTTTTTTTATTAAAACCTCCCGTGGCCCTTAAGGATCATACAAAAAAAATCCGAAGCCGAATTGATCCAGCCGATTCTCAAGTTATGCGTTTAGAATCATTTATTTTACAAGCTTTTTATTAACTTGCAATGTATGTATGTATGCTTGTATGTTCGGGTGGAATCTTGCAACTCAATTTTGAAGCAGATATCTTCAACCGATTTAGCTGAAATTTTGTTAGCATATGTATACAGCGTGACAATACAACATTATAATGACATGGAGCTGATCTGATGCTGGAGCTGGAAGGTGGCCATAGGACCTCTGTAAAGAAACGTCGCAACGTCATCAAGTTTGGACTCGTTTGATTCGTCTCGAGGCATTCTAGAGAAAACTTAAAAAAAAAAAAAAATTATTTATTTATATACACACATCAAAAGTGTCTAGGGATCAACATATGTGTCTAGGGATCAACATATATTTTTGCAATAACTTTTCTCCTGATTGATATTAATTAAAATTTTCTTTAAGGATTCATCAAATAAAGTGTTTTCGTTTGTCACAGTAACGATAAACCAAGTCACCTTTGCATTAATAAAGAAATTTGCCATTTTCCTAATAAAAGGATTTTTGACATTTGAACCACTAACATTAAAGTTCGAAAAAAAGACTGAAATAACAGTTTTCTTTAAATTTTTATTAGGTAACTTAAACAATTAATAATCCGTGTTTCTACCGCGAACACTAACAACACAAGAATCGGTTTGGCATACTCAAAATGAGTTCATCCAAATCACGCTGTGGAATGGCCACCCATGTTCGTTGCAACAACAAAAAAAGGTCTTCTTGCGACTGGATACCCTCCATATTCGGCAGAGCTCTTCTCTGTAGCATATCCCATGCATGCTCAATCGGGTTCAAGTCTGGCGACTGAGCAGGCCAGGGCCAAAGCCACATCTCAATCTCAAGAAATCCGGATAAAAATGCTTGATCCCTAGACACTTTTGATGTGTGTAGATAGAAGATAGATTAGAGAATTTACGGAAAGGCACAAAAGAAGATTAGAAGGAGAAACGAGCTCAAAATATATACTAATATAAAATGAATATTATAAAGCTGAAGAGTTTTTGTTTGTTTGTTTGTTTGAACGCGCTAATCTCAGGAACCGCGGGTCCGATTTGAAAAGATATTTCATTGTTAGATAGTACATTTATCGAGGAAGGCTATATATTATCACGCTAAGACAAATAGGAGTGGAGCACCAATGAAAAATGTAACAAAACGGGGGAAAAATTATTACGCTACGGGCAATAGGAGACGTAAACGAGGTTGCTTGGGTCAGCTAGTATTTACTGGCTATATAATACAATACAGTTTTTAAGGGACATTAAATATGAAAGGAAAAAAGTCTTAGCGTTTTCAGAATTGAATGAATTTGAATTGAATGTGATTCCACGTTGAATTTCACTGTTACTTCTCTGTGATAGAGAAAAGAAGGCCTTCTAGTCGCGAAAAGCTTCGATCAGTTGCCTAGCTAGTTGCCTAAACCATGACCCTTGCGTCTTGACCCCAAACCGTTATAAAAAGGAAATTACCTAATATTTTTTGACATAACGTATAGTTTTTTTATATTGAAACTGTTTAAGGTTATGTTTTTTCTTTTTTCATTTACTGTAATTTTAAATAACAAAGTTGAATTGCACTGTCATGTATTTGTAAATAATAAATTTACTTGATTCGTGAAGTTTAATCATTCTATCGTATACATCGTATACACAGTATCTTGGAAATACCGGAGACAAATATAATTTATTTTTGAAATTACTATTATCAGTACTCCGACTAATGGACGGGATATAACAAAGATACCATTGCAATTTCTACAATACTAACTAATAATAGTCCTTTCTTTCATCTTAAAGAAAAGTGTCCTTTCAGAGAAATATAAATAAACTATTTCTGCGAACAAAGGGGACAAAGAATTGTTAAAATAACAGTTACCATTTATAACTCAAATTTTCAGAAGGCAAATTAAATTATTATATCTGTAATATAAATTTTAAATTATAATTATTTATCTATGGTGTACAACTGTACGCTTTCAATCAACCGTTTAAATTAATACAACATTTGAACAGTTAGTTAAGTTCTAATTAAATTAAGAGGGTTATGTTAGCTGCCTCGGTAAAATATGCTCGAGAGTTAAGAGAATAAGAAAATAGGACCTAAATGTAAAGCTACATTTTCCTAAATTAATGTAACTTTAGGTTTCTCAGCTTCAACCGTTTCTTTTTCGGGACAAATGTGATACGAAGTGCGCGGGTATAGAGTAAATGACTTTAGGGAAAGTATCGTAATAATTTTTTATCGGAAAGTGACTGAGGTCTCTAGCGATGCTTCTGCTTTATTGGGCCTCTGGTCTCGCACTCACTAACGAAACACGACAGCAGCATTTTAGTTGAGATTCTGTGTCTGACATACTTTTCCCAGTGATGCACAATTTAAATACAAAGACTCACAATTACATACACTAGATTTTATTTAATGTTGCTGTCGCTTCGTTTATGTCAGTAAACTTTTCATACCACCGAAGTAATATAACACACAAATGAATTGAATGAATAAATCATTAGGTCTAGTGAAGTGTCTAAGGAGTCTGTTCACAAACACAATATTTAGTCCTTGTTGAACTTTAGAACTTATCAATATGTAACTAAATTCTAACACGCAATTCTAGAGTTAAAGTTTTCTATCTAATGACGTAAGTTCACAAACTTTACAAATAATTATAGACAAGGGTAAACAATAGAGAACTAACATGATAAGATGGTCACAGTTCAAATTATAAGTTATCCAACTTTAAGCGTGTGTGACGCCTGATGCGTAAAATCATATATTAGGTCTTTACCTATGAAATTGCCGTTCTTCAGTACTGGTCATTTCAAATAAAAAAAAAATTGTAATGGCTCTGTATTCTAAATTCAAATTAATTTTGTTTTAAAACCATGACATTCTATTTACAAACTCAGTCTTTTGTTTTTTGATTAGCGTTGTATTTTCATTACATTTGAACATTTTTCGTCATAATGGATACTTTAAAAATTCGTGTAATTATGGAATATGAGTTCCGTCGTGGCACCAACGCGACACAAACGGCACGTAACATCAAAAACGTTTACGGAGATAACTGTACAAACGAACGCACAACCCGTTATTAGTTTTCCCGGTTCCGTTCTGGAAATTTTGACTTGAAAAATGAAGCTCGTGATCGTCCGGAGACTTTGGTTAACAATAATGAATCAAAGGCGATTGTGGAAGCTGATGAAACTCAATCTACAGCTAAGCTAGCAGCAGCTTTTAATGTAAGCATCAAAACAATATTGATCCATTTGCGACAAATTGGCAAGGTAAAAAAGCTTGATATTTATTTATTTATTTATTCATATAAAATAGCAGTACAAACTTACAGTGTTCAACCAAAACGTTTGTATGCTTTGGAGTTACATAATACAGTAGTCAACAATGGCAATTCAAAACTTAATAATTAATTCTCATAATGTCAAAATCCATACATAAATAATTGTCAATTTCTAATGTCAATACTTGATTACTACAAAAAGAAAATTATTACAAAACAAAGAAAATAAAAACATAAAAATATGATGATTGATTAAGATTATATAAGTCAACATTTATGTCAATAATTAAAATTTTATATTTAGTTGCAAATAATATGTGATAATAGCACTTGGTTTATCAAAAAATATATCTGTATCTGGACTACTTTGCAGGAAAATATTTAGATACTAGCTGTTGCCCGCGGCTTCGCCCGCGTGTATGTCGGTTATCGCTGCAAATAGTAGCTAATGTGTTATTCTGATGTATAAGCTATATTACTGTAAAGTTTTATCCAAATCCGTTCAGTAGTTTTTGCGTGAAAAAGAAACAAACATCCATCCATCCATACTAACAAACTTTCGCGTTATTAATATAGGTAGGATTTTTATCGATATAAAATCATGATACAAAATGTATTGGTACCTGAATAGTTTCTTTACCTCGCATAGAACTTTTATATATTTTTATAAATCAGTTTAAATAAAATAAAGGGGCTAAGACAATTTTGTGAAAACTAAAAATTTAGTATAGCGCCATCTGTAATGATTTATTTATTTCGTGAACGAAAAATGTAGTATAGCGCCATCTGTATTTTTGATATGGAACTCATTCCTATCTGATGTCCCACGACACCACCCGATTTTTTTACAACTAATACACACACGTTTTACTATTAAAAACTTATTTAAGTATTTATATATGTACATAAAATATAAAGTGTTTATATGAGCTTATTTCGACATTTGACATCGACCGGGTCTGGCACCGCTCGCTTCTCTCCAAGCTCTCGGCATTCGGTCCACCTCCTAGACCCTGTCACTGGATTGACGCTTTTCTTCATCAGCGCCGCATTATGGGCCTTTGCGACGGCACGGCCTCTGATGTTCTGTATGTAAACGCTGGCGTACCTCAGGTTTTAGTCCTGCCGCCCACACTATTTCTTCTGCATATCAATGACATGTTAGCTCTTGGCAACATACATTGCTATGCAGACGATAGCACAGTTCATGGGCGATATTTTTGACACCGTTCAGCCAAGCTGGCAGACGTTGAGGAAAATCGACAGAAGCTTGTCGCTGAGCTCAACCGGGTTTTGAACCGCATTTTACAATGAGGTGATAAGAATCTGGTCGAGTTCAACGCTACGAAAACACAGTTGTGCACGTTCTCTACCAAAAAGTCTCCATTCCTTTCCCTCCCCACTTTTCAGAGCACTAAACTGCCACTACGGGGTAAGCTCGGTGTCCTGGGCATGGATATTTGCCGGGACCTCGAGTACTGTTCTCATCTTTGTGATGGATCCGCGCAGTATTTGCTTGATGCTTTCGATCGGTTGCAATGGCGAACAGTCCGCTTTACCAACAGTCCCGAAGCCACCGAGTTCCTTGAACCTCTGCAGCTGCGTAGAGATATCGCCTCTATAGCAGTCCACTACCATCTGTATCATTGGAAGTATTCTGAGGAGCTCTTCCAACTGGTCCCCCTTCTCCCTTCCTCTGCAGAATAACATGTTCACTCTCAAACCAAACGGTTTGGTTCATCCTTCCTGTGCCGAGCAGCTAAAAACTGAAACTCACTACCAGCGCACGTGTTTCTCTCCCACTATGATCCCGGGGCCTTTAAGTGGGGCGTGAAAAAGCATCTCACTAAGCCGTCATAGTGTGGGACGCAATACTGCATTGTCTGCTTTCCCAGTGAGTATGGTTGACCCCACTGTTGGATTCTGCTTGAGTTTTCCATCAGGCTGACCATAGTCACTTTGGCAGCTTCAAATAAAAAAAGTACAATTTTAATAACTACGTTTTTTCTTTTGCCATATTTTGCCAAAATATGGAGATTTTGTGGATTTGATATACGTGAGTATGCTGCTCATGAGAAAAAAAAAAACTGTATCTTTAAGCATCTGTCCTTGGGTTTTGATAATATTGTTATTGGAAATGCTGTTTACAGCGGAAACTGCATTATTTTAAATTAAAATGTCAAATAAGTTGGAATTATTGGAATACGGGGAATTAAAACATTATCTTCTTTTGCCATTCCATGCGTCATGATTGTAGCTTTTACAATGTTGTACCCCAGTTGTGTAATATTTAGCCATGTACTATTACATTGCTTTGGCGCTCAAGATACCTCATTTAATAGTACTGGAACATTAACTTGCAGCCTCAACTTATGGGTAGGCACTCCTGATATTTCCAAAGACTTTAACAACATCTACCTCCACGCCTGACATGATCCGTTCGTTTAATTGATAATCTCATTAGTCAGCTGATCAGGATGGATATTATTTACATTTTTATTCATATCTAACCAACAGCTAGCTTATTATGACGATACTTCTGTAGAGAATTTTGATGTTAAGAAACGCTTTTAATTAATTATATTAATTTGGTTATTTATTTCTATTAATATAATGAACATACAAATCAGATTGACGAATATATACTTAATATCTTAATATTTATTTTTTATAAATATAATATCATTGCTATCATTGTTAAGTCTTCGTTGTCAAGACGCCCGACGTAGGTAACGCGCAGGCTTGTGGCGAGTGAACTCCCAGAACAACCTTTCATCCCCCTTTTAAACCCCTTACAACCCCTTTTTCGCATTAAAAAGTAGCCTATGTCCTTTCTCAGGCTCTAGACTATCTGTGTACCAAATTTCATTCAAATCGGTGCAGCGGTTTGGCCGTGAAAGCAAGACAGACAGACAGACAGAGTTACTTTCTTATTTATAATAATCAAATTTTTCAAATTGGACCAGTAGTTCCTGAGATTAGCGCGTTTAAACAAACAAACTCTTCAGCTTTATATATTAGTATAGCTGACCCACGCAACGTCGTTTGCGTCTCCTATTGCCCGTAGCGTGATAATTTTCCCCCGTTTTTGAAACATTCTTCATTGGTGCTCCGCTCCTATTGGTCTTAGCGTGATGATATATAACCTATAGCCTTCCTCGATAAATGGGCTATCTAACATTGAAATAATTTTTCAAATTGGACCAGTAGTTCCTGAGATTAGCGCGTTCAAACAAACAAAAACTCTTCAGCTTTATATATTAACTAGCTGAGCCCGCGACTTCGTCCGCGTGGAACAGTGACTTTGGGTAGCAGATTTAATTATTAAGGCTAATATTATTTTTAAAATAAGACACACTTTTCACTTTTAAAAACATATTTAAGTATTTATATAAGTACATAAAATAAAAAGTATTTTGTATGAGCTTATTTCGACATTCGACATGGCCAAGGCTTTCAACCTGTTCTTGCACCGTTCGCTTCTCTCCGACCTCTAAGCATTCTGTCTGCCTCCTAGAGTCGTCTCTAGATTGACTCTTTTCTTCATCAGCGCCTTCGCATTCGGGTTCTTTGCGACGGACGGCGCGGCCTCTGTTTTTCTGGAGGTAAACGCTAGCGTACCTCAGAATTCGGTCCTGTCGCCCAAGATGTTTCTTCTGCATGTCAATGACATATTAGCCCTTGGCAATATACATTACTATGCAGACGATAGCACAGTGCATGGGCGATATTATGGATACCCTGCAGCCAAGATAGTAGACGTTGAGGAAAATGGATAGGAGCTTGTCGCTGAGCTTGACCGGGTTTTGAACCGCATTTAACAATGGGGTGATGAGAATCTGGTCGAGTTCAACGTTAAGAAAACACAGGTGTGCCCGTTCTCTACCAAAAAGTCTCCGTTTCTTCCCCTCCCCACTTTTCAGAGCACTCAACTGGCACTACGGGATAAGCTCGGTGTCCTGGGCATGGATATTTGCCGAGACCTCAACCCACGGGAGTACATCGAGGGCACCACTAAGACAGCCTGAACAGGGTGAGACGGGTTTTCGCGCCCGAGCATTTGTGACTCCTTTATAAGACCCATATGGATTGGACTGGACTGGACTAGGCATTGATTTTCTCGATCTTTTGCAGCGGCAATCAGTCCGCATTATCAACAGTCCCAATACTACCGATTCCTTTGAGCCTCTGCAGTTGCGGAGAGATATCGCCTCTATGGCAGTCCTCTACCGCTTTACCATGGAGAGTGTTCTGAAGCGTTCTTCAAACTGATCCCACCTTCTCCCTTCCTCTACAGAACAACACGTGCTGGTCTTGGAAGTCACCGCCTCAGTCTTAGAAATACGCTCTTGAACCAAACGGTTTGGTTCTGCATTGTCTGCTTTCACAGCGAGTATGGTTGCCTCCACTGTTGGATTCTGCTTGAGTTTTCTCTGTCTGAGCAAATTTTCAATTTTTACAATTTTAAAATACTACGTTTTTGATTTGCCATCCTTTGTCAAAATAAAGTGATTTAGCTGATTTGATACACGCGATTGTGCTGCCCATTTGAAAAACATGTTTTTTTTTAAATGAACTGCAACTTTAACCGTCTGTCTTTGGGCTTTGATAATTGGTAGTGCAAATGTTGTTTTCAGCGGAAACTGCATTCTTTTAAATTGAAATTGCAAATAAGTTTGAATTATTGGAATACGGGGAATTGAAACATTTTCTTTTACAATGTTGTACCCCAGATGTGTATTTTGTAGCCGTGTACCATTACATATCTTTGTCGCTCAAGATTTCTTATTAATAGGACTGGAACATTAACTTTCATTCTTAACTTATGGGAACGCGCTCCTGATAATTCTAAAGATTTAAAAAACTTTATGCATAAGCTATGATATGACTGGTTCAGTTTCCCTTGCATTGTTTCCTGAGAGGTATTCGTTAACATCTTCCTCCACGTCTGACATGACCCGTTCGTTTATTTGATAACTGTCTCATTAGTCGGCGGATCAGAAAAGATATTATTTTTAGATCATGTAGGCTATCATATACCAGAACTCACGTCTCAGTGTAATCATGTCGTGACTGTCATTTGGCATACAATCATCTCTTATATTTAGAAGAGCATTTGCATATTGACACTGCTCATAAATCATTGTGAAGTTGTACTCGCATAATTGTAGTAAGACAAACTTTTTAACATGTACCCATAATACATATGTTTCATACAGGCATTTATTTCATCTTGCGGCGTACCCCTCTTGCTTTTTTTTGTGTTTAAATCCCGCCGGATACTTTTCCTTCGGATTTTTTCACCAAGAAAATTATTTGAATAAACAAAAAATCATGTAAACAAATCGAATCTTAGTGAATAATAACGAATTTGTAGTAGCAAAATTCAACATCCGCATGCGGCACAGTCGTCTGCCCTCACATGTCTGCCCGTTCGGGTAAGCACACTTAGGCATATTGTGATAACTCAGTAAATGTTACATCTGAATAGCTCTAATATTTTGTCTCCTGTCCCAAACTCGTGAAACATTTTCGCAAACCTTGCATCATCATCATCAGCCTATCGCAATCCACTGCTGGACATAGGCCTTGCCTTGCCTTCACAAACCTTGCATATTTCCATACAAACTTTCATCCCCTATTGCTATTTTACCCCCTTGATCTTAAAATTTTTACAAAATTTAAATGACATTTTTATTTATATGTAATCAACAGCCTAAAATATAAAGTTTAAGATTTTAGCTTAAAATGACGACACTGTACACACTGTTTTGTAATTTGTCTTACTTATTTCTATTAATATAATGAACATACAAATCATATTTATGAATGTATGTTATTTATTATATTATTATTATTATATTAATTTAAGTCTTCGTTGAAAAGGAGAAATATTTTTTATGAATTTCACATCCTTATTTACTCGTTGCCAAGACGCCCGGTGTCACCAAGGTAACGCGCAGGCGTGTGGCGATTGAACCACCACTCTTCTATACAATCTTTCATCCCCCCTTTCAACCCCTTATTGCCTTTTTTTCGCAATAAAAAGTAGCTTATGTCCTTTCTCAGGCTCTAGACTATCTGTGTACCAAATTTCATTGTAATCGGTGCAGCGGTTTGGCCGTGAAAGCAAGACAGACAGACAGTTACTTTCGCATTTATAATATAAAGTATGGAAGTATGGATAGCCTTCCTCGATAAATGGGCTATCTAACACTGAAATAAGTTTTCAAATTGTACCAAATTGTTTCAAATTGTAGTAGTTCCTGAGATTAGCGCGTTCAAACAAATAAACAAACTCTTCAGCTTTATATATTAGTATAGATGTATTTATTATACTCTTCTAAGATCTAATACTCATAATTAACAACACAATTATTTAGATAAAGATTAATATTAGGCATTATGTTGATAAAAACTCTGGCAAATAACTCATTATTAGGTACCAACTCTTAGCGTCTTATACTCGTGATAACTTCTAAACGAAATGTCGGATTGGGATGAAACAAAAAGTATTTTACTTCTACATAAATATCCTTGATAACATATTGCTTAATTTGGATAAGGATTAATATTACGATACACATTTAACGTAGTTTCTTTCTTCAGACGATTTAATAATTTTTTCGAACACAAAAGCGGTTATTGTGACTAAACCATGATAGTTAGATATATGCTCTTGCGGACTTTTTTGTAGATCTTAATGGGCCCTACAAACCCGTAATACATTATTTTGTTCTATTGTCAATAGTCTTTGCAGCGCACGCAAAAATAGGTTTTCGATTACACACCTTGGGTTAGAAAATAGCAATTTTCTTACGGATCCCTAATTTTTTTGAAAGTAAAATATAGCCTATAGCCTTTCTCGATAAATGGACTATCCAACACTGAAAGAATTTTTCAAATCGGACCAGTAGTTCCTGAGATTAGCGCGTTCAAACAAACAAACAAACAAATAAACAAACAAACTCTGCAGCTTTATAATATTAGTATAGATATAGATGTATTTATTATACTCTTCTAAGATCTAATACTCATAATCAACAACACATTTATTTGGATAAAGACTAATATTAGGTATTATGTTGATAAAAACTCTTTGACAAATAACTCAATAATAGGTACCAACTCTTAGCGTCTTATACTTGTGATAATTTCTAAACGAAATGTCCGAATGGGGTGAAACAAAAAGTATTTTACTTCTACATAAATACCCTTGATAACATAATTCTTTATTTGGATAAGGATTAATATTACGATACACATTTAACGTAGTTTCTTTCTTCAGACGATTTAATAATTTTTTTGAGCACAAAAGCGGTTATTGTGACTAAACCATGATAGTTAGATATATGCTCTCGCGGACTTTTTTGTAGATCTTAATGGGACCTACAAACCCGTAATACATGATTTTGTTCTATTGTCAATACTTTTTGCAGCGCACGCAAAAATAGGTTTTCGAGTTCACACCTTGGGTTACAAAATAGCAATTTTCTTACGGATCTCAATTTTTTTTGAAAATAAAATATAGCCTATAGCCTTCCTCGATAAATGGACTATCCAACACTGAAAGAATTTTTCAAATCGGACCAGTAGATCCTGAGATTAGCGCGTTCAAACAAACAAACAAACAAACAAACTCTGCAGCTTTATAATATTAGTATAGATTTGATTCCTCTAGCCGTAGGACAATTACGTGCTTGAGGAGTGCGCCAGGTTGCTGGGCAGGTGAACAATTGATGCTGTCTTCGTCCTGTGCCACTTAGATACCTATTAGGTACATAAAGGTGGATGCATCCAAGTACCGACGGATTGTCTACCCTATTGTTCAGCAACAAGTAATAATGTAATATGTGCATAAACTCCCTCCTAGATTGTAACGTATCAAGACCAACCATCCCAGATACAAACAACGAAGGATACAGAAATGGGTAGTATCCATAGGGACGTTTATAAATGAATCGGGAGAATTTACGCTGGACTTCTTCGATCATGAGCGTATATAGTTGGGTGCCCCACGACCTTAACGATCGCCAGCGCAACGTACGCGTCGAGACCTGCCTTGCGCTGCTCAACAGGCAAAGAAATGAAGGATTTTTGAAACCAATTGTTACGTGCGACGAAAAATGGATTCTGTTCAACAATCGAAAGCGCTCAGCAAGTTGGTTAGACCCTGGTTCAGCACCAAAGTACTGCCCTAAACCAAAAATGACCCCTAAAAAGATGATGGTCACTGTTTGTTGGTCTATTGCGGGTGTGATTCACCACAGCTTTTTACAAAACGGCATGAGCATTAATGCAGATGTGTACTGTGAAGAACTGGAGAGAATGATGGAGAAGCTTGCACATCTGCAACCAGCTTTGGTCAATCGGTCTTCCCCACTGCTCCTTCACGACAACGCGCGACCCTGTACTGCGCAACAGACAGTCTCCAAGCTGCAAGAGCTGGGGTTGGAAGCTCTCCCTCATCCGCCATACTCACCAGACCTTGCACCTACCGACTATTACTTTTTCCAAAATTTAGACAACTTTTTAATGGGTAAAAAATTCAATTCCCGAGAGGCAGTACAAAATGCCTTTGAAGAGTTTGTTGCCTCCCGTCCAGCTGATTTTTACAAGAAGGGCATCAATAAACTGCCAATGCGTTGGCAAAGATGCGTCGATTGCATGGGTGATTACTTCGAATAACAGAAATAAAAAAGTTTAAAAAAATAAGTACTTTCACTTATTGCATACAAAACGGCAATTTCTTAGGTAAAGACCTATTATTATTTTATTACTAGCTAAACCTGCAAACGTTGTTTTGCCATAAAAAAAAATTGAGGTATAAAAATTGATGTTGGTCGATTCTCAAACCTACCCGATACGCACACCAAATTTCATAAAATCGGTCCAGCCGTTTCAGAGGAGTATGGTAACTAACATTGTGACACGAGAATTTTATATATAAGATTAAATAATACGAATACTACTTACCAAAGTTACAATTATTATTATACTAGCAATCCGACCTGGCTACGCACCGGTTCATTGCGGAAAATATGATAAAGTCTATGTCACGTACTTTTATTTTTACCCCACAAACTGTACATGATTAATTCGCCATAAACGAATGCAGTTGGAAAAGCTTGTCATTTCTTTAATAAAAGTTCCCAAAAGAAAGCAATAGACTAGTGCCCTGTTAGAAGTGTGGCTAGAATGTCAGTCAGCAATATTGTTCATTACTTTTCAGCTATAAACTTGAGAACGTTTAAGTATAAATATCTAGTTCTTAACCCTCTTAAATATAGACTAAATTTTTCATAACATTTACATTTTAAATAAATCGTAAAAGAGTTATATTAGCCTGTATAAGCATCCGCAATCCTACACAGTCTATCAACTTTCGCGTATGGGTACGCATGAATTGATCCAATATAAGCCTTGTATACGGCAGCCGCACACCGACATTGCGCCTTTGACATTGACTCGTAGGCTAATTCAAACAATTTCCTTGACTGAGTTTTAATAAAGATGTTTACTTTCACGTGTAATGCTTTTATTTTATTGTTGGAATATGCTAGGTGGTGGTTTATGCTGTAGAAATGTATCCACGTATATCCTTCTCCCTTCCTCTATAAAACAACACGTGTTGGCCTCGGAGGTCACCGCCTCAGAGTCGTAGAAATACGTTCTCGAACCAAATGTTTGGTTGTTCCTTCCTGTGACGAGCAGTTAAAAACTGGAACTCACTACCAGCGCACGTGTTTCCCTCCCTCTATGATCCTGAATCCTTTAAACGGGGCGTGAAAATGCATTTTACTAAGACCCCATACTGCATTGTTTGCTTTCGCAGTGAGTATGGTTGCCCCCACTGTTGGATTCTGCTTGAGCCTTCCATCAAGCTCAAGCTCAGAGTTCGTGGTTTGTGTCTCGTTGGTGAGTGCGAGACCGAAGGTCCAATGATGCAGAAGCATCACTAGGCCGCCATGGTGTGCGTCGCCATGCTGCATTGTTGCATTGTATGCATTCGAAATGAGTATAGTGACCACCACTTTTGTATTCAACTTATGTTTTCCATCAGGCTGAGAAGAGTCACTTAGGCAGGCTATCAAATAAAAAAAGCGGCCAGGTGCGAGTCGGACTCGCCCATGAAGGGTTCCGCAGCAGCAAGTAACATAATGTAATTTTTATTTTATTTTTGTGTTGATTGAATGAAAGGTAAATTGCAGTTTACTACTTACTAGATTTCGTTTAAACCAATTTTCGTTGGAAGTTTGCATGGTAATGTACATCATATATTTTTTTTAGATTTATCATTCTCTTATTTTAGACTAGCGACCCGCCCCGGCTTCGCACGGGTGGATTTCAGATGCCCCTGCCGACGACACGATTCGTGCATTTTAAATCTGTAATATCTTCGAATATATTCATTTAAATTAGATACTGTAAAGGGCCATTTTGATCTATATTAAATGCACAATGTACTTAATTTACTTAATTGTATAAGTATTCATTCTGTATTGCTTAAAATCACTTCGTAAATAAGCCATTATTTCTCGTAAAAAGAAAGGAATAAAAAATGATTGTTGTGGGTTATCCCTAAGAGATAGACATATACCGTCGCGGACTTTTTTGTAGTACTTTTTAAGGTGTACAATACTGTACTACATTATTTTGATCTATCTCGTAGGGTGCAACCAGCGTTTGCAATGTAAGCGCAAAAATGTGTTTATTTGCTACATTACATTAGAAACCTCGAAAATTAACAGTGTTCCCATACTATATTATGCATTTATTATACATAAAAACCTTCCTCTTGAATCACTCTATCTATTAAAGAAACCCGCATCAAAATCCGTTGCGTAGTTTTAAAGATTTAAGCAAACAAAGGGACATAGGGACAGAGAAAGCGACTTTGTTTTATACTATGTAGTGAAGTTACAGGGGGGGGGGGGACACATTTTACCACTTTCGAAGTCTCGCTCGCGCAAACTATTCAGTTTAGAAAAAAATGATATTAGAAACCTCAATATCATTTTCGAAGACCTATTCTACACGTATGGGTTTGATGAAAAAAAAAATTTTGAGGTTCAGTTAAGTATGGGGACCCCCAAAATTTATTGTTTTCTTTCTAATTTTGTGTAAAAATCTTAATGCGGTTTACAGAATACATCTACTTACCAAGTTTCAACATTATAGGTCTTATAGTTTCGGAAAAAAGTGGCTGTGACAGACAGACAGATAGACTTGACGAATCTATAAGGGTTCCGTTTTTTGCATTTGGCACGGATCCCTAAAAAGGTGCTATTTGTTTCAATTTTAGTAATGTTCATTTGTTTCGAATTCATTTATATCTGTACATAGAGTAACATGGGCCGATTTTCCGATACAAACTAGTCTGTTATCTTTTGTGGGAGGAAATCTTCCCACAGACCTATTTCTTAGCGTTCCATGGATTCACCGTGCGGGTGCCGGGTCCATCGCGTGATAGATGGGGGCAACACATGGGACTTCGACAGTGCCTGGGAATTGCGACCCAGGTTTAGGTTTAAGGAGCACTCCTTACGACGCGTCAACGCTCACCTCCACTGTCCGCCGTGTTGCCGTATATTTTAGACAAAAACAATCACCTGTCGTTACGAATTCGCATATAACAAATAAAACAAAACACTCCAAATTTCACGCATATTTAATACATTCTGTGTATTAAATATGCTTTGAGAGAGAGGAATACATGCTACTCCCTACCGTGCTGTTCTAAGAGTGCAGTGAATGTTTAGTTAAAGTGTATAATTTTTTTTTCTTAAAGTCAATTCTAGAATGCGGAAGGTTACAGAGGTTCTAATAATAACCTCAAATATCTATCACACGGCACTACGGTAACCAGTCTGCCATTAAACAGACGAATACAGTTCGATTTACATACATGTTACAAATCCATTACAAGACGAAACAGAAAAGGTAGTAGAGCCACGCTGATTTCAGCACGAATGGGCCGGCTCGACCGGGGCGGTACTACCCTCGCACAGAAAATCAACGTAAAATGACAGCGTTCGTGCTGTCGTGTTTCGTTGGTGAGTGCGAGACCGGAGGCCCAATTAGTCTAGTCAACAAGTACCATACTTGTTGACTAGACTAAAAGATGCAGCAACATCACTAGGCCGCCATAGTGTGGGTCTCCATACTGCATTGTCTGCATTTGCAATGAGTATGGTGACCACCACTCTTGGATTCTGCTTATGCTTTCCATCAGGCAGAGTAGAGTCATTTTGGCGGGCCAAACATAAAAAAAAAAAAAAAAAAAACAATGGTCGTGATTACATAATTAGGTATTTGTAAAACTCTGATTGTTGTTTTCTGATCTATAGTGTTCAGTCCTCTCACCAATGGAGCGATCACTTTGTGATACTTGAGATGCCTTACGGCCCATAGATAAGGCATTCAATCACTAACCTAATTCATTGGCGAGAAAAATAAACCACGGCGTTTCACCGTGTTCTTAATCTAAACTAAATTCATCAAGCACTTACTGGAGTGTGTGGCTTCCTTCTTCTCGGCGTTCCAAGAGATCTCTTGGGTAGTTCCTCTCTGCTTTGTCTTGGTACGTTCACACAAACATGCTCCAAAGTGCTGTATATCTTTCAAGGTATTCGAATTACAATAAACTCGTATCAGCTATCACGGATATTCGAATTACAACTCACTCGCTTCAGCTATCGCGGAACGCGCCTACAAAACTCGCGAGTCCAACCAGACCTAACAAAACGGTAAATCATTAAAGGGACCGGGTCGATGCTTAATTAGCTTAATATAAATTAAATTTCGGTTCTCAAAACAACAATCGTCGACCGTTCGCAACACGCGTCTTTTTTGTACTCCCTTTTTAACCTCAAACGTCAAAACGTCAAACCCGAAAAATGACAATCGAAAATGTTGCCATTACATTGACGTTCGAAATCCAACATATAGTGTACAAGATAATTTAAATAGTTCTAAAATGGTTCTATTTGAATATAATTATTTAAGTTTTCTTCTCCTAATTTACAATCGTAGTAAACAGAGTATTACGTTCAGCGCGCAGTGTTTACATTGCTAAAATTTTTGCGTTAATCTATTGACAACAATTACTTAAAGTTTTCAACAGGAAACACATCTAGGTACTTATCATTCGTCTTGATTTCAACTGCTACTGAATATTTCAACACTTTACTTCAGCTACAATACATCAGAAATTTCAATCACACAACAACACACAATCGTAAATTCCACACGCTAGTTCTAAAATAAATTGTTTATTCGCAAGGTATCAAATCGGAAGTTTTTTATCAGCAAATCGGAGTAATTATTTAATACAAATGAAACTAAAATGACATCATCCGTGCAGTCCTGTTTCATTGGTGAGTGCCAGACCGGAGGCCCAATGATGCAGAAGCATATTAATAGGCCATTTGGAATATGAGTTTTGAAGTAAGAGGCCCACCAGATGAACTTACAACCAAATGATGGTAGCTGGACAAGATATAATATTGGGAGAGATCAATGTACTTACTATTGAATAACATTATAATATGACATACATAGCCGAAACGTGTACATTTACGGTACGGCTGGTCCACTAGTTCAAGGTCGCTCAGCGTGCTGTAGGAAGGGATATGTTTTTCTCTAGGGCATCGTATCAAAATGAGATAATCCAGCAGAGAACCAAGGTCATTGATATAGCCAACCGGATTAGCAAGCTGAAGCGGCAATGGGCTGGCCATATTAGCCGCAGAGCCCATAGCCGTTGAGGTAACCGTGTACTTGCGTGGAGACCGCGTTTGGGCAAACTTAGTGCAAGACGTCCATAGGCCAGGTGCAGTGATGATTTACGTTGGATGGCTGGCAGGAGCTGAATGCAAGAATCCGAGAATTGAACCAAGTAGAATGCAATTGGAGAGATTTATGTGCAGCAGAGGAAAGTGATAGGCTGATGACAATGACATCATCATCATGACAATGTATTTTCTCAAAACTTCTCGTGGAAATCTAAATACCAGACGAAGGGCCCTTCGAATTCTAATTCTAAAGGTTTTATACAATTCATTATTTACAGATAAAATCTATGAAATATATATAATCTAGACTGTTTAATTCATGTCAACTCTCTTTCCCTCTCTCAGGCGAAACATTCATCAACAACCCATAACGTTCCACTGCTGGGCTCGGGTCTTCTCTCAGAAGAGGGTTAAGGCCAAGGTTAAGGCGTAGTGGAATATTTTTTTTACAATTTGGAAGCTATTACAATGTATGTTAATATAAATAGGACGAAAATGAAATAAATTATCTATTTTCTACCTGATCTGAGAAAAAACATTTGAAGATAGTAAGCAAAGCGTAGTAACGTATGAGCCTATTAATATTTCTCATAATCTGTTGAGATAAAACGTAGGTATATAAGTACTCCAGGTTTCACCGGTAATCCGTTCAGTAGTTTTTGCGTGAAAGAGTAACAAACATCCATCCATCCATCCATACCTTCAAACTTTCGCGTTTATAATATTAAGTAGGGTGTCCTTCTCCAAGGTCCATGTATGTCTATACCAAAATTCATAGAAATCGTTTCAGTGGTTTACTCGTGAAAGTGTAACAGACACAGAGAATTTAATTTTGAATCTATACTAATATTATAAAGCTGCAGAGTTTGTTTGTTTGTTTGTTTGTTTGAACGCGCTAATCTCAGGATCTACTGGTCCGATTTGAAAAATTCTTTCAGTGTTGAATAGTCCATTTATCGAGGAAGGCTATAGGCTATATTTTATTTTCAAAAAAATTAGAGATCCGTAAGAAAATTGCTATTTTGTAACCCAAGGTGTGAAATCGAAAACCTATTTTTGCGTGCGCTGCCCAAAGTATTGACAATAGAACAAAATCATGTATTACGGGTTTGTAGGTCCCATTAAGATCTACAAAAAAGTCCGCAAGAGCATATATCTAACTATCAGGGTTTAGTCACAATAACCGCTTTTGTGTTCAAAAAAATTATTAAATCGTCTGAAGAAAGAAACTGCGTTAAATGTGTATCGTAATATTAATTCTTATCCAAATAAAGCATTACGTTATCAAGGGTATTTATGTAGAAGTAAAATACTTTTTGTTTCACCCCATTCGGACATTTCGTTTAGAAGTTATCACGAGTATAAGACGCTAAGAGTTAGTACCTATTATTGAGTTATTTGTCAAAGAGTTTTTATCAATATAATACCTGATATTAGTCTTTATCCAAATAAATGTGTTGTTGATTATGAGTATAAGATCTTAGAAGAATATAATAAATACATATATACTAATATATAAAGCTGAAGAGTTTTGTTTGTTTGAACGCGCTAATCTCAGGAACTACTGGTCCAATTTGAAAAACATCTTTCAGTGTTAGATAGCCCGTTTATCGAGGAAGGCTATAGGCTATTTAACATCACGCTAAGACCAATAGGAGCGGAGCACCAATGAAGAATGTTTCAAAAACGGGGGAAATTTATCACGCTACGGGCAATATGAGACACAAACGACGTTGCGTAGGTCAGCTAATATATATATATATATCTATACTAATATTATAAAGCTGCAGAGTTTGTATGTTTGTTTGTTTGAACGCGCTAATCTCAGGAACTACTGGTCCAATTTGAAAAATTATTTCAGTGTTAGTGCCCATTTATCGAGGAAGGCTATATCATTATGCTGTATATCGTCACGCTAAGACCAATAGGAGCGGAGCACCAATGAAGAATGTTTCAAAAACGGGGGAAAATTATCACGCTACGGGCAATAGGAGACGCAAACGACGTTGCGTGGGTCAGCTAGTTTATAATATTTATATGGATAACTAGCTGTTTCCCGCGGCTCCGCCCGCGTGTATGTCGGTTATCGCGGCAAATAGTAGCCTATGTGTTATTCTGATGCATTAGCTATATTACTGTAAAGTTTCATCCAATCCATTTAGTAGTTATTGCGTGAGGAAGTAACAAACATACACATTCACAAACTTTCGCCTTTATATATTAGTGTGATGTGACGTGATATGATTTTTGTTTTTGATCCGAAATCCTTTCTATTGCATAAACCTTTTTAAGATCACGAATATTTGAGTTTAATTACAGTTACAAACTCAAAACGGTTGTCGTGCTATAAAAGCAAATGTTGTAACTCACAGTCTGACATCATTGTTTTCCTATTTATATATCTTTCATAGCCATTAAAGTTTTATGTTTCAGTGAGTTGAATGTTTTCTTATTTATCAGAGTGGGTTCTCTATACGACATTCTTTGAAACGTAAAATTAACTTTTTAATAATTCACGTTTTGTTTTCAGGGCACGGTAGATAACGGATAGAAGAAGGAACGCGTAAGATTTCACACAGACACTTTGGTTGTGTTTTCTTCCCAGTATTATTAAGAGCTTACGTCACAGTTGCGCATACTTTCCAACAATATTGGATACTTTTGGACGTATGTGAATCGGTTTCACAGAAAACTTGTGCTAAGTTATTTTTGAAATGCCTTTATATTAGATTTACCTGTTTGGTTGTAAGTAACTTACGTAAACACGTTTTTTAAGTTATTTGGACTACATTTATATATTATTTGGTTGTGTTTAACCGATTGAGTGAGACTTCTGGAGACCCAACCCCCTTTCCACCTGAATCTGGGGGCACTTAAAGGCTGGCAACACACTTGCCAGCCTTGCAACACACTTGCAACACACTTGCGTCTTTTGAGATGCTCGTTTATCGCCTGTAACGTAAAAAGTTTTCTACAGTCTGTAAATGTATTTTCTTATAGACAACAAGATAGAAAAAGCTTGCTATTTGATTTTAACCAATCGATTAGCGAAGTTTACTTGCTAACCGACTTCAAAAAAGGAGGAGGTTATCAATTCGACTGTTTTTTGTTATGTTTCTAACCTCATAACTTTCGACTGGGTGTACCGATTTAAATGATTCTTTTTTTATTTGACAGCTGGTGCTTCCCATGTGGTCCCATTTTAATTTGGTCCAGTTCTTGAAGTCAGTTTTTTTTGCTAAAATTTGTAATTATTTTTTGAAACATAATTATTGAAACTTGTGTAAGTACCGTACTTATAACTTGCGATTAACCTGATCTATATAACGCGATCGGTTAAATTGCTTACATAAATAATGTCAAAACTATACTTCATAGTACGTATAAACGATGTACAGCCAAAGCTTTTGTAATTCAGCGTTCGGCAAACAAGTACTTTATAAAATAAATAAAATAAAGTAAATAAACTACAACATATTGTTTATGATACATACAAACACAAAAAGATGAATGAACTATTCAAGAGAACCAAACTTCGATCGAACTAGCTAATATGGTTTTCTATTAATAGGTACCTAATCTTGTTTGAATGTAGGAAAACTCAACGAAATTTAGAATTGGTTTTCTTATGTTTGACCCTGCCAAAACGACCCTACTCTGCCTGATGGAAAGCATAAGCAGAATCCAAGTGTGGTGGTCACCATACTCAATGCCAATGCAGACAATGCAACAATGCAGCATGGTGACCCACACCATGGCGGCCTAGTGATGCTTCTGCATCATTGGGCCTCCGGTCTCGAACTCACCAACAAAACACGACAGCGTGAAGGCTGTCATTTTACGTTGATTTTCTGTGCGAGGGTAGTACCGGCCCGGTCGAGCCGGCCCGTTCGTGCTGAAATCAGTGTGGCTCTACTACCTTGTTCTTTCTTTGAATTTCTAAAATTTTAAGTATGAACTACATAACTTAATACAATAAACACTTGTATTTACTTTTTTGAAATATTTGAATTTGCAATAAGAAATCAAAACTCTAAGTCGTTATCCCAAAAAAAAACAGAATACATCCTGTGAATACATTTCAGGTTAGAAGAAAACCAAAAATTTTTCCAGTACACAATTATCTGACAGCCAACTCTAGCAACACGCACGCTAATTACTCAAACAGCTCTCGAATTATTTTCCGGCGTCTCCTTACTTATAACTTGCTTTCTATTTATTCCTTCTTTTCACGTCATCACTTCTACATAGACTGCAAAAAATAAAAAGTAATCATGCTGTATTATTTAGTATGAATGACTTCAGCAAAGTTTCTAACAAGTGTTATAATTAATAAATATTCATTTTAGGAAAATAGTTGAACTGTAATTAAAATAGTTAGTTCTATACCCAGATAATTATTGTTACGCTACAAGCCTCATCAAATACTTAAACTCGACTGCCTAGGTGGCGCAGTGGTAGCTTGTGCGTTTGCTGTGCTTGAGGTCTCGGGTTCGATTCCCGGGTCGGACCAAATGTTTCTGTGATCTACAAATATTTGTTTCGGAGTTTGGGTGTTTCCTATGTATAATATGTATGTATTTACAAAAGAAAAGTATTTAAGAATTTATATCAGTTGTCTAGTACCCATAGTAGGTAGTAGAGCCACGCTGATTTTAGCACGAATGGGCCGGCTCGACCGGGGCGGTACTACCCTCGCACAGAAAATCAACATAAAATGACAGCGTTTGTGCTGTCGTGTTTCGTTGGTGAGTGCGAGACCGGAGGCCCAATTAGTCTTGTCAACAAGTTCCATACTTATTGACTAGACTAAAAGATGCACAAGCATCACTAGGCCGCCATAGTGTGGGTCACCATACTGCATTGCTGTATTCGCAATGAGTATGGTGGCCACCACTCGTGGATTCTGCTAATGCTTTCCATCAGGCAGAGTAGAGTCATTTTGGCAGGCCAAACATAAAAAAAAAAAAAATAACACAAGCTCTGCTTAGCTTGGGGCTAGATTGCATTGCGTGTTAGATGTCCGAAATATTTATTGATTTATTTGTTATTTTTAAGTTTTCGTAGAGAACCGCAAAAATCGACTTAATTAAAGAGAGTCAAACGTTGAGGAATGTGTTTGTTGGACATAAAAAAAATTAAGTAGAAAATTTATTATTAAATTTTGTAACATTATCTCCGATACAAAAATAAGTAAATTATGAAGTATGTAAAGATCCCGACCGGGCGAGTTGCAAACATACGGATGAAATGGTTTCATGAAGGTGAAAGAATTTATTATTTAGGCATACCGTTGCGACAAATAGCGACAGATTTAGGCACCAGATAGAAGGGTTGAACTGCGAACGAACGCTATAGAATAGTAAATAAGCAAATAAAACTAATGTGTTACTGTATTGTGTAGGCAAAACACGCTTCAACCATACAAAAAGAAGACGTGATTACTGAACATATTGATATAAAAGTGAAGCATTTTCATTCTAAGTATAGATGCTATTGTTCTTTTGTTTTTTTTTCTTATAAAGACAACTCCCTCATTAGGAATAAACATCCTGTGTCGCGGGGGACTTTACAAACATGCATGAAACGGACACAAAGAACACCCAGATTCAGAACAACAATTTGTGGATCACACAAAGTGTTGTCCCATGTGAGATTTGAACCCACAACACTTGGCGCAGTAGAGAGCGGCGTGGCGACCGCTTAAACTACTAGGCCAACCGTGCAGTGCAACCACAATTATAAATAATAAAATATTTCAGATAAATAAATATGATTGCATGGAACACGTAAGTTTAAGAGGTTGCCATGCCGTTTTCTACTACGATCACGTGTTGCAGGTTCGGCCTTCGAATCCCACATGAGACAGTACTTTGTGCGATCCACAAATTGTTGTTCTGAGTCTGTGTGTTCTTTGTGTTTATTTCATGTATGTTTGTGAAGTTTCTAAAGACACAAGAGTTATTACTAATGCGAACGCTGTCTTTTAAAGAGACAAAATAAAATATTATTATAACTAATCTCAATCTCAGCAACTCATTAACTTTTATTTATAAAACACGCTTTACAGGGCTAAGGTTTGAAAATATTTGATTATACTGTTTTCTTTTTCTTTTGGCACGAAATTTTTAATCAACAAAGTCTTTGAAGAGTTCCTCTGGTTGTTTATATTTGATATCTAATCCATACTTTTGTTATAAATTCGAAAGTAACTCTGTATATCTGTCTGTCTGTTAAGTGTCTACCGCACGCGCAAATATCACCACAGTTATAACTGGTAAAATTGTCGTGATACTTGAACACGGACATAGCTACCACACGGCACAGTTAATACGCGCAAGCCTCATTCTTGTCAAAATCGTCGACGTGGAAACAATGTTTCCCAATGAGGAACTATATTGGCGGGCCATACATAAAAAAAAAAAAAAAAAAAAAAAAAAAAAAAAATCTTCTGCTAGTACCTATTTATATTTTAAATTTTACTAATGAAACAAAACTATGCAAAAGTCAAAGCGAACACCCAACCTCACACGCAGGCAAGAACGCGCAGGCCGGGCAGCAGACAATTATATCTGTTACCTAGCATAATTTTCACTTGTTGCAAAAATTAAAATTTAATGTCCCCCGTAGGTCAGTTACATTTTATCCACCCATTTGTGTCCCCTTTTCCTCTTCCAACTACAGAAATAAACCGTTTATCGTTAGAGCGAGCGGCGACTTCAATAGTTTGTGCAAGGAGTACTGTATTGATCCCTTTAACACCAACATTAACGTTGTTCGCGGTATGCTAAATCTTAAGTTTTTTCAATGATAACATTTCCGTTTTTTTTTTATTATTACTTATTGTGATGGTGTAGTGTGTTGGTTAGTGTTCCAGAACTTTTGTTAAATTATTATGCTGCAATTCGTGAAAACCTGTAATTGGCTTGATGTTGCTTATCAAACTAACTATATTCATTTATGTAGCTGTTGGTTTTTCACACCGAAATAAATAAATAAATAAAATATGTTTATAATATAACAAAACTAATCACGTCCATATATTTCGAATGAACAAAACAAAGTGAAATGCAATTTATCTAAATGATATTCACGACCTACATATTATATGATCTTTTACATCACATTAAATCGTAGTACGCTTCGATTTAATGTAAATTTAAAAAAAACATTAAAGTGTCGAACTCCAGTGACTAATCAACTGATTAGAACACGGATGAAATGTTTATTTTTGTCCCTTATATAAGAAGCTCTTTGAATAATTCGCTGTAATGATGTACTCACAAATGAGAAATGAACTCAAAAGGTTCACTTTGAAATAAGTCTACGATGAAAAGAAAAAGCGAAATTAGAATTAGAAAAGAGTACGATATATATTATGCCTTGTAAAATATGGCGTTGGATTCATTAAATCTGATTAATGTACGTTTTAGCTGACAAAAATATCTAAATCACATATTCTTGAAACAAAAATATTTATGAATAGATTTCACGCTCCAGTTGCTACTTCTTTCTTTTTCCTAGCTTTTTCCTTCCGTACATTATTTCAGGTCTACCTAATGTAAATCAGTTTTTCCACGAATCAACTGGCATCGGATTTCCACAACCTTGTGGACAAACGGAATTCGAAAATAGAACTAGAAACAAATGAATAATTCTTACATTGACTAGTATGTTCATATACAACTTTTATCATCTGTGTAGCGGTCCGTCACTTAGTCCGTCACTTAGTCCGTCACCCATTGTCACTTTGCTAATCGGAGGATCCTCCTTTTATTTTTTAACACACACAAATATTCATCAACAACCCATAATGTCCCACTGCTGGGCTCGGGTCTCCTCTCAGGAGATGGTTAAGACCATTCGTCCCCACGCTGGCCGAGTGCGGGTTGGGGACTGGCAAGACAACGTTGTGGCTACGTAATCTTGCCGTTGGATGTTTTTAAGCCGCCCAAAGGCCTCCAACTAAGCTTCACGACTGTTATCCTAAGATAACAACCAGGACCGACTGCTTAACATGACCTCCGAATCACGGAGACGCTCATGGTATTATGCCACCAACGGTCACCCATCCAGGTACTGACCGCGCCGTCGTTGCTTACCCTCGGTGATTGTTTCTAATCACCGAGCGCAACTGGGCTACGAGCGCTTCTTTAAGAAAACACTAGCAATTATCTCCATAGTAATAAAACAATATTATTCAAGAATCTTGCTAACTTAGAATTGAACAACCACAAGAATAATTTATTGTACGCTCTGTGTTGTTAACATTATGAAGCGTAGGGTAATATTTAGATCTAACTATTACGAAAATACTTGCTGGCTTTATTAAGGCGCGTCTCCACCAAAATTGTTGGCAATTTCAGTGTTTCCAAATTTTTGCATCACTTCGAAAAATCGCCAACTTTTGTTTCCATTATGTCTACACCGAGTCGCCAACAATTTGAAAAACATTCGAACTAAGCGTCACCATAGAGCCAATAAATATTTGCAACAAGCGTATTCTTTTGACAGATCGTTTTTTGTTCTTTCGGAAGACGGTCCCCATTTCATCTCATCCACATTTTTTAAATTTTTATCATTAATTTTATCACGACGAAGACTTATAGACTTGAAGACTTATGATATGAAGACTATAAACACTTGAAATTGGCAGAAATAGCTGATCCGAGAGATCCAGCCGGTTGCCATTTCATCAAAAGAAGAAGAAGTATTCCTTTGACGTTTACCGCGAAAAACGGAAACACTGTTCTCAACATTTGTTGACAATTTTTGTTGCCAACACAAGGAAATTACAGAAACTTTTGTCACCGACAGGTGTTGACAACACAAAAATTGACAACATTTGTTTGGTGGAGACCCGGCTTTACCAAGGTCATCATTAGTAAGTGTAATGTCTCTCTATTATATATTCGTGAACACGCATCAGATGAGCATAACCTCGAGAGGTTTACTTGATTCTTTGAAATGCAATTTTCAACTCCTGACTCACATCAATAAATGATAATATATTCCTCAAAACTTAAATTACTTATACGAACCTGTAAAGTTTATGCTACGACATATGTACACACATACATTCGATTTTATAAAGTTATTAACTGCTTACGAAATTAAGCTAATAAAAACAAAAAGGTACATATAATGAAACACACAAACCTTCTTCTTTTTTGAAGTCGGTTAATTCATGCAAAAAACACATTACTGACAGTTACTGATGACACTATAGTAGCGATTCGAATATAGCTAATGATATGGTCACAAACGCATCCGTCATCCTTGACATGATGGTCAGGTTTAACACTCACCTTTAGCCACTGATAGGCTACTTTGATGTATTTACAGGTTTTATAATTCCAATAGCCACTGTTTCTGTCCATCTGTCAGTACATTTTTTTCATTTCCTGTATTGTAAGGAAAAAAAGATGTCGCAAAAAGAAATTTCATCACGATTCAAAGTTTACATTCCAATGATTTTTTTTGTAAGATGGACGACAAACAAGCAGACAGGAGGTAGTAGAGCCACGCTGATTTCAGCACGAAAGGGCCGGCTCGACCGGGGCGGTACTACCCTCGCACAGAAAATCAGTGTAAAATAACAGCGTTCGTGTGGTCGTGTTTCGTTTGTGAGTGCGAGACCAGAGGTCCAAATAGTCTAGTCAACAAGTTCCATACTTGTTGACTAGACCAAAAGACGCAGAAGCATCACTAGGCCGCCATGGTGAGGGTCGCCATGCTGCATTGTCTGCATTCACAACGAGTATGGTGACCACCACTCTTTGATTTTGCTTATGCTTTCCATCATTCAGGCAGAGTAGAGTCATTTTGGCGGGCCATACATAAAAAAAAGAAAAAAAAAGACAAGTTTGCCTGGAAGAGCACTGGAACTCAATATACAACAGTGGGTTGCCGCCTTATGGGTCTTCTGTGTGAGAATCAAGAAGGAAAGGGGGCTGATGTTGGCTCACTCGCTCGCTAAAAGCAACCAATAAATGGCTTAACATAAATCTATGAACAGGTAAGATCACTCGGTTTCAAAATCGGGAATCTCCCTTGAACATTTGCAAATGCGTGCAATGAGCTCTCCACAATTTACTATTAATATATAGGTACATGAACTTATGTATTTCTATATCAATCTGTAGTTACCAGATTCCTACCTACCCTTTAATAAGTTATTTGTTTCTGTACAACTACACCGTTCTTCTGACCGACATGTATAGTTCAAAAGTTTTAGGAACGGACGAAACCCATTTTGTGGTTTCGTCCATCGAACCTGTTCCATTTGTGTATTGCTTTGATTTGAAGACTGAAATAGATCAAACGATGTAATTATTTTCGTGTCACCGACATTTGTATTTCTTAATATCCTTATTTTCCATACTTTATTATAAATTTGGAAGTAACTCTGTTCTCTGTTGCGTTTTCACGGCTAAACTACAACGATTTCAATAAAATTCGGAGTGGAGACACTGTGTTTCTTCAGGTAGGTATTCTTTACCGCGACAAACACGCGGTAAAAGCTAGTATTTAAACAAACATTTTTTAAATCGTATAATAAACTAGCTGACCCACGCAACGTCGTTTATGTCTTCTATTGCCCGTAGCGTAAACGGGGGAAACCCCGTTTTTGTAACAGTGTTCATTGGTGCTCCGCTCCTATTGGTCTTAGCGTAATGATATATAGCCTTTGTTGTGGAATCTTCTAAACTACTCTGGGTTTTCTTGTTGGTGGTCAATAACTGCACAATTCCATGACTTTAGCTATTTATTTGACGCCGTTGTAATCGGCGTATGCGTTTGTGGTTGACAATGAAAGTGAAGTCGTTATAAAAAATGGCGGCGAGTGACGCGCGCCGGAATCTTCGCCTATCTTCGGTGTCGTTCGGGTGTCATCGTAGCGGTAAAGTAGGGATGCGCCTTAACATGCTCCCCGGGTTGGAACGTCTCGTTCCAAGATGTCATCGGTAGGGAGTAGACAGAGCCTATTGTAGGCCCTTCGAAGTACTCCAGTTGCTGTATTGACGTCTGCAACCCGCGTGACGCCATCGGTGCCGGAGTATAGTTTCGTGACACGTCCTAGCTGCCACTTGTTAGGGGGCAGTCTGTCGTCCTTGACCACCACCAAATCTCCGACGTGTAGTTCTCCTCCGCTGGTGCGCTTCCACTTCTGCCTTCTTTGCAAATCTGAAATATATTCGAGGTAATATCGATTCCAGAAATGTTGAGTGAGAACCTGCATTCTTCGATATCGTGGCAGCGTGAGTATTCTGGTAGACTCTTTCACGTTAATGTCAGACGTGGGCAACATAGTTAGTGTGCGTCCGATAAGGAAATGGGACGGAGTTAATGGAATGAGGTCGTTAGGGTCAGAGGAGAGAGGAGTGAGAGGACGAGAATTTAGTATACCTTCTATACCTACAAGTACAGTGTTCATTTCTTCATACGTCAAATTCGCTAGTTGAAGAACCCTTTTTAAGTGATGTTTAACGGATTTGACCGAACCTTCGGCTAGGCCGTTGAAATGTGGGCTATATGCGGGTGAAAATTTGAAGACAATTGACTGCTCCGCTGCCTTCGAACTAATGTCATCACCTTTAGTTTTTAAGAATTTTGAAAGTTCATTCGCAGCTCCTACGAAATTAGTACCGTTATCAGAGTAAATGAAGTCAGGTTTACCTCTGCGAGCTACAAATCTACTTAAAGCTGTTAAGAATGTTTCAGTGCTCATATCAGTAACTAATTCTAAATGTACAGCCCTTACAGCCAGACATACGAATACACAAATATATGATTTTAATAGTTTGCATCCTCTACCTTTTCTGTCCGCCAACATAATGGGACCAGCATAATCCACTGCAGTGTTGGCAAATGGGTACTGAATCTGAATTCTTTCTTTTGGGAGATTAGCCATTATCGGCTGTATGGTTTTGCCAGCAAATCTGCAACATGCATGACATTCGTGTGTAACCTTTCTAGCTAGAGTGCGGCCTCCTATTATCCAAAACTTATGTCTTAAAATGGACAACAAAAGCTGAGGACCCGCATGCATGAGCATTATGTGATAATGTTTGAATAAAAGTTTAGTAACATGGTGTGATGCATGAAGCAAGATTGGGTGTTTTGTATCGTAGTTATGATTTGAATTAGACAATCTACCACCAACGCGTATTAACCTTTCCTTAGACATAAAGGGATTTAAATTCAAAATCTTTGATTTTACTGATAATTGTTTTGCCTTGCATAACAAATCATGTTCATGTGAAAAGGTATCCAACTGTACTATTTTGCAAAGTGTGTGTGTAGCAGTGTTTAATTCAGACAACGTTAAATAGCCAATGGATTTATTTTTAGGATTGTGACAATTATTTATAAAGCGTAGTATATATGCAGTGATTCTATTTAATTTAGCAAAGTTAGAATATTTATGAGTATAACTAAATTGTTCGGTAACAAGGTTACATTCAACCTTGATCTCAGGCAAGGAAATAAGTAAGTTTATCATTTTTGTTATCAGAGTTCAGTGACATATGACCTAAGTCAATATACTCCTGAATAAAGTCTCTGTATTTTTGTTTAAATAAAGGGTAATGTGTAAAATTTCGTTCTAACGATTGAAATCTATTGAACGCCTGTTCATAAGATTCACCTAACACTTCAGGTGAATGATGTAATGGTATTTCCACTACAAATCGACCATCATTTTGTCGTGCCGTAGTTGCAGTGAAATGTAACTCGCACTCATTTTCTTGTTTTGTAGTGTTGCGAGTTGTGGATACTGATTCTAACTCAAGAAATTGATCTAACTTGTTCTTTAATTCAAAGTCATTTAAAAATAAGCAATGGACTGTATTCATGCACTTAGATTTATGGTTAGTTTTCTTTAACCATTGTGATTGTATTGAACCTGACACTAACCAACCAAATTTGCTATTGTTTAGAATTGGCATGTTTTTACCTAAAGAAATGCGTTCACTACCCAGTACAGTCCAGAATACATCAGCACCAAGTAGCATGTCAATATCAGAAGGTAAGTTGAAATTAGGGTCAGCTAATTGTAAATTTTTAGGTATATTTAATAATGTTGAATCGAAATGTACTGCTGGTAACATTTGAGTTATGTGTGGTATAACTAAACAACTAATGGTTGTTGTATAGTTTTCTGTACGAGAAATTAATGTGACACTCGAACGTGAACTAATGTTAATAGACTCTCGACTTAAGCCTTCGACTGCTGTCGAAGTTGAAAATAATGGTAATCTTAATCTACGTCTTAACTTCTCCGTTATAAAATTTGATGTACTTCCGTTGTCGAGTAGGGCGCGCACAGGATGACAGACACCACTACTATCAGTTACATCAATAATGACTGTTGACAGAAGAACGCAGCCATTATGTGTGGATGACAAGGCCACCTCAGATTGGATTGCCGTGTCATCTCCGACCACAGACGAGGAGTCATCATCCGATCCTGAATCAATGACCCCTTGTGTAGTCAGCATAACACATTTACTATCCTTGGTTGAACAGTCAGCAGAGGCTGATCCTTCAGCATGCAACATAGTATTATGCCACTGAGAACAAATCCTACATGGCCCTAACCTACATGTTTTTATGTCATGCCCATGGCGCAGACAATTAAGACAAAGTTTTAATTGTTTTGCCTTAATCAGTCTGGCAGCAATAGACAAAGATTTAAATTTCAAACATTGATATAAAGCATGACTTTGTTTGCATAATGGACATGAATAACGTGAGGTTTGTTGTGTGTGTGTATTGTTAACGTTAGCAACAAATGAGCGCGACTTCAAAGTTGCTGGCTCACTGTGTCTGCGTTTAACCTGACTCAAATTAATTGTTTCAAGTAAACTTGCACGATCCTTAATGAATTTGATGAACTTGTCTAGATTAGGGTAACTTTCAAAATTATTAGTGTATTCCCTCCATTTCCTATTTGTTATATTGTCCAGCTTGCTTGAAGCCATATGGATTAATAATGTGTCCCAATTAAGAGTACTCACATTTAAACTTTCAAGCACTCTAAGATTTTTATTTAAACTATCGACTAACTTTCTTAACGCAACAGATGATTCCTTTGTAATAATTTCTATATCAAATAATGCTTGAATATGATTTGCTATCAAAACCTTGTTGTTATGATACCGTTCGCACAGTAACTGCCAAGCGATGTCATAATTATTGGCAGAAAAGTCTAACGAGCTAATGACATTGGCAGCTTTGTCCTTTAATGAAGATTGTAAATAATGATATTTGTTAATTTTAGGAATACTGTTGTTGGAATGTATAAGAGAATTGAATGTATCATGAAATCGTAGCCACTCATCAAAATGGCCAGAAAAGGTAGGTAATTGAATAGTAGGTAAGGTCAAACCTTGTGCACTGGCCGTAAGAACAGTACCTGCAGAGGGCGCGGCTGACGCGCCATGGTCTTTGTCCTGCGCAGAAGTAAACCTGCTCACCCACTCTTGCGCACTGCCTACAGCTGCGAAGTACTCACTCTCGAAGTGCTCTCGATACTGATACTCTTTCTCACAATCAGCGTCTGAAATTTCCAAGCAACTTTCTATTTCAATTTGTAAAGCATCAAATTCACCGTACCATTCTTCAATCTTTGTTAAGCGTAAGTTTAAATCACTAAGTTGCAATGGGCTTGGCTTTTCAGAAGAAGAAAGGATTGATAGATATGCTTTAAATTGCGTAAGCTTTGATTTATATGAGCTGCGTTTTCTTTTTAATTCGGCTAATTTAGTCATGGTTATATTAATTAATTAAAGTTATAAGTAATATGTTAAAAGAAAACAAGTTTCTTATGTAAATAATGCAAAATGTTATATATAGAACTTTAAAGTTATTAATGTTTAGAAAAAGTGATGACAATGGAACGAATACTTAAAGCGGGATGTGCAGTGAAGCGAAAACACCACCACCTTATCAGTGCAGTCAGCTGATCGGCCGTTCGAAGCGTGTATATTACTATTATGCGTTATTTAAAGTTAAGCGAGCAATAATAGCAGATAAAGTGGGTATTGCTATGCTCACGCCGTGGACACTCACTGTAATTGAGAAATAGAATAATGTTATTTTCGTGATATATTAAAGACACAATATTACACGCAATTAAAGTTCGTGTAATATATATGTGGATTGAAACAAAGGGAATACGTACTTAATGATCGAATTCAAATTGTTTAACTTTAGATACTAATGTAGGTACCTATATATATGAGACACAAAACTACAAGTCCGTATATTGTAAATATACGGATTACAACAAAAAGAATACGTACTTAATGATCGAATTCAATTTGTGTAACTTTAAATACTAATGTAAAGTGTACTTTAAACTTGTAGTAGTGTAAATATGACGATTTCAACAAAATGAATACGTACTTAATGATCGAATTCAAATTGTTTAATGTTAGATACTAATGTAAAGTGTACCTAGCATTATGCAGTATGCACTAGTGTATTGACGATTACAACAAAAAGAATACGTACTTAATGATCGGATTCAGTTCGGTGCAAAAATAACGTACCAATACATGAAATCGCTTTACGAAATTATGTTTGACATATAGACATGTGTTTAAACTTCGTATTTACTATGAAATTAATGGGAAATATTATAAGGAATAAGGAAATATCGGAATTGCACTGTTAGTTGCACTTAGCTGAGCCATGTCTGCTTGACATTCCAGTGTAGCCTCGAGTAACTTTCCACTCAATCCAAAGGGCGTTGGTTAATGCAATCCTGCTCGGAGGTCCAAAATGTTGTGGAATCTTCTAAACTACTCTGGGTTTTCTTGTTGGTGGTCAATAACTGCACAATTCCATGACTTTAGCTATTTATTTGACGCCGTTGTAATCGGCGTATGCGTTTGTGGTTGACAATGAAAGTGAAGTCGTTATAAAAAATGGCGGCGAGTGACGCGCGCCGGAATCTTCGCCTATCTTCGGTGTCGTTCGGGTGTCATCGTAGCGGTAAAGTAGGGATGCGCCTTAACAGCCTTCCTCAATAAATGTGCTAACCAACACTGAAAGATTATTTAAAATCGGAACAGCGGTTCCTGAGATTAGCGCCTTCAAACAAACAAACTCTTCAGCTTTATATAATAGTATAGACTAGCTGACCCACGCTACCAAGTTTGCGTTTTCTATTACCCGTAGCGTGTATAAATTTTCCCCCGTCTTTGTAACATTCTTCATTGGTACTCCGCTCCTATTGGTCTTAGCGTGAAGACATATAGCCTATAGCCTTCCTCGATAAATGTACTAACCAACACTGAAAGAATTTTTCAAATCGGACCAGCGGTTCCTGAGATTAGCGCCTTCAAACATACAAACAAACTCTTCAGCTTTATAATATTAGTATAGATTGACAAACAATGCAAAATTTAATGTTACACTCCAAATATGTTCTTGTATATTGAAAGAGAGCAAATTGGTATGACTTATAAGCAATATCAACGAGAAACAACGCTTCCGCCTACCCGACTCAATTAACTCTCTCTGATTTTTTTTTTTTGTTGGACTTTAGGGTAATACACATAGAAACATCAGACCAATGAAAATAGCTACTGTGAATAGAATGTTCATGAATAGAATCGAGCCCGTGGTATCTGAAGAGGAACTGATATTAAAATTCCTCCTCTTGTTGCAAAGAATTCCGTAACAAAAGTACGACTATCGTATAATATTCAGATTTTAATGTAGGCAAGGACATGCAGATAGGAAAGTCAAGTATCCCTTTATGTTGCATTGCTCTTATGACTTCTTCCTCTCTGAAACATTACGTTCAGTTTAATCTAACAGCGCAATACTGAGCACTTACTTTTTATATCCTAACTTTGCGGAATCTACTAAAGTCACAATTCTGATTGTTATTTCAATTTCATGTTCCATTTTTCTTAAGACCACTTCTCAACATCTTAAGGTATTCTCGACATTATTTCTTACATCTTGATACAAGTTCGTAAATCTAGTACATTCTGAATATGAAATTTCAATGAGACACAAAAAAGAAAATTCCTAATGGGTATGCCACTCACCGTTAGCGTTTCGGATATCGATATATAGTGGAAATTCAGAATATCTTTTTGCTTATTCTGTTTCATAACAAGAATAAAAATATGGGCATTAAATATTGAACTATTTTCTGAAATATACTGCGTCACTTACATATTACTCTTCACGTAACCTATGAACAACGTCTGGGAACCATGTTTCATTTATCTTGAAATCGAGTTGGTACTTTATCTTGATGAACGTCACCATGCTGTTATGTTTTACAATAAATATAAAAGGTTAAATCTTTGATTAAAGTAACCGTATTTATTTATATTGTATCACAACAAATTTACCAAATAAGCTTACCTAAATAGAACTATAACCTTTTGTTTTAAAATACACATTTGAAAAAATAAAACCATTAGCCAACTTACAAGAACATTTACTTTATTAATTACGTGCATATTTTTTTATGGTATAGGTGGCAAACGAGCAGACGTATCACCTGATGGTAAGCGATTACCGCCGCCCATGGACACCCGCAACACCAGATGTGACACAAGTGCGTTGCCGACCATTGGGGGAAGGGGAAAGGGATGTGGGGAGGGATTGAGGAATGGGCCTCCGGTATCCTCACTCACTCGGTGAAACAGCGCCATTTCACACCGGTTTTCTGTGAGGCCGTGGTGTCACTCTGGTCGAGCCGGTCCATTCATGCCGAAGCGTGGCACTCCCACGGTATTACAAGGAATCTGCCAATACATATTCTACATTCCAATTTCACACTAAAAAACTAGTATGTACAGTGAAATCAGTACAATAACACAAATCATACAAGTAAGCTGTGTTTGAAATCATTTCTAGACCAGTTTATAAACTAGTCCATTTCTATCTAAAGTTACCACATGGTTGAGCACAACCAAGGCCCACATTTAGATTGCTGGCTTCTCAGACCTTCAAGTACATTCCTAAGAACTTTTTAGTTTGTAGGATTAATTCCTAACAATAAGAACTTCAATAACTTGAAGATTCCAATTTAGGAGCCAATTGTTGTACCACAAGTTTATCACTTTATACTGTGTAGAAGTTAAGTGTAGACTAGCTGACCCGGCGAACTTCGTAGCGCCATATTTACATATCTGTCTCAGCTTCCCACAGGCAGTGTACAGTTGCGGACAAAAACTTTGCCCGTTATCTTTTATTTTTTTTCTCTCTAGCAAAAAAAGAATGAATGAAATCGGACTGTGTTATTGAATTACAACTAAGTACATATTTTGACTTTCATCCCCTCTCTCCAGGAAACCGTACTGAATTTCGGGATGAAAAGTATCCTATATCCTACCTCGTAGTATGAACTCAGATCATGCCAAGTTTCATTTAAATAATAAATAAATAAATATTTGTGGACATTTTTAACACCCAACGCCATCTAGTCTCAAGCTAAGCAGAGCTTGTGTTATGGGTGTATAAACAACTGATATAAATACACATATTACTTTTTTTTGTAAATACATACATATTATACATAGAAAACACCTAAACTCCGATACAAATATTTGCAGATCATACTCACATTTGGTCCGACCCGGGAATCGAACCCGAGACCTCAAGCACAGCAGTCGCATACGCTACCACTAGGCCACCAAGGCAGTTAAAGCTATTTATTTTTTTAATAGTATGCAATTAGTTTTAAGGCCATTTAATGTCTCTTGAAATGTATAGGGCTATTGGTGTATCAAATAAATAATTATAACCATCACTTGGATAATTACCAGTCCATAACTGTGTGCTTTTTAGAAACATAGTGCTTGCGCTGTGTTTCACCGAGTGAGTGAGGATACTGGAGGCCCATTCCCCAATCCCCAATCCCTACCTCCCCCACCCCCCTTCCCAAAAGGCCCGAAACGCACTTGAGACGCTTCTGGTGTGACCTGCAGTGTCTATTGGCGGCGGTAATCGCTTACGTCGCGATAAGTCTGCTCGTTTGCCCGCTTCACTACATAGTATAAAACAAAGTCGCTTTTTCTGTCCCTATATCCCTTTGTGTGCTTAAATCTTTAAAACCACATAACGGATTTTGATGCGGGTTTCTTTAATAGATAGAGTGATTCGAGAGGAAGGTTTTTATGTATAATAAATGCATAATATACTATGGAAACACTGTTAATTTTCGGGGTTTCTAATGTGATGTAGCAAATAAACACATTTTTTTGCGCTTACATTGCAAACGCTGGTTGCAACCCACAACCCACAACAACCATTTTTTATTCCTTTCTTTTTACGAGAAATAATGGCTTATTTACGAAGTGATTTTAAGCAATACAAAATGAATCCTTATACAATTAAATAAATTAAATACATTGTGCATTTAATATAGATCAAAATGGCCCTTTACAGTATCTAATTTAAATGAATATATTCGAAGATATTACAGATTTAAAATGCACGAATCGTGTCGTCGGCGGGGGCATCTGAAATCCACCCGTGCAAAGCCGGGGCGGGTCGCTAGTATTCCATAAAAAAAAACTTTTACCTCTCACAACTAATATGTTTGTCCGAAGTTGTAGTGACTTTCTATCAGGTGACCCATCTGAAAGTAGATAATTTGAATTACGATTCTAAGCTATATAAGCTTTTGTTTATACAGATGTATAAACTCTGTATCTTATCGTTAATTTAATTTCCTCTCCATACAAACTTCTGCAATAAAAGGAACTTTTTTTTTTTTAAAAAGACTCCCGCGTTAGGAATAAACATCCTGTGTCGCGGGGGACTTTACAGACATACATGAAACGGACACAATTAACACCCAAACTCAGAACAACAATTTGTGGATCACACAAAGTGATGCCCCGTGTAGGATTTGAACCCATAACACTTGGCGAATTGGCAAGCGGCGTGGCGACCGCCTAAACCACTTTTTTTTTTTTTTTTTTTTTTTAACGTGTGGAAATCCCCTCGGACCTTCACCCGCGCCGGGGCTTGCGGCGGGGCGGTGTGTCGGACTCGAACCGACTAAAACCACACGGTGTGCCACTCTGCGCCTGTGAAGGGAGGAATCCGGGAACTGCAGTTATTAACACGTCCGGACCCCTCCCAGCGCTTGCCCGCACTGAAGCGGGCACCGTCTGCTGTTAAAATTCTCTATTTAGGCGACGTACGGCACACGCGTACGTCGCCCCCTCGCGGGTGGCCACTAGAGCGGATGGAGGGGAAAGCCCGTCCCGACCATCCGCGGCCACACTCAGGGCGGCATGAGGCGCTGATAGGCGCGCCTCCGCCGCCCGGTTCGCCGGCGGCGGATTGGGTCCGAGTGGATATCATCCTCCCGGGCCTTCTCCGCCACCTCCTTCTGCGAGATGACTTCTTCGCAGAAGGTTGCGACCGCGGTAAAACTGCTATCGCTACCGGCCATGGAGCGTATGACGGCCGGTAGCGAGAGATCTCCTCCGATGACTGCAGTGAGGGCCCGGCGCTGCGACGCCCATGCAGGGCAAATCGCCAGCGTATGCTGGGCCGAGTCCTCACTGCAGTCGCAGTGGTGGCAGGCGGGACTCAATTCCCTCCTAGCGACCGAGTGCAGGTACTTCCCGAAGCAACCATGCCCGGAAAGGACCTGCGTCAGTCGGAAGGAAAGGGTCCCGTGCTGCCGCCCTGCCCACTCGAGGATGACCGGCTGGAGAGCCTCCACGGCGGCAAAGCCAGCACGTGGAGTCTCCAGTCGGAACGACCATCTAGCCATAGTGGCTCGACGGGCGGCTTCACGCCACTCGCGTACCTCTTCGGGCGGAGGGCGATAGCCATACTCCGCCCGATATTCAGCCACCCGTCGATAAACTTCGGCGAGCACTTCCGCCTCCAAATCCCACGGGGGTGTTCCGGCCAAGGCGCACGCCGCCTCGGTCGACACCGTGCGGTATCCGCGTATGGCTCTGACTGCCAGTACCCTCTGAGGCCGCCAGAGGCGAGCCTTATTTAGGGCAGTCAGAGCCGCCACCCACACCGGTGCGCCATACAGCGCCATCGACCGGACAACCCCCGTGTATAGGAGTCTCGTTGCGACGCTGGCTCCACCCAAATTGGGCAAAAGTCGCCCAAGGGCGGAGGCAGCGTCGACCAGCTTTGGACCAAGCTGTCGGAAGTGCTCGTCGAAGAGCCACCTACCGTCGAGGATCAGGCCCAGATACCTCATCTGGGCCCGAACCGGTACGAGGACCGAGTTGACCTCTATGGAGGCGCCGGCGGGTGGACCACGACGGGGCCCATGGAACAATAGGGCCTCCGTCTTGTCCAGGGCCACCCGTAAGCCCAGCGCCTCGATGCGCCCGACCACCAGAGAAACACCCCTGGTGGCCAGGCGCGCCGCCTCTTGGAAGTTCGCCCCCCGGGCTGTGACAAGTGTGTCATCGGCGTAACAAATTACGCCCAGCCCGGGAGGCAGACGACTTCGTAGGACCCAGTCGTATCCCACGTTCCACAGGAGTGGTCCAAGGACAGACCCCTGCGGAACGCCGCACGACATGGGTCGCCGTCTCAAGACGCCCTCTCGGTCCTCGTACACGACGGTACGCTCCTCTAAATAGTCTGCCACTAGCCGCCTCAGGTACTCTGGCACCCCGTGGTAGTGGAGTGCTTCCCTGATGCAGCTAAATGGCAGACTATTGAAGGCGTTGGCGATGTCCAAGGACACCGCCAACACCACGCCGCCACAGCTCACTGCCTCTTCGGTCACGGCCCTAAGGCGCATCACGGCATCGACCGTCGAACGCCCCTCTCGGAATCCGAATTGGGCGTCCGACAGGTCGGGCCCCACCTCGCAGAGGTGCCGGACGATGCGGGCAGAGAGTATCCTCTCAAAAAGTTTACCCGCCTCGTCCAGCAACACGATGGGCCTATAGGCCGCGACCGAATCGGCAGGCCGTCCCGGCTTCCTCAATAGGACCAGCTTCCCGCATTTCCAGCACTCAGGGAAGCGTCCGGACGCCAGGCTAGCGTCCAACACCTCCCTGAGGCGGTCCGACATATGGTCGAGGGCTCGGGCCATCACTCGGGCTGGAACCCCGTCCGGCCCGGGGGCGGTGTTCTTGGAACGGATCCGAAGAACAGCCGCCCCAACCTCCGATTCCCTAACGGGCGGCACATCGTCCTCTCTACCCCCGTCATCTATGACCGCATAGGCCATCGACGGGGGTGTGTGCTCCGCCCGCTCAGGGAAAAGGCCCTCGACCACTTCCTGCAGGAAGCTGGGCTGGAGAGTCTCGGTAAGGGGGGGGCCCGACGTGCGGAGCTTCTGACGCACCGCACGGTATGGGCGACCCCAGGGGTCACGGTCGAGACTCTCCAGCATCTCCTTTCTCTTTACCTCTTTGGCGCGGCAAATGGCCAGCTTCAGAGTTTTCCGCGCTTCGCGGTACTCCTCATGAAGCTGGTCCCCGCCACCGTCTCCACGGTGGCGTCGCCTGCTACGGTTGTAGGACCTCCGGGCACGAGTACAGGCCGCACGGAGGTCCGCCAACTCCTGGGACCACCAGTAGACCTCCTTCCGAGGAGGCCGACGACCTTGGATGCGGGGCATGGCCGTATCGCAAATTTGCGTAATCGCATCGCGAAAACGGCCAGCCCCCACGTCCATGCCGACCTCCTCGGTCGGCGCCTGCGGAGACAGCCAAGATTGAAGAATGGCCGCCTCCTCTAGTAGGTCCCTATCCAGCTTGGCAACAGCCCACCGCGGAAAGTGGGAAGAATGCCGCGCCATGTGACCCCTACTGGGGCCCTGGGACCGGGAGAGCTCGAATCGGATGTATAAGTGATCCGAGAGCGTCTCGACCTCTTCCAGGACACACCAGTTCCTTACTCGTGCGGCAACAGCAGGGGTAGCAAACGAAAGGTCCACTATCGACCCCCCTTGCTGTCGCACGCACGTGTTGGTGGAGCCTCTGTTTAGTAAACAGAGGCCCACCGAAGCCGCCCACTCCTCGACGGCCTCGCCCTTGGAGTCCGTCCTGGGGGACCCCCACGCAATGGATTTTGCGTTGAAGTCCCCCAGCACGAGGACGTGCCCAGACGCTAATCGCCGCATCGAGGTCTCCAAGCTGTTAAGGAAGACCTCGAAGTCGCTCAAACTCCGGTTGGGGGAGAAGTAAACACCGTAAACGGTGATCCCCCCCCACTCGGCGGCAACATATCCTGAGCCCTTGTCCCTAAGCGACAAGGGCGGGGAATGAGCCGCCGCGGAACCGACGACTGCCACGGAGCCGTCCCAGTCACCCATCCAGTTTGGACGGGGAGGAACGTAGTAGGGCTCCGCGACTACGGCAACACTAACCGACCACTGTGCCATGGTTTGCAGAAAGAGATCCTGCGCCGCGGCACAGTGGTTCAGGTTCGTCTGGACAAGGAGGTTGTAGACTTGATCCATTAATGGATCGTTTCTACAACCCCCTCCATTGGCGTCAACGATGACGGACGGACATCGTCGGAGGCAGCCTGGGTCGACTGGCTAGCCCCCGACGTCTGCCGAGAAGCGCGGGAAGGCTTGCAGCCCCCCTGTCCCATCTGGTGATTGGCGGGCTTATTGTCCGCCGCACATATAGGGCAGTGAGGGGCCCCAGAGCATTCCGCAGCCTTGTGCCCCGGTCGACCGCAGCGGAAACAAAGACCGCTGCAGTCAAAACAGTTGGCGCACTTGGCGCGAGTGTGTCCCGCTGACAGGCATTTGAAACACCTCATCGGCCTCGCCGCCAGGACTGTGATCCTAGCGCTTACGAAGCCGACGAGTAGCCTGCCGGCGTCGCCCAAAACTTTGGCCGACGCCACGGGACAGCTCATCCACACTGCACCAAGGCCCCCTGGACCGGGACGGATGGTGCCAACTTTGATGTTTTCCGCGTTGCACTTCGTCCTTTCCTGGACTGCAACGCGGACATCATCGACAGTTACAGAGTCGTCCAGGCCCGAAATGCGCAGCTCCGCGCATTTGGTAGGCCTGGCGATCTTGACACCCTCCGTGGCTGCGAACACTCCCCGCAGCTTCTCGGCGAACGTGTCCGCCGTCTTAGCACCTTCAGCCCCAGGGAACTCGAGGATTCGAGCTCCCGTTTGGGCGAGGCGCAGTCGGACCCCTGCCGTTGCGAAATCCGGGGCGAGACAATCCCGGGCCGTCTTAAAGACGGCCGCGTAGGACAGCCCGCCGTTAGCCGCCTCCGGTGACACCGTGACCACCACAGCCGCGGTCTTCGGCGGCTGCAGTTTCCGCGGCTTCTTCGGGGTGGCCCTTGCCACCGATTGCGACTGCGGGCCAGAGGCCGCCTTTTGGGCAGCCTTCTTGGCCCGCTGTCGGGACTTCTTCGATTTAGCCCCCCCTACTACCTGCCAACCCTCATTGGAGGGGGCAGATGTGGAGGGGCCAGGCAGGGGTGTTGGAGTGGGGAGCGGAGGCTCCGCTCCAGTCGCTGCCACCGTCTTGGGCCTTGGTTGCTGCGGCGGCGCGGCCGTCCTGGCCGGAGCCTTCGCCCGTTGCTGCGTCTTGCGCGTGTTGGCAGGGCCCGTAACCGACGTCGCCGCCGCGTACGAAACGCGACCCCCCATCACAGGGAGCGGGGTCGGCGCTGAGGCGATCTTCGACCTCGGAGTCGCCAGCGGCGGCCGAACCACAGGCTCCGGAGGCAGCCTCGCCTCCAGACCCGCAATCCGTCCGTCCACGAGGTTCCCCATTGCGTGCATCATGTACTGCAGCATCTGCTGCAGGACATCGTCGGACACCCCGGGGACAGCAGGGGCCGACTGCGACATAGACGGGGGCGGCCGCGATGCAGACGGGGCCGGCTGGGACGCAGACGGGGCCGGCCGCGACGCAGTAGGGGCCGGGGCCGGCTGGGACGCAGACGGGGCTGGCCGTGACGCAGACGGGGCCGGAGCCGGAGCCGGCTGGGACGCAGACGGGGCCGGGGCCGGAGCCGGAGCCGGCTGGGACGCAGACGGGACAGGGGCCTCGCGCTCAGAGCGCTCCGTCCGGAAAACTGCGAATTGAGCGCTAAGCCCGGCCACCTGCTCCGTCAAGCGGTCGTTGGCCGCCTGGAGGCGAGCCACGTCTCCAGCTAGGGTCTCCACGACCTCCGCAATGGCAGAGGAGGAGTCCTTGAGGGCCCTCACAAAAGGGCCCTACAGGTTCACTGACTTGGTGGCCACCTTGTTTATGATGGCCACAGCCGCCTGCGCCTTCTCCTGCAAGGAAGTCGGTGTTTGGGGAACTGAATCCCCCACCACCGGCTCCCCGATCTTGAGCAGGAGACCAGCGATCTCCTCCTCCGCCTGCAGTTCGCCGTCCGCTCGAGCCCGCCTATAGGAATCCGCCCTACAAAAGGCGGAACCTGACGGGGCCGGCACCGGGGTCAGCGATCGCTCCCTCCGACTGCTTGCCACCTTCGGAGGCAACATCGCCTGAGCGATGTCACTCTCGCAGCCAGTGGGGCGTCCGCGCTTCCGGTCTGCCTCCACGTCCATCGGCTCCGGCGCGTGCGTCCTTGCACCGGAACCGCAGCCACTCGCCATAACCACGGCGGACTTGGAACGCGTGCGTTCCACTGTTCTTCGGCTCCCAGCAGTCGGATCGACTTCTGGGAGCCCCACCGCTGCAGGCGTTTCAGCCGCAGCAATCTCCTCAGTTGAGACCGAGGGCAGAAGGGCGTTCGCCTTTCGGAACTGTCCTCTGCTGTTCCGCGTCTGCCTCTTCGTCCCTGTTGGCGCGTCCTTCGCTATTTCGGTGCCGGATTTGACGCTCGGCGACGGGCGTGTGTGACATTGGGTGCCCCCCCCATAATACGATTGGGGGCTGCCGGAGCCGACTGGCTCCGGGAGGGATTCCCCAGACGCGTCGCGTCTGGGGAATCCTGGGGAATCCTGGGTAGGTATCTTCCTAATATTGTCCATTGTCATTAAGGTTTTGAAGTTTAATGTCCTCCGACAGAGGACGCCCTTGGCACTGGACTCCCTCCAGCGATTCAGCTCATTGCCAGGCGTCAGAGCGTGAGCTTGGGGTATTTTTTATAGAGGTTTACGTCCTCGTGGCTTCGAAGAGCCACCGGTCCTGTCCGTTCAGGATTACGGCTGGGCCGGACGGGGTCTGCACCAGACCGGATCCGTCCGCCCCCTGTCCCTCTCGGAACTACTGGCACTCTAATACGCCCTCTGCTAGAGCAGAGGGACGTTTAGAGTGCCCCACACGGCAGTCTGTAAAGACTCCGTCTCGTATCCCATTTAGTCTGGAGTCTCCTTCTGGGCCTATCCGGCATGAGTGGCTCTACCGGCATAGCCCCAGAAATCATCGACTCACGCAAGCCCCACCACGACGACAACGTAGGGATACATTGGGGGGACCGCCTAAACCACTTTTTTTTTTTTTTTTTTTTTTTTTAACGTGTGGAAATCCCCTCGGACCTTCACCCGCGCCGGGGCTTGCGGCGGGGCGGTGTGTCGGACTCGAACCGACTAAAACCACACGGTGTGCCACTCTGCGCCTGTGAAGGGAGGAATCCGGGAACTGCAGTTATTAACACGTCCGGACCCCTCCCAGCGCTTGCCCGCACTGAAGCGGGCACCGTCTGCTGTTAAAACTCTCTATTTAGGCGACGTACGGCACACGCGTACGTCGCCCCCTCGCGGGTGGCCACTAGAGCGGATGGAGGGGAAAGCCCGTCCCGACCATCCGCGGCCACACTCAGGGCGGCATGAGGCGCTGATAGGCGCGCCTCCGCCACCCGGTTCGCCGGCGGCGGATTGGGTCCGAGTGGATATCATCCTCCCGGGCCTTCTCCGCCACCTCCTTCTGCGAGATGACTTCTTCGCAGAAGGTTGCGACCGCGGTAAAACTGCTATCGCTACCGGCCATGGAGCGTATGACGGCCGGTAGCGAGAGATCTCCTCCGATGACTGCAGTCAGGGCCCGGCGCTGCGACGCCCATGCAGGGCAGATCGCCAGCGTATGCTGGGCCGAGTCCTCACTGCAGTCGCAGTGGTGGCAGGCGGGACTCAATTCCCTCCTAGCGACCGAGTGCAGGTACTTCCCGAAGCAACCGTGCCCGGAAAGGACCTGCGTCAGTCGGAAGGAAAGGGTCCCGTGCTGCCGCCCTGCCCACTCGAGGATGACCGGCTGGAGAGCCTCCACGGCGGCAAAGCCAGCACGTGGAGTCTCCAGCCGGAACGACCATCTAGCCATAGTGGCTCGACGGGCGGCTTCACGCCACTCGCGTACCTCTTCGGGCGGAGGGCGATAGCCATACTCCGCCCGATATTCAGCCACCCGTCGATAAACTTCGGCGAGCACTTCCGCCTCCAAATCCCACGGGGGTGTTCCGGCCAAGGCGCACGCCGCCTCGGTCGACACCGTGCGGTATCCGCGTATGGCTCTGACTGCCAATACCCTCTGAGGCCGCCAGAGGCGAGCCTTATTTAGGGCAGTCAGAGCCGCCACCCACACCGGTGCGCCATACAGCGCCATCGACCGGACAACCCCCGTGTATAGGAGTCTCGTTGCGACGCTGGCTCCACCCAAATTGGGCAAAAGTCGCCCAAGGGCGGAGGCAGCGTCGACCAGCCTGGGACCAAGCTGTCGGAAGTGCTCGTCGAAGAGCCACCTACCGTCGAGGATCATGCCCAGATACCTCATCTGGGCCCGAACCGGTACGAGGACCGAGTTGACCTCTATGAAGGCGCCGGCGGGTGGACCACGACGGGGCCCATGGAACAACAGGGCCTCCGTCTTGTCCAGGGCCACCCGTAAGCCCAGCGCCTCGATGCGCCCGACCACCAGAGAAACACCTCTGGTGGCCAGGCACGCCGCCTCTTGGAAGTTCGTCCCCCGGGCCGTGACCAAGGTGTCATCGGCGTAACAAATTACGCCCAGCCCGGGGGGGAGACGACCGCGCAGGACCCAGTCGTACCCCACGTTCCACAGGAGTGGTCCAAGGACAGACCCCTGCGGAACGCCGCACGACATGGGTCGCCGTCTCAAGACGCCCTCTCGGTCCTCGTACACGACGGTACGCTCCTCTAAATAGTCTGCCACTAGCCGCCTCAGGTACTCTGGCACCCCGTGGTAGTGGAGTGCTTCCCTGATGCAGCTAAATGGCAGACTATTGAAGGCGTTGGCGATGTCCAAGGACACCGCCAACACCACGCCGCCACAGCTCACTGCCTCTTCGGTCACGGCCATAAGGCGCATCACGGCATCGACCGTCGAACGCCCCTCTCGGAATCCGAATTGGGCGTCCGACAGGTCGGGCCCCACCTCGCAGAGGTGCCGGACGATGCGGGCAGAGATTATCCTTTCGAACAACTTGCCCGCCTCGTCCAGCAACACGATGGGCCTATAGGCCGCGACCGAATCGGCAGGCCGTCCCGGCTTCCTCAACAGGACCAGCTTCCCGCATTTCCAGCACTCAGGGAAGCGTCCGGACGCCAGGCTAGCGTCCAACACCTCCCTGAGGCGGTCCGACATATGGTCGAGGGCTCGGGCCATCACTCGGGCTGGAACCCCGTCCGGCCCGGGGGCGGTGTTCTTGGAACGGATCCGAAGAACAGCCGCCCCAACCTCCAATTCCCTAACGGGCGGCACACCGTCCTCTCTACCCCCGTCGTCTATGACCGCATAGGCCATCGACGGGGGTGTGTGCTCCGCCCGCTCAGGGAAAAGGCCCTCGACCACTTCCTGCAGGAAGCTGGGCTGGAGAGTCTCGGTAAGGGGGGGGCCCGACGTGCGGAGCTTCTGACGCACCACACGGTATGGGCGACCCCAGGGGTCACGGTCGAGACTCTCCAGCATTTCCTTTCTCTTTTCCTCTTTGGCGCGGCAAATGGCCAGCTTCAGAGTTTTCCGCGCTTCGCGGTACTCCTCATGAAGCTGGTCCCCGCCACCATCTCCACGGTGGCGTCGCCTGCTGCGGGTGTAGGACCTCCGGGCACCCGCCTAAACCACTAGGCCAACCGTGCAGCCGTGCAATTTCTCCAATGATGCCAAAACAGTTTAAATTTAAAGATGTTACTGGTATTGTTACTGTACAGTGATTTGAAAAGGTATATTACATTTCTATGTTTTCTATGTATAATATGTATGTATTTACAAAAAAAAAAAAAAGTATATATGTATTTGTATCAGTTGTCTAGTTGTGTGTTAGATGTCCGAAATATTTATTTATTTATTTATTTATACGACGTACTTTCTTTACTGGTCTTGTTTTATTTCACAAATGACAATCAAAAAAACCTTTAAAACCAAGCTTTTATTTAGAATTAGAAAAATAAAATAAACTTTTCCTTGAAAACTTTTACTTACTATCTATTTATAATGCCTTTACACAATTCATACGACACAAAAGCTTGACGTAAGATCAAAATACTCGTATTTACCTAGTAATATTTCAAAAATTTAATTAATTCTGATCTAATTTCCTGTTCATCTACACAGGTAAATTTCACGACAAGCTTTTATGTCATGTAAATTGTGTGATGACATTAATAATTAATTAATTACATAGCCTTAATTTTTTCTCAGCCATCTTTGAGAAGAATTTGGCTTTCACTATAACAGGCTGCTTAGAGAGTCATAAGTTGACAATGAAATGTTTCAAAGAAAAAAATGTCTAATTAGAAGTAACATCTGCTTTAAAATTGAATGGCAAACTCAAACTCAAACTCAAAAATATTTTATTCATATAGGCACTTATGAATAGTCAATATTTAATATTAAAAAATCGAGTGATTCTAGTCGCCAGTTCCAAGTGCAGCCTACCCTTCATGGAGAAGAATCTGGCAAGAAACTCCATTGTTGCTTCTTTTAAAAAATAATAATACGGTTTACAATATTTTTTTCACTAAGAGACTTGAATGAGAACGAAGTCGACCAAAAAAAACAAAATAAAAGGTTTGGAGTCATTGCTGCACAGCCATGAGCTAACCAATCATGCGCCGTTCTTACTGATAGCTGCCACCTCAACAAACATAGTTACATATATACATTGGGTGGAAGATAAATAAAAGCTTGTAAAAGTATGTAGTCAAAGAACGGTAACTCACTTGTAACATTTGGGTTACAGGAGTATATGGGCGACGCTACTCACTTGCTTAAGGTGACCAGTCTCCAGTACGTCTATTAAATAAAACAACTTTTTTTAAATAAGATGCGAGTGGCAATAGGAATATACATCCTGTGTCACAGCACATGGCGCAGTAGAAAGCGGCGGCGTAGCGACAGTTTAAACCACTAGGCCTAACTAACCATTTTGTATATATTTTAATCCTACTAATATTATAAACGCGAAAGTTTGTAAGTATGGATGGATGTTTGTTACTCTTTCAAGCTGAAACTACTGAACGTGGTTGGATGAAACTTCACAGTAATATAGCTAATACATCAGAATAACACATAGGCTACTATTTGCTGCGATAACCGACATACACGGGTGGAGTTTCCTATAAATAAGGGCTCTCATTCAAAGGTATCTCAAGCATGTAAATTGTAGACTTCCATAGCAACCCTTAAGAGAAATATCTTAACATACTCTTATTGCTTCTGAGTTCATTTGTTTTAAATATAAAGTCATACTAAATGAGGAAGCTTACATTTTTTTTATGCATAAACTATAAAAGTTTGGGTAAAATAAAACAAACAGGTGAAAAAAACAATAAAATATCTCTAGAAATGAAAAAGTTATGGGACTTTGAAGTTGCGCTTGCAAGAATAATTTTATTACACGCGGCGCTCAGTCCATGTATTACGCTACAGACAGATTCTTCAATGATTTTGACAGGAAAAACATGTATAACTTTTCCATTTTGATACATGTGTGGGATATGAAATACATCTTCTCTATCATCTATTCTGAAATGAGGCCGTTGTTGTAGGTAACATTTAGTTTGGCTTGCAAGTAATGAGAAATTTACGAAGCGTATAAATGTACTGTATTCATAGACAAGTAGCTAACACATGCTTTCAAAGTTTTGCTGGGTTTCGGTGGTAAAATATAACTAATGCCTTTGTACGAGTATTTCTTGTATATAAGTATATAATATGGTTTCAGCAGGAGGTTTCGAAGGAAATAAATCGATCTACTCATTTCTCATCCCGGTACTTTGACTTAATATTTGTTTCTATTCTATAAAAATTGCTGTTATAAAATTATTTTGTGATGCCAGAAATATGTTTTATAAATTGAGACATCTCACTCTTGTATTTCTATAATCTGGATTCAGCAGGAGGTTTCAATAGGGGCAATAAATCGATCTACTCATTTTTAGAAAATTTACCACCGGTCATTCAGGTTCTTTGAGTTAATATTGGCTTCTATTAATTAAATTTTGCTGTTTTAAAATTAGTTTTGTAATGCCAAAAATATGTTTTATAAATAGAGTCTAGACTATTTGGGCCTCCGGTCTCGCACTTACCAACGAAACACGACAACTTATACTAGTACTAAGCATTTATAGGCAAGACTATGAATTTGTAACTCACTCGCACAATGTCGACTTTATTTTCACATTATGATAATCAAACATGTAATTCAGTGAACTTTGGTGCGGTTAACCTAATACAACAATAGGAAATCATTTTTATTAACCAATGCTTTATACATGTATCGACAAATTAAGGAAAAGCACCATACAACCTTGGTTGTGTTTAACAACTGTTTAGTTTTTCAATTATGAAAGTGCTAAGAGCCGTAGATATTTCGACAATAGTCAGTCAGAGTTACAAGGCATGTTATAGCTCAAGGTTCAGCTGCTTATAAAAAAATCCTATTCTCTAATGCCTCCAAATCTATGAAATATTCCTTTCTTTATAGAGTTCTTTTATTTTCTGCGAATACTACAACCTTTCATTTACACAACGCCAGATTGATAGGCTTGCTATTTAAATGTGGGCGTTTAATATAATGTGCGTATGTAAAAATTGTTATTCACGTCCATTATTGTACATTTACAAAGCTCCCTAAGGCAAAGGTATTTTTCCGTAGGCCAGGTAAGGTTTAAAAATAAACCTGTGGAGCAAATTTTATTTGTAATTCGGAATCGGATGTTCGAAAATACATGTAAACATCCAAATCAAAGTTAGACCGACGGGCAACAGTAATTTCTTCTAGTTCATTGGTTAGTGGAGACTATAAAACTTTCTTAGTGAGACTATCATTATGTCAGTAACTTTTTTTTTCCTTTACATATTCTATTTTTATTTCAAGCGAAAGCCTTTCGAAAGCCACGAAAGAATTCCTAGCATGTGTTTCATTTGTTACTTAGTTTCGCTTTTCTGTGAGGTCGTATCACTACTATAGTTGAACCGGATCTTTTTGTGCCCAATCATGATTTTCTCACGACTGGAAATTGAATAATAAATGTCGATTTTAAAAGTATGCTTAAAACGGCTAAGTTCTATTTTTTACTCGAGCATAAACGACTGCCTCGTTAGTCTCGCAGTTGGCGTGTGCGACTGCTGATCATGAGGTCTCGGGTTCGATTCCCGGTTCGGACCAAGTGTTTGTATGATCTACAAATATTTGTTTCGGAGTTTGGGTGTTTTCTATGTATAATATGTATGTATTTACAAAAAAAAAGTATATATGTATTTGTATCAGTTGTCTAGTACCCATAACACAAGCTCTGCTTAGCTTGGGACTAAATGGTGTTGTGTGTTAGATTCTTCTTCGTCTGGCCTTTTCCCGTTTCTAATCAGGGTCGGCTCTCCTTATCCTTCTTCTCCAGAGACATCTGTTCTGGGTCGTCACGGGGTTCACTCTCTCTTCTCCGAGGTCTTTGCTGATAGTCGACATCCATGTAGCTCAGGGTCTGCCACGGCCTCTTGGTCCCGACTCCAGTTGCAGCACTTTCTTGGTCATGTGTTCGTCAGGTCGACGCATGACGTGACCGTACCACCTCAAGCGCGTCTCTTTGAGCTTCTCCGGTAATGGTCTTACTTTAAAGCTGCCTCTGATATATACATTCGGCACTTTGAGTGTGACGCCTGCGGACCATCTGAGCATTCGCATTTCGTTGACGTGCACCTTGTTTACCTGCACTTTTGTGATTGGCCAACACTCTGCACCATAGGCCATTGCTGGCCTTACTGCGTTACTACAGGCGTTGTGTGTTAGATGTAAAAAAAAAACCTATTTTTTTTCAAATCTACGTTCAATATGATCGCACTACCTGAAGACAACGGTTCGTACCGAAGTAGCTCTAACATTCAGTTGCAGTTTTTTCTTTTCGCTCTCAAGACTAAGGTAAATGACCTGATTTACGTGAAAATGCTTTATAAGCTTGTACAAATTTCCATCATTTGTAACATATAAATACAGTTGTTACACGAACTTCTGTGCGTCTACTTTAAACGAGTCATCATTATCATGTCATTATCATCAAACGTTGGCATGTCAAGTACAACATTCAAGCTTTCTTAATCATCATAATTTTGGTAATCAATTACTTAAGATTTTATAAAAATCATCGTTAGCGCTAAGATGTAATAATCACAAATTATCCCTCCCATTTTCCCAATGTTATTTAGAGTCCGTCGTAATATGTAGCATAATAAAAAATTTGGATCATTTCTTGGGTTCACTGCAAACCTAGCATCAATCCTGCTTCAAAATGCAGTTATTTTTTCGTACAAAACAACAGATTAAGAATCTAAAATCAAAGATGCTACTTAAATTGGAACTAAAACTGCAATAGTTCAAAGAAACTGAGGTTCTATACATGTATTTGAACTGAGATTTGAGACACCACTAGAATACGTACAGGAAATGATCATTAGATCGTGCTATAACATGTTGTAATTCACAGTCATGTTAGAACTACGTCACATACACCGTAGACCGGAATGATATCGCCGCGTGGCACCAGTGAGGTAACCAGAGCCCAAATCGACGGCAACGCACTTGTGAATCTTGAGTTGCAGATTTCCCTCATAGTACTTATCATCAGGCCCCCTACTTACTAAGGAGAGCCTATGTCCAGTCCTAATGAAATGTTTACACAGTGATCATAATTTTATTAATATTATCACTCACTGATAAAACACATAATTTATAAATAGTAAATTTTATTCACTTTAAGCTGAAACATGTTAAAACAACTATCCTAAGCAATTGATTGACGCTTCTCGCGACCAGACGGCCGGCCTTTTTCTAGCACGGAGAATCAGAACTACCATTCAACGTGGCAATGCTGTCAGACTTTTGGGAACGCTACCAGTAGGCGTAGATTTGGAGGAGTTTTTTGACGCTTGTATGTAAATATTATTATTGTTTTTTTTAACTATTGTTATTTATATAGGTTTCTATAACTGAAACATAAAACTTAAACATATATTTTGATCCATTTGTAAAATATCAAGAATATTTCATCATTAGGGCAGCTCAGAACCTATTTGAATGATTGTTTTGCCAAATGTGCAGCACTCCGAGAGGCTCATAAATTTGTTGCTACATATTAACGTCTTCTTTAAGTGCCATTTCGTAAAAGTAATAAATTCGACGTGAAGGTAACCAACAAATTATCTAACCTAATATATTAATATCTAGAGGTAGATAAGGTTTTTCAAGTGGAACGCGCTAATCTCTATGAATACTAGTCGTATATAATAGATATTTTGACCAAATTTTCTAGGAACGTAATTACACGTACCGTTATAGCTCTTAGTAACAGAGCAGAGAGCATTAACACTAAAAGCATAGTATGGTCCATTCGCTTAGATACGGTCACCTTGATTGCGCCGCCGTTGCACGTGCGGCAAGCCGCCACAAAATCAATGGGCCTTCCTGCGATGTACACCCACAAGCAAGTATGATTTGTCAGTTTACGCCGTTGTATGAATTAATATATTCGTATTTCACAACAATAACCGCAATTGCGTGCGGGTGCACCGACACTATCTAAACAAATGAACTATAAAACAAAGACAGAATTTTTTTAAACTTTAAACTTCATCAAAGACCCGACACTGGGTATTGACTTACAACACTGTAGAAGAAGGTTGTTTTGAAAGAGCCTCTTAGTAACTCCGAGTAATAGAATTCTGCTGTGGAGATATTTTGCCGACAAGAGCTATTCTTGTCTCGTAGAGTATAATATCTAATTCGATGGATACATCCTCAGTACAGTTTAGTGTGTTTGACTTACAATAACTCACTTTCAAATAGTTAATTCAGAGTTTTACTACATTTTTACTTGTAAAAGTTTTATTATTAAAATTATTTATGAATCCATTATCCATGTATTATCTGTCATGTAATATATTAGGCTAGCTTTTACACGCGGCTTCGCTCACGCATCCCCTGATTTACCCCCTTAGGGGTGGAATTTCAAAAATTCCTTTCTTAGTGCTCACTTACGTTATTTAAAGAACCTACATGTAAAATTTCAGGATTCTAGCTTCAGCAGTTTGGGCTGTGCGTTGATCTCTGGGTATGTCAGTCAGTTAGTCAGTCAGTCACCTTACACTTTTATATAGATTTAGAAGTCAAAGTATCTCTTTCAAGAACAGATTTCAAACATAAACCCATAAATTAATTTTGATCAATTTTGTGTCCGATAAAAAACCAAGAATCAATTCGTAATCTGCTTTACAATTTCATTCATCAGCTTTGTCTATAGTATATGTTTTTGTTACTAAGAAAAAATACATTGAAACCTTTAGTTAAAAAAAAACTACCAGAAAATGCAGCAGGTGTCGAAAATTTATCTGTTTATAATATACTATAAACACGTAAATCTGCTCCACTGATATACTTACTCACATAACAACATTGTTTTCATCTTCAGACAGAAACTGTAAAATACATTGAACCATTCGATATATTTATTATTTCCTATATTAATAACATTTGAAATACTAAATCGTAAGTTTAAAACATCATGTTTCTAATAGTAGTTGACTAAGGGCCAGTATCACCAGTTCCTGATAAAGAATCAGTTGTAGTAATACTATTTGACAGATTAAAGTTGCTGAGAAATGTAAAATTATTTGATATATTTTTATATCACTATAAAAACTTGTGAAAACGAAATCTGTATTTTATAGATAAGTTGACATTAGTTTATTGGAGACTTTATCAGTAAGTGTTGACATTAGCTCTTAGCATTTTCTTTTAAAACAATGTAAATTGTAGAAATACTTAAATTCGAACATCACTAGGTAAATTTAACCAAAAAAAGATCCAAATAAAAACATTAAAAAATACGTGTAGCACTCGGGGACTGCCGCGGTAAAGCTATTGCATAGCATTTTTTATCAACTTATGCATTTTTTTTTGCCAGTTTCTCATTTAATATTCTTCAAAAAGTATTAAAATAATAGAGGGCGTTAGTATACTTCGTAGTTGCGAAACAGCTCAACAGATGGCGCTGACCGGTTTTTATTTATGCATATTTTTTTTTCTTTAAATGCGCGAATGTATACTTATACACATGCGATGAGTGTGGCATTATAAAGATATGATAGATACCTATACACCTATATACTTTCAAACCCAGACTGTTTTCACAAACTAATTTCGGAGCAGCTCGTCAACGAATCTGTCTGTCTCTTTCGTTCGTTGATTCGTCGTTCGGAGCAGCATGTCTCGATCCGTGCGAGCTTCGGGTGTTAGGATTTTTCGTTATTTTACCGAATTTCTTGATTCGGTCGCCGCGCTCAAAGGCCTCAAATGAAAGCTATGCAAGAGCTTAAATAAGTTCAATTAAATCTGTCACTATGGCCACGGCTCTTCAACTGTTTCTTTTGTTAACTTCAACTTTTGTACAGCTTTGCATATCTCACGGTAGCAATAGTTTTTGTGTTTATTTCCCAGATTATTTGATATTAGCGTAAAAAGGTTATTTCACTTGTAGTTTACATAGGCTGCACCATGGGCTGCACTAGAGTTAGTCTTATCAGATGGCTATCACAAATGAGTTGTCATTGTCAATGTCATTGTTGTCAACAAAATGGCGTAGTAGCAACCATATTTTTAAATTAAAATCCTTCGTTTATGATTTATAATAGTTATAATTACTTTTTGAGAAGAATTTAAATCCTTTTAGAAAAGTTCTGAAATATGGTAATTACATAAAATAGTTAGATTGCTTCATTTTTTAAACAGCACAAGTCTCATAAACCTCCACAACATTTTGTTAGTGGTACAATATTTTCATTTCAGAATTTGAGAGTACCTACATTATAAAGGAGCTAGCAAAGTTAAAAATAATTACAGAGTATTGGAAAATGGAATCAAGAATTTATTTTCAAACAATTTTAGTTCAGAATTTGAAAAATTGTTTGGCGTACAGAAATGTTTACACGTGGTGCATTTGCACGTGTGCTTGACCTATGAAGTAGTTTTAAATATTTTAACTGTATTTGTGAGGTGTTATGTTTATGAAAAATTTGAACTGTACAAATAAATAAAATTGGTAAATATTTCAGACATTTGACTCACAACGTCTCAAGCCTCAAACTTATCAGAGCTTTTACTATGACAGCTAGGTTGACTGGTTACTTTTTGTAATGGTTAAACGGTGAAAAATAAAAATAACTTGAAAATCCAAATGCCACGTGTACGAAGTAGCGGGAATAGCGAAAGCGATAGTATAGGATAGGGAAAGTTAATACAATCCGTGTATATCCATTTATACAAGCGAAAGAACAGTCTCATCTAAAGACTGAAAATGAAAAGTCACTTTAGAAGATGAAATTTGGGCAAGAAAATATTTAGTTTTTATGGTTGCTGACGTCACGTAATCACGATTTCTAAGGTCACCTACTCAAGTTCAAGAGTTTTTGGAAGATATAAAATAGATGCGAATTCATAGGTCTTGTTTACAAGAGGATTCAAGTTTAGATTTGTAGGTAGAACTCAATTATTTTGAATAAGCCATGAGCCAATCAGTCAGAACAAGTGATTTTTAACCGACTTCCAAAAAGAAGAGGTTCTCAACTTCATCGGTATTTTTTTTATTTTTTAATATGTATAGATTATTATCAGCGTAGTCTAAATCACTGGAGGAACAAACTTGAAATTATAATACCTGATGTTTTTACGTTGTACGCCCCTACAAATAAGGACTTTTAGAAATTTTGGTTGTATAAAGCTAGTTGTTATCGGATAATAATTACGCCAGATGCCATTGATATAAGAGATTGTATTATTTGCATACTAGATGAGAACAACCTGCATTCTAATCTACATTAAAAATTTCCTAGGATTTTATACTTAATTACTTCGAAAGATACTTTAGATATTTTTCTGATGATGCTACTAAAAATATATTTAATAAAATAAACTAATTAACTTTTATAATAATAAAATAAGTTTAAGACGTAAAAAAGATTGCAACAAAATATATTTTATTCTGTATAAACATTTTAATTGAAAGTGAATGGATTTTTTTAATACGCAATCTCTTAAAGCGAGACCGAATATTGAAACTGGTCACTTAAAATTGATATTGAAATTGGAGAAGAGGTCGATACTATCCAATTATAGAAAGGCTTGTTTTTATTTAAAGGACTTTGAAGAGTTTATTACGCTTCTATTTAGATTTAACATCAATTATGCAAAGATAAAGTCAATTTTATTCAGCAATTAACTCGTATAGTTTTAAATTTTTTATGCTTTAGTACGAGAAAATGTAAAATTTTAAAGAATGAAAAATCAGGGTAACTTTTCTATTGTAAATAAAGTGGAATTTACCTGAAATAAACTTTTACTTACGGCTCATTTCGCGGAAAATTTAACACAAATCTGTTAAGCTATTCTGACATAATTATGTAACAAATATCCATACTTCTATTTCCCTGTTCAATCTTTGTCACTACGCCTTCCTTCAGTACGCAACGTTCTCTGATCACTATATTCCTGACTGTGTCACTGATATAAAAAAAAAACTTAAAACTTAAATAATATGATTTCCCCAAATTGTGATATAGTATTTGTTTCATATGTTAACTGTTCGTATTTGTCAGTCGTTACTAGTGTAGATAAAAGTTTATAGGTACACGTTTGTTTCTAGACACGGGTCTTTCCCAGGGGTTGGCGCACTTTATTTGGGCATTATATTTTGAATTCATTGTTGTCTACAAAAAGACTTGAACAAATATATTGTCATTGGCATATACTAAATTTATATTTTTTGTTCTCTTAAGCGTTATGAATATAGTTATACTTAACACTGTGACAGGAAATAAATAAATTTCAATTAGTTATTATCTGCAACGGAGTTCGAGCAGATTTTTTTTTAGGTTTTAGGTACTGAGGTGCTAGGTTAAGTTGTCGATAATTCAAAGAGCTTTAGCAGTATGTTTTTCTTTATTATAATGCACTGGTATTTATAGTTTTTACATAAATGTACATAATAAAATAGTTCGGGTAGGTACGAATCACACGATGAGCGAGTGAGAGGTGCCATCGCTATCTCGCTCGCGCGCCGCGGACAGGTAGGCAGGACGCCTACGAAGCCCTGGCTCTGCGGTGCCGCCGCGCCGCGTGCCTCCGTCGGCTGTTGTCATTATGAACGTCACAGTACAACGCCTTGACAATAGGTTAAGTGCGCGCCGCTACAAGGTATTGTTTAATTAGGGCTAGAGATCAATTTCGTAGTATTTCTTTCTAATAAATATGTTATATGTTAACCCTTTATCTCTTTTTTTTTAAATTTAATTTCAACAGTAAGGCAATATGATGCCAAGTAACTTATGACAAAATTTGTTAATTAAAATTAACAGTGTTCATTTATTTTATACTACTGACGCCATCTATTGGTACTCTGTCAGTATTAAGCATGCCAAATTCAATACCATACTTTAAAGATAATAATAATATTGTTTTAAGATTATCTATGGCAAGATGACGCCATCCTCTCTTTCCTTTATTGTTCAGAGCGAACGGTCGAATATTTTCACCACGCCGAAAATATAACTTCAGATCTCATATAATAAGTGTTAAAGTCATTCAGAAAGTAAAACACATACTAATAGCTTCAGATTTATCAGATAGCACGATCGCACGCATTGTGTTAAATTAATGTGAAATAAGTGTAAATCAAGAAATAAATGTAAAGGTGTTTATCAGGAATTAAAATCAGTGTATACGCAAATTGCATTTTATTCAAGCATCGATAATCAGATTCAGCAAGTCAGTCTTCAGGTAAAAAGCTACCACGTTGCTTAACCCAAGAGTTTGCGATTTCGAACCCGCCAGACTCTAATCAACAAAGTTATTTCAGACTCTGTGGTTTTACGTTGTCACTGACAAAGTTGTGCTATAGATATAACTTTAATCAATCAGTTTGTTTTATTTGTATTGATATTTATCTTTGATAACGATAATATCAAAGCGGTAACACAGAGTACTCTATAACTAATAAAATACACGCACAAACATACAAGCACACGTACACGGACGGACACACGCATTCATAGATAGCGAATATTGTTATTAAACTGCATACTCTTGCTGTGCACAACACACATGAGTCATAGTTATGTTATACCAATAAACTTGGGACGCAGAATCTTACAGATAAGATAATCACAGAGAGAATACGTCTTTCAAAATTAACCGATTTAGTTTCCTCGTAACAAATATTATATCAAAAATATTCAAATGGATTTATTTGGGTATTTCTATATACCTATAGTAGGTATTAAAAAAGCGGCCAAGTGCAAGTCGGACTCTCCCATGAAGGGTTCCGACGCAGCAAGTAACATAATATAAAAGTTCTTGTAGTTCGTTGTAACTTTGATCGATGTTTTAATAATAGTATTTTTTTGCGGTTTATCATTTATGACGTATTAAAAAAATACTACTTACTAGATCTCGTTCAAACCAATTTTCGGTGGAAGTTTGCATGGTAATGTATATCATTTTTTTTTTTTAGTTTTATCATTCTCTTATTTTAGAAGTTACAGGGGGGGGGGACACATTTTACTACTTTGGAAGTGTCTCTCGCGCAAAACTATTCCGTTTAGAAAAAAATTATGTTAGAAACCTCAATATCATTTTTGAAGACCTATCCATAGATACACGTATGGGTTTGATGAAATTTTTTTTTTTGAGTTTTAGTTCTAAGTATGGGGACCCCCAAAATTTATTGTTTTTTTTTATTTTTGTGTGAAAAGCTTAATGAGGTTCATAGAATACATCTACTTACTAAGTTTCAACAGTATAGTTCTTATAGTTTCGGAATAAAGTGGCTGTGGCATACGGACGGACAGACGGACAGACGGACGGACAGACAGACATGACGAATCTATAAGGGTTCACTTTATTGCCTTTGGCACGGAACCCTAAAGAATACATCATGTATCTAAATGACTTTAGTTTTGTTGATATAAGTGGTACCAGAGTAGGTACCAAAAATGTGGTGTATAAACTTAAATAAAAATTAGAAAACTTCCTAAGTGAAATAAAATTGTACTCAAGTGTGCTACAAGGCATGTATAATAGCACAATAAAACTTATTATTAATGTACTTCGTGACTAAAAGATTTCAACCATAATCCTGAAACTCTAACAACGGTCGTGAAATCATATTAGTTGAAAAGTTTTATATGTAGGTTGAATTATACATTATTTGTATAATGTGCAAAGCTAGATTATTTTCAGAAGATAATACATTTTAAACTATGAAGAACAGGATTGCAATGAGTATTTATAACTTAATGACGTACCTATGTAACTTCGTATTCGTCCCTCAGTATTGATCGGTTCTTTTTAGTTGTCTATAACCACCATAATGTATAAAGCCTAAGCCTTTCTCGATAAGTCGTCTATCCAACACTAAAAGATTTTTTTAATTCAAATGAATAGGTATTTTCCGAGATTCTAGGTCCACTTTCTTATATCAGTATAGATTAATATCAATCAAATAACTTTTATATCAGGTAGGCTTTTTAGGCACTTTCGAAACGTTACATTGCTGACTCTAGTTGCAGGGTTCCAAAATACCATTTCTATGGAAAAGAACCGGCAAGAAACTTAAAAAAGCACTTTAAAAAAACAGATTTACAATTTTCATGTACATTATTTTTTATGTATGAAATAACAACGAAAAATAGCATAATTAGTAGTTAAAACCATCCTGGAATCATGGAAAAGAAAAAGGAATCAATAAAATAAATTTGTTCATTTACTAAGGCATATAGCATCAATAAGTAAAATTAACATAAAAATATAATAAAACTATTTTTTTTAAGTACAATACAATATTTTCTTATGATTACCTTGAAAGTTTACAGGATAGGTAAATAGATCCTTGAATAATCCTTGTATTGTAAAACATGTGTATGGTGACCTAAATAATTTTCGAGTCTTCGCTTTACTAAAAACCCTGGGTCATCAATGTTTGTGAAGCGAAGGCAGTAACGGTAATTGAGTAAACAATGGATTAAATGAGATAGCATTGTGAAATAGATTGGATTGGGGATCAATGCTATCTGGACTAAATAAATCAAACCGTTTAAGGAGCCTCTCTCTCTGAAAATCATTTTATTCAATCATTGATATTAAAATACGATGTACTAAATAGATATGCTTAAAAACAATTTATTTATTTTTTTAAAAAGACAACTCCCGCACTAGGAATAAATCCTGTGTCGCGGGGGACTTTACAAACATACATGAAACGGACACAAATAACACCCAGACTCAGAACAACAATTTGTAGATCACACAAAGTGTTGTCCTACGTGGGATTTGAACCCACGACACTTGGCAAAGTAGGAAACGGCGCGGTGACCGTTAAACCACTAGGCCAAACGTGCAGGCCAAATTCTGTAAATGTTATCTTATACTTACTACATATTATCATTTTCAAAAGCCAATCTAGTCTTAAGCTAAGCAGAGCTTGTGTTATGGATACTAGACAACTGATACAAATACATCTATACTTTTTTTTTGTAAATACATATTATACATAGAAAACACCCGAACTCGAAACAAATATTTGTAGATCATACAAACATTTGGTCAGACTCGGGAATCGAACCCGAGACCTCATGATCAGCGGTCGCACACGCCAACCGCGAGACCAACGAGGCAGTCGTTTAATAGTCCCCTTTAATTGTAGTTAGTGTAGGTGTCAGAAAAGGTCTACTTGAAATAAAAGTTATTTGATTTTGACTATTTGATATAAGTCTCTTCTTTGATTGGAGGCGCGACCACGCTGGCCAGACTTGTTGGTATACAGTTTGTTTCAAGATTTCCTAATGATATTAAATGCTATGAAATATATTTAGCTTTAATTCCGCGAGACAAATATCCAGGTCTGAAAGCAGGGCACAAATCCCACCGTCATGCATATGTACACATACAAAACAAGTGAGAAATAATTAGCATGCCATGCAACCAAACCTATACTCGACACGTGTTTCGCCCCTCCACGGGGCATCCTCAGGAGATGTTGACTCGTCGAGCGTTTGAGCTCGAATTCGAGCTCAAACGCTAGATTATTTCTCACTTGTTTTGTATGTGTACATATGCATGACGGTGGGATTTGTGCCCTGCTTTCAGACCTGGATATTTGTCTCGCGGAATTAAAGCTAAATATATTTCATAGCATTTAATGTCATGGATTTCCGCAAAGTAACGCCTGATTCCATAACTTTTCCTAATGATATCTACTCTGTACTTTACTTGTAATATTATCAAATTGTAACTTCCCTTTTTAACACAAAATTTCCTTTTTTCTTGCCATCTATCAAGTCAGTGAGAACACCGGAGCCGATCCTAACCTCTCCAGTTAATTCTGGGGAGAAATTTATGAATCTTGAATCGTAAGAATCCATATTCAGCGGTAGTCCTTCATCATCAGGGAGAGCCTGTTAAACAGACTGCTAGGTATATTTAAATACTACTGCTATATTTGCTACATATATTAAAGTAGATTTAACTATGCTGGTTTTATAAGTAGGGTACATTCACCGTGGGAGAGCCACGCTTCGGCATGAATGGGCCGGCTCGACCGGAGTGATACCACGGCCTCACAGAAAACCGGTGTGAAATAGCGCTTGCGCTGTGTTTCACCGAGTGAGTGGGGATACCGGAGGCCCATACCCCAAACCCTCTCCACGTGCTTTTCCCCATCCCCCAAAGGTCGGCAATGCACTTGTGATGCCTCTGGTATTGCTGGTGTCTTTGGGCGGCGGTAATCAGTAATAAGAAAAAAAAACATCCAGACACAATTCAAAAGAAAGAACTCATCACACAAATATTGTGAGTTTGATACCAACCCACGACATCTCTTTTATCAGTTAGGACCATTAACCTACACACTGGTAAAAATCAAAGGGAAAATACACCTGGTATTTTGAGGAATGCCACAATATATATTATAACGTTTAGTTTTCCCTTAGCTACAAGAATCACGTTTTTTCCTTTTCTTTTAAGCCACCCTTTAGTTCCGGCACTTACTGTTACCTAACCTTCATTAGTCCAAATTAAAGGGCTTCGATAGGCCTTAACGACAACCGACTCTTAATTCACGGCAAGATTACGTACCCATGTTACGTAAGGACGAAATAAATGAATATTTCTTAACAGTTTAATTAGAGTGACATTTGAATCAATTATTAAGGGTTATTTAGTAAAGATAAATAAGTTATATGACGTGATCTTTGAATACAAAGTTTGATTGTTATGAGTTATTGTAGGTACTGTAAACAAGAAGAGAAGAGCACTGACAACGACAAATGGAACATAGCAGTTATGTATCATAGCACTCTCGTATTGTTTACATAAATATATACTATATACCCTTAATTGATAGCAAAAAAACTTACCTATAAATTTAAAAAATACACGTACTTTACAGATCATTAAGAAATTTATACATGTATTTTATATATATTCAGACATCTCACAGACGGACGTTCGAGCGATCTCAAACTAAGTAGAACCTGTACTCTACTGTAACCAAACTGCTGCTGTTAAGTTACATTTTCAAATACATACATTTTAGACACATATACAAAACTAGCTTTTACACGCGACTACGCTCACGCAGACTTTCATTCCCTGATGTACCCCCTTAGGGTTGGAATTTCAAAAATTCCTTTTTTAGTGCTCACTTACGTTATATAAAGAACCTACATGCAAAATTTTAGGATTCTAGATTCAGCGGTTTGGGCTGTGCGTTGATCTCAGGGTATGTCAGTCAGTCAGTCACCTTCCTCTTTTATATTTATAGATAGAAGATAGATTAATGATCATCATCACGTCCTGGTTGGAAATCGAAGCCATTGACCACTAGACTAACAGGTCAATAAGAAATTTGTATATTAAAAACTTATATACACTTACTGTTTTAGTCAAACATAGGTAAAACATACCTTACACAAAGGTTCTTATTTCAATAATAATTTAAGAAAATTAAAAATGTACAGGGGATCTAAAAAGGTAAAATAAAATTGTTTAGAGCGAAATATTGCTTTGAACAAGATTTAAATTGTTTTGTTTAGAACTAGTTTCACCCCGCGGCATTACTGTTGTTGTACATTGCTCATACCACGGAAGCAATACCTTTTTCGGGAAAAAAAGTAGCGTATTTTTTTTTATGATCAAACTACCAAAATGACTCTACTCTGCCTGATGGAAAGCATAAGTATAATCCTAAAGTCGTGGTCACTATCCTCAATGTGAACGGGGACAAAGCAGCATAGTGACCCACACTATGGCGGCCTAGTTAGATGCTTTTTCACGTCCCGCTTAAAGGACCCGGGATCATTATGGGAAGGGAACATATGCGGTAGTAGTGAGTTCCATGTTTTAATCGCTCGGCACAAGAAGGAAGAACCGAAACATTGCGTTCGAGAGCGTATGTCTTCCACTCTAAAAGGGTGACTGCGAAGGCGAGCACGTGTTGTCCTGTAGAGGAAGGGAGAAGGGAGGACCAGTTGGAAGAGCTCTTCAGAACACTCCCCTTTTTACAGGCGATAGAGGACTGCCATAGAGGCGATATCTCTTCCCAGCTGCAGAGGTTCAAGGAACTCGGTGGCTTCGGTACTACCTACGGACTGCTATGTGCTATTGCAGACTATAATCTATTTCAGCTAAAAATTCAAACAGATTCGTTTAGCCGTTTTTATGTGAAAGAATAACAAATATCCATACATATATAGTAAGATTCAATAACGAAATTCACAGTGGAAAGACAAACTACATACCGTGGAAAAGTATTACAATATAGCCTAACTTTTAATTTAGCTCTACCAGGGGAAAGAGAACGGGAAAAAAAGGGAAGAGATTTCTAGGGTAAATATAAAATATAAATTAAAATCCCGTCTGGTATTATATCGTATTTATATACACATATGTATATATAGGTCAATGATTTTTGAAGAAAGTTACTGAAAATTAAAGTATACCTATTTCTACCTAGCCTATTCATATTTTTATTTATCTACTTTAACGTATCAACTAATATTTCCGTCATCTAACACACAACGCCATCTAGTTCCTAACTAAACGTAGCTTATAATATGGGTACTACACAACTGATACAAATACATAAATACTAAAAAAAATACATACACTCAAACTCCGAAACAAATATTTGCAGATCATACAAACATTTCATCCGACCCAAACCCGAGACCTCAAGGACATCAGTCTCTGGTCGTGGTAGTATTCACCATGATATAAAATTCACTTAAGTAAACCTCTGTGTAAAGTACTATAGTACTATAATGCTATCCTGTGGGATGGAGTGGGGTGAACTTAAGAAGTCTCTTGACGAAGAATTAATTCTTGCTCATCAACCCTTTGTTGGGATTTTAATGAATAATTATAAAACTCTCTTTAGTTTTGGTTAAAGTTTGGATTTTTAATCCAGACTTCGTACTCTCCTACGTTTTACTTTTAGCCAGTACAAAAGCTTCCTTGACACCTTTATTAAACATTTTCTAGATCAATCTTACAATAGGAAAAAAAATCACTTTTCAGTTTAAATAAGGTATTATGAAATATTTTTTTATAATTTATTGGTAACATACAAATTAATGTAGAAATAAATACATAAATGTGTTTTAGGGACTTAACAGAATCAAGGAATCGATATTATACAGCATTGAAACTGCCGACGTTGCGACCTGGACACGATATAAATATCGTGGAATATGAAAGAAAGTTTGTAAAGATGTATAGATATTTGTTTTTCTTCCACGCACAGTAATTTATATACCTTATAAATATATAACACATAGGCTACATACACGTGAAAATCGACATTGGTACACGCTAGCCGCGGGCACAGCTAATATTACTAGATTTTACAGTATTTGTTGAATTATGCATTCACAATGTGGCCTTCCATTAACGATATTGAATTTACAATATACAATGTTCGTGTTACAGATATCCGTAATTAAATAGCAATTCTGAGTGTTGAGCCACAAGTCTCTAATAATGATTAGAGCACCATCAACCTATCATTGTTCTTCTGACCATCTATCTTTTTTTTTCTTTCGTTAAAAAGACAACTCCCGCACTAGGAATAAATCCTGTATCGCGGGGGAGTTTACAAAAATACATGAAACGGACACAAAGAACACCCAGACTCAGAACAACAATTTGTGGATCTCACAAAGTGTTGTCCTACGTGGGATTTGAACCCACGACACTTGGCGAAGTAGGAAATGGCGTGGTGACTGTTAAAGCACTAGGCCAAACGTGCATCATCCATATATTGCCTACTATAGTTTTATCTCTTTTCTAGGGCCGGGTATAACAAGATGAATATTTGCAAAAAAGATTGGGGTTCGTACTGAGTGCATAAATTGTCACGAATTTTATGACACACGGACCAGTGGGTGAAATTTTTGGGAAAAAAATTGGGTGACTAAGATAAGGGTTGCTACGCTCGTGACATGCCATTTTTAAGTTTTTTTTTCTTCTAAAATGTGACATTCTCTTACGCTGTTCTAAAAATATAAACAACTCATATTGCCAACCATTTGGTCCCATTCTCGCAAAAAAAGAAGACTAGTAATATTTTGGTTTTGAGAATTAAAAATGATTTAATTTAAAGTTTTAGAAAAACAAAGATGCCTCGTTGAGAAAAGAGATCTGTCCTTTCTATCTGAATATTTCTTTCCATCCTTTCTATGAATCTAAATCATTCTAGGAAAGGAACATTATTAAAATATTAATTGATTGAGACATATAATATCGTACACTTAAAACTCGTGTTGACTCTTGCCAATTAGTTCAAGCATTCTATACCTCAAAATGTTAACAATAGGATACCGATTCATAAAAAAAAATACATAAAGTTCTCCTTGTACCAGAAAATAAATTTTATTTATAACTTTTAATAAAATGTTCGAGTATTGAACTTTGTCGTGCAGTTAAATAAAGTTCAATTAATTATCGAACTTGTTTTGTGGTCGCCTCGGGCTGAAACCGAATGAATGGCGTATCCCTAATTTAAATTTATTGCTGAAATTTACCAACAAAATGCCTTTATTGCTGTAAATGTATACAACTCTTCTATATTTGGATTGTTAAGTATAAAAAACTATTAACGCCAAAATGATTGATTTGGTTTGTTTTATAGGGAATATATTCGTAACCTTATTGTAAAACCGAAGTCTATGTAAATAGACTTCGGTTTTATTATCAAGTAAAATTTACTTTAATAAAAACCTGTTCACATGGGAGAGCCACGCTTCGACATGAATGGGCCGGCTCGATCGGAGTGATACCACGGCCTCACAGAAAACTGGTGTGAAACAGCACTTACGCTGTCCTTCACCGAGTGAGTGAGGATACCGGAGGCCCTTATACCCAAACCCCTCCCCCAAAAATATATTAGGTCAGTGTTTTATAATCCATGCAACCAATTTAGCCTATAGTGATCTACTGCTGTAAAGTTCTCTTTCTTCAGATCTGTCTAGCTAGAAGGAATTGTAGAAAATATTTCTCGTAACTTCAAACATTGATAAATTTGGATAAAATTGGAGGCCCAATGATGTAGAAACATCAGTAGGCTGCCATAGTATGGATCACCATGCTGCATAGTTAATGCAACATGTCTGCACAAGCAATGAGTTTGGTGACCACCACTCTTAGATTCTGCTTATGCTTTCCATCAGGCAGAGTAAAGTCATTTTACATACATACATAAAAAAAAAGCGGCCAAGTACGAGTCGGACTCGCGCATGAAGGGTTCCGTAGCAGCAAGTAACATAATATAAAAGTTCTTGTAGTTCGTTGTAACTTTGATCGATAAATTACTGCTTACGATTTATGACGTATAAAAAAAACTACTTACTAGATCTCGTTCCAACCAATTTTCGGTGGAAGTTTGCATGTTAATACATCATATATTTTTTTAGTTTTATCACTCACTCATTCAGCCCCAAAACATTTTAAGTAAAAAAAGTAAAAACTAAAACCCAACTACGACAAAAACCGACGCTGAAAAAGTATAAAACAATTTTGAAAAGCCGTAGTCACATGTTGTTAAAGTGTTATGGTGCGTTCTATGTAACGTGTGACTACGGCTTTTCAAACTTGTTTGTTTTTTTGAAGATCTATCCATAGATAGTACGTATGGTATAGCATAGATTATACTATAACGAAAGTACAACTATAATTTATTAAAATTTAGGGGTGTCTGGCAGGGGGTAGCAAATGTCATAAGTGTCCGGCAATGGATGACGAGATTTCTAAAGTTATCCCGAAGAAAATATGAAAAAAATGAGCTTTATACTTTAACGAAAATTAGGTACTATTTTATACTCCTTTACTACTTATTATATGCCAAAGTATCCACAACCCAAACTCTTTAGTCGTTGGTCGTTCTTACCTATATAGGGGTCATGCACAGAAAAACTTTCAGCCTTTATAAAATAACGAAGGTCTGGCTGTCGTGGGCTCTTGGTCTATATTACTGTATAAGAAAATTTAATAAATTGTGGACTCGCAGGTGCCCATAACTACCAACCACGAAGTCACGTACCACATTATATTACTGATTCAATTGAAATATAATGATAATAGTGGCGTATTTTTTTTGTTATTCAAGAGTTTCATTTATTTCTCAATACATATTACAATTATGATATTATTTTGAAACCCCAATGTATCCAAGCTCTAGTTCTATAGCTCGGCGGCTTACCTGATCTGACGCCAATAAGTCCTAAGTGCGTTGCCGACTTTTCCAATCCTCCCCCTCTCCCCTACAATCAGGGGAAAGGAGGGTGTTGGAGTTCAGTAACCTGAATCACTCGATGAAAAGCAATAAAAGAATTCAATTGAAACGAAATTTCCGATCACTCCGGTCAAACCGTCCCATCGGCCCTTTTGGACTGAAGCGTGTCTATCGTTAGAGGCCTTTTTTTCTTGAAAGTTTGAACTGCAGGTTCAATAGATTTAAAATTCCAATATAAATTCTGAATTTTCTTGTGTCTACACTAGGGTAGCTAATATCGGCGAGGGATAAAATTTTATATCTGAATGAGTTATGTTAAGTCTGGGAATATTTAGTTTGCACATATTTGAATAGGTTTCATCTTATAATAATAATATTTTGTATTATAGCAGTTTTTTCAATTTATTTAGGATAGGCACGTGGCCCAGTGTTTACCACGTTGGTTTAAATATTACAAAGTTATGCAATTCTACCAAGGTCATTCTATAATGGACTTACTTTACATCAGGTCTAGGGCTGTCTAGGTCTGTAGAGGGCGTCGAGGGTGCATCGCCATCCCATTCTGTCTTAAGCGTCTCGCTTAATTTCGCTCCAGGTCTTGCCAATGGCTTTCGCTTCATTGATGATAGATAGTTAGCCGCTAGGTTTGTTTATTTGGACGGCCTCGCTTGCGTTTTCCTTGGGGATTCCAGTCTAGGGTATTCTATAATGAGTTCATTCTTAATGTAATTGAGATCTCCCTACTGTACGAATATCGTTGGCAATAGTTATATCTACGTATAGCAATGTCCAACAACAGTATTTCAACAGAACTTCAAAATCGCTTAGTACTGGGGTTGTGGAGGTCTGAGGTTAGTCGCTCCACGTAAAAAATTGAAGCTTACACTCATCATAGAAGACTTGACCGATTCCAACCTAGTTTGGATAAAAGGCTCAGAGCACGAATAAGATATTTATTTTTACAAATCATATTTAATATGCACTTTTGTCATTTTTTGAGTGAACATTTACCAAAACATGGTTCTATCATGGATGTGCACACAATTCCTGAAGTTAATGATTGGCATAACAGTACACTAATCTTATAAATCTGAAAAGTTAACGTACTAGTTGATTCAATTGTGATTTTTTTTACGTTTGGAAAGTCTATTGATGTAAGAAAGCTATAGGTTATATAATATCAAGTTACGACCAATATGAGTGAACAATGTTGCAGAATTCCTGTTTAGCTACTATTAAATCTATTGGAATATTAAATATTGTTGCGACACTGAGATTTCTTATAACAAAGTTCATTAGTTTCTCCTTCTGTAAGTTTATGTTCGTAACGTTATCTAAACTTTGAACAAGAACCGAAGAAACGTGATATCTTATTAAATTCATATGATATTCTGTTGGTTCTTGAGCAATAAGTTTAGAATGAAGTTACTTTAAATTAGTTTTATATTCTTTTTTATTCCTTACTGTATGTACACTAAAACAAACAATCCTTTTCTAGGAAATTGCTACAAACACGATTTTAACCATAGTAGACCAGGGCCTTTAAACCAGGGCCTTGAAACCAGGACCAGGGCATTTTCTGAGAAGATTTACTATGGTAACATTTTTTTTCACCATCGGAAAGTAGAGATTTCGACGAACAGAAAACACACCAACTTTTTGAAAAATACTGATATTTTGACGGGTGAATTTTCGATTGAAAATTAGGATGCATTTTCGATAGTAATTCAATTTAAGGTGAAAAAATTAATATTTTTAATCAAATAAATTACAGCGTATTTGGGACATAAAAAGGTAAGTTTTCACCAAATTTCGTGAAAAAAAAGAATATTGTAAAAGATAAAAATAAAAAACCAAAAACTTGGTTTTTTGAATTTTTCACATACATTTTCAGGTTTTGTGATAAAAGTGTAAATACAAAAGTTTACATCTTTTTACTACCTACAAATTTGCCATTTGACTTTTTTCCATATGACTTTTAGTTTTGCCGGAAATCGAGAAAAACCGTTTTTTACCCTTAAAACATCCCCCCCATCCCCTTCCTGACCTCAGATCGCCCGTAAATTATTTTTCCTTTAATTTTTATAATATTCCCCTCCTTTTCTAATGGGTTTCATTCTACTATTTTTTTTTTGGTTTTAAAACTTATCGACACTGGTCTATAGTTGAGTTCTCTTCTAAAAAAACACAAAAGTGACGGCAGGATATTTATTATGAGAGAGCCATTTTACCTTGTAATAGAATTGAACTTCGAGGAGGAGTACGACGAAGAAGGAGCGAAAAATATATTAACTTTTTGAACTATTTCAGCCTCTTACATATTAAAAAGTGTATATTTAATCACTACTATAAGTAACAAAGAGTTTTCTTTTGAAGATTTTGTTACTTATTAAGGTTGGATTCGCTAATCTCAGACAGTACGTGGTTTAAGTTGTTTGTTTTTTTGTTGGTTATCTCATTAATCGAAGCAGTCTTTAGTCAATATACCATCTCTTTACCTACATAAGAATCGATCCTGAATGCTCGACTGCACGGTTGGCCTAGTGATTTAAGCGGTCGCCACGCCGCTTCCTACTGCACCAAGTGTTGTGGGTTCAAATCCCACATGGGACAGCACTTTGTGTGATTCACAAATTATTGTTCTGAGTCTGGGTGTTCTTTGTGTCCGTTTCATGTATGTTTGTATAAGTCCACCGCGATACAGGATGTATATTCCCAATGTGGAAGTAGTCTTTATAAAAGAACAAAAACAAAATGAAAAGTATTGCAAAATGTAGGAAAATTTAATATTTTTAAGTGACGCAAACGAAATTACGCATGTCAGGTAGTGGGTTATAACTTATATTGTTACGAACAAACAACGATATTGCTATGAAATTAATATAAACTTTGTTTGAAAATTTTCGTCGTTAACCGAATATGGTTTCTGCTGAACACGGGTTTTCACTTGAATTAAAAACGGCAACTCATTATAACATTTTAGCTCTTTTAAATAATTTAAAATATCATGGGACTTAAAGTTTTTCAACAATATTAAACAGTAATTTCCAGTAGTTTTGTATAAAAACATAAACAATACAAATATGAAACCCGACGGACACGTAAAACAAAGTAATTAAGACAGATGTAAATAGGACGAGATAAAAATGTATTGTCATCTTAATTTTACTAAAATAAACTTAAATCTCCTTACTGAAGAAAACTGCTATAAAAATTTACTTATATATTTTATTTTATATTTATTGTGTATAAAACAAGATTGTATATTCAATATATGGCATTTGATGGAGTTGCTTTATTTAAAAAAGTAATCGATATAATATTTAAAAAATTAATCACTTAATAATATTTAAACACTAGCTGTGCCCGCGACTCCGTCCGCGTGGAATAGTGACTTTGGGCAGCAGTTTTCGGACATTTCTTTTGGTTCATAAACACCGTCATTTGAGTGTTTAGAATAATCGAATTTAAAGTAATGCTTCTCTATACACGACATTAGACGTATAGCCATCGGGGATCAAAGCATAGAGGTTGCTAGGTTTGCTAACACGTGACAGAGCTACATAAAGCTGATCGTGTGAAAAACAGTTAATACTTAGATCTACACCCACAACTTTTAGCGTACCTATACCGTGGGCTGTATTTATTGTCACCGCGAAACATAGGCTCACTGGAAACCGGACTCGTTTAAAACTAAACGGAAAGTGGTTTGGGATGAGAGGAATCCGAGGAATAAAAACACTATCACCTTTACCGCACCCTGTTAAAATCTTTGGTCACTTTTAATCTGGTACCGTTGCAACGTTTTGGCGGGCTTAAATATTTAAGGGGCATTATGGGTACGCCGACTTTTAAATTTATTTTATGAGCTGGTAGTCCAGTAGCACTGACGGATCACGCGATAATGCATGAGATTCACGATCGATGGACAAACGTGCCTCACGCTGTGTCTGTTCTACCTAATTCGAGTGGCTATCATTCGAGAACGATGTGAACTGAATCGAGATTCTCGCTGAGCCGAAGTTTCTGTAGCACGAAACCTGGCCTGACGTTCCTGAGATGCAGTGAGAGCCTCATGATCTTCTTCAGATTCCTGTGATCGAACTAATCTCATCCATTTAGCATTCCTGCTGCACTGGGAGAGGTTGGATCTTTTTCGAGGCATTCTTACAATATACTAACACAACATAGTTTAGTAAACACGTACTTATCATAAACAACTAAATTATAAATACTTACAGATTATTACACAGTTTCATTAATTACAGTTTAATAACTATTAAGACATGTCAACCCAATCTATTAACTATCGAAAACAACCAAAGGTGTTAACTGTAAGTACTTTCTGTTTTTAGAAAAATACCGAAAGCAAGTCAAGAAAAATAACGTAAGTTATATGTATCACTGACCTTTTTTTTTTAGGTGTGGAAATACCCTCGGACCGTCACCCCATAGGGGTTTGCGGCGGGCCGGTGTGTCGGACTCGAACCGACTAAAACCACACGGTGTGCCACTCTGCGCCTGAGACGGGAGGGACCCGGGATCTGCTGATATTAACACATCCAAATTCCTCCCAGCGCCTGCCCGCACGGAAGCGGGCACCGGCGGCGGATTGGGTCCGAGTGGAGGTCATCCTCCCGGACCTTCTCCGCCACCTCCATCTGCGAGATTACATCTTCGCAGAAGGTTGTGACCGCGGTAAAACTGCTGCGAGAGATCTCCTCCGATGACTGCAGTGAGGGCCCGACGCTGCGGCGCCCAAGCGGGGCAAACCGTCAGCGTGTGCTGGGCCGAGTCCTCACTGCAGTCGCAGTGGTGGCAGGCGGGACTCAATTCCCTCCTGGCGACCAAGTGCAGGTACCTTACGAAGCAACCGTGCCCGGAAAGGACCTGCGTCAGTCGGAAGGAAAGGGTCCCGTGCTGCCGCCCTGCCCACTCGAGGATGACCGGCTGGAGAGCCTCCACGGCGGCAAAGCCAGCACGTGGAGTCTCCAGCTGGAACGACCATCTAGCCATCGTGGCTTGACGGGCGGCTTCACACCACTCGCGTACTTCGGGGGGAGGGCGAATGCCATTCTCCGCCCGATATTCAGCCACCCGTCGATAAACTTCGGCGAGCACTTCCGCTTCCAAATCCCACGGGGGTGTTCCGGCCAGGGCGCACGCCGCCTCTCTCGACACCGTGCGGTATCCGCGTATGGCTCTGACTGCCAATACCCTCTGTGCCGCCAGAGGCGGGCCTTATTTAGGGCAGTCAGACCCGCCACCCACACCGGTGCACCATACAGCGACATTGACCGGACAACTCCCGTGTACAGGAGTCGCGTTGCGACGCTGGCTCCACCCAAGTTGGGCAAAAGTCACTCAAGAGCGGAGTGCGTTAAGAGGTAGTAGAGCCACGCTGATTTCAGCACGAACGGGCCGGCTCGACCGGGGCGGTACTACCCTCGCACAGAAAATCAACGTAAAATGACAGCGTTCGTGCTGTCGTGTTTCGTAGGTGAGTGCGAGACCGGGGGCCCAATTAGTCTAGTCAACAAGTTTCATACTTGTTGACTGGACTAAAAGATGCAGTAGCATCACTAGGCCGCCATAGTGTGGGTCGCCATACTGCACTGTCTGCATTCGCAATGAGTATGGTGACCACCACTCTTGGATTCTGCTTATGTTTTCCATCAGGCAGAGCAGAGTCATTTTGGCGGGCCAAACATAAAAAAAAAAAAAAAAAAAAAAAAGGCCGCGTCGACGAGCTTTGGACCAAGCTGTCGGAAGTGCTCGTCGAAGAGTCACCTACCGTCGAGGATCAGGCCCAGATACCTGATCTGGGCCCGACGATAACACTAAAATGGGACCACACGGGAATCACCAGCATTCAAATAAAAAAGAATCATTGTTGATTCTTTTCGGTTCACTCGGTCGAAAGTTATGAGGTACAAAAATAAAAATTAAAAAATACAGTGGAATTGAGAATCTTCTCCTTTTTGAAGTCGGTTAATTACTAAATGAAATGGTTTTTTTTAAACATAAAAATTAGAAAATATTTTAAACTAAATAAGTAAATAGGTATAAGGTTTATAAAAGAATCAAGAACTTGAAATCAAACTAACCTATACAAAATAAACATACTACTCGTATATGTATTTACAAACCCTATAAACCCTAAACAAATATGTTCTTATTAGAAACGACTAAATTGTAAGTACTTTCAGATTTTTACACATAAAATTAAGAAATAAAAAAAATCAAGAAAAGAAAATAATGCTCTCGGCGCGCTTTATATACCGGCGTGGTCGCGCAGCCGTTTACAATCTACAAACGTCCAGCTACCTGATTCTTTAAATTCGCATAACTTTTTAATTTATGAACCGATTGACATGAAACAAACACTAAATGTTAAGTGAAGCTTACCACAATATATTAGTGAAAACCACATTTCAATCGGATAAGCTATTTCTGAGATTAGCGTGCACAAACGCACAGACAAACAGACAAACAGATAAACAGACAAAAATTCTAAAAATCATTGTTTTGGGTTCTATTGCGTTCATAAAGCCCCCCTATAATAGTTTTCCTGAGATATCTTCCATGTACAGACAGCGACCAGTTACGATTTTATTATATGTATATAGATTTAATCACATAAAAGCCAACTGTTGACATTGCCTGTGCGTTCCGTGCCCGCAGGTTACAATTGAAGCTCTATTAAAAGTCGATTGGGAGATGACACAAATAACACCATCTGTTTCTTAAGATAGTTGTTTCAAACCAATAGTTGATAATATTTGTTTACAAGCTAAAGAGTTCGAACACAAACATGACAGACCAGGCACCATGTAAAAACTTGCACTTGCAAAACCTACTTAGTTTTTTTTTTAACACACTACGCCATCTAATCCCAAGCTAAACAGAGCTTGTGTTATGGGTACTAGACAACTGATACAGATACATATATACTTCTTTTTTGTAAATACATAAATACTAGCTGTTGCCCGCGGCTCCGCCCGCGTGTATGTCGGTTATCGCTGCAAATAGTAGCTTATGTGTTATTCTGATGTATAAGCTATATTACTGTAATGTTTTATCCAAATCCGTACAGTAGTTTTTGCGTGAAAGAGTAACAAACATCCATCCATCCATACTAACAAACTTTCGCGTTATTAATATAGGTAGGATTTTTATCGATATAAAATCATAATACAAAATGTATCGGTACCTGAATAGTTTTATTTTCTTTACCTCGCATAGAACTTTTATATATTATTATAAATCAGTTTAAATAAAATAAAGGGGTTAAGACAATTTTGTGAAAACTAAAAATTTAGTATAGCGCCATCTGTAATGATTTATTTATTTCGTGAATGAAACATTTAGTGTAGCGCTATCTGTATTTTTGATGTGAAACTCATTCCCATCTGATGTCCCACGACACCACCCGATTTTTTTACAAATAAGACACACACGTTATACTATTAAAAACTTAAGTATTTATATATGTACATTATATGAGCTTCTTTCGACATTTGACATGGCCAAGGCCTTCGACCGGGTCTGGCACCGCTCACTTCTCTCCAAGCTCTCGGCATTCGGTCTGCCTCCTAGACTCTGTCACTGGATTGACGCTTTTCTTCATCAGCGCCGCATTATGGGCCTTTGCGACGGCACGGCCTCTGATGTTCTGGATGTAAACGCTGGCGTACCTCAGGGTTCAGTCCTGTCGCCCACACTATTTCTTCTGCATATCAATGACATGTTAGCTCTTGGCAACATACTTTGCTATGCAGACGATAGCACAGTTCATGGGCGATATTTTTGACACCGTTCAGCCAAGCTGGCAGACGTTGAGGAAAATCGGAAGAAGCTTGTCGCTGAGCTCGACCGGGTTTTGAAACGCATTTTACAATGGGGTGATAAGAATCTGGTCGAGTTCAACGCTACGAAAACACAGTTGTGCGCCTTCTCTACCAAAAAGTCTCCATTTCTTTCCCTCCCCACTTTTCAGAGTAGTCAACTGCCACTACGGGGTAAGCTCGGTGTCCTGGGCATGGATATTTGCCGGGACCTCGAGTACTGTTCTCATCTTTGTGATGGATCCGCGCAGTATTTGCTTGATGCATTCGATCGGTTGCAGTGGCGAGCAGTCCGCTTTACCAACAGTCCCGAAGCCACCGAGTTTCTTGAACCTCTGCCGCTGCGTAGATATATCGCCTCTATAGCAGTTCACTACCATCTGTATCATTAGAAGTATTCTGAGGAGCTCTTCCAACTGGTCCCCCTTCTCCCTTCCTCTGCAGAATAACATGTTCATTCTCGAACCAAACGGTTTGGTTCGTCCTTCCTGTGCCGAGCAGCTAAAAACTGGAACTCACTACCAGCGCACGTGTTTCTCTCCCACTATGATCCCGGGGCCTTTAAGTGGGGCGTGAAAACGCATCTCACTAAGCCGTCATAGTGTTGAATTGGGATTGGGTAATTGGGACGCAATACTGCATTGTCTGCTTTCCCAATGAGTATGGCTTGAGTTTTCCATCAGGCTGACCATAGTCACTTTGGCAGCTTCAAATAAAAAAAAGTACAATTTTAATAACTAAGTTTTTTCTTTTGCCATATTTTGCCAAAATATGGAGATTTTGCGGATTTGATATACGTGAGTATGCTGCCCATGAGAAAAAAAAATACTGTATCTTCAAGCATCTGTCCTTGGATTTTGATAATATTGTTATTGGAAATGCTGTTTTCAGCGAAAACTGCATTCTTTTGAATTAAAATGTCAAATAAGTTGGAATTATTGGAATACGGGGAATTAAAACATTAAACATGTGATTGTAGCTTTTACAATTTTGTACCCCAGTTGTGTAATATTTAGCCATGTACTATAACATTGCTTTGGCGCTCAAGATACCTCATTTAATAGTACTGGAACATTAACTTGCAGCCTCAACTTATGGGAAGGCTGATATTTCTAAAGACTTTAAGTATTCGACAACATCTCCCTCCACGCCTGACATGATCCGTTCGTTTAATTGATAACTATCTCATTAGTCAGCAGATCAGGATCGATATTATTTTTAAATCATCTGTGCTATCTCAAACCAGAACCCACGTCTCAGTGTAATCATGTCGTTACTGTCAGTTGGCATACTATTTTCTCCGTGATAGCTCCGTAAATGTCATTTCAGAATAGCTCTAATACATATTTTGTCTCTTGTCGCAAACTAACTCACAAACCTTACATATTTCTAAACAAACTGCCATCCCCTGTTGCTATTTTACCCCCTTGACGGTAAAATTTTTCCAAACTTTAAATGACATTTTTATTCATATCCAACCAACAGCTAGCTTATAATGACGATACTTCTGTAGAGAATTTTGAAGTTAAGAAACGCTGTTAATTAATTATATTAATTTGGCTTATTTATTTCTATTAATATAATGAACATACAAATCAGATTGACGAATATATACTTAATATCTTAATATTTAAGTCTTTATTGAAAAAGTGTTTTTTTTTTATGATTGTGACAGCCTTGTTTATTTGTTGTCAAGACGCCCGACGTAGGTAACGCGCAGGCGTGTGACGAGTGAACCCCCAGAACAACCTTTCATCCCCCGTTTAAACCCCTTACAACACCTTTTTCGCATTAAAAAGTAGCCTATGTCCTTTCTCAGGCTCTAGACTATCTGTGTACCAAATTTCATTCAAATCGGTGCAGCGGTTTGGCCGTGAAAGCAAGACAGACAGAGTAATAAGTATGGATAGCTGACCCATGCAATGTCGTTTGCGTCTTCTTTTGCCCGTAGCGTAATAATTTTCCCCCATTGTTCATTGGTGATCCGCTCCTATTGGTCTAAGCGTGATGATATATAGCCTATAGCCTTCCTCGATAAATGGGCTATCTAAGACTGGAATTTTTTTTCAAATTGAACCCGTAGTTCCAGAGATTAGCGCGTTCAAACATACAAAGAAACTCTTCAGCTTTATATATTAGTATAGCTGACCCACGCAACGTCGTTTGCGTCTCCTATTGCCCGTAGCCTTATAATTTTCCCTCGTTTTTGAAACATTCTTCATTGGTGCTCCGCTCCTATTGGTCTTAGCGTGATGATATATAACCTATAGCCTTCCCCGATAAATGGGCTATCTAACACTGTAAGAATTTTTCAAATTGGACCAGTATTTCCTGAGATTAGCGCATTCAAACAAACAAACAAACTCTTCAGCTTTATATATTCATATAGATGTATTTATTATGCTCTTCTAAGATCTAATACTCATAATTAACAACATATTTATTTGGATAAAGATTAATATTAGGTATTATGTTGATAAAAACTCTTTGGCAAATAACTCATTATTAGGCACCAACTCTTAGCGTCTTATACTCGTGATAACTTCTAAACGAAATGAACGATTGGGATGAAACAAAAAGTATTTTACTTCTACATAAATACCCTTGATAATATAATGCTTAATTTGGATAAGGATTAATATTACGATACACATTTAACGTAGTTTCTTTCTTCAGACGATTTAATAATTTTTTTGAACACAAAAGCAGTTATTGTAACTAAACCATGATAGTTAGATATATACTCTCGCGGACTTTTTTGTAGATCTTAATGAGACCTACAAATCCGTAATACATTATTTTGTTCTATTGTCAATAATTATTGCAGCGCACGCAAAAATAGGTTTTCGATTTTACACCTTGGGTTACAAAATAGCAATTTTCTTACGGATCCCTATTTTTTTTTTAAATAAAATATAGCCTATAGCCTTCCTCGATAAATGGACTATCCAACACTGAAAGAATTTTTTAAATCGGACCAGTAGTTCCTGAGATTAGCGCGTTCAAATAAACAAACAAACTCTGCAGCTTTATAATATTAGTATAGATTATATATAGAAAACACCCAAACTCCGAATCAAATATTTGTAGATCATACAAACATTTGGTCCGACCCAGGAATCGAACCCGAGACCTCGTGATCAGCAGTCGCACAAGCCAACCACAAGACCAACAAGGCAGTGTCAGATCAGTGAGTTCAAATATTATATCTATGTATAATGACGGCGGAGCTTGTAGCAATATCAGAAGCCCTTAAATGGTACGGCAGAAATTGTAATGGTGAGAGATGTGTTATTTTTGTCGATAGCAGGAGCGCTCTTCAACATATAGCTCGATGCGCCTCTGGATTCAGAGGTGTTTCGATAGCTAATACCATTTTAAATCAAATTCATGCAATCAAAACCATTGCTGATAATGGTTTGTTATTGCAATGGGTTCCGTCACATGTTGGCTTATCAGGGAATGAGGAGGTGGATCGATTGGCAAAGAAAGCTATTTCAGATGGTTTAGAAATCAATGTCACTCCAAGTTAATTTGAAATTTAACCTAAATTTAAAATTATGTGTCAGAACAATTAGAAATAATATTTTGACAAAATAGCGCTAGGAAAAGGAATCTGGTATAGAACAATTCAATGTGAACCTCGTCGTGTTCCATGGTTTGCCAACAAAACTCTTAGTAGGAAATACACTGTAATAGCTCATAGGCAACGATCTGGACACGTTCCACTGAATAAGTTTCGACATCTTATTGGTATAAGTAGAAGCCCAAATTTTGACGAAAGTGGTATTGTTGAGGATTTCTATCATTTTTTAATGGAATGTGTTAAAACTAGGGCTGAGAGAGAGACTTTGGTAACTAAGCTATGTGTGACTAAAACGCCCTAAATAAAATTAGATTAAAAAAAAATACAACCCTACACCCATCTAAAGGTTGTCGGAAAGAAATTGCTCTGAACGATAAGGCCGTCTTTTGTACACCACTTCAGCTGTACTTTTTATTACATTATAATCTTTGTATAATCCTGGTACATACATAAAATATTATCTATCTATCAATTATTACTATTCTTTACAATGAAGTCAAAACCTAAATCTCTTGATATAGAAATTAACTAATTTATTTATACAATATAATTATTCTTTTAAATATTAAATATCACGTGACTCAAATCCAATTACAAGAGTAATGGCCTGGCAGAAGGGTTTATGAAGGTATAAATATTTCATTCTACGTCAATCAATCATTTTGTCTTTATTTTCCTTGTCACGTATAGTTGCTACGACTTAACCAAACAGCTACGAAGTACTACGCACGTTGTGGCTTAAGCGATTACTTCACAAAAATATATTTTATTCACTAATTTATTTGTCTAATAGGTCCTGAACGGCTATTGTTATAGCCTTCAAGCCTCATTCAATTATTTTGTCTGTACTCTTATTTCGTTTAGTCATTGTATATATTTTTAAAACAATATCATTCACTTACATAAAGTAATCTATATAACTTTAAATACATTATATTAATTTTATTGACACCCTCTGATTGTTTTGCCTTCTCCTAGAAGAGTTAAAAGGGGGTCCAGTAATCTTAATTGATAAAAGGGAATGAAAGAATTGCTTAATAAAGGTTTTACAATAAGTCGTGCTATCTCCGTTTGATTTGACCCATTTGTATCGAAGTATGACTCTCATATGATTAAGCTCTTTTGCTCGACTTAACTTATCATATCATAGCATGATATGAAGGTCTAATTTTTTATGGAATAGGGGCAAACGAGCAGACGTATCGCCTGATGGTAAGCGACTACCGCCGCCGAACACCAGAGGCGTCACAAGTGCGTTGCCGCCCTTTAGGGGATGGTGAGGAGGATGGGGGGAGGGTTTGGGGTATGGGCCTCTGGTATCCTCGCTCACTCGGTGAAACACAGCGCAGGTGCTGTTTCACACTGGTTTTCTGTGAGGCCCTGGTATCACGTCGTGGTAAAAATTTATTTAAATATATATAAATAAGGCTACCAAAGTGATGCCCTTGATTACCAAAGGGACTTTGCCTGGTAAAGAATACGTATAATACTGTAGTAGTGGTCACCATACTTATTGCGAATGCAGACAATGCAATAATGCAGCATAGTGACCCATAATATCGCGATCTATTGAAATGCTACTGCATCATGTTAGTAATCGTATTTTTTTAAACTTATATTTTATACTAGCGGCCGCTTGCGATTTCGTACGCGTGGAGCTAGTTATTTGCAAATAAATTTTAATTATATTCGGAAAAGCTAGATACATTATTAGTACATCTCCACACCATCTATAGAGCATGCATTTTAAATTTCAAGTCTCTTACTTCAAAAATATAGGACTTTCATACAAACTTCCAACCCCCGTTTTACCTCCTTAGGGGTGGAGTTTCGTAAAATCCATTCTTAGCGGATGTCTACGCCCTATAAGGAACCTACCTGCTAAATTTCAAGTTTGTAGGTGTTATAATTTCTGAGATGTCGTGATTAATAAGTGAGTGGTATTTCGCTTTTATATGTATAGATATATCGCGGAGTAATACGAACCTATACCTAAGTTTAAAATGTTCTGACGTTTATGAAATTGCTGAATTAGTCTACAAAGTTTAACACGCCTAATTGCGAAGCTAAAATATTTCAACATGCAAACACTAATTAGGCGCCTCTTGAAAAAGTCTTTAAACGCACATTAAAATTTTAGTAATATTACGTTCAAGGTTCGTCTGTGAAATTGCTGTTATCAGACTATACCAAATATAGTTCACTCGAGTGTTACTTTTTACGGATAATGTAGGGGGTGATTTCGATGTTTCCTACTGCACTATTGTGTATTCGATTCTCATAGGGCACAACGCTGAGTGTAATCCAAAAATGGATGTTCTGAGTCAACAAAGTAAATGGTATTGGCTTATTTAAGGTGGAAATCAATGGGTTTTATGTAACTCGCGAGATTTCGTTCCTAAAACAAATTGTTTTGGAAGAATCGTGTGCTAAGTTAAAAATGTAAAAGTGTTTACGAAGATCATCCGCCAGAAATGTGATAATAAACACTTCTTAAATAAAATTTTAACAAAATAAAAACCGACTTCAAGGTTCATATCAATTTCTCTCGGATGCCATCATCAGATCTTAGTGTCTTTATCATGGTACCACCGTTGGGATATTTCCTTTCCATTAAAAAAAGAATCATTAAAATCGATTCATAAACGACAAAGTTAACCGCGAACACACATAAAAAAAAACATATAAACGGTCGAATTGAGAGCCTCCTCCTTTTTTGAAGTCGGCTAACAAAGGATGTAAAATTATTGTATTTTATTTAGTCATAATTGTGCTATGAATGTAAATAATATAACATTAGAAGGTATTTGAAAAATATTAATTTAAAGACAAAATCAAAAAAAATTTTTTGGCAAAATTCATTAGCACTTTAAAAAAAATAAAAAATTCTCAAGGTAGTAGAGCCTCGCTGATATCCGCACGAATGGACCAGCTCGAATGGGGCGGTACTACCCTTTCACAGAAGACCAACCTAAATGACAGCATTTGTGCTGTTGTGTTTCATTGGTTAATGTGAGTCTGGGTGCCCAATGACGTAGAAGCATCTCAATATGCCGCCATAGTGTGGCTCACCATGCTGCATTGTTGCATTTTCTGTATTTCTTATGAGTTAGATGGCCACCACTCTTGGATTCTGCTCATGTTTTCCGTCAGGCAGGGTAGAATCACTTTAGCAGGCTAATGCATATAAAAGAACAATAGACCTCATAAATGTTGTTCGATCCCAAATCGACTATTGGGTCTGCTCCGGAAATAACCGTCCGTATATAAATGCTCTAAAGTAAATGTAATTTATGGTGACATTTTTTGAGGTTATTGTCTTTGAAATGTCAATTCACTGTTGCATAAAATTCGGCCGAGAACAGTCGAATATACTTGGAGCGGGCCGTGATTTGGTTGAATTAGTTTCGGTGTTTGTTAGTGTTGCCTAGTATCTGGTAAACTGATTAATATATACACGAGTTTTGAATTCCGCCAGAACGGACTTTGTAAAAGTTAATAAAATTGTCACTGCCGTGCGGTCGGCCGGGTGTATTAGGAATCGGGAAACCACCCGACCCCGTAGGAGTGTTGTATGTGTAGTACCCAGCTACTCCGTGACGGCGTACAGGGGGCCCCCTACAGCGCTTCGGACATCAATGAAGCCTACACATATCCATGGTAAGTTTCAAATTATAATATAAAGGATTGATCTGTGGGGGCATTAGCTTAATCTCTCATGGGCCCGGATGGCTAGTCACTAAGGTATCCCTTCCCTCCAAGGTTCCAGCACTGGTGTACAGGATTAAACACACGTTGTTTAACAGGTAATATAAAATGCAACGAATATAATCAACCATACTATCTGTCATTTGTGGGTTACAATAAGGCGTTTAATTCTCTGACACATTTATATTTATATATTTGACATTTAAATATTTGAAAGTCATTGGAAAACTAGAGCATGAAAAAGAAATACTGTTGAATCATCAAACAAATATAAGAAAATAGCACAGCAAAAATACAACTAGAATGTCTATTTATAAATAAACAAAGTACGGTCAAATGGCCAGCTTTTGGTCACTAGTATTATTCAAATGGAAAATTCCCGAAGAAATTGTTATCGAACAGTACATTTATTTAAATACAAAAATTATTTTTGGCACTCGTTGTCCGCTCCATTAAACGCGTGACAGTGAGTGCCAAAACGAATTCCCAATAAAATTGTTGTAACAGTGGGTTGTAAAGTCCGTTCAACTAATATCTTGATACAGGCAAATGGATTTTATACCTAGATGTTCGTTTATGAATTTTGGGTTTATTATTTTTATATTATTTTTTATTTTTGTCATTTGTAAAATGATCTCGAAAATTATTTTTGAATTTAATTTTTAGTACTCAACACTAGTTTCAGTTAAATTTCCGAAATTCACGATCCACTTAAAATTGACTCATGTGGCGTTACCTCGCTCTGAGGCGTTCCATTTGAGGCTTGAAGTGCAAGCATCATCATTTTATCAATGTTTCGTTATTTTACAGACAACCATTTTTATAGTGAACTGAAATCAATTTTCAGTGTTTAAAATTATTAATAGGCACAAAAAGTAAAAATATGATAAAATCATGACATTTACCATAATAGGTCTTTTTCTAATGTATTTCAGAATATGTATATAATCATACACATACAATTGTTCAGAATACTTACATATATTAGTATGCAAATAGACAAATATCTATGTAAATGGAAATCCATTTACGCTAATAATTACGAGAACGAAAATCAAACCCCCTACCTCTGACGTACACTGCTGTAATTTTTAACAAACGGAGACTGTTCTCCTAGACGTGATAAACGTGTGTGATGTGTTTTTTCTACATAGACCATTATTCAACACACAATACTGAAACAAATAGATTTAAATCTATTTTATTCATTTAAATACACAATTACAAATTAAAAATACATGTCAAGTCTATACAAAATCAAAGAAAACAAAAATAAAACAAAAAAAGTAGCACAAATATTTATGGGTCACTTAACCCATTCCCGATCGCTTCCGGTGGAAAGGTGCCCATTAGACTTGCGGCATTGCCGCGTTGAATGGCAATGGCCAACCTTTGCACCAGGAACGAGCCGGAACGGGAGTCACCCTTAAGCTCCGCAAGTCTACGGCCCAGTTCCCCCACAAACCTCAGAGTATCCGCGGCCCAGCTGCCCATGGTCTCCACTGCCACCGGAACGAAATAATACAGCTGCTCTAAGGCCGCATATTTCTGCCTCTTCTTGTAACAAGCATCCTCCGCGGCGGCCGACGGGGAGCGGATGGTGCGACTTAGATGGCTGGCGGCAACAGTGCTGACACAAGTAGCGTCCCAGATCAAGCACCTGCCGTTCTTCCAGGGCACCAGAGTCAGCCCGTCCGGCCTTTTACCGTCCGATCTGCTCAGACCCGGAGGCTCAAGCAAACACGGGACGTTTGCCGAAATGAGGGCCCTGCGGACCACGTCGTTGAGGGCATGGTGACGCGGAAACCTGCCCGAGCATCGACGACAACTTAACGCGTGGTGGCCATCGGCCTCCACTACAGAACCGCAGGTACACACATGGCGCTCGCAAACCTTGCAGCCCAGGCGAAGCGCTACAGCGATGCGCAAAGAACTGTCATCCAGCAAAGTCCCCAAATGAGGCGAAGGCAGCGCGTGCAACCAGGCACCCGCCTCAGTCCGCGAAACAGCCCTCAGCCTAGCCACATCCACTCCCGAAGAGCCCTCCAATAAGGCGCCCTGGATCCGCTTCACCCCCACATCATCCCACGCCCGCTGCATGTGCGCCGCTCCGGGGCATGCTTCACCCGGGCTGAGGGCCAACCAAGCCGACGTAGCATCCACCAAAAACGGTATGCTCACCTCATCACCATGGGATCCTAATAAAACAGTGACAAGGTTCGCAACACCGTGCGCAGACGCTAGGAAAGCTGGCAGGCCCACATCCCGCATCCCTCGCACCCCCAGACCACCACACCGGATTGGAAGACTCGCCTGAACCCACTGTCTCTCATCCATGGAAACGTTAAGGATGCTTTCCACGACCGACTTCAGGGCTTTGTCAAACGACGCAACTTCCTCCGGGCAAAGCCAAGTAGGAGTGGTTCGCAGCAGGTAATTAATTTTTGGGAGAGCGAAGCATGTACGCAACAGGACAATAGCAACATGAGCGGACAGGTCTTTGAGACGTTCATGAGTTTAAATTCAAAATAATTTATTCAATTATGACACTAAATGACATTTATGAACGTGAAATTGAAGCTAAAGTAAAAAATCATAGATCGACACAAACAGACGCCACAGCATGTACTAGATTGTCAAGGTAAATTAGGTTAAAACACTAAAATCTACTGCCTGCTTATGTCGATCCATAACTTCCAGTTTCCAAAATGCGTGGAGCCTTATGAGAAGAATACTGGCAAAGAAACTCATGGCCACTCTTTTTAAAAGTCAGATTTTCAGATACAATACAAGCATAAAAACAATCAGTGATACCGTTGAAGGTTTGAACCTATAAGATACGAATCAGTATCAGGTATTAGATTTCCTACACACTTAGAAATAATCAAATCATAATATTAGTTACACTAATATGCGAATGTATAGATAATTTACTATAACATGGCATATGGATCACAGATTATATTATCCAATAAATATCCAAGGTGTCGATAAAGGGTACGTGATGGCCGATACATAGACTATTGGTACAAACTTCATCACCATAAACTCGACGTGATATGTTTGTTTTAGTATCACGCGTATTAGGGTACAATCGCAGACAAAACGATACGTCTGCTCGTTTGCCGCCTATTCCATAAAAAAAACACAAGTTAATGCTTGTGTTTTTCTCCTCTTGTTTGATTAATAATCGTATTAGTGTTATCTTCAGTTGCTGTTATTTGTTACTAGTTTTTGTTAGTATTAATTGTTTTTGGAACGAAGTTCCTTATGGCGCGTTGCGAAAGGGGGCTAGACGGATTAAGACCAAAAGTTGTAACGACAATTTTCGTTGTAACGACACTTTTCGTTGTAACGACACTTTTAACATTGCGTTGACGTCATAGTGCTGGATAGTATATATCACAGATGTAATATATATAAACTTCGTTCCATTCGGGTGTCCCTTGACACCTCTCAAGTTTTTGATGTAAGAATACGAATGTAAATATGATCGTTGCAAAGCGGATAGTGAGAAATGCTTCGGACTCATATATAGGGTAGTTAGACCGAATCGATCGATCACAGTATCACAGAAAACCGTTTTTAAGAATCTTATTAGTTACCCCTTACCTCTTTTCTTTATGAATTTTTAAGACAGCTTCGAAGGATAAAATCGTCCTAGTAAAATCTCCTGAATTACAAAGATTCGGGGGCGCTAGTAATCACTTTCTATCACGTAAAGCGTCCGCTTATTGGTTCCTGTCCTCGTTGTCATAAAACATCAAAATATAGTAATCGCTTAGAGATTCAGGTCTCAAATAGTATCACAAATAACCAAAAGAATACTTGCATGTTTTCCATATGCTAAATATTTAGATAAATATTTATCAAGTTAGGCAACGTCAAAGGGGTTAAGGGGTAACACAAATGAGTTAACAGTGGGACTGGCAACATGTTTTTGATGATTGATAAAGACGGACATATATAATTAGATAATTATTTAACAAAAAATGAACAATGATGACTCGATGAACATGTTGTAGTAAGAAGTCTAGTTTTATACGTAAATTACAATTTTAGTCAAAAGGGTAGTTAATAGATAACTACGCAAAGATACGTTCTCGGAATGATTTACTAGCTCCTGAATTCCTTACAAAATGAATGGAAACATTGCAGTGATGAACATTCCATCCATTAGCCGATTAGTTGCATGCAATATATTATATTCAGGATCGATCTGAGAATTATTAAATTCAAACAACTGTTTAATCAGCATGTATAAATACCAAAGTTTCCTACTTAAAAGTTCAAAGTAGATTTAATTGAATTGTTTTTGAAGTCCACTTAGCATCAGACAAAGGGATTATAACCATCAATTTCCCAATTAACAATTTTACTTGGCATCATTATCAAAACTAAACAGAAATATTGTTATCTCTGAAGATCTCAAAGATGGAATGAGGAATTTTATTTATATCTATACTAATATTAATAATTGTAAAATTCAAAATTTAAAAAACAAACTCAAGCACTTAATCGAGTAATCATACGCCAATTATATTTTTGCAGACATTCTGTTATTCTTCCCCACTTTCAGCCCCATAACTTTTAAACGACTCGACCGATTTTCATGAAACATGTCTAAGAACACTCGCACGTAACTCACCTTTCATACAAAAAAAAACTAAATTGAAATCACTTCATTCGTTCGCGAGCTACGGTGCCACAGACAGACAGACAGACACGTCAAACTTATAACACCCCTCTTTTTGCGTCGGGGATTAAAAAGAGGTAAAGTTTCTAACTTTGTCTGTATGATTGTAGGGGAATATATTTGGAAGTACTGATCCGATCCTGAAAATTATTTCACTAACAGAAAGCGAAACTATTAAGGAATGACATAGGTCATACTAACTAATAATATTTCATAGACATTTAACAATTTAGATATAAGCCCTGATTTCCAAACTAGCAAGAGCTGTATGTTGGGAACCAGTATCTTTCTAAGTATAAATTACACAGTTCCATTTATGTTTGTTACAAATTGGTCCAAATATACGCAGTATATATATTACCATTATCGCGTTAGTAAAAAAATTACCGACAACTTCCTTTAATATTTTGGAACAACATTGTCATTGTTCTTGCATTCACTTTAGGCTTGTAAGGCGTATTAATAATAACCTTAAAGATTTCATTTAATTCCTTTCATTTTTCATTTATACGATGTTCCACCCCAATCTAGGCCGTGCCTTAATAATGGTAACCAAACTGGTGGTAAACATCCTTAATATATTTTTAAATACTACTAACTTTGTGAATAAATTACACTAAGCCACACAACAAATGAACGATCATTTTGTTGTGTGGCTTAACTGAACACGAGTTCAGCTATCAAAAAGTGCACTATAATATATTATCTCCTGCGTAGCTGGCTGATCTCTGTTGAGACTGACCGCCGTCGCCGCCGAAAACATCATAATATCCTAGGTAAGGATAGAACCCAAATCCTACCCCAATTTAGACAATAAAAAAACTCAATAATTTTTACATTAAACAAAGAATATATTTAAAGTTAAAGCTTTAGTACTCGACTGTACAAGTGTTCGAATGGACTTTATTGATGTGTTTGTTTTATTCGAGATTGAGTTGTTACTCGTACAAAAGTAGTGAAATACTAATCGGCCATATTATTTATATAATGACGATATATGTTAGACGTTCATTTAAGGTATGAAAATGAGCATTAAGTCCAGGAGAACTGTTTTTTTTCTGCCTGCCCTAATCCTGCCCACACGGCCACTACTGTAACTCCTGTACACCAGGATCAACAGCAGTGGCCCACGTACACAACTAGTTATGACACTCGAGACGTCCCAGGAAAAACTAAACTGTCTCGGAACCCGCATTGAATTAATCAGAAGAAAACTGGAGGAGTTGGAAATATAAGTCCACTTCCCTCCTTAGCAAAGCGAGAACTGGGTTATGGTGGTATGCAAGATATGTATTTATAGTTCTGTCGTAAATAGACTATTTCTAAGTTTAGTGCGATGCTGTTCTTCGACTAACTCCTCATTGTGACGGTTTATTCCATTTTGTTCACCTGGGTAAATCAATTCCAAGGTAAACAAAGGCCACAGCTTAAGTAGAGGTATTTCAAGGTGAAATGAGGAAAATCAAAAGAATACTTAATTTACCCGTGGAATTGACCCGTATTAAAGTAGAATAAACCCTAGAGACAGAGGAAGGATAGAGATGATGGCTTCGGTAGCCTCGACCTTGACCGTGATATCACGAATGTGGTAATGAGGTCTGCAGACCTCAAAGTAGCCTCTCACTCCTTGCAAATTACTATCAGATGATCCGACTTGGAAAAGTAACAAGTAATAAAGTAACCAGTGCAAATAATCGACATTAATTATTTTTTATGTATAACACCTAGTAAAACAAGTTTCTTTACAGTAATTGACTTGATTGCCTCTTTGGCGCAGAGGTAGCGTATGCGATTGCTGAACATGAGGTCTCGGTCTTCGATACCCAGGTCGGACCAAATGTTTGTATGTCCTGAAATATTTGTTTCGGAGTTTGCGTGTTTTCTATGTTTATTATGTATTTACAAAAAAAGTAAATATGTATGTTCAGTCCTCTCTCCAATGTAGCGATCACCTTGTAAAATTTGAGATGTCTTAGGACCCATAGTAAGCCATTCAATCGCTAAAACTAGTCACTGGAAAGAGCAATGAACAACGGCAGTGTCACCGTGTTCTTAATCTAAACTAAATTCATCAAGCACTTACAGGAGTTGCGTGGCGAGTCAGTGTTCTCGGCTTTCCAAGAGATCTCTTGGGTAGTTCTTCTCTGCGTCGTCACACAAACTTGCTTCAAGTGCTGTATATCTTTCAAGGTATTCGAATTACAATAAACTCGTATCAGCTATCACGGATAATCGAATTACAACTCACTCGCTTCAGCTATCGCGGAACGCGCCTACAAACTCGCGAGTCCACGACCTAACACAAAACGGTAAATCACTAAAGAGACAGGGTCGATAGACAATACAATTAGCTTAATATCAATTAATTTTCGGTTCTCAAAACAATCGTCGACCGTTCACCACGCGCGTCTTTTTAGTACTTTTGTTAACCTCAAACGACAAAACGTCAAAACCGAAAAAAATGACAATCGAAAAATATTGCCATTACAATGACGTTCGAAATCCAACAATGTATTTATATCATTTGTCTAGTACCTGTACAACGAGCCATGCTTACTTTGGGACTAGATGGCATTGTGTATCAGTAGGATGTCTACTTTTACTGTTAATACGCGAACTTTTGACTAAATAACTGTGTGAAGGAACGGGTGTCATGTCCCTCCAACACAAAGGGAGGATTGTCCGACCAGGCCAGGTGATCATGCCTGGCGGGCCAACTGCCCAACGGTTGATGTTGGGAAGTTGTATGTATGCTAATCGGCGTGAGAATTTCTCTTGCATGATGCAGGATTGGTAGTTTCTTCGTATTGTACGTTACTCCGTCGTTCTGTGTATATATGGTAGATGGCGCTGTGGTACATTTTTACTACGCTGTATGTGGAAGTCGCCACAACTGTGTACAGGCTGGTCTGGGCCCATAACCATTAGAAACCAAGCAGAGTTGATAACTTTATCATGTTTTTTTTTATAAATAAGTTTTATTAAAACAGAATCAAGTACGGTACGTCTTGATATAAAACAAAACACGGACAGAGAAAAATCTATACTGCTGGGTATAGAGAAGTAAAAAGGTTGGGTTGCGTTCAATTATATCTTAACATAAATGTCCGAAAACATTTATTTATTCAGAAATAAAATGTATATAAACATTGTACATTGAAGCAGAAATGTTTTCATTTGACCTTATTGTTACATTGTCAAATTGCCCTTATAAGTACGCCTGAGGATATTTGACCTGTCTGTTGGAACAGATAAGGTAGCACTTTGAGTTATTTTTAGTACTTTAATTTTGATGATATAATAAAATATCCACGCATCATTTTAAATTATTTATAATCTATCCATTTGATAAGTTAAATCATATTCTAAATAGTTCTCTTTTCATTTAAAAAAGTTGGCCCTTTAATTAAAAAAAAAACTGTCATCCCTGGCGGTGTTTCACGAACTCAACGTTCAACACACGATTTTCAACGTGTCTCGGAGAGCACGTTGAAAATCGTGTGACCGAGTCAAGATTATTCCCAAATTCAGTTACACACAACAAAAATGTTAAAACACTACAACACGTAAAGGTTTAACAATCTATTGACACCTCGTTCACCAAAATCAGTTCAGTGCGTGTATTGTCCGTGGTCCACCTCCGTAGTCCACCTAGGTGGACCACGGGAAATATTATTTTCCGGAATGGTTTAGACGCTATAGTTGAACATAACCGTATACATATAATTTAGCGGTAAACACATATACTGCTAAAATTATTACTTTCATTTGGCTTCGTTATAGTCAAGTTAAAAGGACATATTATAGTGCTTTTCCTAAACAAAAAGTACTATAACTGAGGAAGAAAAAATCTAGACGACAAGTCAGCGAAGTCGCGTCTGAAACTTAGTACAGAATACAATCCATCAGTGTGCTAAATTTAGCAGTCCGAGCGTGATTGATTACCAAACATCTTCACAAAATTATAAACATACACTTATAATATTACTTTGGATCGCTTCGCAGACACGGTTCTAAGTTCCCAATCATATACAGGCAAGTATGTGCTTTTGTGAACAAAAGTTAGATGTATTCCATTTAGCCACTTAGATTAAAGTGAATTAGAATAGAATATACTTTATTGTACACAAACTAAAAATTATTACACTTAAAATTCAAGAAGGTATGTAAAATGAGCGGCCTTATTGCCAAAAGCAATCTCTTCCAGGCAACCTTTGGATGGATATATTGACCGGAGTAAGAAATAAACGAAATGAAGGGTAGTGTAGGTGTTTTAAAGCTATGATGGTGTTTAATAATAAATAAAATAAAAAAAAAAAAAAAATCTTTATTTGGAACTGATAACAAAATTACAGAAACATAAATGTGTTTGATAATGACTGCATTAGTGAAACACTGTGGCGCAGTCACTAACGCCCACCTTTGGATGTGGTTCATACGTTCCATCACGTTACTAATAAAATTACAAAATTACAATCTAATTAAGTTTAAATTTAAGACCTTTACTTACTCTAAATAAAAATAAAAATAAGCTTGTGTTTGAGGATTTTAAAGGTGCGGGTGTGTATTTTTGAGTGTGTGTATTTGTGAATGTGGGTATGAGTGCGTGTGTTTGTGTGAGTGCGGGTGTGTGTGGGTGCGTGTGTGTGTGGGTGCGTGTAAGTGTGAGTGCGTGTATGTTGTGTGAGAGTACTTGTGTGTGCGAAAGCGTGTGTTGTATTATATAATAGATGCGATCAAGTCTTCAGTGCTTTCGTAGGTTAAACCAAGAAGCCACGCAATAACTCGTGATTTACACTCTAGCATAGTAGTGGGATAGATGTTTAAAATTTTATTCATTCTGTTATACAACGAGGGGGCAAAAAAGTGAAAATGTCGTTTGGCAAGTTGTGTTTTACAAAATTCTATTCTGCAAACTTTGTCCACTCTGCGCTTCTCTGGATTTGGAATAAAGGGGAGATTTGCGTGTTGCCGAAGTATGACTGTTAAGAGGAACAGTTTTCTAACTGTTAAAATTTCTAGTTCGTGGTATAGCTGAGAAGTAGCGAACCATATAGGTTTAAACGACATAATTTTTAACACACCCCTGTGTGCTCTTTCGAGACTAAGGAGTTTGACCTTACCCGCACAGCCCCAGGCCGAAATACAGTATCCTGCCACTGACTGTACTAACGCCAAAAATATAATTTTTAATGTAGGAAAGTCTAGAACTGAACGCAGCTTCTTGAAAAGATACATGAGTTTTCTTATTCTGCCCGTAGTTACTTTTATATGTTCCTTCCAAGAAAGATGATTGTCAATCCAGACTCCAAGATATTTGATTTTAGATTCACAGTCGATTTGTAAACAATGGCAAATGGATTTTTTGTTACAAGTAGGCACATGTGCCACCACAGCAAATGAGGGAGGAGGAAGTGAAGCTGAGTTGGGTGAGAAAGTGAGGCACTTAGTTTTGTCTGCGTTTAGTGTCAGAAAGTTTCGCGAAAGCCAGTGGGTTACTATAGTCAAGGCTGCCTCAGCTTGAGCCTGAGTGTCTTTCCAATCTACTCCATCCACAAGCAAAACCGTGTCGTCAGCGTACACAATTATCTTACAATTTTTTATAGCTAGTTTACAAAGATCGTTTATGTATATTAAAAACAGGGTAGGTCCTAAGACACTACCCTGAGGGACACCAAAAAGTAAAGGTTCACGCTCGCTAACGACACTGCCCATCCGAATACACTGAAATCGATTTTCAAAATAATTTCTAAAGAGATTGTGAGCAACGCCTCTAACGCCAATACATTCTAGCTTTCTGAGTAGGGTGGAAATAGGAACAGTGTCAAAAGCTTTAGAAAGGTCTAGAAATATAGCAGCAGATTTCAGGTTCTTATTTATATTTGTAGTGATTGAATCAGTTAAAGTTAATACGGCATCTTCGGTAGATTTACCTGCTCTGAAACCAAATTGATTATTTGCAAGAACGTTTTTACTATTTAGGTACTTTATTAGTCTAACATTAATGATTTTTTCTAATATTTTTGAAAAAGTTGTTAAAATTGAAATAGGTCTATAATTATGAACACTGCCCCTATCCCCACCCTTGTGTATCGGCAAAACGAGACCAATCTTAAAAACATCAGGGAAAACACCCTCCAGAAGACACAAGTTAAAGATATGTTCCAGTATAGGTACTAGAATAGGTCTTGCCTGTTTGACTATCGAAATCGGTATATTATCCCACCCAGTAGCCGATGTATTTTTGAGACCAACAATAATATTATCAATCTCAGCACAGTCAGTAGCAAGAACCGACATCGAAGTTAACGAAGGGACCGAAACATCAAATTCTGGACAATCAACACATGAACTCGAGGTTATTTTTGAAGCTAAGTTTTTTCCTACGTTAGCAAAGTACTTGTTGATGTCATTCACAGCAATGATTGGGTCCGCATCAGAACTCAATAAATCATTACCAGAAATTCGTTCCATATCCATGTTCCCATGTTTTTTTATGAGTTTCCACGTGGCCTTTGAGTTTTTACTAACACGTTGAAATTCACTACGTTCGTATTCTTTTTTAACCTTTTTTAATAAATTATTGCAGAAGTTTTTGTAGCGGTTGTAAGTAGCAGATGCAACAGGATTCTCGAGGTCCTTTTTTAAATTAAGGTACAGTTTGTCGCGATGTTTTATACAGCGTAAAAGACCAGGAGTTATCCAAGGTTTTATTATTATTTTCCGGCTAGGAATTACTAACGTACGTGTATAATTTTCGACAATGTTGGAGATTGTGTTCACAAATAAAGTCGCCGCTTCATCTGCGTTTTGAGAGGACAATATAGGACCGAAATTGGTTATTGCTAATTCACTTAAACAAGCATTTATGTCAAGACGCTTGATTTTCTGTTTAGTTACCCTGGATTTAATGTTAATATTACAACTCAGGATAACCGGCAAATGATCAGTAATACTAGTATCGAGTACTAGGGTGGTGGCTTTAGTTTTAACTTTTAAAATCACATGATCTAAACAGTTGTTATTTCGAGTAGGAAGGTTGTGAGCAGGCATAAGACCATGAAACATAAGTGTATTTAGATATCGATCGTGATCACTGGCATTACTGTTTGGTCCTATATTGATATTTATGTCACCAACGATCGCTATGTTTTGAAAGTTCTTCAGAGAAATCAGAATGTTATGTAGAGATTTTGTGAAATTCTCCGTGTGTCTGAAAGATGGTGATCGATAAATAGCAACAAGAGCGAATTGTTCTTTATATTTCATGATAAGACAATTTGAGTCGGCTAATTTAGGTATTTCAACTGTGTGCTTTATATTGTGTCTTACATAAATTACCACGCCGTCATTTTGAAGACTGTAATCCGATGTGTGAAATGAATAACCACTAAGTGTAGGGATAATAGGACATTGACAATGACAATAAAAAATATAGATAAATATACATATATATATATACATGCATACATAATACAAATATATACCATACATGTCCATAAATAGGCAGCATTCAGTCATGTACAGCCACTGAGAGTAAAGATTACTTATGAATCTAAGTAGTGATCTTTAACCATATTATTAAATGCCGTCAGTGTTTGGGCACGTCTAATGGATATCGGTAAGGAGTTCCATAATCTGACATCTAGCATACTACCATCTGAACCCAAACTAGGTAAAGCCTGTACTAGGCTGCTGATAAAGATACGTATACCTATATTTAGCCAACTTCAAAAAAAGGAGGAGGTTTCTCAATTCGACCGTATTATATATATTATTTTTTATGTGTGTTCGCGGATAACTCCGTCGTTTATGAACTGATTTTGTTGATTCTCCTTTTGTTGGAAGGGAAATGTCTCGACTGTGGTAACATGACAAGGAAACTAGGATCTGATGATGGCATCCTAGAGAAATCGAGGGGAACCCTCATTTTTTTCAGGCACGTACTATGTTTTTCGTATATTTTCTGAAGCTACTCCGGTATTTGCGTCTGGTAGTTATAATTTAATGAGGACTACACAGAATACAGTGGAACGACAAGCATCTCCTTACGGTCGTTCTCGATAAATTATTAAGAAAAGTTGTTTAAGAGTGGCGCCTTCTGTCTAATTTTGTGCATAAACTCAAGTAGTAAGAATGAGTAATAGTGTTTTAAAGAAACAAGCTCATAATTTAAATTAAATGTGCGATAAAACTAAAAATCAAAATCTACTTTAAGTGTTGAGTGACCAGTGACTTTCACCGATAAAAACGCGTAAGCGACGCGTATTGCACGGCGCTTACGACCTTTACGCCGCGAACGTCGTAACTGTGGTGGTTTTGTCATAGAAGTTTTTTTAAAAGTTAACCTACATACTGGAAATGTTGACGCTTTGTTTACCCGAGTTAATAAATTGTCGTCGTGCACTGGAATGGGAACACATCCATTCATGAAACAAATTTGGTGATCGCGCACCGTTGCTGGTGTCCTTCTGCAGTTTGCTACCTTGGTTGACCTCGTCGCCGTCGCCGCGCCTTTCGTCTTGGGGTCCGGGGTGTGAGGGGACGAAGAAGGAAAGGGAATACCAATAGAAATTAATTACTGTAATGCTCATACTAAGATTATTGTTTTTATATATTATATGACCTGAGTACTGTCATAAATAAGACTAGTGGATAACAATTTTTTTTTTGTGTTAGATTCAATAACAACTTTAACGTGCATTGTAATTTCTTATTCAACATCGTTTAAGCGTGTTTTCTCTTATGTATTTGACATTATTTAGTCTTTTAGTGTAATTGCTAGGTTATTTTGTTTGTATTTTTTTTGGATTTGATTTTACTATTTAATTTATGAATGGGATTGTTAACGAAAATTTTATTTGGTTATTTTGATTGCTTTTTTATATGTGTATATTTTTTGTGTAATTGGAATGAATTTGGCTCCTATACAACTTTCTTGTCCTCACTGCCCGGGATCTCCACGAACTTTTTCTGAGCATGGCCTGCGGGTTCATGTCGGCCGCATGCACAGGGAGGTGCGGCGGGCGTGTGCGGGTTCGCGAGTCTCTCCGACATTTTCCTCTTGCCCGTCCGGACAAGTGGCGCAGACTTTCTTGCCTGATCGGACTGCTCTGGATGGGCTCGCCCGCCTCAGAAGGAGTGTCCCAGTCCTCCGGCATGTGCCTAAGGGAGCTCGTAACCAGGCGGCTGGCGGGCTTTGTGATGTCATTGATTTGTGTCTGGCTAATAACGGGATAGATGAGTGGAGCGAACTCTTTTGCTTTGCTTATTCGGCTTTGAGAGTTCCGGCTAAGGAATTACCAGGAAATATGACGTCGAAGGTAAAAGCAAACATTAACTCATCTAGATCTTGGCGCGGCGAGGGATGCTCCGATGCAAGGGCAAGCTATGGTTCCCGTTCTATTGGGAAGATAATCGAGGCTAGGGTTTTCGAGGGTGACTTGAGGGGTGCTGCCCGTCTTTTGTTGTCCGACGATTCTTTCGCACGACGAGATCAGGGCACGATCGACGCGTTGAGAGCGAAGCATCCGGAACCTTCGCGGCCTCTCAGTTTCCCATCTGATCTGGATTTGACGTTTCCCGCGCTATCGGTCTCCGCGGAGGACGTTGCGACGGCTCTTGGCTCATTTTACGGGGGTTCGGCGGGGGGCCTGGACGGCATCAGGCCGACTCACCTTAGGGAATTGACATCGGTGTCGGCTGGGGATAACGGTCTTCGCCTTCTGGAACGCATAACCAGGCTGGTTAATTTTCTACTCAGTGGCCAGTTGAATCCATTGGTATGTCCATATCTTTATGGTGCCTCACTCTTCGCGTTGGTTAAGAGGGACGGCGGTATTAGGCCAATCGCGGTCGGTAGCATTTTTCGTCGCTTAGCTGCTAAATTGGCATGTCGCGCTGTCAGGGAGAACATGTCTGGTTATTTGCAGCCGCATCAATTGGGTTTTGGTACACGGTCTGGCTGCGAGGCGGCTATCCACGCTACGCGGGCGTTTGTGATGAGCCCGGAGCGCGAGGGGAGCATCTTGCTAAAGCTCGATATCCGCAACGCTTTCAATACCTTGGAGAGGGACGTCCTATTGAGAGAGGTTAGAGAACATATTCCCTCTTTATTTCCCTTTCTTTACCAGGTTTATAGCCTCCCGTCTAATTTGTTTTTCGACGACAACCTCATTATTTCTCGGGTGGGAGCTCAGCAGGGGGACCCTTTGGGACCGCTCGTTTTCAGCTTGGCTATTCACAAAGTGATTACCGAAATCAAATCTCCCTTTAACGTATGGTACCTGGATGACGGCACTATCGGGGGGAAGCCGGAGGACGTGTTGCGGGACTTAGAAATCCTTATTCCTCGCTTCAAAGATCTGGGTCTGGAGGTGAACTCTTCGAAGTGTGAATTTTTTCCCTGCGGCGTTGATGCTCGTACTCACATGTCTCGTTTGGCGGCTGTTTTGCCGGGCCTCAGGGAGCTGTCTTCTTTCGATTTCACCCTGTTAGGCTCTCCCATTTTTCATTGTGCTGTTCCTGGGGCTATTGTCTCCAGAACGCAACTTCTCCTCACTACTCATGAACGTCTCAAAGACCTGTCCGCTCATGTTGCTATTGTCCTGTTGCGTACATGCTTCGCTCTCCCAAAAATTAATTACCTGCTGCGAACCACTCCTACTTGGCTTTGCCCGGAGGAAGTTGCGTCGTTTGACAAAGCCCTGAAGTCGGTCATGGAAAGCGTCCTTAACGTTTCCATGGATGAGAGACAGTGGGTTCAGGCGAGTCTTCCGATCCGGTGTGGGGGTCTGGGGGTGCGAGGTATGCGGGATGTGGGCCTGCCAGCTTTCCTAGCGTCTGCGCACGGTGTTGCGAACCTTGTCACTGTTTTATTGAGATCCCATGGTGATGAGGTGAGCATACCGTTTTTGGTGGATGCTACATCGGCTTGGTTGGCCCTCAGCCCGGGTGAAGCATGCCCCGGAGCGGCGCACATGCAGCGGGCGTGGGATGATGTGGGGGTGAAGCGGATCCAGGGCGCCTTATTGGAAGGCTCTTCGGGAGTGGATGTGGCTAGGCTGAGGGCTGTTTCGCGGACTGAGGCGGGTGCCTGGTTGCACGCGCTACCTTCGCCTCATTTGGGGACTTTGCTGGATGACAGTTCTTTGCGCATCGCTGTAGCGCTTCGCCTGGGCTGCAAGGTTTGCGAGCGCCATGTGTGTACATGCGGTTCCGTAGTGGAGGCTGATGGCCACCACGCGTTAAGTTGTCGTCGATGCTCGGGCAGGTTTCCGCGTCACCATGCCCTCAACGACGTGGTCCGCAGGGCCCTCATTTCGGCAAACGTCCCGTGTTTGCTTGAGCCTCCGGGTCTGAGCAGATCGGACGGTAAAAGGCCGGACGGGCTGACTCTGGTGCCCTGGAAGAACGGCAGGTGCTTGATCTGGGACGCTACTTGTGTCAGCACTGTTGCCGCCAGCCATCTAAGTCGCACCATCCGCTCCCCGTCAGCCGCCGCGGAGGATGCTTGTTACAAAAAGAGGCAGAAATATGCGGCCTTAGAGCAGCTGTATTATTTCGTTCCGGTGGCAGTGGAGACCATGGGCAGCTGGGCCGCGGATACTCTGAGGTTTGTGGCTGAACTGGGCCGTAGACTTGTGGAGCTTAGGGGTGACTCCCGTTCCGGCTCGTTCCTGGTGCAAAGGTTGGCCATTGCCATTCAACGCGGCAATGCCGCAAGTCTAATGGGCACCTTTCCACCGGAGGCGATCGGGAATGGGTTAAGTGACCCATAAATATTTGTGCTACTCTTTTTGTTTTATTTTTATGTTCTTTGATTTTATGTAGACTTGACATGTATTTTTAATTATTTAATGATAATGAGCTGATAATGAAAGGTAAAACTCCTTAACGGTTAGGAGTTGGAGGATAAATCTTTAAATGTCATATGTATGTATGTTACCTTTAGTCGTATTCTTTCAAGTTATTTAGGTGAGCTGATGATGGAAGGTACGACTCCTCAACGGTTAGGAGTTGGAGGATAATTCTTTCAATTTCATACGTATCTATAAACCTTTAGCTGTATACTTTTAAGTTATTTAGGTGAGTTGATGACACAGACGCTATGATGACTAACCCCTAAATGTATTTTTCTTTAAGTAACTCCTCTGCTTCTATTTCATCACGACATTTAAGCTTGAACACGATTCCTGTTGCCCCGTAGACCACGTTCTCGGTAACAGAAATCTTGCATCTCAACATAATTTGAGCATACTCAGTTTTAATACGTGTTTAAACCACTAAAGTTATTCGCATCAGCAGAAATTATATGAAATAGTTCAACTTACTGACAACCTACGATTGTTTGCACTAAAAATGGAAAAATAAAAACTTTTATAAAAAAAAACCGACATCCAAAAACCATCCAACGAAAACTCCCTGCCAAAAACAGTAAAAAGCGTAAAATAAACTGGCTCTTCATAAATTGCAATGTGCCAATTCTTATCTTACCTAATTCTTTATTCATTTAAATAGTAGTATTATGTATTATATGTACTAGGTACCTAAAATCTGTTTGAAGTCGGCGCCAAGCCAAAATGTAATAGGAGGTACCGCACGGTGAAGGTTTTTTTTTGATGCCAGTCAGCAAGAAAATTGACATTTTTGACCATTGACCAAAATCTGTAAATGGAGTTCAGAATATCTGAAAAATTTATGGATAGTCTCCTAAAAGCGTTGTCCTGTAACTATAACGGTTAAGGTACCTGCCCTTACTGTCCCGTCTCAAAAATTCATCCTGTATAATGAAGTGGGATATAAGACTATGAGACTAGGTTTAAACAATTTAATCTCAAGAAAATTAAGTAAATTGTTTCCATCAAATTCCTAACATTTGGTATATTTGGAATTTAGACTATTAATTGGGATAACTTTATATTTATAAATTATAATTACAAAATATAATACAAATAGACGTAACCATAACATCAGACTATAACAGAGGATCAAAAGAAATAGAAAGCTTAGCAAATATCACTCATCAAAAACAGAAATATCACGATTATGGAACACACAAACAGAAAAAAATCCCAATAGTAATAGGAACAACAGGCGTAGTAGCTAAGAGTATTTAAAGATAAATGAATAAATAATTAGAAACAGATATATACAAATATATACTACTAAATAACAGCAACATATACATGCCCAATACTCACAAAAGTTAGTATTTTTACATTCGAGAAAACCCGAACCTCCTCTTCTTTGAACGTTTCAGAGGAATTAACATAAAAAAACCGAGAGTAATCTCGAGTAATTAAAATGTTAACAAAACTATTTAGAATTTCTTTTTGATGTTTCTTTCTAACCTACATCTGTAGTACCTTCTTGAATAAATCAGTAGATAATTTGCTTAAATTAATGCGTTACACAATTTGTAATAACTTTTTGCTATATCATTATTTCAGTTAAAATTAAAACAACTTACCTACGCCTCATAAATTGTCGATTTTATTTCATTCTGAAACAAATGAAACATAAATCAACATTTAACTTGTTATTTATTAAAAAACTATGTGGTAAGTTATGTTATAAAGTACCTTAAACAAAAACAATACAGTAAAATAATCATCGAACAATATTTTAATGGTATTGTAAACATTCAGGTTCGGGATAAGCTTTCAGTCGCAAGCGAATCTTACATTGCGGCCGACGCGCCGCGAGTGTTCGTGCCGCCTGCCACAAACTTTAACGAAAAATAATTACTCGTTTATTTTGTGCACCGTCAAAATGAAGTGATTAAAAAGTTGTGGAACTTTTTGGATTTAAAATTCGAATGCGAGAGACGCCATTTTGAAAATTAAAAAAGTCGATGCTTAAAAAAAGTTGTAGTGATGTATGTGAATTGAAAAGAGTGTTTCATTTTTAATAACATAAAGGTTGTGGTATTTACAAAATAGCTTATTCGGAGTTATATTCAATTTTTAATTTAATAACTTTCTTGATGAAGAACAAAAATTGTTAGTATACAACTATTGTCCTTATATGAAATGAAATCTGAGTTAAATCATTGACCTATATCCAAGCAATCTTTAGGAAAGTCAAACACTTGACAAAAACTTTACTTATTGGTACGTATTTAATGTATATATTTTATATGTAAAGTATTTTCTACTTAAAAAACAATAGAATTTAAAACTTATTTAAAAGACAAATGAACCTTATATAATATATAGAATAGGTATATTTTTTCGTTTTATAAAAAGTTGATTTGAAAATAAATTGGAAAATACCGAAGACACGTCTACTAATAAAAAAAAACTAAATATTAATGTAGGAATCGTAATTTCGGATTATTTTTAATAGATGGCGTTAATGGCAGTCCTATAATCTGTGACGTATTATGCACATAAAACTGTCATTTCTAACACACGTTTGTGTAAAATTTATCACATTTCGAATCGTTTTTCATTTTCCTCGCAAAATAATTGTTGTGTTAAAAAATATTAATATATGTGAATTTAGATATATTCTGTTAATATATATTTATTTTGATCTGATATTCTAGCCGCCGGTATTGATATTGTAGATTATATTAATTTTAAAAAATAAACAAAATTGAATGGTGGTAGAGAATTTAGTTGGGAGTTTACAATTTTTTCTTACAGACCTAAAGAATGCAAATAATTACGGAACATTACAATCCAAAAAATTGCTTAAACAGGTGGTCGAAGTAAATCATTTGATTTGCGACGAAACACTGCTACCCTTTTCTTTCAACCGACTTAAAAAAGGGGGAGGTTTTAAATTCGATTGTTTTTTTTTCAGTAATTTGAACCACAACTATAAATATCATTTTAACTACCCGGGATAGCATTGAGATGGATGGATGGATCGATGGTGGATACATGATATATTTTATAAATAAATTAGAAAAAACTACCAAATCGCACTGACAACAATCTTAGGATAATGACCATATATAGGCGTATTAAATTTGAACAATAGTGGCTTATATAAAAATTTAAGACGTCACCTAAGAACGGATTTTGCGAGAAGTAAGGATTAAAAAGCTGGGGACTCTTAAGTTTATATGAATGACCTTAGCTTATGTTGACTAGGGATGGTAGTATAAAGGTACATCAAATCTGCTAATGACGGATTTAGAACAGCATTCGCATAAGGAGATATAACAAATCTGCCCACGGTATAATAAAATCCTGTGGTTTTTATACTAGAGGTGTAAAAGTTGATAGAAAAATAACTTTTACATCTATGTCTGACTCAGATATTTAAGACTCAATGTCTGACATTTAAGAGTTTTATATAAAAATTCTCGATAAAAGTTTCAGATAAAATATAATAACTTGATAAATTACATCTGTCTATATTTATTTGTTAGAAGATATTCTCTTAACATGTAGATAATAAAAAGAAATGAATGAGTAGAGCCGGCTCGTTCGCTACCCCTGCTGTTGCCGCACGAGTAAGGAACTGGTGTGTCCTGGAAGAGGTCGAGACGCTCTCGGATCATTTGTATATCCGATTTGAGCTCTCCCGGTCCCAGGGCCCCAGTAGGGGTCACACGGCGCGGCATCCATCCCGTTTTCCGCGGTGGGCTGTTGCCAAGCTCGACAGGGACCTGCTGGAGGAGGCAGCCATTATTCATTCTTGGCTGTCTCCGCCGGCCTCGCCCGAGGAGGTCGACGTGGACGTGGGGGCTGGCCGTTTTCGCAATGCGATTACGCAGATTTGCGATACGGCCATGCCCCGCATCCGGAGTCGTCGGCCTCCACGGAAGGAGGTCTACTGGTGGTCCCAGGAGTTGGCGGACCTCCGTGCGGCTTGTACCCGTGCCCGGAGGTCCTACACCCGCAGCCGGCGACGTCACCGCGGAAACGGTGAGGAGGACCAGCTTCATGAGGAGTACCGCGAAGCGCGGAAAACTCTGAAGCTGGCCATTTGCCGGCTCGACCGGGGCGGTACTACCCTCGCACAGAAAATCAACGTAAAATGACAGCGTTCGTGCTGTCGTGTTTCGGTGGTGAGTGCGAGACCGGAGGCCCAATTAGTCTAGTCAACAGGTTCCATACTTGTTGACTAGACTAAAAGATGCAGCAGCATCACTAGGCCGCCATAGTGTGGGTCGCCATACTGCATTGTCTGCACAAGCAATGAGTATGGTGACCACCACTCTTGGATTCTGCTTATGCTTTCCATCAGGCAGAGTAGAGTCATTTTGGCGGGCCAAACATAAAAAAAAAAAAAAAAAAGAGTGTACCGTTAATCAAATATCTGACAACGCATCTACCATCAGACGTTTTTTGGCTTGCTAAAGTGACTATGCTTTGTCTGATGAAAAGCATAACCAAGAGTGGTGATCACCATGTACATTATGAATGTTAACAATGCAGCATGGTAACCCACACTATGGCAGCCTATTGAGACACTTCTGAATCATTTGGCCCCTTATCTCCGAGACCGGGGAACACGACAGCACGAATGCTGTCATTTTAAGTTGGTCTCCTGTAAGAGAGTAGCATTGTCCCGGTCGAGCCAGTCTCTCCGTGCTAAAGTCAGCGTGGCTCTATTACCTTTAATATATATTTATGCATATAAAAATATAAGATAAATGAAGTTAATACATAATGTATGAGATAAATTACATCCAGACATAGAACTCACACAAACACAAATTAACACATTAGAAACTAGCAAAACTTTCAATACACCAACCCCTTCCCCCTATCTCCCCCCCCCATCCCTCCAAAGGCCGGCAACGCACTTGTGACGCCTCTGGTGTTGCAGGTATCCATGGGCGGCGGTAATCGCTTACCATCAGGCGATACGTCTGCTCGTTTGCCCGAACATTCCACAAAAAAAAACGTTAGTTATAAGTTATCCATTTTACATGTATCCGTTTGTAACTTAATATTTCAAATGTCTATAAATATTATATAAATAAATAAATAAATATTTCGATCATCTAACACACAACGCCATCTAGTCCCAAGCTAAGCATAGCTTGTGTTATGGGTACTAGAGAACTGATATAAATACATATATACTTTTTTTTTTTGTAAATACATACCTATTATACATAGAAAACACCCAAACTCCGAAATAAATATATAAAATATTTGTAAATCATACAAACATTTGGTCCGACCCAGGAATCGAACCCGAGACCTCATGATCAGCAGTCGCACACGCCAACCGCGTGACCAACGAGGCAGATGTATACGTAATGTATGCAGCTAAACTTGTATATATATCTTTGAATTTCAAAGGTTACTGAATAAGTTGTTTGAGGTACTCCGTATAATTATCTACTCGGGTGAAATTGACTTGAGTAAAGTTTACAGTTTCACAATGTGTTCTTTAGGACGTAGGCTCGTCGTCACCTATTATGTAAGAATTAAATTATTTCATTACTTCTGACACGGGACTAAATTAATTATATTATCATTGATCAAATCTTGCTGTCTTGATTCTATACTTAACTCATAAAAAATTTTTAACAAAATTCACCCAGTCCAAAGTTATGAGGTAACAAACATAAAAAAAAAATATATAAAAAAATACAGTCCAATTGAGAACCTCCTTCTTTTTGAAGTCGGTTGAAAATGATGATCTTGTTTATAACTCCTTAAAGACTAAACATTCAAAAAAGACAAGCATAGAACTATGTTCTAACCATGGACCGATGGATGAATAAAAACCGGTGTGAAATAGTGCTTGCGCTGCGTTTCACCGAGTGAGTAAGACCGGCGGCCCATACCCCAATCCCCTACCTCCCTCCCCGTCCCCAAAAGGGGGGAAACGCACGTGTGACGCTTCTGGTGTTGTAGGTGTCCAAGGGTGGCGGTAATCGCTTACCCTTAGGCGATACGTCTGCTTGTTTGCCCGCCTATTCCATAAAAAAAGGACTTTCTATAGACACTGCAACTTCTGAATCACAAATCTCTTCTATCCCTGGTCGAACCGGTCCATTTGTGTCAAAGCATGGCCGGAAGCCCAATGATGCAGCATGTTTCCTTTTTGTAAACAAACAACTCCTGCTCTAGGAATATCTCCTGTATCGCGGAAGACTTTACAAATGAACATGAAATGGACAGAAAGAACGCCCTAACTCAGAACATCAATTTGTTGATAACACGAAGTGTTCTCCAATGTGGGGGTCGAGCACACAACACAGGGCAGTAGGGCAGTAGGGTGACTATCTAAACTCCTACACCGTCTGTGAAGCGTCTCTGGTGTATATATCATATTTAAATAATAAGTGGTTTTTAAAGTATACATCTATACTCTATACATCTAATATCTATACAAATAAATAAAATTGGAGTATCTTGTAATATTAAAATAATAGTTTTTACTAAATACAAATGTATAATATAATTATGTAAACACGGTACCTAAACCAAAATAATAGTTATTACAATTTTTGTCTATCTGTTTGTCTTTCTGACAAGACAGACAGACAGACATAATAATGAATCAAACTATAAATGGACAACTTTCCGGTCTAAACTCAGTCACTGATAAATAGCTACTTAGCTGTTTCAGTACATATTCGTATGTTCAACGTAAGTGATATTTTTAAAACGCTGTCTTGTACACTATTAATTTATACGAAACTACTAAAGCGACTTTTATAGTTTGATTAGATTACATTGTATATGTAAGTACAAAAATAAATTACTTAAAAAATAGTATCAGTAGGATCATGTTGTTGTCAGTTGAGGAGAAGAGTTATATTTCTTCAAATTTTAATGGGATCCAACGGAAAGTATTCATACCTTAACAACAAAAGAATTTCCCAATTAGTTCTTAAATAGATGAATTCTGAGATCTCGAACATTTAAAAGTTGGTTAAAAATACACTGTAATTACGTTATCATTTTATACAAAACTAACTGAGACTCGCGGTGTTTCCGCGGGTCTCAGTTATATCATCAGTTATCTGTCAGTGAAAGTCCTGTAAAAATCGGTAGAGCCGTTCCAGAGATTACCCGGAACAAACAGACAGACAAAAATTTCAAAAATTGTTTTGTGAGTGAGTGAGTGAGCGAAATGTATGAATACACTGCTTTCTGTGCATCACTAAGTCTAATAATTCATGAAATAAAACCGCAATGAACAAGAAATCTAAGGATACGTTCCATAGTGATGATTAAACATAGTATGATAGTTCTTCATTACTTAAATCACTAGTAGTAGGAGCAAATTCTAATTATGCAAAGCATTGCTACTTTTGATTGGTTGTTGACAAAGTGTACTTGAAGGCACTTTGTATTCTAGTTGCCAATTATAATGTGACCTTAATTAGAAGAAAGTTCATCAGAGTGTTTTTACTAAAGTGCCTATGTAATTGTAGCGAAGAGTAAATGAAAATTGGATGACAAGTTCTCATGTACTTTGAACTGCATTTGTGACTATTTTAACATAAATGACTCTTGTGAAAGTCATTTAGTTCGTTACTATAGCTGAATCAATGTTTTTTTAGCTTCTCGCAGGATTTTTCACAGTTAATTCTGGTAGCTAAACGAAAAAAAAAATCTTTAACACCTCACACTTAGTACACCTTATGCTTTAGTCGAACCGGTCCAGGAGCAAACTTCTTAATATTCTACTTATAAATGAATTGAGTAGGTATTTACTTAGACCAACTATTTATGCTTTACATTAATGCTTTCACGGTCATATGTTTTCTTTTTTATTTTAAAGAAATTTTAGCATGTGGTCTGTCTAAGAAAACTATATTTTGAAATAGAATACAAATAACTATCATTACTCAGTACAAGTTGAGTAAATTTTTATTCAACAAGAACAGATTGACAAGGGAACTTAAAACATTTCACAATTCCCAACGTTGAAAAGTACGTCTTTATTTTTTTATTTTGGACATCTAACACACAACGCTATCTAGTCCCAAGCTAAGCAGAGCTTGTGTTATGGGTACTAGACAACTGATATAAATACATATATACTTTTTTTGTATATACTTACATATTATACACTAGCTGACCCGGCGAACTTCGTACCGCCATATTTACATATCTGTCTCAGCTTCCCATAGGTAGTGTACAGTCGTGGACAAAAGAAAGGCTTTTCAGGTTATCTTTTATTTTTTTATTTCTAGTAAAAAAAGAATGAATGAAATCGGACTATGTGTTATTGAATTACAACTAAGTACATATTTTGAATTTCATCCCCTCTCTCCAGGAAACCGTGCTGAATTTCGGGATAAAAAGTATCCTATGTCCTACCTCGTAGTATGAACTCAGACCATGTCAAGTTTCATTTGAATCCATTCTGTAGTTTCGGCGTGATGCGCGGCCAAGATACACACATACAGACAAAAATTAAAAAAAAAAACAGTTTTGGCTTCAGTATCGATTGTAGAGCCCTCCAAAAAAAATTTCTCCAAAATATCTTTAATGTACAGAATTGGACCTGTTACATTTTTATTATAAGTTTAGATTAGATATATAGATAAAACTCCTACTTTTCTGAAATACCATGTAATATTCTTTCTCTCTATAACTATAAACCACTCGGCAAGATACGTAACGTTTTCCCACAGAACATGAAGTAATAAAATATTGTTTCTAAATACGTAGACATATATCATTTTATCATACGACATCTTATTTAAAAACTGAAGACTTAGTATTTAAGATATTTAAGATATTATCTATGAGATTTTGTTTTATTTTTGCAGTATTATAAAAAAACTTATTTTTAGAGCTTAGTCTAGAGATGTTGAATAGTAGCGTAACCGGCATCTTGCTCTAGTGTCTAGTGATCCTAACTGTATGATCAGATATTGTTGATTTCGATGACACCCAGGAAAACTATTTTATTTTATTTTGTTATGGAATAGACGGGCAAACGAGCAGACGTATCGCCTGATGGTTAGCGATAACCGCCGCCCATGGACACCCGCAACACCAGAAGCGTCACAAGTGCGTTGCCGGCCTTTTGGGGATGGGGGGAGGTAGGGGTAGGGGATTGGGGTATCCTCACTCACTCGGTGAAACACAGCGCAAGCACTATTTCACACCGGTTTGCTGTGAGGCCGTGGAATCACTCCGGTCGAGCCGGCCCATTCATGCCGAAGCGTGGCTCTCCCACAGTAAAGAAATGTATGATGACTGAATATACAAAGATACTGATTAAATATAAAAAGTGTCACTAGGTTGTGACATTCTAGGGGTGTTGTAAGATCCGACGAGGTAAGTAAACTAGAGGATAATAATAATATTAAATATTTTGGACATCTAACACACAACGCCATCTAGTCCCAAGCTAAGCAGAGCTTGTGTTATGGGTGCTGGACAACTGATATAAATACTTATATACTTTTTTTTGTAAATACATACATATTATACATAGATAACACCCAAACTCCGAAATAAATATTTGCAGATCATACAAACATTTGGTCCGAGCCGGGAATCGAACCCGAGACCTCAAGCACAACAGTCGCATACGCTACCACTGCGCCACAGAGGCAGTCAGATAACTTCACGGAAAGAGGTTTTTTCACAAACCCGTCTGACCAGCGTGGTATATTAGATCAAACCTTCTTCCTAAAGAGAGCCCTACGTCTAACAGTGATGATGACTGCCTCTGTGGCGCAGTGGTAGCGTATGCGACTGCTGTGCTTGAGGTCTCGGGTTCGATTCCCGGGTCGGACCAAATGTTTGTATGATCTGCAAACATTTGTTTCCGAGTTTGGGTGTTCTCTATGTATAATATGTATGTATTTACAAAAAAAAAAGTATATGTATGTATTTATATCAGTTGTCTAGTACCCATAACACAAGCTCTGCTGGCCTCTGCTTAGCTTGGGACTAGATGGCGTTGTGTGTTAGACGTCCGAAATATAAAAAAAAAAATTAAAGAAACAGTGGATTCATTTATTCAATTAAGACACTAAGAGACATTTATAAACGTTAAATTGAAGCTACAGTTAAAAATCATAGATCGACACAAACACGCCATTGCATGTACTGGATTGTCAAGGTAAATTAAATGAAAACACCAAAATCTACTGCCCGTTTGTGTCGATCTATAACTTCCAGTTTCCAAAATGCGTAGAGCTTGATGAGAAGAATACTGGCAAAGAAACTCATGACCACTCTTATGTGCAATACGTAACATAAACAAACTTATCACCATGCTGTAAAACAAGAACCTTGTAATAATTAATAGAACATTAAATAGTACGCAAGGCACCATTAATCTTACTTAGTCCTCTTTTTACGCTATTGTCCGATTTTCGTAGGTCTGTTTGCCTAGTCACGGTTAGAAGGCTGCAAAGTCATGTTTCCATTGAGTAGTTGAACAGTTGTCTGTAATAACACAGTAAGTTTTAACATAATATACTTTTGTATAATCACTAATTTTAACAAATGAAAACCGACTTCAATCTGGACTAAATGGGACCACACGGGAAGCACAGCTATCAAATAAAAAAACTTGACTACACGTTTGGCCTAGTGGTTACGGTCACCACGCCGTTTCCTACTTCGCCAAGTGTCGTGAGTTCAAATTCCACGTAGGACAACACTTTGTGTGATCCACAAATTGTTGTTCTGAGTCTGGGTGTTCTTTGTGTCCGTTTCATGTATGTTTGTAAAGTCCCCCGCGACACAGGATTTATTCCTAGTGTGTTAGTTTTCTTTTTAAAGATTTAAAAAGAAAAAAAGAATCATCAAAATCGGTTCACCTAGTCGAAAGTTATGAGGTAACAAACTTAAAAAATAATAAAAATACAGTCGAATTGAGAACCTCCTCCTTTTTTTTAAGTCGGTTAAAAATAAAAACATGCGCTTACTTCAATAACGATTTATAAAAACTACATACATATAAAATTATTTGCCCTGACTCACTTATTTATCAACGCAAATATAAACCAAGGGGATTATAAACTTTAATTTTAAACGTCAACTAAGAAAATACTTTAGAAAATTTTGCCCCTAAGAGAGTAAAATCTTCGTTATCAGTTAATGTGTGAGACAAATGATAAGTCTAAACTAATTCAAGCCCACTGTAAAATGTCAGTTTTAATTCACTTTGGAGTAAATTACGTTCGAGATTAAGCTAATTAAGACTAAGTTAGACTTAAGATTAAATTATTATTATCATAGATTGAAAGATTGATAAAAAGAATAGATAAGATACTTTTTTTATTATAGGCTCTTTGTAATTTGATGTATTCAGTAATAATAACTATTGTTCTTTAAATAATCACAAATTTTAACAAAAAAAAACCGACTTCAATCGGGACCAAATTTAAATGGGACCATACGGGAATATTGAGTTATTCGTTAATTTGTCGCGTACATACATAACGCAAATTGAAGACTTATATGGTTTTCTCATGGATGACATGTCAGAACAGGACCAAATTTAAATGGAACCATTCGGGAAGCACCAGCTTTCAAATAAAAAAAGAATCATCAAAATCGGTTCACCCAGTCCAAAGTTATGAGGTAACAAACATAAAAAAAAGAGAGAAAAAAAAGGTCGAATTGAGAACCTCCTCCTTTTTTGAAATCGTTTGAAAAGAGTAATGGGTGATTTCTTATCTACCTTATTAAACTAGTTGTAAATTATTAAATTAACAATTACCTCAGAAATTGAGTACAAAATTTGAATTTTAAACGTACCCAATGCAGTTTTACTCCCCGATTTTTAAACCTTAAGTCTAAAACTGTATGACAAGAAAATGTTTTAAACGGAAAAATATATTTATTATTCTCAAAATAGAAGAAAAACTATAACCGCTAAGCGTAGAAATAAAGACGTAATTATTATGTAGGTGTATAGACAACAGTTGTATTATTTTAAAAGCTACTAATTTTTTCAGTGATAATATTTGCCATGTCCTCTACGAACGATGTTTTTTTTAGGTGTGAGCTTGCCAAAGTGACCATACTCTGCCTGATGGAAAGCATGAGCAGAATCCAAGAGTGTTGGTCACCATACTCATTGCAAATGCAGATAATGCAACAATGCAGTATGGAGACCCACCCTATGGTGGCCTTTTGAAATGCTTCTGAATCATTGGGCCTCCGGTCTTGCACTCATCAAACACACACGACTGCACAAATTTTATCATTTTAGGTTAGTCTTCTGTGAGAAGGTAGTACCACGCCGGTTGAACCAGCCCGTTTGTGCTTAAAACAGCGGGATAGTACCATGAAAGCGAAATATCCGCTATTCTACTGATACAGGTATTAGAACTGTATATAAAAAGTTGTATATAGTGTAGAGGTCGCTTTTTTTCTTTATTTGTCTTATAAAACGTAACCATTATAATTTATATATCCACACACCTGACAGCAAGTAGCATAAGTGATGTTCATTATAATTTTATGACGATAACACGTTCAGTTTCATCATCAACCAGATGTTTTCATACCCATGTTTTTGTACAAACATTTGGTGGATTCTTACTAAAATAATAATCACTGCACGCTCGGAACCATAATTTTAAATGAATAGCAAAATAGTTTAAGTAATTCATTATAGTAATACCGAAAATTTGTACTACATAGCGAAGTCGCTTCCCGCCGCCCGCGTCTATAAGCTTAGATCTTTTATACTGTACAATGGATTTTAATACTGTTTTTGTCAATAAAGAAAGTAGTCTAAGGGTCATTAAAACGAATAAAATATGTATATTTTAGTAGAGAAAAGCTAATAATTTTCAAGACTTCTTATTCGATAATGTAAATAAACATATTTTTGTACGATTACATTGCAAACGCTATTTAAAACTTAGAATATACTCACCTATACTACTATATAAAGAGGCAAAGTTTGTGCGTTTGTTGTAGGGGGTAATCTCTGGATCTACTGAACTGATTTTGAAAATTATTTTACCAATAGAAGGCCACGTTATTTGTGAGTGACACAGGATATATAATAACCCGAAAGGTGGAAAGACTTTTTCGTGGTAGCCGGATTTGCAAAGTAACCCGGAGAAAAAAATTTTTTAGCCCAACGAAGTGGGCACGGGTCAGCCAGTTGTATATAAAGAGATTCTGTAGACTACCAGTAACACAATATTATTAATCCCTTAACAGGGATACCACAATAAAATCTGCTCACTGCACCCTTGCGAAACCAGTGGATCGCTAGTAGCTTTATAAATTTAAAGCTAATAAAAGCGTGTTAAAAAAATGGTTATAACTTCGCAAAGTAATTTTAAAGAAAGGTTGTCCAAGGGATTTCATTTAGTAAATATTTGATGGTTTTAGCTTTTACGAACCCATTTTGATAAAAGGTCCAATCTCGGCAAATATGGTGAACTTGAATGAATTGATTACTTTCTAGTACAGGGAAAAAGTTGATAAAAAGAAACTGAAATTAAAAAAGTATTAGGTTGTTGGTAACAAGTTTTATCATCCATCTGTATGGGCCTGGTCGTTTTTTCATTTACCCTATTGGTTAGATCTTGTCTTTGGTAATTTCCGTAGAGGGGATTTCTTCATGATATTATTGCTATATTTTCTTCTTTTTAATCGGCTCCAGCAAAAATAAAAATAAAATAGATGTGCTATTGTTGTGTATAGCATTTGTCACGTCACGCTATCATTCAGGAGGATATTGTTTTTTAGGATATTTCAATTCAATCTTTGAAAAATAAAGATTCCAACTTTTTATGTATTGGACCTTATACAGGGCTATCTTAAACCTCTTGATTATATGAAAGCAAATCTAAAGGCTAGGTGTTATTTGTATTGCAGCACATTTTGCTTTTATTTCAAATCAAAAATGTTTAAATAATTTAAAATCTTATAATCCTTTTTTTTTTGGTTTGTTTCCTTTTTAATCAACAATTCCTTCTGTTTTATAAATGTATTAATAAATTAGTAAACAATAGAAAATTTTATGTTACACTTCAAATATGTTCTTGTATACTGAAACATAGCAAATTGGTATGACTTAATAAACAATATCAACGAGAAACAACGCTTCCGCCTACCCGACTCAATTAACTCTCTCTGAATTATTTCTAGAAAATTGAATGAGTTTACGCGGTAACGTTGTTATATTTCAGAGTTCTGTGCAACAACATCCAGCCTTATAACTAGATTATCAAAATTTCGGCTTACTTAGAACTTGTTTACAATACGATATACAAACTTATCGTTTCATTATTACAGTCGATCGCATATCGATTTTATACAACATAATTCTCAGTATAAAAATATTCAATTAATTCAATAAACAAATTGCAAAAAAAAACCTTCGTTTAAAAAAACCGACTTCAAAAACTGAAAAGTATAAAATAACTTAATTTGTATGTGCTACCTATTCATAGGTTTGAATTCGGCGCCAAGCCAAATGTAATAGTAGGTACCACACTCGCTATATTTCGAGACGAACGTCAACGACGTCACCGACGCTTCGGTTGTTTTGTTCTACGCGAAGAGCAGCTATCCCGCTCAAGGTCACGCGCGGCGAGTCCTACTATTACATTTTGGCTCGGCACCGACTTCAAACCTATGAATAGGTAGCACATACAAATTAAGTTATTTTATACTTTTCAGTTTTTGAAGTCGGCTTTTTTAAACGAAGTTCTTTATTTATTTTTCGCTTTTTAGTCTTTCTCAAGTCTCTCATCATCATTTCACCTAAATAACTTGAAAGAATACGACTAAAGGTAACATACAACATACTGTATAGAATAATAAATAAATATTTCGGACATGATGTTTACAGAATATGAAAGCATGCAGACAATTGTCTTAACTTTATTGCAGGCGCTCACGTAAATTTGAGGGTTTCCTTCAATTTCCTTGGGATCCCATCATCAGATCCTGATATGGTGGCCATGGGACCACATGGGGAGCATACCCTTTCGAATACAAAAATAATTTTCAAAATCGGTCCACAATTGACGGTGTAATCAATGTACATACATAAAAAAAAAAAAAAAAAAAATACCCATGAAATTGAGAACCTCCTCCTTTTGGAAGTCGGTAAAAATAATATTGTTCATCAGCTCATCTTTCCTTTTTTTTTTACCATATTCTCAAATTGATTTTTCGAATATCGTATAAATTTGTGAACATGTGTGATGTTCACATATTTATCCAATATAAAAAAAAACATTTCACAGTTGACAACTTTCAAGATAAATATTATAATTTAACATTATACAAAATAGATTAATTTATAGAAGTAACTCCGAATAGGCTCCACAAATATATTTCTAAGCAATCAATCCCAATTTAAATTACAGAGTTTAAAAAAAGGACCTGCAAAATGTCTTTATCCAATTCAAACATGACTTTTCGACATGATTGGAACGATTCGGAGTTGTGGAGTGTACCGGAGTTTGATTTGGATGTGTTTTACAATCCAGACGTGGTGATAATAGTGTTGTATGTGGTTGTGCTGACCGCCTCACTCTCCGCAAACACCTTGCTGATATTTGTCGTCATCAAATTCCAGTATATGAGGAGGTGAGTACTCACTTTTATTGGTGATGTCATAAGATGTGACAAAAATAATGAATGTGAATATTTTGGTATTTTTAAGGTATACCTGATTAAGATTAGTTTTTCTATATATAAAATTGAAAATTATTTCAACTGGTAAGAAAAAAAGAATTTAGAGAAAGTTTTTTTGATGCTTACCAGACTAAAATTTAAATGTACACCTACAATGCGGTTTTTGTTTAGGGTTTATTAAAGTTTTTTAATTATAGATAGGTACTCAGAGTATTTAGTTCAAGTTTCACAAAGTGCCGTCAGTCGTTTAAAAGTCACTAGCTCTATTTTTCAGAAAATCATCATGTTGGGGGACCATCATGGTCGAACATAATATAGTTATCAAAGCATTTATAGTTCTAATTCACTGCACCAACGAGGTCCACACATGAGGTCTCGGGTTCGATTCCCGGGTCGGACCAAATGTTTATAATGATCTACATATACATATTTGATTTGGAGTTGGTGTTTTCTATGTATAATATGTATGTATTTACAAAAAAAAGTATATTACATGTATTTATATCAGTTGTCTAGCACCCATAATACACGCTCTACTTAGTTTGGGACTAGATGTTATGTTGTGTGTTAGATGTAGATTGTATGAGCACCTTGTCGACTATGATTATTATTAATTTCTTTGATATTGACCTGATGATTTGCTGTGCGGCCTGAGTACGCAGCTCAACTATGGTTGAATAGGTCGATGGCTGATCCATGCGTCTTACTTTATTTTACATTTGTGACATTTCATTGATTGTTTTATATTTGGACATATTACATCTTTTTAAATTTGACTGTGAGTGAAAGTGCTATTTGGATTTTATTTTCCATAAGTGGACCTCACAATATAACAATACAATGTCACAATATAACAATGTAAAAATCTTGCAGCGATCAGTAAGAACGGCGCATGACTGGTTAGCTCATGGCTGTGCAGCAATGACTCCAAACCTTTTGTTTTGTTTTCTTTGGTCGACTTCGTTCTCATTCAAGTCTCTTAGTGAAAAAAAATATTATTATTTTTCAAAAGGAGCAACAATGGAGTTTCTTGCCAGATTCTTCTCCATGAAGGGTAGGCTGCACTTGGAACTGGTGACTAGAATCACTCGATTTTTTAATATTAAATATTGACTATTCATAAGTGCCTGTAAAATAAGTGCCTATATGAATAAAATCTTTTTGAGTTTGAATTTGATGTCCGAAAAATATAAGAATATAAAAGTTTTGGCTTTGCCACGGTGAATTAATTAATCTCGATATAATAATCACGAGTATATTGTACAATATTCAAATATGGTAACCACTGAACATGCGCTAATCTACTCATTACAATTACCTCAGTGATTTCGAACGACAAAATACACTGTAAGTAATGTGTGATTTTTGTAATCTAGGGCTTAAAAACAGGTTATTTAAGGTCATCATAATGGAAATGATTTGTTTTATTTCCAAGATAGTATGCAGTGCCATGTCAACAGCACACCCATTCAAATAGGACACACCTTCTGAGACCCAAATTTAACTGCAAATAATATTTAGCAACAACTGGGAATACTCATATCAAGTTTTGGTGCATTTATACAGTAACATTATGGAACAAACAGATTTTTAGTTATTTTTTATGGAATAGGGGGCAAACAAGCAGACGTATCACCAGATGGTAAGCGATTACCGCAGCCCATGGACATCCGCAATACCAGAGGCTCGACACGAGACACTCACTCTGTGAAACACAGCGCAAGCACTGTTTCACACGGGTTTTCTGTGAGGCCGTGGTTTCACTCCGGTCGAGCCGGCTCATTTTTTTTTTTTTTTTTTTTTTATGTATGGCCCGCCAAAATGACTCTACTCTGCCTGATGGAAAGCATAAGCAGAATCCAAGAGTGGTGGTCACCATACTCACTGCGAATGCAGACAATGCAGTATGGTGACCCACACCATGGCGGCCTAGTGATGCTTCTGCATCTTTTAGTCTAGTCAACAAGTATGGAACTTGTTGACTAGACTATTTGGGCCTCCGGTCTCGCACTCACCAACGAAACACGACAGCACTGCTGCTGTCATTTTACGTTGATTTTCTGTGCGATTCATGCCGAAATGAAGCTCTTCCACGGAAAATTTTCATAATCTGCTTGAGGTTTGGACTCTGGCCTCAGCATTGTATTCGACAATCCAATTTTCAACAATTCTCTTTACAATTGTCGGTTTATCCAAAGGTTTATCCAATGGTCCCTTAATTAGTGGAGCCAGGTGGATAAAGGAATCGGTAATTAAAAACCTGATGGGATTATTTACTGTAAAGAAAGTACCGTGAGACAATAGGACAACGTTGAATAATCACTTTCGTTCTCAAATATAACTGAATGATTAAATGAAAATAATTTCTTTGTCGCACAGATATCAAAGTTGAATGAAAAGAAGAATGATCAAATATTTAAGGTTATTTAGGGCTCATTTGTAAATCTTAATGATTGACGAAATAATGGCAAATTTGTTTTGTCCATGAAAGGTGGGAAAACTAGCAGTATTAAATTGAAAAAAGATTCTGACTGTTAAGGAACTCCTTTGTATGTAACAAAGAAGTTCCTTAACAGAAGTTTCTATATATATATATAGATGTCCACCCAAGTGTCCCACAGAGATGGGGGAAAGGATATATAAAGTGCTCGCGCCCTATTCGAATTGAAGTGCTAGGGTTCCTACACAGGAGGGGGCCACCTACAAATAGTGGGTGGCCCGAAGTACGTCGGGGATCCAGGGATTTCCTTTCGAGGGTGCACCTGGTTCCCCGGCTTCTGGTACCCGAGACGGTGTGTGTTTTTAGTCGGTTCGAGGCCGACATAAGGGGATTTCCGCACAACAAATAAAAGGGGAAAGGATATATGGACTCCGGTAACCTATTTAAAAATGACGAAAGAATTACTCAATGCCGAACTATTGCGCTAAGTGTTGTGGTTTCAAATTCCACGTGGGACAATACTTTGTGTGATTCGCATATTGTTGTTCTGAGTCTAGGTGTTCTTTGTACCCCTTTCATCTATTTTTAATATTCCGAGTACCTACAGGAATTGTCTTTTAATAAAAAGAAAAAAATGTTGTTGAAAAGTTGTCACTCCGGTGGAAGCGGCCCCTATATTGTCGCATTATTTGTTGCCCGCGGCTCCGCCCGCGTGTATATCGGTTATCGCGGTAAATAGTAGCCTATGTGTTATTCTGATGTACTTATAAGCTATATTACTGTAAAGTTTCATCCAAATCCGTTCAGTAGTTTTTGTGTGAAAGAGTAACAAACATCGATCGATCCATCCATCCATACTAAAAAACTGTAGCGTTTATAATATTAGTATAGATAAAAACCAATTTCAACGACCTAATAAATTTTCATTCTTACTTATCTCTAAATGATATTAAGTAGAGATAATTAAGTTCATGCTAGTTAAACGTCTTAGACACCTTACATATAATCCCTAAAGCCGTCTCACTATAATGAGCTTCGCATTTAATTAAATTTCGTAAAATCCTTTGTTTAGAAACGTCAGAAACGGTAGACATATTAGTAAAATAATGTGAGGATGATTTTCAAACTTGACAGAAGAAAAATGAAAACACTTCAAGGTTTTCTTTATAGTTTTGTATGTACGAGCCGGCCAAAATGACTTTACTCTGCCTGATGGAAAGTAGAATCCAAGAGTGGTGGATATTGTGACCCACACTATGGCGCCCCACTGAGATGCTGCTGCATAATTGGGACCAGTCTCGCACTCACTAACGAAACGCGACAGCAAAAAAGCTGTCATTTTAGATTGGTCTTCTGTTTCGTGCCGAAATCAGCGTAGCTCAACTACATTGGAATATCACTAGAGATACAGCGAGTTTTTTTAGCTACAGGTACTGGTATTATAAGTCTCGAATAACGACAAATATGTCATATATTTATCAGCAACTTTTATCTGTTAAATAGTGTTATATGTCAGATAACTATCTAAAACTTTAAAATTATAAAATAATGAGTATGCCAATTAGTTTACTGGGTTCTAAATTAATTGGATTAAATATATTTTCCATTAGTGAAATAATTCCTAGTGATATTGAAATAGAAATCTGCGGGATTGCTACCATAGATAGATGAGAACAAAAAGGTACATGGTAGCAATCCCGCAGATTTCTATTTTAATGTTACTGACCATGAAAGTTTAAAACAATATATTCCTAGTAATATTGCTCCTATTTAGCATGTGTACCCATCAACCAGAACCATAAAATAAATAATATTCTCTGAAGACTACTCAAGTCGGTAATATTATTCTAACCGAGTTTTCAACCTACAAACCTTCAATGCCAAACTCTAAAGTCTAGTCCATATTAATAATCAGTAGATTTATCTGACACCAATTTCATTATGGATTATTTGACTGCTGACTGACGATATTTGAATTTAATAACATTAAGGATTAATGATTTTTTAGAATAATTTTCATTTGTTAATGACGTGTTAGCCGTAAAACTGTGTTACGGTTCATTCTGTTTCAGGTGTATTGCTTCCGATGATTGAATTAAACTTTTCCTTGATTAAATTAAAGTTCTATTTGTTTAATTTATAAAAAAATGAGCCGTCAGTATGAGACGAAGTCACGCAGAGGCCATTTTGGCGATAGTTAAAAGAAAAAAACCACAAATAAGTAAAGACATTTGTTTTGTATAGAGGCAAATAACAAATATTGTTCAACCTTAAATTTACTGTCTATAGTGTATAGCCGTTTGAGCCAAAAATATCGTTAGCTCAACGTTGCACTACTTCGCAAAAAGCAACAATACTAATCTATATATATAAAAGAGTAAAGTGACTGACTGACTGACTGACATACCCAGAGATCAACGCACAGCCCAAACCGCTAAAGCTAGAATCCTGAAATTTTGCATGTAGGTTCTTTATATAACGTAAGTGAGCACTAAGAAAGGATTTTTTGAAATTCCACCCCTAAGGGGGTAAATCAGGGGATGAAAGTCTGCGTGAGCGAAGCCGCGTGTGGAAGCTAGTATGCTAATATGTAAAGTGAAATTCAAGGACATTGAATCATCAAGTTTTAGTGGAAGAGTAAAGAGTACCGGTCCACATCAATTATTAGTATATAATTGACTGCACGAATGGCCTACTGATATAAGCGGTCGTCATGCCGCTTTCTACTGCACGAGGTGAGACTGTTTTGGGTTCAAACCCCAAATAGGACAACACTTTGTAGAAATTGTTGTCTTGCCAGTCCCCAACCTGCACTAGGCCAGCGTGGAGATGTATGGCCTTAACCCTCTCCTGAAAGGAGACCCGAGCCCAGCAGTGGGACGTTATGGGTTGTTGATGATGATTGTAGAATACAAAAATTGGTGTTCCAAATCTGGGTATTATTAGTGTCCGATTCTTTTTAAACCAATTTCAAAAAAGGAGGAGGTTCTCAAGTCGATAGTATGTATATTTTAAGGTTAGTAAAGTCCGCGACATAGTAAATATTTCTTTGCGGGAATAGGTTTTCCTTTTTTTTTGGTTTTTTTTTCTTGAATAATAAGTCATCACAAGTTGTAAGTTGCTCGTACGGGTATCAGTCTGAGGATTGGGACTAGGATCTAAGTGCCAGTACAGGGGTCGTTGATTCGATTACCACACCGGACTAAAATATTGTGTGATGAGCTCGAGGCATCATACATACATTGTCCATTCTTTTAGATACGGTCACTTTGATCGCGCCGTCGCACGTACGGCTTTATTCAAAGCAAATCCACGACATCAAAAGGCCCGCCTGCGGCGTACATCCACAAGTAAGTATGATTTGTCAGTTTACGACGTTGTATTAATTAGTTTGTTCGTATTTTACAACAATAAAGACAATTGCATGCGGGTGTACCGACACTAAGTATATAAATGAATGGACTATAGGCATTTTGATTTGATACGCCTGTAGCTTTTTTTTTTGTAAGTATAAGTTAAAACCACTTAAAACCAATTGTCTTTCCATATTTCCAATTCATAATACTTTAATATCACACCCTTCCTCAAATGAAGTGTAAAATATTAAGTATACACACTCGCTGAAATACTTACTCAAATATCTACAGTATCTTATATAAGACCTTCCGAAGTATTCTCTCGAATTACATTTTGTATCATCGCTACCAATCTTATGTATCCGCACGATTAAACGCGAACATAATTCTATTAACTTTCGGATCTGCCTCTGAAAGCTGAAACGATTATATAGAATTTCCTTTATATAAAGTCAGTAATTATGTGAATAAGATTTACTCGTAAGCAAATATATTCCTTGCCTTTATAATTTGATGGTTCAAAGTAAATGATTATAAACTATCAAATAACATCAAACTAAACTCATATATCTGAAGCTCAGTCGCGTCGCACAATCTCTGACCTAATATTCCTATACACGGTGTTCCATGGCTATATTGACTATCCAGATTTTCTTAGTAAAATTGGTGTAACTGTTCCAACTACATTACCACCAGTGTGTGTGTGTTTGCATGCTTGCGTCCGCGCGCGCCTTTGTATCTGCCATTAATTATAATAATAATAAATATTTCGGACATCTAACACACAACGCCATCTAGTCCAAAGCTAATCAGAGCTTGTGTTATGGGTTATAGACAACTGTTATAAATATAAATATACTTTTTTTTGTAAATACATACATATTATACATAGAAAACACCCAAACTCCGAAACAATTATTTTCAGATCATACAAACATTTGGTCCGACCCGGGAATCGAACCCGAGACCTCAAGCACAGCAGTCGCATACGCTACCACTACGCCAACAAAGCAGTTGATAGACAGCTTTTTCATCATTCATATGACCCATTGATCAGACAAAAAAATAAAATCGTTGGGCGTAGCATAAACTGAGTTGAATGGATGGAATCACGGGCCCAACGATTTTATTTTTTTGTCTGATCAATGCCTTAGATTGATGAGGGAGAGGGGTGTGATGACTGGAATGTGGAACCTACCGACTTATTTTTTAGCTTTTAAAATTATTATTTTTTACATAATTTTTTTGTTGGTTACTTCAGAACTTTTTATGAACGTCATTTACGAATCAATTTGAAAAGAAAACGAGAAATAACAGTTCCTGATTTAAAAATAAATATAATCCCTATTAAGGAATGAATAATTTATTTTATTGCAATTCATCATGAATGCAATTCATTTTTTTAACCGACTTCCAAAAGGAGGTTCTGAAATTGATTGATGTTTTTTTTAGTTACATAGTTTTAATTAAAGGCCACTATTAAAATTTATGACGACATCGTAGTCGTCAGCAAATAGATTACATCATCAATTTTATGTTTATACATAGTTTCAAAACAATATTATTACAGCGCAGGTAATGAATGAATGATCGAATGAATGAACTTTTATTGACGTTCCTTTTTGATATATCATAATAAAAAGGAAGGTCAATAAAAGTTGAAATGTCAACACAACACAACATTAGTTTCTCTTTATCAAATATCAAGCTAAGTACTTTGTGATAGAACAGTAAATCGCATTTTTTTAAATATCCTTTGAGCTTTAGAACTGTTTTTACCCGACTACGGCAAGGCCAAAGGATGGTTATGATTTTGACAGGCTATGTATGTATATTCATCTGTTCCCTCATAGCTCCTTAACTACTTATTAGAACTGGACAAATGAGGTATCGTTAGTAGCGTCTTGATTGTCCGCTGGTTATAAGCTATATGACGTGTCACTAAATCTAATGTGGTGCCCTCTAGCCGACATAAAGTACTGTCTTAAAAAATCAATTTGAGGTATATATGCTGTGTTTGGTATCATTCGAAAGGGCGTTACTTATACATTTCAAAAATATATATTTTATTAGCAGTTTCTCGTGACTTTGTCCGTATTTATTCGATAATTGCGATATTTCTATGGTACCTATTAGGGGCACCAAAACATTTTAAATAAAAAAAAAGTAAAAACTAAACTTGCTTTTGAAACTTGTTTCATACTTTTTCAGCGTTGTTTTTTGTCGTAGTTGGGTTTTAGTTTTTACTTTTTTTTTTATAAAAACACATTTTATCAACATTTCATTTAAAGTGTAATTTATTACACTTTAAATGAAATGTTGATAAAATGTGTACGAACGGTAGATTTTATTACTTGTAAGTAATAAAATCTATCGTTGACAAAATCCTTTGAGGCCTTGACAACGTTCGAATTAATTCTTAGCTTAAAGCTTACTTGGCTTAGCACATGTTAAATATTATATGCTAATACCAGTGATTCGCTCTTAACCACATCTAAGGCCCTGCGCGCATTAGTGATTATTTTCACCGTGACTGTTGCGTGACGGTCACCGCGTACATTACCCATAATGAAGGTGCGCGCATTTGGATACGTGACAACTGGGTGACTTTTTGTCCGCGGAGATGGCTGTAGCAACAAAATGTCATTTCGTCTCTCCCCCTCTCCCGCGGTTTTCATACTTTAGTCATCTGCCGCGTAATCGAATCGAATGCAAAAAAGTTTCATCGCTGTCACCTCAAGTGCGCGCAGTCACAAAGTCACCGTGACAAAGATTTTTTTTGTGACCGTGACAAAAGTCACTAGTGCGCGCTCTGTCTGAAGTTTAGTAGTAGTAAAATCTTAATGGAACAACTCGTCTTATGAATAAAATGAGTAAATCTTTGTAATCGCAATCAAAATTAATAAATTCCGTCTCTGGAACATAATTATTCAAGTCAAGAAACGAAAGGGACATTTCGCGAACGTTATTTGATATCCCTAATAACTGCAATGGAAAACCGCAAATCCGGGTACTTAAATACCCTGGTACTGAGAAACTTTCTGAATAATTTATCTTGTTGGGTTGGCCCTGTTTGGGCTATTTTGCATAGAACATTGTCCATAGAAATGTTTGACAAAGGATTTTATACCTATACTTTATGATTTTTGAAATAATATTGATGAATGTTTTTCGATGACTTCTTAGATTGTGTTGGACAATGGTTCTTTAAACGAGTACATAATTTCTATTGTGAGCAGCTCTAGTAAATTTATACATACATATGTGATTCGATTCTTGACACCTAAACAGTTAACTTACAAGCTAATTCTATGTTATCAATGTGTGTATCAATACCGCGTAGTTCGAGATCAGTCAGATAGAGAAACGTGTAGAAACACGCATCATATAGAACCAAAATTCATATTTAAAAGTTTTCAGAAGCGAACCGTTCGAAACGTCGGGATATACCTATAAGGTTACGATAACCTATTAAATAACTTTAGCGCAAATAAGTCCCGCTATACAACAAAAAACATATGTAAAAGTCGCGAAAATCTAAAAAAACAATCGTCGTTAAAAGTCGTGATATTAGTATCACTTTGGAGTTTTCGATCATCAGCAAAGCTTTAAGTGCCTGTTCAGACACGGCGGAATCCGCTCGGATTCAAACCGCGCACTTCGACCGCGCGGATCTTATTTACATTAGCGCCTATCATTCGTTCATACTTGTCCGCGCGGCTCAGGTCTGAACGAATGATAGGCGCTAATGTAAATAAGATCCGCGCGGTCGGACCGCGCGGTTTGAATCCGAGCGGATTCCGCCGTGTCTGAACAGGCACTAAATGATTAAATGTCTACGCTGACAACAAAATTATGGAGTTTCCAAGGTGTTTTTATTTAATCCTAAGGCAACAGTAAATAGCCAGAAAAATCATTAATATTTTATTCCGTTATATACATTTAGAATTTCCTCCTTTCCTTTCCTGTGTTATACGAATACTTAATTTCTCAAGTAACGAAACAGCCAAGCCATACATTTTTACTGAGATGTAGAGTTAATGAAGTTAGGGTTGGTAGATTTAGGGCGTGTAGATTCTGAACCTTGGCTCTACATGAGATCTGATATCTTTTTCACATGGTAAGCCATATGCAATCTTCTTGGCAACATTTTACATGAAAATGTTTTTGGTGGGATTGATTTTTTCGTGTTCATCGTTACATTTAAGTGTGGTGTCAAGTCATTTTCCCAAGTGCATTTTAAATTTTGTGTTCTAAAACTTTTGAGTAATAAGTAAGTAAACTTTAGTATTCATATAAATGTAATACTACAATAATTTAATAAACACTTGGACCAAGTGAACCTTAGTTGAACTTAGGAAAACTTCAGAAAAGTTTGATGAAGACCATTGTTATATTTTCTTCTTCTACAAGTTTATAAAGAAGCAAAGTTACAAACTGTTCAACATGCTGCACGACTTTCATTTAATTTTCTGGAATACCTAGAAATGTGTAGCAAAATTGAATACCCTACGCTTAAGAATTCAACTTCCTCTGATTTTTTTAACCAACTTCCAAAAGGAGGAGGTTCTCAATTTCATCGGTATTTTTTCTTTTTTTTATATGTTTGTACATTGATTACTCCGTCAATTGTGGACCGATTTTGAAAATTATTTTTGTATTCGAAAGGGTATGCTCCTCATGTGGTCCCATGGCCACCATATCAGGATCTGATGATGGGATCCCAAGGAAATCGAAGGAAACCGTCAAATTTACGTGAGCGCCTGCAATGAAGTTAAGACAATTGTCTGCATGCCTTCATATTCTGTAGACATCATTTAATTTCATAATAAATAGTCCATTTGAGATTTTATTACAAAAAATTACCTGAAGTCTTTTCTATTCTATACAGTATATAATATGTTACCTTTAGTCGTATTCTTTCAAGTTATTTAGGTGAAATGATGACGAGAGACTTGAGAAAGACTAAAAAGCGAAAAATAAAAAAAAACTTCGTTTAAAAAAACCGACTTCAAAAACTAAAAAGTATAAAATAACTTAATTTGTATGTGCTACCTATTCATAGGTTTGAAGTCGGTGCCAAGCCAAAATGTAATAGTACCTAGGTACCGCACTCGCCGCGCATGACCTTGAGCGGGATAGCTGCTCTTCGCGTAGAACAAAACAACCGAAGCGTCGGTGACTTCGTTGACGTTCGTCTCGAAATATAGCGAGAGTGGTACCTACTATTACATTTGGCTTGGCACGGAATTCAAACCTATGAATAGGTAGCACATACAAATTGAGTTATTTTATACTTTTTAGTTTTTGAAGTCGGTTTTTTTAAACGAAGTTTTTTTTTAGTAAAATTAAATTAAGACAAGTGAGATGACTTCGTTGAGACTGTTCATTTTTTTAGTTTACACACATAATATCTTGTGTTTTATTATGTGTGTTACATTGTGTATTATATTATAATATACACGTATATATAGATAGATATAAAGATTTTTTTATTGCATCTCGTTTACTATTACATGCTACTAGAGTTTGTAAGAAGGAATCAAGAAAAAACCTATAAAATTAATAACAAAAGGGTATTGTATTTACTTTGTTTCATGAGAATAAAGTTCAGAATAAACTTGTGATACTTGATATAAGGGCTCAAATTCCTAATTGTGGGTCACGTTAGTTCCACACGTTTAGTTCCGCTTTCATCTATTTTAGAATCTTAAACAATTTATAGGGAAAATGCTTTCTAGTTAGTCTGTCTTGATGTAATAACTTGTTAATTTGGGGATCAAAGCTTTTCCGGAAATGTTGAATAAGTACACTGAACCTAAAGGAAATAATATATTTTTAGAATGAGGGTATCCGAATTATTGAAATGAGGGTATCCGAGTAATAAAAGTTTTACCCCTACTTTACCGATAAATTATGCAGAGCCAACCTATAAAAAGACGGTACTTGGCTATGCTCGCACACTTGTTGTTTGGGTAGCGCGGCGGTCGGTGAGGACGTGTTTCTGTACCCATATCTTGTCGTTTAATTTTATATCGTTGTGAACGGTTTAGTGTTTTAATAATGAGAATAAGAGCTGAGGTTGGGCTACCTCTAATCTGACACTTTTATTTAATTCTCACTTCTAGTTTATAAGAATATGTATACTTTAAAAAATCATCAGACTTCCTTTGTGTAAGGATACAAACGTTTTAAAATCAGCGTCTTAGATGATTTTTGATGAAATACATTTTTTTGAACAAATTTATGACAAGAACAAATTAATCACATTGCATTTTAAATGCACATTTCCAAAAAAAAATGTTTTAGCTGCCAATATGATTCTGCTCTGTCTGATGGTAAGCATGAGCAGAATCCAAGAGTGGTGGTCACCATCCTCAATGCGAATAAGGACATTGCAGCATGGTAACCCACACTATGGCCTAGTGAGATCCTTTTTCACGCTCCGCTTAAAGGACCCGGGGGGATTTTCATTAGCAGAAACAATACAGTTTACTCAAACGCAGTTTCAACATTTTGAAACATTATACAATATTAAGAATAATATCAAATGGTATCCTTCGTAACGTTAATTTGATGACGGCATATAATATAATGCCACAGTGAATCATCAATATAATCCCTGGTAGCTCTGCATTCGTGCTTTTATATTATGAGGTATGTATTTATATGGTGTTCAGGATAAGAAGTGCAAAAGAAATCCGTTTATTGGATTTACTCACAAAAGGAGAAAAGTTAGCATTCATTTTTAATGACATAGCTTGTGGTACGGGGCAAGAATACGCAATTGTTTTATGTAAGAATATAAAAAATGCTTGGCTCTGTATTTTTCTAAAAATACAGATATAGTTCGATTTCTTATTTACATCTACAGTGACCGTACATGAACAAAACTTATAAGTACTTATTTCTTTATGCTGATGAGAAGATTTATTGTTGACACTAAAATACACTAAAACATTTCCCTAAAAACACACATAAAAAATAAGAATAAAATTCATAGCTTAACCTTTCGCTTGAAAAAAGCTAACCACTAAAATAAAATCTAGTATTGCTTCTACAAAACAAGTTATGTAGGTAATTTTTGATAAACAATTTCAAAATTATAAATTAATATATTTCTTACTTCATTAAATAAGTTTAGTCAAAACTTTCTTGGGTATCAAGATCATTATAGTTAACTAAACTATCTCGCGTGATATTCGTTCTCAATATCGTTACTTATCAATTACATTGTAATACAGACTCAATAAAGCACCACACAATGTCTAGTTAGAAACAATACTAGTTAATAGTTAGCTATCTAACCTAAATACATGAACTGAGCGGCATTTCCGCTGCAAAACATTTGCTGCAACTTGCTAGCACTTGTCTTAGAGTGAAGACAGAAAGCGATAAGATATGTTTTCCCTAGTAAATTAAACATTGTAGTTGATGAAATATGTAGCGTATAAAGGAAATGTACTATTTATTCCAACCAGTCTAATTAATTCTCACAAAACAGTACCTTAACTTTGTGTTCTATTGTTACAGTTTCTGTTTGAGATAAAATTAAATTACAGAACTACAGGACTTCGATGCAATTCAATTAGAACTTAGTTTTAATATCAGTAATTAATTTTATTCTCTGTATTTTATTAATATAAGTTGAAAGGGAATCTTGCAATTAAATTCGACCACCGAACCATTCTCTGGCACGCTATAGGTATTATTTCCATGTAACAGAAATATGTAAACAAAGCAAATATTTTCTACGATGAAATGATAATCCAAAGGGGTACAAAAGAACGCTTTTCTATCTTGATTATGAAATAACCTTATTAAAATTATAGCTTAATACATCAAATGAAACCAGTAATGCCATCTGTTGACAGCATTGTGTACTGATGTTATAATCAAACTTTCTACTGATGTTAATTGTTCTTTAAAAGATCCGCTTCCTGTGTTTTATGAACGAACGAGTGAGTGTAATAAAGAAAGATACTTTTTGGTAAGCCATCATTGAAGCAACTTGTTTTATTTAATAAACATGTTTTAACTCGTGAAACTAAACATAATGGTTACATGGTTATATCTTATGAAAGAAAAGAAAGAAAGAATACATAAATATAAAAACACTGCCTAATTAACCCCGATAAGGCAGTAGTTCAGGGCGTTGACAGCGACTAGAACGTGACACGTTGGGTTTTGTACAGTACCCACGTGGAAAAGGCTTCTGGGTCATTGAACGTACATTGTGACAGTTCTCTGAACGATTTGTGGAAATTAGGTTAACAACTTAGTTACTGTGTTTCTGCAAAAACAAACTACGTGAAATATTATGACACTGTCATACCATACTGCTCACTCCTTCGACTAACAGACTGTAATGGATTTTTACTTCTATAAAATCAACCTGTCGCCGTCTACTCATTACACCGGTCTTGGGACGTTCGCGTCCATACGCTGCCATCTATTTTATTCAAATCGTCATTAATTTACTTGTATAGACTTCATCACCGTAAAGACAGTAATACACTTTCATTATTGGATTCTATATCAAGCTATTGTTATAATAAAGTTAGCTCACATCAAATCAATACATATTATAAAACTAAGTTCTTCGCCGCGTCTGTTCGCGATAAACTCAAAAGCTCCTGCACGGATTTTGATCCGGTTTTTACCACCAGTTAGTGATTCTCAGGGAAGGTTTTTGTATATAATTAGTTAATTTTTTTAGTATATTGGCTAAAATATAACGATATTTGTTGAAGACGTTGGAAAAAAATAAGCTGCACATCTTCTCGGGGTAACATAGGTTATACATAAACTACCCGTGCGAAGCTATCTGTCACTAGTAACCTGCCCCAGGTTACTAGTGACAGTTAAGATAATATTATCCACGCCGGTGTTATCTGATCGAACTTTGTTTATTTAATTTCCGGTGCCAACGTCATGACGTATACTGATACATCAGATTGAAAGGAAACCTGTTAAGTTTAAATAGTATATTAATTTAGAAATGCTATGGACTAAACACATCAAATCAAGTCCATAAACCATCCGACATTTATGCCGTCCATTCAGACTTTCAGCTAAGTCCGTACCAAAATTTTATAAAAATTATGTATGTACATACCTATAGAAATGGACATATAAGGTCTTTACCTATAAAATTGCCGTTCTTCAGTACTAGTCATTTGAAATAAAAAAAAGTTTGTAATGGCTCTGTATTCTAAATTCAAATTAATTTTGTTTTAAAACCATGACATTCTATTTACAAACTCAGTCTTTTGTTTTTTGATTAGCGTTGTACACAGAGTACATTGTTAATATAGAAATATATATTGGCGTTGTATTTTCATTACATTTAAACATTTTTCGTCTTAAAAATTCGTGTGATTATGGAATATGAGTTCCGTCGTGGCACCAACGCGACACAAACGACACGTAATATCAAAAACGTTTACGGAGAGAACTGTACAAACGAACGCACAACCCGTTATTGCTTTTCCCGGTTCCGTTCTGGAAATTTTGCCTTGAAAAATGAAGCTCGTGGTCGTCCGGAAACTTTGGTTAACAATAATGAATTAAAGGCGATTGTGGAAGCTGACGAAACTCAACCTACAGCTGAGCTAGCAGCAGCTTTTAATGTAAGCATCAAAACAATATTGATCCATTTGCGACAAATTGGCAAGGTAAAAAAGCTTGATAGAGGAGTGCCCCACGACCTTAACGATCGCTAGCGCAACGTACTTGTCGAGACCTGCCTTGCGCTGCTCAACAGGCAAAGAAATGAAGGATTTTTGAAACCAATTGTTACGTGCGACGAAAAATGGATTCTGTTCGACAATCGAAAGCGCTCAGCAAGTTGGTTAGACCCTGGTTCAGCACCAAAGCAATGCCCTAAACCAAAAATGACCCCTAAAAAGATGATGGTCACTGTTTGGTGGTCTAGTGCGGGTATGATTCACTACAGCTTTTTACAAAACGGCATGAGCATTAATGCAGATGTGTACTGTGAACAACTGGAGAGAATGATGGAGAAGCTTGCACATCTGCAACCAGCTTTGGTCAATCGGTCGTCCCCACTGCTCCTTCACGACAACGCGCGACCCCATAATGCGCAACAGACAGTCTCCAAGCTGCAGGAGCTGGGGTTGGAAGCTCTCCCTCATCCGCCATACTCACCAGACCTTGCACCTACCTACTATTACTTTTTCCAAAATTTAGACAACTTTTTAGTGGGTAAAAAATTCAATTCCCGAGAGGCAGTACAAAATGCCTTTGAAGAGTTTGTTGCCTCCCGTCCAGCTGATTTTTACAAGAAGGGCATCAATAAACTGCCAATGCGTTGGCAAAGATGCGTCGATTGCTTGGGTGATTACTTCGAATAACAGAAATAAAAAAGTTTGAAAAAATAAGTACTTTCACTTATTGCATACAAAACGGCAATTTCATAGGTAAAGACCTATTATTATCTATATAGTCCGGGATCCCCAGAACAAATTTTACAAGTTATTACTATCAAGCTAATGTTTCGTGAGTGGCTTCATTTTGATGAGTGCCCATTTTCACCTTAAAAAAATTCGATTGTGGCAACTAACAGGGCTAGCAGGGAAAAAAACTTTTGAGCCTAGGACCGGGATAACGTACCACGCAATTTGTAGGACAATGTGGCTGTTAAATTATATAAATATGGTACGTTTATCACGGTCCTTCGCTCAAAAGTTTTTTTTCCCTGCTTGCCCTGTTAGTTCCCATAATCGAATCCCAAAATCTAACTTAAAAAATTTGTTCCGGGGATCCCGGACTAATATATATCATGAAGTATACTCTGTTCCGCGCGCAAACAGACTATGTAATGTACGCAATATGACATGTAAACAATGCATAAAAAACAAGAATGTATGACACCACAAACTTGACTAAAATTGTATGCCAGTGTATTTGTGTCAGACTACCTAGAATAACTAAGGAAATTTTGACTGCTTTTTCATTTCTTTTGTGTCTGGCGTTGGAATAAATTATGCTTTCATTATTATTGTCATGCTACGCTTTAAATGATTATTATAGTTTCTATATTAAACGTCAATAAATCTGCCAAATGTGGTAGGGTCTTATTATGTTTGAAACAGTTAAATTTGCCAGAAAGCAGAATTCTGAAATGATCTTTATCTTTTATTTGTGTCATCCTTAATTATTTACTTTAATTTGTATGAAGAAGTTTGTTGGACACACAGAATTACATTTTAAAATAAAAACTCTTTATTTAATTATCTCCTGCCTCGATTTATATTTAAAATCTTCCTTCAAAAGACTTCACAGCCTTCTTAGAGTAATTTATGCTTTTAACCTTCTAGACGTAATCTTCTAAACCTTAAACATTTACAAACCATTCCCTGACCTTCATTATAATTGTATTGGAATACCTAAATAATATTACCGTCCATGTTAATTCTCGCTGTGATTAACGGCAATTGTCAAAAAATATGTTATATTCAGTTTCAACCCGAGATAAGTTATTGAAAACGACCGTAAGCCCTACTGCACATTTTTCTTTCAGGAGGACAGTGAAATTATTAACGTGTTTGAAAATTCGTATAATATGATTTACGTATTTTTGGACTATGAAATGAATTAGGAAGCACAAGAATTGTAATTCAACGGATTCCTGTTTTCCGCATAAATATGTTACGCGATTTGTGCAATTTCAAGTTTTTTTTTTATGTTATAGCTTATTGTTGTTATTTCAGTCAATGGTACTTAAGATTAGATCCCTTTAAAACAAAAATAAATTATTCTAGCTCTACTATTGCAATCTTTATAATGTAGTCTTATTGTAGGCAAAACTAAATTTATTCATTGTTAAGATAACATTCCGTTTGTTACAGCGTGACGAATATATTCCTGGTGAACTTATCGGTGGCGGATCTGCTCGTGACGCTGTTCTGCATGCCGGTGCAGATCGCCAAGTCCGTCACGCTGCTCTGGTACTTCGGCGAAGTCATGTGCAAGGCTGTTAACTTCTTACAAGGTAAATACTACAAGGTCCTGGGACTAATCCCGCCCACACGCCCACCACTGTAACTCCTGTACACCAGGATCAACAGCGGTGACCCACGAACACACCAAGTTATGACACTCGGGAATTCCCAGGAAAAATTAAACTGTCTTGGAACCCGCAACGAAATTAATCAGAAGAAAACTGGAGGAGTTGGAAATATAATAAGTCCACTTCCCTCCTTAGCAAAGCGGGAGACAAAATGAAGTCAAAATAGGCAGACGCCTTTTTCAAACCGGGAAGCACCACGGATAAAATATTATGGGTCCTAAGTGAGCTATATTTGATTTCTATAGTATGTATGGCAGAATCGCTTAAACTACAAGGTCCTATTAAAATGTATTAAATAAAAGTAATACTGATGTTATTATGTTCGAATATTGAAAACTGTGGTATAAATGAAGATTTGGTTTGTCCTCTACATCTTGGATTTAATTTTTTTATACGTTTCTTTATACATGACTACGTCAGAACGAGGCACACGTTTAAATCTGATCCATTGGATGCTTTGTTGTTGATCAGGATCTTTGATTTTGTAGTTTGAGGTATCGTTGGACAGATGGACAAGTCTTAATTGTGAGAGTGACGCTTGTTTGTAAATATTAATAAATTTTCACACATTTAGGTATCTTTTCAATAGTCAGCTTGTAATCTAAGATCACCTACTTTGAACTTAACCTGCTTAAATAGAGATAGACGGAAGCTAATAATAAACATTGAACTTAAACTGAATGCCGTGGAATTGTAAAAAACACGTTTAGTTATCTGCAATTCGCAAAGTAATTTAAACTAATCGTCTGTTGTAAGCAAAACGTCGAGCTTTCACCGTGAACGTGAAGACGGTCGATTACTTTAATCGTTCTAAAATTGATGCCAATCAATGTTTCAACTTTGCACGCGTAAGTGCCTATTAAAGACGATTTATAATACCTTGTAGGAAATGTTTCTTTTTGCTTCTATTTTCCAGTTTGTTTAAAGCATATTTTATTTGCCATATTTTACGGTTTAGGATTGTGTTTTATTGTGTTCCATTATTGGAGACAGTATTTATTGTAAGTACTGTAATAAATTACGATCGCAAAACTACTACAAAAACTATTTTATTACAACTAGGAGTTGTTTTCAAACTATTTAGATAGCAATATCTATGTTTGAAAGTACATTATGTTGATTTGTGTAGGTACGCTTCGAGACTTAAACATTTCTGCACCGATTAGGCTTAAATTTTGACACGATATATTTATATTTATCATCACAAATATGTGATGATGATGATAGCAATAGCTTCAAAGATTATTTTAATCAAATTTTGTATAAATTTTGTCCTTTCACAAATACGATCACAATGTGCTAGAGCGAAGCGTGTTGAGGTGCAGCTCTTTTAATTTTCTTTTTATTAAATTTATGATTATTTTGCAGGTGTAGCGGTAGCTTCGAGTGTGTTCACCATCACAGCAATGTCGGTGGACAGGTACCTCGCCATTACACAATCACTTCGCCAACCCTGGCTTCCATCAAGGCGAGGAGCTTGCGGTCTTCTAGCGGGGCTATGGCTGGTCGCCTTTGCAATATTTGCACCATTGCTAGCCGTTGCGACAGTGGAGAGGGAGTATGTACCTTCCATCTTCAGACACAGGAATAGAACGGTAAGTTCAAAAGAATATATACATTACTAGCAGACCTAACCAAACCAGGGATTATTATCTGTCCCTACAATAGCAAGACAATATGTATATATGTACCTATACCTGTATGTATCTACGCATAAATATCGTATATGTGTAACTTATAATATGTATGTATAATATATTCTTTCTACTGTATAAATTAATATGATTGTTTCTCTGATTCCTAAGTACGCATGACTATGCCCTTACATTTCTCTGCTATCCTCTATTCACTCAGGGTTTGCTGGCAGAAAACTCAATTTTGGGTTAAGCACGCCTTTGTACATGAAACTTTCTTGTATTATTTTTCCTATTTATGTGTTTATTGTGTACAATAAAGAATAAATACAATACAATACCTACGCAACCTCATTATATTATACATTTTAAATTTCAAGTCTCTTACTTCAAAAACATAGGACTTTCATACAAACTTGCAACCCCCGTTTTACCCCCTTAGGTGTGGAGTTTCATAAAATCCGTTCTTAGCAGAGGTCTACACCCTATAAGGAACCTACCTGCTAAATTTCAAGTTTTTTGGTGTTATAGTTTCTGAGATTTCGTGATTAATAAGTGAGTGGTGATAGATATAGATAATACCAGGGATGCGATATTACTTGTGTTAGTACTCGATACATGAAGACATCTTAAAGATATTTTTTATTTTAAGGGATAATTTGAAAGTATTCTGAGTATAAGCGATTATATTATTCTGTCTTCAAGCATCTGAAAATGTTGACTTGATATATTTTTTATAGAACCACGTAGTTCCATAAATTGAATCAAGGAAATGTACTACGCAGTACATAAAGATTCTCGTTCTATTACGTATTGGAATTCCGGTTACCTATGGATTAGAAGTCGAGGATCGAATTATGTGACGTGCAATTCGAGACACCAATGTCCAGCAGTGGTCTGTGACAGGCCGATGATGATGATGTTTGACAAACAGTGCGATAGTACAAAGGTTTCGTTTTGACATCATGTCAAAACGATAACTTTGTATGAAAAATGTACTAAATACAAAGTTGTGACGTCACTGTTTTAGACTACTCAATTGAGTATTTATATTTATTCAATGTTTATTAGATTAAAATTTGTAATAGAAATGAAAAGCTGTAATAATTATTTGTGTGAGGTTTTGTAATATTCGTTTTAATTATGGAGACACAGGTATTTATTTACGATACAGTCAACTACCTTATTGCTGTAAATGAACTTTTCAAAATCAACATGATGAAAATGCGTCAAGTACAATAATTATAAAAAATACGTGTGGCACTCGGGGACTGCCGCGGTAAAGCTATTGCATAGCATTTTTTATCTACTTATGCAATTATATATATATTTTTTAAGCAGTATGTTCGTGCGTGACAGTGACACAGATTCGTTGATTCGTCGTTCAGAAACGAATCTCTGTCTCAATCAGAAACATTCGTTGATTCGTCGTTAGGAGCAGCTAGTCTCGATCCGTGCGAGCTTCGGGTGTCAGGTTTTTTTGTTACGTTACGGAATTTCTGCACAAAGGTTCCAAAGCCCGCGATAAAAGCTATGCAATAGCTTAAAAATATATATTATATTGTGATATAAGTTCGTCAGCACTTACTTTTATAACAAAGCAAAACTGCGAAGCTCCAACATGGAGTGTGAACCCCCCTATTAAAGTTCCAGTGACTTTAGTGAACTGGCATTAAGAGTTCTCTTTATATTATCAGATAGTTCAAAGTTTATACAGTGAGAAAGCTTTCAAACTGATTAGCAATTAACTAACTTAAGTATCTCAAAAGGTTTTGGAAATGTTTTAATGAGAAATAAAATACAAAAAACTCTCTTTCCGAAATCATTTTATTTATGAATCGTTTCGGTCATGAGCTAGGGATGTACCTTGTGTTATAATAGCTTTTGTCCGAGGCTTCACACGCATCTATGTATCTTATCTCATTAGCCTATGTCCTTCCTAAATAATCAAAGTAGCTCCAGGCCTAATTTCATTGAAATCGGTGCTTAAGGCAGTGGTCCCACCGCCTACGATGAACAAAAAACGAATAGAACTAGAAACTATAAACGAGTTCGCGATCAGCGAGCAGCGAGTGTATAGTTTCGATAGTTCTATCGCTGGGATATAAGCGAGTGTTCTAGTGCGATGAGCGATTACTCGTGCCACTCGCCCGCAGTCGTTCAGTCTACACTATCGTAAAATGCATCGTCGTCTGAACTAGACAACAATGAGAGTTGATATCCATGCGTATACTTTCAACGCCGCACTGTACAGAAATGATCAAGGGAGCGAGCATCGCTGAGCGACTATCGCTGAGCGAGTCTATCGCCTAGCGACAAAACTAGTAAAGCGAGTCGTCGCTGGCAGTGTGAACAGTCGGAGAGTAACTATTAATATATGCATCTCTTTTGTTTACACGGAATGTATATTTCATGGACGTTTCTTGAGCGAGAAAATCGCCGATAGTTAGTGGTTTACTCACCGCGAAGGTGTAAATGACAGACAGAGTTAGGTACTTTCAAATGTATAATAGTATAGAAGTATGGATTCTAATTTAGTAACTGAAAGTGATTAAAAACGTATCAGAATTTCTTGAAATTAATTTCATTTGGCCTTTAATCGAATTCTGTTAGCAAACAATTATTATATTCTTAGAATCGCTCTTGTATCGCGATTTACCCAAATTCAAGGAAAATTTAGGAGCTAAAGTTAAGAGTACATATTTTAGAAATAAATCAATTACCTGGAACTCGAAAACAGGATTTTATTTTATTACACCTTGTAGTATTTATTATTAGTAGGTAATAATATTTTCATACATATCTGAATTATTTTTTGATTGTCTGAATTTTTGCAATTTATTATGCACATTTAAAAATAATAGACTTCGGTAAAACTGGGAGGCTTGTGACTAGCGGTAACCAAGAGTTAAGTAACCCTTACCAGATTGGTCTATGATGGGTGACCATTATTAACATATTGAGGTCGTTCCGTGCCTCGGGGAGCACGTTTAGACGTCGTGTTTGGTTGCAATATTAATATGTTTAGCAATCCCAATCCCAATTAGGAAGCCCTATGATGCAGAAGCATCAAACTGTAATTAGTTTTTTTTTTATTTAAACAACATTGTTCAAAGTGCATATTTCTAAAATACTAACGTGTGTATATATTTGTACATAAAGAAAATATTCGTTTTGTACAAATATATTTGGTTACAAAAGTACTTAAGAATTTAGTTACTATACTATTTCCATTTCTTTATTTTCTCGATGACAGCTCTTTGTGGAAACTTGAACGAGCGTCTTTTTTACATTATGTATACATTATTTCATAAAAATATGACGCTTACGCACATACAAGGTCATAGCAGATGGATGGAAACTCATAGGGATGGAGATATCGATAAACGTAATACGATAACAGACCCGATATTTTTTTACAAAGTGTAAGAAACTAAACTATTGCCGGATAATTTTGTACAAATTTATTAACTAATATAACATTTCATTACAAGATGTAATTATATTATGTTAATTATTTATTTTAATCAAAATCTGATGAATCGTCACTATCACTCGATGAGCTCTTCCTAACATATATATTATAAGTTCCTGTACTTCTATAGTATCGAATGCCACATGAATTTCCCAATCCGACGCTATAAAGTTTTACTTCCGCACATGCATTTTTTAATAAATCTAACATCTTGTTTGCCGTAAAAGGGGGATGGGTATTGTTTCGAGCGGCGTGTCCTTTGATTTGTGTCCATATTAGTTCTATAGAATTGTACTGGCAATGATACGGCGGAAGTCGAAGAACCCAATGACCACATTCAGCAGCTATTTCGTCGGTAATATATCTTTTAGCGATGTTTTTTTCGATTTTAAAATATTCACTAATTATACTTTTAATAAAGTATTATCCACATTTTCGCCATGACATTAGAGCCAGCCAATTATCTCTTGTTTCTAATTGGCCTGCGTCGGCATTTTATCAATTTGTCTGGAGTGATGTGTAACATTGTCCATAATAATTATCGACGGTTCTTTCAGAGATTGCACCATTTCTTAGATTGCATCATTTCTTTAAACCAAACTCTTCTTCGTAAATCTCTGCGTTCATTTCTTCGTGGCAGTCCACTGTTTTCTTGGATTTAAAGGTCAGTAAAGCATCTGACACGAATCCTTTCATAGACCCTGCATGGCATATGATAATGCGTTCACCTTTTCCCATTGGCACTGAACTAGTGAAAGCGAGCGGCGGTGTCGTCAGTCCAGTTCTTGGATACTGTGTAGTTTGCATTTAACCAAGTCTCATCAGTGAAAATAACATTTCGCATTTCGCAGCGAGCCATAGCAACGTCGAGACGCTCCATCAATATTTTACGTTTGTTCGATTTTTTATAAGAAAATCCAATTTCTTTTAAACCAAGCTAAATGACGATTTTTGGCCATGGAACAAACCACATTCACATAAAGAAACAACAAGTTTTTTAAGTTTTGGAATTTCTTTGCGCAAGTAATAGTCATATATGTATATGATGGCGAATAGCGACAGCGTCAAAGTTGTCAACCGATGTCACACAACGTGGTTGGCGTTTTTTCTTCGGCGTACGAAGCTTATTTTCCTGTGTGCCGCTTGTACCGGTAGTAATTTTTGAAATTGTAGGTCCACTAATTCCTAATGCGGCCTAAACACGCTCTCGCACTTGCGACAGTGGTAATAGCGAGCCAGCATGATACTCTGCTTCAAAGTAATTACGAACCTTGATCACCAGTTCTCTAGCCTGCCTTTTCAGAACAGATCCTTTAGGCATTTTGACATTTGACAGCTGGGACAGCAATCAACACGGAGGAACACAAAATACACAACGTAACGTATTTATGGATAATGTGAAAAAACTCAGCGAACAGAAATGTAGTGACTTTAAAGCACGACCGTCTTGTTGCGAGTGACAGATTAAAACAAACATAAAATGGTGGTGGGTCATTGAGTGTTTCCAGCTTGCAAAAATATATTTGAATGTTTTTGTTGTATTTGTCTTTGTTCAAAACATAATAAATATATGCGATCGATATCATTACTTATTTGGTCACAACACTACAATTAGCGAATTAGAACTGTCATGGAGAAAATAAAGAAATGGAATTAGTATAATTTATTTAGATTAGCACAGAATTATTTATCATGAGAAAAGACAAATCAACTTCAATTAGCAAACAAGCCGTAAGAGAAGCAAGTGTTTCCATTGACAAGTTAACAGACAAATTGAAAGTATAACGATAAGATGAGAATAACATTCCTAAAGTTTGACTTATAGAACATGACTTTTGTAACAGTTTGAGCAGCTACAATCTTCGGCAATTACGGAAATAAAATCGGAAGGTACTGTTCAGGAATTTATTTTTAGATAGATGGAAAGGATGGAATGGATGCGGCGACTTCCACATACAGTGTAACAGATATGTACTACAGCGCCATCTACCGCAGATACACTGAACTACGGAGTAATGTACTAAAAACGAAGAAACGACCAATCCTGAATCGCGCAATAGAAGTTCTCGCGCCGATTATCATATATACAATATCTTATCATCAACCGTTGGGCAGTTGGCCCGCCAGGCATGATCACCTCGCCTGGTCGGAGGATCCTCCCTTTGTGTTGGAGGGACATGAGACCCCGTTCCTCCACAAGTAACTCTTTCTTTGTTCACTATTACGAGAAAAACGTTATACTTATAAATACAATTATAAATACCGCCAGTGACTGGACATTATTAGTGGACACGTATGAAAGTCACTACAGAATACCGGAGGATATCTGTGCCTCAGCGTCCAGACCGGACATATTTCTTTATGCAATGTCAATTAAGCGTGTAGTACTAGTAGAACTCACGGTGCCGTGGGAAACGAACATCCCTAAAGACCACGCTTTAAAAAGAAACAAGTACTTTGACTTAACCAACGAAATAACTAAAAATGGTTATGTCGTTGCGCTGTATGCCGTGGAAGTGGGTGCGAGGGGTATACCAGCTAAATCCCTCTATAACCTGCTTAAAGACTTTGGATTGCCAAGAGCTTCAGTAAGCTCTTTTCTTGAACGAATATCCAAAGCGGCATTGCTAGGCTCACTTCAAATATGGTTAGGTAGAGGGGGTAACACGGCGGACAGTGGAGGTGAGCGTTGACGCGTCGTAAGGAGTGCTCCTTAAACCTAAACCTGGGTCGCAATTCCCAGGCACTGTCGAAGTCGCATGTGTTGCCCCCATCTATCACGCGATGGACCCGGCACCCGCACGGTGAATCCATGGAACGCTAAGAAATAGGTCTTCACCATACAAATATTGTATAAAGGCAACCTTATTACTATTTTAATACACTCTTCTAGGCATCTAAATAGCGTAAATTGATTTGAAGAGACAGATAGTCAAAAAAAACTATGACGTCAATTCTCATTAATTTTTTTTAAATAGCTCCGCAAGCAATATTATAAGACTTTACTGGTCTGTTTATAGACGCACCCATTGGTTGAATGTATTTTTTTTGTGTACTAGGCGGGCAAACGAGCAGACGTATCACCTGATGGTAAGCGATTACCGTCGCCCATGGATACTTGCAACACCAGAGGCGTCACAAGTGCGTTGCCGGCCTTTTGGGGATGGGGAGGGGGATGAGGAGGGGTATGGGGAGTGGTTGGGGTATGGGCCTCCGGTATCCTCACTCATTCGGTGAAACACAGCGCAAGCGCTCTTTTACACTTGTTTTCTGTGAGGCCGTGGTATCACTCCGGCTGAGCCGGCCCATTCATGCCGAAGCGTGGCTCTCCCACGGTAGATAATATACCATATATGTTGTAGCCTACGCTCAAATATTTGTATTGTAACAAATCAATAAAATATAATTAATTTACGCTTTTAGAATTGTCGTGACTTATTCGTGGTACAAAACACCTTTTTGAATACCCAGATCGTAAGAAGAGATACCGGCAAGAACGACCAAGGACATAGTTTTTATAAATTTTTTGTCTGTTACATTTATTCATATTGAATGGAATATTCTATTATATGGAAATATCTGGAAATGATTATGAGAGGTAAGTAACAACAGTTTAAAGAAGACGCGTCTAACTTCGCTGGTTGTAGTTTAAGCTTTCTTAAAATTTAGTTTAGGTACTTATACATTCACGAAAATGGTATACAGATCCTTTTCCTGTGAAACGTAATTTTGCTTATTTGTTCGAGGATAACGGAGGGATTGAGGTTCTACCGGTTCAGAGTCGCAGAATTTATCGAGACACCTATATCCGTTGGAATTGAATATTTTCGAAAATATTTGAGTTATCGAAAATTGGGCAACAACGCATCTGAAAAAATAAATTGTCTTACGTATGGTAAAAACAATTTGAAAATTGGAAAATAAATTTCGGTCTGTACCTAGGTGGGTAAATGTAATGAATATGAGCGTGGTATACGTGGAATATGTGTCACTTTGCTGACTTGTATCAAACGTCAATGTCCCTCTTCTCTATGGTCAATGTGGTCAAAACTTTTAAACACATTTTCAATACCTCCGATGCCTATGGTAACGGGAACTACAAGTTCTGTGAATTTTCTATTTTCAAGTCAATACCTAAACAATGTTCATTAAAAACATTCCGAACTGTGAGTGTCAAACGAGAGTATTTTTGAAGTGAAAAGCACTCGAAAGAAAAGGAATATCTTTAATCCTGACATTTACTATAATAAATTGCCTTCAAAATAAAGTAATAACACGTATTTTTACTCAACTACGCCAAAAGGAAGGTTATATTTTTCGACTTATGTACGTACGAAGTGCAAGCCTTAAATGGGAGCGAGAGATCATCTATCTCTCATCATTTCATTAATGTTTCGTTATAACGTTGTCACGTTAAACTATCGTCCGTAAACCGACTTTACAGACAACCATTTTTTATTCACATAAGCTGCAAAGTAACGCTTTAAATATTTATGGTTAAACTAGCAAGGTACGAAGCGTTGAACTAATTACCATTTTTTTTAATTTATAATTTTATCAGTAAGAACTTAATGCAGTCTTAATTACTCTATGTATATTCTCTTAGTCTGAATTACATTATGATAGAAGCTATTAAATATTTACATACGGGTGACTACATGGTAAGTGTTTATCGCCTTGCATGGACATTTGCAATCTAAGTAATACAAATACATTGCCTTGTCACTTTTTATCCTCAGAATTTAATCAACCAATCGCCGTCCACTGCTGGACGAAGGTCTCCCCCAAGGAGCACAAACTATCCCAGTCTTGGGCAGCCCGCATCCATCCGCTGCCAGCCACTTTCTTCAAATCGTCAGTCCATCGTACCGGAGGGCGCCCTGCACTACGTTTGCCTAATCGCGGTCTCCACTCAAGCATTTTCGGCTCCACCGACCACCTGTTCGTCTGGAGACATGACCGGCTATTTCCACTTCAGCGTACTGATTCTCCTTGCCATGTCGGTCATTCTAGTTCTCTATCGAATAACTTCGTTCCGAATTATGTCCTTAGAATTTAACTGTTGAGTTTCCTATAGACTCACTAATTCAGTAAAAAGGAACAAAATTAACTACAGGTAGTAGAGCCACGCTGATTTCAACACGAACGGGCCGGCTCGACCGAGGCGGTACTACCCTCGTACAGAAGATCAACGTAAAATGACAGCATTCGTGCTGTCGTGTTTCGTTGGTGAGTGCGAGACCGGAGGCCCAATGATGAAGTAGCATCACTAGGACACCATAGTGTGGGTCACCATGCTGCATTGTTGCATTGTCTGCATTCGCAATCCAAGAGTGGTGGTCACTATAGTTCTATTTGCGTCTAATCAATGTGCCTCCCAGGCAGAGACCAGTCGCATTTCGCCGCTCGGTAAAACGATGCAAAATTTGAAGCTCCTAGACGCTGTTGCGGTTTTGCCGTCACACGCATGCGGCTTACTTGGCGGCCCCTTAATTCCGTAACGCGGTAGGTAGGCTTTCTCTATCTGATAAATAACTTTGAGATATGACCCTACGGTCAAAGACCCAGTTTTATTTACAAAATTTATCGATTTCATAATTATTTAACTCAATTTAAAAAACAAAGACTGAAACTTCTAAAACAAAAAAGGGTTTAACACCAAGTTATTCCATGTTGATTGTCTTTGAAATCAATAACTTAAGATTACACGTTTTAATTTAATATGAAAATCTAATAAAGTAAAACTCCTGCGATATTTATTGTGACGATTATTAAGACGGTCGCCGTGGTCATATAAATTAGGACTTATGTTTACTAAAACACCAAGACGGTCTAAAGCATTGCATATTTCTATTTAGGATGAGCCAGATATTAAATTTAACTAATTATTACGTCTCTCTTACATATTGTACTTGTCTCAATCGGTATATTTTGAAGGTTTGATTTGGTACCACGTTTCTCAATAAAAGAAATGCATGTAATAAAAGAAGTCTAGATTTTTATTTTTATTTTAAATCTAGTAATATAATAAATAAAAATACGTAAAAATGCAAATTTTAAAATAACAACATTAATAAAAACGATTTCAAGACAGTACAGACATTATCAAATCACACAATATTGTTATAAGCAGGAGTAATTAAAAAAAATCCGATGATATCTTAAATTATTGTTAGAAAATATTCATAATTAGATTTTGCTGCCTCTGTAGCGCAGTGGTAGCGTATGCGACTGTTGTGCTTGAGGTCTCGGGTTCGGTCCCGGGTCGAACCAAATGTTTGTATGATCTGCAAATATTTGTTTCGGAGTTTGGGTGTTTTCTATGTATAATATGTATGTATTTACAAAAAAAAAGTATATAAGTATTTATATCAGTTGTCTAGTACCCATAACACAAGCTCTGCTTAGCTTGGGACTAGATGGCGTTGTGTGTTAGATGTCCAAAATATTTATTTATTATTTATTTATTTTAGCAAAATACGTTGTTTTTGAAGGTTCTAATTCTTTAAACTTTAACGAGAAAAATGAAAGTTTTAATGACTTTCATAATTCAGTAAAAAAAGACAATCTTACAGCAAAGTGAAAACTACACCCCATATTTCAACATCAAGAACATTATATAAAATGAATAAAGTTAGTGACGGCAAGATGCGATTCCCGCGAGAACATCATAAGCCGCTTTAGACTTAAGATACAAACTTGTATATTGCGATTCCAATTTTATTGTTAAAGATATACTTTATAATCCAGAAAGATTAAGTGTATGATTATAAGGCGGAAAACAACCTTTAATACTTTATATGAGTATCTACGAGTATACTAATATTATAAAGCTGCAGAGTTTGTTTGTTTGTTTGAACGAGCTAATCTCAGGAAATACTGGCCCGATTTGAAAAATTCTTTCAATGTTGAAAAGTCCATTTATCGAGGAGGGATCCGTAAGAAATATGCTATTTCATAACCCAAGGTGTGAAATCGAAAACCTATTTTTGCGTGCGCTGCAGTAACCATTGACAATAGAACAAAATAATGTATTACGGCTTTGTAGATCCCATAAAGTCTACAAAAAAATCCGCAAGAGCATACATCTAACTATCATGGTTTAGTTACAATAACCACTTTTTTGTTCAAAAAATTTATTAAATCGTCTGAAGAAAGAAACTACGTTAAATGTGTATCGTAATATTAATCCTTATCCAAATTAAGTATTATGTTGTCAAGGGTATTTATGTAGGAGTAAAATACTTTTTGTTTCATCCCAATCAGACATTGCGTTTAGAAGTTATCACGAGTATAAGACGCTAGAGTTGGTACCTAATAATGAGTTATTTGCTAAAGAGTTTTTATCAACATAATACCTAATATTAATCTTTATCCAAATAAATGTGATGTTGATTATGTGTATTAGATCTTAGAAGAGTATAATAAATACATCTATACTAATATATAAAGCCAAAGAGTTTGTTTGTTTGTTTGAACGCGCTAATCTCAGAAACTACTGGTCCAATTTGAAAAATGCTTTCAGTATTAGATAGCCTATTTATCGAGGAAGGCTGTATATCATCACGCTAAGACCAATAGGAGCGGAGCACCAATGAAGAATGTTTCAAAAACGGGGGAAAATTATCACGCTACGGGCAATAGGAGACGCAAACGACGTTGCGTGGGTCAGCTAGTTTAAAGATAAAATAACAAAACACAGTGTCATCCAACAAAAAAAAATGATATGAGAATTAAAAAAAATGTTTTCAATTAAGAAAAATCATTATTTTTTTCTTTGTTTTAAACGCGTGGTCAGCAATAGATACATTTTTTTTGTTATGTAGATTATAAAACCAACCTCTCGATACGGAATCTAAAGGCGTGTCTCCTGCTCCCAAAAATAACAAAACAAACTAAAGAAATGTTTTTGCAAACCATGTTAGCAGACCATTGCCGTCTCCTGCGACTTTAAACAAACGTCACACACGAACATCAAACATAAGGATACGGTGTCGATTATAAAGTATCGATACTGTACTCATGAGTAGCATCGAATAAAAAGTATCGTACTCCTAAAAGTATCGAAACGGAAGTATCGATACTTCAAAGTATTGAGTACTGTTCTTACCGAAGCCTAATGGCAACCTTTTAGAGTTCCGTAGCCAAATGGCAAAAAACGGAACCCTTATGGATTCGTCATGTCTGTCTGTCTGTCCGTATGTCACAGCCACATGTTTTCGAAACTATAAGAACTATAATCTTGAAACTTGGTAAGTAGATGTATTCTGTGAACCGCATCAAAATTTTCACACAAAAATAGAAAAAAAACAATACATTTTTGGGGGTTCCTCATACTTAGAACTGAAACTCAAAATTTTTTTTTTCATCAAACACATGCGTGTGGGATACCCCATGGATAGGTCTTCAAAAATGATATTGAGGTTTCTAATATCATTTTTTTTAAACTGAATAGTTTGCGCGAGAGACACTTCCAAAGTGGTAAAATGAATCCCCTGTAACTTCTAAAATAAGATGATGATAAAACTAAAAAAAAAACATGATGTAAATTGCCATGCAAAAACTGCACTTCCACCGAAAATTGGTTTGAACGAGATCTAGTAAGTAGTTTTTTTTAATACGTCATACATCGTAAACCGCAATTTATCTTTCATAATCAACTCATTTATAAAAAAAAAAAAAAAAAATTATGTTACTTGATGCTACGGAACCCTTTATAGGTGAGTCCGACTTGCACTTGGCCGCTTTTTATTTTTGATTGACGGATTGGAAATTCATTCCATAAAGATAGAGTCCATAGACAACTATAATAATAAAAGAACATGACATAAAAACAAATGTCGACAGATCCAAAATGACTACATTTACTAATAACAAAATAGTTATTTAATTATGGAAATAATTTAATGGCTCATAGTGCTGATGTTAGGTAACCTTTTAATATTATTTAAATTGTCCTTTATAGTATAAATATTAATAATATTAGTATTACTATAAGTTCAGTTCAGTTTCATTATACGAGACGCATAAAATAAAAAATAAAAAATGTATGAATAACTATCAGCTACTTAATTATTACGAAATTGATCACTGGTTAGCAAGTCGATAACATCCGATTTGTAAATCAAAACGATTAATCTTTGCCTCCGCAACGACTAAAATGAAGAATGTTGTTGTTACCACATAGGTAAATGCACAACCCTATGTTAGCAAATGAAATCGCCCTCCCCCCCCCTTGCAGGCGAACACGGGGATGTTTTCCGTCCGCTTCGGATAACGCGTTTGCTTGTTAAAAATAACAAAACAGTTAGGCCACGCCCATATTTTGATAAATATGTGATGTTTGGTTTTTAAAAACATAAAACAGTGTCGCAGGAGACCCGGCTTAAGCGTAACAGTAAGTGGTCCAATTTGTTTTCTTACACTTTGTCGATTGCAGGCGATAAAATATTGTGAAAAAGTTACATAATTTTTGGAGTTGGATTATTGTCGGAAAGAAAGCCGACCAATATTAATTGCACAGTATTTATCATAGAATTTATAAGAGTCTGATTTCAGAATGGAATTAAGATAATAAATTTGTGCGTAGGTACGTGTAAAGTGGTTTGATGAACAAATCTTTTTCATAAAATAATCTGTGGCATTGAAATTGTCACAAGTGATAACTGTGGAGGGACGGATGTCATGTCCATCCAACACATCATCATCATGCCTGGCGGGCCAACTGCCCAACGGTTGATGTTAGGATGTTGTATATATGATTATCGGCGCGAGAACCTCTATTGCGCGATGCAGGATTGGTAGTTTCTTCGTATTGTTAGTTACTCCGTAGTTCAGTGCATCTTCTGTAGATGGCGCTGTCATATGTTTTTCTTGATGCGCTGTATGTGGAAGTCACCACAATTACATTATACCTAAACATTAATGAAACTTCAATATAATTTTAGAACCAGTATTTTTTTTTACCTGACTATGGCGAAGCTAAAGGGGACGCTAATATTTTTGGCAGTCTATGTTTGTATGTTCCATCGTTGTACCAATACTAGTGGACTAATTTTAACAACATCAATTTTATTAAAAAAAAAAGATGTAGTCGGTTTATACTTTTTTCAAACTTTTTCTTATTCGTATTATTGAGATTTCATTCCTGCGGTATCAACAACTTCAATTCTGGACTAGTTCAATAAACTATGCGGTTTTGCTCAAAATACGAGCCAACAATTCCATGTTGCTTATACTGGGTCTTATTGGAGATCAAAGCGACTTAAGGTATGCGAAAATAACAAATGCTAACAAAACACAAAAACTCGGAATAAAAGAAAGTCTTAGAGATGAAAATATGGGAAGTAAGAAAAGATAAAAGAAAGCCTATGCACCCCAGGTAAATAAAGCCTGGATAACCCCACACAGACTTGAGACACGTCTTTTCCGTTACATAATACATATTTACAGAGTTAGAGTTAAGAATTATTTACATTATCTTGATAAATGAACTCGCTTATAAGATTTTCAGAATTGTCTTTTAACTATCACGTAATCACTAATCACATCTAGGGCATTTAACAGTCCTTATTACTTATTGTAGGCCTTTTTAGCAAGGTTTGAACGGTACAAGGTACATTGTACAACGAATTCAAATTCATAGTTATCAAAGTAGATAAAACCTGACACACAAATCTCGCACGGATCGAGACGAGCTGCTATGCAATCTGTCTGTCAATAAATAATTATAATTGCATAAGTTGATAAAAAATGCTATGCAATAGCTTTACCGCGGCAGTCCCCGAGTGCCACAAAGTTTTTTTTTCTTTTAAGTTAAACTAAAGGCTCCACCTTTTTAGCAAGGCTTTTTGTAACATTTTAATCCCCATTTCACCCTTATTTGTAAAGTAAAGATCCAAAGACACAATTAAGGTGATCTATAATGAAGACTTAAAATGTTGAAAAACTCCGCAATCCTACCTTTTCACATTAACAAATTCCGGAACACATTAGCTAAATGAAGCTTGCATACAGTAAGGCTTTTTTGATTCCTTTCAACTGGGGCCTTACATAAGTACTGTTCGTCTTCTTTTTAAGGTAAATTAATTAAAAAACTGATGTTTGAAGATCATTGTAGAATAGGTTGGATAAATGGTAGGTACAAATTCAACTTTACTTTTTGTTATTGTACATCTTTATGTAAAACAATCAATCAATCATATTAAATGCACTTTATGTGCATTTAATATGCACATAAAGTGCATGCATCTTTTGCAATAAAATAAAAATTGGTATATGATATAAACTTTCGTCATACGTAGCAGAAATAAACATATAAACATAGTCTCTACATAGACATTATCATTAGGTATATTAATGTACTAATCTCTTTCTCTAACTAAACTTTACATCCAAATCTTTGTGGTGGTAATTTACTTAGGTACACATTCTTTAATATCTGCACCATCGTATCTATGAATTATACAATAAATTCATATTCAAAAAGTATATACTAAGTTATTTAATGACCAAAAATATATATCGGAATGAAATACAGTGTATTTCTTACTCATCTTTCGTCTGTTGTATCTATAGTATTTCAGTATTTTTAACACTTACCTACTAGCTGACCCGGCGAACTTCGTACCGCCATATTTATCTGTCTCAGCTTCCCGTCGCGGACAATAAAACATTACTTTTCCCGTTATCTTTTAATTTTTCTTGTACACAAACCTTGTCCTAACAATAACGAACACATAAAAAAGTAATTATTTAATTTGGTGCAGCCCATCGGAAGTTATGCGCGTACATACATTTCGGAGACTAGTCAAAACAAAATAAGGGCCACTTGTTTATTTTTACGTTCGAAGCACTTTAATAAATTTTTGGCTATCGTAACCAGTTTTTTATGGCGTTGCATTAAGTATTAACCAAAATTAAGAGAGATTAGCACTCACTTAATTTTTGAAGTGGGTAGAATTAGACTTTTTTTTTGAAGCAACTTAAAATTACCCCGTTTTAAGACGATAGTTTTGTGTCACTCAAACTCTCGAGTTCTTTGTAAACGGCAGAAATTTGCTTTGTTAGTGTATCGTTATTAGTGATGACCGTCGCATCAGAGTCTGGAGAAGAGAAGGAGAGACGATTTTCCGATGCTTGCATCCACGAAAGTGACAGATTCGGGGGTCCCAACGTAATGGTGTGGGGCGGAATTTCACTATCGGATCGAACCGAGCTCGTAATACTCAACGAAGGCACGGTAACGGCTCAACGTTACCTTGAGCAGGTCATAAGATCGCACATAGTGCCATTTGCACAGAGAAAAGATGCAGGATTCAGATTAATGCACGACAATGCCCGCGCTCATACAGCCAGATCAACTGTAGAACCTCTTTAGGAAGCTGAATTATTAGAAGTGTTACCGTGGCCCGCCAATAGCCCGGTTTTTTTTTTTATTTAGACTTAATTTTTCACATTGTTAATTTTTATGAAAAACAAGTCGTGTGGTGTCGTTGGACACCAGATAGGAACGAAGTTCCTTGTCATTAAAGTATTTATTTCAAGTTCTATTCAAGGTATAAAGAAAAGAATTATTTGGGTATACATTTTTTATCATGACTTTTTTATCGATAAAAATAAAAAAGGAAGCGATTGCCATCGCAGAGAATTGCAGTGAAAGATAGATTGAATACAATTTTAAATGCACTGTATAACAGAATTTTAAATACACGATATAATTTTGAATCGTTTCGGTGATATTTCAGAAAAAATAATATAAATTTTATCATAGTTGAGACTATCATCATCATAAACTGTTTAATGTAAAGATGGTCTTAGTTGTGGGTTACTAATATCTTCCTTCAGCTATATAAAAAAATTACGTAAAATAAATACTTTATGTCAATGACTAAATTTATACAATATTTTGTAATGTTTCTATTATTTAAATAAACATACACTGTAATAATAAAGCCGTTTAATAATTGTTTTAACATCTGAGAATATAACAAATACAACAACTTACAGATGGCGCTATACTAAATTTTTCGTTCAGTTTCTTTAAGAACCACAAAATTGTCTTAACACCTTAATTTTATTTAAAATCGATATATATATAAGCGAAATACCACTCACTCATTAATCACGAAATCTCAGAAACTATAACACCTACAAACTTGAAATTTAGCAGGTAGGCTCCTTATAAAGTGTAGACATCCGCTAAGAACGGATTTTACGAAACCCACTAAGGGGGTAAAACGGGGATCGGACGTTTGTATGAAAGTCCTATGTTTTTGAAGTAAGAGACTTGAAATTTAAAATGTATGCTCTATAGATGGTGTGGAGGTGTACTAATAATGTATCTTTAGAAATCAACCCCTTTTGAGGTTAAAACGGGGTATGGTAGTTCGGACGCAGACGAGGTTGCTAGTGATTTATAAAAATATATAAAAGTTCTATGCGAGGTATAAAGAAAATAACTATTCGGGTATACATTTTTTTACTTTATGATTTTTTAAAGATAAAAATAAAAAAATTAACTAAACTTGTGCTGCCACCAAGTAATCTCTACTGAAACAAGTTCTGTCTAGAGTCACTCCGTACTTGTTAGTGGCCGTCCATTAATCACGTGAGGCTTAAAAGGAAGGAAGGGGTTTGATAAAAATCATTAAAAATCACAATGGGGGAGGGGGGTGTAGTAAGAAATCACGTGTATTTATTTTTTATATTTCTTCCGAGAGAGATTCTCTGCATAATGTACTATGCAGTACTATGTACTAGTACAATATTTGATTCTCGCATGATTACACTATTCTTTTAATATTATATTTATGCCAGTCAAAAACAACCTGCAACCTTTCTGTCTAGACATTTTTATCACAGGTCTTAATTTCAGAATAAAATTGATTATTCTTACCTGTACTTAAAGATATTATTCTAGTAATTTGCTAATAATACACGTGATTTTAGCGGGGGGAGGGGGGTTAATCTTAAACCTCACCACGTATCACCGAGGGGGAGGGGGGGTCAAAAAATGCTTAAAAAAACATCACGTGATTAATGGACTAAAATCGGTTTTTACAAAAAATAATAATAAGCTATGTTAATTTTATTGTAAAATCGTTTATCTGCGGTCTTTTCATTAAAATGGATTAATTAATTTATTCTAATCATTTACATACCCTTAAATCCAATAGTTTTTTGATCATCAGAATAACATGGTGGCCCTTATTTTGTTATAACTAGATATATAGATTTTAATAACCTTTGTAAGCTTATTCAAATTATACGAACATATATTATATCAATGGGCTGATAAACTTGTATATTTTCAGCTAATATCAAAATACCAGTATCAGAAAGTTTTTTAATTATAAGCTGTTTCCTAAAACGCCAGTTATAAGCCTATTCAACTTACTGATCCACGTCCCAATATTATTCACAGACAAGTCCAGCCCACGCAAAATTTGAGTTAGTGTTTTTCATTATGATCCTTCACAGAATTTTCGGCCAACTAGATGTTCGTGGTACAAAAGTTATAGAATGGATTCGAATATTATCAGTATATACTAAAGGAGGGAATTTCGTTTTAATGATGTGATTTTTCTTCAGAGTTGTGGTTGCTCGTAGCAATATCATACGACTCTTCAATGTAATATTCAGATACTTACATATACACATTGATAATCGAAGCAGAGAGGGTGTTTTTATATGTTAACTAGTGGTTGCCCGGGGCTCCACCCGCGTATTTGTCGGTTATCGCGGTAAATAATAGCCTATGCGTTATTCTGATGTATAAGCTATATTACTGTAAAGTTTCATCCAAATCCGTTCAGTAGTTTTTGCGTGAAAGAGTAACAAATATCCATCCATCCATATTTATAAACTTTCGCGTTTTTATTTATTTATTAACTTTATGCACAAAATGTACAATGGCGGACTTAATGCCTAAGGCATTCTCTACCAGTCTACCGTTGGGTGGTGCGGAAATGAGTGAGAAGGTGCACTACACTTTTGTTATAACACTTAGATAGATTAATCCACAATAAACTGACAACAAACAGAAGAGAACCGGATATTATGATATATCTACACAATACTACAAGAATACATACATACACATAAACACATAACTATACTATTCGATATACATATACATATACTACAATAAATACAGTATCAAATTTGTGATGAATCTGCTGCATTTTGGGTAAGGAGAGCTCGTACCTTGACCTTGAACGAGTTACGACTGGGTGCCATTCTGACTTCCTGAGGAAGAGCATTCCAGAGAAGGACAGATTGGATGAGGAAGGAAGAATAAACACACGCAGAAGTATGGGAGGGGCATGACAGTAAGAGATTATATTTAGAACGAAGGTTTCTATTGTGATTGGAATACAGAAGCTGGAAGGAAGAAGTCAGGTAAGTAGGTGAGTTAGGAGAGTTGAGAATGGTGTAGAGAGTGGTCAGGGCGCGGAGGTGACGACGCTGATGAATAGGAAGCTAATTCAATTTGATACGAAAAGAAGAAACATGGTCATATTTACGAAGATTAAAAACGAATCGAATGCAGTTGTTTAGAAGCCGGTCGTATTTGTTGAGAAGATCTGCATTCAGGTCATAGTAGCACACATCGCCGTAATCAATCATGGGCAGGATTAAGGTTTGCACCAACATCGTTTTTGTTTCGGGTGGCAAAAAGTTATTTAGTCGGTATAACGTCCGCAGGGTTCCTGTTACTTTCTGACTGACACTAGTAACCTGGGTTTGCCAGCTAAGGTTGCTTTCGATGAACAGGCCCAAATTTTTCACGCTAGAGCTAAATGGTATAATTACACGATTATATAATATAGGTGGCAAATTATCTACATCTAGCTTTCTGGTCATACGTTGACTACCCAAGATTATAGTCTGACATTTTGTAGGGTTTACAGTCAAACCGAACCGCTCGGACCAGTTGCTGATGGTATCTAGATCACTGTTAATATTAGTAATAGCCTTTGTTATGTTATCTACATCAGCATGGTAATAGATTTGTAAGTCATCGGCATAAAGATGGTGCGCACACTGAAGATTCTTAGTGATGAGATTAATAAAAATAGAAAATAATAGTGGAGAGAGAATGCCGCCTTGGGGGACACCAGAGTCAAAATCACACCATATGGAGGTGGATTCGTCAACACGGACGGACTGTTGGCGCCCTAGAATATAAGAAGAGAACCATTCCAGTTCACCAGGCGATATCATACGATAGGAAAGGATAGACAGGAGGATATCGTGACTGACAGTGTTAAAAGCGTTTGAGAAATCAATCAAAGCCAACACGGTTAGTTTGGAGTTCTCAATTCCTGTCCGAATGTCACTAGTCACTTTCAGGAGGGCAGAAGTTGTGCTGTGCCCAGGCCTGAAACCCGATTGAAAAGGGCTTAGTAAGTTATTCCGGGACATAAATTGTGATAACTGTTGATGAACACATTTCTCGAGCCCTTTGGATAAGAAGGGAAGTATGGAAATTGGGCGCAAATGATTAGTAAGGGTAGGATTAGGGTCTTTAGGGAGGGGAATAACAAACGCGTTACGCCACAGTGAAGGGAACGTTCCTGAATCGAGTGAAAAATTGAAAAAAGCGTAAGCGCAGGAAGAAGATGGTCAAGGATAGGAGTGATCATGCGACGGTTAATGTTGTCACAACCAATTGCGCTGGACTTAGTGGAGAGGACTATCTTTTTGATATCGTCTGGTGCTGGAGAAAACTGAAAGAAATTGATATTAGGACGAGGTAGGTCAGCCAGGTACCTTAAAGTGCGACTTTTAGTTTGGAGATCAAATTGTGGTAGAGAGGTGCAATATCGATTAATATCATCCAAATCAAAGGTCGTTGTAGAGATACACTTCCTGGATTTACCGATACCCAATGTGCTGAGGAAACTCCAGATATGGGAGGCAGAAGAACAATTAAGGTTATTGATGATATGGCAGCGTTTAGCGTTGCGCACCACCTGATTACACCGATTTCTCGCAACCCTATAAAGAGACCAATTGTCATGGCTCTAGTTTTTGCGAAATGTATGAAACGCCTTGTCTCTGCGTCTAATTGCCTCACGAACGTCCACCGACATCCACGGGGCTGGAGAACGTTTGATTTGTACCTTTTTTATAGGAGCGTGGTGGTCGTAGAGGTCAGTTACTAGATTCTTAAAAATATGCACTTTGTCTTCTACAGTATCTGCCGAGCAGAGGTTCCCAGTTTAGTGCTAAGGCGTCATTGCGTAGTTTTTATATTAGTACAGAGAAGACGGTGAAAAATTTATTTCGCTTGTTCCGACTGAGATTGGAGGATGAATTGTGCAAAGATCTATATACTTTTTTCTTCCTTAGCTTTAGTGAACAATATTTTATTTGACAGAAAATCTGAGGTAAATTGAAAGCTTTAACTCAGTCTAGAACTTTATGAATAACTTTTTATTCATATAGCGTATATGTAAATTTGTATTTCAGTTGTAAATAAGTTTAGAAATATTGGATTTGTGAATTTGACATACATAGACAAAAACGTAATCCGTAATTCGTTACAATTTTTTAATAATCTGCCTATCTTCTCTGTGATATATTGCGGTTTTATAAATAAGATATGTGGAATAAAACCGACTCAAAAAAGGTTGAAGCGTTAGTAGATCGTATCAAAATTTCAGCTCAATCAGAACAGAATACTTTAGGTTTTAGAAGCATACAAAAACTAGCGTTACTTACATACTGCACAGTTGGTTTGTTAGTAGTCAGTTGTTTTAAATGTTCTGGTTTCAAATCCCACATTGGACAACACTTTGTGTGATCCACAAATTGTTGCTCTGAGTCTGTCTCTGAAGTTGTCTTTGTTAAGAATAAAAAACCTATAATGTGAAAGGAGTAATAATCCAAAATTGTAATAACTGGTCTTTCTGGGGGCATGGAACTGCATTGTGTCTTATGTGTGACTCCATGTGTCTTACTTAAGGTGTCTTCCAGCAGTCGCAGTTTCGTTGCCCTATCAGAGTTTTACAGTATCCGTATTATTTACTTTATTTACTCAACAACAATTACAACATTTGCAACACATTTACATTACATTAGAAACAGAAAACAATTACATTAGAGTGAAGTAGTAGGAGAGCCTAGCAGAGTAGCAGAGCTACGTCCGCAATTATACAACATGCAATAATCTATACTATTATATAAAGCTGAAGAGTTTGTTTATTTGTTTGTTTGAACGCGTTAATCTCAAGAACCGCTGGTCCGATTTGAAAAATTCTTTGAGTGTTGGATAGTAGGTACATTTATCGAGGAAGGCTATAGGCTATATATCATCACGCTACGACCAATAGGAGCGGAGCACCAATGAAAAATGTTTCAAAAACGGGGGAAAATTATCACGCTCGCACGGGGTAATAGGAGACGCAAACGGGGTTGCGTGGGTCCGCTAGTCCCAAATAAAATTCGAAAAGAGCCTAAAAATCATCTTCACATAACTTCTAGTACATTGAAAGAAAATCAAATATAGAACATTCATTTCAGTCTAGTAAAAACCTAGTTTTTGTAAGCTCGAGTAGACTAAACCGAACCGGCACATTATCTGAAGTTCATACAAACAAAAAGAACTTCATTACGCTAACAGAGTTCGTTAATGTTTTTAAGCTGTTGAAATATGATGAAGTGTTGATGGAGTGATGTCTAAGGTCTGGTGAGCGTATATATTTAGTAGCATAGCGACTGAAAATGTATTCCAGAGCTGAGATACTGGTTTGGACCGTAATGACCTTCAAGAGCTGAAAATTTACTATACATAGTGACCGGCACGAAGCTTCTTAGCTTTCCAAATCTAATGGACCATACACGGACGATGTATTGCACACACTATCCCAATGAATTAAAAGCTCCAAATTGCTTTCATAGAAGAATGGTCTAATATTTCCCCAATGTCGAATAGGAAATTTGATGTATACCTACCGTGCTTTACCCGTTTTCTGGGACAGATTCGTGCCTCACCTAGCATAGCATAGCTATACCATATACCATCGCATAACTACAGTAATAGTGATAATATGGAGGTAACCCAAAAAAATATTACACTTTTTATGACATGAATTTAAATTATCGCTTAAATAGTATTGAATTAAGTAATAAAGCTTAAATTAATTAAGCTTAAATAGTATTGAGATAAGCTGCCATTCTTAGTTTTCCAAGGTTTTTTGCAAGAAAAAAGCCGACTTTTTTTTATTTTACAAAACTCTGATCATCACTGCATAATGCAACAGTAATTGATATTCGTTTTCTAAAATAATATAGTAAATAATAATATAAAATAAATGATATAATAAAGAAAATAATTACTCTAATCGGCTAATACACCTCGTTAACAAAATATCCGTCCCAAAATATTACTATCTTGGTCACATTCACCGTTTATGAAATCTAATCAGAATAATGCTGCGCAGCAAACGAGCACTTAGGTCGTTTGCCATAACTTTTGCCAACTTTGCCAAACAGATCGTTAGTGTGGCCCACCTTTAACGTGGGCCTATTATTGTTTATAGGCAATAAAGAAAACATTTAAATTATGGAACTGACAATTATTATTTCTTCCAACTAACTATTACTTTGATATAAATATTTTTCAATAATTTTAGACTAATCGCAGAAATCTGAATAGCAAATCAACTGATTACCTATATTATGTAACATGTATATTTTCCTAGAGAACAGGCTCACAGTGAAAAATTGTTGTAACTGTTTTTAGACTTTCTCGACATTTACATAAAGTATTTGTTAAACAGCGGGACTCATTCACGATAATAATTATTCAAAAACAGACCACTTATAGTTACGTGTAGTCTAGTTTGAGGTATTTTTAGTCTAAGTTGATTCCGTGCAAGGAGCACATAGAATTTAAAATAAAAAGCAGTACATAGATAAGGAACCGGTAAAATTGACACCTGACGTTTGAGAAATACTCGATTTTAGAGAACTCGATTTTCAGTTGCAAGACCAGTTGCTTGTAGTGAGAGATTAGCTTTTAACTGCTATCCTCGTGTAAACGTGCTTAAATCTACATAATTATTAACATGTGTAAAACTTTATTCAAATTTTTAGAAAATTAGAGAAGATTCTGTAATCTCCTCTAATTTTCGAGAGCTTTTTGTAAAGCTATGTATTAAACGAGTTACTGTCGAATTTCTTCCTCTGGGCAACTACTGTATAACATAATAATAAAGTAAAGCAAAAACTTTGTACCCTTTTTTTACGAAAATTATGTAATACTTGGCAAAATTAAAGTTGATATGTAGGAGGTGGACAGAGAGCTAAAAAAATAATTAAATAAATGAACTATGGGCAAATTTCGACGACTAAGCGAAATCGTATTCGTCCTCTCTATTACCTACTTATTCGTCTTTTCTAGACTCAAAAGTGAACTGTTTGCTGAAAATTTAAAACGGACAAAATTTCGTAAAGAATTGATTGACTTTAAAATAATATTATTCATACTTCATTCTGTTTGACAAATAAAGACGACATCGTAAGATAAGATATTCACAAATTTTAAATTCGTTACGTAGAAATGCACCATAACGTCCATAACACATTAACAACGCGTGACTACGGCTACTATTAGTTATTCTGTGCTAAGGCTTTTGAAACTTGTTTCATACTTTTTCAGCGTCGTTTTTTGTCGTAGTTGGGTTTTAGTTTTCACCTTTTTTTATTAAAAATTTTTGGTGCCTTTACGAGTATAATATTAATTTCTTTGCAAAGTATATTTTAAATAGGTACCATAGAAATATCACAATTATCGAATCGACAAAGTCAAGAGAAAATGCTAATAATATATATATATATATATATATATTTGAAATGTACAAGTAACGCCCTTTCGAATGATACCAAACGCGGCACTTTTCTCTCAAATTATTTTTTTAATACAGTACTTTATGTCGGTTAGAGGGCGCCATATTAGATTCAGTGACGCGTCATATAGCCTATGATCAGCGGACAATCAAGACGCTTCTAACGATATCTGATTTGTCTTATTCTGATTAGTAGTTTAGAAATAATGAGCGAACATACAATACCACAGAAATATCGTACTTATAGAATAAATACGGAGAAAGTCACGAGCAAATGCTAATAATATATGTATTTTTAAAATTTACAAGTAACGCCCTTTCCAATGAACGGCATATTTATCTCAAATAATTTTTTTAATGCAGTACTTTATGACGGCTAGAGGGCGCCACATTAGATTCAGTGACACGTCATATAGCCTATAACCAGAGGACGATCAAGACGCTTCTAACGATACCTCATTTGTCCAGTTCTAATAAGTAGTTAAGGAGCTGTGAGGGAACAGATGAACATACTTACATACATACATACATAGCCTGTCAAAATCATAACCCTCCTTTGGCTTTGCCGTAGTCGAGTAAAAAAACAAAACAACAAAAGAGTTTGCTATTCAAACAAACTGTGACTTAATCAATTTCTTTTTACAGAATGATTAAAGGTATCAGCGTTACCCAGTTTCTAAAAGAAGTTCAATGACTTCGCTTATTAATTTCTATAGACGTATTTAACACGTACAAAATCCTTTCTTTGACAACAAAATGAAAAAGAAATCTTTGAGGAAATCGCTCCAACCGTAGCTTTGTAGTTAAAGTTACGTGCCAAGATTAAAAATGAAATACACACCATTTAAATACGTGATTCACGAATTTGTAAGTAAAAGGTTCAAAGTAAAGATGAAAGGAATTTGCTCCAATTCAATAATAATTCACACAAAAATCAGAATTCAATTTACGTTACTTTTAACATTAAAGCTATTTTCTAAAGACTTCATATAAAATTATGTCTTGTCGATTTTAGATTTTGATCCTTGTGTGATTGAAGTGAAGTTTTCGTGAATATTCTATTTATATCGTTTGAGAATAGTATGGCATGTTCTCTCTGTCCATTATTTCTTCCTCCAGGATATGTAAATGTTTCAGAAGGTGAAATATGAATTGGTTAGTTCCTACCTTTGAGAAACGAGAGGTGTTGTTAACTGACCTAAAATTGGCACAGAAACAAAAACATTCAGAATGAGGAAAATGCGAAGTTTTCAACTCCACTCTTCAATTACACTCTTAAAATAGAAATTCCTCTTTTAATCTATCTATACTTATAATAAAAATGTAACAGGTCAAATTCTGTACATTGAAGATATTTTGAAAATTTTTTTTGGAGGCCACTCTGTTATCGATACTGAAACCAAAACTATTTTTTTTTTCATTTTTGTCTGTCTGTCTGTCTGTCTGTCTGTCTGTCTGTCTGTATCTTGGCCGCGCATCACGCCGAAACTACTGAATGGATTCAAATGAAACTTGGCATGATTTGAGTTCATACTCCGAGGTAGGACATAGGATACTTTTTATTCCGAAATTCCGGACGGTTTCCCTGTGAGGGGGGATGAAAGTCAAAATGTGTAATTAATTGTAATTCATTAACGAGTAGTCCGATTGCAATAATTCTTTTTTTGTTAGAAAGGAGATACTCTGAAGATTGTAGCATTAATTATTTAATTTATCACAATATCTCTATCTATTGGAAAAAAAAATATAAAGAATTTATCATTACGAAATACGACACGTAGTGACATCTCTTGGAAGACATGCGTAATTAATAACACTTTGATTAATATATCGTGGAATAATCGTAGAACGTATTACGTATAATTCGGTGTAGCATTAAGTATTTGATTTATCGAAATCTCTCTATCCATAAATTCAGCACTGTTTCCTGGAGAGAGCGGATGAAAGTCAAAATATGTACTTGGTTGTAATTCAATGACACGTGATTTCATTCATTCTTTTTTTGCTAGACAGCAAGTACTTTAAATATCGTTCCGTGTTCTATTTATACATATATCCCGTATAATAAATCTGTAGACGTTGAGTTTGCTTAAAACAGCGACATCTCTTGGAATCAAGTAACTAACTTTACAATAGGTACGTAATATGATTTTCTTTTGAACGTATAATAAAAATGTGATGTAACAGATCAATTCTGTACATTAAAGAAATTTAGATGTTTTAACGGGAGGGCTCTCTAATCGTTACTGAAGCAATGAAATTTTATTGAAAATGGTTTCTAAACTTAACAACGACATCTATTGGAATTAAGTAACACTAACTTCACAGTAGGATGTACCTATCCTATATACGAGTAATCCATATATGATTAATTTTTAAAGTAGGTATAATTAAAAAAAAACATTAATTCTGTACATTAGAGAAATTTAGTTTTTTTTCGGGAGGACGCTCTTATCGATTCTGAACCAAAAACTAAAATACCATAATAACGTTAAAATGGTCATTGTAAAGGAGCAAGGTCCAAATGTATGAAGGAAGACGACTTTTCAGTAGACTGTATTTAATTTGCTGGTTTTACAGTAATAGATTACTAGAAAAAACTTGCAAAGTTGACAAAACAATTTGTATATCTTCTTCTTCTCTTATATCCTATAAAAAGCGGCCAAGTGCGAGTCGGACTCGCCCATGAAGGGTTCCGCAGCAGCAAGTAGCATAATACAATTTTTATTTTATTTTTATATTAGTGTTGATTGAATGAAAGGTAAATTGCAGTTTACGATTTATGACGTATTAAAAAAAAACTAATTACTAGATTTCGTTCAAACCAATTTTCGTTGGAAGTTTGCATGGTAATGTACATCATATATTTTTTTTAGATTTATCATTCTCTTATTTTAGAAGTAACAGGGGGGGGGACACACATTTTACCACTTTGGAAGTGTCTCTCGCGCAAACTAATCAGTTTAGAAAAGTATGATATTAGAAACCTCAATATCATTTTCGAAGACCTACCCACACCCACACGTATGGGTTTGATGAAAAAAAAATTTTTGAGTTTCAGTTCTAAGTATGGGGACCCCCATAATTTATTGTTTTTTTTTCTATTTTTGTGTGAAAATCTTAATGCGGTTCACAGAATACATCTTCTTACCAAGTTTCAACATTATAGGTTTTATAGTTTCGGAAAAAAGTGGCTGTGACATACGGACGGACAGACAGACAGACATGACGAATCTATAAGGGTTCCGTTTTTTGCCTTTCGCACGGAACCCTAAAATGAATTGCTGTTCGTTTGTCTCGCTAAAACTCGAGAACCGCCGGGCCGATTTAGCTGATTTAGGTTTTGAAATGTTTGCCGTGGTTCAGGGAAGGTTTAAACGGTGAGAAAATATGGAAAAATTGCGGGGAAGATAATAAAAACAACAATTTCCTTTTGCCCATAAAAACTGTTCTACCAACTTTCCTGTCAAACTTTTGACTGTCAAATTGAAGCACTTATTAACTTAAGGGTTTTAAATAGGCATCATATATTATTACACGAATGAAATTAAGGATTTTAAATAGACACCTATATTACCATATTATTTATATATTATTATCGCGTATTTTAATATTATTATTTTGATGGTTGTTATTGTTGGTTCATTCAGAAATTGTCATTGTATCGACATATTTTGTTGGTTGTCACTGCTTAGAATGCATGCTTCAATAAAATGGTAAAGATATTAGATAATATTTTTAAAATTCAGTATCAACATATCTATTTATATAAAAATGTATCGCCCAAATGTTAGTACGCGCATAACTTCCGATCGGCTGCACCAAATTAAATGATTCTTTTTTTATGTGTAGGACCCTATTGTAAGGACAAGGTTTGTGTATAAGAAAAATTAAAAGATAGCGGGCAAAGTATTTTTTTTTGTCCGCGACGTCTATCTGTATCTTGGCCGCGCATCACGCTGAAACTACTGAATGGATTAAAATGAAACTTGGCACGATTTGAGTTCATACTACGAGGTAGGACATAGATTTTTTTTTTAATTTTTTTAATTTAATTTTTTTTTAATAACGGGAAAAGTCTTTTTCTTTGTCCGCGACTGTACACTGCCTGTAGGAAGCTGAGACCAGCTGAGACAGATATGTAAATATGGCGGTACGAAGCTTATTTTTATTCTACCCTTCCTGAATATTTTCGCTCCATTTCTATTCTTCTCTTCCTGAACATTTTCACCCTAATTCTATTCTACCCTTTCCTGAATATTTTCGCTTTATTTCTATTCTTTCCTTCCTGAACATTTTCGCCCTATTCTTATTCTTCCTTTCCTGAAAATTTTCGCCCTATTTCTATTCTTCCCTTCCTATTCAAAGTGCTGCAGCTTTCAGTATTTACTTATAGACAAGTCTGTTCTGATTTCTGAGGACTTTTTTATTTTTTATTCTGTAATTTCTGAGATCTTTTTATTTTGTCTAAATATGCCTAACCATAAAACTAGATAAGAATTTTTTTAAGTTAAGTGGATTAGGATTTTTAACTCTTACCACAGTAAAAAACAAAAAAGGGAACGCCTCAAGACGATCGACGAGAGATGAGACCGCCTATGCTCAATTAAAGTGTAAAATAAAAATATAGTTTTGTGACTAATAAGAAACATTGTTTTTTATTACTTAAAAATATTTTTAAATTATGGTGTACCTCCAAAATTTTTAATCTTCCTAGATGTACCTTGAACCCAAAAAAGTTTGCGGAACACTGAATGTACTATGGTGATGTGTGTTACTTAGACCTGAATGCAGACCTCCTTAACAAGCTTGACCGTCTTCTTAATAACTGCATTCGATTTATTTTCAATATTCGAAAGTATGACCATGTGTCTGCTTTGCGTTCCCAGTTAAAATGCAATCCTATTCGCCTACAGTGCAATCAGCGAGCACTTACCTTCCTATTTTCATTTCTCAACTCGCCATCCTTACCTACCTACCTTGCTCCGTATTTCCGATACCTGTGCTCTAATCACGATAGAAATCCTAGCTCAGTCAATAATCTGCTTCTCTCATGTCCGTCTCATTACTCCGACTTCGTGAACTGTTCCTTCTTTGTTCGAGCAGTAATACTCTGAAATGCGCTCCCGCTCGAAATCAGTATGTCCACTAACCGATATACATTCAAAAATAAAGTACATGAGCTCTTTCTCAATGAACTGGCAGAATTTTCTAATCTATAGCTTACCGTCCTTTTTAAACGACTACCAAAAGGAGGAGGTTCGCAATTTCATCGATTTTTTTCTTAATGTATGTATGTACACGGATTACTCCTCCGTTAATTTATGGACCGATTTTGAAAATTATTTTTGTATTCGAAAGGGTATGCTCCTCATGTGGTCCCATGGCCACCATATCTCCTGATATGGCGTGACCTTGAGCGGGATAGCTGCTCTTGGCGTAGAACAAAACAACCGAAGCGTCGGTGACGTCGTTAACGTTCGTCTCGAAATATAGCGAGTGTGGTACCTACTATTACATTTGGCTTGGCACCGACTTCAAACCTATGAATAGGTAGCATATACAAGTTATTTGATACTTTTTAGTTTTTAAGTCGGTTTTTTTAAACGAAGTTTTTTTTTCCATTATTTAGTGTATAAATGTTGTATTTATGTATACGTAATCTGTATATGTATATCTACTTATATATGTATGTTTGTATGTATAACGTTGAATATGATGTGATTATTGTAAATTTGAACGGACTTCTTATGTATATAAGATTTCACACACCTGCCTTATAAGATTTCTCCACCACCCGAAGGTCGACTGGAAGAGAATGCTCTGGGCATTAAGTCCGCCGATGTACATTCTTAGTGCATACATTTTATAAATAATATATAAATAATCTACATTGTATTTATATTTCCAAAAAAGTGTGTGTGACCAGTTCCTAAAATTATCATCTCAATGTAACTAACACAACATCCACATCTGGTAGTTCTTAAACAGTTTCTAAAAGATACTTTACAATAGGTACGTTATATGATTACTTTTTTATCGTATAATAAAAATGTAAAAGATCAATTTTAAGTTTAAAATACTTGAATTAGGAGTTATAATTTTTAATATAAACAAACATATAACTTAATAGTTATGATAATTTACCAGAAACAAAACACAAAATGTGTGTGAGTGTGTGTGTTTGTTACTCTTTCACGCTAAAACTTCTAAACGGATTTGGATGAAACTTTACAGTAATATAGCTTATACAGGTTACTATTTGCCGCGAAAATCGACATTCACGCGGGCGGAGCCGCGGGCAACAGCTAGTACTTATAATAAAAATGTAACAGGTCAAATTCTGTACATTGAAGATATTTTGAAAATTTTTTTGGAGGGCACTCTGTTATCGATACTGAAACGAAAACTATTTTTTTTTTCATTTTTGTCTGTCTGTCTGTCTGTCTGTCTGTATCTTGGCCGCGCATCACGCCGAAACTACTGAATGGATTCAAATGAAACTTGGCATGATTTGAGTTCATACTCCGAGGTAGGACATAGGATACTTTTTATTCCGAAATTCCGGACGGTTTCCTTGGGAGGGGAGATGAAAGTCAAAATGTGTAATTAATTGTAATTCATTAACGAGTAGTCCGATTGCAATAATTCTTTTTTTGTTAGAAAGGAGATACTCTGAAGATTGTAGCATAAAGTATTTAATTTATCACAATCTCTCTATCTATTAGAAAAAAAAATTATAAAGAATTTATCATTACGAAAAACAACATGTAGTGACATCTATTGCCAGCCATGCGTAATTAATAACACTTTGATTAATATATCGTGGAATAATCGCACAACGTATTACGTATAATTCGGTGTAGCATTAAGTATTTGATTTATCGCAACCTCTCTATCCATAAATTCAGCACGGTTTCCTGGAGACAGGGGATGAAAGTCAAAATATGTACTTGGTTGTAATTCAATAACACGTGATTTCATTCATTCTTTTTTTGCTAGACAGCAAGTACTTTAAATATTGTTCCGTGATCTATTTATAAATATATCACGTATAATAAATCTGTAGACGTTGAGTTTGTCAGTTTCTTTGCTTAAAACAGCGACATCTCTTGGAATCAAGTAACTAACTTTATAATAGGTACGTAATATGATTTTCTTTTGAACGTATAATAAAAATGTGATGTAACAGATCAATTCTGTACATTAAAGAAATTTAGATGTTTTATCGGGAGGGCTCTCTAATCGTTACTGAAGCAATGAAATTTTCTTGAAATATGTTTCTGAACTTAACAGCGACATCTATTGGAATTAAGTAACACTAACTTCACAGTAGGATATACCTATCCTATATACGAGTAATCTATATATGATTAATTTTAAAGTAGGTATAATAAAAAAAAACAGATTAATATAATTATATTATAATAATTCTGTACATTAGAGAAATTTTTTGGGAGGACGCTCTAATCGATTCTGAACCAAAAACTAAAATACCATAATAACGTTAAATGGTCATTGTAAAGGAGCAAGGTCCAAATGTATGAAGGAAGACGTCTTTTCAGTAGACTGTATTTAATTTGCTGGTTTTACAGTAATAGATTACTAGAAAAAACTTGCAAAGTTGACAAAACAATTTGTATATCTTCTTCTTCTTTTATATCCTATAAAAAGCGGCCAAGTGCGAGTCGGACTCGCCCATGAAGGGTTCCGCAGCAGCAAGTGGCATAATACAATTTTTATTTTATTTTTATATTTGTGTTGATTGAATAAAAGGTAAATTGCAGTTTACGATTTATGACGTATTAAAAAAAAAACTACTTACTAGATTTCGTTCAAACCAATTTTCGTTGGAAGTTTGCATGGTAATGTACATCATATATTTTTTTTAGATTTATCATTCTCTTATTTCAGAAATTACAGGCCGGCTCCCCCCCCCCCCCCCCGGTAACTTCACACATTTTACCACTTTGGAAGTGTCTCTCGCGCAAACTAATCAGTTTAGAAAAGTATGATATTAGAAACCTCAATATCATTTTCGAAGAACTATCCATAGATACCCCACACGTATGGGTTTGATGAAAAATTTTTTTTTGAGTTTCAGTTTTAAGTATGGGGACCCCTATAATTTATTGTTTTTTTTTCTATTTTTGTGTGAAAATCTTAATGCGGTTCACAGAATACATCTACTTACCAAGTTTCAACATTATAGGTTTTATAGTTTCGGAAAAAAGTGGCTGTGACATACGGACGGACAGACAGACGGACAGACAGACGGACGGACATACGGACAGACAGACAGACAGACAGACATGACGAATCTATAAGGGTTCCGTTTTTTGCCTTTCGCACGGAACCCTAAAAATGAATTGCTGTTCGTTTGTTTCGCTAAAACTCGAGAACCGCCGGGCCGATTTAGCTGATTTAGGTTTTGAAATGTTTGCCGTGGTTCAGGGAAGGTTTAAACGGTGAGAAAATATGGAAAAATTGCGGGGAAGATAATAAAAACAACAATTTCCTTTTGCCCATATAAACTGTTCTACCAACTTTCCTGTCTAATTGAAGCACTTATTAAACTAAGGGTTTTAAATAGGCATCATATATTATTACACGAATGAAATTAAGGGTTGTGTATAAGAAAAATTAAAAGATAGCGGGCAAAGTCTTTTTTTTTTGTCCGCGACGTCTGTCTGTATCTTGGCCGCGCATCACGCTGAAACTACTGAATGGATTCAAATGAAACTTGGCACGATTTGAGTTCATACTACGAGGTAGGACATAGGATACTTTTTTTTTTTTTTTTTTTTAATAACGGGAAAAGTATTTTTCTTTGTCCGCGACTGTACACTGCCTGTAGGAAGCTGAGACAGATATGTAAATATGGCGGTACGAAGTTTATTTTTATTCTACCCTTCCTGAATATTTTCGCTCGATTTCTATTCTTCTCTTCCTGAACATTTTCACCGTATTCCTATTCTTCCCTTCCTGAACATTTTCGCCCTAATTCTATTCTACCCTTTCCTGAATATTTTCGCTTTATTTCTATTCTTTTCTTCCTGAAAATTTTCGCCCTATTTCTATTCTTCCCTTCCTATTCAAAGTGCTGCAGCTTTCAGAATTTACTTACAGACAAGTCTGTTCTGATTTCTGAGGACTTTTTATTTTTTATTCTGTAATTTCTGAGATCTTTTTATTTTGTCTAAATCTGCCTAACCATAAAACTAGATAAGAAAAATTTAAAGTTATGTGAATTAGGATTTTTAACTCTTACCACAGTAAAAAACAAAAAAGGGAACGCCTCAAGACGATCGACGAGAGATGAGACCGCCTATGCTCATTTAAAGTGTAAAATAAAAATATAGTTTTGTGACTAATAAGAAACATTGTTTTTTATTACTTAAAAATATTTTTAAATTATGGTGTACCTCCAAAATTTTTAATCTTCCTAGATGTACCTTGAACCCAAAAAAGTTTGCGGAACACTGAATGTACTATGGTGATGTGTGTTACTTAGACCTGAATGCAGACCTCCTTAACAAGCTTGACCGTCTTCTTAATAACTGCATTCGATTTATTTTCAATATTCGAAAGTATGACCATGTGTCTGCTTTGCGTTCCCAGTTAAAATGCAATCCTATTCGCCTACAGTGCAATCAGCGAGCTCTTACCTTCCTATTTTCATTTCTCAACTCGCCATCCTTACCTACCTACCTTGCTCCGTATTTCCGATACCTGTGCTCTAATCACGATATAAATCTTCGCTCAGTTAATAATCTGCTTTTTTTTTATGGAATAGACCGGCAAACGAGCAGACGTATCGCCTGATGGTAAGCGATTACCGCCGCCCATGGACACCCGCAACACCAGAGGCGTCACAAGTGCGTTACCGGCCTTTGGGGGATGGGGGGGGGGAGATAGGGGAAGGGGTTGGGGTATGGGCCTCCGGTATCCTCACTCACTAGGTGAAACACAGCGCAAGCACTATTTCACACCGGTTTTCTGTGAGGCCGTGGTATCACTCCGGTCGAGCCGGCCCATTCATGCCGAAGCGTGGCTCTCCCACGGTGTCTGCTTCTCTCATGTCCGTCTCATTACTCCGACTTCGTGAACTGTTCCTTCTTTGTTCAAGCAGTACTACTCTGGAATGCGCTCCCGCTCGAAATCAGGATGTCCACTAACCGATATACATTCAAAAATAAAGTACATGAGCTCTTTCTCAATGAACTGGCAGAATTATCTAATCTATAGCTTACCGTCCTTTTTAAACGACTTCCAAAAGGAGGAGGTTCTCAATTTCGTCGTTCATCGTCACAATGTATGTACGTACACGGATTACTCCTCCGTCAATTTGTGGACCGATTTTGAAAATTATTTTTGTATTCGAAAGGGTATGCTCCTCATGTTGTCCCATGGCCACCATATCTCCTGATATGGCGTGACCTTGAGCGGAATAGCTGCTCTTCGCGTAGAACAAAACAACCGAAGCGTCGGTGACCTCGTTGACGTTCGTCTCGAAATATAGCGAGTGTGGTACCTACTATTACATTTGGCTTGGCACCGACTTCAAACCTATGAATAGGTAGCATATACAAGTTATTTGATACTTTTTAGTTTTTAAGTCGGTTTTTTAAACGAGGTTTTTTTTCCATTATTTAGTGTATAAATGTTGTATTTATGTATACGTAATATGTATATGTATATCTACTTATATATGTATGTTTGTATGTATAACGTTGAATATGATGTGATTATTGTAAATTTTAACGGATTTCTTATGTATATGAGATTTCACACACCTGCCTTATAAGATTTCTCCACCACCCGAAGGTCGACTGGAAGAGAATGCTCTGGGCATTAAGTCCGCCGATGTACATTCTTAGTGCATAAAGTTAATAAATAATATATAAATAATCTACATTGTATTTATATTTCCAAAAAAGTGTGTGTGACCAGTTCCTAAAATTATCATCTCAATGTAACTAACACAACATCCACATCTGGTAGTTCTTAAACAGTTTCTAAAAGATACTTTACAATAGGTACGTTATATGATTACTTTTTTTCGTATAATAAAAATGTAAAATATCAATTTTAAGTTTGAAATACTTGAATTAGGAGTTATAATTTTTAATATAAACAAACATATAACTTAATAGTTATGATAAATTACCAGAAACAAAACACAAAATGTGTGTGAGTGTGTGTGTTTGTTACTCTTTCACGCTAAAACTACTGAACGGATTTGGATGAAACTTTACAGTAATATATCTTATACAGGATACTATTGGCCGCGAAAATCGACATTCACGCGGGCGGAGCCGCGGGCAACAGCTAGTTATAAATAAATATAATCTTACTTATTTTCTTTTTAATCCTGCTAATTTTTTAAAATTATAAACGCGAAAGTTTGTATGGATGGATGTTTGTTACTCTTTCACGGATTTGTTTCACGGATTTCTTTTGTTGCAAAACGATAGAAATTAAAACAACTCGATTCCAGTCGTTTTTAGGGTTCCGTGCCAAAGGCAAAAAACGGAACCCTTATAGATTCGTCATGTCTGTCCGTCTGTCCGTCCGTATGTCACAGCCACTTTTTTCCGAAACTATAAGACTCTAAGAAAACTATAAGACTATTTTGGGGGTCCCCATACTTGGAACTGAAACTCAAATTTTTTTTTTCATCAAACCCTTACGTGTGAGGTATTTATAGATAGGTCTTCGAAAATATATTTCTGAAAAATGAAAATGAGGTTTCTAATATCATTTTTTTCTAAACTAAATAGTTTGCGCGAGAGACACTTCCAAAGTGGTAAAATGTGTGTCCCCCCAAAGTTACAGGGGGGGCCCCTGTAACTTCTAAAATAAGAGCATGGTAAATCTAAAAAAAAATATGATGTACATTACCATGCAAACTTCCGCCTAAAATTGGTTTGAACGAAATCTAGTAAGTAGTTTTTTTTTAATACGTCATAAATTGTAAACTGCAATTTACCTTACATTCAATCAACACAAATATAAAAAAAATGTTACTTCCTGCTGCGGAACCCTTCATGGGCGAGTCCGTTTTCTTCACAAAATGGAAAACATTCTTTTAAAAGAAAATTAGCTTTCATAATTTTAAACGTATTAATAAGAAGGCCCAATGGTACAGAAGCATCACTAGCCCGCCATAGTGTGGACCACCACCAAATTGTTGCATTGTCTGCATTCGTAATGTGTATGGTGACCACCACTGTTGGATTCTGCTTATGCTTTCCATCGGGCAGAGTAGAGTCACTTTGGCAGGCAAATACATAAAAAAACTTTTTTTTACCCAACAAATGCCATGCATGTTATCTTCTCTCTATCGAAGCAAAAAAAACTAATCTTGAACTTTCCATACAGGAACTTTGTTACCAGTGATATAATATGTGGGAAATTTATTGGAAAATCATCCCCTATCAAACCCTCATCACAAGTTGTGTCGCATCCCGGAAACTGACATTCATCCATTGTTAATATTTTAAGTCTCTTATAACCTTAATATGTGCAAAACCTCAAAGGGTTAACCTACTTACCCAGTTTTGGAGATAGCTAAGAATATAAATAAATACTGTAACAGAAAATCTGACAGTCAGTTAAAGACAAAATATATAATAAAAAAACTTCGTTTAAAAAAACCGACTTCAAAAACTAAAAAGTATAAAATAACTTAATTTGTATGTGCTACCTTGAAGTCAGTGCCAAGCCAATGGAATAGTAGGTACCACACTCGCTATATTTCGAGACGAACGTTAACGACGCTTCGGTTGTTTTGTTCAACGCGAAGAGCAGCTATCCCGCTCAAGGTCACGCGCGGCGAGTGCGGTACCTACATTTTGGCTTGGCACCGACTTCAAACTTATGAATAGGTAGCACATACAAATTAAGTTATTTTATACTTTTTAGTTTTTGAAGTCGGTTTTTTTAAACGAAGTTTTTTATTTTATTTTTCGCTTTTTAGTCTTTCTCAAGTCTCTCATCATCATTTCATTTAAAATTTAATGATGTCTACAGAATATGAAGCCATGCAGACAATTGCATGACTGCACGGTTGGCCTAGTGGTTTAGGCGGTCGGCACGCCGCTTGCCAATTCGCCAAGTGTTGTGGGTTCAAATCCTACACGGGACAACACTTTGTGTGATCCACAAATTGTTGTTCTGAGTTTGGGTGTTAATTGTGTCCGTTTCATGTATGTCTGTAAAGTCCCCCGCGACACAGGATGTTTATTCCTAATGCGGGAGTTCTTTTAAAAAAAACAAAAAAAAAAAAAAAAAATTGCTCCTAACTTCATTGCAGGCGCTCACGTAAATTTGAGGGTTTCCTTCGATTTCCTTAGGATCTCATCATCAGATCCAGATATGGTGGCCATGGGACCACATGGGGAGCATACCCTTTCGAATACAAAAAGAATTTTCAAAATCGGTCCACAACTAACGGAGTAATCGATGTACATACATAAAATAAAAAAAAACGATGAAATTGAGAACCTCCTCCTTTTGGAAGTCGGTTGAAAACAAAAATAAATATATATTCTTATGTAATGATGTGTCTACTGACTGTAGTTACATGTATTAGGTTTTTATCAAAAGTTGTCTGGAAGAGATCACCGAGAGCGTTAAGAAGATATTGTAATACCAAATGTAGATTTCCATCTATGTCTGTGCAAAGTGTTATACTTTAGTGGTGTGTGTACTGTAATTACTTAAAAATAAATGAAATATGTTACAAAATCTATTATCATACGTACACCTGATATTCTATCAAAATACTAGACTAGTGATCGATTTTCGACTGGTTAATTAGAATGTCTTGTTTTATTTAATAACCAGTATAACCATCAATGTATATATAGACGTTTATATTATATTATGGAAATTTCATGTACTTATTTAGTTATATATGTGGCCTTTTATTGTGTTTTTGTTTTGAATAAAATTTTTAGCCTTTTGCCATTTTTAAATGTATTACAAATAGGTATGACGTGCTTCCGTGGACCGTACTTATTAAAAAAATTACAAATGTTTTCTTTCTAGATTTAATTAAAGATACACAGGAAAACTTTATAGTCAAGGATTCCGAAGAAAATCTATATACAATCTCCATTTTTTAAATGTATTCCATATAGGTATGACGTGCTTCCGTGGACCATACTTATTTAAATAATTACAAATGTGTTCTTTCTAGTTTTAATTAAAGATACACAGGAAAACTTCATAGTCAAGGATTCCGAAGAAAAATCTATATACAATCTTCCCCAAAAACTTAGGTGTTTAAATTGTTTACCATACATCTAACATATTGGCGAAATTGGCTTATATTTTTGTAGGTCTCGGTGGAGCCCAGCATGGAGTTCTGCACAGAAAAATGGCCAAACTTAATTAAAAAGGAATTGTTTGGCGCCTTCAGTTTTATTCTCGTGTACGCTATACCAGGTGAGTACATTTAATAAGCAATAATTTCCCATTCCACCAAAATATTCAATAAATAAAACTCCCTAACACAAACTTATTAAATATAGAAATATTTATATTTTATCTCCAATGTACGACTAAAAACAGGCTGTACTATATAACTTAATTAACAAGTTATCTAAAAAGCCATTTACACTGATAATAAATTCAACAATTTAATGTCTAAGTTTCTGAACTCGCAAAAACTTAGATTAAACTTGATTATATTCGTATTTTCTATTCAGTCATCTGAGGGGAAAAGTTTTAAATAAAAAAATCCAGACCACTATATACATTATACGAAGACATTAATGTTTTATTTGTTTATGGAAACCGCAATGCAACATTGTTAAAAGTTAATGCAGTGAAAGTAAATATACCGATTTTACATGCATTTATTTTGTACGTACCATCTGATTAGACTTCGTTTAAGTAAGTAGCATTTTTCGCTTATCATATCTTACCATCATGAACAATTTAATTGAAACAATTAAAACAATATCGACATAGATAAAACAATTTCTGAAATTTAAAAACAAAAAGAAAAACTTTTTACCTAAAAATACAAAGAAACGGATATCTCCTATTTCTATTTTTTTTAAAGACAACTCCCGCATTAGGAATAAACATCCTGTGTCGCGGGGAACTTTACAAACATACAAGAAACAGACACGAAGAACACCCAGACTCACATCAATCACACAAATGTTTGTACCGCGTGAGATTTGAACCCACGGCACTTGGCACAGTAGCAAGAGGCGTGGCGACCGCTGAAACCACTAGGCCAATCGTGCAGTGCATTTTAAATTAACCAAATATAAATCATCAACTAATAAGTAAAGAACTCTAATATAAAACAGTTTTAGAAAAAAAAAACGATATGCAATTTGTCAGTATTGATACGAAAATCCAACGTACCTTATTTTATTGACAGTCGAAATATTCCATAAATGTGCGTCATAAAATAACACAATAAATTTGTAATGCTAAAAATTCCAAACATAAAGTTCTTCGAGTACTAAGATCTTTCTTACCATTTTATGTCTCTTCTCAAATCGGGTTCTAAATTTGAACGAGAATATCCACAGAATACGGCTCTAAGGGCAGATTGGAAGTACCAAATGGGCCATTTGTAACACATTTAATGTTTTAAGGACCGATATTACGTAAAAATATGTGATTAAAAGTTGATTAGTTCAGATTTTAAAAAAGGTGAGACGGTTCTTCTCGCCCGGGCATCTGTGTCTTCTTTACAAGACCCAGGTTCGCTCGTGCGTGGAGTACTGTTCTCATCTTTGCGATGGTGCCGCACAGTACCTGTTTGACGCTCTCGACCGGTTGCAGCGGCGAGCAATCCGCATTGTCAACAGTCCCGAAGCCACCGAGTCCCTTGAGCCTCTGCAGTTGCGTAGAGATATCGCCTCCATGGCAGTCCTCTATCGCTTTTATCATGGAGAGTGTTCTGAAGAGCTCTTCCAACTGATCCCTCCCTCCCCCTTCCTCTACAGGACAACACGTGCCGGCCTTGGAAGTCACCGCTTCAGAGTAGTAGACATACGTTCTCGTACTCATCGCTTCGGTTCTTCCTTCCTGTGCCGAGCGGTGAAAACCTGGCACTCAATACCAGCATACGTGTTTCCTTCCCACTATGATCCCGGGTCTTTTAAGCGGGGCGTGAAAAAGCATCTCACCAGGCCGCCATAGTGTCGGTCACCATGCTGCATTGTCCTTATTCGCAATGAGGATGGTGCCCGCCACTCCTAGATTCTGTTCATGCTTACCATCAGGCAGGACAGAGTCATTTTGGCAGCTAACTATAAAAAATAAAATAAAAAATGTTTTTTATTTTATGCTGTAAAGAGCAACTGAGCAGACGCATCGGAATTATGCCATCTATGGACATCTGTAAATTATACAAGTGCATTACTATCTTTAGTTCTTTGAAATCGTAGTATCTTTAGAGCCGGCCTACATGTGTCAGAAAGTGTGTGGCTCTCTCATAGCTGAAAAAAAATGAAATTTCTATGAAAATACCTATGTCAGCTTCACATTGGTTAATGGTGTTCTCAGATTTCGTGGTGATTGTTTACTTTCTAGAATAAATGACTTCTGTAGTAATTTAGCACTTGATAATGGTCAGGGTACGTTAGATATTTGATCTGTATGGGCGCTGGCCTAATGTACGTTAGGCTAATTATGTCTGAACGAAATGATATTCTGGTAAAATTGAAACATAACGCGCTAAGTGACTACGGCATGACCTTCAAATATTTTTTACAGATGCGTAAGGAATGCAAAAACTAAACTAAACATAATTGTTGAGATATACTGTATTTTTTTATGCTAGATTACTTTTCTAGCTATGAAACTGAACCTTTATAAAATACCACATTTTATTTTACAGTTTTATTTGTATAGACCGACTATCTTTTAATTTCTCTTGTTCTTTTCATTGCCAACTTTTTTATTTGCATGAAATTTTTATTTGTCTCATTTCAAAAGGATTAAATTCTATGAGAGTTAGCATCAGATAGTTGTTCAACTATAAATAAAATAAGCTAAAATCCTTTGTAAATTTACGTATACGCTATAAAACTACATATTTCTAATTTCAAACAAGGTACGAAAATGATGATGACTTTGATTTATAATTAAAGCGATTATTTTTATTAATTATTGAATTATTGATTTATTAATTTCGATTGTCGACTATGATTATTATTAAATTCTTTGACATTGACCTGATGATTTGCTATGCGGCCTGAGTATGCGGCTTTGAATAGGTCGATGGCTGATCCATGCGTCTTACTTTATTTTAAATGTGTGACATTTTATTGATTATTTTATATTTGGACTTATTACATCTTTTTAAATTTGACTGTGAGTGAAAGTGTTATTTGGATTTTATTTTCCGTAAGTGGACCTCACAATATAAAAATCTTGCAGTTTTGAGTAATAAGGCGCATGATTGGTTAGCTCATGGCTGTGCAGCAATGACTCCAAACCTTTTGTTTTGTTTTCTTTGGTCGACTTCGTTCTCATTCAAGTCTCTTAGTAAAAAGGAAAAATTGTAAACCATATTATTATTTTTTAAAAGGAGCAACCATGGAGTTTCTTGCCAGATTCTTCTCCATGAAGGGTAGGCTGCACTTGGAACTGGCGACTAGAATCACTCGATTTTTTAATATAATTATTGACTATTCATAAGTGCCTGTAAAATAAGCGCTTATTTGAATAAAATCTTTTTGACTTTGACTTTGAATAACATCAATGTTTGTTATACTTTGAATACTAAAGTGCAATTTATTTCAGGGTGCATAGTAGTGGTATCGTATGCTCTAATGGGACGAAGATTATGTTCTGTTCTGCCGCCGTTTGATCAAACGGAAGGAAGTGGCAACAGTCAACAGGTACACCATTTTTTTCTGTTTATACGTATTTCATATTATCTTACCATTAGATATAAAATGTGTTCAAATTATATCCGATTGTTATCATAACCATGAAATATGCCATAATAGCATAATAATAAAATTCACTTTCAACATTATAGCCCATAAAACTCAGTTTGAATCATTGCTCTGAATTATTGCATTATTGCTCTAGGTATAAAAAGTTTAAGGAGTTTTTGATTGCTGCTTGTACTGTGCTTGTAAATTATATGTAGGCATAAAATTTATATAATATACACTAAAAACCGAGCAAAATGATAGTTATACCGGTTTTTTTACTTCTTCCCAAGTTAATTTTGTATATTTGATGAAAATTATGCCAAGAAATGAGTATAAAATTTGACACAGTTAAAGTTTATAGGTTGAGAAGTACAGAAAGCTAAAAAAAAAAAAATATGGTCGAATTTCGATCACTGGGTGGCCATATATATAAAATTCATGTAAAATGTATTTACTTAGAGATGATCATCTTCGTCGTCAACAACCTTTCACCGTCCACGTATGTACACCATAGCACTTTCCGTAGAAATGATCAATTCAAGTGCATTAGTTATCTAACGCACTTAACTTGAATTGATTAAATGCTCCCAGTAAATATTTTAGTTCAACATTGTAGTTATTACAAAAAGGATATTCCTATTATCTGCGGTTCTAGCGACTAAGAATTGTACGCGAAAGGAAGAGAGTGGCATGGATACTGCTACTGCTGGCAGTGCTGTTCGCGCTGTGCTGGCTGCCGTACAACATCTTGCAGTTGCTCATCGACGTCAACGCCGTGAATGTTGAGTCTGTGTCTATTATCCTGCCGTACACTTTGTTACTAGGTAAGCACTTATATCCATCCCAATAACAAGACGTAATGAAGGTCACTTATCAAATTTGATTAAGTATTTATATATACTACTGATGTTGCTATGATATAATTATACTCAAATTATTGTATACACAGGACACACAAACTCAGCGATCAACCCCATCGTGTACTGCCTGATGACGCGAAATTTTCGCCGATCACTGCGCAAGCTCATTTGTCACGATTCTGGGAACATACATTCTAATACTCACTTCCACGTAAGTTTTTTTAACGCCTACAGACAGACACTATCTTCAAATTAGTTTCCCTATCCACCACACGGTGTCGGATTGGGAATAAAGTGTCATGCCATACATGCCATTGGTGTCGTAACAGCCAATCAAAAGAGTAAACTCTGCAGGACGTCATCAGTGAAAAGAGCCAGCTCAGTGTGATATAGTAGTTTAAAACCTCATTTCCAAGCAGAGGTCCATATCCTACAGTAGATTACTTAAGGCTTGTGTTGATGACGATTAAAGTTCAAAAGAAATTGAAAGATTTCTCCATTTAATTACAGATGCAAGGGTTACGGCAAAAATCTAACATGTCCAGCATGCGAACCGGGACTACTGTCACTTTTAGGAGTAGCAATCATAACCTTAGGAGAACTAGATCTACCAGTGTACAGTACAGGAGATCAGAGAGGAACTCCTCTTTAAGAGAAAATGGGTGGAAAGATCACCGTTGTCAGAAGTCTCCTAAATTTTTGTAAATAAATGATATGATCGTTGTGTTTTAGGGTAGTACTTCTGAAAGAAGCTAGTCATGTAGTTATGAGAGCGTTAGTTTTAAGATTTTAAACACTCGAGGGCAATTAATCCTGGTAAGTTTGTAAATGACTTTTGTTGACAAAATTAACTGATCTTCATGTTTTGTATGTCCTGTATCAAGTTTTTTTTTTTTTTATATAATAGTCTCATATTTCCCAATGTTATAAAGACACTTGGTTTACAGCATGTAAAACTGCGTAACTAGAGTAAAGAGCTTTTAGCGGTTTGGCCGGCAAAGCATTTGTGACGTCTCTGGTGCTGCTGGTGTCCATGGGCGGCGGTAATCGCTTACCATCAGGCGATCCTTCTGCTCGTTTGCCCCTTATGCCATAAAAACGAAAATCAAGGCTGCACGTAAAAATAACTTTATTTTATTCTAAAAAAGATAAGGGAATTTTCCATTTCTCTTTTCACAAGAGGTCGCATTAAATATAATTTAGCATACCGAGCCTTTATTCTTAGTCTCTTCGAATTTTTCACAGATCTGTATGTGATTCGAATTAACTGCTCTTGAGTGTATTAATCCCGACAGTAGGGACGTTTATGATCTAGTCATAATTATTTAATGTTTAGTTACGTGCTATTGTAAAAAGTAATTTAATAAATTGTAATTTAAATTATAAATGTAAAATATAATTCTTATATTTCGTAATGAATAATGACATAATCTCATAAAATAAGTAATAGAAATATTAAAACGGGTAATTTTAATTAAATATGTTTATCTCGTCGTACTGTCTTCGTTAGTATATAAGCAAAGCTTACTTGTAAACTTGAACCAAAAGGTGATGTGATATTATTTGTATTTAAACAATAAAAATAATGATTTGATTCATTGCTTTTATTTTAATATCTCTAGAGTAATTTTGTATGTACAACCTGAGTACAACTTCAGGATTGGATTATAGCGACTTCCAACTAAACTACAGCACCAATTACCGAAAACACAGCGCACTACGTAATAACAGCTAATCCTGTGTCGCGATATAGATTTTTTCGCGCCAATCAGCACACACAAGAACCCAAAAACATCACCTCACTTGGTAGGAGGATCACCCGTTTGTGTTGGAGGAACGTGTCATCTGTTCCTCCACATCACCTATGCATAAAGCGATAAAGAAGGTACCTTCTCGCGCTATACAGTCAGTCAGTAAGGTTACTGTTAAAATTTTAACAAAAAAACCGACTTCAAGAATGACCAAATTGAAATGAGCCCACACGCAGCTTTCAAATAAAAAAAGAATCATCGAAATTGGTTGGCGTGATATTGAGTTATTTGTCAATTTGTCGCACACATACTTAATGCAAATTGAAGACTTATATGGTTTTCTCATAGATGACATGTAAGAAATAGACCAAATGAGGTAACAAACATAAAAAAAAAACAGTCTGTGGGGTCGCGATGATGCAATACATTGAAATATTAAAATGCATGATCACCTAATGTAGCACATCGCACCTCGGGCTCGACAGGGCTCCGTTGGAGTCTTCAGTCAGTCCGCACCTTCGAAATGTAACACACGTTTGATTGGACTAGTCAGTCCGCACCTCCGATAGCTAACACAGATTAGTATCAGTTAATCTCAGTCACTCCGCTCAACTAATTAATGTACAGATGAACGCGAAATATATTCGGTTTACATAAATAACCTTTTATTTACAACTACAACATTACTACATTAGCACCATATGCCAAATTTTCACAGATTTACTAAGAAAGAAAAAAAAATACACGATAAGGTACGTAACGTACATCAGATACGATATGGGCGTCTAATTAAGAAAAATGTAACCTTCAGATCACGTCGGGGGGTATAGACCTACTTATAGAGGCGGCCACCGACGTGGATCATATGTAATTGGAATCAAGAGAGATTGCGGACTGCTCCCCATTGTTTAGAAATGGGTTATTGGTATTTTATATGTATTTTTGGATATCACGTTTAAAAAATGACACCAGTACTTCCGACAGATTAGTATCACAAGAACAGAGAGATATCACTACAGGTACGTCACCAGTACATTAAGAAGGCAGGAGAAAGGTCTCCGTCTTACTGGTGAGTGTATAAAAATGTGGCAAGAACGCCAAGAACATGTGAGCAACCGTGCAACTGGAACAAGGCAAGTACGTCATCAGTACAAAGAGGGCTGCAGAAATATGGAAACGCCTTACTGGTGAGTGTATTATGTGAAAGTATAGTGAGTGAATATAAATTATGTGCCGTGAATAATACAAAAATTAAAATGTGCAGATTAAGGACATTAGAATTTAACTTAGGGTTGAGCAAGGTCATTTAAGTATACCATTAATCACGTGACGTCAAGGTAATTTTGGGCGCAGATTCGAAGAACTCGTCAATTACTCTATTTTAGCGAATTTACTAGCGAATTAAGTATATTGGCAGTTTGAGGTGTTATCTCGCTAATAGGAAAGGTCACAATCACTCTAAGTTAACACAAGGAACATAATATGAATTGTAAGCACATCGACATCGGTAACAAAGTAGTATAGTATATGCATTGTGAAGTTTCTACTAAGTACGCTAGACCCTATGTACCTGACAATTCAGGGAATTAGTTTGTCATAGCATTCATGAAATACTTACAATTGTGATAACGTTATTATTAAATGGATTTTTGCTACATGTCGGATTAAAATCAAAGTCTGGTTTAGGAAAGAAATGGTTAATTTTGTCAATCAAGCTCAAGGCCAAGTGTAAAATTGAAAAATGTAATCGATTATTATTATGTTGTGTAATATGTAAACATTTTTATCATGTATTATATCAGAATATGTATTTTTTTAACTTATTCTATGTTATGTAAACTATTGTGAAACAGCGTATAATATTTTAAATGAAAACTGTAATTAATGTTAAAGTGTAAATGAAACCATAATGTAACTTTGTATTCAAATCATAATTTAATTGAGTAATTTTTATATAAACATTGTAATACCTGCGACATGCATAAGAGCATCAGGTTACGCGCGTGGGCAAGCGCTTATTCTACGAATCATTATTGTTGTGACCAAGGCTTAATCAGTGTCAGCGCTTTCATGTGTGCCTTGCGCGCACTAAGTAAGTTTAAAATTTTATTGTAATGATATATGATATTGTAACTGTTTGATAGAATAAAATTTTTTTGTAAGAGAGGGATGACTGTGGGGTCGCGATGATGCAATACATTGAAATATTAAAATGCATGATCACCTAATGTAGCACATCGCACCTCGGGCTCGACAGGGCTCCGTTGGAGTCTTCAGTCAGTCCGCACCTTCGAAATGTAACACACGTTTGATTGGACTAGTCAGTCCGCACCTCCGATAGCTAACACAGATTAGTATCAGTTAATCTCAGTCACTCCGCTCAACTAATTAATGTACAGATGAACGCGAAATATATTCGGTTTACATAAATAACCTTTTATTTACAACTACAACATTACTACATTAGCACCATATGCCAAACAGTCGAATTCAGAACCTCCTCCTTTTTTGAAGTCGGCTAATTAGTAAGGAGAAGGGCTCATTTTCATTGGTCGTTAATTCAGTCGTTATACAGCAGGCGGGGAGTCCGCGAATTCGGGCTATCGACTAATGAAAGTAGGCTATCTATATCTTGGTCCCAACCATGATAAGGACACTAAGATCTGATGACGTAATCCAAGAGAAATCGAGTCGAACCTTGTAATTGGTTTTTCTTTTGTTAAAATTTTACTTGTGTACTTATGCACTGAATATTACAAGATCAAGGTTACAGTGTACGTAAATAGTACACCATCAGCAACTGGCACACTCACAACAATAAATACAAAACTTAAAGATGCAAACAGTCGTGTTTTAAAAGAGACACGATTTAGTAACATTTACCTTAAATGTTATAAAAATCAAACATTGTAAATGTTATTAACACAATATATCATAGGTATGTTGTTATCACTCATATCTATTAAGGCGGCCCTCCAACTATGCTCCTCTTCTTACTTCTACTGTATATGAGTGACAAAAGAGCCGACAGTCACTTGATAGATACAAGTTTTTACTAAAGGTTATATTTTTTGTCCATATTTCACTTTGGATAGTAAATTATTCGTGGATAGTATAGGCATTCCATTTCGGCAATAAGTTACTCGGTATATTAGTAGACCGAGTCATAATTTCACCTTGTTTACTGTGCCAAGGCAGAAATATAGATCGCGACCGTGACCCTGGTCTGCGAGTATGTTTTTGAGATATGATTGCTTTCAATTAACGTATGTGTATTTATCATCTACCATTTTTTCCAGTCCACTGCTACACATAGACCTTTCCTTAGATTCATTCTAATCTATACTATATAATATACATATCTATACTATTATATAAAGCTGAAGAGTTTGTTTGTTTGCTTGCACGCGCTAATCTCAGGAACCACTGGTCCGATTTGAAAAATTCTTTCAGTGTTGGATAGTACATTTATCGAGGAAGGCTATAAAACTATATATCATCACGCTACGACCAATAGGAGCGGAGCACCAATGAAATATGTTTTAAAAACGGGGGAAAATTATCACGCTACGGGCAATAGGAGACGCAAACGAGGTTGCGTGGGTCGGCTAGTTAATGTCTATACTAATATTATAAAGCTGCAGAGTTTGTTTGTTTGTTTGTTTGAACGCGCTTATCTCAGGAACTACTGGTCCGATTTAAAAAATTCTTTCAGTGGTGGATAGTCCATTTATCGAGGAAGGCTATAGGCTATATTTTATTTTCAAAAAAATTAGGAATCCGTAAGAAAATTGCTATTTTGTAACCCAAGGTGTGAAATCGAAAACCTATTTTTGCATGCGCTGCAATAACTATTGACAATAGAACAAAATAATGTATTACGGGTTTGTAGGTATCATTAAGATCTACAAAAAAGTCCGCGAGAGCATATATCTAACTATCATGGTTTAGTTACAATAACCGCTTTTGTGTTCAAAAAAATTATTAAATCGTCTGAAGAAAGAAACTACGTTAAATGTGTATCGTAATATTAATCCTTATCCAAATTAAGCATTATGTTATCAAGGGTATTTATGTAGAAGTAAAATACTTTTGGTTTCATCCCAATCGTTCATTTCGTTTAGAAGTTATCAGGAGTATAAGTCGCTAAGAGTTGGTACCTAATAATGAGTTATTTGCCAAAGAGTGTTTATCAACATAATACCTAATATTAATCTTTATCCAAATAAATGTGTTGTTGATTATGAGTATTAGATCTTAGAAGAGTATAATAAATACATCTATACTAATATATAAAGCTGAAGAGTTTGTTTGTTTGTTTGTTTGAACGCGCTAATCTCAGGAATATCAATACTGGTCCAATTTGAAAAATTCTTACAGTGTTAGATAGCCCATTTATCGGGGAAGGCTATAGGTTATATATCATCACGCTAAGACCAATAGGAGCGGAGCACCAATTGAGAATGTTTCAAAAACGTGAGAAAATTATCACGCTACGGGCAATAGGAGACGCAAACGACGTTGCGTGGGTCAGCTATACTAATATATAAAGCTGAAGAGTTTCTTTGTTTGTTTGAACGCGCTAATCTCAGGAACTACGGATCGAATTTGAAAAATTCTTCCAGTCTTAGATAGCCCATTTATCAAGGAAGGCTATAGGCTATATATCATCACGCTTAGACCATTAGGAGCGGATGATAGAATGGGGGAAAATTATTACGCTACGGGCAATAGAAGACGCAAACGACATTGCGTGGGTCAGCTATCCATACTTATTACTCTGTCTGTCTGTCTTGCTTTCACGGCAAAACCGCTGCACCGATTTGAATGAAATTTGGTACACAGATGGTCTAGAGCCTGAGAAAGGACATAGGCTACTTTTTAATGCGAAAAAGAGGTTGTAAGGGGTTTAAAAGGGGGATGAAAGATTGTTCTGGGGGTTCACTCGCCACACGCCTGCGCGTTACCTACGTCGGGCGTCTTGACAATGAATAAACAAGGCTGTCACAATCATAAAAAAATCACTTTTTAAATGAAGAATTAAATATTAAGATATTAAGTATATATCCGTCAATCTGATTTGTATGTTCATTATATTAATAGAAATAAATAAGTCAAATTAATATAATTAATTAACAGCGTTTCTTAACTTCGAAATTCTCTACAGAAGTATCGTCATTATAAGCTAGCTGTTGGTTAGATATGAACAAAAATGTAATTTAAAGTTTGTAAAAATTTACCCTCAAGGGGTAAAATAGTAACAGGGGATGGCAGTTTGTATAGAAATATGTAAGGTTTGTGAGTTAGTTTGCGACAAGAGACAAAATATGTATTAGAGCTATTCTGATATGACATTTACGGAGCTATCACGGAGAAGATAGTATGCCAACTGATAGTAACGACATGATTACACTGAGACGTGGGTTCTGGTTTAAGATAGCACAGATGATTTAAAAATAATATCGATCCTGATCGGCTGACTAATGAGATAGTTATCAATTAAACGAACGGATCATGTCAGGCGTGGAGGGAGATGTTGTCGAATATTTAAAGTCTTTGGAAATATCAGGAGTGCCTTCCCATAAGTTGAGGCTGCAAGTTAATGTTCCAGTACTATTAAATGAGGTATCTTGAGCGCCAAAGCAATGTAATAGTACATGGCTAAATATTACACAACTGGGGTACAAAATTGTAAAAGCTACAATCATGACGCATGGAATGGCAAAAGAAGATAATGTTTTAATTACCCGTATTCCAATAATTCCAACTTATTTGACATTTTAATTTAAAAGAATGCAGTTTCCGCTGTAAACAGCATTTTCAATAACAATATTATCAAAACCCAAGGACAGATGCTTGAAGATACAGTATTTTTTTTTCTCATGGGCAGCATACTCACGTATATCAAATCCGCAAAATCTCCATATTTTGGCAAAATATGGCAAAAGAAAAAACTTAGTTATTAAAATTGTACTTTTTTTTATTTGAAGCTGCCAAAGTGACTATGGTCAGCCTGATGGAAAACTCAAGCAGAATCCAACAGTGGTGGCAACCATACTCATTGGGAAAGCAGACAATGCAATATTGCGTCCCATACTATGACGGCTTAGTGAGATGCGTTTTCACGCCCCACTTAAAGGCCCCGGGATCATAGTGGGAGAGAAATACGTGCGCTGGTAGTGAGTTCCAGTTTTTAGGTGCTCGGCACAGGAAGGATGAACCAAAACGTTTGGTTCGAGAGTGAACATGTTATTCTGCAGAGGAAGGGAGAAGGGAGACCAGTTGGAAGAGCTCCTCAGAATACTTCCAATGATACAGATGGTAGTGGACTGCTATAGAGGCGATATCTCTACGCAGCTGCAGAGGTTCAAGGAACTCGGTGGCTTCGGGACTGTTGGTAAAGCGGACTGCTCGCCACTGCAACCGATCGAAAGCATCAAACAAATACTGCGCGGATCCATCACAAAGATGAGAACAGTACTCGAGGACTCGGCAAATATCCATGCCCAGGACACCGAGCTTACCCCGTAGTGGCAGTTGAGTGCTCTGAAAAGTGGGGAGGGAAAGAAATGGAGACTTTTTGGTAGAGAACGCGCACAACTGTGTTTTCGTAGCGTTGAACTCGACCAGATTCTTATCACCACATTGTAAAATGCGGTTCAAAACCCGGTCGAGCTCAGCGACAAGCTTCTGTCGATTTTCCTCAACGTCTGCCAGCTTGGCTGAACAGTGTCAAAAATATCGCCCATGAACTGTGCTATCGTCTGCATAGCAATGTATGTTGAGAGTAACAGAGTTGTAAAGAGCTAACATGTCATTGATATGCAGAAGAAATACTGTGGGCCAGCGTTTACATCCAGAACATCAGAGGCCGTGCCGTCGCAAAGGCCCATAATGCGGCGCTGATGAAGAAAAGCGTCAATCCAGTGACAGAGTCTAGGAGGCAGACCGAATGCCGAGAGCTTGGAGAGAAGCGAGCGGTGCCAGACCCGGTCGAAGGCCTTGGCCATGTCAAATGTCGAAATAAGCTCATATAATGTACATATATAAATACTTAAATAAGTTTTTAATAGTATAACGTGTGTGTCTTATTTGTAAAAAAAATCGGGTGGTGTCGTGGGACATCAGATAGGAATGAGTTCCAGATCAAAAATACAGATGGCGCTATACAAAATTTTTAGTTTTCACAAAATTGTCTTAACCCCTTTATTTTATTTAAACTGATTTATAAAAATATATAAAAGTTCTATGCGAGGTAAAGAAAATAAAACTATTCAGGTACCGATACATTTTGTATTATGATTTTACATCGATAAAAATCCTACCTATATTAATAACGCGAAAGTTTGTTAGTATGGATGTATGGATGTTTGTTACTCAAAAACTACTGAACGGATTTGGATAAAACTTTACAGTAATATAGCTTATACATCAGAATAACACATAAGCTACTATTTGCAGCGATAACCGACATACACGCGGGCGGAGCCGCGGGCAACAGCTAGTCTATACTAATATTATAAAGCTGCAGAGTTTGTTTGTATGTTTGAACGCGCTAATCTCAGGAACTACTGGTCCGATTTGAAAAATTCTTTCAGTGTTGAATAGTCCATTAATCGAGGAAGGCTATAGGCAATATATCACCACGCTAAGACCAATAGGAGCGGAGCACCAATGAAGAATGTTACAAAAAACGGGTGAAATTATTACGCTACAGGCTATAGGATACGTAAACGACGTTGCGTGGGTCAGCTAGTACATGATATGCGGTAATAATAATAATATCTTTATTGTACACCAGAAGATTATAAATTATTAAAAGGACTTAAAACTAGGTATGTAGATAGGTATGTAGGTACAAGTAGCGGCCTTATTGCTCGAAGGCAATATCTTACAGGTAACCATGGGATGGAGAGCAAAATAGGATATGGGGAAAGTACCGGGTAGTGTCTGGTGAGATAAAAGATAGATAAGAAAAAAAAAATATACGTAAGATGTATCATTTAAAGTGATAGTAATACATAGTAGGATATCTTAAATAAATGCAAGGAAATACTCACAAAATAGATTACGTACTAAGTGATATCGTAGGAATAAAAAAAGAAAAAAAAGTTGGTTAAGGGACATTGGTGTCTCCCAGGTAATACTCCTTTACCAGTCTCTTAAATGCAGTTAGTGTTTGTGCACGTCTTATAGCGACAGGTAGGGCGTTCCATAGCCGAACTGCTTGGACAGATAGGGAGTGGTCGAGAAATTTTGTGGAATGGCCAGGCATTTTTAGTTTTAGGTTCTGTGACGATCTTAGCAATACTACTGGGGTACTATACAAGCTAGCCCTATAGCACTCAGATTATGTCAGTTTGGTGACAGATTAAGAATACAGAGTCTCATGATTATGTTCATGGGTGTCGTAAGAGCCGACTTAGGGAGCATACTACATAGAACAATAGCACTGCAAGTAGAAAAAACCGACTTCCAAAAAAACATCCAACGAAAACTCCCTGCCAAAAAACACTAAAAAGCCAAAAAGAATACGAACGAACAAAAACAAAAATTTAAGCGACAGTCGCTTGGCACCGACTTCAAACAGATTTTAGGTACCTAGCACACATTATAATACTACTATTTAAATGAATAAAGAATTAGGTATAGACAAGAATTGGCACATAGCAATTTATGAAGAGCCAGTTTATTTTACGCTTTTTAGTGTTTTTTGGCAGGGACTTTTCGTTGGATGTTTTTTTGGAAGTCGGTTTTTTTATAAAAAGTTTTTATTTTTAGTTTTTAGTGCAAACAGTCTAGTAGGTAAGTAGTAAGTTGAACTATATCATAAAATTTCTGCTGATGCAAATAACTTTAGTGGTTTAAAAAAACGTATTAAATGTCAACTCCTATTTCACCCCTTAGGGATAGAATATCCAGAAACGCTACGTAATTCGTTAATACTCATTTTTATCAGTAGCTCAAAAAAAAAAGTTGTTTGTTTCTAACTTAAAAAATGCGAACTTTTATACAATCTTTCAACCCCTATTTCACCCTCTTAGGGGTAGAATATACAGAAACGCTTAAATACATTTCTATTCATTTTTAATCAGTAGCCCAAAGATAAAGTTTCATGATCCTAACTTAAAAAATGACGGATTTCCACACAAACTTTCAACCCCTATTTCACCCCTTTAGGGGTAGAATATCCAGAAACGCTTAAATACGTATCTACTCATATTTAATCAGTAGCCCAAAGATAAAGTTTCATGTTTCTAACTTAAAAAATGACGGATTTCCACACAAACTTTCAACCCCTATTTCACCCCTTTAGGGGTAGAATATCCAGAAACGCTTAAATACGTATCTACTCATATTTAATCAGTAGCCCAAAGATAAAGTTTCATGTTTCTAACTTAAAAAATGAGGAACTTTAGTACAAACTTTCAACCCCTATTTCGTTCCCTTAGGGGTAGAAATTCCAAAATTCCTTCCTTAGTGGGTGTCTGCTCAATAAAATGATCCATATGAATAACTGAAAGAATACAAATTAAGGTCTATACGTACCTGTAATATTAAAATCATCCTCTAATCCCTAACTGTTGAAGAGTTTAACCTTCTATCATCAGCTCACCTAAATAACTTGAAAGTATAAGGTAGGTAGGTAAAGTAGGTATAATAATAAAGGTCTTTAGATACGTATGAAATTGAAAGAATTATCCCTCCAACTCCTAACCGTTGAGGAGTTGTACCTTCCACCTTCCATCATCAGCTTACCTAAATAATTTGAAAGAATATGACTAAAGGTAACATATATACATTATGATATTTAAAGATTTATCCTCCAACTCCTAACCGTTAAGGAGTTGTACCTTACATCATCAGCTCATCATCATAAAATGATGACTACCGGACGCAAATACCAGTGTAACTTCAGAAAATATACGAAAAACGTAGTATGTGCCTATAAAAAATGAGGGTTCCCCTCGATTGCTCTAGGATGCCATCATCAGATTCTAGTTTCCTTATTATGGTACCACCGTCGGGACATCTCCTTTCCAACAAAAGAAGAATCATTGAAATCGGTTCATAAACGACGGAGTTATCCGCGAACACATATAAAATATATATATATATATAAAGGTAGGTCGAAAAAAGGTAGTAGAGCCACGCTGATATCAGCACTCATGGGTCGGCTCGCCGGGGTGGCCTACCCTTTTTGTTTGTGAGGAAATCCCCTCGGATACCACCGGCTGGTGGTTATGTCGGACTCGAATCGACTAAAAACCGCAGACCGTCGCGGGTACTAAAAGCCGGGGAACCAGGTGCACCCTCGATAGAAAATCCGTGGGGGGAGGATCCTTCGACTAAGCAAGGTGATCATGCCTGGCGGGCCATCTGCCCCGTGAGGTGGTGCTACCCTCGCGCAGTAGATCAAGGTAAAATAACAGCGTTCGTGCTGTCGTGTTTCGTTGGTGAGTGCGAGACCCGAGGCCCAATGATGCAGAAGCTAGCTAGCCGCCATAGTGTGGGTCACCATGCTGCATTGTTGCATTGTCTGAATTGTATGAATGTATGGTGTCTGTGTATGTATGGAGTATGGCGACCACCGCTCTTGGATTCTGCTTATGCTTTCCATCAGGCAGAGTAGAATTATTTTGGCAGGGCCATAAATTAATAAAAAAAAACATGATAAAAACCTTACACCAACCCGTCTGGCCAGCGGGGAAAACCAAAACCTCCTCTCTAAGGAGAGGTCAATGATGAGCAGCAGACTATTGAAGACCTTTTATGTATTACCCACTAGCCAGACTCATTGATAAGAATAAAATACTTTAAATCACTGGAATTTAAGCGAAAAAGCTATAACACTGTGTATAAAATATGTTAGCTATATAAAATAGAAACTAGAGATGTGCCGACTAGTCGACGACTAGTCGGTAAAGCCGACTATCCGGCAACAAACGTAGTCGACGATTAGTCGGCGAATAGTCGGCAAAAAGCGCCGACTATTCGGCTTATTACTTTGTATGTATTTCTCAATAATATATTTGTCAATTTTTATTTTATAATCAGTTTTAGCCATTTTGAAATGTAAAACAAAGCAATCTTTCTTTTGGTAACCAGTTTCTAAAATTACTTGCTGATAAAAAACATATCTGACATTTATTAAACAAAATGTTTGCTTGTAGTGTTTGCACTTTTTTTCCTTTCCACCACGAGAAATAATCATTGACATTGATTTCACATAACTGCATTAGGGTCCAATGCGACGGCGTGGCCTCTCATTTTCTAGAGGTAAACGCTGGCGTACTTCAGAGCTTCCGTCCTGTCGCCCACACTGTTTCTTCTGCATATCAATGACATGTTAGCCCATGGCAACATGATAATTATTAGGCAGACAACAGCACAGTCCATGGGCGATATTTTGGACAACTTGCAGTCAAGCTGGCAGACGTTGAGGAAAAACGACAGGAGCTGAGCTCAACCATGTCCGGGCTGTCAGAATCTGGTCGAGTTCAATGCCTAGATTAACAGGTGTTCGCATTATCTGCCAAAAAGTCTCCATTCCTTCCCCTTCCACTTATCAGAACACTCAAATGCAATTACAAGGTAAGCTCGATATCTTTGGCATGGATTTCTGCCGAGATCTTAACCCGCACGAATACACCTCGCGGAAGCTAGGTGTTTTAAACAAAGTGAGACAGTTCTTCTCGCCCGAGCATCCGTATCTTCTTTACAAGACCCAGGTTCACTCGTGTGTGTCGGAGCCGTTCTTCCGAGCTTCGAAGCTTGGATAGGGAGGACCGACTGTGTCACATACCGATTCACTCAGGTACTGTGGTGAGGTACTTAGGTGAGATTCACTCACCGGGCACGGTTGCTTCGCAGAGTATCTGAACAGAATTGGAAGTGAGGCTACGGCACAATGCCATCACCGCGGGTCCGAGCGGGACTCTGTCCAGCACACGCTGGAGGACTGCCCTGCGTGGGAGTCCGAGTGTCGAGTCATGGTCGGACAGATCGGACGATACCTGTCACCACCAGCATTGATTGCGGCAATGCTGGCGAGTAGTGAGGAATGGGAGGCCGCGGTCTCCTTCTGTGAAGACCTTATGCTTCAGAAGGATTCCCCAGAGCGGGATCGGGAAAGGGCCGACCTCGCTCGCAGGAGGCGACGAAGGGGACGCGCTAGCTCCCCAATCGTCGCTAAAGGGTCGTTGTGGCCACATCTAGGGGAGATGTGGCCGCTACAAACGGCCCGAGAACGGTGACACCCCGGTGCGGCCGGCGTGTGTCGTCTAAACGGGTCGTTGTTCCGACTCTTACTGTATAGAACGGTAGGAGGCGCAACAGCGAACCGCTCTGGGGGTGACTATAGTTACCCCGGGATGTACCTCAGTCATGACATACGATAGGAGGGTTTCGTGTGTCCCCCCACGGAGGGAATGGTGCACAATGCATACCCCGCGTAAAAAAAGAAAAAAAAAAAGGTTCGCTTGTGTGTGGAGTACTGTTCTCATCTTTGCGATGGTATCGCACAGAATCTGTTTGACGCTCTCGACCGGTTACAGCGGCGAGCAATCCGCATTATTGACAGTCCCTACCACCGAGCCACCGAGTCCCTTGAGCTGAGCCTCTGCAGTTGCGAAGAGATATAGCCCCCATGGTAGTCCTCTATCGCCTTTATCATGGTGAGTGTTCTGAAGAGCTCTTCTAACTAGTCCTCTCCTCTCCAATCCTCTACAGGACAACACGTGTCGGCCTCGGAAGTCTCCGCTTCAAAGTGGTAGACATACGTTTCCGCACTCTTCACTTCGGTTCTTCCTTCCTGTGCCGAGTTGTCAAAACCTTTAAGTCACTACCAGCGCACGTGTTTCCTTCCCACTATGATCCCGGGTCCTTTCAATGGGACGTGAAAAAGCATCTCACTAGACCGCCATAGTGGGGGTCACCATGCTGCATTGTCCTTATTACCTACCTACTTTGAGGATGGTGACCACCACTCTTGGATTCTGCTCATGATTTCATTCAGGTAGGGCAGACATTTTGGCAGCAAATACATTAAAAAAAAATAGAGAGCATCACTAAGGCGGCCTCGCGGAAACTTGGCGTACTGAATAGGGTGAGACGGTTTTTTGCGCCTGAGCATCTGTGTCTTCTTTATAAGAGCCAGGTTCGCTCGTTCGTGGAGGACTGTTCTCATCTTTGTGATGGATCAAATCAAATCAAATCAAATCAAAATCATTTATTCATCTAAGACACCAAGTGACACTTATGAACGTCAAATTGAAGCTATAGTTAAAAATCATAGATCGACACAAACAGAGGCCACAGCATGTGCTGTATTGTCGAGGTAAGTTAGGCGAAAACACCAAAATCTACTGCCTGCCTGTGTCGATCCATAACTTCCAGTTTCCAAAATGCGTAGAGCTCATGAGAAGAATACTGGCAAAGAAACTCATGGCTACTCTTTTTCAAAATCTGATTTTCAGGTACAATAGTGTTAGTATTACATGTAAGGTAAACAGTATGCAAGCTGTTGCCACCTGAAATTCCTTTTATTAAAAAGCTCCAAAATCTAACGCGCAAACAAACAAAAAACACTCAGTGATAACGTTGAAGGCTTGAGTCTATTAAACATAGAACAAAATAGAAACAAGGTGCACATCCACTTACATTCAGTTGCAAAATCTACTGTTGAAAATAATTCGTGACTGGATTAAGAGGCTAGGGTTGCAGTTGAACGAACCAGAATAATAGTATTGACTAAAGAATCGCTGACTAGGCCGACCAGTCACCCCAAGCAGCACCCGTTCACGAGTATGACGCATGGACCAGCCATCATCTCCTTCGCCATATCAGAGGGAAGGAAACGACCCGCCCCACGACGACACCGCAAGCAATGACATTTTAGTGAGCATGACAAACCATAGTCTAGATACTGATAAAAATCACTACTAATTAAATTACCATGATAATCGCCACACATTACTTTCAACTAACAATGGTTTGTTAATATTTAGCTTTATGAGAAGACAAAGAAGTTTGTGTGGATCTATTTAAATACTAATGACACCTTAAGCCCATGACTGTTTGTCATTTAGATAATCGTTGATCGTATTAGGCTTTCCTAATAAGGTGATTTTTTACAGTTAGCTTGAATTTATTTACAGGAAGGTCGATCACATTAGGAATTTTATTATAAAAACGTACACCAAGACCTTCGAACGAGTTTTGTACCTTATGTAATCGATGATAGGTACCAATGAGTTTAGATTTGTTTCTAGTATTAATACTGTGTACATCACTGTTTTTCTTATAGTCATTAATGTTGTGTCTAACAAACATAATATTAGCAAATATATACTGTGATGCAACAGTTAAAATACCTATATCTTTAAACAACTCTCGAAGAGAGACTCTAGCACCTAAATTGTACAATGCGATCCACGCAGAATTTGCTTGATGCTCTTGATCGATTGCAGCGGCCAGCAGTCCGCATTATCATCAGTCCCGATCCAACCGAGTCCCTTGAGCCTTTGCACTGACGGAGAGATGTCGCCTCTGTAACAGTCGTCTAGCGTTTTTACCATGGAGAGTAGAGAAGAGCTCTTCCAACTGATCCCACTTTCTCCCATCTTCTACAGGACAACACGCACTGGCATTGGAAGTCACCGCTTCAGAGTCGTAGAAATACACTCTGGAACTAAACGGTTCCGTTCTGCCTTCTTGTGCCGAGCAGTGTTTAACTGCTTGGCACTACCAGCGCACGTGTTTCCCTTCTACTATGACCCTGGGTCCTTTAGGCGGCGCGGCGTGTGAAAATGCATCTCACTAGGCCGTCATAGTGTAGGATGCGATACTGCAATTTCTGCGTTCGCAGTGAGTATGGTGTTGGATTGTTGGATTCTACTCAAGCTTTCATCAGGCTCAGCAGAATCACTTTCAGGCTATCAAATAAAAAATTAAAAAAACATTGTCCACTTGTTTAAAAAACATCGCCACAAGTGATTTTCTTTTTCAATTAACTCTTCACTTCAATCAACAATAATAATAATATCTTGTCACAAAAATATTTTTAACACTAAAACACCGCTCCGAGTACGACCCTTACAGAAGCAAAAATGAAGAAACAAGGTTCGCAGGCGGCGATTGCGACTGGGGCGCGAATAAGCTGTAAACGAAAAATTATGGAAATGTCCATAACCATGATCGGTTTCGCCGATTAGTCGGCCGACTAGTCGGCCTTTTCAGGGCCGACTAATCGGCTAGTCGGCTAGTCGGCAAAAGTAATGATGGGCTCATCTCTAATAGAAACCTATTCTGAAGTTTTTTTTATGGAATAGGCGGGCAAACGAGCAGACGTATCGCCTGATGGTAAGCAATTACCGCTGCCCATGGACACCTGCAACACCAGAGGCGTCACAAGAGCGTTGTCGGCCTTTGGGAGGATGGGGAGGGTGTGGGCCTCCGGTATCCTCACTCACTCGGTGAAACACAGCGCAAGCACTATTTCATACCGGTATTCTGTAAGGCCGTGGTATCACTCCGGTCGAGCCGGCCCATTCATGCCGAAGCGTGGCTTTCCCACGGTAAATTCGTTATTAAAATTTCGTTCTTATTTTTTAATATATTTTCTTCAAACCAACTCAACTATTTATGGGTGCGGTACATAATATCTAAATAACACCTAGTTTTCTGTATATCTTGCTTATCATGAATATATTACTTTGCTAAATATATTAAAACGTGAACGAAATTCTTTAAACGTTTGTGAAAGAAAATTTGAGCGTGATATTTAAATGCTTCATATATTCAAGACGTGAAAAGGACCTACAGCAAGCAATAGAAGTCTGGTAGGTATTCAATATAATGTATAGGTACATTTCGCACACATTCATTTCACACTTTTCAATTTGTTATTTTTTTTATCAATACTACAGAATACAGAATAATACAGAAAATATAGTCTGCTGTCTGTAGTCTGTCAATACTAGTTAAGTTGAAATTCCCGTGGGAAATGGCACTGAAAATCGAAGTACAGGTTTCTACCTAGATTGACAACGTAGGCTATCTCATATTCGATTTGTAACTTAACCTAGTTTTAACTTCAAATTATTATTATTGTATACTTATTACTTTTTACCCGACTACGGCAAAGCCAATAAACAACGCTGAAAAGTATGAAATAAGTTTGAAAAGCCGTAGTCACATGTTAAATACAATCGTACCATAATACTTTAACAACGCTTGACTACGGCTTTTCAAACATGTTTCATACTTTTCAGCGTCGTTTTTATCGTTGTTGGGTTTTAGTTTTTACATTTTTTTTTAGCTGTAACGATACAGTGGCAGAACAAGTTAACATAACTTGAAATAAGTCAACAAAATAACAGCAAATGAGTCTATACTTCTATCTATACTAATATTATAAACGCGAAAGTTTGTAAGTATGGATGGATGGATGGATGGATGGATAGATGGATGGATGGATGGATGGATGGATGTTTGTTACTCTTTCACGCAAAAACTACTGAACTGATTTGGATGAAACTTTACAGTAATATAGCTTATACATCAGAATAACATATAGGCTACTATTTGCCGCGATAACCGACATATACGCAGGCGGAGCTGCGGGCAACCACTAGCTGTTGATAAAAATCGATAGCCGTGTCTAGTTGTTATACAACTTTAATATTAATAAAATTTGTTACGACAATCCCTTCATTATTGAGCTTTTTCTAAAATATCGAAAACAAAAAGACTTTATACTTAAGCCTACAATTCTATTAATTATTCATTTAATAATACAGAAATGTCCATCCATTCGTGTAAGCAATTACGTTTACCAACCATTGTCTTCCCTCTTATCTATCATTGTCTACAATCAATTTTCAATTTTTCTAATACTTAGTAAAAAACAAGTGTCTCACCGGCTATAACTCATGATTAAAATAATAACGTATTCGTAAAATTCGATATTAACACTCATTTGTTTACCCATTTTGGAATTTGTAAGTGTATGTATCCAAGTTTACTATAAAAGTATGTAGAAACTAACATATTTGAGCACATTGATTCTAATGTAACGTTTATGAATAATTCAACGAGGCCATTCCCAGATACCCTAGTCCTGTAGCAAGAAATCTTTTAACACCTCGTTCCATTTGGTCGTCCCGACGCCCAGATAACATCGCTTTCATGATATAGCCTTGAACGTTTTCAATTAATCTAATACAAAAGAATTGAATAGGCGATTTGGGAACAGAAATTTTCAATTGGGGCAGTTAAATCATAAATTGGCTTTAGTTTGAGCTTAGAAAATATTTCAAACGAATAGACAGTAATTAGATAAGTACAATAAAATTGAACGTAATTAATCAAATTTCTTAGAACAGTGATTTGTTAGGTAATAGTTTGACTTTTATATAAAACTAGCTATTGCCCGCGACTCTGCTTGCGCGTATGTCGTTATTGTGACCAAAAGTCGTCTATGTTTTCTTCCAAGGTCCAATCTATCTCTATACTGAAATTCATTCAAATCACTTCAGCGGTTTACCCGTTAAAGCGTAACAGATAGACAGACAGAGTTACTTTTGAAGTCGTCCTGGCTAGAAACCGTTACTCCTTTAAGACGAAAGTGAAGGAGCTCTTACTGGGTAAATTGGCGGATCTGGCAAGCTCTTGGTTCATCACCTTGCACTTTTATCTCTTATTGTGTATAGATTAACCTCAACCAATAACTTAGGTGCCACGGAAGAGCCACCTTTAGACACATGTGAGCACGCTCAACTGGTGAACATGCTCCGTAATCCTTTCACTGGACTTCATTGAGTGGCACTGAGTGAATGAGTGACTGAAGTTATTAGACATTCCAAAAAAAAAAAAATACTGTTAGGTATTTAGGTAGTCAAATATTATATATTATGTGCTCCACATTTCCATAGAACATTAAAATGTAAAAGCTGTAAATTCAACTGTAACTTTATTACAGGGGGCTAAAGTAACAGATGGCAGATGAGTATCACCGCTCAAGAATACCTGGATCTCATGAGACATAAGTGCGACTCACTTGGTAAAAATCAATAAAAGAATTCCTGCACATCAGGTTTCTACGACTTAGACATATTCTCAATTTTACTTGAGCCGGCCGATGTGTGCCAAAGGTTTGTGTCTTTATGTATGGGCCTTCCAAATGGACTCTACTATGTCTGATGGAAAGCATTAGTAAAAATTTGGTCAATTCAAGAGTAGTGGTCACCATACTCATTGCCAACGCAGACAATGCAGCATGGTGACCCACACGTCTCTGCATCATTAGGCACATCAAGTATGGTTCTCTCACGATGATCCCTATTCTTAAGCTACAGGGCTTACTCACATACGTAGATGTTCCCGTCTGTCAAATTATAAGCTAAATTGGGCCTACGAATTACATTGTTACAACACAGATCATATTCGAGTTCGTAGCGTAGGCGCTTATTTTTAACCCCCGATGCAAAAAGAGGGGTGTTATAAGTTTGACGTGTCTGTCTGTCTGTTTGTCTGTCTGTCTGTCTGTCTGTGGAACGCTCGCGAACGGATGAAGCGATTTCAATTTAGTTTTTTTTGTATGAAAGGTGAGTTACGTGCGAGTGTTCTTAAACATGTTTCATGAAAATCGGTTGAGTCGTTTAAAAGTTATGGGGGTGAAAGTGGGGAAGAATAACCGAATGTCTGCAAAAATATCATCGAGTGGGGTCTTAAATGAAAGCGCATAACGTGTTTTTTACTTTTTAAAGGGAACTCAGGTTATTATGTCGGGTTTTTTTTTTTAATTTTGAGAATTTATCAATTATTGTATGTAAGTATAAAATGTCTATGTTTGAAGATAGACAAAAATGACAGAACGTTTTGTATCGGAAAAGACGTTATGGCTCCGGTCCGCCGGCCCGTGTTACTTTATGCTTACAAATAATTTTAACTTGAAAGAACGTTGACTCTAATTTACGTTACAATCTACTCGGCTTTTAAATGATTTAGACTGAGCTTAGCCCAATTTACATAAAATATCTATACACGTCAGTTTCAGTGATTGTTTCTTGTATTGAATTCATAGCTATTCAACCTTCATAGCTTTTAAGTTATTCATGTCAAATCCATTTACGCCAACTGCGTGGGTAATGTTTGCAATCTATCAATACGTCTATTCGCATAAACACTGTGCCGGCATTACCGCTAGTCTGGCTTATAATATTGAATACGAAGCTTTTAATTTTATTTACCTTTATAGTCAGAAGATATTATTCAAATTGCGTCTTAGACATGCTAAGTCGTCTAGGATTCACGTCAAATTTCTAAAACATTGTAGCGGAAAATGTGTTACTCTGGTATGTATTGATTTTGTACACACACATAACCACAATAATTACCTTATGATTTTTAAGCTGGTATTCCGAATAAAACAAAATAAAATTTTACATATTATTTTTAAATATTAATATTACTTACTATACTTTTCCAGTAATATGTTAAAAGGCCCTGGCTTGGAGAGATTAGACTTAAGGGTTGTGTCAATAACCTTAGGTTAAAAAGCGAACACTGATACAACTTATCTGACAGTGTATATAGATAGATAGATAGGTACTCTTTATTGCACACCATAGTTTTAAATATACAATGTCGAATATACACGAATAAAAACAGTAGTACAATGGGCGGCCTTATCGCAGGCTGCGATCTCTTCCAGGCAACCTTTAGATGGACAGTACTATAAAGTAATGTGTAGTTTGTGGTGCACATTTACAAATCACTTAGGTTCAAAAACTAATATTTCCAATTGGACCTTCAAAACAAGGTCTTCTTTCAACTCTTGTTGAGTGTGATTTTGTAACACAACAAAGTTTGGGTATAATCTTGCTATGGCTCTGGATACATCAGAGACAATACGACTAGCAGATGCTATAAATACTCCGATAAAATCTGCAACAGACACTAGCATAGTGCCCAATGCATAAAATCGTAGAGCCAAAAGTATCTGATGGAGGGTGGATATGCCATGATTTCTGGAAAAATAAGAACTTTGTTAAAACTTGATATTATGGCAATACTAGCACCATTATGAGCCTACACTTGAGCCAAACCCAATAAAGAAAATATAAAGCAATTGCTAGTAATTTTCAAATAAAAGAATAGTTAAATACCTATCCGTTCTTTATAATTTTTTATCAAATTTGGCTGAAGTATGAAGTTGAGACTTAAAACGATAACTTACCTTTTAGATGTTACACTTAAATATGGTTGTATCAAATTTATTAACTGATTCACAGCACTTTTATTTAGTCTAGCTCTATATGCAAATTCGTAGTCATATAATTTATTCATATAATTCACACGCGGCTTATTATATATTATTCCTTCTGTAAAGGTATGTTTTCTTCAGTATCACTATCACTGCTTTCATGATAATCCATAATTCCACGTCGCTATCATCACTGCTAAAACCTTTCATTATTTATGTTTACATAAAAAAAGTTAATTATTTTCGGAATTCTAACTGGCCGGGTGGCGCGAAGTGGCGCGTAACTGCCTAACTGGCCGATTTTGACAGATAAGCAACTGACGTTACTAGAGATAGCTACACCTATCGGAGAGTAACTCGAAACGTTTATTGAAATACAAGTTAGTCCGATTACTATGTGAGTTCCTCTCTCTAGTTGACTATCCGTCCTCCCAATGATAGATAGACAACTTCGATAGGAAATGCTATCTGCCGGTAGGTTATTGAAACGTAAGTAGGAGTAAAAAGATAGATTTGTTTAACTGTAGTAATGATAACTAAGGATAGATAGGTTATTGAAAACGGCCGTAACTGGTCCATGCTGCACACCAATGACTGGACTTGCTGCTGTAGACTCTTGAGGACATCTACTACAAAGCTCCGGAATGAGGAGAACTCTCCGACTAGGTCAGCTATGCTAGTGGGGGGGGGGCTTGTGTTGCTATGAAGATCAGCTTCAAACCTGCTCATTCTGCTGTGGAACATGCTGCTTAGGTTTGTTTTCTACTGTACTCTTCAGTGATTCCATTTTCAATGATACACAGATAGTGAACACAGGAAGAAAGTTGAAAGGACTTTTGCACACTGGCAGGTGGTGACTTGTAACTAGTTTTATTGCATAAATATAGATGAAATAAGCACTATTACTATTTTTTAAATTAAATTCACTGGGAGCAAAGTTTCACTTATGTGGCACTCACAACTACCCACGAGTTTATTGTACGAGAGTGTACATAATCAGTTTTAATTCTCATTACAAACTTGTCTTTGTTGAGTTGAGTCATTCTTTTGTCCTGTATGGCTTTTAAGAAATACCACTACTATTCGAACACTATAGATACAGGCAGTGAAACTAAGTTATCAAGACAAAATTTAATTGCTCGATTAATCACAATCTAAGTCTACCAAAGATTTTTTTTCTATTTTAGAACCAAGTTTTTTTGCCATTTCAATAACTTTTTGTAAATCCAATGAGACATTAAAAAACTTATTCAATGAGTTTAACGATTCAATTTCTTGAGGATTTCTATAGTATAGGTATGTTTCAAAGAAGATTTTTTTTAATGAACAATTCTATAGATATTGAGTGAATATCTGAGGCATAGACCTGTTAACAATGGCAGTTAAATACCTACGATTCATAAAAATAAAACCACAGATACGTATTTTCTATGTAATAAATATTAAAAAAATGCTTAGCGATATTAATACCTATTATCAGTTTACTATCAGCGATGACAAATATGACATTATTAGATTTTCATACCTCAAAAGGAAAAAACGGAACCCTTATAGGATCACTTTGTTATCCCTCTGTCTGTATGTCAAGACCCTTTTTCTCAGGAAAGAATGGAGGTACCAAGCTGAGATTTATATCAAATACTCAGGTCTACTGTCCCTTGAAGCCGTGAAAAAATCAAACTTCTACTGTCCCTTGAAGCCGTGAAAAAATCAAACTTCTAAAAGCCAACGCAATCAAAAGATACAGCAGTTTATGCTGCAAATTTTCGACACTCGCAATTACTCGCAAAGGAATCAAAACCTACAGGCTACTTCCCGTGAACACATAACACACTTATAGCACAGATAAAGGAAAAATTGCGAAAAGCATACATTTTGTTACATCATATTATAATACTAGTTGTTGTCCGTGGCTCCGCCCGCGTGTATTTCGGTTATTGCGGCAAATAGTAGCCAATGTGTTATTCTGATGTATAAGCTATATTACTTTAAAGTTTCATTCAAATCCGTTCAGCAGTTTTTGCGTGAATAAGTAACAAACATACACACTCACAAACTTTCGCCTTTATATATATATATATATTTTTAAAGACAACTCCCGCACTAGGAATAAATCCTGTGTCACGGGGGACTTTACAAACATACATGTAACGGACAAAAAGAACACCCAGACTCAGAACAACAATTTGTGGATCACACAAAGTGTTGTCCTACGTGGGATTTGAACCCACGACACTTGGCGAAGTAGGAAACAGCGTGGTGATCGTTAAACCACTAGGCCCAACGTGCAGTCAATATTCAATATCAAATATTAGTGTGACTACCTGTTGCCCGCGGCTCCACCCGCGTGTATGTCGGTTAGAACCCTCGGTGCGCGAGTCTGTCTCGCACTTCGCCGGTTTTTTCCGTTTCTTTTTAAGAAATCAACACTATTAAACATTTCGTTGCTGGACTTAGCCCTCTCATAAAGAGGTTTTGGCATACTACGCCGAGCCAGAGAGTATAGTGACTGTGTCAAATTTAAATAAGATTTACAAAAAAATTATGCACCAGCAAGACCTTAAAGTAATAATCTACAAAGAGTTTCAATAAAAAATGTGTTCATTCATAAACATCCTGAATGAATTTAATAATAGGTTCAAATGAAACGTAAACAAATCGATATATTTTCCAAACTGTTCAAAGTACCCACGTGTAGTACTTATCACGGAGAGCACCGAGTTTGTTTACATTATATAATCCAATCGTTTTACTGAATGTCTATAGACACTTTATATCTGACCACTTTAATGTATATGAAACGATCTTAAAGTGTATCAAATTAGAATTTATATGTTATTCCTTCGTTATTCTGTCTTCAGAGCGATCACCTTGACCATTTATTTATTTAAATAAATTGTGTTTACATTATATTAAGTAATACACGTAACGACTTCGGTATTCGGTTTAGAGATTCTTTAGTTAGTGATTAATAGTGAACCATATATGGATTCAGTAAGATTAATAGCAGTTGTTCGACAACTGCTCTGAGATAAGAATTGATTAAAAATGTTTTGTTGAGGACTACATAATAATAAACTTCTTGGAACAATAAAAATTACGATAAACTGTATAAAAATCTCTTTAGTCTTGAGTTACTCTTGAGTTAAAGTATTTAAAGAAAGCTTTTAGTAAGTTCCTTTAAAAAATTAAAATTCATAGGATATTCTAAAGACTTCAGACTTGAGAAGCCATAATATTCTACAATTTATAATAATTATTTTATTATCCAAGCTGTGCGATCATGAGTTCTGTTACTAGATTTTTTCTTTTTTTTTTTTAAGTGAAACTTCTTGGCGCGCATTAGGGTAACACTTTTACGGATGAAACGCAATAAAAGTGACACTGAAATGTGGGACGTTTCTGTCCAAGAAGAAGGAGAGAGCGATTGACACCGATTGAGAGAGAGTGAGAAAGGGTTTAGTTTTCCAAAGAAGTTTCACTTCTGACATGTGTACTTTGCACGCACGCAATTTCACACAGTCCCTTCATCTCGGAAGAGTATTTTAGACCTTCAAGAGTGCAAAAGCCGTTCACTAGAGGATAAAGTAAATTGAATTTAGAACATCGTGTGCATTAAGTTTTGAATTCACCAAAACATCATGAAACCTATTTACTTCTACCTCCATGGTGCCGAATACCCCATGAAAGTCGTCAAAACGGGAAAGTCGGCACAATGGTCATTACCCCGAATTTATCATACAACTTTTTTTAATTTGTTAAAAACTCAGACTCGGAACCTTCTTGGTGTACTTATTTTTTAATTAACAAAATATTACACTCAACTTAAGTTACTGTAGCAACGTTACTTTCAATTTTTATTAATTTTACCTAAGTATTATTTGAAATAATTAAAAGATTATTCTGTATTACTTACCTATCATAATGTAGGTTTTTTTATGGAATAGTGGGCAAACGAGCAGACGTATCGCCTGATGGTAAGCGATTACCGCTGCCCATGGACACACGCAACACCAGAGCGTCACAAGTGTGTTGCTGACCTTTGGGGGGTGGGACTGGGGGAGGGGTTGGGGTATGGGCCTCTGGTATTCTCACTCACTCGGTGAAACATAGCGCAAGCGCTGTTTCACATCAGTTTTCTGTTAGGCCGTGGTATCACTCCGGTCGAGCCGGCCCATTCATGCTGAAGCGTGGCTCTCCCACGGTGACTAAGTACCTAGTAAATATTAATACCTAAACTGAAATAAAAATATTTTGTGATTGTAAATGCTTTTTTTGCATTTAGTCATTTCCTCGCTGAGGTGCAACTCGTAGCATGGCTACGAGTTGCATTTGAGTGTAAATATTTTTCACGTCGTGCTCTTTTGATTCCCTCGCTAACGCTCAGGATTCTAATTTTTCAATCCTTCACTTGCTCGGTCATTAATATTGAGCACGCGGTTAAAAAGCAACTTTGCACTCTTGTAAACCACATAACTATTAATTATTATTGAAAGCCTTTGAAAGTGTCTCTACTCAGCCTGTTGGAAAGCATGAATGGAATCCAAGAGTGGGGGCCACCGCACTCATTATTAATATCAGTGTACGAGTATATGCTATAAGTAAGGCTAATTCATTATCCAAGATTGGAGCCTCAGCGGCTGAAGCTCTACGTTAATTAAATAGCCTCACTGATTATGTACATATAAAAAGATGTATTAATTATGTAACCTTATTCTAACAGTGATCTTTTAGACAACCTTATAAATTTCCTAAAAAGTTCAGGATTATGTCAGTGTTAGGAAATTCTCACCTAAACAGGATTATTGGTGGACGGCAGAGTAACATAATTGACCCATGTCACTACTGAGCCTTTTAACGTTACCTTAAACCTCGTACTGTGACATGACGTAGGGTCTACAGTAATTGAGGAGTAAGTCAAACACTTTTCATAATGGAGTTTATCAACATCTACATTGTGAATGATGATCTGGCAAATAAGATACCAACGTTATTTGAATTTAAGAAAAGTAGTTCATAGAAGACTATGATGGAAGATACTTGTTCACTTTTGTTTGACTGTCCCTTAGGGGCAGTTCGCTTCCCGGGTCGGACCTAATGTTTGTATGATCTGCAAATAGTTGTTGCGGAGTTTGGGCGTTTAAAAAAAAAGTATGACTTCAAAAAAGGTGGTTATCAATTCAACCGTTTTTTTTTAAGTTTGTTATCTCATAACTTTCGACTGGGTAAACCGATTTTGACGATTCTTTTTTTATTTGAAAGCTGGTGCTTTCCGTGTCCCCATTCATTCGCATTTCAATTTAGTTCAGTTCTTGAAGTCGGTTTTTTTTTCTTAAAATTTGTGATTATTTAGATCTTGTTTGTTCCCCGTACAAACTTTGTATCCCTATTTTACTTATTATGTTGGTCTAAAAACTAAGGTTTATATGTCAACCCAATGTTGCAAGTATAAACAAAGTGATTTATGTTAAAGTTATAGGTTATAATACTATTTTCCCAATTTTGATATTCTTTGAATCTTGAAATCAGTATCTTATGGCATCCAATCTACACTACTTCTCTTATCTAATTGAAACCAAACTGACAAATATATTACACTTAACCAAAAATAATTTGGAGTTAAATCGATTATATCATATACATTAAATGTTCTAACAACGACGAATCTATGATGTAGATAAAACTTCTCAACATCAAACATTTAGCTTTCATTGTCCCTATTTAGATATCTAAGCAGGGAATATTTAACTAAACTATCTACAGGAATCGCTAGTGCAGCAACAAGGCACTACATGTATAATCATCAATCTATAGCAAGTTTAACCGCGTTGACCGCTTCAATGGACCGATTTTCCACTACATTCCAAACATATTTCAAGGTATTCGAGTAAACCCGAAATTTTCAAAATAAACACGGGGTAACTAAACGAGTTAATCGTCACGTACAAGAGGAAATCCTTGGAGCAATTAGTTTGGGGTTAGATCCTTTCAACGCAACATTAATTTAGCCAAGAAGTCGTTGTACGAGTTACGGAAGAAACTATATTAATTAAATTCCGCCTGTACAAGATGAAGTATAAGAAATGTTATAGCGTAGAAAATTATTCAATTTTACGTGCAGGTATTTTACAGTTTACTATAAATGATGTGAAGTAAGTTTTTATTTAATTTGTTTTTTAAATTATATTTTTGTAAGCGCATTTTACAAGTTAGACCGCTATAACTTCTGAACTAACAAAGTTATCTAAGCCATTATAGTTTTCCTTCAAAGTTCATCACATGGACTGCCATCATGAGTTATTTTACATTTTTCGAGCTAGCCGTTTAGCTTTTAGAGGGGAGGGGCCCTATTTTACAAAAAAAAATGCGCTTAATAGTTAAATATCTCGCAAGCGGATATCTAAATAAAAAATCATATTAACAACCCCTAGGTGTTTTTAAAAGATAAAGAAAATCATTCCCACCTAACGTGTAGGCAAGGTACCCCAAAAAAATAATATGTTTCGTGTTAATAGTTTAGAACTTTGTCGACGTGGTAAATACATATAACAATGCAAAGTTTCATCTTTCTAGCACTAACTGTTTGGAAGGTAAACCGATGGACAGACGGACGCACGGACGTACATCACGAAACGATAAGGGTCCGTTCACACAGACCGGCTCGGAGAGTAGAGCAAATTTTTATCACGTTGGAAACAGAGCTTTAAGTAATAGTAGTAAGGTTTATTTTTGCATGTGCACTTCTTTTATTATTCAGAATGCTTGAACGCGCTCCGTGTGAAATAATAAGAGGAGCCGATCGGCTCCGATTGCGTGCTCTTTCTCGCTCGCGCTCTCTTTCAGCCGGTCTATGTGAAATAGTTAGCGGCTCCGCTCCGGCCAATTCCAAGTGTATACGATCCGGTCTGTGTGAAAAGTAAAAAGCGGGCCGATGCTTTCCGAGCCGGTCTGTGTGAACGGGCCCTAAGGGTTCCGAGACGTGAACTACGTACCCTAAAAAAACAATATATTTTTATTACAGTGCTATGGTGACTATGGTCAAAATAATTATAATCTCTTCACAAAGATTAAACTTCCACTGAGCCTAGCAGCGCCTGGCTGGTGTGATAAGAAAAATTATTGAATCGGAACAGAATGAACGGTATTACACTCACGTAGGCTCTTTCTTGTGCAAGGACCAAAAGCAATATATAATGATCGATGACCTGGTTAGACTCGCCACCATTTATAACCGATGAAATAGTAGATTTTGAAATCATACCATAACTAAGACCATCCAAATGTGAGTATAAAACTGTCTAACATAATTGAAATTTCGATTTTGTTTAAATGCCTTTTTTTAAGTACAATTTTTTTCTTCTACTCGTATAGCTTTATGGGCAAAGTTTCAAAGATACTTACTTTGGCAGTTGAGGCGTAATTGTAACCAATAAATAGACAAATTTTTATACATGGACAGGACCGGAGATTTAATGATGCAGTAGCATCTCAATAGGACCTTATAGTGTGGGTCACCATGCTGCATCGTTGCATTGTCTGCATTCGCAATGAGTATGGTGACCACCACTCTTGGATTCTGCTTATGCTTTCGAACACGCACAGTAGAGTCACTTTCGAAGGTGTTTTGCTGACGTGCCTAAGTTAGGATAGTTAACATCACGTTTAAACTGATAGGAGCCGAGCATGAATTAAGAGGCGCAGATTAAATTGCGTAGTTCGGTTGATATTTATACTTTTTTTTTAAGATGCACTATTTATTAGTTATCCCACTAATATTATAAACGCGAAAGTTTGTAAGTATGGACGGATGGATGTCTGTTCACGCAAAAACTTCTGAACGGATCTGGATAATACTTTACAGTAATATAGCATCAGAATAACACATAGGCTACTCTATTTGCCGCGATAACCGACATACACGCGGGCGGGGCCGCGAACAAAAAGTAGTCCTTATCTAATTTAGAGTCACGTCCAAATAACGAAACTTAATAATTTTTCAGTACATTTCTTTCATAATATTCAAGACCTAATTACAATTCAATATAAATCAGCTTACATAAAGCGCTGTTATTAAGTACCTACATTATTACGTGCAGTAAAACCTTGCTCATCAAGGTAATCCTCTTACTGTTACTATGTGAAGAACGTCGGCGTTTAATGTGTTAAAGAAATGATTATCGAGCTATATTACACCTGTAAACGTATATGAAGTATGTCTTTTTACGGAATAGGCCATAGGAAGGCACACGATGAGATAAGTCACCTCCTGATAAGTCTACCAAGATAGATAACTAGCCCCAAGATCTTTGCTGCACTTTATCCCCCCTCGAAGATTTAGGACGAAGGGATAGGGGGAGGGAGGAGCCAAGTGAAGGGGCTGGTTGGGGCCTCACATTCCTGCGCTGGCATTTCTTTTCTAATAATTCTCTTCGAGTATCACCGTACAACAGTAATAAAAATATTTACGAGGTAGTAGAGTCACGCTGATTTCAGCACGAACGGGCCGGCTCGACCGGGGCGGTACTACCCTCGCACAGAAAATCAACGTAAAATGACCACGTTCGTGCTGTCGTGTTTCGTTGGTGAGTGCGAGACCGGAGGCGCAAATAGTCTAGTCAACAAGTTCCATACTTGTTGACTAGACTAAAAGATGCAGCAGCATCACTAGGCCGCCATGGTGTGGGTCGTTCAGCATTGCTGCATTGTCTGCATTCGCAATGAGTATGGTGGCCACCACTCTTGGATTCTGCTTATGCTTTCCATCAGGCAGAGTAGAGTCATTTAGGCGGGTCATACATAAATAAAAAACCAAAAGCATCAAACATAGTGTCTCCAAACTTAAGTATAAGTATTAAAAGTCTGTTCTCAAAATAATCACAAATTTTAACAAAAAAGTTAAGTTAAGAATCGGACTACACGGGAAGCACTAGCTTTCAAATAAAAAAATAATCATCAAAATCGGTTCGCCCAGTCGAAAGTTATGAGGTAACAAACAAAAAAAAAATACACTCGAATTGAGAACCTCCTCCTTTTTACCCGACTGCGAAAGGAGGGTTATGTTTTTCGAGTGTATGTATGTATATATCTTTGGCACGCCCTAGAGCCTAAACGGCTTGTCGTATGTTTATGTGAGTGGTGGCAATAGATTCATCTTAGTCGTGAGAGTGACACTAGGTACCTACATAAAAAAAGGATTTTTGGCTCCGAAAAGTAATATAAAAAATGTTTTCAAAGTACATCGAGTGTGGTATAAAAATAAAGAATGTTTTACGGTGATTACGAATATGTATAAAACTTATATGTTTTTATTGTTAAATATTGACGCAGTCGGCTTTTTTATTTTTAATAATTTGTACTTGCTTGAAGTCTGTCATTTCTTGTACTACAAACATACCCAACAGATGCAGAGAATACCTAGATTCAGAACAACAATTTGAACAGCATACAAAGTGCAGAACAGACCCACAACACTCAGCATAGTAGGAAGCCACCAGGTAACCGTAATACACAACACTCAACATAGTAGGAAGCCACCAGGTAACCGAAATACACAACAATCAGAATAGTAGTAGGAAGCCACCAGGTAACCGTTCAAACCACACTCAAACTTAATAATTTCATTAAATAAAATGAAATACGTTGAGTACAGAAAGCATTGACCATTATAATATCTCGGTATCTCTCAGTCTTATCGATCTGTACAACAGCGTGCATTGTTTATTATTGTCTACACAAAACGCGAGAAACTTCCAGTTGTTGTAACTCACTTTTTAGAGCTTTGATTTATTTGTGTCCGTAAATAAATCATTTGCGATTCGGAAACAAAACCTATTTGCATCGCTGACATCATTACTATCATCATTATTTCATTGAAAGTTTCAAGCGCTCTTCCTTCATTAAAAGTTAACTCATATTAACGTGATACTCCAACCGCACTACTAGCGTTTTGTTCCTATAGAAGCTACTTAACAATTTTAACTTATTAATATTTTATTTATTTATCTTTATTGTACACATATAACAGAAAAAAAGGAGTTGTAATATACAAATGTGACAATTAGCGGTCTTATCGCTCATGGCGATCTCTTACAGACAACCTTTGTACGGATATTATGGTAAGTGACATTAATTAGGGTCACAGTAGTAGGGCACACAAATCTTAAATTTATTATGTGATACTAGGCTAGCCCTGCAGGACTATCCGCAATTCTTTCGATAGATTCTTCTCCTGTTAATAAATGAAATAACATGGATATACAAATATTTCTCGAAAAGCAAATCAATGGTCTGTGAACACTGTCTAATAATTATTTAAATTATTGTTTTCCACTCTAGGAATTCATGACCTTGAAACGAATCCAATAATTTAGTGCAAAAGTTTAAAATGTAATAAATACAATATACAAATATGCTTAGAGTATAACAAAATATGATTTATGGCATTTTTCAATCATCATATAAGTTTTAGCACCATTATATTTAAACTAAATTTAAAACTTTTGTAAATTCTCTCCATTCTATGTTGACGGGCTGATTGCTGTATTTTTCACTAGTTAGAAACTGTAAGAGCGCAACAGAGGACAAGTTGTAAAAGAAAAAAGCAAGTCTAGAACTATCCCGAAGTAAAAGTAGCTTCTGTTGTGAAAAGCTACTTCGCTCCAACATGTATTTAATTAAAGAATTCATTGTAATCTATATCTATACTAATATTATAAAGCTGCAGAGTTTGTTTGTTTAATTGTTTGTTTGTTTGAACGCGCTAATCTCAGGAACTGCTGGTCCGATTTGAAAAATTCTTTCAGTGTTGGATCGTCCATTTATCGAGAAAGGCTATAGGCTATATTTAATTTTCAAAAAAATTAGGGACCCGTAAGAAAATTGATATTTTCTAACCCAAGGTGTGAAATCGAAAACCTATTTTTGCGTGCGCTGCAAAGACTATTGACAATAGAACAAAATAATGTATTACGGGTTTGTAGGGCCCATTAAGATCTACAAAAAAGTCCGCGAGAGCATATATCTAACTATCATGGTTTAGTCACAATAACCGCTTTTGTGTTCGAAAAAATTATTAAATCGTCTGAAGAAAGAAACTACGTTAAATGTGTATTGTAATATTAATCCTTATCCAAATTAAGCATTATGTTATCAAGGGTACTTATGTAGAAGTAAAATACTTTTTGTTTCATCCCAATCCGACATTTCGTTTAGAAGTTATCACGAGTATAAGACGCTAAGAGTTGGTACCTAATAATTAGTTATTTGCCAAAGAGTTTTTATCAACATAATGCCTAATATTAATCTTTATCTAAATAATTGTGTTGTTAATTATGAGTATTAGATCTTAGAAGAGTATAATAAATACATCTATACTAATATATAAAGCTGAAGAGTTTGTTTATTTGTTTGAACGCGCTAATCTCAGGAACTACTGGTACAATTTGAAAACTTATTTCAGTGTTAGATAGCCCATTTATCGAGGAAGGCTATCCATATAATCCATACTTCCATACTTTATATTATAAATGTGAAAGTAACTGTCTGTCTGTCTGTCTTGCTTTCACGGCCAAACCGCTGCACCGATTACAATGAAATTTGGTACACAGATAGTCTAGAGCCTGAGAAAGGACATAGGCTACTTTTTATTGCGAAAAAAAAGGCAATAAGGGGTTGAAAGGGGGGATGAAAGATTGTATAGAAGAGTGGTGGTTCAATCGCCACACGCCTGCGCGTTACCTTGGTGACACCGGGCGTCTTGGCAACGAGTAAATAAGGATGTCAAATTCATTAAAAATATTTCTCCTTTTCCACGAATACTTAAATTAATATAATAATAATAATATAATAAATAATATACATTCATAAATATGATTTGTATGTTCATTATATTAATAGAAATAAATAAGACAAATTACAAAACAGTGTATACAGTGTCGTCATTTTAAGCTAAAATCTTAAACTTTATATTTTAGGCTGTTGATTACATATAAATAAAAATGTAATTTAAATTTTGTAAAAATTTTAAGATCAAGGGGGTAAAATAGCAATAGGGGATGAAAGTTTGTATGGAAATATGCAAGGTTTGTGAAGGCAAGGCAAGGCCTATGTCCAGCAGTGGATTGCGATAGGCTGATGATGATGATGCAAGGTTATAAATAAAAATGTAATTTAAATTTTGTAAAAATTTTAAGATCAAGGGGGTAAAATAGCAATAGGGGATGAAAGTTTGTATGGAAATATGCAAGGTTTGTGAAGGCAAGGCAAGGCCTATGTCCAGCAGTGGATTGCGATAGGCTGATGATGATGATGCAAGGTTTGCGAAAATGTTTCACGAGTTTGGGACAGGAGACAAAATATTAGAGCTATTCAGATGTAACATTTACTGAGTTATCACAATATGCCTAAGTGTGCTTACCCGAACGGGCAGACATATGAGGGCAGACGACTGTGCCGCATGCGGATGTTGAATTTTGCTACTACAAATTCGTTATTATTCACTAGGATTCGATTTGTTTACATGATTTTTTGTTTATTCAAATAATTTTCTTCGTGAAAAAATCCGAAGGAAAAGTATCCGGCGGGATTTAAACACAAAAAAAAGCAAGAGGGGTACACCGCAAGATGAAATAAATGCCTGTATGAAACATATGTATTATGGGTACATGTTAAAAAGTTTTGTCTTACTACAATTATGCGAGTACAACTTCACAATGATTTATGAGCAGTGTCAATATGCAAATGCTCTTCTAAAAATAGGAGATGATTGTATGCCAAATGACAGTAACGGCATGATTAGACTGAGACGTGAGTTCTGATAAATGATAGCACACATGATCTAAAAATAATATCTTTTCTGATTCGCCGACTAATGAGACAGTTATCAAATAAACGAACGGATCATGTCAGACGTGGAGAAAGATGTTAACGAATACCTCTCAGGAAACAATGCAAGGGAAACTGAACCAGTCATATCATAGCTTATGCATAAAGTTTTTTAAATCTTTAGAATTATCAGGAGCGCCTTCCCATAAGTTAAGAATGAAAGTTAATGTTCCAGTCCTATTAATAAGAAATCTTGAGCGACAAAGATATGTAATGGTACACGGCTATAAAATACACATCTGGGGTACAACATTGTAAAAGAAAATGTTTCAATTCCCCGTATTCCAATAATTCAAACTTATTTGCAATTTCAATTTAAAAGAATGCAGTTTCCGCTGAAAACAACATTTGCACTACCCATTATCAAAGCCCAAAGACAGACGGTTAAAGTTGCAGTTCATTTAAAAAAAAACATGTTTTTCAAATGGGCAGCACAATCGCGTGTATAAAATCAGCTAAATCACTATATTTTGACAAAGGATGGCAAATCAAAAACGTAGTATTTTAAAATTTTAAAAATTGAGAATTTGCTCAGACTGAGGGAAAACTCAAGCAGAATCCAACAGTGGAGGCAACCATACTCGCTGTGAAAGCAGACAATGCAGAACCAAACCGTTTGGTTCGAGAGCGTATTTCTAAGACTGAGGCGGTGACTTCCAAGACCAGCACGTGTTGTTCTGTAGAGGAAGGGAGAAGGTGGGATCAGTTTGAAGAACGCTTCAGAACACTCTCCATGGTAAAGCGGTAGAGGACTGCCATAGAGGCGATATCTCTCCGCAACTGCAGAGGCTCAAAGGAATCGGTAGTATTGGGACTGTTGATAATGCGGTCTGATTGCCGCTGCAAAAGATCGAGAAAATCAATGCCTAGATCCATCACAAAGATGAGGACAGTACGGACGAGCGTACCTGGGTCTTATAAAGGAGTCACAAATGCTCGGGCGCGAAAACCCGTCTCACCCTGTTCAGGCTGTCTTAGTGGTGCCCTCGATGTACTCCCGTGGGTTGAGGTCTCGGCAAATATCCATGCCCAGGATACCGAGCTTATCCCGTAGTGGCAGTTGAGTGCTTTGAAAAGTGGGGAGGGGAAGAAACGGAGACTTTTTGGTAGAGAACGGGCACACCTGTGTTTTCTTAACGTTGAACTCGACCAGATTCTCATCACCCCATTGTTAAATGCGGTTCAAAACCCGGTCAAGCTCAGCGACAAGCTCCTATCCATTTTCCTCAACGTCTACTATCTTGGCTGCAGGGTATCTCTGTGCTATCGTCTGCATAGCAATGTATATTGCCAGGGGCTAATATGTCATTGACATGCAGAAGAAACATCTTGGGCGACAGGACCGAATTCTGAGGTACGCTAGCGTTTACCTCCAGAAAAACAGAGGCCGCCCCGTCCGTCGCAAAGAACCCGAATGCGAAGGCGCTGATGAAGAAAAGAGTCAATCTAGAGACGACTCTAGGAGGCAGACCGAATGCTTAGAGCTCGGAGAGAAGCGAACGGTGCAAGAACAGGTTGAAAGCCTTGGCCATGTCCAATGTCGAAATAAGCTCATACAAAATACTTTTTATTTTATGTACTTATATAAATACTGAAATATGTTTTTAACAGTGAAAAGTGTGTCATATTTTTAAAATAATATTAGCCTTAATAATTAAATCTGCTACCCAAAGTCACTGTTCCACGCGGACGAAGTCGCGGGCTCAGCTAGTTATATATATAAAAGAAAGTCGTGTTAGTTACCCTATTTATAACTCAAGAACGGCTGTACCGATTTGGCTGAAAATTGGTGGGGAGGTAGATTAGAGCCAGAAGACGGACATAGGATACTTTTTACATAGGTATTTTTTTTTTTTACTTTTCGCCGCAGTGTTAACCGCAGTTGTTGTTGTACCGCGGGTAACACCGTGGTTTTTGCGTGAAAGAGTAACATACATCCATCCATCTATCCATCCATCCATATTTACAAACTTTCGCGTTTATAATAGGTCTTTACCTATGAAATTGCCGTTTTGTATGCAATAAGTGAAAGTACTTATTTTTTCAAACTTTTTTATTTCTGTTATTCGAAGTAATCGCCCATGCAATCGACGCATCTTTGCCAACGCATTGGCAGTTTATTGATGCCAACTTTTTAGTGGGTAAAAATTTCAATTCCCGAGAGGCAGTACAAAATGCCTTTGAAGAGTTTGTTACCTCCCGTCCAGCTGATTTTTACAAGAAGGGCATCAGTAAACTGCCAATGCGTTGGCAAAGATGCGTCGATTGAATGGGTGATTACTTCGAATAACAGAAATAAAAGAGTTTGAAAAATAAGTACTTTCACTTATTGCATACAAAACGGCAATTTCATAGGTAAAGACCTATTAATATTAAGTATAGATATTTCATACCTAAATATTTTATTGAATAGCCATTCAAAATTTAAATGAAAACAGGGATTACATAAAATATTTATAACTTTGCACAAATTAGAATGAAAATTAAGATTTAAATTTTTAAGCAATACTCATGAGATAATGTAAGTGATGTTTAAATATTTATATGCTCACCTAGATAAGGTCTGTCCCGTATTGAGCTAAATTCGTGTAAAAGGCATTGCGCATTTTAATTAGTGGTAGAAGATTTGAACAAAATCATGCTAGCAAGTATTTCTTAACACACTTCGTTAAAGTGCCCTTCATCTGAATATTTATTTATTTATTTTATTTTAAAACTTCATGCACTCATGTACATCGGCGGGTTTAATGCCTTTGGGTGATGTAGAAATTTTGTAAGGTAGGTGCACTCAATTTAAGTTTACAATAATGACAGTCGTGTCAAATGACATCAAACTGATTAAGATATCTTTAAGTACAACTTTTACTCATTATAGTGTTTATAATGAGTAAAAATACTACGTCTGTTTCGCAACTGACTAAGTACCGGGAAGACAGTTAAATTTATCGTTCTGTTAACGCTTTTAACAATTTCAGAGTGCTTTATTGACAGTTGAAAAATTGAGTGTGGAGGCCTGACAAATTGATTTAAATTAGTTTCATAATGAAAATTTGAAAGACCAAAAACGAGCTTTATGTCATCTCAGTCAAAAATTTATCTCTTTATTGGGGTCGGTGGGCAAACGAGCAGACGTATCGCCTGATGGTAAACGATTACCGCCGCCCATGGACACCTGCAACACCAGAAGCGTCACAAGTGCGTTGCCGGTCTTTTGGGGATGGGGGGGGGAGGTAGGGGTAGGGGATGGGCCTCCGGTATCCTCACTCAATCGGTGAAAAACAGCGCAAGCACTATTTCACACCGATTTTCTGTAAGACCGTAGTATCACTCCGGTTGAACCGGCCCATTCACGCCGACGCGTGGTACTCCCACGGTGCGTATTCTAAATCCGGAGAATTCGCTACCTTTCATCAACAACCCATAACCTCCCACTGCTGGGCTCGGGTCTCCTCTCAGAGTTAAGGCCATACGTCCCCACGCTGGCCGAGTGCGGGTTGGTGACTAGCAAGACAACGTTGTGGCTACGTAATCTTGCCACTGGATAAATTTAAGTCGCCTCCAACTGAGCTTCACGACTGTTATCTTGCGATAACAACCGGGACCGACTGCTTAACGTGACCTCCGAATCACGGAGACGCTCATAGTATCATGCCACCAACGGTCACCCATCCAGGTAATGACCGCGCCGTCGTTGCTTACCCTCGGTGATTGTTTCTAATCACCGAGTGCAACTGGGCTATGAGCGATATATGCGCTACCTTTACTGAAAAGCAAATGATAAATCCGTCAGTACATAACAAGTTTAAGTATACTCTAATCCAATTTGATTATAAAAAACTAATACAATGGAATTTACACAATGAAAGTTGATATATATAAAACCACTTATCTAATATTGTTCGCGCTTTACCTCCCACAACTTGTTTTGCTAAAGCTTCAAAGTACTGGACTGATTCAGACTGTTGATAGTACTTTCAGACAAATCTAGAGAATCAATCGTTGAATAGAAGACCGTGTTGTGCTCAAATGATCCAATCTACAAACAAGACAAAATAAGTAACATTAATACTAAACGTTTCTGTATTCGTATTGAGAAAAGGTTTACTATCGGTATTTTTAGTTTAAAGAAACAGTCTTTTCTAATAAAAATCTATACTACTTATAATATAAATGTAACAGGTCCAATTCTGTACATTACAGATATTTTTTTTTTTTTTTTTGGTGGGCTCTATAATCGATACTGGAGCAAAAACTGTATTTTTTTCATTTTTGTCTGTCTGTCTGTCTGTCTATATCTTGGCCGCGCATCACGCTGAAACTACTAAATGGATTCAAATGAAACTTGGCATCATTTGAGTTCATACATGACATGGGATACTTTTTATCCCGAAATTCAGCACGGTTTCTTGGAGAGAGGGGATGAAAGTCAAAATAATATGTACTTAGTTGTAATTCAATAACACATAGTCCGATTTCTTTCATTACTTTTTTGGCTAGAAAGGAAAAACATAAAAGATAACGGGAAAAGTCTTCGTTTTGTCCGCGACTGTACACTGCCTGTGGGAAGCTGAGACAGATATGTAAATATGGCGGTATGAAGTTCGCCGGGTCAGCTACTATAATATTTAAATGCAAAAATACGTATTCCTTTAGAAAGCTTAATTAAATCTACGAGTAATGTTGGCCAATTAGAAAAGTGCACCATTTGTGCATGTTAAAACGCGAATGCATATATAATGGAATTATTGGTTTGAGAATACCAAATAGATGAGTAGATACAAGATTTTAAAAATACTTTTAAATCAACTAGAAAAATTAAGGTTTAGTCTTTTATCCATATGATGATATACACAGATGTTTGCTTCGATATCGTGTGTGTGATCGAAAGCTTCCAATAGTTTGTTGAAGTCGGTATTGTATGTGAAAAAATATACATTCATCATGAAGGTTGGACGTTATGATAAAAATAATTTTAAGCCGCCTGTGCTTTTCAGGATGGCTTAGATAATAATTATATCCTTTGTTTGTCGCTAAGGTTGAGACCCAAATATATACCGACCTTATCCTTCAAAATTAAATGAGACAACCCAGCGCATGTAAACTAATTATCTCGGCTCCACCTGAGATTATTAAATTTAATATTTGCATGCTTCATACGCAAGCACATTTTTAATTCGTCACCTTACTTAGCGTCGTCAGAACCCTGTGTGTTTAGAATAATCCTATATACGTATTGAGTGTATAACTATAAATTCTCAAAATAAAAAAAAACCCCCGACACAATAACCTGAGTTCCCTTCAAAAAGTACAAAACACGTTATGCCCTTTCATTTGAGACCCCACTCGATGATATTTTTGCAGACATTAGGTTATTCTTCTCCACTTTCCGCCCCATAACTTTTAAACGACTCAACCGATTTTCATGAAACATGTCTAAGAACACTCGCACGTAACTCACCTTTCATACAAAAAAAAATAAATTGAAATCGCTTCATCCGTTCGCGAGCTACGGTGCCACAGACAGACAGACAGACACGTCAAACTTATAACACCCCTCTTTTTGTATCGGGGGTTAAAAATACTTATAAAGCGAAACGGAATTTCTTAAGAATATGGATAATTGTTTTGAATTTTACATATATTTTCGTGCATAAATGATTTTAACGCACTTTTATAATTTTCAACTGTATGTTTGTTTTGTTACCTAATTATCTATTTCTCAGAGGGGTGGGCAGAGACAATTTATCTCCACTTACTACTGTCCTGACACACCTCTTTTCCTTAGTTCACATCCATCAATGCATGCTCGTCGGTTCCTGGTGCTTTTCATATTTATATTTTTTAGGAGGCTGTCTTTTTAATCCCTACCTCTAGAATCAAGGGTCCCCATCCCTTGGGTTTGGGATTTGGTATTTTACTCATTGAAAAACTTTTAAAAGCTTAAAAAACTATATCAAGACTACGCAATAAAAAAAAAAATCAAGTATGAAAAAAAATCCTAACACCTGAGCCATTATTACGAATCTATTGACATATTATTCATTACAATCGGTTCGCTAGTTTAGACGCTACGGTGGAGCATACACATATGTAGACTGCAAAAACGACTACCCTTCTTTTTGGCTCCGGCGTAGTCGGGTAAAAAGGTACTTTATTTCTTTTTGCATAAAATGTGACCCTTTAAAAGGACGTTCTTCGACATCGTTAAATATAACTCCCGCTTAAGGATCAATGTTCTAAACACACCCAACTTAACACCAGATTAATTATGTAAATTTTCATGGGAACTTAAGTATGTGTGCAGTGTAATTAAAATACGCTAATTGCTTTCTAATATCCTAATCGTGTTGTTAAGTAGGCCATTAAAATGTGGGGATTGTGTCAGGACATATAATGTAAATATTCACTTAATTACTGTTAATTTTACAAAGGAATGGATATTACATTCTTCTTACACAAAGGACGGATTGCCCGATCATAGTAGGCCGACAATAGAACAAAGCCTTTTTCCTGGGATAACAATATACCTCAAAGTTCTCCTAAACTCCAACCATTTTTCCTCGATTCCGGAAGAGATTTTAGAGATTCGATTTTGAGAAATCTTTACAGTTAGACAGATAGATAGACGGACAGAGAGAGTGACTTTCGAATTTATAAAATGATTGTTGTTGTTATATTCGGAATCATGGCTCTACATGAGATCTGATATCTTTTTGACAGGGTAAGCCATATGCAGTCGTCTTGGCAACATTTTACATGAAAATGTTTTTTTGGTGGGATCTACCTATTTACAAACAAAACAAACCTATTTAAAAACATAAACATCAAAATGTTGGTTCAGGTTATATCTTGAGGTCATATTGTTTATTGTTTTCTCACAAGTGGTTGTGAGAAAACAATAGATAAAAGCGAGAATTAAGGATAAAAAGTAAGTGTGTTCTTATGATTCAGTTGGGGGCGGATAAGGTCATTAATAAGAAGTATAAACATCGGCCTGTTATCGACAATGAAGATGTCTATAGACAATATTAATATAGTAAACGTTTGTATAATCTCGAAATCCAATAATGAACTCCTACTAAAAAACATTATTTTACTACCGAATACTAGTAGTCAATATATATATAAGTTATGGAATCAGGCGTTACTTTGCGGAAATCCATGACATTAAATGCTATGAAATATATTTAGCTTTAATTCCGCGAGACAAATATCCAGGTCTGAAAGCAGGGCACAAATCCCACCGTCATGCATATGTACACATACAAAACAAGTGAGAAATAATTAGCATGCCATGCAACCAAACCTATACTCGACACGTGTTTCGCCCCTCCACGGGGCATCCTCAGGAGATGTTGACTCGTCGAGCGTTTGAGCTCGAATGCGCGCAAGCGCACCGCTGTCGGCCCTTTATATACCGTTTTGATGACGCTATAATCACGATCGATACAATGTCACAACGACATCTGTGCCGAACTACCCGCAATCATACTTAGAAGTGGTGATGGAATTAAGTTTGTTTGGTCATTTAACAGTGTATATGCATTATTATTGTTATATTTTGATATTTTATCAATATATATATATAAAAGCGACATTTAAATATATATATATATAAAAGCGAAATACCACTCACTTATTCATCATGAAATCTCAGAAACTATGACACCTACAACCTTGAAATTTGGCAGGTAGGTTCCTTATAAGGTGTAGACATCCGGTAAGAACGGATTTCACGAAACTCCATCCCTAAGGGGGTAAAACGGGGGTTGGACGTTTGTAAGAAAGTCCTATGTTTTTGAAGTAAGAGACTTGAAATTAAAAATGTATGGTCTATAGATGGTGTGGAGGTGTACTAATAATGTATCTTTAGAAATCAACCCCCTTTTGGTGTTAAAACGGGGGATGGTAGTTTGGACGCAAACGAGGTTGCGTAGGTCAGCTAGTATTATTATATTTATTAGTGGTGCTGGGTTCCTATTGTTCCATCGAATGAGGATAAAATGAGCTATCTAAGATTAAACGAATTTTTAAATTCAAACCAGTCGTTTCTGATAAAACACATTGTAAGCAAACATCAGCTTTATAATATTAAATACATATATTAAGTAAGTTATAATTTAAGCAAGTTTTCACTAAAGTACACTGGTTTTGACAAGTCTATCAAACTAGAAAATAAAGTTTCTATAAATCTAGCTCTTTGAGAAGAAAATTTCGTAAGGTCAGATGAGAAACCTTTCTTAAAGGGCTTACACTAAAGAGGGTTAAGGAAACTTTTACTGTACCAGTGTACTCTATAGATGAACTGATATTTCCGAACTACTAGTATTTTTTTCCCTGTCATAAGAGTACATAATATAAATAATTATATATATGTGTGTATATTTCATATTAATTATAAAATTTTAGCGATAAAAGAAATGAAAACGGATCAGAAAATCTTGAAATAAGAAAACCAAAGAAAACATTGTCCTCAGATATAATTAACGTGAACTAAATTATACATTTAGTTTTCTTTTCAGCACAAACTTGTGAGCGATTCCAATGTACAGACAGCTAGTGCACTATTATTAATAGTTTATTAATAGTGCAACTCATATTAAAAATTTCTTGCATGATATACGAGTAGTGTAGTATAAATAAACACTGCAAGAACGTGTAATATTTACCTTAACAAACAAAAAACAAAACAAAATAGTGAGGCAAATTGTTAACAGGCGCGAAATTCTTTTAGTTCTCCGTTTTCGTCGTCCCTGCTAGAAATGTTAATTGTGAGATAATTATTTCCAACCTGAGGAGCGTCAGGAAATCTCTGATGCAGATATACTACTTTATCGAAAAGCACCACCGCAAACATGGTTAGGTTAGTTTACAATACAAATGATATAGACTTACAAAGTATAAAATCTTAGTTTCTTAATATATTGATTACACAAAAAGTATTCTAACTGGACGGTTGATTTAAGTGGTGGTCGCCACGCCGCATCCTACTGTGCTAAGTTTTGTGGGTTCAAATCCTACGTAGGAAAACATTGTGATCCACAAATTGTTGTTCTGAGTCTCGGTGTTCCTTGTGTCCATTTCATGTATGTTTATAAAGTCGCTGCGACACAGTATGTATATTTCTAATAATAATAATGTCTTTATTGTACACCAGGTAAATTATAAAGGTCTTATTATAAAATAAGTAGGTACAATTGGCGGCCTTATCGCCCGGAGGCAATCTCTTACAGGCAACCTTAGGATGGAGACAAAACAAAATAGGAAAAGTAGAGGGTTGTGTCTAGTGTATTGTTATTATATAACAAGGAGAAATTAAAGCAGTATACACGATATATAAGGTGGAGTAAGACAAAAAGTGGATTATTAAATAAAAGCTTAGAAGAGTGTGAGTGATATGCCTATAAAATGTTTTTAACATACTTCTGTGGGATATATGTGTGTGTGTAATGACCTAATGACTACGCGAGAGAACTACGTAAGTTATGGGACCTAGAGGTCTCCCAGGTAATGCTCTTTTACTAGTCTCTTGAAGGCAGTTATCGTTGGTGCACGTCTTATTGCGACTGGTAGGGCGTTCCACAGTCGAGCAGCCTGAACAGAAAAAGAGTGGTCGGAAAATTTGGTGGAATGTAGCGGTATTTTTAGTTTTAAGTTCTCAGACGATCTCAGTAATTTGGAATGTGTATCGTGTAAATAAGTGAAACGTGATTTGAGGTAAAGTGGGGTAAAAGGGCTAAATAGAATGTTATATAGAAGAGAAAGAATATGTGCATTCCGGCGAAGGCGGATAGGTAACCACTTAAGCTTTTTACGATAATCGGAGATGTGATCATATTTACGCAATCCGAATATGAATCTTATACAGAGATTTTGGAGTCTTTCAAGCTTATTTAGTTGGTCAAACTCAAACTCAAAAATATTTTATTCATATAGGCACTTATTTTACAGGCACTTATGAATAGTCAATATTTAATATTAAAAAATCGAGTGATTCTAGTCGCCAGTTCCAAGTGCAGCCTACCCTTCATGGAGAAGAATCTGGCAAGAAACTCCATTGTTGCACCTTTTAAAAAATAATAATACGGTTTACAATATTTTTTTTCACTAAGAGACTTGAATGAGAACGAAGTCGACCAAAGAAAACAAAATAAAAGGTTTGGAGTCATTGCTGCACAGCCATGAGCTAACCAATCATGCGCCGTTCTTACTGATAGCTGCAAGATTTTTACATTGTTATATTGTGACATTGTATTGTTATGTCCACTTATGGAAAATAAAATCCAAATAGCACTTTCACTCACAGTCAAATTTAAAAAGATGTAATATGTGCAAATATAAAATAATCAATAAATGTCATAAATGTAAAAAAGAATAAGAAGCATGTATCAGCCATCGACCTATTCAACCATAGTTGAGCTGCGTACTCAGGCCGCACGGCAAATCATCATAGTCGACAAGGTGCTCATACAATAACAAGTGCGTATTTAATAAATTGGGAAACATTGTTAGATAAGTACCAATTAATAATGTATTCATTTACATTATACAAGTATGTGTGTATGTTTTCATTTATAAGTTGCAACTAAAACAATCAACAATTTGTATTTAAGAAAAAAAAGAAAGATGAAAATTAAGTAGAATTGATACAAGAAAGAGATAAAATAAAGGAAAATTTAAACAAGAACAAACTAATTAAGAGAAAAAGGAAATTATTAAAGAAAATTATACAGAAAATAGTTACAAACAAATCTTAACTTAATTAAATGTCGGAATTAGATGTCGTTAGGTTAAAGTATACAAACAATTCATACCGGAGTACCAACATTCAAAATTTATACATTATTCAAAAAAAAAAAAATATATATCTCAATTTCCAGACGAAGTTAGTGTGTATATAATAACATTAATAATATACATACATTAATAATAACGGTCTTCAGTGAGATCTAAATAACTGGCATCAGCATGTAGCATCGTTTTTTTTACTTTCATTGTTTAACAATTTTTGTTTTCAGCGCCCTCTCGTTCACTGTAGTTCGAACTACAATTGGGTGTTAAGCGCGATCGAAATGCCGGGCTGTTTGGTACACCTAGGTGGCACTAGGTGGCGTATGTTTTGAAGGATATTTTTTGTTGACATTCGGACACTTAGAAACAGTGAGACATTATCATATGTGTATCATACGATTCTCATTACATCTTAAATTGATCGCAAATAAGCAAGGAGAATGGAAGTTGTACGTCTTGTTCGCACATCCAGAAATGGGGAAGGGGTTTCATCGAGAAGATTCGATTAGAAGTCTATAAAGATGGGTGTGTGGCAGATTCTTTTTCATTTCTTAAATCTTCTCTCATGAACTCTGAGGAAGCTTTGCTTACTGTGAATATTGATATCTTTGTTGGTAGTGTTTGTGAGTGTTCAAGTCCCACTGTCTGTGGTAAGTTAACCTCGAAAAGGTTTTTCCTTATTATCTTTATGTATGTAGAATATGTCCTCAGGCTATTTAATTTTGTTTATAGGGTCGATAGATTACCGCTGAAAGTCTACCTACATTGTACCCGTCTTGTGGTTCGTGATTTGTTGCTGGGGAGGATTGACTATTGGCGGCTCACAGCTCACTCCTCAAGACCCATCTGCCCTACCTTGAGGGAAGTTCACATAATCTTTAAATTGAAATTAATTAATACTTTTACTTAGCACCTACAAGTGGATCACTGGTGGACGTCTCCTCAAGCTACCTTGAGCTGGAGAGAGTCTACGGCTGACTACCTCGAGTCAGAAAGGTGACCAGAGGGTGGCTATCCTGTGCTGTCCAGTCTACAGGCTTATTGTGTAAAAGAAAAAGACTGTATAATTTTTATTTTTTATTTTAAAACTACCTTGTAAGTTTCTTTATAACTTTATATCTTTTATTTAACAATTGTAAAATTAACTTGAACAAAATAAAAGTTTGTATGTGTCGTAAGTTGTTTCACTGAAGCCTCCCGTGGACCCTCTGCACCCTCACTTTAAATTTTATCAAAATTCTTACGGCGCCCTGAGGTCTCATATTTATCCTGAGTCGAAACCGGTGAGTTTCCACCTGACAAGTTCAGGGGTTACAAGCATAATCAAGGATGGGGAAAAGAAGGGATTGTGTGAGAGCAATCTTGGTACAGGTAGGTAACAAGTTGCGTAGCCTACGCAGAGATCCTGCAACGGCAAACATTTTGCGACTTAGCTCTTGCAGCTGAGCAGGTTTTTTTTTTTTTTTTTTTTTTTTTTTTTTTAATGTTTGGCCCGCCAAAATGACTCTGCTCTGCCTGATGGAAAACATAAGCAGAATCCAAGAGTGGTGGTTGTGGCGACCTCCACATACAGCGCAACAACAACATAACATACTACAGCGCCATCTACCAAAGATACGTCGAACTACGGAGTAACGAAGGAAACTAAGAAACTACCAATCCTGAATCGCGCAGTGAAAGTTCTCGCGTCGATAATCATATATACAACATCCCAACATCAACCGTTGGGCAGTTGGCCCGCCAGGCATGATCACCTCGCCTGGTCGGAGGATCCTCCCTTTGTGTTGGAGGGACATCACACCCGTCCCCCCACAGTGGTGACCCCGACGTGATTGGAAGCAGCCTTCGATGCAGCATCAGCACGCCACCATCATGTTCACTCCCACAGCAAGTCTCACAGCCAGCCAGCAACCTCAGCCTCAACAGGGATACACCACACGCTGGAAGCGACCGCTCCAGCCTGGTTTACCCCTACGGCCTCATCAGCGTCTAGGCACAGCACACTGCAGCTTACGGTTCATGTAAGCAGAGCATATCTCTCCCGTCTATACAGCAGCCAGCCACTACGCAGCAACCGCTCCGACTCACTGGGGACCTCACCGCAGCACCGCGCACCGCACGCCATCCCGACTCACTGGGATCAGCGGACTACAGTCCCGACTCACTGGGACTAGCGGCATTCAGTTCCGACTCACTGGAACTACTCCTCCTGGCACTGGCAAGCTCCGCAACAGAGCACAGACAGCTGACACATCATATATCGACCTCCGGTCTTGGAGGGGAGTGATGTGGCGACCTCCACATACAGCGCAACAACAACATAACATACTACAGCGCCATCTACCAAAGATACGTCGAACTACGGAGTAACGAAGGAAACTAAGAAACTACCAATCCTGAATCGCGCAGTGAAAGTTCTCGCGTCGATAATCATATATACAACATCCCAACATCAACCGTTGGGCAGTTGGCCCGCCAGGCATGATCACCTCGCCTGGTCGGAGGATCCTCCCTTTGTGTTGGAGGGACATCACACCCGTCCCCCCACAGTGGTCACCATACTCACTGCGAATGCAGACAGTGCAGTATGGCGACCCACACTATGGCGGCCTAGTGATGCTACTGCATCTTTTAGTCCAGTCAACAAGTATGAAACTTGTTGACTAGACTAATTGGGCCCCCGGTCTCGCACTCACCAACGAAACACGACAGCACGAACGCTGTCATTTTACGTTGATTTTCTGTGCGAGGGTAGTACCGCCCCGGTCGAGCCGGCCCGTTCGTGCTGAAATCAGCGTGGCTCTACTACCTCTAAAATATAAGGATAAGGCGATGTCAATATAAATACCCAAGTTTTTTACCTTATCACTAAAGGGAATAGGTGTGTTACCGCAAGAGACTTGAGGCAGTATAGTCCAATCGATTTTGGAAATCAGATTTCTAATGCGGGATTTGCCTTTAAAAAAAAGAATGTTAATATTTTCACTGCTAATAGCTTTGTGATATCGTAAAAGGGTTTGTGAAACAAATCTTGTGCAGTTTTCCCATGCTAACTTTCCGTTTATGCCGGATTTCCGGGTTATTCTAACTGGAAAAATTCAATTTACGGCTCTCGGTTGCAGCAAAGTGGCTCGAGTCATCTTCAGTTGCGTAGACAAGGCTTTTCATTATCTTTCTATCCCTTTTCAATTTTACGTTCAGAATTTTTTGTGACGTTTTTTTGTTAAATCAGTACGATTTGTGTATTGTAAATTCATTAGTTTGGAAGGATTTTTTCATCTCAACTGCGCCAGAACGGATGACCGGATCTTAATAAAATTTGACAAAAAGTAGAATACAGTCTAAAATAGAACTTAGAATTTCCGTTCCCAAAATAGTTTTTTTTTAAAGACGTCGTATCTAATCGTATCGTATTTAAAGGCTAACTTATTATTTTAATAAAATCGGTTTATTGATTTAGGTAAAGTGTAACAGATAGAGTTAAAACCATAAATATTAGTTGTGGTTTGTGTTATTTCATTGACATTGAGTCGAGACATTTTCTTTACTGTTCTTTAAGAAAAGAACAGATAGCAACTGGCAATCTAGGCACGAATTGTGGGGATTAAAGAGATCGATTAAGATCTCGTCCACAACTGTCTTCTAAGTAAACTTAATGTGAGTTGCTGCAAAGTAATAAGTCCCTAATATATGGATTAGAAACTATATTTTTCTTCTGCAAGGAATTTTTACTTTAGTTGTTTTTTTTTAAGAATACGAAAGTTCATTAGGAATATAAATCCTGTGTCGCGGAGGAATTTTTACAAACATACATGAAACGGACACAAAGAACACCCAGACTCAGAACAACAATTTGTGGATCACACAAAGTGCTGTCCTATGTGGGATTTGAACCCACAACACTTGGAGCAGTAGGAAGCGACGTGGTGACCGCTTAAACCACTATGCCAACCGTGCAGTTGTTAGTAACTTTACAGTTTAGTAACTTTGCTATAGTTTTATGAGCTGGTGGATCGGCATTTATACCTAATATTATAAATTTGAAAGTACCTGTTTGTCTGTCTGTTATGGTTTTCATAACCAGCTAAACTTAAGCACCGATCAATGAAATTTGGCATGGAGGTACTTTGATCCTTAAGGAAGTACATAGGCTACCATTTACCGCAAATATCAACATACACGCTGGCGGAGCTCAAAAGTTACTTAATACATAAAAATGGGACAAGAAAACAATACTAACTTACGGCGGTTTTCAATAACCTATCGCCAGTTAAGGATAGATCGCTATCGCCAGTTAAGGATAGATCGCTATCTCCGATTTGCAGCGTGATCTTATCTATCCATAACTTGCGTTTCACAATCAAGGATAAGCGCTATCTATCTCTTACCAACGACGGATAGCTTTTTCCCTCTTGACACGTTTAGTGCTTTGCTACACAAATCTTTAATGTTAAAAACAAATATTCACTATTTATTTATTTTTATTAAAAGTACTTGTTGTTTGTATTTTTAAAAGATTTTATAGTGAATCAACATTAACTTGATTTTTTTTATTCGTTTACCACATTCAAAATGAAATAAAACGTTTCGACATATCGAATTGACGTTTGTTTGTGCGCGCGTATCTTGTGATATTTATTTAAATATTGATATTGATTATTTAAATTATTGATATATATTTGTAAATCAAAATGAATCCTATAAGTATCTACATTGATGATAACTTGTGCAAGATACTAATTTGATGATGGATGAAACAGAAAACATTGAAGTGAAGTTATGAAGAGCTGGGACCTCCACCACAAGTGAAGTGAAGAAAAGGATTTAAATTTTTATCATTACATTTTCATTGTGTGATTAGTTTATATTGTATTGTGATCTCAAATTTGTGAAAGGTAATAAAAATTACATAAAATATGATTAATTATTGTTTATTTTACACATTAAAGTATATATTTATTACCAATTGCCGTTCTGACATGTTTAAAATTGGAGAATTGTCATGAATAATTACATTTTCCTCCTGTGTTGTTTCTGAAATCGATATTTTAGGCTCTATCTTTGCCAAATTCATGTGCCTGGCAATATTGTATGTTGCATATTTTTTTAATTTGGCCTCATTTTTAAAGATAGTATGGAGAATCTTCTTTTCCAAACTCCAATGCATCTGCAATATTACAGTAGGTATTAATAGTGTATTTAAACCATTTACCATGCATCTAATATTTAGTTAACAAAACAAACCTATAGTATTTCTTGTTTTAATGTGCGCTTCATTATAACATTGCTCTGATGGAGTATTTGGGTTGAGTAGGGGTGTCAATAGATAGGGTGTACATGAATCGCTATCACCAAGCCGCCAGCGATTTCCAAGTCCACCTTGTTCACAATAATCTGCAAGTTTAATATTTTATATAAGTCTTTTAAGCAATAGGAACAGTGTACTTATTTCTTTTTTTTAAAAGGAAATTACTAGTATTCTCGTTAACCCCTCCAGCTAAGCTAAATTGCTTGTGTTAGGAGTGGGTTCATGTCGGTAGTGTACCGGTCAGGATTAGAATCAACAACCTCTTTAATTCTTTTTCGCAAGTCCAATACCTTTATCACTAGGCTACAGCCGCTTCTAAAAATTTATTATTAACAGAATAAACAACTAAATGAGTGACCTTTTAAAATAGAGTGGTTAAATATAGTTGCATCCTGAGTGGACATCCCTGGCCATCGGGCAACAACATTTAGAAACACTAATGAACAATATTACACACAACTTGTACATTGATAGAGAATATTCCTTTCCTGTTTCTAAATTCTTCTCCATTATTTGAGTCTGCAAATAATATGAAAACAGTATTTAATATGTATGTACAGATAGTATGAAAGCATCAATTAAGTTAGACCAGCACCTAAATAGAAGTATGAGATAGTTCAATATGAGATGAGGTACTTACTTGGTGATTGTATTAATATATGGGTGCCATCTATGACACTATGTACTCTGGGGAATCTAGCAATATTATAAAACTCTTGTTGAGTGTGATTTTGTAACACAACAAAGTTTGGGTATAATCTTGCTATGGCTCTGGATACGTCTGCATAGACAATACAGTCGTATTGTCTATGCAGATGCTATTAATACTCCGATAAAATCTGCAACAGACACTAGCATAGTGCCCAATGTATAAAATCGTAGCCAAAAGTATCTGATGGAGGGTGGATATACCATGATTTCTGGAAAAATAAGAACTTTGTTAAAACTTGATATTATGGCAATACTAGCCCCATTATGAGTCTACACTTGAACCAAACCCAATGAAGAAAATATAATACAATTTCTAGTAATTTTCAAATTAAAGAATAGTTAAATACCTATCTGTTCTTTATATTTTTTTATCAAATTTGGCTGAAGTATAAAGTTGAGATTTAAAACGATAACGTAACTTACCTTTTAGATGTTACACTTATATATGGTTGTATCAAATTTATTAACTGATTCACAGCACTTTTATTTAGTCTAGATTTATATGCAAATTCGTGGTCATATAATTTATTCATATAATTCACACGCGGCTTATATTCCTTCTGTAACTGTAAAGGTATGTTTTCTTAAGTATCACTATCACTGCTTTGATCATAATCCATAATAATTCCATGTCGCTATCATCACTGATAAAACCTTCCATTTTTTATATTTACATAAAAAAATAATTATTTTCGAAATTCTATCTGGCCGGGTTGGCGCGTAACTGGCCGATATTGACAGATAAGCAACTGACGTTACTAGAGTTAGCTACACCTATCGGAGAGTAACTCGAAACTTATATTGAAATGCAAGTTAGTCCGATTACTATGAGAGTTCCTATCTCTAGTTGCCTATCCGTCCTCCCAATGATAGATAGACAACTTCGATAGGAAATGCTATCTGCCGGTAGGTTATTGAAACGAAAGTAAGAGTAAAAAGATAGATTTGTTTAACTGTAGTAATGAGAACTAAGGATAGATAGGTTATTGGAAACGGCCGTTAGTCGTATACTCGGTTAACTTACATTAATATCCGTAGATAATAATTTTTTTAGGTAATCACAATACTAGACATTTACACTATTATCATAATTAATGATAAAGCCTTAATGATCCAAAACACTTGTATATTAGCATTATTTCTATACCAATGACAATATATGTCTAGAGTTACTCCGTACTAGTTACATGCAACATACAGATTATATAAATTTTTCGTTCACGAAATAAATAAATAAATATTTCGGACTTTTTTTTGTAAATACATACATATTATTATACATATAAAACATCCAAAGTCCCAAAAATATTTATCCTACACGGGATTCGAACCCGAGACCTCACATCATTCTCATACGCTACCATTTTGACACCGAGGCGTCAATCTTACGTTATGGACGTTTTTTGCCGGCCCTCCGCAACGTCCCATAAGGAACTTCGTTCCATAAACTATGTAAAAAGTATCTATACCTATACGGCTATACCGACATCAAAAAAAACTATTGAATTGTACAGTCTAGCATATAATATTTAAATTGATACTTTAAGCTAAGGCCTTATGGGACTGGCATACCCTAATAGGGTAGAAGTCCCTTAAAAATGATTAAATAGAATAAAAAGTATCCTATATCCGTCTCCTGGTTCTAAGCTACGTCCCCACCAATTTTCAGCCAAATCGGTACAGCCGTTCTTGAGTTATAAATAGTGTAACTAACACGACTTTCTTTTATACATATATATATATGATGTGCAACTAAGGTCCTGAGTAATTAACCACAGAACTGGCCTTCAGTTACACTACTCTCTAGTTCTTTAACTGCTTCCATAATTTTCATCACGTGTACTTAAATACAGGAAGAACATGCCAGCAACTAAAGTACCACAAAACCAATTTTGGTAGGAATTAACTGTAGAGAAGGTTTGAATAGACCGCAGTCTTTGTAAGTACATAATAATATATTTTAATGAGTGCCTTAAACATCTTTCTTGCGCCTTTTGTATTTAACTAACTTTTGCCCGCGACCCCTCGCGAATATACAGACAGAGTTATCTTCAAATTTATAATCAAATTTTTGGCTGTCTGTTTGTTTCGGCTCAAGTCTGTAACGGCTGGATCGATTTTGACGGGACTTTCAGAGACACTAAGAGTAACTTATGCTACTTTTTTACATCGGATAATATCGCGGGGCTCTGCTAGTGTACCTCACAAAAAATACCTCTTTCAAGGTAAAAAAATTCCTATCTATCTATATGGATGAACAGAGAAGAATATTCAAATAACCATTACTATTGGAATATTTATCTAATGTAAACTAGTTTATTGATGTTGTAAATCAGAATTTAAACAATCTCAGAAGACATTTATTACAATAATTGAGCCTCCAATTTATACGAATGATAGTTGTCTGTGTATACACTGTTAAATTAAACTCCGAGACAGTCGAAATATCTTTGGGCATTATTATAGTAACCGGTTTTCTTAGAAATCATTACAATCTATGTCAGGAAAATGTTTCAGCAAGAAATCTCGTTAAAACATTACTCTAAATACTTCGTCTTATTTACGATTTTGGTATGAATCAAGCTATTTCGTCAAATAATATTACAGTGTTATAAAATAAAATATATAAAATCCTTCAAAGATTTTCATCTGTCATAATTCTCTTTCAGCCGTCGGTCCCATCTGCAACCTTACATAACGATTCTTAAATGTCAGCAAATTTGTTCAATATGTATTTCTTTAACTACTTTCAAAGTTCATAATCATCGTGGTCTGTAATGCGTGGATTAAAATTGAAACGTCTGTTTGTTATTTCGAATTAACAGCTTTTGCACTAAATGCATAATATATCTTTGTCTGCCTGTCTTTTTGTTTCGGCTAATCACTGGAACGGCTGAACCGTTTTTGACAGGCCTTTGCGGGCAGATATCCTATATTATAAGGAGAGTAATTTAAGCTAATTTTATTTTAGAAAAAAATAGTTTTTTTTTTAACATAATTAAAACCTTTGAAACAGTGTATAAAACCAATTCGAAAGCAATAAAATCCGTGGGTAATACCACATGTAGCAGTTAGTTTACTATAAAATGTAACTAAGACAGAGAATAAATCAAATTTCAATTTATCTTTTGAACCACAAAAATAGTTTTTAGTAAATGTACCAATAAGGCAGTGGTCCCACCGCCGACGATGAACGAGAAACGAGTAGAACTAGAAACTATAAACGAGTTGGCGATCAGCGGGCAGCGAGTTATAGTTTCGATAGTTCTGTCGCTGGGCTATAAGCGAGTGTTCTAGTGCGATGAGCGATTACTCGCGCCACTGGCCCGCAGTCGTTTAGTCTGCCACTGCACAAACAATATCGTAAAATACGTCGTCCTCTGAACTAGACAAGATTGAGAGTTGAATTGATTTGTTGATATCGATACGTATACTTTCAAAGCCAGAAATGATCAAGGGAGCGAGCACCGCTGAGCAAGTTTATCGCCCAGCGACAAAATTAGTAAAGCGAGTCGTCGCCGACAGTGTGAACAGTCGGAGAGTAACTGTTAATATATGCATCTCTTTCGTTTACACTTAATGTATATTTCTTGTACGTTTCTTGAGCGAGATAGTTAGTAGTTTACTCGCCGGCGGTCGGACCACTGCCTAACCAACAAAACAATAAGTCATTATCATTAATTATTATCTTTATTTTTTGGAACTTATCTGCGAATAGATGGAACCGATTTCATGAGACACTCATTGTACGAAAGCTAATACAAAAAAAAAACAACTTAAGTTAATTTTATTTTGGAAATAGAATTAGAATTCCACACAAAATATATTCATGCACACGGAAACTAAATATACATAAACTGCCAATATATCTGCTTCGTACTCTTAAACTAGTTCAATACTCAATCTGGACCAGCGAGGTATATTCGTTTTCTCTAGAAAGAAAAACGTGAGGGGACTTTCAACTGCAGTATTACGTCACATGTAAGGTCACACACACTGCAGTGATGATATACTTCCTTTGACATTCGAGCTAAGACGTAAAATGACTGTCGCTTCCAAGTTTTAAAGATAAATATATTATTTAACTGACAACTAGTTCAACCTTAGAATTCAGTTCGCCCTCAGGGTTTCAGAGATTCGAAAGTAAATCGCTCCGTGGATAAACTTAATTCAGTAAAACCGGTTAACAAGTAGCCAATTTCAAATAATCTTGGGAATAGTAAAGGTTAGAAAGATGATTAGGAATATCCTATGTTATTCCCATGACATTGAAAATTAGCATTTGCCTGCACGTAGGAGTGGCTTTAAGTGGTCACCTTTCCGCTTTCTATTTCCCCAATTATTATGGGTTCAAACTGTAATGTTTGAAGGCTTTTTAAATATATTCTTTTCCTTATGTCAAAATATGTCTAGATGTTTCTCTCGGATTATATCGTGTTATCGAACGGACGTGTTTTTACTTGTGCTCGTCAATTCCCTAGTTTGGCCGTAAATACTATATTTTTCACAAACCTCACATGGTACATCACTCTGCGTAATCCACAAATTGTTATTCTTGATCTGGGTGTTCTTTAAGTCCGTTTCATAAATATTGATAAAGTATTTTATATGTATACTTCTTCCATTGCATGCCACTCTGATCGATTTTGGGCTTCTCGCATCCAGCTCCTGCCAGCCATTTTGAGCAAGTCGTTGGGAGCGGCCTGTGTCCAGCATTGGACTGCAATAGGGTGACGATGATGATAATGACTTATTTCTAGTGCGAGAGTTAAGCATATTAGATTACAAACATCTTTAGTTAACTACTATTTCGATATTGCAGAATCTTTGACAAAATTCTATATAATTCTATTATAACTCTTGTAATATTTATTCATTATCTCAAGAATCACATTTTCTCTCATTCACATTGAAGTAGGATTATGCTATTCAATGTTGTTTATGTCTAAATTCTTATATACATATATATACATTCATGTAATATAAATGATTTTCGGGTCTTCTAGCTTTTAAGCTTTTAAAATTTATGGAAAAATATTAACTTTTTTAAAGAAGTTTAAGAATCATATCATAAATACGTTTGAGTGAGTTATAATTTATCCGTAACAGTAAAATGTATCTTAAAGTTATTTACTTAAGAGCTACGCAACGATTATACTGTTTCCTGTCCTAATACCTAGTTGGATGTTTGTTTACACAGAATTCTAAAATATCCTATTTCGGAGGAAAAAAACTAAAACCTTTTTACAATTGGTTGTCCTTTTGTTGGTGGTGTGCCCAAAGGAGATTTTATATGAATGTTTAAACATTATTTATGTGTTGTAGCCCATTATATTTAGAGCGTCCCTTTTTCATTCCTACCCGTAGCGTAGTATTTATGGAAGGGCGGTCAGCCCTTGATATTGTTACACGGTTCCTTTATTTACGGTAAAACTGAATTTCATTCCATTTCAGTGGACCGTCTTATATCTATTTAAAAATGTAGGATTAATTAAAACTTAGCAAGTCTATCTATGTCTACATACAAAATGTTATGTTGATTGCTGTACGCTTTAAATTCTCACTAAGTTATAAACCGATTAGACTCAAATTTTGAAACAAAATACAATCCGGTTCAAAGGAGGATTTTATCTATTTTTCGTGTCTTTTATTTCTAATTTAACCAGAGCGAAACGTGGCAGGGTATAGACAGTTGATTATAACGATTGGTAAAAAATACACTGTCCACACACCTGTCCACGTGTCTACACACGTCCGTTCCAAGTGTATGTGGTTACCTCTATACACTAGGGACTCTCGGTTACTTCCATAGTAGAGTATCCCGGATGTAATGCCGTGAATACTGTGGTCCATATAGGACCATAGTATTCACGGCACATTCAAATCATCATCATTATCTCAGTCTAACTACTGGACTGCTGGGTATAGGCTCCCTAAAGGCTCAACAAAACTTGTCCAGTCCTGCTGCCCTCATGTAGGTACATCCATATAAACATAAAAATTCGAAAAATCCCATTCCTACCTGTTTGAATTTTGTAGATACTTTTTCGTTTGTTAAAACGCTTACAAATAATTTTCTTTACGTATTAATATTAACTGCGTTACTTAACAATTTCCTTTGATTCTTTTTTCGGAGATCTTGATATAAAAGCTTTTGTACTTTTGGGAGTCAATTTTTTTAACTTGCTTGCTTGTTATTTTTATACTTTAATTACGTTATGCTTTTCTTTACATTTTAGTAAAATATTTCTTAGATTTTTTTTTCGGTGCTGAGGTGGAAAAACAATAATCCTGTTTTATACCCAACGGCAGCAGTAAGAGATTTATGTTTGCCTCGTGTTTTATAATAATCTCACACATCTCAAATATGGTCGCCTAATCCTAAACAAGACTGTTGATAAACACTCATATATGTATATTATAATTTGTACTTTCGATTAAGGTATTTCGACACTTGATGGAACTTGTTAAAGTACATTTTAAAATTAAACTTGTAACCCCTGAACTTGTCAGGTGGAAACTCACCGGTTTCGACTCAGGATAAATATGAGACCTCAGGGCGCCGTAAGAATTTTAAGAAATTTAAAATGAGGGTGCCGGTACACGGGTTCCACGGGAGGCTTCAGGGAAACAACTTTAGACACATACAAACTTTTATTCAGTTCAAGAAATTAGTTTTAAATTACAATTGTTAAAATTAAAATTATTATTATAGATATAAGGTAGTATGCAATAAAATTATACAGTCTTTTTTTTCTTTCAATAATAAGCCTGTAGTCTGGTCAGCACAGGATAGCCACCCTCAGGATCACCTTGCTGACTCGAGGTAGTCAGCCGAAGACTCTCTTGAGCTCAAGGTAGCTTGAGGAGACGTCCACCAGTGATCCACTTGTAGGTGCTAAGTAAAAGTATTAATTGATTAAGTTTATTGTTACGTGAACTTCCCTCAAGGTAGGGCAGAAATCTTGAGGAGTGAGCTGTGAGCTGCCAATAGTCAATCCTCCTCAGCAACAAACCACGAACCACAAGACGGGTACAATGTAGGTAGACTTTCAGCTGTAATCTATCGACCCTATAAACAAAATTAAATAACCTGAGGACATTTTCTACATACATAAAGATATTAAGGAAAACCTTTTTGAGGTTAACTTACCACAGTCAGTGGGACTTGAACACTCACAAACACTACCATCAAAGATATAAATATTCACAGTAACTAAAGCTTCCTCAGAGTTCAAAAGAGAATATCAAGAATGAAGAATCATCTGCCACACATCCATTTTTATAGACTCAATATCGAATCCTCTAGATGAAACCCCTTCCCCATTTCTTGACGTGCGAACAAGACGTACAACTTCTACACTGCTTGTTTATTTGCGGTCAATTTAAAATGTAATGAGAATCGTATGACACACATATGATAATGTCTCACTGTTACTATGTCGCCTAATGTCAACAAAAAAATCCTTCAAAACATACGCCACCTAGTGCAACCTAGGTGCACCAAACAGCCAGACAATTCGATCGCGCTCCGCACCCAATTGTAGTTCGAACTACAGTGAACGAGAGGGCGCTGAAAACAAAAAATTGTTAAAAGATGAAAATCAAAAAAACAATGTTACAAACTCACGGGTTTCGCTCTATGGCATTATCAAAGGTTACTGTCATAGGGCGAAACCAGTCAGGATTTAAATTAATTAAAATAGTGAAATAAGTACAAGTGAGTTTAATACTAGAATTCTTATATATTTTTAAATAACTACATACCTACATATTGAAGACAAACATATAATGTAGACAAATGTATGTATGTAAAAGTCTTCATTTTGAGATTGATATTTATACATGAGAAATGTTTCTCCGGTTTGTAAATTTTGGGTTTTCACGCACTCTGTTTATAAGCTATATTACAATAAAAGCACCAGAGAACTGTTTACGTCAACTATATCCAACTAGCAATTAGTTGCGAAACCACCGCATACTTCACATTCCATCCCAAGACATGATTTGACACAATACAGACCTGGTTTATGACTTTCTTGGCGCCGCACAAACTTCGTCCACTATATTGCGTCTCTTATTAACCACCGCTTCATCAAACAAGAAAGTTCCTATTTTCGTAGAAATTGAAAATTTACTGAATATTGTTGCCCGATATGCTCAGCATTTATTTCAATAGTGTTAGGAGGTGAAAATTAACTTCTAAGATCGTTCAACGTTTGAAATTCTAAGTAACGTATTATTTTTATATCTAAATCACAATAAATGTCTATTTTATAAAGTAGCAACTTTTAACAGCAGTTAAGTAGCTCAGTCATGCTCGATTTTGATTTGGAATATGCAATGCAATCATAACTTGAAATCATTCACTATCTCTTTTAAAAAAATGACGATACAAATAAATTGAATATTCATAAACTCATAGCCCAGTTGTAGGGTAAGCAAAGACGGCGCAGTCCGTATCTGGGTGGGTGACCGCTGGTGGCATGATACCATGAGCGTCTCCGTGATTTGGAGGTCACGTTAAGCAGTCGGTTTTCATAGCATAACAGTCGACAATGAATTTTGAATGTGAACCCTCTCCTACAGGAGACCCGAGCCCAATAGTGGGACATTATAGGTTGTTGATGAATCTAAAACTTATTTCAGTACGAATTACTTTAGAATTTTTTACCATCATAAGATATATAACATAGACAGCTGCCTCGTTGGTGCAGTGTTGGCGTATGCGACCGCTGTGCATGAGGTCTCAGGTTCGATTCCCGGGTCGGACAAATGTGTGTATGATCTCTCAAGGAACTGAAAACCCAAATTACAATATTGTAATTTATTATTACAATTTATTAGTATATTATTTTATTAAAGCAATATCTTATTATTAGCTATAGATGGGAAGGCGAAATTTAAAACTAGGTAGTAGAGCCACGCTGATTTCAGCACGAACGGGCCGGCTCGACCGGGGCGGTACTACCCTCGCACAGAAAATCAACGCAAAATGACAGCGTTTGTGCTGTCGTGTTTCGTTGGTGAGTGCGAGACCGGAGGCCCAATTAGTCTAGTCAACAAGTTCCATACTTGTTGACTAGACTAAAAGATGCACAAGCATCACTAGGCCGCCATAGTGTGGGTCGCCATACTGCATTGTTGTATTCGCAATGAGTATGGTGACCACCACTCGTGGATTCTGCTTATGCTTTCCATCAGGCAGAGTAGAGTCATTTTGGCAGGCCAAACATAAAAAAAAAAAAAAAAAAAAAGACATTAGGTCCTTTATCACTTTACAATTTAAAAAGTCTAAAGATGCCCGAAACCTTTTTAGATACGTCCACGTATTCTTACTTTTGTTCTTAAAAGTTTAACAAATTTTATTGTATCTTTGGTTTTAAGTACTTTTACTTTTTTGCTGCTTTAAATGTTCTGTATTTCAGTATCGTTTCTTTTTATTCACAATAAATGACCGACGACTCACATTGTGTATCTTGTTGGCATCCTCTCGGGCATTCTCAACTTCTTTTTGACCCATGGTAAAGCACGAATATAGAAATTGAATCATAACGACATAATTATACGACTATGAAACAGAAACGATTCTTTGAAAGTCTAGACCACTGCTTTAAGAAAAACTATAAAATTGGTATATTCAGTAAAACAATATTTAATTTTCTGTTACGTTACCGTGGATAGACAAAGATCTAAATATTTATTTTGTTTTCTGAAATAGGTAGACAAAATATTTGTGTTTAGATTATAATCCCTGAAAATTTTTAGGTACCTAGCACACAAGCATAGCATTAAAGCAAACAAACTTGCCACATTTCGCCGTGAGGTTGAAATTTATCACAAATATTTAAATAATTGCTGGAAAGTAATGTTAAATGAAATATGAAAAAAAAAATCTCCGTTACTTTAATGGTTGATGATAGTTAAGCTTTATCAAATGCTAACAGAACAGTAGCAGCAGTACTACTTTGCATCATACATGTAGTGTATGCGTCTATTCAGTCAGTTCACTCAGTAACGCATTCATTCATTCACTCACTCATTGTAATATCTGTGAATGAATGAGAACGAATCATTAAGTCATCTCTTGTACATGTCGGCGTAGCGTCACAATTAGGATTCTCGGGGTCCATATTGTCGAAAAAATAAATACATCACACATTAAAATTCACTGTGTATTTCATTTCATCAAGAAATATAATAACAAGGACGATGCTTACACTTCGGGTAGTTTCAACAAACTGTGTCGACCGCCAGCAATATTCACCTTTTATACACTAAACCATTTCCGTCTTATAATATAAACTCAATAATACTTAAAACTGAAATTAACCGTTACTACATCACAAAAATCACTAATTTATAATGTAATATATCTTCGCGCTGTCCCTCATGGCGTAGAGGAGCGTCCCCTGGGTGGCGGATAGGGGAATGGTCGGTAGTACAGCCTAGCTACACTGTCCGGCTAAGTCCAATGGACTCGCTGACCAACGGAGGGTGTGGTCCTCCAGCAAGTTGGGGGTTGTGCGGCGGGTTAACAACCCCCCACGGAAAAAACACAATTGTTACGAAACCGACAAAGAAGAATAAACGACCCGGACCTATTCACGATGACCTACGGCATGGAAATATGGATCTCCGATTAGCAACGTGGAATGTGCGCAGTTTGTATAGGCCGGGAGCGCTGTACCAACTAAATAAACACCTGCACAACTATAACATCCAAATTGCAGCTCTACAGGAAGTTAGGTGGCCTGGAAAAGGAGAATGTATAGTAGAAGATGGATCACTGCTTCTATACAGTGGAACCGACTACGGAAAACATGAGTACGGCACTGGATTCCTGATAAAAAAGAAAGCGGATGGCAGCGTTCTCAAATTCATCCCAGTATCAGAGAGAATATGCCTGCAAAGAATTAAGAGCAATTCCATAACATCTCACTGTTAAACGCCTATGCCCCAACAGAACATACACCGGACGAAATTAAGGATCGCTTCTACAAAGACCTGGAGCTGGCATTCGATCAAATTCCGAACTATGACGCTAAGATAGTATTAGGGGATTTTAATGCTAAAGTCGGACGCGAAGAGTCATATTCCCCAACAATTGGCAAACACAGCAAGCACCTCAAGTCCAACGATAATGGATTAAGGCTGGTATCTTTTGCATCTTCTAAGTCCATGGTTATTGCAAGCACAATTTTCCCACATAAAAACATCCACAAGGGAACGTGGAAATCATGTGATGGCAAAACGATAAACCAAATCGACCACGTGCTAATAGATACCAGGCACAAAAATAATATTCAGGATGTAAAGACATACCGTGGCGCCGATTGCGATAGTGACCATTATCTGGTGAGAATAAAAGTAAAGGCAAAGATAAAATTGACGAGCTCTAACAAAATTCAGAGAGAACCGACTATCAACACAGATAAACTTAAGGATGAGAATACAGGATATGCCTTCAACATAGAATTAAGTAACAAATTTGCCGAATTAGAGGACTCTGGTGACATAGACAATCTCTGGGAAAAAACAAAAATAATAGTCAAAGACGTAGGGATCCGAGTATTGGGCAAAGCCAGACGACACAGGAGGAGAAAGTGGTGGACCGATGAATGTGAAAGGGCAGTGGACAGAAAGCGGGAACTCAGAATACTGGCTGAAGAGAACAATGAATGGGACCATGATTATAGGGAGGCTAGCACGGAGTTCAGAAGGATTGTGAAATCGGCCAAGCGACACCATTTGGAAGGCATTATCTCAAATATGGAAGCACCAATGAGAGCAAATGAGTCCCGCAAGTTCTACCAGGAAATAAGAACAGCTAAAAAGGCGTACCAACCTGTCTCTCAAGTGCTGGAAGATGAAGATGAACTGCCTCGTTGGTCTCGCGGTTGGCGTGTGCGACTGCTGATCATGAGGTCTTGGGTTTGATTCCCGGGTCGGACCAAATGTTTTTATGATCTACAAATATTTGTTTCGGAGTTTGGGTGTTTTCTATGTATAATATGTATGTATTTACAAAAAATAAGTTTATATGTATTTCTATCAGTTGTCTAGTACCCATAACACAAGCTCTGCTTAGCTTGGGACTAGATGGCGTTGTGTGTTAGATGTCCAAAATATTTATTATTATATTATTATAAGATGGAAATCTTGTCTCAGAACCGGAAAAACAAAAAGAAATGTGGCGCCGATACTTCAAGGAACTTCTCAACTGTCCACCAGTCAACAACAAAGCCGATAAAAACCCGAAAACCTGTCACGATAATGATCTGGAACCACCACCAACGTTCGTAGAGGTACACAAGGCAATAAACAGACTTAAGAACCACAAGTCCCCTGGAATTGACAATATAGGTACCAGGTGAACTTTGGAAATATGGAGGGGGAGCACTGCAATCCCAACTGTACAAAATTATCTGTTGGATCTGGACGGAGGAACATCAGCCTAGGGAATGGAATGTGGGTATCATCTGCCCAATACACAAGAAGGGATGTAGAAAGAAATGTGGAAACTACAGAGGGATTGCACTGCTTTCGACAGCTTATAAGGTACTGTCATATGTTCTCCTCGCTCGCCTTGAAACCTACGCAGAGCAAATACTCGGGGACTACCAATGTGGCTTCCGCAGGGGGTGCGGTACAGTGGACCAAATGTTTCTCCTGAAACAAATAATGGAAAAGCGGTGGGAGTTTGCCCAAAGCGTCCATTGCCTTTTTGTGGACTTCACGAAGGCCTATGACAGTATTGACCGAGAAACACTCTACCGCATAATGACAACTTTCCAGGTACCGGCAAAACTAGTCAGAATGATAAAAGTGGCCACGAGCACAAGCAAACTGCGAGTGAGAGTCGGCGGCGATTTGACTCAGGAATCTGAGGTGACTACTGGTCTGAAACAGGGAGAGGCTCTATCGCCTATTCTATTTAACATAGCTCTCGAATACATCATCCGAAAAGTTTTACTGGTGGATGGGGGAGTCGAGTTGAATGGAAGGCACAAAATAATAGGATATGCGGATGATCTCGCTATACTGGGGCAATCAGAGGCGAAAGTTGCGGGCATGGCGCAGGTATTGGAGGAGGATGGGAAATTAGTGGGTCTCAGAATCAGTCGTGAAAAGACTAAATACCTCCACATGAAGAGTTACAAGGATAATAGAGTCCAGAGAAAAGACCTTGCAACTAATGGCACAACCTACAAAGGTGTAGATAAATTTAAATATCTCGGGTGCACGATTACAGACACCAATCAGAGGGAGGAGGAAATAAACATCCGCCTTGTCAACTCACTAAGATGTACCGCAGCCCTTCACAAGGTACTGGTCTCCAAGTTAATAAGCACTACCAAAATCCGCGTCTACAAAACTGTGATCAGACCGATTTTGATTTACGTGTGTGAAACTTGGACACTAACAATCAAGGAAGAAGAGAAACTCTTAGTCGCGTAACGCAAGATATTGCGAAAGATTCTGGGACCGGCGGTAGGAGAGAATGGAGAGTGGAGACAGAGGTACAACAGGGAGATAGAGAGCCTAGTGTCAATGCCAAACATAATCGGGGAAATAAGAGCTGCCCGACTTCGTTGGCTTGGCCACATCGAGAGAATGGGTGAGGATCGAGCCGTCAAGAGAGCATACCTTGGGCAGCCCATCGGGCGGCGGCCGGTAGGACGACCCAGATACCGCTGGAAGGATGACGTTGCCAGGGATATCGAAGAAATAAAAGTGTCCGATTGGTCTGAGTTGGCACAGAATAGGAAAGAATGGCGCACTCTACTGTCGGAGGCCAAGACACACTTTGGGTCGCTGAGCCAGCGAAGTAAGTAAGTAAGTATAATGTAATATTATTAATTCCTTTTTATTTTTAACATATTAAAAGAACGTTTTTGTAACAGTCATTATTGCTTTGCATTATTACTATATATTCACGTATCTTACAATTAATACATTCATGTTAAATTAGACAAAGATATAATTATTATAATTACTTTTAAGATTATCAAAACAATACTCATGATTTTATTTAAATTAGTGCCGATATGAAGTCAAATCCATATTGGATTTTTATAAGTCAATACATGGCCTATATTATATAAATTTAACATAATTTTTCATTTTTCATTTCATAATTTATCATAATTTTAACATAACAAAAATTTAAAAAAATAAACAGTGGATACTATAATTTAATTAATGACGTCATATCAACATTCGGTTAAAATAAAATCAGTACACCCACAGATTAATAAATAGTTACTGTACAGCGCCCATATACACGTGCGGTCGTGTCACAGTTCAATCACTGTGAGCGACGGAGGTAAGTGGGCGCGTGCGACTTAGAGCCGACAATATATATTAATATGGACATATACTACAATAAACATGATATTTAATTATGAAATTAACTTCTTTAACCATACAATAGACAAAGACGCGTTGACTTAATTAAATCAAGATGGTTTCAATCTTATTTATTCAAATCACAGTAGTAAAACAGCCTAAAATGATATCTCGCGTAGTCGAAAACCATGACAAATTCCGCATCGTTGATGCCTTTTCATTTATATGCTAATACATTGAATCGGCTCAAGTGAAACCTTGAGCTGAGTTCTCTAACTGCTTTCAACCCCTTCAGACCACTTTAAATTAGACGTCAACTGAATTTATTGTTTATCCTATATCACAAAATACTTGGTACTTATTTGCCTCTGCGAAAATTACGAAAACGTTTATTACTTCCGTTTGTATTAGCTCCGGACAGTTAAGATTGCTAATTTAAGCACTAGACTGTTCTTGGAATAATTGAATTTACTGTTCTTGAATGAATGGAGTTCCACAGTTTTTTTTGTACATGTAAATATATATATAAAGCTGCTGCAAAGTGACTACTCTACTACTCTGCCTGGTGGAAACGGTTTTTTTTAATGGAATAGGCGGGCAAACGAGCAGTCATATCGCCTGATGGTAAGCGATTACCGCCGCCCATGGACACCTGCAACACCAGAGGTGTAACAAGTGCGTTGCCGGCCTTTGGGGGTTGGGGGGTGGATTGGAGGAGGGGGTTGGTGAGAAGAACTCAAGAGTAGTAGTCACCATACTTATTGCGAATACAACAATGCAGCATGGCTACCTACGCTATGGCTGTCTGGTAAGATGCTTCTGCATCATTGGCCTCGGGTCTCGCACTCGCCAACAAAACACAACAGCACAAATGGTGCAATTTTAGGTTGGTCTTGTGGCGACTTCCACATACAGCGCAACAGAAATATACTACAGTGCCATCTACCGAAGTTACACTGAACTACGGAGTAACAAAGCCAACTAAGAAACTACCAATCCTGAATCGCGCAGTGAAAGTTCGCGCGCCACGTAAGATACATACAACATCCCAACATCAACCGTTGGGCAGTTGGCCCGCCAGGCATGATCACCTCGCCTGGTCGGAGGATCCTCCCTTTGTGTTGGAGGGACATCACACCCGTCCCCCCACAATCTTCTTTGAGAGGATAGTACCAACCCGGTCGAGCCGGCCCGTCCGTGTTGAAATCAGCGTGGTTCTACTAACAAGTAAAATTTTTGAGTCAATCTGCCATTATTGAAATCATTGTTCTAGTGTGTGACAAACGGAACGGTTTTTGTGCATATAAATTGACTGGCAAAAATCTAAAACTTGTAAGTCCAAATGTGATGACTTTAATATTTTAGTATACGATACTTAAATATAAATTCCAGAAGAATCGATGAAATTGGCGGTCATCATCACATATTATTAACTATCTACATATAACTTGAGACCGTGGGAGAGCCACGCTTCGGCATGAATGGGCCGGTTCGACCGGAGGCCTCACAGAAAACCGGTGTGAAATAGTGCTTGCGCTGTGTTTCACCGAGTGAGTGAGGATACCGGAGGCCCATACCCCAACCCCTCCCCCTATCTCCCCCCCCAACCCCCAAAGGCCGGTAACGCACTTGTGACGCCTCTGGTGTTGCGGGTGTCTATGGGCGGCGGTAATCGCTTACCATCAGGCGATACGTCTGCTCGTTTGCCGGTCTATTTCATAAAAAAATAAAAAAAACTACGATCGTTGCGAATACATTAGAAGTCTTAATTTTATAAAGTCTCAATATACCTACCAAGTTTCGCAGAAAGCATTTCATATAGTAGCCAAATAACGTTGCAATATAATATACATTCGAAAAAATAAACGATTCCTCATATCTTTAGCGGATTTTGAACGCGTTTATGAATTTCATTTTTTCTTTTTGTTTGAAATGAAATGTCTAAGGCACAATAATTTACACCCTATAACAGTTGGTAATATATGCCTCTAATGTATGATTTGGGTACTGTGAAATCAGTTGTACGTTTATTAAAAGAATATTCAGAATATATAAAATTGTGATATTTCCCAGATAGCGCTAAATTTTACTGTCGTTAAGAAAATATTAAGTCTATCAGTTTCGTTCGAATTTCATAAATTATTAGAAAATAAAATTGTGTTTTCACTTGATAAGACTGTTGGCGTAGTGAATGCTAATCTGACAGCTAAAGTCTTGCGTTCGATTCCCATCCAGGACAAATAACTGTATGATAAGCACGACCATTTTGTTGTTTGTCTTAGTGTTATTTGTAAGCAGTTTCGTTACATTACGTGATATTTTTAACCGACTTCCAAAAGGAGAAGGTTCTCAATGTCATCGGTATTTTTTAACCGACTTCAAAAAAGGAGGAGGTTTCTCAATTCGACCGTTTTTTTTTTTTTTTTTATGTGTGTTCGGGGATAACTTCGTCGTTTACGAACCCATTTTGATGATTCTTTTTTTAATGGAAAGTAGATGTCCCGACGGTGGTACCATGATAAGGAAACTAGGATCTGATGATGGCATCTCAGAGAAATCGAGGGTAACCCTCATTTTTTTCAGGCACGTACTATGTTTTTCGTATATTTTCTGAAGCTACGCCGGTATTTGCGTCTGGTAGTCATCATTTAATGGTGATGAGCTGATGATGAAAGGTAAAACTCCTTAACGGTTAGGAGTTGGAGGATAAATCTTTTAATGTCATATGTATGTATGTTACCTTTAGTCGTATTCTTTCAAGTTATTTAGGTAAGCTGATGATGGAAGGTACAACTCCTCAACGGTCAGGAGTTGTAGGATAATTCTTTCAATTTCATACGTATCTATATACCTTTAGTTGTATACTTTTAAGTTATTTAGATGACCTGATGTCACAGGCGCTATGATGACTAACCTCTTAATGTATTTGCTTTAAGTAACTCGCCTGCTTCTATTTCATCACATTTAAGCTTGGACACGATTCCTATTGCCCCGTAGACCACGTTCTCGGTAACAGAAATCTTGCATTTCTGATCTGATCATACTCAGTTTTAATACGTGTTCAAACCACTAAAGTTATTCGCATCAGCAGAAATTATATGAAATAGTTCATCTTGACTGAACTGATAACCTATGATTGTTTGCACTAAAAATGGAAAAATAAAAACTTTTTATAAAAAAGTAAAACAGACTTCCAAAAAACCATCCGACGAAAATTCCCTGCCAAAAAACACTAAAAAGCGTAAAATAAACTGGCTCTTCATAAATTGCTACATGCCAATTCTTGTCTATACCTAATTCTTTATTCATTTAAATAGTAGTATTATTCTGTATTCTAGGTACCTAAAATCTGTTTGAAGTCGGCGCCAAGCCAAAATGTAATAGGAGGTACCACACTCGCTTTATTTCGAGACGACCATCAACGACGAACGAATATATCAAGGCGAAAGTTTGTGAGTGTGTATTAGCTTATACATCAGAATAACACATAGTCTACTATTTGCCGCGATAACCGACATACACGCGGGCGGAGCTGCGGGCAACAGCCAGTGTATCATAACAAGTTAATGCGCAGGACTATTTGGGCATACACTTTAACAGAGGGGAACGCTTGCCTTTGGCTACTCCCTACGGGGTGTTGCTCTGTTAATATTATATCGAATTCGATTGAACGTTGAACTTAACTGTTAATATTAATTCTGACATTAATAGGTTTCGGTATTCTCTTTCAGTTTCAATATCTAGTTTACATTTGAAGGTACAATATTGACAAAATTATAATCAACACAATTCTCAAAATTTAAATATTGACTTTAAACAGCGCGTGACTACAAGGACTTAACTGATTTGCTTAAATAGCCTTGGCTTAGTGGCAATACAGAATACTTAAACGGATTTTTATTACCTAACCATATTAGTTAATTACAATGAATTGTGTCACGTACTGAATGCTTCAAGAATTATGTTGTCCAGTAACTATTTCGAATCTCTTTTGCGATGTGTGGACAAAAGAGCAAAATTTTACATGTGTTTACAGTTAGTAGATTCATTAATCATTGACAATTTGCTTATAGCAGTATTTTTAAGCTATTGCATAGCTTTTTTCGCGGGCTGTGAGCGCGGCGATCGAGTCAAGAAATTCCGTAACGAAAATAAAACCTAACACCCGAAGCTTGCACGGATCGAGAGGAGCTGCACCGAAATCGGACGAATACGTAAGCAGCTGTTTGTGAGAAAGTATATAGGTGTATAGGTATCTATCATATCTTTATAATGCCACACTCACCGCATGTGCGCCCCGTAAGTATATATGTTTTTATAAATGTGATCCTACTAATGTGACTCTACCTGATGAAAATCATGAGCAGAATCTAAGAGTTGTGGTCTCTATACTCATTGCAAGTGCAGACAATGCAACAATGCATGCATACATGGTGATCCATACTATGGCGGCCTATTGAGATTTGTTTGGTGAACTTATGTGGAATTCAATGGTGGACCGTTCCGATAGATGATCAGGAGACGCACCTGCTTCTTTCTTACCGTATAACATAAGTAAATCAGTAATTAGTTAATCATATCTTTTGCTTATACTATTATCAGCTCAGAATCTAGCCACAGGATTTATTTTTACTACCTCAAATTTCTTGAAGTTCTTACAGGATTTGCTTAGTTTGGGACCAGACACCAATATGTGAGATGTGTGAGGAAGCAATTATTAGAAATAATAACAATTTAAATTATTGGGGAAGAAAAGTATTATAGAACACAAAGAAACATAAATGAACTTCGCTAAGCCGATCGGTAAGGAAAAAAGAAAAAAGTAATCCTACCTACGGCTTACTTGGGAATAAAAATAAAACCTGTTATTATGAATGAAAGTCTTTAAAGGTAAAATGGTTTGTAGTATTGTTACTACTGAAACTGAAAGCCTGATTATATCATCAATCCTAACATGTAGTAATTCGAAGGAAAAATTCTCTATTGACAAGAAAAAGTTAAGGAAACTATACGAAAAGACTACGTAAAAATAAAATTGATATATTCAACCTCACCCGGGCCATTATTACGAATCTATTGACACCTCACTAATTAAAATCAGTTCATTAGTTTAAGCACCTAAACTATTCCCTATCTTCAGGCTTCACTGTAATCTTGGCACCGACTCTCCACCCAAATTGGGCAAAAGACGCCCAAGGGCAGAGGCAGCGTCGGCCAGCTTTGGACCAAGCTGTCGGAAGTGCTCGTCGAAGAGCTACCTACCGTCGAGGATCAGGCCCAGATACCTTATCTGGGCCCGAACCGGTACGTGGACCGGGTTGACCTCGATAGAGGCGCCGGGGGGCGGACCACGACGGGGCCCATGGAATAATAGGGCCTCCGTCTTATCCAGGGCCACCCGTAAGCCCAGCACCTCAATGCGCCCGGCCACCAGAGAAACACCCCTGTTGGCCAGGCGCGCCGCCGCTTGGAAGTTCGCCCCCCGGGCTGTGACCAATGTGTTATCGGCGTAACAAATTACACCCAGCCCGGGGGGTAGACAACTTCGAAGGACCCAGTCGTACCCCACGTTCCACAGGAGTGGTCCAAGGACAGACTCCTGCAGAACACCACACGACATGGGTCACCGTTTCAAGACCTCTCGGTCCTCCTACACGACGGTACGCTCCTCTAAATAGTCTGCCACTAGCCGCCTCAGGTACTCTGGCACCCCGTGATAGTGGAGTGCTTCCCTGAGCTGAGCTGCAGCTAAATGGCAGACTATTGAAGGCCCCTCTCGGAATCCGAATCGGGCGTCCGACAGATCGGGCCCCACCTCGAAGAGGTGCCGGACGATGCGGGCAGAGAGTATCCTCTCAAAAAGTTTACCCACCTCGTCCAGCAACATTATGGGCCTATAGGCCGCGACCGAATCGGCAGGTGAACGATGATACGTCTGCTCGTTTGCCCCTATTCCATTAAAAGGTCGCTTTTTTTTTAAAACCTTTTCTTGTTAGTCAGGTTACAGTTTTTCAAACTTTATTTTTTATTTTGTTGTCTACTTTCGAACCACTTGCTTACATCTAGTTGAACAGAAACTTGGCATTCCAGTGAAAGTTAGGAAATTGATACTTGTTGGTTTGATGATATTTTATGATGAAAATAGATCAAATTGTTTATGAACTTTTATACCAGTAAAATAAACACTAAAATAAAATATAAACCTAAGATGTTATTTTTAACCGACTTCAAAAAAGGGAGGAGGTTTCTCAATTTGACCGTATATATATATTTTTTAGGTATGTTCACGGATAACTTCGTCATTTATGAACCGATTTTGATGATTCTTTTTTTAATGGAAAGGAGATATCCCAACCGTGGTATCATGATAAGGACACTAAGATCTGATGATGGAATCCAAGAGAAATCGAGTCGAACCTTTAAGTCGCTATTTATTTTGTTAAAATTTTACTTGTCTTATTCTATACTTTAAAAGATAGCTTGTGTGCAATTTCTATAAATGCCGACTAAAACAATAATGTACCTCACCTACCACGAGTCAAGTGTTCGTGTGGCTTCGAGCCAAGTCCACTACAACCCAAGATTACGATGTGACTTTAGAATTAATGCATCGGAAAAGTGTTTATATTATTTTAGACCACATTTAGGTAAACTGTTGTAGTGCATGTAATTAATTTGCCTTTAAACAATTCAAACCAACTGAAAAATATGCTCAGGGTTTCAATTTATTCGTTTCTATTTTCTTTAGCATTCCACAAATAATTGTTGGTCTGAGTCTGGGTGTTCTTTGTGTCCGTTTCGTGTATATTTTTCAAATTCCCTTTCGACACAAGCTATATTCCTAATGCGTTCGTTGCCTTATAAATAATATATATATACTAGCTTTTACACGCGGCTTCGCTCACGCAGACTTTCATCCCTTGATTTACCCCCTTAGGGGTGGAATTTCAGGAATTTCAAAAATTATTTTCTTAGTGCTTAATTACGTATATAAAGAACCTACATGCAAAATTTCAGGATTCTAGCTTCAGCGGTTTGGGCTGTGCGTTGATCTCTGGGTATGTCAGTCAGTCAGTCACCTTCCTCTTTTATACATATACATAGATATACCAAAAAAGCATTCATTTATACCCAAATAACAAGAGATCCGCTGTGCAGCTAATAACTATTGCAGCTTAATCCACTTTTAAAAGGGCTCATAGACCAATCCTTAACCTATCGATGATGCCAAACATTATTGCCCATTAATCTCTTCAACACTGTGTTGCAACAGCCGTGTTGCTAGTTAGGTTTACGTCCACAACTTGGCAATAGAGGTTCCAACTAAAAATAGTTTTTGTTCAAAATATCATCAATGAATTGAACAAAAACAGCTGTTAACAAAGACAATAACCATGATTTAGATTTGAAAACATAAAGAATAAGAATTTCTAGAAGTTGACTGAGTCACTTGATATCAGTAGTAGTATGTTTCAGTATCAGTAGTAAATTTAGTAGGTAGTTGAGCCACGCTGATTTCAGCACGAACGGGCCGACTCGACCGGAGCGGTACTACCCTCGCACAGAAAATCAACGTAAAATGACAGCGTTCGTGCTGTCGTGTTTCGTTGGTGAGTGCGAGACCGGATGCCCAAATCGTCTAGTCAACAAGTTCCATACTTGTTGACTAGACTAAAAGATGCAGAAGCATCACTAGGCCGCCATGGTGTGGGTCGCCGTGCTGCATTGTATGCATTAGCAATGAGTATGGTGACCACCACTCTTGGATTCTGCTTATGCTTTCCATCAGGCAGAGTAGATTCATTTTGGCGAGTCAAACATAAAAAAAAAATTTAAAAAGTTGAATATTTAAGGTACATAATTCCAGTTCAAACCAGTACAATAAGTAGAAATTACGACACAAGTTTCTTTGAGTTACTTATTAATGATTAGACTCTACACTTAGCAGTTTAGGTTCTTCAGTACATGTATGTGTATAATTATAAGTACAGCATTATATAAGTTTGCGAATTAAATATTTCTCTGGAAATACTTTAGAGTCGCTTTTCCATTTACTATGACATAACTGAACTTTGATTTTGTACATGGAGCGACCATTACCTAACACACATTAGCAAGCGACGAGGGTATTGATTCATTCGTTTATATTTTCTTTTTTAACACCGGACACAAAAAGAGGGTTGTTATAAGTTTGACGTCTATGTCTGTCTCTGTTTGTGTATGTACGTCTGTGGCATCGTAGCTCACAAACGGATGGACCGATTTCGATGCAATTTTTTCCATTTGAAAGCCAGTTTCCTTGCGGTGGTTAATATCGGTCCAGCAGTGTAGAGTTTCAGCTCTTTTCCAAAATTATGTAAGGCATTTTTTGGCGTATGATTACTCGGACGAGTGCTTGCGCAGGGGTTTTTATTAATTTTTAATTTTAGCTTGTCGTTTTTTTCTGTACAATTCTGTTGTTAATTATTTGAATCGTATTTTTTTTTCGTCATACCTCCACAATCCAAGTACTAGGCTATACCAAAATTCTATAGATTAACTGATGATGGATTTGAAAGCACCAACAACCCACAATAATTGCCACAAATGTTTGTACTGCATACGGGGCAGACGGCTTAGGAGCCATAGAGAAATAAAAAAAGAATGTTTATTTAAAAAACTAAACATTAAATATTTCGGACATCTGAAACACACTTTAAACTAGGCAGAGCTTGTACTATGAAAACTAGATTGACTGATAGAATACTGTTTTTTTGTAAATACATCTAACTATACCTAGAAAACACCTAAAGAGGGAGAGCCACGCTTCGGCTCGGAGGCCGGCTCGACAGGTTTAATATCATGGCCTCACAAAAAAACGGTGTGAAACAGTGCTTGCGCTGTGTTTCACCGAGAAAGTGAGGATCCCGGAGGCACATACCCCAACCCCTCCCCCTCCAAATCTACCAATGGCCGGCAATGCACTCGTGACGCCTACGGTGTTGCGGGTGTCCATGGACTGCGATAATCGCTTACCATCAGGTGATACGCCTGCTCGTTTGCCCCATATTCCGTAAAAAAACTCTGAAAAAAATATTTGCATATCATACAATGGTCACGGGAGCAATCGCACGGGAATCGAAAAAGCGACCTTAGCACGGCAGTCGCATGCACTACCACTGCGCCACGAACTCTATATTATAATATAAAAACCGAAAGTTGATGGAAAATATATATATATATTTATGAGCTGCCAAAATGACTCTGCCCTGCCTGATGGAAAGCACAAGCAGAATCCAAGAGTGGTGGTTACCATCCTCAATGTGAACAAGGACAGTGCAGCATGTTGACCCACACTATGGCGGCCTAATGAGATGCTTTTTCACGCCCCGCTTAAAGGACCCGGGTGACGGAAACACGTATGCTGGTAGTGAGTTCCAGGTTTTAACCGCTCGGCACAGGAAGGAAGAACCGAATCGATGAGTGCGATGAGCGTATGTCTTCCACTCTGAGGCGGTGACTTCTGAGGCTGGTACGTGTTGTCCTGTAGAGGAAGGGAGAAGGGGGAACAAGTTGGAAGAGCTCTTCAGAACACTCCCCATGTTAAAGAGAGTTTCTTAACGAGATCATATATCAAAACTGTTATTGTCAGAAGTTCTTAATAAACTTTGGGCAAAATATTTGTTTCCTAGCTTTGTATCCCTTATTGGATTCTCCATCTCTCTAATGAAACTATACCTTTTTACTCCAATCAATACCATAATTCACTCCAAATAGACATGGTGTAATTTATTGCTCTGGTTGCTCGCTTTCACTTCGCATTACCAGGCGGCAATTTTGCCTAAATGACCGGCATTCCATGGTAACAGTTTTAATGGACATTATAGATTTCCAATTTGAATTTTTTCCACACTGTTTTTCTTCTACGCTTAATAAGTGCCATCCTGAACACATTCATATTTTACAAATATGTCATTTACTTGACTTATCTAAATATTGTGTACTTATATGGTAAGTTGAATGACAATTCGTCAGATCCACATATTATATTAAAATTATACGTTATAAACTAACCATTCTCAATAGTTTTATCTGTGTTTATGTTTAGATACTACTCTGCCTCTAAAGGTGGTAATGAGATATTTTGTAACCCCTGAACTTGTCAGGTGGAAACTCACCGGCTTCGACTCAGGATAGAAGATGATACCTCAGGGCGCCGTAAGAATTTAGATAAAATTTATGGTGAGGGTGCGGAGGGTCCAAGGAAGACTTCAAGAAGACAACTTACAATTTAAATAAACTTTTATTCAAATTCCTGCTATCTTTACATATGAATTTAAAGTAATTTAATTAATTTAATATATTGACAAAAAAAACTTAAGAGGTAGTCTTAAAAATAAAAAAAATAAAACTATACAGTCTTTTCTTTCACTCTTTAAGCCTGTCGACTGGTCTGCACAGGATAGCCACCCTCTGGTCACCTCTCTGACTCACAGTAGTCAGCCGTAGACTCTCTCCAGCTCAAGGTAGCTTACAGAGACGTCCACCAGTGATCCAACTTGTGGGTGCTAGGTAAAAAAGTGATAATTAATTTCCATATATATAATATGAACTTCCCTCAAGGTAGGGCAGATAGGTCTTGAGGAGTGAGCCGTGAGCTGCCAATCGTCAACCGTACTCAGCACAAATCTTGAACCACAAGACAGGCAAGATATAGGCTTCTTTCTGCGGTAATCTAACGACCCTATAAATAAAATTAAGTAGCCTGAGAACATATTCTACATACATTAAGATAATAAGGAAAAACCTTTTTGAGGTTAACTTACCACAGACAGTGGGACTTGAACACTCACAAACACTACCAACAAGAATATTAATGTACACTGTAAGCAAAGCTTCCTCAGAGTTAACGAGAGAAGGTTTAAGAAATAAAAAGAAATATGCAATACACCCTGCTATATAGACATTTGATCGAACAATCTAGATGATTCCCCTACTACATTTCGGGATGTGAGAACAGGACGTACAACTTCCATACTCCTTGCTTATTTGAGATCAAATTTAAGAAGTAATGAGAATCGTATGATACACATATGATAATGTCTCATTATTTCTAAGCGTCATAATGTCAACTACATATCCTTCATAAAATACGCCCCCTAGTGCCACCTAGGTGTACCAACAGCCCGATACTTCGATCGTGCACATCATCCAATTGTAGTTCTAACTACAATGAACGAGAGGGCGCTGAAACAAAATTTGTTAAACATTGAATACTAAAAAAACGATGTTACAATTTTATTTTAATTATTATAATTTATATATTATTACAAAAAGGATGGGAGAAAAACATGGCAACTACGTCTGAAAATACTAGTAACGCCATCTATTATTAAATAACAAAGACTATTTTCATGTTTCTTTATTGTACAATTTTTTAAGATTATTAGTGTTTTAATCAAGACAAGTGTCATTACTACTTATTCAGTTGGGTTTGAAAAACAATTATAAAACGAAGTCAAGAAAAAGCAATAAGTTCAGTAAAAATATTTTAACTTTCAAGTATTGTTCAAAAATGTTGTACAGTTTCGGTGTAATTATGGTTACATAATTTATCCCGAGTTCGTGGCCGATTACAAAAATGGCTCAGAGCGTTAAACGCAATTTTTTTAATTACTTGCAGGAACGTTTAAAAGCCTTTCATCTTGTACCGGCTTTATCCTCTATATACGGAGCTACGCTAACAAGACTCACCTCGTTTTTCATTCTGATAGCACTTCATTTCAACTGGATATTCTAAGACTTCAGGTATTTCTTATCTTGTAGGTAATTTATCTATACATATTAAAAATACTTGCCTTGACATACTGAATAGCTGATTCATCAACCTAGAACTTAAACCGCTGGGGTTGCAAAACTAATGCTGTCACAAACGAAACCTATACGTACCACATTAGCAGCTTTTAATAGTTCACTGCTGAACATGTGTCTCTCCTTAGGCACGAGATTTTAGCATAGTTTGTGTTTTCCTGATAAGTACTGTGTAAGTTATCCTGTCTAACTTACTCAATTGGCATTTTCAATCTGTTACCACATGAATATACACTCAAAAATATATCTAATAAACCGGCTCAAATTATTATGTTTTTTTTGTAATCACTCAAGTACTCTAAGAAATTGGCAGAAGTGTGGCATTAATTTCTTAAATCGTTACTTTAATTAGTTTGGTAAGTGTAATTTGTCATTTTTATCACTACTGCCTTTCGGAGTTTAATAGGTTATGATCACAGTTTTATAACAATTTTAATGGTTTTCAGGATCGTAAAATTGGTTTAGAAAAAAAAACATCAGGTCAGGAAATAGTCTACTGCTGGACATAGGCCACTCCGTAGAAAAGAAATAGTCGTCCATGTTCTAAAGAGCAGCATTTTTGCTTTGAAATCTGCGCATCTATATATATGCTAAAAAATATAAAAATGAATCGCCGAAATGTATGTACCCGCATAATTTCCTATCGGCTGCACCAAATTAAATTAAAAAAAATAAATAAACACTGGCTGTGGAAAGCTAAGACAGATATGTAAATATGGTGGTACGAAGTTCTCCGGGTCAGCTAGTAAGGTATAAAAAGAAAAATCTTAAAAAGTTGAGGTACATTATTAAGACATAACATTTCACTCATGTGCCGAAAATTTATTCTACGAAAAACAAACCAAGATTTAGTATGAGTGAATTTTATCGTTAATAATAAATGGTCTGGAACATTACCAGTACGAGGCGCGAGGTGAGGTGGTAACAGGGATCATTTTTAAGTATTGAATGAAACGCGATTTCGTAATAGACTAGGGTTCGTGTCGAAAATTGATGGGTCATTTGAACCACCAGGAGATCTTTTTCTAAAGATACAGGGGCTTAGACGTTAAAATTCAGCACTATGCCGTCACTTGTAAGCTGTCCAACTAAGTCAGTACTCAGTTGGACAAGTTACAAGTTTGTTACCCCATCCCTTTTATCAGTATAAAGGGGAAGGGGTAGCAACCCTTAATTTTTCTCCCTTATCATATGATTTTTGTACGGTGTTGCGGAATAATGGATTAGAAGAGGTATTGAAATTATATGGAACCGATGTCGTACAAAAAAGTGAGCCACGTCTCGGTTTCGTACGTCATTACGGGTAGGACGTACCAGTTAAATACCTTGGTCTTCAATGTTTGCGGCATTGGCGACTCAAAGATGTGACATAGCTTACCCTACGTCGCCCAGCCCGAAATCTTCTATCGACCTCCCGATCGAACTTGTGCCGGCCGAATTCGATAGTTCGGCCAATTTAAGTACAACCCTGATAGTAGCGTCATTTACAGTCAAGGGACTCGGGGATACATGCCGATTATGTATGATTTTCGTCTTGTCTATGACGGGATGGGATAACCCAGGCCCACTCGTTTCGAAGAATCATCCAGACGTCCTTTAAAATCATTTTTTGAGTTTTCTTATGTACGTTTAATAAAACGAGTATGACTAACATTATTATATATATGTCTATATACATACACATGTACACACCACCCAAAGAAAATTTCTAATCTGAAATCTATATTCCAAATTTCTAAGTTTTCTTATTTTATGTGTAAGTAAGATTTCTACTGTTCATTTAAGAACTAAAAATTTCGATATAACACATTAATATCCACCCTAAAACGGTTCAAAGGCAAAGAGTAAAATATTTTTGCCTTTCCAAGAATCACTTTGAGCCATGAAGTGCTTCTGCAAATATGATTTATTTGAATTGAACACGACCTAAAAACTTCCGCCTCAAATAACATTTTCAATGTCAATATTTTAAGCAGATATAAGGGTAAAAATGTTTCATTCTGACATTGTCGATTGATCTTCGACTGTACGGTATGTTACAAGAAATGTATGTTTTCCTTATCATTGGTACAAGCAGTTTGTGTGTGAAAAATGACAGTAGATCATTAATCTCCTATAGAAAACCGCAAAAGGTAAAGGTTTTTGTGCAAAAATCTATTTCCGTACTACAGAAATGCCTTGCATGCCTGGCCTTAAAATATTTTAACATTTAATATATTAAGTAAAATAGCACCTTGAATAAAAATCTAACGAAACGCTATTGGGTGAAAGTAAATAACAACAAATACATATGTTCTTGGAGTAAAACTTTATATGAGAAGTATTTTAGTACTGAAACAGTTATGCAACTATGAATATTTCGGGGATATCTACTAACACTACAGATAATACTATTTTAATCATTCTTGTATGCTCCTATTCATTTAAGCTCGATATTAACTATCCTATCTTCAGCCGAATCTCCACCGAACAAAAGTTGGCAACTTTTATGTTCTCAACACGTGTTGGTGACAAAAGTTTCTGTATTTTTTTTTATGTATGGCCCGCCATAATGACTCTACTCTGCCTGATGGAAAGCATAAGCAGAATCCAGGAGTGGTGGTCACCATACTCACTGCGAATGCAGACAATGCAGCATGGTGACCCACACCATGGCGGCCTAGTGATGCTGCTGCATCTTTTAGTCTAGTCAACAAGTATGGAACTTGTTGACTAGACTATTTCTATTTTATTATATTTATACTATGGCCTCCGGTCTCGCACTCACCAACGAAACTGTCGCTGTCATTTTACGTTGATTTTCTGTGCGAGGGTAGTACCGCCCCGGTCGAGCCGGCCCATTCGTGCTGAAATCAGCGTGGCTCTACTACCTACAGAATGTCCTTGTGTTGACAACAAAAATTGTCAACAAATGCTGGGAACCGTGTTTCTGTTTTTGGCGGTAAACATCAAAAGAATACGCTTGTTGCAAATATTTATTGGCTCTGTGGAGACGCTTAGTTAGAATGTTTTTCAAATTGTTGGCGACTCGGTGTAGACACAATGGAAACAAAAGTTGGCGATTTTCTGAAGAGTTGCAAACAGTTGTAAACTGAAATTGCAAACCATTTCGGTGGATACGCGCCTTTAGGTATGCCAGCAAAACACACATTAAAAATAACCTAAAAATTGGTAAAAGTGTTTCGGAGTTTATCGTGGGCTACAACGTGACACGAGAATTACATAACTCTAGCGACTGGCCTTCGGCTATGTACGGAAATTTATATATAGAGAATTTTCTCCACTCTAAAATGCATGTATTACATAGAAAACTTACTTATATCTTGAGTTACTTTCTCTATTCGTGAAAACCACATTGAAATCCGTTAAGTAGTTTGAGTAGTGGGAAGGAATGTGAATAACATGCCTTCTTTGTAAATCTTATCATTTTAAATTGAAAATATAAATTAACATAAACTAAAATACCCTGAGAATGGCCAACATTTTGTTATAATTCCCAAGACTATATTATTACCGAAATATTCTGTGAAGAATTCTCAGAATTCCTCTCGTACAAACAATACATTAATTCTTCTAAAACATTTTCAATATATTAAATATTTGTAATGGCTATAGATACATATTTACTTTAAAAGGTTAAGGTATCAATAAATCAAATAAATAAAATGTATTATTTATGAACAGCTGGAGTGCACCTAGATTCGTAGAGTACTTCGTAGTGTAATGTGGTGTAGCGTATGCAATAAGTGAAAGTACTTATTTTTTCAAACTTTTTTATTTCTGTTATTCGAAGTAATCACCCATGCAATCGACGCATCTTTGCCAACGCATTGGCAGTTTATTGATGCCCTTCTTGTAAAAATCAGCTGGACGGGAAACAACAAACTCTTCAAAGGCATTTTGTAGTGCCTCTCGGGAATTGAATATTTTACCTACTAAAAAGTTGTCTAAATTTTGGAAAACGTAATAGTCGGTAGGTGCAAGGTCTGGTGAGTATGGCGGATGAGGGAGAGCTTCCAACCCCAGCTCTTGCAGCTTGGAGACTGTCTGTTGCGCAGTATGGGGTCGCGCGTTGTCGTGAAGGAGCAGTGGGGACGACCGATTGACCAAAGCTGGTTGCAGATGTGCAAGCTTCTCCATCATTCTGTCCAGTTCTTCACAGTACACATCTGCATTAATGCTCATGCCGTTTTGTAAAAAGCTGTGGTGAATCACACCCGCACTAGCCCACCAAACAGTAACCATCACCTTTTTAGGGGTCATTTTTGGTTTAGGGCATTGCTTTGGTGCTGAACCAGGGTCTAACCAACTTGCTGAGCGCTTTCGATTGTCGAACAGAATCCATTTTTCGTCGCACGTAACAATTCGTTTCAAAATTCCTTCACATCTTTGCCTGTTGAGCAGCGCAAGGCAGGTCTCGACGCGTACGTTGCGCTGGCGATCGTTAAGGTCGTGGGGCACCCACCTATCAAGCTTTTTTACCTTGCCAATTTGTCGCAAATGGATCAATATTGTTTTGATGCTTACATTAAAAGCTGCGTCAGCTTCCACAATCGCCTTTAATTCATTATTGTTGACCAAAGTCTCCGGACGACCACGAGCTTCATTTTTCAAGTCAAAATTTCCAGAAGGGAACCGGGAAAACCAATAACGGGTTGTGCATTCGTTTGTACAGTTCTCTCCGTAAACGTTTTTGATGTTACGTGCCGTTTGTGTCGCGTTGGTGTCACGACGGAACTCATATTCCATAATTACACGAATTTTTAAAGTATCTATTATGACGAAAAATGTTCAAATGTAATGAAAATACAACGCTAATCAAAAAACAAAAGACTGAGTTTGTAAATAGAATGTCATGGTTTTAAAACAAAATTAATTTTTAATTTAGAATACAGAGCCATTACAAACTTTTTTTATTTGGAATGACCAGTACTGAAGAAAGGCAATTTCATAGGTAAAGACCTAATATATCGTGGTGTAGCGTGGTGTAGCGTAGTGTATTAGTTATAACCGACTTCAACGGACCTAAATATTCATAAATCTTAATAAACTGTATTCTTATTCTCAGGCATGGAATAATTTTATATAAGACTAACTTTAAGGACAATGACAACAATGAACTATAAGGACAAGAAAATTATTATGAATTTCCGTTCACAAATGCCGTTTACAATTTTCTGTATCTTCCTCCGTTAAAGGTAAAAGTTACAGCAACACGGCGCACTATACACATATATGTATTAATGACATTATATATAGGTACAATGGTTGGTCTACTACCAATTCCCTAACTACAAACTTGGCAACGGTCAACTGCTTAGATTTATCGGGATTCAGTTCAGATGTAGATAACAGCATCCATAGTCATTGCCGATTTCAGTTGCTTGTGTTATACCATTTCCATCTCATTGGTAAATATAATAATAATAATAATAAATCTATCTGTTATCACAGACAGGACTATTGTTGCCAATAAGCCTAATATTGTGGTGATAGATCGATTAGAGCGCCGCGCAATGATTATCGATATCGCCATTCCTCATGACGAGAATCTCGTGAAAGTCGAAAAAGAAAAACAAAAAAAATATTTGGATTTATCTCACGAGATTGTCGATATGTGGAATGTGGATTCGGTGATCATTGTTCCGATAGTCGTATCTGCTCACGGATTGATAGCCAAGAGCCTCGACCAACATCTTAAGACGCTCACGTTGGAGGGCTGGATCAAGGGTCTGATGCAGAAGGCAGTCCTTCTTGACACGGCTCGTATTGTGAGGAGGTTCCTGTCTCTGGAGCCCTAACCACCGGTTTTTGGTCCCTGTACCCGAAGTCGGTGGTCTAATATTTTTTATATTTTTAAATGTATTTGTTTTTATATGTATATTTAAAAATGTAATTAATATGTATATAAATGTAATAAAGAGAATAATAATAAAAAACTTTATTGACAGTTTACAAATATTGCAGTACAAGGGCATAATAGTTGCTACATTGTAAAATAACTAACATGTTACAAATATTGTGGGTGCAGTTCTGATCTCCTAACTAGGTTACATTATAACCTGTGTGAAGGAGTGACAGTTCCCCCAATGAATTTATAAATATAAATAATAAATAATAGTTGATTTTTAAATTATAGATTTGACATTATTATGTCTTATTGTTTTTTTATATTCTCATATTTTGTAAATTGTATATAAATTAAGTTTTAAATTTTAATAGAAAATGAAATTCATTGACGTTCTGCATGTATATTTTTATTTACTTCAAATGGTATATTGTATTGTTTTTCACAACATTCCAAAATATTATTATTTATTGCATGCTTTGAATATAATTTTAAATTATTGTAGGCCTAAATGGCAGAACATAGCGGACCATTATCACATAAGTAAACATCATATGTATTACCTATGATTCACAATAAAGAATATTGATTGATTGATTGATTTTAATATGTAATAATACGCCCTGTTACACATATAGCATAACTAGATTTTGGCCGGGGCTCCGCTCGCGTGTATGTCGATTATCGCGGTCAAGAGTAGGCTATGTCCACAGAAATCTACCTTATTTAGATTTCTGTGGCTCTGTCCTTCCTCAGGAATCAAAGTATCTTCTTGCCGAATTTTATTGAAAGTGGTGCAGCGGTTTAGCTACAAAAGGTCACAGACAGACAGACTGAGTTTTGAATTCATAATATTACTAGTGCTAGTATGTTTAAACATTACTTGTCAATGGTGCTCAGCACTTATCAATTGTATTGTGATATTATATAGCCTATAGGATTCTCGAGATATTTGCTATCAAACATTAAAAGAATTCGAATTAATAGTTGTACCTGAGATACTAATATCTAAGCGATTTATTATTGTACACCAGATAATTAAACCAGCTATACTAGATCCAGATACACTGCCATCTATATTATTTCATAGATTCATCATTCTTCCAAGCTCTTCGGCAAAGGGTCTGGGCTTGTTTATCGATAATAACCTTAGTTGGCAAACCCAGATCACTAGTGTGAGTCAGAAAGTCACAGGAACCCTTCGGGCGTTATACTGGCTCAAGAACTTTCTACCTCCCGAGACAAAAACGATGTTGGTGCAAACATTAATTCTACCCATCTTGGATTATGGTGATGTGTGCTACTATGACCTGAATGCAGATCTCCTCAACAAATACGACCGACTTCTGAACAACTGCATTCGATTCGTTTTAATCTTCCTAAATATGATCATATCTCCTCGTTTCGTCTGAAATTAAATTGGCTCCCTATTTGTCAGCGTCATCATCTACGCGCTTTAACGACTCTCTACTCTATTCTCAACTCTCCAATCTACCTGACTTCCTGCTTCCAGTTCCTGGGTTCCAATCATGACCGAACCCTCCGCTCCACAAATAACCTCCTTCTATCATGCACCTCCTACACTTCTGCATGCTGTAGTTTAGTTGTAATTCAATAACACATTCCGATTTCTTTCACTATTTTTTTGCTAGAAAGAAAAAAAAAGATAACGGGAAAAGTCTTTTTTTTGTCCGTGACTGTACACTGCCTGTGGGAAGCTGAGATAGATATGCAAATCTGGCGGTACGAATTTGCCGGTAGCTAGTATGTAAATAAATATAATGAGATTAGATTGACATAAGCACGTTCAACCAAATAAACTAAACAACTCTTCAGTTCCACATTAATATGCCGTGATCAGACGTAATTTTATACATGTATTTATACACAAACAGATATACTAAACACACTAATGATATAGCTATTTAGCCCTACATAATGAGAAACAAGCCCAGTGGGCCAAATAGGCAAGCCAACTTCCATCTTGGAGCTCAAAATCCAATAACCATTTACCCGACTCATCAGCCGAACCCATGACCTGATAAATGAGGCTTTTCTGAAGTGTGTAGTAAATTTGCCAACATGGACTAAAATAACAGTTCAATTCTCAATGTTAATGTTATTTATTCTTAGTAGCAAAAATTGTTCAATAATAATTATATTATTTTAAATAGCACCGACTTCAAAGCGGTTATTTTATTTGCTTAAAACTTAAATAAGACTAACCTTACATTTTCTAATCATCCATTGGGTGTCGTAAGAGACGACTAAGGAAGAAAACTATCTAAGACGACAGCATTGGAGAAAGAAATAAAATTAGGAGCAAACCAACTCATTTGCAGTATGTCAAAAGTTTTTCTAAGAAGTGACCTGTGTCCAAAAGTAGTTTTAGCGTAGGTCGTAGCGTCGTTGTTTTGCCATAAAAAATGGGGTATAAAAAATTGATTTTGGTTGATTCTCAGACCTACCCGATATGCACACCAAATTTCATAAAAATCGGTCCAGCCGTTTCAGAGGAGTATGGTAACTAACATTGTAACACGAAAATTTTATATATAAGATATTATGATGAAAGAACATAACGCTATTTAGAACATGTATTTCCATAAACTTTGAATCTCGAAATCAAAGGCCCGAGCTTCGTTTTAGTTTAAGCGTAAGTCCCTCGGGCATCACAAGTACACTTACTACCATTTCATTTGATTATATGTATATAATTTCAATCGTATAAATCCTAGGGAATGAAGCATTGAACTACGTCACAAGTTGAATTCGACACGACACGACATAGAGCGCGTGTCGAGTTATCGAAAACAAGAAATATCTTCGTCACAAGTTAGAGAATAGTTTTGTTTGCTAAAGGAGTTGTTTTGTAACTCAAAATTCAAATATTTTTAATCGACTTCAAAAAAAGGAGGAGGTTTCTCAATTCAACCGTATATATGTTTTTTTTTATGTGTGTTCGCGGATAACTTCGGCGTTTATGAACCGATTTTGATGATTCTTTTTTTAATGGAAAGGAAATATCCCAGCGGCGGTACCATGATAAGGACACTAAGATCTGATGATGGCATCCAAGAGAAATCGAGTCGAACCTTGAACTCGGTTTTTGTTTTTGTTAAAATTTTACTTGTCATTGAGTAGACCTTGTCACTGTGCAGTATAGAACATCAGTTCTAAAGAGCACATATAGGTTTGAGTAACAAATTTTGATATTTATCGGTTTCTAACTTTTTCAAGGTGTAAGGAGCCAATAGGAACAAACAATTAAATAATTGATATTCTAGCGTATTTTTTTGTAATTCAGATATTTGTTTTCAAGACGATCAGAAGTTCACTGTCATAATTTGTTTTGCATGTTACGAAGTTTTTAATTTGTCTTTTTTTCTTTTTCATCTAAGAAATTATTTCCTCAAAGAACTTTATTAAATATCCCGATTAGTAGGTATCATACTAAAGACTGACATAATACAATAAAACATTCTTTATAATTTGATGAAACAGACCCGTCCAATTACTTTAGTTGACGCACAAACAAAACAAGCAATTTCTATGAGGTTATATAAATCAGAAACGGATTACCTTATTATTTAGCTGCAAGAGAGAAGCTCTTTTCGTTTCGAGACTGTTGTGTCTTGTTGGGATTACGAATGATATATATTTTTATGAATGATATTTTCCACTGGTTTTATATTAAGGGTTAGTCAAATTAATGATTATACGAATGACGTTGTACAGTTATTATTACTAAACAGAGTAATGATTGCTGCGTTTGTCTTTGTAATGAAGTGAATTTATGTAACAATATTCCACCTTTCTTCTTCTTTTGATGAAATTCAACCAGCCGGATCTCTCGGATCAGCTATTTCTGCCAATGTCAAGTGTTTATAGTCTTCATATAATAAGTCTTTAAGTCTTGGTCATAATGAAATTAATGATAAAAAATATAAAAATGTGGATGAGATGAAATGGGGTCCCCATTTCATCTCATCCACATTTTTATATTTTTTGTCTTCCGAAAAAACAAAAAACGATCTCCATCCATCTCCATATCTTCAACGCTATTGCAAGATCCGAATGTCACTCATTGTTCCGTCAAACTGGATTGATGTTTGAGCTTCCTTTCATGTGGATATAGCTCAGAAGGTCATCTGTTCAAAATATACCTAAATAGCGATCTAGCGAAGTATTGCTAAACTACATAGATTCTGCATCGCACAATCAATTTTTTACTCTATTTTTGTTTTGTTTTTCATTATTAAAATAAATAAAGTTACTATTTTGTCCTTATGCACCAGATATGAAGACAAAGCCTAGTACAAATATCCTGATCTTGAAAGAGATAAGTTTCATGGAACTGTTTCCTTTCACAAGACTTAAGCTTCAACAAATTATTTTTGGGCTGAGTCCTTAGTAATGGTAAAGGATTTCATAACAAATATTCTGAGTACAAAGAAATGTTTGTTTTGCTATTCCTTTGAGTTCTGGCACTGGCAAACAAGGTACACATAAAAGGAATTGAAAAAAATATTCAACGTTATAGTAATTGAATATGTATTGAGAAGGTGATCCCTGCCTCTCCCTGTTTACAAATATTAAAAAGTATTTACTTAGAGACTATAATTTAACATATTTTTATAAGAATTATCGTTCAATTCAAACAAATGAAAGTGGTTACGGAATGCGAAAGGGTGGGGAAGTACTTGCCTTAGAAGGTGTTACGTGTAGGTGAATGTGAATTCGTGCATTTAAGATTTTTTTCGTTGCAGTTTAAGGTGTAAGTAGAAATCGAGCAAGGTAAGGTCCAGTCCCATCACTCCCTCTAACTCTGGGGGTGGGATGCTCAAAGGATAGCAAAGCATATTTACATAGTATCTAAGTTGCTTTATTGAGTGTCAATATATCTTCCCAACAGATTTAAATGCTGTTTTAACCAACATTTAGGTTATGTTTCAAAGAAGTTTTATATTTACAATATAAATAAATAAATAAATATTTCGGACATCTAACACACAACGCCATCTAGTCCCAAGCTAAGCGGAGCTTGTGTTATGGGTACTAGACAACTGATAGAAATACATATATACTTTTTTTTTGTAAATACATACATATTATACATAGAAAACACCCAAACTCCGAAGCAAATATTTGTAGATCATACAAACATTTGGTCCGACCCGGGAATCGAATCCGAGACCTCATGATCAGCAGTCGCACACGCTCACCGCGAGACCAACGAGGCAGTTGATATACCTCTGTTATATGAATAAAACATAGGTACAAAAAAGGAAATGTGTTACCGTGGAAGAGCCACGCTTCGGCATGCATGGGCCGGCTCGGCCGGAGTGATACCACGGCCTCACAGAAAATCGATGTGAAACAGTGCTTGCGCTGTGTTTCACCTAGTGAGTGAGGATACCGGAGGCCCATAGTTCAACCCCTCTCCCTATTTCCCCCCTCTCCCATCCCCCAAAGGCCGGCAATGCACTTGTGACGCCTCTGGTGTTGCGGTTGTCCATGAACGGCGGTAATTGCTTACCATCAGACGAGTTTGCCCCACCAATATCAGAAAAAAACAGAATTAAGAAACGCTTTATTGCTAATACTAACTAAACTTTACTAGATATATCAAAATTATATATAGACTAACATACTATTTTACAGCATATAAAATACTATATTGGTCTAAAAATTAATATCTTAGAAGATGTTAGAAGAGAAATGTATGGGCAAATCGGATAACGCTGATTATAACCGTCAAAAGCAGGAGCGGATCGCTTGTATAATGCCGTGACTTTTAAGTTGCAGGTAGCTACAGATGGCGATACTCACTTACTATCACGTGCTTGCAATTCCATGAAAAAAAAATCAAGTGCCCCTAACTTTAAAATATATCATTGACTGCCTAACTTAATCTTTCAGAACCCAAGAAAAGTAAAGAAGATAAGAATAGATATATCCCAGCGCAATCCTAATAAATTTGATTCACAACTTTTACAGACCATTAAATCTGTTTGTTAGGGATTTGTTGAGAAAAATTATGGCGTTATTGTTGTAAATCAAATAAAAACTTTTAGGTAGCTTTTATTATAATACTGTAGACTCATGGATCTTTGGACAAGAACGTCATATGTATTTATTTCTGTTGTAAAGGGAAAAATTAATCTTGCAGTGCAATACTTAAGCACAGTGTATATCTTTTACAAAAATATATTTATAGCCGACTTCAAAAAAGGAACGGATTTTTAATTGAGTTGTTTTTTTATTTGTTTTATGTTTGGTACGTCAGAACTCCGTCATTTATGAACCGATGTGAAAAACTTGTAATTTTATATGAAAATGTATATAAATTTCCAGGATAATATCACTCCTATGGATGAAAAAATAAGTCTTGAAGTTGGTAGATACATCTCTTACATTGTTTTATTTTTCAAAATTATTTGTGGGTAAATCAGTAGACACGATAACAAAATCTTTTTAAGCATTTACCATAAACAAAAGTTCACTTTTTAGCTTTTTATTGTGGTCTATGAAAAGATAAATTAAAATTATATGTACAAAGATTTTCATGTAGATTCACGACTTGTAAATACATGAATTATTACACGTTCGCTACACGAGAAGCTAAATAAGTCAATAAATGTCGAGATACGTGTCTAGCGAGCTTCTTCAAAGCTAGGATTAGAGGTAAACATGAGCAGACAGCGTCATTTGTAATACAAATTGTTTTTTTGTGTTCTTTTGTTCTTTTCACAAAATATATAGTTATTTACATCTCGTGAGAAAATGGATATCAGGTAGGTACTATTCTTTTAGTTTATGTAACTCTTATTACTTAATTACGTCAAAATAACTGAATATTGCTGGATGAAATCTGGCACAGAAATAGAGTAGGTATATTCAATATATCCGTTTGGCATACAGATTTTTATCCCGGAATTTATCCGTCCATATTGAGTTTTAATTATACCTCAATTTGACATTTTTAATTATACAAAAGGTAGTAGAGGCACGCTGATTTCAGCACGAACGGGCCGACTCGACCGGGGCGGTACTACCCTCGCACAGAAAATCAACGTAAAATGACAGCGTTCGTGCTGTCGTGTTTCATCGGTGAGTGCGAGACCGGATGCCCAAATAGTCTAGTCAACAAGTTCATACATACATTAAAAAAATGGATAGTTTTATAAGCCTCTTTCTTAATAAATAATATTAAAAAACTAAAAACACGCTTACAAAAGTTACGCTTAAAAACTATCTAAACCCATTTTAGTTTCCGTATCGATAACTGGTATAGACGTTCGTCTTCCACATTTGTTATGATGATGTGATTGAGAGATAGCTACGAAGAATATCTACGTCTATGAGAAACTCAGTTGTAGAGAGTTGTCATTTTTCATCTATATTATAAAAGCGAAATACCACTCACTTATTAATCACAAAATCTCAGAAACTGTAACACCTAAAAACTTGAAATTTAGCAGGTAGGTTCCTTATAGGGTGTAGACATCCGCTAAGAACGGATTTTACGAAACTCCGCCCCTAAGGTGGTAAAACGTGGGTTGGAAGTTTGTATGAAAGTCCTATGTTTTTTAAGTAAGAGACTTGAAATTTAAAATGTATGCTCTATAGACGGTGTGGAGTTGTACTAATAATGTATCTTTAGAAATCAACCCCCTTTTGGGGTTAAAACGGGGGATGGTAGTTTGGACGCAAACGAGGTTGCGTAGGTCAGCTAGTGACTTCTAACTTTCGGTTTCTGAAGTCAAAATTAAAAGTGATTAAAAAGGGCAGCCCTTATAAGCTCATAATTTTTTATCCCAATTTTATTTAGGAATTTTTTCTTTACAAATTACCTAGCACTAAAATGTAAAGGTACATTGAAAGAAACAAGTTTTAACACTAATTTGACAGTTTCACGCAACTTAAGTAATTTGAAATTTTGAACTGCTTGTGAAATATTTAATTTAAAATTTAATTTAGAAACTTTTGTAACAAATTTGAAATGTCTACAATAAACTGAGATTTATAAATTAGGTACTAGCTGTTGCCCGCGGCTAAGCCAGCGTGTAGGTATATCGGTTTTCGCAGCAAATAATAGCCTATGTGTTATTCTCGTATATCCTACTATTATAATATTAAAAACGCGAAAGTTTGTAAGTATGTCTGGATGGATGGATGTTTGTTACTCTTTCACGCAAAAACTACTGAACGGATTTGGATGAAACTTTACAGTAATATGGCTTATAGGTACATCGGAATAACACATAGGCTACTATTTGCCGCGATAACCAATATACACGCGGGCGGAGCCGCGAGCTAAAACTAGTAAACTCTATTACTGTAAAGTTTCTTCCAAATCCGTTTAGTAGATTTTCGTAAACAAAAAGAAAAAAATAGCAGTAAATATACATATAAAGTAGCTTATGTGTTAATCCACTGTGTCAGCTTCCTGCATACCAAGTTTTATCAAAATTGCCCTAGTCGTTGGCGCGTGAAGAAGTAACAAACATACACACTCACAAACTTTCGCCTTTTTATTATTAGTGTGACTAGCTGACCCACGCAAGTTCATTTGCGTCTCTTCGATCTAAGCGTGATGTATCTTGACTTACGCACGCCAGCAAACCAGACGTATAAAAAACATGAAAATTGGTTAGATAGTTTAGGAGTTCATCGAGAGCGTAACACGAGAATTATTTATAAGATATAATTATATATTATAGATTCCCCCACGGCTTTGCTTTCTTTAAGTTGATCTATTATTCTAAAAGTAAGTGTAGCATGTAGTGCCATCTGTAAGTCCATCTATTAAATATGCCAACTTTCATCCAAATTAGCTGCCTTGCTGGTGTGATTGAGTATAATATACTTAGTCTGGCCATAAATACTGTTTCAATTAAAAGTAAACAAGATATCACCATTGAATTTGGAATCTGTCATTTTTATACGATTCTTCATTGTTTTCTTATTTTCGCGCCAATATACTGTAAAATATTTTGTCATATTAAAATGGAGTGGGGCTATAAAGAGAACCGAATCGCTGTGATTACATTACAATTACATAAAGTAGGTATGGAGACAAATACAATTTTTAAAATCCTCCATACGTTTGGTATTAGTCAAATGTTTGTGTACCGGGCTATTGATAGGTACAATGAAACTTCCTTTGTTTGTGACAGAAAAAGCTTCGGCCGTCCACGTAGTGTTCGTACGAAAAAGGCGATCAAAGAAGTAAGGGAAAGAATTCGAAGAAATTAAAGGGCCTTAGCAGGTGGTAGCCCACTGTTATCCCCACCTGTCACTGTTGCAAAAAGTTTCAAGACAACTGCTACCATTGAAACGTACACCGATATCATCATACGACATTTTTAACTGACTTCCAAAAAGGAGGAGGTTCTATGTTCCACTGTATTTTTTTTTTTTTTTTTATGTATGTTCACCGATTACTCCGTCAGTTGTGGACCGATTTTGAATTATTTTTTTTGTATTCGAAAGGGTATGCTTCCGAGGTGGTCCCATTGCCAGCATATCAGGATCTGATGATGGGATCCCAGGGAAATCGAGGGAGACCCTCATCTTTTATAGGCACATACTATGTTTTTCGTATATTTTCTGAAGTTACACCCGTATTTGCGTCTGGTAGGCATCATTTTATGATGATGAGCTGATGATGTAAGGTAAAACTCCTTAACGGTTAGGAGTTGGAGGATAAATCTTTAAATATCATATGTATATATGTTACCTTTAGTCGTATTCTTTCAAATTATTTAGGTAAGCTGATGATGGAATGTGGAAGGTACAACTCCTCAACGGTTAGGAGTTGGAGGATAATTCTTTCAATTTCATACGTATCTAAAGACCTTCAGTCGTATACTTTCAAGTTATTTAGGTGAACTGATGATAGAAGGTTAAACTCTTCTTCTTAGGAATTAGAGGATGATTTTAATATTACACGTACGTATAGACCTTATTTGTATTAAGTTATGGAATCAGGCGTTACTTTGCGGAAATCCATGACATTAAATGCTATGAAATATATTTAGCTTTAATTCCGCGAGACAAATATCCAGGTCTGCGTTTGAGCTCGACGAGTCAACATCTCCTGAGGATGCCCCGTGGAGGGGCGAAACACGTGTCGAGTATGAGTTTGATTGCATGGCATGCTAAGTATTTCTCACTTGTTTTGTATGTGTGCATATGCATGATACGCATGTGAGTACGCATGACGGTGGGATTTGTGCCCTGCTTTCAGACCTGGATATTTGTCTCGCGGAATTAAAGCTAAATATATTTCATAGCATTTAACTTATTTGTATTCTTGATGATGAAATTTGATGAAATAGTTCAACTTACTACTTACCTAATTTATGAAGAACCAGTTTATTTTACGCTTTTAAGTGTTTTTTTGGCAGAGAGTTTTCGTTGGATGTTTTTTGGAAGTCGGTTTTTTTGTGATACAACAATAGAAGATTTTTTGACATTTTATAACCAAGAACTGCAAAAAACCATTGTACGTGACGACTATCGGGAACTTATTGAGCTATCTATTATTGTCTAAGGAGAAGACATTGAAAAAAAAATTAAGACCTCCTGGAGCGATGCATCAATCAATGTGGATGCCTAGAGTTTACTCTTTAAAGATATGTTTTTTTTGCAAAACCAGCTCAAAATTAGGGCCAAGGAACAAGCACATCAAAACGTCAGTTTATTTATTGCGGTTACATATTTGATACCATGGCTTAGATGTAGTCTGAGGGTCTTCAGCGCCAGACTACATACTGCCTGCCTGGAAGCGTGGCGCGGCCAACAAATCAAGATTTGTGATTGTTAAAGAGGCTTAAGTAATATGAAACACTTTAATCTCCAAAGCAGCCATAAGTAAGCAAGTCAACATATTTGAGGCTTGTCAGAAAAAATCACCGTTTTAAAGTTGATAAACAAACCAAGACAAAAATTGCAGTGAAGTTACAAAGAGAGAGTATGTATGATTCTGGGAAGAGATTCATTACATTTGAGTAAGATATGTCTGATTACTTGTATGGTAAATAGAAATACAATACACAGCACTAAAATAGAGCCTTATTTATTGTCGCAGGAAGATTACTAAGTTATTATGTAGCTTGTGCCACACAACAAAAAAATATTTTCTAGATTAAAATGTGATAAGAATTTCCTCCAGAGACCCCTTCCTACATGGAATGAAGATGTTAAAAAAATGATTTCTTTAAGGACAGTTAATGATACAGCTGAAAGAGCTGAGCTGTAAGTTTGATTCATCTTGACAAGTACTTTATGTTTTGATAGTATCCAGAGTCTAATGATGGTCCCGGAAGGTGGTCATTACACAATTTACAAAGGCTTATCGCGAGATTTACCTGTGTAAATGAAGTAATTGAAATAACTTAATTTGACTTTGTATAAAATTTTCAAACTAAGTAAAAGTTGAAGTAACTAAGTTGTTGATCGATCATTGGGCTGATCAGGAGATGGCAACGATTATAGGTAGTAAAGTAATTTTATGTAATTACCTCGATTTGTGTCATAAATATTCAGTTACTGATAATTAATTATGATTTGTCATGCCCTGATCATGAAGAAGCGAAGACGAACATAGCATTTATTACTTTCCAACAAAATGAAGATTCTACTATTACTATCAGAACTTCTGATACTGATATTGTGGTAATTTTCTAAAAAGAAAATAAATAAATTTTAAATTAAATTTTAAATTTAAATTAAATTAATTAATATAATTTTTTAATTTCTAAATTTTTACGTCTGGATTTGGGATCTTTTTTTTTTAAATTGTCAGATTAAGCGAACCCCTCCAGATCATTGTCAGATTATGAGACAGCACGTCTAGGACATAAAGATGAACCATATATATCTTAATCTGACGCGCTTGAGTATGTCAACATGACGATTTTTTTTTGCACATTCTTATATCGGCCGTGAGTTTGCGTCCCATCCAAATCGTCAGATTATTGAATGAGAGCTGCTGTGTACTTACAAGATCTTCATGGTTTGATCACTGCCAAGAAAGAGCAAAAGCAATTTTTGGTACACTGTGCTCAGGAGCATAGAAATCTGTATCCAGACTGTAAAAATGAGACCCTCAAAAGAAAATATCTTGCCTGGTCTGTAATTTTATCTTCTTTTAATAAATATTTTATAAAATATAAATATTTCAATACATTTAATTACATAACGAAATCTGTTAAAAACATCAATTTTCAAAATCTTCAGGCATCTGTCGGCACGGGTTAATGTTGACGTAGGAAGATAAAATTTTGTATTTAAGTAAGTCTGGGTAGTTAGAAAAGAAAAGTAAAGAAAAAGAAAAAAAAAATCACCCATATAAGGGACACCCTACTACTTATAAAGAGGTAAAGTTTGTAACAAAGGGGTAATCTCTGGATCCACTGAACTGATTTTGAACATTATTTTAATAATAGAAAACCACATTATTGACGAGTGTTATAAGGTATATTAACCCGGTAATTGATCAGGACTAGATGACGGCCAGTCTTCAGCTCTGATGAAATCCGAACCGTTCGTTTCTAACCAAGATTTGGTGGACTGAGCTTTATGACCCGGCGCCGAGTCTTGCTGAAAGGACCATTCTTGGTTGTTGACCATGGTGTTGTTAAGGGGCTTAACTACCTTCTCAAGAATATTATCTTGATACACTTGTGCCGATGTTTTGATACCTTTTTCACAAAAATATGGCTCAGTCACTCCTTCATAGCTAACGTTCTACCAAGTAAGTCGGATAATAAATAAAATAATAAATAAATATTTCGGACATCTAACACACAACGCCATCTAGTCCCAAGCTAAGCAGAGCTTGTATTATGGGTACTAGACAACTCATACAAATACATATATACTTTTTTTTTAACACATACATATTACACATTGAAAACACCCAAACTCCGAAACAAATATTTATAGATCATACAAACATTTGGTCCGACCCGGGAATCGAACCCGAGAGCTCATGATCAGCAGTCCCACACGCCAACCGCGAGACCAACGAGGCAGTCAATGGACAATGCAGGATAATGCTCACGTTGTACTCTGTTGACTAATTGGGAAGCTTCTTTAGAGCTTTCAATATAAATACGGTCATTTGGTTCGTTATAATATTGCTCATTGTAAAAAAAAACTCATACGTAAACAAAATTTTTCTGTGACCTTCCTCTGCGCACCGCTTAAGTATTTGTTTTGATTTTACCACCCTATTCTTTTTTAAATTATCAGTTAAGAAATGACCAGTGCGACTCTTATAGGCTGCAAGTACTAGGCTATCTTTTAAAATACGTGACATGGTTCTAGGTATTATCTTTATCTCCCGAGATAAAATCTTTTGCTTTAGGACAGGATTTCTTCGAATTCTTTCCCTTCCTTCTTTTATCGCCTTTTTCGTACGAACACTACGTGGACGGCCAAAGCTTTTTCTGTCACAAACAAAGGAGGTTTCATTGTACCTATCAATAGCCCGGTACACAAACATTTGACTAATACCAAGCGTATGGAGGATTTTAAAAATGTTTGTCTCCATACCTACTTTATGTAATTGTAATGTAATAACAGCGATTCGGTTCTCTTTATCACCCCACTCCATTTTAATATGACAAAATATTTTACAGTATATTGGCGCGAAAATAAGAAAACAATGAAGAATCGTATAAAAATGGCAGAATCCAAATTCAATGGTGATATCTTGTTTACTTTTAATTGAAACAGTATTTATGGCCAAACTAAGTATATTATACTCAATCACACCAGCAAGGCAGCTAATTTGGATGAAAGTTGGCATATTTAATAGATGGACTAGCACATGTAGTGCTACACTTACTTTTTAGAATAATAGATCAACTTAAAGAAAGCAAAGCCGTCGGGGAATCTATAATATATAATTATATCTTATAAATAATTCTCGTGTTACGCTCACGATGAACTCCTAAACTATCTAACCAATTTTCATGTTTTTTATACGTCTGGTTTGCTGGCGTGCGTAAGTCAAGATACATCACGCTTAGATCGAAAAGACGCAAATGAACTTGCGTGGGTCAGCTAGTCACACTAATAATAAAAAGGCGAAAGTTTGTAAGTGTGTATGTTTGTTACTTCTTCACGCGCAAACGACTAGGGCAATTTTGATGAAACTTGGTATGCAGGAAGCTGACACCGTGGATTAACACATAGGCTAAGTAACAACTTCTGGCTGTACTCAAACTGGTGAGCTCTTCCAACCAACATCAAGCTAAAGCGGTGTTGAACGCACTTTATGCCTGGAACCACGATTACAAAATGACAATGGAAGTTTAAATAATGTGTGTTGACACAACTACGTCGAATACAGGACGACTGAAAGGAGCTTGTGCACTTTTGGAACAAAAACTAGACAGGGAATAACTACTCTTTGCTTGCCGCCATCACGTTTACGAACTGGTTTTGAAATTTGTGTTCGAAACAAAAATCCACCAAGTCACAAGTAGCCCTGCTAACCTTATACCAACTATATCTGTGAATCCTTTAACGGTAGGGAGCAGGTCGACTCTATATATACTGATTTTTCTAAAGCTTTTGATCGCGTTAATCATTCTGATCAGTCCTCTTGCCAAGGCAGCGATCACCTTTTGATGATGTTTATAATACCTACGGGCCCATAGATAGGTCTACAATCACTACTAATACCACTGGCAAGAAGAATGACCCACGGCTGTGTCACCGTGTTCTTAATCTAAATTAAAATCTTTAAGCACTTACTAGAGTGTGTGGCTTCAATGTTCTTCTCGGCGTCGTTGATGGGGTACCCCACCGCCTGGTCTGCCCTGGTACGTTCACACATACGTGCTCCAGAATGCTGTACAATCTTCAAGGAATTCGACTTACTCTCAATAATCAACTTTTCACCGATATTCGAATTACAATACACTCGTTTTAGTTCTCGCGGGACGCGCCTATCACGTATTACAATTCTCGCGAGTCTAATCACAATAACGGCAACTGTTCACAAGCGACTTCTCAACAATTTTCGATATTAATCTCGTCTCACGCCGGGCGGCGAGCCCACAAGTACCCTAGCTCAACAAACCTCACGGTGTTATCAATCTCACGCGGAAACTATACGAGTACTACAAAATTAACAATCAATAAATTACGGCACCAGCCATTTCAACACGAGTTCTTCTTCTTCTTCTTCTTCTTCTTAATAAATGGCAAACTGTGCCGATGTCGACAATTCTGCCAATGTCAAGTGCGATGGAAATACGTGGGTTTTATGTAAAAAACAAAAGCAATCAAAATAGAAAAACATTAGATTTGTAGAACCAGCAGTAGACTGAATGTAGGGCTTTTTGTTGTGGTTAGTACACTGTAACAAAGAGACAAATAAATAAAATATATATAGTGTTAGTTATATAAATATATATAAAATTGGCAGACAAACACAAATTGGGATAGCAACATACTTAGGTACATGGGTCAAAGTTTGATTTTATTACAGCGAATAAAAATCATCAAGGCTTGAAGGAGGTTGGGGGATGAAAAGGTTAGAAGAGATGCAAAGTTAATAGGAGTGGGAATTTTTAGTTTAATTAAATGTGAATAGAGATCCAAGGAAGGATTATTTTTAGAACAGTTAAAGAATATGTGGTCCAGGTTACCTTCGTCCAAACCACATTCACATAAAGATGAGTCTCGTACCCTAATTTTATGTAAGAAGACAGGTGAGCTGCAATGACCTATGCGGAGCCTACATATAGTGGAGATGACGGGTTTGGAAACCTTTTTGAATTTGAAGTACCAAGGTTTTGGGGTTATGCATTGCTGTACTGCATGATAATGACGTCCCTTTTGTTGTGAGGAGGTGTCCCATTCTACCTGCCAGGATGTGACCAATTCTTTCTGGGGCAGCTTCAAGAGGTCGTAGTGCTGATGGATCAGATGTTTCTGGTCAGCTATTGCGGAAGTAATAGCACTTCTGGCCAATGAATCTGCGCACTCATTGCCCAGAATACCACTATGACTGGGAATCCATACCAGCTGGACTATTCGATCATTCCTGGCACTATTAAAGAGACTTTCCTTGATTTGCAGGATCAGAGGACTGTGGAGTTTGTCATGGAATGGATTTTGTAGCAGGGCTTTAAGGCAGCTAAGAGAGTCGGTGAAAATAACTGCCCTATTGATGTTATGACTCTCAGCATACAGGCATGCCTCCAAAATAGCGACACATTCGCCCGTAAACACTGACGCTTCCTCTGAGCACTTAAACAGTAGGACGATTTTAGAGGTTTGATAATAAACAGCGGCTCCAATATAACTATTGCTAGATAGTTTGGATGCATCAGTAAAAAGTCTCTCAAACCCAACCCAGTGGTCTTCTACGTATGCGTTAAAGGCGGTGCTAGCAGAAACGGATCCCTTAGAGATTCCAGCATCCAGAACAATATTTGGTTTGAAACAAAGTATACTATAATCAAATGAGAAAAGAGGAAGTTTATCATATTTTACAGCAGAATTTATAAAAGGTAAGTAGTAGCGAAAGGATTGTAAAATCAATGGAATTTCTTTATGAGCCCAATATGTAGAGGTGTTACACATAGTGTTTAAGTCGGTAAGTTTTTGCAAGAGGGGATGTGAGGATTTGCATAAAAATTTCATGATAAAACGAGGAGCAAAGAACTGTCTTCTTATTGTTAAAGGTGGGTCTGAACATTCCACTTGTAAAGCGTTAACAGGGGAGGACTTCATGCAACCAGTTATGATACGTAGACACCTAGTTTGAAGTCTGTCGAGAGTTGCTAATGAGCCTTTGTTACATGGAATCAACAAAAAAAGACCATAGTCCAGTAAGCTGCGTACTAAGGCGTTATACACGAGCTTCATGGAATATGGGTGGGCTCCCCACCAGACTCCAGCTAGGGCCTTCAAGATTGGGATAACCCGTTCACATTTTGATGCTAGATGGTTAATGTGGTGAACGCCAGTCAACTTAGAGTCTAGGTATACTCCTAGAAATTTGAATTTATTTACAAGTGGAACTTCCTGCAGCTGTACATGGACATCAATCTGTGGCAGTGTCTTCTTTCTTGTAAAAACTACAATTGCACTTTTCTGTACAGAAAGGCTTAGACCGTGAGCTGATAGCCACTGCCACAGAGAATTTAGGGAAATTGAGAGTGATGTGGCTGCATCTTGGATGGAATGGTTGGTAACATACAGTGCCAGATCGTCGTCGTACTGTAGTATACTGCAATTATTATTTAAGCATAAACCTATGTCTGCAGTGTACAGATTGTACAGCAAAGGACTCAGTACGGAGCCCTGTGGTAAGCCCCTCCAGGTCCTTCTCTGGTCAAACTCTTCACCCAAGATCCTTAGGACTAGAGTTCGAGACATAAGCATTGCACATATGCAGTGGATCATCCTAACCGGCACTCTCAGCTGATGCAGTTTTTGCCTGAGAATGGGTAGTAGGACATTGTCATATGCAGCAGTTATGTCAAGAAAAGATGTTACAACCGATGCATTTTGAGACAGAGAAAGACGGATATCAGCTACCAATACCGCAACACTGTCCATAGTACTGAGCCCTTTGCGGAAGCCAAACTGGTAATTTGGTAGCAAATTCCTTGATTCCACAATCCATTCGAGGCGATTTTTAATAAGATGTTCAAGTATTTTAACAAGGATTGAAGAGAGGGCAATTGGTCTAAAACTATTTGGATCCCCAGCATGTTTTCCAGGTTTCAGGATGGGGATAATAATTTGGGTTTTCCATTTGTCTGGGATCCAACCATTACAGTAACAGAAGTTCATTAAATTTAAAAAATAGGCCTTTGTATTAGGCCCAGCATGGACAACAAAGGAATATGGGATGCCATCAATGCCAGGAGCAGAGTCTCGCACACTGTGAAGGACCATGTTCAGTTCCTCTAAAGAGAATGGTTCATCGTGTGTACCCAGCAAGTGAAGTGGTATAGTTGGTTGGAAGGTTTCATCTAGGTTTGGGACATAAGGAGGGGCAATTTTATCTAGGAAAAGTTCAGCTGTGTCGGGGGAGATAGAGGAGGAGATTGAGGGGGAACATCCGGACCGGAACCGATTTATGTTCTTCCATACAATTGAGGATGGAGTGGATGGGGACAGGGAGGAACAGAAATTGACCCATCCGGTGCGCTTTTTACGACGAAGGAGTCTTTTGGTGGAAGCAAAGACATTCTTGTAGTGCAGTAGGTTTTCGGTAGTCATATCGGCATTGTACCTCCTTTCGGACTCCTTTCTTTGCTTGATAGCCCTAGTGCACTCACTGTCCCACCAAGGGGGTGATGGTATTTTACCTCTGCTTGAGTTTTTAATTTTGAAGCAGCTGTCTGCACTCGACCCAATTGCCCCGACAAACGCATCGCAACAGTCTACCACCTGGTAGCGATCATCGTAGGATAAGGACGTGTGGTCTAGTCTGGGAAGGGTTTCAACGGAGTTTTCAAGGGTTTGGGAGAAATTTTGCCAGTCAGCACCTGATAGGATATACTTTAAGAGGGGAGGGGGTGATTTTTCTAAGTAGGTTGAACTAGGGAGGGACACTAAAATTGGATAATGATCACTACCATAGGATAAATCTGTACACTGCCAACTACCAGCTGCAGCAATGTCAGATGAGCAAAAGGTCAAGTCCACACAGCTTCTATTTTGTCCAGGAAGAACTCTACGAGTGGAGCAGCCATTGTTGAGTATGCAGAGGTTCAAGTCATCAAGAATGTCTACTAAACCTAAACCAAAAGGGTCACAGTGTCCAGACCCCCACCTAAAATGATGGGAGTTGAAGTCACCCATAACCAATATTGAACCCCGTAAGTCCTGTAGAACGGCTCTTAATATGGGAAGGAAGCTTTGATGGGGGTGAGCAATGTAGATTGAGAGTACAGATACACTACAGATTTTAGCAGCAACAATGCTGATATCATCTGGGAATGGGGGCAAGGATAGTGGTAATAGGGGGATATTATTTTTAATAAGGAAGGCAGCACCTCCGTAGCCATCAGACCTATCGCATCTAAGGATGTTGAAGTGTGGAACATGGAAGTTGAGACTTGGCAGAAGCCAGGTCTCAGCAAGAGAAATAGCCAAAGGCTTGAATTTATTAATAAGGAATATGAGGTCGTGTTTCTTATGGAATACACTCCTCACATTCCATTGAAGAAATGTTAGTTGGGACGCCATTTTTAAGGTTGGTTAGAAGCTGAACTAGTAAATTAGCAGCGTTTATTTATTTATTTATTCATGGAAAACTTACAGCTAGATATGTTAGTACAACAAAACAGATTAGTCATCAGAGAGCCAATAACAAGTTTTCACTTATAGTAATAGACTTATATAAAATATTGAGAAACAAAACATAAACCGAACATAAAACAAAAAGAAAAATCTCACACAATACGGAAGCGCCAAATAGGTAATACATATATAATTGCTTCAACGCAAATTTAGGTAACACTATGTCTGCTCAAAAAAACTAAGGCTTAGACGCCTTCTTGCCGAGGATACACTTATCAGAAAGGGATCAAAATTATGCAGTTTACATAATTCATTAACGGTTTTATTCATTGGACGGTATTACAGAGGAGGAAAGAGTTGGATTAGCAGTTAAAAGGGAGGTTAGTAATTGGATTAGTAGATCAATAGTAGAGGGTTCAAGGGATGAGTTATTTAGAGCACAACCATTAGGTTGAGAAGGTTGGGGAGAGTGAGTAATTGATTGGTGAGCAGCTTTGTCATAGGATTGGGAAAGTAGAGGCTGAGGTTTAGGCTGGCGAAGGACAGTTTTCCGGTAGGACTGAGTGAGCTGAGGGGATTGGGTAGGGGTGGATTGAGCAGGCTGTAGGGATTGAGTGGGCTGTGTTGTTTTCAGGGCATCAGCATAACGACGAGTAGAGGGAGAAATAACTTTACTTGCTTCCATGTAGGATAGATTCTTTTCTGCCATCATGGTCTTAATGGCCCTCTGCCTACCATACTCCGGGCAAGCCTTGCTGTAAGCAAAATGGCCACCGGAGCATAGAACACAAAAGGCCTCCCTCTCTGTTACCTCACAGCCATTACCGGGATGATCATGTCCACACTTGCTGCATCTTGGCTTGGACCTGCAGACTGACTCCACATGACCAAACCTGCAGCATTTCCTACACTGTATGGTGGGGTAAATATATTGTTGGACTGGCAGAGAGTTGTAACAAGCATACACCCTTTTAGGTAAAACCTGGCCATCAAAAGTGAGGACGCAGGTTTCAGTAGGCTTCCACTCAAGTATACCTTCATTAAATGTTTTTCTGTTAAGGCGCCTGACTTTTATAATTGGCCCGCAGCCCTGCGGCACCGATACAAATTTAATTACATCCTCATCGACCATGTCGGTGGGGATACCAGAAACAACACCCATTCTGGTGATATTGAAGGTGGGGATGTTGGCAACAAACTTATGTGTATTTAATAAAGGGTTCATTAAAAATGAATTTGCATCCTGAGGGGATGCAAACTGCACAGATACTCTGTTTCTGCCTACTCTTTTCACGCCATCTCTGACAATATTATGGATATTGTTTTTGAAGAGGAAAAGTCCAAATGATACGGGGTGAAGGGTGGCACCAGAGCCTATTTGGCTCTCAACACGAGCAACATGAACGATGAAAGGTCCATTGTCAGTGGACGTGTATTTATCACGTCCGATCTGGCTTCTCATCTGCTTAGTAGGGTGAATAGCACTCACCTCACTGTCCACAGGGCGTTTTCGCGAGCTTGAAGCATGAGGGATATTCTTATCTTGCTCCGTTGCGTTGCTTATTACGTTAACAAACTGTTCTAAAGGGTTAGATGGGGTTGAAGGGGCTACAGGAAAGAATGGAGTAGGGCTGAAAGGGGGAGTTACGGGGGATGGATTGTCGGGAGGGTCTGGCGGATCGGGGGGTTTGTTACGCGTCATGACTACACTATTATTGATTAAAACTACAAAAACAACACACCTTTACCAATAGGACAGCACAAAATATCGAGAAAAAAACCCAAAAGTCACAAAACCACTTCAAAATTTTAGAAATTCTAGACACACGTGCTAACCAACCGTAAGACGCGGCGAGAATCAACACGAGTTCTATCACAATCTTTTTTAAACATATATTTAACCTCAAACGTCAAACGTCAACACGAACCAGAGACAATCAAAATGTTGCCAGTACAATGACGTTCGAAATCCAACACATTCGGTTCTGCTTCTGAAGGTTCACAACATGGGGATTCATGGTAATTTGTACAGATGGCTCTCTTCTTACTTGCTTAATCGCTCGCAGTTGGTCACCCTCAGCGGATATAACTCTGTACCATATTTAAAAACATCAGGGGTGCCCCAGGGCTCTAATTTGGGACCGCTTCTGTTTCTATTATTTGTTAACGATTTGCTTGATAGGATTCAAAGTGAATGCTTAGCCTATGCTGATGATATAAAGATATTTAAACGAATTTCCACACATAGTGACTGTGAACTCCTCCAGGCAGACATTGATAACATCGTAAACTGGTGTGCCAGAAATCTTATGAAATTAAATATAAAAAAGTGTCAAGTAATAACTTTCACCAAAAAGAAAAATATTATAAAGTATAACTATCATATCGATTACACTAATATAGACAGAGTTACGGAAGTGCGGGACCTAGGAGTTATATTTGATTGCATGTTAAACTTTAGATCGCACTACAACTACATATGCAACAAAGCTAACCGCATGCTCTCATTCATACTTCGCACCGCACTACCATTTAAAAAGACAAGATCTATTGTACTCTTATACTACTCTCTCGTAAGAAGTATTCTGGAATATGGTTCACCCGTATGGTCTCCAATTTATAATATACATATAGACCGGATAGAGGCGGTGCAGAGGAGATTCGTGAGAGCTCTCTGCTCAAGATGTGGGCTAAGACGCAAAATACCGGAGTATGTTGACCGATTACAAAAATTTTCTTAAGGTCTTTGGAAAATAGAAGATGGGTGGGCGATTTGTGCATCTTACACAAAATTGTACATTGTACAATCAACAGTAATCTCATAGAAAACATTGAAATTAAAATACCAACACGATCTGTACGTATACCACAATTTTTTAGTGTTCCTCCCTGCAATAATAATGTCTCACACAATAACCCACTAAACAGAATGTGCAGGAACTATAATACCATGTGCTCACATTTAGACATCTTGAAAGCCTCAATGCCTTCAAGTGCTCTCTCCTCCGTTGCAGCAGACCTTAATTTTAATGCACAGCTCAGTTTTCTTTATACATTTATTTGTAACTGTGTATCTAATTATAGATTTGTTTTTTTTGTTGGTTTTTCTTATAATTTGTTTAGCCTTATGCTAAAACGAAGCACTTTCAACTGTTTAAGTTGTGTACAGTTGTAACTGGATGGCAGGTTTACTGTGTTTGTTAAGACTATGTTTTGTATTTTTAAGTCTGTTATCTGTATCTGTACCTATTAAATAAAATAAAAATAAATAAATAGGATACAAAGTATAAAAAAACACACATTACCTACACGTTTTAGGTATTGTATACATTGCCTAGGTATTGTATAGAATACCGGATTATACAGATTGCCGGTAACATATATAACACATCATGCAAAACTGATACCATCAACATTTACATTTTTTATCATTAATTTCTAGCTGCGTTAGTAAACACTCGAGTGAAGTTGGGACTTCATTAATTCATCTACTGCAAACTCGCTGATGTTGAAGAGTAGAGTGGCTCTCGATATGTGAAAGTTGTTACTCAACCTTTGATTAGACGAAAGTATTTTAAGTATTCTATTCGAAACGTTATTCAAAAAATATGTAGTAAATAACAAAAGTATCGTCAATAAATATGTGGTTCGAAATATAAGTATCTGTAGTCAAAAGTATTTATGAGGTTCTTTTGTTTTTCATTCCATTCACAATATGAACTGCTTTAGGCCATGTTCAGATGATGAGCGCTCAACGCGCGTTTTGCTAACGCTTGTTTCTAGAATGAAATGACATGTAGTTGTAAACGCCTTATTCGTTATGGACATGGCCTTATTCATGTATGTATTTCCAGAATGCTAAACAATTTCGAACCTGACCTGTGTAATCTACAATAAACCTGTAACGTCAACCTGTCTTAAGCAATAATTTACTTGTTTTTCTCTTAGGTGACTTTACCGGAGCCCAAGACTCCCACTTTCTTATTCTAAGGAAAGGGAAGGACTCAGAGCTTCATCAGACTTGAATATCTTGAGTTGTAAGTGACTATGAGCGATTGACTTATCATCATGTCCCGCGTCTGCTCACTTGCCCCAAGTACCATAAAACAATACAATCAATATCATATAGTCTGCCTCTTCGATACATAATTCACGAATACAAATTGCGAATACCAAAAACGTCAGCGATGCTTCAATATGTCACTACATTTGAACTTATTTCGAAATTGTGTGAATATTGAACCTATAAATCAAACGGACCACTGTGACGTGGATTAAACTGCTCTTTGAATTAAATTTTTAACTTGCGTACTCAACATGTTTTAAAAGAATATAATCCAACGAATAAACTCGAGACTTCTTTCGAGATGAGCGTTAATATTAGTCATTTCTTTTATCGTTAGGATAGAATGGATGGACGGGCTACTGTTACTTTTATCGTAATTTCATTTTTCGTAAGTACCTGTTGATTTTGAGATCCTCTGACCGGCTCTTTTTTAGGAATATCATCGAGTAAATAAAAAATGTAAATATGAATATCAATATGGGAGACTCGTGATTTAGCACTAATGTCGTCTAGGCCGAGGTGACACCATGACCCCACAGAAATTAGTGCTATGCAATTCTTTCGTGCTTTTTTATGAGGCTAATTAAATTAACAGAACCCAAATCTCACCTCCTGGTTGAGGGAGACTCAAAGGCGAAAACGTGCTTGTAAATCTCGAGTTCAATTTGCCCATGAGTTGGTAGTCACTCAATCACAATCGTCGCAAGTCACAATCTTGCTTTTTTTATAAATATTTCGGACATCTAACACACAACGCCATCTAGTTCCAAGCTAAGCAGAGCTTGTGTTATGAGTACTAGACAACTGATACAAATACTTATATACGTTCTTTTTTGTAAATAATACGTACATATTATACATAGAAAACACCCAAACTCCGAAACAAATATTTGTAGATCATACAAACATTTGGTCAAACCCGGGAATCGAACCCGAGACCTCATGATCAGCAGTCGCACACGCCAACCGCGAGAGCAACGAGGCAGTTAATTTCGAGCGAAACGAGCTTTCTTTATCATATATATAGCTATGATTCATTCCGTTCATAGAGATGAAAAAAGAGGCAAAATATTTACGAAGAAAAACACAGGTCGTATTGAAAAACAAATTTGGAGCGACATGGCATATATGTTCAAAGCATTGCATAGTTTAGTTCTTGAGTAGGGTCGACCCAACTTCAGACTCTGGCCTCTACAGAGAGTGGATTCTTTTATAAATCAAAATATATCTACGTACTTGTTCACTACATGGAATGTGTCACAACAGTCCAGTTCGTTCTTTAATTCTTTGGGAATGTTGAAATTCTTTAGAGATTGAGAGATTGAAATTAAAAAAAAACAAAGTATATCCTATAAAAGTATTATCCTTTGAAATAAACTCTTGGAACGGAGGTAAGAATTCACGAATTATACAAGTATTTGGAAATTTCTCGGACTGTCTATATTTAATACTAGCTGACCCGTGCCCACTTCGTTGGGCGGTAATCATTTTTTTCTCCGACTTAGGTACTTTGCAAATTCACCTACCACGAAAAATTATTTCCACTTTTCGGGTTATTATGTAGCCTATGTCACTCCCAAATAACGTAGCCTTCTATTGGTAAAAGAATTTTCAAAATCGGTTTAATAGATCCAAAATTGTCCTCAAAAATTTTTTTTTTTTTGTTTTGATGTCTTGTCTAAAAACATGTTACAAAATGTTGTCCAAAAAAACAAACACATAACCAGAGTTAGTGTGTATGTTATTTAATGGCAAGTTTCAGTTAGAAAGTGTAAAGCAAAATAAAGAAAAACTCTCAACAAACACTTCTTTTGTATGTTTGCTCAAGAGCCTGGTTCGTGTCTAATACTTTAACGAACGAAAAAATTAATATTACGAAAAATAAAATATTTATTTATTATTCAATCACATTTTTAGTATAATGGATAACAATATAAAGATACATACAATAGCAAAACACGGCACACGAAAACGTTCACGAACGTCCTTGAAACTTTATTCACATCGGAGAACAACTCTTCACATAATATTTTTATATTCAACATAAAAAGCGAACAATAGAAAAGATATAATTTAATTCAATGACAAATAAAACATAATTTGATAAATGCACTTGTGGCAGACAAATACTAAAGAATACCTACTACACAGAGGAATAAAATAACAGCAAAGAAAGATCACTTGGCAAAGTACTTTTTTTTTTGTAGCATATTCATATCGTTCATATTCTAAAACTGCGTAGGATAATATATTATGTACTTTAGTCAAAGTAATATTATCCGTAATTAGAACCAAGTAGAAAACAACATACGTCAAAAATGCCATGTGTCCAGTTATGATATTTTATATCAAAACTAGCTGAACCCGGCGGTGTTACCCGCGGCCCAACAACAACCGCGGTTAACGTTGCGGGGTAAATAAAAAAAAAACTATGTAAAAAGTATTCTATGTCCGTCTCCTGGTTCTAAGCTACCTCCCCACCAATTTTCAGCCAAATCGGATCAGCCGTTCTTGAGTTATAAATAGTGTAACTAACACGACTTTCTTTTATATACCATGTGTCCCAAAATTCAACGATAAGCGGGCGCCAAAAGGTAGACCTGCTCATGAGTACATAAGGAAAAAAAAATAAAAATAAAATATTTACCTAGTTTTTTTTTAGTTACAAGAAAAATTTAGAATTTCTTTGAAAATTTACAACCTTCATTTTTTTTTATTTATTTATTACGTAGTGGTGTCCATACTTATTTTTACAAGACCATGAGTCAAAGTACACTAAGAGTAAAAATATTTCAAAATTGTAGGGAAAAAAATTATTTTGAACGTTTTTTGTGTATTAACTGCGGGCAATTTGGTGTTTTTAAGAGTTGTGGTGAATAGTAGCAATATCATGAAAGGTATAAATTTTCAAAGAAATTCAAAATTTTTCTTGTAACTAAAAAAGAACTAGGTATATTTTTTCATTATTTTTCCTTATGTACTCATTAGCAGGTCTACCTTTAGGCGCCGCTTATCGTTGAATTTTGGGACACCCTGTATATGTATATAGATTTTATTTTATACATTCACAAATAGAGCTAAGTACTTCTAAGGACTGCAACACAAGTTTCTATTGTCACAAATCGTTGGCAGTTCGTACCTAAGTATTTACATATTCTAGGCGAATAAACAAAAGCTCTAAAATTGGTCATTGCTATTTCTCTAACTAATTCTATGGTACAAATTTTTGGAAAAGTTGTCTAATACGTCCATGTTTTATTTTTAAATAATTTTTTATTTAGTTCAGTTTAGTTTTGTTAGAAATTTTGTTTCGTTTATGTTTCTACCTAAACGATATCTCGCTACGAAATATTTATTGCCATTTCACAATTTGTAATTCATTTGTGTCAGATTAATTTCAAGCACAAATTAAATATTATTTGCCAATTAGCTCTGGCAAGTATTTAATTAACATCAAATTCGATTATAATTGGGTCCAAATTTTAATACAGGTTTACGAGAAAGTGAATTTCTAAATGTCCATAAAGGAGTCCAGCTCATGCCAAACAATGTTCTCTTCAGCCGTTAAATAGATCCCGTATTTCAGTTACAATAAAAAATAAGTTCACGTTTTGGAACTAAATTTCTTTGACTATTCCTAACAAATAAACTACAAAATCGAAATTTGTATAAAAAGATATTTAAACAAATATCTAAACCCGTCAACACCAATGCCCATTAGATGCTATTTTGAGTCCCAGGAGGGAACAGATTTAGTCAAGGCCGTATATCATTTTCTCCCCAACAGATCTTCTAACATTTCTTGATTAGTCATAGTATCAGCCAGTAAATTTGTTCTCGCATCTCGCGAATTTTTTCTACTAGAAATCGATCGCTTTCTTGCTAAAGGTGCTTCAGATATTACGTTTTCTGTAAGCATTTTAAAGTTATTGTTCAGTTCCGACAACGCTGCTTCGGGAATATCCCCACTACCATTTACAAATTCATTTATTTTGTCCACGACTTCTAGCTGCTCCACAAGTTTATCACTTTCAAATCGTGGTTGACCGAAAGCTTTCATATGTTTATCTATAACTTTATTGCTCTTTTCGATATCTTGCATTATATCCTTACAGTATTTTTCGATGGGTTTGCCGTCTACCAAACGTTCACTAAGTGCACTGCCTTCGCGCTTAGTGCCTCGTTCAACGATGGAACTATTTTCTCGCTTAACACAAACTTGTTTTTCTTTCTCATGTACTGCAATTGTTGTGGTAGATTCTGTAATATTTGAGTCTTCGTAGAATGAAACGCTAGAGTTCCTTCTGCCTCTAGATTTTGGACGCTCATTTGTCTCGTATTCAGGATGTTCTTCAATAGCCTCCTCTGGTGTTTTTCTTCGCAAAGCACTACTTTTTCTAGATGGTGTTGGTTCATCGTTTTTTATTCGTTTCATTAGTTCAGTTTTCATTACTTCTATTTTTTTATGAAGTTCATCTTGCTGTTCCACATTCAGTTCATCATCAAATATGGCTAAATCGGCCATTCCATCTTGAACAGTTTTTGCGAGATCCACCATTTCGTCAGAACTTCTGGAATTTTTCCTGGTACCAGTGTTTGAAGTAGAGCGCGTACTTGTAGAGTTTGTGCGACTTCTGCCATATCGTGATCGCGGCTCAGTAGACGATGAGGTTTCCTCTTCGTGGGATAACGCACTGCTAACGTTTCGAGAGTTTTCACATAACTTTGCTATTATATTTTGGTCCAACTGTAAAGATTTTTACAAGTACAATTGAAATAAGTAATTTTGTTTCATTTATGTTCAGTCTACTAGTTCTTTTATAGGTGAATAATGGTGCGAATTATATTGTTCAAAAACTCTCTAAACAAAAAAACATATACTATACGGTCGAATTGAGAAACCTCCTCCTTTTTTTGAAGTCGGTTAACAAATATCACTAAAAATGACTTTGGTTATGTCACACTAAAAATAGATAATACAAAACCAACATTTTGAAAATCGCATTACTAAAATTAATTTTAGTGATTAATAACAGAGTCAGCACCAGTATTATGGAATTCTATTTGTCCTAGAACTAAACTGACTTGTACTAAATGCTTAAAAGACTTCATAATCAATTTCTTTGAACAATGTTCTTTAAAATTTCGAACACTTTATATTGTACACATGTAACCCATTATAGTTACACGCGTATAAAACATTTTTTTGAATTATTTCTTGATTGATAGTAACAACGACCAATTACAAAATAAAGATATTTTTACAAATAATTTTAAAACATACGTACGTTGATTCTATCGTCCCTTTTACTAGAAGTGACCGTTGTATCAGTCTCAGAACGGCAAGTTTTGTAACTGTACTGGTGTTTAGTAGTCGGGAGAGTGCTGTTGGAAGAAGTCTTCACTGGTGACTTGACTGACCGGCTTGCTGCTGTGCTTAGCATTTTTTCTTTCATCTGAAATAATTATAATGATTTTATAAATTGTCTTGCAACATGTAGGTACTTTATGCGTTTCCAGAAACAAAATCTGAACTTTATAATTTCCTAGTTTCCAATTAAACAAATAGCAGTGGTACTGACACACTGTTATATCCATGTACCCACAGTTGTTAGATGTTAAGTGTAAATATTGTATATAACCATTAACCTTTGATAATGCCATAACGCGAAACCGGTCAGGTATAAACCTAATAAAAATAGTGGAATAAGTACAAGTGAGTTTGATTCTAGAATCTATTTCCTAATTTCAATGAATTAAGAATGGAGACGGCAGATGATAGTAGTGACAAAAGCATCCTCAGATATTGAGGGAAATTTACTTTTTAACCGACTTTAAAAAAGGAGGAGGTTCTCAATTTGACCGTGTGTTGATGTTTTTTTTATGTGTGTTCGCGGATAACTTCGTCGTTTATGAACCGATTTTGATGATTCTTTTTTTAATAGAAAAGACATATCCAAGCGGTGGTACCATGATAAGGACACTAAGATCTGATGATGGCATCCAGGAGAAATCGAGTCGAATCTTGAAGTCGGTTTTTGTTTTTGTTATTTTTTTAGTAATTGACCGTTCTTGCTTGTTCGCCTCTCTTGTTTCACTATATAAAAGTACTTTTTGCTCCGCTGTGAGTATAGTAAGTATCGAAGTTCTCGAAATCTCTTAGCATCTTAGATTTTCGGTTAATATCAATTTAAAGAATATTTTACCAGACAATTAGAATGAAAAGCGATAATATAACTGGCCAGGCATACTGTTCAATTCTCTCGCCAATGCAGCGATCACCTTGTGAAATTTGCAATGTCTTAGGCCCATGAGTAAGTCATTCAATCGCTAACTATGTCACTGGAAAGAGAATTCAACTTTTACGGCGATTCACCGTGTTCTATTCTAAGCTACTATAATCAAGCACTTACTGGAGATGTGTAGATTCCTTGAAGCGGCGTCCAAGAGGCCTCTTGGTAGTTTCCTCTCTGCGTCGTTACACATACATACTCCTAAATGGCTTACGGGCTCCCGAAGTCTCGTGATTACAAGACACCCGATTTAACTATCGCGGATCGCGCCTAATGGTAACGTGACTACTAAAACTCGCTAGTCCAAACCAGACCAATCATAACGGTAACCAACTAAAAAACCGAATCTGAAGACAATTAGCTAAATTTTCATTAAACGGCACTTTTTCACGAAGCCCAGCTCGACCGATCCAAGCGTCTCATCAATTCTATCTGTCAACGTCAAAACGTCAAACAAGAAAAATGACAATCAAAAATGTTGCCATTACAATGACGTTAAATTTCTAACATACACTACGTAACATTAATAAATTTTAAGCATAATAATGCTCATATCATTGACCTGTTATACTTTTTAACCGACTTCAAAAAAAGGAGGAGGTTCTCAATTCGACTGTATTTTTTTTTATGTTTGTTACCTTATAACTTTCGACTGGGTGAACCGATTTTGATGATTCTTTTTTTATTTGAAAGCTGGTGCTTCCCATGTGGTCTCAATTCAATTTGGTCTAGTTCTGACATGTAGTCCATGAGAAAACCATATAAGACTTCAATTTGCATTAAGTAAGGTGCGACAAATTGACGAATAACTGAATATCACGCCAACCAATTTCGATGATTCTTTTTTTATTTGAAAGCTGGTGCTTCCCGTGTGGGCCCGTTTCAATTTGGTCGTTCTTGAAGTTGTTTTTTTTTTTTTGTTGAAATTTTGTAATATTTTCTCCCTAGTAGAAGGAACAAAAAGTCATCACCTCACCGAAGCTCAAAATCGGTCCGAATGCGACACAGCCTACTGTCAAAATAAAACTATTGCAACGGACTCGAGTATACCATATGAATAATAGTACCAGGTATTCCTGAAAGATTAGACGCCTCTTGCTTTGATGCCAACAATTACTCACACAGTCAGTCGGCTTCACGGTTTTTTTATTTCTGTTTAAACAAAGTACACCCAAATCGTACATAAAAATTATGTCTTACCTCAATAATAGTTGTTAGTTTATCAGCGTTATTGATAGCCATGTCTAAGTCATGTCTCGTGTCTTTATGCTTATTGATCTCATTTTGCAACTGGTGTTTGAAGTTCTTCGCTTCAAGAGCAATACGACGTTGTAACATCATTATTGTTTCGTTCTGTTGTTGAACTTTCAGGCTGAGCTCTGTAAGCTGGGCTTGAAGCTTTTCGCGGTCTTGAAGATTTCTGAAAAAAAAATAGCCAATTTAAACAATTCGAGTTTCAAAATTTCATCGATTGTTAAGAGTTTCTTCTGCCTTTTCTTACGAAGCTCACTCTCCATCTGTTTCTCTTGACATCTTTCTTAACGGAAGAAACCAGCCAACAAGTTTAACTTCAAAGCCAGGATTGAAAGATTGTTGCGTAAATCTGAGTTTCAAGTTGGATATGACGACGTTACGACAACCAAGGAAAACGAAGATATACCACAAGCACTACACACAAAATGGATACATTTCTGACTAACGAATAATGGAAACATCGTAAAATTCAGTCAAGGCAAGTCATGTGAATATCATCTTCTTACCTATCTTTACTCAGCTCTAGTAAATGGTTGTGTTCATCTCTCAGTTGCTGCAGCTGCATGTCACGTTCTTTCAACTTCTGTATTACTTCTTTGTTTTGATGTTTCAACTGTTTGAATTTCATTTGTTGGATCCGTAATTCTTCCGTATGAGAGTGCAAGACTTGCGGAAGTTCCGCATTTGAATTTTCGTATCTAATAACACAAAAACATACCTAAATGTTATACTGATTATTTACGTACGTATGTTTATAGGATACCTAAGCTGGATAAACTCTAGCGTGAAAGGTTTTTTAAGTTTAGTTTTCATCCTCTTAATAACCCGTTAATACCGTACTGGCATCTATTTTAATATTCTACTTTTTCAGAGAAGTTTAAAAAACTATAGCCTGAAAGCTTTTTATAACATTTGTATAACATAATTATGTCACGGGGGCCATTATTACGAATCTATTGACACTAGATTCATTAATATCATCAGTTCAGTAATTTAGGCACTTGCGGTGGAACATACAAACATACATGAAGTGCCATAAAATAGTTTTGCAGTCTTTCCTACCTTTCCTTTTGGGTTCGTCGCAGTCGGGTAAAAATATCTTCTTAGTTATATTTTTTTTTTCTATCTGGTTCATATTATGCATAAAAACAAATGTATTTGTGGCTAAAATATTGCTATTTGCGTTACCTTTGCAGCGCAATTTCTTGTTTCTTCTGGACGGCACGCAGAATCTTGTTTTCGTTACTGAGTTCCTGAAAAAAATGTTAAATAGTTATATTGTTCGATACCGATCGTAGTAAATGCAGATTGTAATGGCAACACTAGGGTTTGTCATATGTGACAGTTGTAAAATTTCACTTGACTCGGATCATAGAACTCTCGAGAACAAGTCGGAGTAATGGCTTGTGGTATAAATATAATATAATAATAGCTTCCGGTGTGATATTTTTTTGACCACCGCGTTTTGTTAAGCTTTGAATTAATTGTAAATCGAGGTGTTGCAACCGTTTGGAACGGCCCTCGTAGGATCGAAGTGTTTGTACCGGTGTGTTGAGTAAAGATTAGGGAATCTTCCCCGGACTTCGCAGGAGTGTGTTTGAATTGTAAAACGGAATCTTGTGTAGTGTACGGAACCGCGTGGATATCGTTACAGGGGCGCCTCTCACCGCATCGGATATCGACGTTGCCTACACAAGGTAAGAATGAAATATATGTTAACGAGATGAAGCGCCTCAGTTGATATCCCTTCACCAGGTGTGATTGTTTTGCGACTTGCGACGGCTATAATATCTATGGGTCGTATGACTAGCAAGAGTTCCTGTAGGAACGCAACCCTAGTGAACTGACTAAACATACATGTAAAGCAAATAAAGAATTTATTAAATATGACACTCTATTTATTAATATACTGATACAAGGTCAAACTTCGAAATCAGTTCACCCTCGGAGTTGCGGCGGTCCAATGCCAGTCGCTCTGTGGAAAAACTGATATTCAGGTAAAACCGGTTGTACTAGTGACCTATGAAACTCCAACTCAGATCGGTATAATAATATGCTATAAGTTGAATCAATCAAATTGAATAGAATTAAAACATGGATGTTTTTTTTATATATGCGCCTGTCAAAGTGTCTCTACTGTGCCTGATGGAGAGCATAAGTAGAATCCAAGAGTGGTGGTCATCACACTCATTGGAAATGACAGACAATGCAACAATGCAGCATGGTGGCCCACGCCATGGTGGCCTACTGATACTTCTGCATCATTGGGCCTCCGGTCCCGCACTCACCAACGAAACACGACAGCACAAACGCTGTCATTTTAGGTTGATCTTCTGTGCGAGGGTATCACTGCCCCGGTCGAGCCCGGCTGTTATTGCTGCAATTAGCGTGGCTCTACTACCCTTAAACGTTTTACAGATAAATAGACCTCTATTATTATCCAACTATTCAAATAGTACCTACTTGTAAATGAAAGTGAGCATCAGCCAGCTGATTCTGCAGCTGTTTCACCCTGTGAGTCTTCGCAGACAGGACCCTCTGTGTCACGTATCTGTCGCCTCCGTTCTTCGCCAGTGAGGGATTTGAGAGGTCCATTCCGAGAGGATTCATACGCTTCCGCTTGCTTAACAGGTTCAACCGGGAATTGCTGCTGTACACACTTTCCAGGGATTCCTTTCTGGAATTTAAGCAATAATAATGATGACACACTTTGCTCAAGGTCATCTCACTCATAAAAAAGTTCGAAATATGACTGCGGCGAATTTTTGCTAATTGAAAAATCGCAAAATTTATAAACAGTGTTACTGGTTAAATCGACCAAGGGGGGCCTAGGGTATTATGATTTAGTAGTTATAGTTGCCATTTCTTCTGATAACTATTATCAAGATTTTGGATTTTTTATATTTTTACATGAATTGCCTGAATAAAACACCCATGCTAGCCTGGTCTTCGAGAGCCGGATGTTGTTGTATTGGACGTAGCCGAATAAATTCTCGTGTCACGTTGTTGATCACAACGAACTCCGAAATTATCAAACTGATTTTCATGTTTTTTAATCTTATATATAAAATTCTTGTGTCACAATGTTAGTTACCATACTCCTCTAAAACGACTGGACCGTTTATATGAAATGTGGTGTGCATATCGGGTAGGTCTGAGAATCGACCAACATCTATTTTTTATACCTTTTTTTATGGCAAAACAACGTTTGCCGGATCAGCTAGTAATATGTAATTTACTGGCATGCCTAGGATAGTTAACATCACGCTTAGACCAATAGGAGCCGAGCATGATTGAAAAGATACGCAGATGAAGTTGCGTGGGTCAGCTAGTTGTTTTATAATTTTCATGAGCTTATCTGGTATTGCGAGTGTCCATGGGCGGTGGTAATCGCTTACCATCAGGCTATCCGTCTGCTCCTTTGCCCCCTATTTGAGATTGGATTTGAGACCCCACTATAAATATTACCTCATTAAAAAACCTCACTAAAAATCATTTTTTAATTATTTTTTCTGTCTGGTTTATTGGTTCCGGCTAGTCTCGAACAGCTGGACGGATTTTGACGAGACTTTTACTTGCAGAGAGTTGATGATATAAGGAGCAACTTAGGAAATTATTTTTAAAATTAGCTTTGCCTCTCGGTGTACTGCGTAGCGCGGGTAACACCGCAGGGCTCAGCAAGTCTATTGTACGTCTAAAGGTGGGTATTGACTTCGCGCTCCAAGAGGACGAACATTGACGTGCGTTCCGGCCGCGCGAAGTTGATACTATTTTGGAATACGCGCCAATGTGTTCGTTGGAACGCGTGAACGCAAGAGTGCGTTCCGCGGAACGCATTCCAAATATTTGAAGTATATCAACTAACCTAGGAGCGTTCCAGTCATTGTCCGTTTTAGGCAGTGCAAAAACATATTTTGTAAACAAGGATAAATATATACAAGACAAATAATACAAAAAATAAAAATTTAAAAATACAAAAAATATATACAAGATAAATATGAACAAATAAAGAGTTTTACTTCTATTCCAAGAGAACAATTTACGTAGGGATTTCTCTAATATTAATGTCTATTATCTTCTAAGAGTACAAATACGAAAATATACAAAAAATAAAATATAAATACACCAGTAGTAGGTAGGTACACCAAAAATTATCGTCCAACATATAATGTTTGTCCTACAACTAAACTCGTGTTAGTGGTGTTAGGTAAACTGTTGACAATCCCCAGAACATCCCTTCCATTAGTAGGAGACACTAATCAGAAGTAATGTTGTACTTCGTGCTAGTTAGTGAACCAGTGTTTCTGCCCTTTCTTTATCGCAATAATTACGCATAGGTAGGTACCTACATAAGGTGATAATAACACTAGAGGGACAGTAGGTAAGTACTTAGGTACCTACATCCTAAATAATAATACCTGCAGGTATCATTAAATGCGAATGTGAGTTTGTTTGTTTTTAACCGACTTCAAAAAAGAAGGAGGTTCTCAATTCGACTGTACTTATTTCTTTTATGTTGGTTACCTCAGAAGTTTTGACTGGGTAAACCGATTTTGATGATTCTTTTTTTATTGGATAGTCCCATTTCAATTTGGTCCAGTTCTTGAATTCCTTTTTTTTTTTAAATTTTTGTTATGTCTTCATGCCAAAAAGATCGAAACGATTAAAAAACGTTTCATCGATAGATTACTCTTAACCACGATAACCGACAAAGCCGCGGGCAAGGGCCGTGTATGTGTATGACGAATGGCTTACCAGAAGTAGGGCTGTCACTTTTCAATAATTCGTCTACGCTCATTTATGCTCACGTACCTATGTGATTCGCGAACCGGCTTTGGTTCTAAATACGCGGTCACAAAATTCACAGCGAGGCTCAACCAGCATATTGTATGTAAGTGTAGTTCTCCTACAACTTGCAATACGCAGGTCAAGTCTCGCTTAGGACCAACTTATTCATCATCATACAAGCCTTTAACAGATCACTGCTAGAAATAGGCTTCCAATAAGGTTTTCTACTAGGTAGGTAAGTACGCGCACCGCCTGACGGATTTCCATCAAGTTCTCCTCTTAGGTACATAATAATAATAGTCTCTTTCCTAACTTACCTATGCTCTTTTCGATTGTCTTCCGGCTTCAAACTAAGCACTGACATTATTCATTTCACATATAAAACACCATTTTATACATAAATAAACTCGAAATATCGAGTTATTGCAATATTATGGGTAATTTATTTAACTTTTCGTTTCCGTAACCCTTATGTCAAGCTGTTGTTGGCGGGTTGTCATGGCAACGCGTAATATGTCAATCGATTTCGAAAACAGAATGACGCTGGCTGGATAGGATTACTATTATCTATTATTGTCAATGGTTATTGCACACTAATAGCATGACTAGGCAACAAGGCCGCAATAGAAAGAGACCAAGGTCAATCTAGGTTTATTTCTTACTACCATAGAACAACACGGATAGGCGAATTTTTTGCTGAGGGAATCTTGACACATACACATTTTAGACTCACACATAACAATTTAAATAAAACATTCAGAATTTCACACACACATAACTAGTACCTATATCAACAACCCATAGGTAATGTCCCTCTGCTGGGCTTGACCGTGATTCAGTCCCAATGGTAAAGACTTGTTCATCAATAATGGATTGATGTTGGCCTAAGCCGCAACCTCTAATCCTGGGCTTTCGAAGGTGGCAACTCATTCTCTTGAGTTTTAAATCTTCATGAGCTTCGATAGTCACTTAGGTACAATGTTTAATTTTTACAATTACCGTGGGAGAGCCACGCTTCGGCATGCATGGGCCGGCCTCACAGAAAACAGGTGACAAACAGCGCTTGCGCTGGTGAGTGAGGATACCGGAGACCCGCACCCAACCCCTCCCCCCAAAGGCCGGCAACGCTCTTGTGATGCCTCTGGTGTTGCCATGGGCGGCGGTAATCGCTTACCATCATGTCTGCTCTTTGCCCCTATAAAAAAAAACAATGAGCTGTCCCGTTCGGTTTTTACTCCCAATACGATAAGTAAAATGATAAAACTCAATGATATTCATAATCGTCATCATCATCAAATGTTGTCCCGCGTAGTTGGCTGCCTTAGGGTCCGTTCACACAGACCGGCTCGGAGAGGAGAGCACATTTTTATCACATTGGAAACAGATATTTCAGTAATTGATACATAATACAATACATAGAAAACACCCCAAACTCCGAAACATACAAACATTTGGTCCGACCTGGGAATCGAACCCGAGACCTCAAGCACAGCAGTCGCACCAGCGAGGCAGTCAGATATAAATAAAATCACAAATATTTATACTAACTCCAGCCAGATTATTGTTATAGCATAACTTCTATGCCGTAGTGAATAAAAGGTAAATAAAACACATTATAACCGAAATAATATACTTATCCAACAAGTTACTGTACAAACCACGCACGGCACCAACAACTTTGTTTATTTACATCAACAATAGTACGTACTACAACATTAGCCTCGTTTGTGGTCGACTTAGCTTTACATACTCTCCTATTTTATATTCAGATCTTTATTTAGACTAAAAAGTTTTTAACACATAATTATATGCCAAAAACATATAAAAGGTGTTGCTGAAACAAATTATGTAGCATGGGTATAATTTTAAATCAGTACTAAAGTTCAGATGAAACAAATAATATAATCTAATACCTTTAAACGAGTAATTCTTGTATATATATATATAATCTGAATCTGGGAAACGGCTCCAACGATTTTGATAACATTTTGTATGCAGGGGGTTTCGGGGGCGATAAATCGATGGGGGACTTTACAAACATACATGAAACGGACACAAATAACACCCAGACTCAGAACAACAATTTGTGGATCACACAAAGTATTGTCCTACGTAGGATTTGAACCCACGACACTTGGCGAAGTAGGAAACGGCGTGGTGACCGTTAAACCACTAGGCCAAACGTGCAGTCAATTCTACATTCGTGCAGTCAGTAAAGCTAGGATTCATTTTTAGAAAATGTCGTTTTATTCATGTTTTTAACAATCAAATATATAAAATCAATGTACATCTAGCGCCATCCATCGCAACTCGAGCGAACTACATTAAACTATACTGGAATAAGGTGCAGAATAAACAGTATCAGGGCGTACCAGAGAGGGCACCACTTAACTTATATTTTTATTGGAAGAAAAATAACAAAAAGGTGGCGTTTGGATAGTCTCAATGTTGCCAAAAAACCCATTTATAAAAAAAAATACCATCCAGGTACTTATAATTAATAAAATAAATATTTCGGATATCTAACACACAACGCCATCTAGTCCCAAGCTAAGCAGAGCTTGTGTTATGGGTACTAGACAACTGATATAAATACATATACATATACTTTTTTTTTGTAAATAATATTATAAATAGGAAACACCCTAAACTCCGAAACAAATAATTGCAGGTCATACAAAGATTTGGTCCGACCCGGAATAGAACCCGAGACCTCAAACACAGCAGTCACATACGCTACCACTGCACCAACGAGGCAGTCAATATCAAAGAACTGATTGAAAAGCTTCAACAATGTTTCTAAGAATAGTTGTGTTCAATAAGAATAAGACCCAGTTACAAAGGTTGCAGATAAGTTTCGGCTAGCTTATTTATTGTGTCGAACCATCTGTCAGATACGCTATCCGGAACTTATCATAACTAGTGAAACCTATTTTTGTCATGTTTGTGTATAATAGCTGCATATTTCACATATTTTTTTAGTTTCTTACTGTGGTGATGCCATAGTTATATATACAATCCAAGTATTTTTTTAAGTTGATAAGTACCACAAACAAGGCTAAAGTAAATAGTAATAATTTTACAAAAATAAATGTTATAATCTAAAAAAAATATCTTTAACTATATACCCCTGGGTAAACTATATAATTTTGGTATCAACTGTAATACACATTCGATTTTTTTTAGAAATGTTACTGAATTTCGATAATGTCAGTGTATTAAGTTAGAAGAAAAAAAAATGTTTATTTTTTGGTTTTCAACTTTTAAATCATAATATTTATACTCTAATAACGTACTGTCACTATTTACCCAGACGCAAAAATGAGAGGGTTATAAGTTTGATGTGTCTCTGTGTGTATGTATCTGTCTGTTACATTGAAGCTCCGGGATGGATGAACCAATATTGATTTTGTTTTTTTTGTTCGAAATGTGAATTAGTCAGGAGTGTACTTAGCTATCTTTGACGAAAAATGGGTGAGCCGTTTATGAGACACGTGAAATAGAAATGGAAATATAAAACGAATGTTGACAATACATTCGAAAGTAGGAATGAACCAGCGAATGTTTGCAAATAGACCCGAATGATGTGTTTTTTGAATATTTATAAATTATTTTTAATATGTTTTTTTTGCATATATGAGTCTGCCAATGAGACTCACTTTGCCTGACGGAAAGCATTTATACTATAAAAGTATATTTAGCAGTAAGTAACACCTCACTGTACCACAAAAGTGTACTAGGAGTGTACTATATATCAAATTCATATTATTTGTATTCCCATATGAGGACACAATATCGTAATATTTTACGCTGCCATAGTCTGCTAAATCAGATCAATCTGTTAACAATATGTCATATCAAAATATCAATATAATAAAAAACAAAAAGATATTTTAATAACCATACCCAAGGTTAGAACCAAAACAAGAAAATCATGAGACAAATCGCCAGCGACTTGTAAGCAGAGCTCTCAAAATTAATAATTAAGTGGCAGGTTAAAACTTCTTTATTTAAAATATAATGAGGTCAGTAGAGGCACTACTCGATTTTTTAAATTGTACTTAAATATACGTTATTTTTAGAACATAATTAATAGTCATGTCTAAATATATAACATTAAATAGGTTTAAACTGTATGAAATAGCGGATAAATTAATAGTTTAAATAAACTACGTTTGTGTATTCGGAAATCTAATAATTAAAACTCAACTGTGTGTCCAAAAACTGTGTTTGGTACAAACACCAGTTTGTACTAAACACAGTAGTACATTGTGTCAAGTCGGTTATGGTTATTGAAATTTAACGTACCTGTATGCGTAGTTTATGGGTACACTATACTGCACTGTACTACACAAATATAATTTATCAAGCTAAATACCACGAATCAGTAAATCGATAGTAATTTAATGGTGAAAACGCGAAAAGCGATTAAAATATATTGTTTTTTTTTTTGTGGTACAAGTGCGTAAATTACTCAATGTATTGTGAGTTTCTTGTTTCGTTGACAAAGATGACTGTTATCAAAATTATGGTTTAGTTTAATAAACATTATTGCAGTACGTCATAATCATGCGACAAGTTTGTATACCCGAATGTACCAGGGCGACAGTCGATTCGAAGTTCACTATCGTGTCTCACTACACTAGTCGATACACTTAAGAGTTACTCATGCCGGAGGTAGTGTTCTGGCTAGCGGAGAAGTCCTTGTTCTGCTTGTCCCACAGACGAGTGTAGAGCGAGTTGCTGTTGGCCAGGAGCGAGCTGTGCGTGCCTCGCTCGGAGATGGTCCCGTTCTCCAGAACCAGGATCTCGTCAGCGTCCGCTACTGTCGACAGGCGATGAGCGATGCAGATGGATGTTCGGCCAACTGTAGCTGCCTTCAGGGCTTGCAAGATGGCCTGGAAAGATGGATTAGAAGTTATATTATGTATTATAATAATATCTACACACATCTCACACATGTGAGGAGGCCTCGTCGAACACGATGATGGGCGCGTCCTTGAGGATGTATAGTGAGTATAGTGATAGCTACATGTTCGGTGAGCGAGTCGAGGCTGGAGGTGGCCTCGTCGAACACGATGATGGGCGCGTCCTTGAGGATGTATAGTGAGTATAGTGATAGCTACATGTTCGGTGAGCGAGTCGAGGCTGGAGGTGGCCTCGTCGAACACGATGATGGGCGCGTCCTTGAGGATGTATAGTGAGTATAGTGATAGCTACATGTTCGGTGAGCGAGTCGAGGCTGGAGGTGGCCTCGTCGAACACGATGATGGGCGCGTCCTTGAGGATGTATAGTGAGTATAGTGATAGCTACATGTTCGGTGAGCGAGTCGAGGCTGGAGGTGGCCTCGTCGAACACGATGATGGGCGCGTCCTTGAGGATGTATAGTGAGTATAGTGATAGCTACATGTTCGGTGAGCGAGTCGAGGCTGGAGGTGGCCTCGTCGAACACGATGATGGGCGCGTCCTTGAGGATGTATAGTGAGTATAGTGATAGCTACATGTTCGGTGAGCGAGTCGAGGCTGGAGGTGGCCTCGTCGAACACGATGATGGGCGCGTCCTCGAGGATGTATAGTGAGTATAGTGATAGCTACATGTTCGGTGAGCGAGTCGAGGCTGGAGGTGGCCTCGTCGAACACGATGATGGGCGCGTCCTTGAGGATGTATAGTGAGTATAGTGATAGCTACATGTTCGGTGAGCGAGTCGAGGCTGGAGGTGGCCTCGTCGAACACGATGATGGGCGCGTCCTTGAGGATGTATAGTGAGTATAGTGATAGCTACATGTTCGGTGAGCGAGTCGAGGCTGGAGGTGGCCTCGTCGAACACGATGATGGGCGCGTCCTTGAGGATGTATAGTGAGTATAGTGATAGCTACATGTTCGGTGAGCGAGTCGAGGCTGGAGGTGGCCTCGTCGAACACGATGATGGGCGCGTCCTTGAGGATGTATAGTGAGTATAGTGATAGCTACATGTTCGGTGAGCGAGTCGAGGCTGGAGGTGGCCTCGTCGAACACGATGATGGGCGCGTCCTTGAGGATGTATAGTGAGTATAGTGATAGCTACATGTTCGGTGAGCGAGTCGAGGCTGGAGGTGGCCTCGTCGAACACGATGATGGGCGCGTCCTTGAGGATGTATAGTGAGTATAGTGATAGCTACATGTTCGGTGAGCGAGTCGAGGCTGGAGGTGGCCTCGTCGAACACGATGATGGGCGCGTCCTTGAGGATGTATAGTGAGTATAGTGATAGCTACATGTTCGGTGAGCGAGTCGAGGCTGGAGGTGGCCTCGTCGAACACGATGATGGGCGCGTCCTTGAGGATGTATAGTGAGTATAGTGATAGCTACATGTTCGGTGAGCGAGTCGAGGCTGGAGGTGGCCTCGTCGAACACGATGATGGGCGCGTCCTTGAGGATGTATAGTGAGTATAGTGATAGCTACATGTTCGGTGAGCGAGTCGAGGCTGGAGGTGGCCTCGTCGAACACGATGATGGGCGCGTCCTTGAGGATGTATAGTGAGTATAGTGATAGCTACATGTTCGGTGAGCGAGTCGAGGCTGGAGGTGGCCTCGTCGAACACGATGATGGGCGCGTCCTTGAGGATGTATAGTGAGTATAGTGATAGCTACATGTTCGGTGAGCGAGTCGAGGCTGGAGGTGGCCTCGTCGAACACGATGATGGGCGCGTCCTTGAGGATGTATAGTGAGTATAGTGATAGCTACATGTTCGGTGAGCGAGTCGAGGCTGGAGGTGGCCTCGTCGAACACGATGATGGGCGCGTCCTTGAGGATGTATAGTGAGTATAGTGATAGCTACATGTTCGGTGAGCGAGTCGAGGCTGGAGGTGGCCTCGTCGAACACGATGATGGGCGCGTCCTTGAGGATGTATAGTGAGTATAGTGATAGCTACATGTTCGGTGAGCGAGTCGAGGCTGGAGGTGGCCTCGTCGAACACGATGATGGGCGCGTCCTTGAGGATGTATAGTGAGTATAGTGATAGCTACATGTTCGGTGAGCGAGTCGAGGCTGGAGGTGGCCTCGTCGAACACGATGATGGGCGCGTCCTTGAGGATGTATAGTGAGTATAGTGATAGCTACATGTTCGGTGAGCGAGTCGAGGCTGGAGGTGGCCTCGTCGAACACGATGATGGGCGCGTCCTTGAGGATGTATAGTGAGTATAGTGATAGCTACATGTTCGGTGAGCGAGTCGAGGCTGGAGGTGGCCTCGTCGAACACGATGATGGGCGCGTCCTTGAGGATGTATAGTGAGTATAGTGATAGCTACATGTTCGGTGAGCGAGTCGAGGCTGGAGGTGGCCTCGTCGAACACGATGATGGGCGCGTCCTTGAGGATGTATAGTGAGTATAGTGATAGCTACATGTTCGGTGAGCGAGTCGAGGCTGGAGGTGGCCTCGTCGAACACGATGATGGGCGCGTCCTTGAGGATGTATAGTGAGTATAGTGATAGCTACATGTTCGGTGAGCGAGTCGAGGCTGGAGGTGGCCTCGTCGAACACGATGATGGGCGCGTCCTCGAGGATGTATAGTGAGTATAGTGATAGCTACATGTTCGGTGAGCGAGTCGAGGCTGGAGGTGGCCTCGTCGAACACGATGATGGGCGCGTCCTTGAGGATGTATAGTGAGTATAGTGATAGCTACATGTTCGGTGAGCGAGTCGAGGCTGGAGGTGGCCTCGTCGAACACGATGATGGGCGCGTCCTTGAGGATGTATAGTGAGTATAGTGATAGCTACATGTTCGGTGAGCGAGTCGAGGCTGGAGGTGGCCTCGTCGAACACGATGATGGGCGCGTCCTTGAGGATGTATAGTGAGTATAGTGATAGCTACATGTTCGGTGAGCGAGTCGAGGCTGGAGGTGGCCTCGTCGAACACGATGATGGGCGCGTCCTTGAGGATGTATAGTGAGTATAGTGATAGCTACATGTTCGGTGAGCGAGTCGAGGCTGGAGGTGGCCTCGTCGAACACGATGATGGGCGCGTCCTTGAGGATGTATAGTGAGTATAGTGATAGCTACATGTTCGGTGAGCGAGTCGAGGCTGGAGGTGGCCTCGTCGAACACGATGATGGGCGCGTCCTTGAGGATGTATAGTGAGTATAGTGATAGCTACATGTTCGGTGAGCGAGTCGAGGCTGGAGGTGGCCTCGTCGAACACGATGATGGGCGCGTCCTTGAGGATGTATAGTGAGTATAGTGATAGCTACATGTTCGGTGAGCGAGTCGAGGCTGGAGGTGGCCTCGTCGAACACGATGATGGGCGCGTCCTTGAGGATGTATAGTGAGTATAGTGATAGCTACATGTTCGGTGAGCGAGTCGAGGCTGGAGGTGGCCTCGTCGAACACGATGATGGGCGCGTCCTTGAGGATGTATAGTGAGTATAGTGATAGCTACATGTTCGGTGAGCGAGTCGAGGCTGGAGGTGGCCTCGTCGAACACGATGATGGGCGCGTCCTTGAGGATGTATAGTGAGTATAGTGATAGCTACATGTTCGGTGAGCGAGTCGAGGCTGGAGGTGGCCTCGTCGAACACGATGATGGGCGCGTCCTTGAGGATGTATAGTGAGTATAGTGATAGCTACATGTTCGGTGAGCGAGTCGAGGCTGGAGGTGGCCTCGTCGAACACGATGATGGGCGCGTCCTTGAGGATGTATAGTGAGTATAGTGATAGCTACATGTTCGGTGAGCGAGTCGAGGCTGGAGGTGGCCTCGTCGAACACGATGATGGGCGCGTCCTTGAGGATGGCTCGTGCGATGGCCACTCGTTGCTTCTCTCCGCCCGACAGCTTCAGCCCGCGCTCACCCACTTGCGTCTGGTAGCCCTGAAAAATAGAAAATACAGTTAAATTTCATTTTTATAATAATTAATGGAAAGGGTAAGTCTGTTTTCGGGGTGCAAGGGATTTCCTTTCTATGGAACCTGGTTCTACAGCGACTAGTACCCGAGACGGCGTGAGGTTTCTAGTTGGTTCGAGTCCAACTTAACCAGCAGCAGGTGGATTTAGGAGATGTCTGGCCTGCGTAGTTTAGTAGGCCCAAAACCTCCTTTCTAAACAGAGGACTGTTAAAGGCTGTTGATAACGTTAATATTTTTTAAGCATAACTCTAGCAAGCCTTACTCCACCGAATTTTGCTCTCAGCGCCTTAGATAGGAGGGATCTGGGATCTACTGTTACTAAGAAATATTTTTTGTTTTTACCTTGGGCCAAGTCTTGACAGACTCATGCAGTTCTGCCATCTTGCTTGCGCTGTACACCTTCTCGTCTGGTTGCGAGAGGTCGCCATAGTGCAAGTTGTGGAATATCGTGTCGTGGAATAACACGCAGTCCTGGAAAAATAATTAATAAAAAAATATTCTGGTTTCCTGTTACACAATTCTGAAATCTCTTTCTCATACAGAAGTTCATATCTTCAACCAGTTTTGTTCCACTGCAGACCAAGGTCTCTCTTTCCCTTCCACCTCTCTATGCCCTGTGTTAGTTAGGAGCAGTCTTTTCGGAAGCCATCTAGATCGTTGGGCTCTAGATGTTGATCATTGGGATCATCAAATCAATCATTAAAAATCAAATAATAATTAATTAAAAATTATTTTGAACTAGCTGATCCGGCGAACTTCGTACCGCCATATTTACATATCTGTCTCAGCTTCCCACAGGCAGTGTACAGTCGCGGACAAAAAAAAAAAGACTTTACCCGTTATCTTTTATTTTTTTCTTTCTAGCAAAAAAAGAATGAATGAAATCGGACTATGTGTTACTGAATTACAACTAAGTACATATTTTGACTTTCATCCCCACCCCCAGGAAACCGTGCTGAATATCGGGATAAAAAGTATCCTATGTCCTACCTCGTAGTATGAACTCAAATCGTGCCAAGTTTCATTTGAATCCGTTCAGTAGTTTCGGCGTGATGCGCGGCCAAGATACAGACAGACAGGCGGTCAGACAGACAGGCGGTCAGACAGACAGGCGGACAGACAGACAGACAAAAATGAAAAAATTACAGTTTTGGCTTCAGTATCGATAATAGAGAGCCCTCCAAAAAAATGATCAAAATATCTTTAATGTACAGAATTGGACCTGTTACATTTTTATTATAAGTATAGATTTAAATAAACTCTTTGTATATATACCACTTCCTTAATTACGCCAATCTTTTTTTTAACACTGTTTATTTATAGCAAAAGAGACGTACCTGCGGGACTATAGCTATGGCCTGCCTGAGGCTGGTCAGGTCTACATCCCTTATGTTCTGCCCGGCTATCGTTATATTGCCTGACTGTGGCTCGAAGAATCTGAACAGCAGCCGCACCATTGTGGATTTACTGAAAATTTAAGTAATATTTAGTAATAATTCATAGATTCACTACAGTTCATTCAGCCAGAGGTACTGGGTTTAATTCTAATCCAGATCAAATACTTTTATGATAGCCACGATTATCAGTTTTGGGTCTGGTTGAAATTTATCTATGATTTGTATGTATTTAGAAATATATAATTGTATGTATACTAGCTGACCCGGCAAATTTAGTACCGCCATATTTACCTATCTGTCTCATCTTCCCGCGTGGACAAAAAAAAGACTGTTCCCGTTATCTTTTAATTTTTCTTGGACACAAACGTTTTCCTAACAATAACAAACACATAAAAAAAGAATTATCTAGTTTGGTGCAGGCGATTGGAAGTTATGCGCGTACATACATTTCGGCGATTCATTTTTATATAGGTCAGCAGTCTGGTTGCCATTGTACAAGCTTTGTCTAGTTTGGGTTGGAACGGCCGTGTGTGATATGTGTGAGAATATTATTATTATTATTCGCGTTAAGACAATAGTGACGGTTCAATCAAGCCCCACCCCCTGACCAATAAAGTTCAAAAAATTATCACTTCGTACGAAAGCCTCGCCTCATTTCAGTGTGGCGGCTACCAGACGAAACCAAATGAAAACATGCTTTAATATTATTTAACAAACACAGAGCGAGTTGCTAATTCTGAATCGCGTAAAGAGAATTTTCGCGCGGATTGATATAATATATTGTTAGGTTCATGAGAGGGATTTATTAAAAAAAAGAACAACTTAACAATGCACGTCTCATCATTTCAACCACCTCACCGTTCAAGATCCAATAAGCGAATCGCGCGAGATTAAACCAACACCGCTATTTGCCTTGCGGCGGGTAGTTGTAATAATTCTAAGAATTTCAGCTAAAAATATAAAGCTCTTTACATCAACCATCGACCAGTGGATGGCAGGACGCGATAGTATGTTTCTTGAACCAGGTATACCCACCCTCAAAGTAGGGTATATTTAAGTACTCACCCGCTGCCAGACCCTCCAACGATGCCAATCTTCTTGCCAGCAGGGATGCTGAAACTGAGGTTATTGAAGATCGGCTTCCCGTTGATGTATTTGAAGCTCACGTCCTTGAACTCTATCGTCGCTGACTTCGCGTCCACCTTCAATGGAGTAGCTTGAGGCTTCTCCTGGAAACCAACATTCATGGGTATAAAATCATTGAACTTATCACCTCATCATCGATTCGTATTTTATGGCAATGTTTTTTTTATGGAATAGGGGGCAAACGAGCAGACGTATCGCCTGATGGTAAGCGATTACCGCCGCCCATGGACACCCGCAACACCAGTGGCCACCAGCGTCACGAATGCGTTGGCGGCCTTTGGGGGATGGGTTGGGGGATTGGGAGGGGGTTGGGGGAGGGGTATGGGCCTCCGGTTTCACATCGGTTTTCTGTGACGACGTGGTCACTCCGGTCGAGCCGGCCCATGCATGCGGAAGACTATTCTTATCAATTCATAAACAACCTTTAAAAATCAACTGCTGGATCAAGGCCTCTTAAAAAAATTTTTTTTGGGCTAATATATCACGGTTAGTATAGTTTGTTTCAAGTTTTCCTTCTCTCGTCTTTTTACCCGACTGCGAATGAAGGAGGGTTATGTTTTTCGCGCGTATGTATGTACATATATATAATAATAATAATAAAACTTTATTTCTCTCACAGGAAGGTACAAATTGGTTACAAGATATCTTGGTACAAACTAAAGTTTCCAAAAATTTCCCTAGTGAGAGCTGGAGTCCATACTAGGCTCGAAGCCTGTATTACAGATCTCCAGGCCCACCCTACGGCCGACAAAATATTTTTATTTTATTAAATATGCTATTCAAAAACATACAGAAACAGAAAAATGCAACTGCACCTCCAAAGAAAAGAAAAATATAGATTAAGGTAGGAACTTAAATTTATACAAAATTATCATTAATTTAACAAAAATAATTAACAAAAATGAGATCAAAATCTATCTAAGGTTGTGTGTAGTAGTGTTGTGTGTGTGTGTGTGTGTGTGTGTGTGTGTGTGTGTGTGAGAGAGAGAGAGTTTAATTAAATTACAAAATAAGTGTGAGTTTAAATTGAGTTGAAAGAATTAAAATTATATTATTGGCGCGCGTTGTATGACGAGCGTATGGTACAAGTTGTGAGAGTTTGTGAATGTCCAGTGAGAAACTATGAAAGTATGTGTAAAAGACTTTCGGTCTCATCATAGGTCAAACTAATAAGCCAGTTTGTGGTGTCTTTTTTGCAATCATAGATTGTCAGTGGATATATGTAGATATGTTTATTTACTACATTGTACAAATAACTACTAAGGAAGTGAAAGCTTCTTTGTGCTAGGCTTGTGTGAACTAATTTAGGAGGCAAAATAGCATGTCTATGTCTATTAGTTTCAATATGATCCGGATTGTAATATGTCTGTGAGTGTGTGGTTAAAACAGTAGTGCGAATGAATAAGGCTCGGACTGAGAGAACACCGCAAGTTTTAAATAGATCGGCTGTTGGAAACCGGAAAGGAAGTCTCCAACCCACTTTTAAGAGTGCTCTTTGAGCACGCTCAAGTTTCAGGAGGTGAGTTTTGGCGGAACCTCCCCAAGTATCAATGCAATATTGTATTAGGGATTGGCAAAGGGCTAAATACACAAGTCTTAGCACTTTTTCATTCGCAACGTACCGCAATTGAGAGAAAATAAAAATCATTTTTCTAAGTCTAGAAGTGAGTGTATTTATGTGTGTATTATATGAGAGTACATTATCAATTTCAACACCTAAGTATTTAACACAATTAGTGGAATTAAGCTTAGGACAGTTGCAAGCTACCTCGGTGGTCAGATCGCATGAGTGGGCTGTAATGCTATGTAGTGAGAGAGGACATTTCCCTCTTTTTGTAAGAGAGAAGGTTATGTATTTTGTTTTGTCAGTGTTCAGTGTTAAGTGGTTTATGTCTAACCATTCGGCAACGGTATTGATGCCTACCTGAGCGGAAGTGAAAACATCGTCCCAGGTGGTGCCATGAAATATCAGGGCTGTATCATCAGCATAGGTGAAAGTACTACCATTGGAAAGGCTAAGACGGCAGAGTTCGTTGATATAAATCAAGAACAATGTAGGGCCGAGAATACTGCCTTGAGGCACGCCATAGGTTATAGGCAGCTCGTTACTCGTCCAGTCTCCTATTTTAAGACACTGTTTTCTGCCACTAAGATAGCTTTCAAAAAGGGAAAGTTGCTCCCCTCTTACACCAATACGTTCGAGTTTGTCAATAAGTATAGGAAAGGACACCGTGTCAAAAGCCTTGGCAATGTCGAGAAAAACTCCAATAACCTTTTGTTTCTGATCCAGCTTGTTGATAATATATATATAATATATATATATAGATAATATATATATAATATATAGCGTATGTATATTTCTTTAGCACGCCTTAGAGCCTAAACGGCTTGTCGTATTTTTATGTGTGGGGTGTCAATAGATTCGTCTTAGGCGTGAGAGTGACACTGGGTATATCAATTTCTTTTTTTAAATTAAGGTATTTTGGCGCCAAAAAGTTTTCAAAAAACACCGAGTGTGGTTTCATTTTTTTTTTTTTAACGGTGATTACAAATATATATGAAACTTATATGTTTTATATAAAAAAAAACAGAATTTAATAAAGAAGACAAATATTGACGCAGTCGGATTTTTTATCTATACTTATAATAAAAATGTAACAGGTCCAATTTGGAGGGCTTTCTATAATGGACACTGAAGCCAAAACTGTATTTTTTTTTTCATTTTTGTCTGTCTGTATCTTGGCCGCGCATCACGCTAAACTACTGAACGGATTCAAATGAAACTTGGCATGATTTGAGTTCATACTACGAGGTAGGACATGGGAAACTTTTTATCCCAAAATTCAGAACAGTTTCTTGGAGAGAGGGGATGAAAGTCAAAATATGTACTTAGTTGTAATTCAATAACACATAGTCCGATTTCTTTCATACTTTTTGCTAGAAAGTAAAAAAAATAAAAATAACGGGCAGTCTTTTTTTTTGTCCGCGACTGCCACTGCCTGTGGGAAGCTGAGACAGATATGTAAATATGGCGGTACGAAGTTTGCCGGGTCAGCTAGTTTTTAATAATTTTACTTGTTTATAATAAAGACTAAGACTGCCTCAGTGGCGCAGTGGTAATTTATGTGACTGCTGTGCTTGAGGTCTCCCTTTCGATTCCCGGGTCAGACCAAATCTTTAGGAACTGCAAATATTTTTTTCGGAGTTTGGGTGTTTTCTATGTATGTATTTACAAAAACAAATATATATTTATATCAATTGTCTAGTAACCATAACACAAGCTCTCCTTAGCTTGATAGCGATCTGTGTTAGATGTCAGAAAATATTTACATTTATTTATTTATTAAAGGAGAAAAATGAGATCAACAATATGCATACCTTTATCCTGGACTGCACCGACATGAGAGTGAACATGGTCTGCATGTCGATGAGGGCCTGCCTCACCTCCCTGTACACCGAGCCCAGGAAGCCCAGCGGGATGGACAGCTGGAACAGCAGACCGTTCACCATCACCAGGTCACCCACCGTCATGTTGCCTGAGAGGGCAGAAGCCAGAATATGTAGTAGTATGTACGTACATCCTGTGGCATCCTACTGTACTGTTTTCTAATACCTTTAAACGAGCAATTCTTGTATATATATATAATCTGAATCTCGGAAACGGCTCCAACGATTTTCATAAAATTTTGTATGCAGGGGTTTCGGGGGCGATAAATCGATCTAGCTGGGATTAATTTTTAGAAAATGTCGTTTTATTCGTGTTTTTAACAATCAAATATATAAAATCAATGTACATCTAGCGCCATCTATCGCAACTCGAGCGGACTACATTAAACTATACTGGAATAAGGTGCAGAATAAACAGTATCGCGGCATACCAAGAGAGGGCGCCACTTATTTTTTTTTATTGGAAGTAAAATAACAAAAAGGTGGCGTTTGTATAGTCCCAATGTTGCCAAAAAAACCCATTTATAAAAAAAAATACCGAGCCAGCTCGGTCATCCAGGTACTAATAATATTATAAGTAGAAATAGTCGCAGTAAAATAAATAGACATTTATACTACACCTGATCGGAACAGTAGTCAATATTCCCTGAAAATGAAAAGAGAACGTTAGTCCTTTCCTTGACCTGAATAAGCGGGAGGAAAAAATGTATGAAAATCCATTTCTAACGTGTTTTAGCGGGAGAGAAAGTTGTATGAATTTTCATTTCTCATGTGTTATCTTATCTATGGCACGCGCCTGACCAAGGAGTTTTCATATAATTTAAATGTGGAATCTCCGTGCCACTGACATCCTTTTGTGAAGAATAAAAAATAAACAAAAGCAGCGCGAAATATCGGTCAAATTCTAAGCTAAATTGTGTCTTACATGGTGTCTTACATTTTGATTTAAATACTTTCTACAATACAAGTCTTTAAATGTTCCTCACATGTGTAGTATAAAGCAATGTGAAGCACTCGGGTGAAAGACCCATTCCTACCTCGGGAGTATTGTGGCCCTAGGCTGCACCTTCGGGCCACAAACTGCTCCCTTGCTAGTAATCGGTCCCTTTCCTCCCTCGGTGAACTATGTACTATTTCATGCATGTAAATACGATCTTTGACATAACAATATATCTATCAATATATATAGATATTAACGCTGATTGCGTTACGTTAGTAACATTTGTTGTTAAAATCATTCAACTTTAATTATTTATGGTGTCAATTAAAAAAACGAACAATAAAAGATGATATAACGCTAAGAGATTGTGTACCCTGTGCGACCTGGTTGGCGGCCATGATCATGATCATGCTGAGTCCCGCGCTGAAGATGATATAACGCTAAGAGATTGTGTACCTTGTGCGATCTAGTTGGCGGCCATGATCATGATCATGGTGAGTCCCGCGCTGAAGATGATATAACGCTAAGAGATTGTGTACCCTGTGCGATCTGGTTGGCGGCCATGATCATGATCATGCTGAGTCCCGCGCTGAAGATGATATAACGCTAAGAGATTGTGTACCTTGTGCGATCTAGTTGGCGGCCATGATCATGATCATGGTGAGTCCCGCGCTGAAGATGATATAACGCTAAGAGATTGTGTACCCTGTGCGATCTGGTTGGCGGCCATGATCATGATCATGCTGAGTCCCGCGCTGAAGATGATATAACGCTAAGAGATTGTGTACCCTGTGCGATCTGGTTGGCGGCCATGATCATGATCATGCTGAGTCCCGCGCTGAAGATGATATAACGCTAAGAGATTGTGTACCCTGTGCGATCTGGTTGGCGGCCATGATCATGATCATGCTGAGTCCCGCGCTGAAGATGATATAACGCTAAGAGATTGTGTACCCTGTGCGATCTGGTTGGCGGCCATGATCATGATCATGCTGAGTCCCGCGCTGAAGATGGCGTGCTGTCCGAAGTTGAGCGCGGCGAGGCTGGACGCGGTCTTGAGCGATGCGTGCTCGTACACCTTCAGGCTCGCGTCGTACTTCTGCAGCTCGTACTTCTCGTTGTTGAAATACTGGAACACCATACCAATATACATCAACTTTATTTAGTCCCAACTAGTTTTGAATAACCAAATGGCTATTTTTAGTACGTAATAAACACGGAGAAAAATGTATATGCCAAAGTCTGTATGTAAGTGTATTTGTGTGTTTGTGTGAGTTTTATGACATAAATAGCAAGGTAGGTAATAAACTAAAGTGAGCAGGCCCGTTTTTTAACCGACTTCATGAAGTTTATCAATTCGATTGTATTTTTTTTGTTTGTTATCTCAGAACTTTCGACTGGGTGAACCGATTTTGATGAAATCCGATTAAAAAGCCGAATTAAAAGAAAAAAAAAATTGAAAAGAATTTTGATGAAAGGCGATTTAAAAGCTTTCAATTTGGTCCAGTTTTTGAAGTCGCTTTATTTTTTGTGATTATTTTATTAAAGCTGCCACAATTACTCTACTGTCTGATGGAAATCACGAGCAGTTTGAGCGTATATCTTCTGTTAGATTTCGAACGTCATTGTAATGGCAACATTTTCGATTGTCATTTTTTCTTGTTTGACGTTTTGACGTTTGAGGTTAAAATAGTAAGTACTAGAAAGACGCGTGTTGTGAACGGTCGACGATTATTGTTTTGAGAACCGTAATTAATTGATATTAAGCTAATTGTACATCGACCCGGTCCCTTTAGTGATTTACCGTTTTTGTTAGGTCTGGTTGGACTCGCGAGTTTTGTAGGCGCGTTCCGCGATAGCTGAAGCGAGTGAGTTGTAATTCGAATATCCGTGATAGCTGATACGAGTTTATTGTAATTCGAATACCTTGAAAGATATACAGCACTTTGGAGCATGTTTGTGTGAACTTATCAAGACAAAGAAGAGAGGAACTACCCAAGAGATCTCTTGGAACGCCGAGAACAAAGAAGCCACACAACTCCAGTAAGTGCTTGATGATTTTAGTTTAGATTAGAACACGGTGACACAGCCGTGGTTCATTTCTCTGGCCATTGCACTAGTAGCGAGTTAATGCTTATACTCATGGGTCCTATAGGTATTACAAGTATCACAAAGTGATCGCTCCATTGGTGAGAGGACTGAACACTTCTTATATATAAAAGAAAGTCGTGTTAGTTACACTATTTATAACACAACTTGAGAACAGCTGAACCGATTTGACTGGAAATTGGGAGGTAGCTTAGAACCAGGACACGGACATAGGATACTTTTTACATTGTTTTTTTTTACCTTGCCCTGCAGCGTTACCCGCGGTTGTTGTTGTACCGCGGGGCTCAGCTAGTTTAGTATATTTACCTTGACGGTCTCGTAGTTGATGAGCGAGTCGATGGCCTTGTTGCCGGCCTCGTTCTCCGCCCTGTTCATGTGCACGCGGAACTTGGTCCGCCACTGCGTCACAGCGAGAGTGAACACCGCGTACACGCCCACGCAACCCCACGCTAGACCTGCACGACAACAAAACATACATACATATTGTTAAACTGCCTCGGTGGCGCAGTGGTAGCGTATGCGACTGCTGTGCTTGAGGTCTCGGGTTCGATTCCCGGGTCGGACCAAATGTTTGTATGATCTGCAAATATTTCTTTCGAAATTTGGGTATTTTCTATGTATAATATGTATGTATTTACAAAATTAAAGTGTATATGTAAATATCAGTTGTCTAGTACCCATAATACATGCTCTGGTTAGCTTGGGACTAGATAGCTTGTGTGTTAATAGATGTCCGAAATATTTATTTATTTTATTTATATATTGTGTATAAACTATATTACGTTTATCAGCGTAATAGCAGATTAAGAGCATAGAATGTCACAATCCCGTATTCATCCCTTGTCTGTCGTAAGATTAAGAGTACAGAATGTCACAATCCCCGAATTCATCCCTTGGCTGTCGTAAGATTAAGAGTACAGAATATCACAATCCCTGTATTCATCCCTTGGCTGTCGTAAGATTAAGAGTACAGAATGTCACAATCCCCGTATTCATCCCTTGGCTGTCGTAAGACTAAGGGAGCCAACTACAAGGGACAATCATCACTGCAGAGAAGGAAAACTTGAAACAATCCAACCCGTCTGGCCAGGGTGATAGTAGTAGATAGTAGGCCTATACCCACTGGTTAGATAAGACCTATATCCAGCAATGGACTATTAAATGTTGTTGATGAAAACACAATGAACAGTTAAAAATAATATTCAATTCTTATTTAATTAGTCTTTTAAATAATGCTAGCTGATCAACACATCTTCCTATAAGTGTCTCAAAAGGTTCTCATTTTTCCCGCTTGTGTAATTGTTCATTGACACTCGGCTCCTATTGGTTATAGCGTGATATTATAATAAGATATCGAAAACTAGAATATTTTTTAATACGAACCACTAATTAGCTAATTCAACAAAAGCTTTTTGTGTTAGAGATTTACCTGTGAACGCGAGGCCTCCCTTGAGTCCCAAAATGGCGGATACGAGTGTCAACTCGAAGATCGTTGGCACAACATTGAACACCATCGCCGACAGCACGAAGTTTATAGCGCGAGAACCGCGGTCTATCGTCTGTTAAATATTACATACACAAAGTAAATATAAATAAAAACATTTTATGTAAAGTCTTTTTAATTGGACAATTAATTGATACATCTCACACACGCTTCGGGCGCATTCAAATTAGGTAGAAAGGTAACCAGACTGGCGATTAAAATAATTTTTCTAGGAACTTTCTGCCTCGAACAAGAAAACAGTGGAATGAACTGTCTTCTGCGGTATTCCCGGACCAATACGACCTTCAAATCTTCAAGAAAAGAGCGTACTCCTTCTTAAAAGGCCAGCAACGCACTTGTGACGCCTCTGGAGTTGCGGATGTCCATGGGCGGCGGTAATCGCTTATCATCAGGCGATACGTCTGCTCGTTTGCCACAAATACCATAAAAAAATTGAGGCACTAATTACCTGGTACAGAAGCAAAGTTTATCTTTCGCCTATCTTCGAATAGAGTTGGATTAAAAATTCCTAAGCCTATTCAATAAAAAAATGTATCTTCATCATCAGCCTATCGCAGTCCACTGCTGAACACAGCTTCTCCAGTTGCACGCCACTTAGTTCGATCCTAGGCTTCTCGCATTCAGCTCCTGTCAGCCGTCTTGCGCAGTTTTTTTTTTAATTATTATTATTTATGGACCTGCCAAAATGACTCTACTCTGCCTGATGGAAAGCAAAAGCAGAATCCAAGAGATGTGGTTACCATACTCATTGCTCGTGCAGACAATGCAACAATGCAGGATGGTGACCCACACTATGGCGGCCTTGTGATGCTTTTGCAGATTATCACTCGACCTGGCCTGTGGTCGTCCTGCACTATGTTTCCCGTTTACCCCAACGGTTACCAGTTCTGCGGCATGTATGGCCAGCCCTCTGCCACTTCTGTATACTATAGATATAGAAACTATATACAAGTACTAGCTGACCCACGTAACATCGTTTACGTTTTTGTGAATCTAAACCATTCCCAGATCCCCTTGAACACACACAAAAAATTTCATCAAAATCGGTCCAGTCGTTTGAGAGAAGTTCAGTGACATACACACTCACACAAGAATTATATATATAAAGATACTGATTGCGCTCGTCACATTTCTAATGAAATACTAGCTGAGCCTCGCGGTACAACGGGCAAAGCTAGTTTAAAAAAGTACCCTAAGCTACTCCTTGTATCATCAGCTATCTGTAAGTAAATGTCTCTTAAAAATCGGTCTAACCGTTCCAGATATTAGACGGAACAGACAGACAAAAAAAAATTTGGTATCCAATTATATTTATTTGTATAGATATTTATCCAGCGTACTTGTACAATAGAGGTGTGTATACGCTATTCTTTGCAGTTTGCAGTCATCATCTTTAAACAGGATGTTTGACACACTATTCAACGCGGACCACACAGGTTGATGTAGTAGCGAAGGTCACGACCGGATACACACACTACACAAAAGATCAAGACCCGACCAGTTACGCACACTAAGCTATCTACCCCATTTCAATCTACCTCATTTCAATAATAGATATGGTAAGCGCCTTGTACGGTATTTGTTGCCAAATGTGTTAAATTCGTTTCCACGAGACACCATTGATAGATTGTTGATAGCTCCAAACGTAAAGAAATTACGCAATGTCTTAAAGACATTTTAAATAGGGAGGGTAGACGCGACTTTTTGACTTGTATTTGTATAATCGCAACAAGTGAATCACATATTGTAAAATATCTAAAATTCTATGTAATTAACTAGCGGCGACTCGCTAAGCATTCATAAACCTAAGATGGTTTTTGTGTTTAAGTTAAAATTTTATATTGTAATGTAATTGCATGTTTTGAAAAATAAACTAAAAAAAAAAAAAAAGTCCAAGATCCCAGTCAGCCCGTACGTCAGTCAGTACGTAAATGTAGCACAGGCGTTATGTTCCTATAAGCTTTAAACGAGTCTGGGAGGGTCTTAGGCCCCTCAGATTTTGTCTGGCTGATACTTAATGATATTATATAAAATTCAGGCTTCCCAAAATGACGTAAGTTAGAATGGTTTTTTTCCACCTTTGATACTTTCTAACTGTAAAACGGCCCCGCTTTCAGCTTCAGCGAGTATCCATTTCTTTCTGAGTACATGTTAGACTACCGATCCTAAAACTTTCATGGCCTATAATGACGTAATTCTGGGCTGACTGGTATCTCAGGTTTTGTATCAACTTTTCTTTCTCTTTGCAGTGATGTTATCCTGTGTAATTTGCACCCTTAGTCAGTTATATCGAAAAAATAGGGGTGGTGGACACTCTGTATTCAAAATCCATCACCTAATAGACAAGTCAGTACCGACTATTAGTTTATTATTCACTGACAGATGCCAGTTTCAGCGGTTAACTTTAAAAGTTACTATAATTATTACTTTTACTGTCTTTACATTATCTAAAAATATACTTCCAACTAATATTATAAACGCGAAAGTTTGTAAGTATGGATGGATGTTTGTTACTCTTGCACGCAAAAACTACTGAACGGATTTGGATGAAACTTTACAGTAATTTAACTTATACATCAGAATAACCCATAGGCTACTTCTTGTCGCGATAACCGACATACACGCGGGCGGCGCCGCAGGCAACAACTAGTAAATACATAGTAATAGACGCATTAAAATTATTAACATTGTAGTCAACCTTTTCAATTAAATATTTGTATTTCATGATGTAGTCCACGTCACGGTATGTCTAGTTATAATAATAATTGGCTATGATAATAGAGTAATAGCTATTTAATGATGTGGTCAAATATTAATAATCATATTTTGTTAAATAGTTCAACTATCCACTTATCATTACCCTTTTTTAACCGACTTCAAAAAGGAGGAGGTTTCTCAATTCGACCGTATATATATATTTATGTGTGTTCGGGGATAACTTCCTGGTTTATGAACGGATTTTGATGATTCTTTTTTTAATGGAAAGGAGATATCCCAACGGTGGTACCACAATAAGGACACTAAGATCTGATGATGGCATCCAAGAGAAATCGAGTCCAACCTTGAAGTCGGTTTTTATTATATTAAAATTTTACTTGTTGGCAGTCTATATTATGTTTGTATGTTCCACCGAAGCACCTACTGAACCAATTTTAATATATAGAGGTGTCAATAGATTGGTCATTATGTTGCGGGTGACAGGGGCTTATATGTACTTTAGCATAAGTTTTTATGTAGTCGGGTTACAGCTTGTTTTGTATCGTGTAGGAAACGCGTATCTCGGCTAAATAGCTATTTAACCTCATTAACAGAAAACAGCGTTAAGTACCTAGCTCCTTTGTTGCTTTTAAAGATATGATGTTACAGAGCGCTAAACCTTCCCCTACCCCTGGTTCCGGAAGGATTGCAGGAGTGACGTCATCTATGTAGTTAAATTGATGTTAGCTAGTTTACCTTAGACAGTGCTCCAGTCTGCCTGCCCAGGTGAAAGCTCAAGTCCAGGTTATGTAGATGTGTGAACACGTTGCAGGCCAGCTTCCTGATGGAGTGCTGAGCCACCCTCGCGAACACGGCGTTACGCAGCTCGTTGAATCCCGCTGCACTCGCTCGGGCGATACCATCTGAGGAACGAAGACTTGGTCAAAACTAGACTGATCTATAGTTATTTTTATAAATATTTATAATTTCAGGCATCTGACACACAACGTCATTTAGTCCCAAGCTAAGCAGAGCTTGTGTTATGGGTACTACAATAGCCGCGGGTAACACTGCGGGGTTCAGCTAGTAATTAATAAATAAAAAAGAAACTTCATTTAAAAAAACCGACTTCAAAAACTGAAAAGTATAAAATAACTTAATTTGTATGTGCTACCTATTCATAGGTTTGAATTCGGCGCCAAGCCAAATGTAATAGTAGGACTAGCTACTACTACTACTATCATCATCATCATCAGATATGGTGACCATGGGACCACATGGGGAGCATACCCTTTCGAATACAAAAATAATTTTCAAAATCGGTCCACAATTGAAGGAGTAATCAATGTACATACATAAAAAAAAAAAAAAAAAAAAACCGATGAAATTGAGAACCTCCTCCTTTTGGAAGTCGGTTAAAAATCAACAAACATATAGTGCTCAATCTATTATGCTTCCTTTTGGCTTCGTCGTAGTCGGGTAAAAAAGTTCATGTAGTTAGCCAATTTATATTTGGCAGCACTGGATGTATCCAGTCATTTCCGTCGTTTTTGATAGGATAATGACCCCTCGATATATCCTACGACGGCCACCTGAATGAGATCACGGGCAGCGAACATGACAGTAAATATTTTTGAAAATACATGTTTATAGACAATTCCTCGTAATGATGTTTTACATCAAAATCTTCCAGATACCAACTTTTTAGAGGCATCAAAGCCGTTAAAAACAAAATCATGTTGAATTGTAAGTACCTACAGAGATAACTAGGAATATATTACGATAAGATACATAGTTAGAAATTTCTCTTAGTTTTGCACACCACTAAAGAATGTCATATCAAGTAGGATAATCATCATAATGAGCCTATCGCAGTCCACTACTGAACATATGGACATGGACTGCACGGTTGGCCTAGTGGTTTAAGCAGTCGCCACGCCGCTTTCTACTGCGCCAAGTGTCGTGGGTTCAAATCCTACACGGGACAACACTTTGTGTGATCCACAAATTGATGTTCTGTGTCTGGGTGTTCTTTGTGTCCGTTATACGTATGTTTGTAAAGTTTCTCGCGACACAGGATGTATATTCCTATAGCGGGAGTTGCCTTTAAAACAATTTAAAAATTTAAACAAATAAAAAAATAGGTCTCTCCAATCGCACGCCATTTGGTTCGATTCTCCAGCTCCTGCCAGCCGTCTTGCGCAAATCATCATTTACCTGGCCTGTGGACGTCCTACACTACGTAATTTATACTCTAGGAACTAGCAGAGGTCCGTCCCGGCTTCGCACGGGTGGACATAAGATTTTTACGTTACTTAAGTTTTAATAAGGATCCCTAATCTTTTCTAGTAATAAATATAGCCTATGTTCCTCAAGGTGAATGTAGCTTTCCAATGGTGAAAGAATTTTTAAAATTGGCACAGTAGTTTTTGAGTTTATTCACACATACACACAAAAATACAAATTTTTCCTCTTTATAATATTAGTGTAGATAAAATACATTCTAGAAATAAACGCATGTGTACTTAAACCACTATTCAGTTTCGCCTTATGACATCAAAGGAGCTACCGTTGATAATGCCATAAAGGGCAAAACTGGTCAGAATTCAAGTTAATAGTGGAATAAGTATACGTGAGTTTAATTCTAGAATGTAGTCCTACACTACGTTTGCCGAGACTTGATAATAAGTAAAATAAATAGGTTTCATTAGAATTTAGGTGTAAGTATACCAGCAAACCAATAGACGTCGTCTTGCCCAAGTTTGTCTACTAAAACTAAAAATTTATAACAAACTAGCTGACCCGACGAACTTCGTACCGCCATATTTACATATCTGTCTCAGCTTCCCACAGGCAGTGTACAGTCGCGGACGAAAAAAAAAACACTTTTCCCGTTATCCTTTCTTTGTAGCAAAAAAAAAATGAAATCGGACTATGTGTTATTGAATTACAACTAAGTACATATTTTGACTTTTATCCCCTCTCTCCAGGAAACCGTGCTGAATTTCGGGATAAAAAGTATCCTATGTCCTACCTCGTAGTATGAACTTAAATCATGCCAAGTTTCATTTGAATCCGTTCAGTAGTTTCGGCGTGATGCGCGGCCAAGATACAGACAGACAGACAGACAGACGGACAGACAGACAGACAGACAGACAAAAATTTAAAAAATTACAGTTTTGGCTTCAGTATCGATTATAGAGAGCCCTCCAAAAAAAAATTTCAAAATATCTTTAATGTACAGAATTTGACCCGTTACATTTTTATTATAAGTATAGATATTATTGTAGCGATATAAACAGAATCCAATTTAATACAGCTAAAAGCATATCAGATATGAAAAATGTTTAAGTGTCCCTTATCTATACAAACCTATACAATATTATACTCGTAATAGTATAATAAAAATATCATATCAGCAATAGTCGATCAGAGCAAACGTGTGCCATATTTAAATACTGCTCACTAATTACGTCATGAAATCTCAAAAATATAAATCGGTACCTAGTATTTTTTTTATGTATGGCCCGCCAAAATGACTCTACTCTGCCTGATGGAAAGCATAAGCAGAATCCAAGAGTGGCGGTCACCATACTCACTGCGAATGCAGACAAAGCAGTATGGCGACCCACACCATGGCGGCCTAGTGATACTTCTGCATCTTTTAGTCTAGTCAACAAGTATGGAACTTGTTGACTAGACTATTTGGGCCTCCGGTCTCGCACTCACCAACGAAACACGACAACACGAACGCTGTCATTTTACGTTGATTTTCTGTGCGAGGGTAGTACCGCCCCGGTCGAGCCGGCCCATTCATGCTGAAATCAGCGTGGCTCTACTACCTATATATAATTTGGAAAATGGAAGAATTTTTGACAGAAAGAGTAAAAAGGACAGAATCAGGAACATGTAAAATGGAGGCGGTCCGTGTTCGAGAAAGTTATGAGCAAACGCTCACAACCAGTTGAAACATGTGAAACAGTTTTGGACACAATTTTTTATAAGAAAATTTTCAAATGATATTTCATCATCTAAGACAGAAACCGTCACAAACTCCCATACTAAAAAGTTCTTTTTTTTATGATCAAACTACCAAAATGACTCTACTCTGTCTGATGGAAAGCATAAGTAGAATCCAAAAGTGGTGGTCCTCAATGTGAACGTGGACAGAGCAGCATAGTGACCCACACTATGGCGACCTAGTGAGATGCTTTTAATACACGAATGCGAACTGTAAACATTTTAAAGGACTTTTACCTATTCGGTAAAAGTCCTTTTTGTTTCTAACTAAATCCGACTAAAAAGTTTGTAAGTATGGATGGATGTTTGTTATTCTTTCACGTAAAAACTACTGAACGGATTTGGATGAAACTTTACAGTAATATGGCTTATACATCAGAATAACACATAGGCAACCATTTGTGGCGATAACCGACATATAGGCGGGCTAAGTCGCGGGCAACAACTAGTACACAATAATGTGGTTCAAAGTCACAGAAATAGTTATCAAAATATACAAATTACTTACATCCTAATAACAAACTGAAAGCCGTCGTCCCCAAAGCTTGAGGCACGGTCGCCATGCCCAATAAGGCGTCTCCATGAGCAGCAGTCATATTATTCACTTCGTCTACTGCATACTTGAACAGGAAGGGTACGGTGACGTTCATCACTTTAGCACCGAACAGCAGGGAGAGCGAGAGCATCACTCGACGTCGGATCATTTCATTGTCCTGTAATATTCAATTTAGAACTGTTTAAAAGTATATCTATATTTATTCTTTTCTTACTTCTGATTACAGGAACACTCAAATCGGTACAGTGTGTTTGATATACGAAATAGGTATGCTCTTAGTAAAACGCATTCCATGAATATTTGAATGTTGACTTGAATGAAATGTGATTAAAAAAGAATTTGCAGTCGTTTTGCACTCTAAATAGTAGGTGGCATTAAACATGAAAAGTGGAATTTCTGTACTTTTGCATCCTTTCTTTTTAAGAAAGATTAATATAATGAACAACTCATGAGCTATTGTTGGATAAGATACTATTTACCGACGATTTTGATTTAATTTTTTACGGAATTAGATAATATTAATATTTTAATTACATTTTACAGTGCTCAATAATTTAATTGCTCAATCTAAAGCGAACACAAAGTACATTTTCATGCAAGTAAGATTTACATGCTATTAAAATTACATAAAATCGGAAATTCTGTTTCTAATTAAATTAAAGAAAAAGGTGTGTTCATGTCGTACCAAAAACCTTTTTTGAGTTTGTTACATGTTCTTTTGGATATGTTTTCATTGTGTGTTGTATTCACTCTGATATATTACTTAACTACACACATACTACACTACTACAGTGTTATTACGACTCACAATAATTTAATATACAGTCACCATAATTAACATTAAAACCTCAAGGTGACTACTGCCTCCATTGTCACACATACAGTAAATTGCGTTTCTTAGCCAAATGACTTACTGTATTTATAACAACAGGGGAAGAGTAAATATATTTGAACAGATGTCAGCGAAAAATCAAATAAACTTCTTACCTTAGGCCATACATACTCCAACATGCCTCTTATCATGTCCGACCCGGTTACTGGCTTCGCATCCCCCAAGTTTATATCTTCACGAGACAAAACAGAGGCACCTGGGTGAAAGCAGTCTCTTTTTTGGATACCTAAGGAGGGGAAATATCGTCAGGATACTCGAACAGGAAAGGTTTTATTTAACAGGATGAGAAAACAAGCAGGATACATGCGGGATATAATTGGGATACGGAAAAACAAAGAGCTGCGTTCCAACCAAGTATTAGTAACAAAAAATATGCACAGTGTTGCAAGCTTAAAAATTCATGAGAAGCTTATTGATATGTATGTTTTCTATGTGTTCTAAGAATGTCTTATGATAGCCCATAATTCTAATGGTAACTGTGAAAAGTTAAAGGGTTGACAACACAGAAGGTGCTTGATACAAAAGGATAACAATACAGGTAAAACAAATTTAAAACATAAACACAAAAGAAATGTTTTGGGCAAAGAATTAAAAACTGTTTTTATATAAAATGGGACCAAATAATCATCATCAGAAGCCTTAGTAATAGTGCTGCTCAACTTATGCTTCTCCTTGTATTGTAACCAATAGTGCTTTTCATTTATTTATTTATTCTGTGATATGAATGCAGCAAAAATTAATATCACACTACTTAGCATTAGAATATCTAGTATATTGATTTTAGTATTACAGATTTGTACAAATGTACACAAAAATATAATACCAAAAGCAAAAGGTCGAAGTGTCAGCTAATGCTTGGGTTTTACATGACACACCAAGCGCTGCTTTTCAGCTTTTCAAACATAACTGCGAATTTGCAATGCATCGCAAATATCTATGAGCTCGCACGAATGCACTGCAAGAACTTCTCTGATTCAATTCAAGGCCGAGCTAGTGGTATAATAAATCAAACTATTGATAAACAAGCTTAAGTATTCATTTATTGTTAGCATGTTTACATATCAAGTATAGATCAATTACATGCAGATACAGAACAAACCATCATATCCATCACAGAATTATTTGTCTTAGGTGGGAAACAAACCCACAACCACTAGCTGAGCAGTCAAGCTTAATAACCACTAGACCTGGGTCTAGGTCTGGGATAGGTCTGTCTGTCAATGTAAATGCTAACACATTACATCCAATTTCTTGTAACCAAATAAATTGTATTATAAGTTCAATCCTTATAATGAAATAAATTGTATTATAACTTCAATTTTTAGAATTTGAACTCAAGTTTTGCATTCTATTTCAGAGTTTATTAGCCCATTTGTAGTGAAAAATAATCAGGTGAACTTTAATGACTACTTATCATTAATCATCATCATCATCACCAGCCACTGCTGGACATAGACCTCTCCTTGGTAAGGTCTGGGCCTACTATACCACTACTATTTATCCTTAAGGCCGACACATACATTCAAGTATACTTGTGCAAGTCCATCTGTCTGCCTCTGTCACTCACAACGACAGACAGACAAAACAGTCTGGATTTGCACAAGTATACTTGAATGTGTATGGTTGTATGTTAAAATACAACAATAAGGAATCGAACCATATTATATATCTAACTGTCTATACATTGATCTTTATATAGCTTCTTCAATACTTTTGTAAATAAACACTTTATTTAATTTACACTCTTAGAACAAGGTCATAAATTATCAAATTATTATGTAACTGGAAGGTCGTTGATAAATAAGTTACAAAATATACTTTTCAGTTTTTAATATATCATTTTAAGTGAATAATAGCATGTATGAACAACTTACCAACTGGAATTTTTCCAGTCTTCGGTTTGTTTGCTAATACAGCAGCTAACACATTCCCTGCGGTGTCTGAACCCCCAGTTCGTCCAGGGGGTGACGCCGAATAATACTATAACAATAGTTGCTTTTCATTACCACCATTTCACTAAGAAAATTAATAACAAGAAAAACAAATAATTACAAATCACTTTGTAAAAACTTTACCCTGTAATAGCTGGTAGTAGCACATTGTTGGCAAATAATACCCAGTTGTGAATTATTTATTATAAAAGATTGACTACTAGAAAACGTCTTAGCAAATTTTATATTTTTTTTAATAAATTTATGCAATTGCTTATTTGACAGCAATGCGGCCGCCATGATGGTAGGCTGACACCCAAATGACAAGCTTGACAGATTTAGACAGTGACAATCAGTGACATTATTGAAAGTGTTACTTTTTCTCTGCGTTTTGGATTGAATAAATTGGTGAAAAAATGTTAAATTTTAAAAACACGTTTCGAAACTACTGAATTCAACTGTTCATTTTCGTAAGCCATATTTATTTTGATTATGGAGGGTAGAGGTAAGGAGGACGATCTCTAGGATAAAAAAGAGTCCGCTAAAAAGCATCAAATAAGGTTGGCGCCACTGTAGCAAGAGTGTATATTTTAAAGAAAGCGGCAAAATTTGAAATGATAATCAAATGAGAAAAAGCTTCTGCTTTACAATGGCGCGCTTTTCACAATTAATAAGTAAGTTAAAAGACGTTACTACGCAAATTTTAAATCAGTAGAAATCTGAAAAACGTGTTTTATCTTTATTTAATAAAAAATGATTATCTGACTCACTTTATTCTTCACACTTCACTTCGTTTAAATTGATATCATTTCTTTTTCCGACACTAGCGCTATTTTGTCTTGGAACCATAATTTGCTGTTTACAGGTGGACACTTTTTCAACTGATCCCCATACTAGATGGTTCTCCTTACCTCTACCCTCCATAATTTTGATACTATTTTTCATTCAATTCATACTTATTTCAGTGAATTCATATCAAAATACGTCATTTGTCAATTCAATTAAGTCATTGAAGAGGAGACGATGATGCGAGAACCGGTTTACTATTAAAAAAATACATTCTGATTAAAATTTCGTTAACGTCGTTAACATTTTATTATGAGATACTGTTTTTTTTCTGTAGTTGAAGTGGGTGATGTTTTAAATTTAAGTTGTTTCATTCGTTGATATGCATTTTTAACCGACTTAAAAAAAGGAGGATGTTCTCAATTCGACAGTTTTTTTTTATGTTTGTTACCTCATAACTTTCGACTGGGAGAACCTATTTTGATGATTCTTTTTTATTTGAAAGCTGGTGCTTCCCGTGTGGTCCCATTTAAATTTGGTCCAGACTGAAGTCGGTTTTTTTTTGTTAAAATTAGTGATTATTCACTTTTCTCGGAAACTATCCAACTGACCAAGTGTATGGGTTTTTTAACTTGAGGTACTTTTTAGTTACAATTTTTCAGTGTTACCATATTTCATGAATAATGTTTAAATATTATCATCATATATTATAGTACACCCGCCATATTGACGTCAATGTGGCGGGTGTAACTTATTTCCGAAATAACTTCGTTATGAATTAGGTACAAATTTTTAGAACGAGGTACAAAATAGTACATTTTAGGTACATTTTTTTGGTAATAGGTACAATTTAATTCCCACAACAGGATCCCAGATACTATGTTTGAACTCGATCATGTACGAGGACCGCATTGAACACGGTTTAGAAATCAGGGGATGAATCACGATGCGACCCATGAACTAACAGGGCCTACGCTTCATAAAAGTCCAGTGCCTCAATTCGCCCTACCACTAGAGATATCGTTGGTAGCCAGCCACGTAGCTCTTTTAAAGTTTGCCCGTCAGCCTGTAACCAAAGTGTCATCGGTGGAACAGATTACGCCCAGTCCGGATGGATAGTCTCCTTCAAGGCCCCAGTCGTACCCTATACCCTACCCTATCGCTTATAAAAATGTTCCTAAAATAATTGCAATGGGTAGCTTAAGTGTCCTACTTTGTACATCACATCACACTATGATAAAAATGACTTAGCAAGGCGACAAAAATAACAGTGACCACCAATATTTAAAGGAAAAGTATTCAAAATATAAGTAGATAAATCTACTTAATAAAAGAGAATATTTCAGGTACTTCACTTTAAAAAAAAGTCGTGTGGTGTCGTGGGACACCAAATAGGAACAAAGTTCCTTATCATAAAATATAATATTACATACAACTTACAGATGGCGCTATAAAAAATTTTTCGTTCACGAAATCTTACGTTACGGACGCTTTTTGGCGGCTAGGGCAACCCTCCTCCGCAACGCCCCATAAAGAACTACTTTCCAAAACGTATCAGCTTTAATGCACATAAAACATGACTAATAAGCCGTTTTTTTTTTCAATCTATACATAAGCCTCCCGAGAAATAAAATATGTTGCTTTTAGATGAAAGTTAAATGGGACAAACCCATAGTGAACCCATTATGAGACAATTATTCATAATGGTGATTGCTACAAGCTGTAACCATCGATAAATAATCAATATCAAGAAGTATAATATTGTCATAAATATTATAATAGGTCTTCACCTATGAAATTGCCGTTTTGTATGCAATAAGTGAAAGTACTTATATTTTCAAACTTTTTTATTTCTGTTATTCGAAGTAATCACCCGTGCAATCTACGCATCTTTGCCAACGCAGCTTGCAGCTTGGAGACTGTCTGATCTGACAACATCATTTGGTACAGTTCGCAACAGACAGTCTCCAAGCTGCTAGAGCTGGGGTTGGAAGCTCTCCCTCATCCGCCATACTCACCAGACCTTGCACCTACCGACTATTACTTTTTCCAAAATTTAGACAACTTTTTAGTGGGTAAAAATTTCAATTCCCGAGAGGCAGTACAAAATGGCTTTGAAGAGTTTGTTGCCTCCCGTCCAGCTGATTTTTACAAGAAGGGCATCAATAAACTGCCAATGCGTTGGCAAAGATGCGTCGATTGCATGGGTGATTACTTCGAATAACAGAAATAAAAAAGTTTAAAAAAATAAGTACTTTCACTTATTGCATACAAAACGGCAATTTCATAGGTAAAGACCTATTATATCTACTCTTATATTATGTCTTACATATCTTGTACATAAATTTGTAAAAATGATAGCGATTTTTAAATAAATGGAAATTATATCGAGAATCGGATATTGTGATATCAAAAAAGCAATGTCTAAATTGTTGTATGTTTGTCTGTTGTATCGGTTAACCTCTGGAAAGGCTGAACTAATTCTGGCGGGACTTTTACTGACAAATATCTGATGAAATAGGAAGAAGTAACTTGGGCTTCTTTCATTATTTTTGTGTTGTTGTTGCCGTTGTGCCTTACCAGTTAAAATAACTTTGTTCCGTGCATACTGCACCTCTTTTTACACGTGCAGCCTCTGGGCTAACTATACTCAAGGAGCGTACAGCGCTCTTCGTGTTCAATACAATAACGCGTTCCGGGTCCTAGTGGGGCTGCCCCGGTATTGCAGCGCATCAGGGATGTTTGCGGATGCCAACGTGGACTGTTTTTACGCCACAATGCGCAAGAGATGCGCTTCCCTGGTGCGCCGTGTGCGGTCCAGCCCCAATAACATTTTAAAGTGTGTAGCGAGTAGACTTGACTGCGTGTATGTGAGTCGTTGCTGCAGGCTTTCCACTTCGGTGGTGAGTCTGTAGCGGTGACTCGTGTCTACGAGTCAAATAGTTATTGTTTTGTTTTATTTCAATTATTTATTTTGTGTGTAAACCCGAGTAGGTAAACTAACATAGTCTTAAGAATAATTGTTACTAACACTATGAGTCATGTTGCTTGATTAAATAAATATATTATTATTATTATAGACTAGATTAGCCCTGTGGTATTGCCCGCGGTTTTTGTCGTAAAGGTAAAACAACATCCGCGGGTAACCCCGCGGGTCGCAGCTAGTAAACAATAAAAATAAAGTGTAAATTCAAATAGGTTAGATGAACAGTAAGCCATAGTTTAAACCTTTTATGGTTACAACTTCTATCATAATATTTACGTACATTTTATGGGATTAATATCGACAGCGGTCAAGTGCGAACCGTCTTTAGGTAAAGGGTTTTGTGACCACTATAGGCAATATAGTTTTAATTTTGCTTGTTAACCAGATAATTAAATCTAACTGTCATGTATGTGTAGTACGGACGCCAAAACGAACTGAAATAACTTTAACTTTTATAATACATTAAATACATACTAATTCATAGCCCAGTATTTACTATTCCACCTCAGATCAAATAAAAAAAGCTAGATAACGCACGGCCTTGTTGTTGTTGAAGCAAAAAAAGTAGCGTAGTTTCTTAGCATGTGTGTGCGTTAACGCGTGTGTTTACTTGGAACTACGCTACTTTTTGCACTGCTTTTCTGTACGACCTCCGGATCAAAAATAAGGAAAAGAGCAGCAAAATGATGACCTTCAAGAAAAGAGCGTGTGCCTTCTCAAAAGCCCGGCAACGCACTTGTGACGCCTCTGGTGTTGCGCGGGTGTCCGTGGGTGGCGGAAATCGCTTACCATCAGTCTACGTCTGATCGTTTGCCTCATATTCCATCATTACATATAACGAGTATAAAACAAAGTCCTCCGCCACGTCTGTCTGTCTGTTCGCGATAAACTCAAAAACTACTGCACGGATTTTGATGCAGTTTTTACCAACAGATAGAGTGATTTTTGAGGAAGGTTTTAGTATATAATTTGTAAAAAAATTGAGTATATTGGCTAAAATATAACGATATTTGTTGAAGACGTCGGTAAAAATTTAGCCGTACATCTCGGGGTAACATAGGCTATTTTTTTTTTCGTAAGAAGTCCGTGCGAAGCCGCAGTAGGTTGCTAGTAAAAAAATACAGTACAGCCAACAAAAAAAACTTAAAAAGTGGATCCATACATTTCCCACGGAACCACAACGCTAATGGCCTGTTACGTTGTCGACTCGATAAAATATCTATATGCAATAGTCTTCCGCATCCGCGTAATACCCTTTGATCGTTAGCGATATATTTAGATGCGTGTCCTAGATTTTTGAGAGACGTTATATTAGTCAGACAGGTTACTAAGGGGCCTGAGTTTTAACTAAATAATGATAGAATCAATTAATATTTATGATATAATGCTTTACTTGGGATGTAGAAACCACTTAGTATTATCTTAGGACCCACACAGTTAACCACTTTATTAAGAGATCGCCCGTTAGTTCTGTCAGTGAGTAAACACAAACTGTTATCATATAGACTTTCCTGTTAAGACAGGTCAATATATACTGGACACTTCAGTTTTGAATTGAAAACTTTTTTAGGCGCATTGAGCACTTTTTGGGTGAACAAAAATCATGGCACTCGCGTCATCGTCACCGAACGCTTACCACGAGCTTTATTTTTTTACTTCTTTATATCGCGTATTTAATTTAAAGAACAAAGAGGTTTATTACAAGCTTTTTATTAACTTGCAATGTATGTATGTATGCTTGTATGTTCGGGTGGAATCTTGCAACTCAATTTTGAAGCAGATATCTTCAACCGATTTTGCTGAAATTGTGCAAGCATATGTATACAGCGTAACAATACAATATTATAACGACATTGAGCTGATCTGATGCTGGAGCTGGAAGGTGGCCATGGGAACTCTGTAAAGAAACGTCGCAACATCATCGAGACTCGAGTTTGGACTCGTCTGATTCGTTTCGAGGCATTCCAGTAAAAGCTTGTTTTTAAAAAGGTTTTTAATTTAATTTATAGTTTTAAGTTTTCACTTCTGTTGGCAGTTCTCATGACTGCTTTGTTTTTAATAGTTTTTTTGCATATACAAAAGATACGCTTAAGGAAAGAAGGAAGAAATTGCTGATCATTATCTACCTATTTACAAATGCGCCAGATTGTGAGAAGGAAATTGACAAACCAACCAGTCTAGTCAGCATGATATATTGGGCCAAATCCTCTTTTCTAATGATAAGTGTACTATGACCAGCAGTTGTCTATTAAACGCTGTTGAGGATGATGATTGACCAAGTTTAAGATAAATTTTCACACATAGATTCCATTGAATACAACCAATTTTAAGTGACAATATTCTATTAATAATAATAATAAATATTTCAGACATCTAACACACAACGCCATCTAGTCCCAAGCTAAGCAGAGCTTGTGTTATGGGTACTAGACAACTGATACAAATACATATATACTTTTTTTTGTTGTAAATACATACATCTTATACATAGAAAACACCCAAACTCCGAAACAAATATTTGTAGATCATACAACTATTTGTTCCGACCCGGGAATCGAACCCAAGACCTCATGATCAGCAGTCGCACACGCCTACCGCGAGACCTACGAGGCAGTCAAGTTAGTCAGTTATATCCGTGCGTATGGTGACGCATTAAGACTATTAAGAATTGACTGATGGTTACTGATTGTAACCCCTTCCCTCCTCCCTATTCATCCCGTGGGTGTCGTAAGAGCCGACTAAGGGAACAAACTACCCAATACAACATCACTGCAAAGGAAAACTTGAAACAACCAGTCTGGCCCGCGTGGTCATAGTGGGCCAAATCTTTTTCTAAGGAGAGGCCTATGTCCAGCAGTGGACTGATAAAGGCTGTTGATGATGATTATCAGATCGTAACATACTTACAACGTACTTATGCAGACATAGGAAGTTTACCATCAACAAATCAATAAAAATAAAAATTTATTTATTCACCACAATACATTTTTTTTAAATTACAGCTTACACATAAATTTTATGATTAGGTTTCATACTGTGGGAGACTAGTGCCTAAGCTAGGCTCGTAGCCTGTTTTTCAGGACACCAGGATCCCCTCCATTAAAGTTTACCTACATTAAGTTTAAATTACTTACGATGATCAGTTGTGGTCGAACAATTGGAGAGTATAAAGAAGTACCTACAAAAGTGGGTGATTGTGTGAGTGGATGTGTTTGTGTGTATGATAATGTGTGCATGTGTGTGTTTGCATTAGAAGACCCTGTAGGATATCCGTGAGTTCCGTGACCGACACCATATCAATGCCAAGACAACAATCAGCTTTCAATGTTATACAAACTTGATGTCAAAACAGTATATTAATATAATAATAATTACTTAATTATTTTTATGGGAATTAACGCGATCACTTATTAAAAGGTATTACATACCTCTCTCTGATTTGCCTGACGTTTCGACCAGGTTGCACTGGCCGTGGTCACAGGCTGACTGGCTCAGCGGCGCAGTTAATTCCCGTAAAAATAATAATTATTATATTATGGAACGCGAAAGTTTAAAAGTTAGTATAGTATATCAATAGTTTCCATAAGAGTTAAGACCGTGGGAGAGCTTCGGCATGCATGGGCCGGCTCGACCGGAGTGATGCCACGGCTTCACAGAAAACCGGTGTGAAACAGCGCTTGCGCTGCGGTGTTGCACACCGCGCTACGAGTGAGTGAGGATACCGGAGGACCATCCCCCAAAGCCTGGCAACGCACTTGTGTCGCCTTTGGTGTTGCGGGTGTCCATGGGCGGCGGAAATCGCTTACCATCAGGCGATACGTTTGCTCGTTTGCCACCTTTTTCCATAAAAAAAAGAACAATGGCTTTAAAGAATAGAGTCACTGTCAGTTTAGGAAAACAGAATAGACCCTCGGTCAACGTCGAATTTCATTCCACAATCGCTAACGCTTCTATTGTCTTATATCTAATGTTTATTTCTTTCATGTGGCTTGGCGTTGGGAGACGTCATTCTTATACATTTGTTAGTATTCTGTAATCGTTAACGTATGTAGAATGTCCAGTAATAACAAGATTGAATAGAACAAACTAAAACTTGAAATTCATTACGTAAAATTGCATTTCGTTGCTAGATGATCACTTGTAGGGGCTGTATTACGACAAAGGCAGAGACAGTGCTCACAGAACTCAAGTTTCATAGCACGACTTACATAGTCTACCTACTGCGTTAAGTCTTATAGGTTTGATACCCATATGGGACAACACCTTGTGTGATTCACAAATTGTTATTCCGAGTCTGAGTGATTTTTATGTATTTGACTGCCTCGGTGGCGCAGTTAGTGCGTATGCAACTGCTGTGCTTGAGGTCTTGGTTTTAATTCCCGGATCAGACCAAGTGTTTGTACGATCTGCAAATATTTGTTTCGGTAGTTTGGGTGTTTTCTATGTATAATATTCAGTAGTATTAGTTTCTAGTTAGTTTGGCACTAGATGGCGTTGTGTGTCAGATGTCCTGAATATTTATTTAATGTATATTCGTAAAGCTCACGCGACACACGATGTAATCCTAATGCGAGAGATGTCTTTTTAAAAGAAAGAAAGACTGTTTTAGTTTTTGTTATCTTTGCTTCATAAAAACTTTCTCGAGAAAACTTCAGGTGTAGATGATACGATCTATTTCTGCCCATCTAGCTGAAGGAATCGGGTCACCGGCGCGTTTGTGATGCATGTGCATTATGGTTCCCTGCAACTATTACTATTTTGGTCTTTTTATGGCTCTAGTTTTTGTTACGGCTTATTTATGAGTGGTGGAGAATATGATGAGTACGGAGAACTTTGAATCATGCAAATTAAGTAATGGGTAACATTTGTTGGCTGACTAAGGCGATAGATGACGTCATCGTCAACAGCCTTTAACAGTCCACTGCTGGGCATAGGCCTCTACGTAGAAAAGAGGCCTAGGCCTACTATACGTTGATCCATGGCCCTTTATAGAGCGCCGATATGGACAAGAAGGTCTATGACCAGCCTCGTGCCATCCGCTGGGGTGAGAGCGGTGATCACAATGTCACGAGCGGGTTGAGCAGCCCAGCATACGCTGGAAGACTGCCCCTGAGAAGTCCAGTCGTCCAAATCGGACGAGACCTGTCCCCCGCCAGCAGACTTCGCGTTCAGACGCCCCGTCTCCTCGCGACCGATCTTATTCAGATACTCAAAGAAGCAACCTTGCGCGGTGAGTATTTGCGAATCACCACATACTTGGCTCCTCAGTCCCCGAGGAGCTGGAGATCCGAACTATCTCGCCATTTGTAACCATCTCCCTGACAAAGAAGTGTCTAATCCGGATATGCTTAGTACGTTTGTGGTACTCCGGCTTTTCAGCTAACTTGATCGCAGCTTCATTGTCCACTTTGAGGATAGGCAAACCCTTCAGTTTGGTCATGTCTCCAATGACTCTGAATAACCAAATTGATTCCCGAGCGCCTTCACTGGCAGCAACAACCTCTGCTTCAGTAGTAGATATAGCTACGCTTGTCTGACGTTGGCTTATCCATGACACGGCACCTCCAGCGTACATGCACAAAACACCAGTGGTTGAACGTCCTGTGTTCAAGTCACCTCCATGATCTACATCACTGTAGCTCTCAAGAATACCTGTCTTGAAACCTCTTTTGTACAGTATCCCTTTTTCTGGAGCATATTGCAAGTACCGTAGTATTCTCTTAAGTTTGACACAATCCTGTTCTTTAGGATTTTCAAGGCTTCTAGAAACTACGCTGACTGCATAAGCAATATCGGGTCTAGTCCCGACCATTAAGTATGCCAATGCACCAACAACTTGTCTGTAGTTCTTCAACAAGCTGCTTACATCACATGACTGATCTTGACCCTGACATTGATCCTCTTTAACAGTTGGTGTCATTACCGGTCAACAATGTTCCATTCCAAATCTCTTCAGCACTTTCTTTGTGTAACATCCCTGAGATATTTTGATTTCATCATCAGTGTTTTCAATCTCAATTCCAAGGAAATATGACGCTGCCTTTGTGGTAATTTCAAACTTGCGTTTTATTTGTCCTATGAACTCGTCAATAAGATTCTGACTCGTTGCAGCCACCAATCCATCATCAACATATAGGGCAACTATCCACAAACTCCACAAGACGTCTTCCTTATGAATAAACAAGGATCTTAGACACTAACTTTGAATCCAATATCTTTGAAATAGTCCGAAATTCGCTTATTCCAGCATCTTGGAGCTTGTTTCAAACCTTAAAGGCTCTTTTTCAATAAACATACCCGACCAGAACCATCATCATACCCTTCAGGTTGTTTCATGAAAATTTCTTCTTCAAGTGACCCGTAATCCTAGCTCCACATACTGGCTTTTCTGGTCTCTTTATAGTGCCCTCTACAATGTCTATTAGACCGTCTATTCCTCTTAGTAGAGCAGACATACGGTATTTCCATTGTATCCAATTTGTACCTTCAAGTTTTGCAATTTGAATTTTTGACAACTCCATTTTTGTGATTATAGGCAGTGGAAGCGTGCTGGGCCCATAACCTATTGAAGGCTATTACTGGTTAAACCTTCAATATTTGAGAGTACGCAGGGTTGATCTTCAAATAAACTTGGAAGACTGTAGATTACTTTGACATAGACATAGAGATTTAATAAAGATCATCAAAAGTTTATACTATACAATATTATTCACTGAATTCACAACAGATTATAATATTTACACAAAGTTCAGTTCCCTTTTATATAATACAAAATGACACAAGAACAGTCATATTCGAAAACTGACTTTTAAACATTTCTTCGTTTTCTTCTTTATGTGATATAAGGAGGTCGCACATTGTTACATTATATGCAACCTTAATAAAGTCACCTCTTATGACATTTATCGGGTCTCGGGTTCGATTCTCGGGTCTAGGCAAAAATGGTTATTGAGAAATACTTAAAAAACCTCTGAATTTGGAAGTTATTTATAACGTAAGTAGACATTACATTGAATTACAATAACTTAATTAGACAACATTAAATCACAATTTTGTCTAAAGTTATACGTTCCTATTAAAACTCAAATTCCAAAAGCAACTTCGCCTTAATTTCATTATCCAAAGTTCAAGGAGAATACCACCAACTAAGTCGTACGCTTGCCCTTAAAATATTTGCGATTGTAGCAAGTGGCCCAGATATCGGGAGGTACCAATTTCACTGGCCCTCTCTTTTAATCAAAATAATTAACAACACATATGATTTATTGCCTTAGTACGGGGGAGGGCGGGAGCTGTCTACCCGCGACTTTTTTACCTTGCCGATAAAGTACTTGCAAGTGCAAAAGTGTTGGCGAATAGAACTATATCAAATAATTAACAGACACAGATATTTAGGTATATCTCTATCTTACATTTTTACGAATAAGAAAAACTTTATTTGTCTTTAAATTACATAGGTACTTAACATTAATAACAGTATTACTGATGAAATTGAGAACCTCCTCCTTTTGGAAGTCGGTTAAAAAGACAAAAGACATGAATGACAATGAAAAGCATGCCAGCCGCTGTCATTCTGTCTAAACCCATCATGATTAATACAACCTTAGAGTAAGCACAACGATACCATCCTGACCACGGACATAGTAATCACTAAGATATGTAGTTAATAGATATACGATCTTTATCCCCCAAACATTGTGCTGACTTATTGTAGTCTCCCTTACGAAGTAGAGGGCAAGATTAGTGCTGTCACCCAGGTCGTAACTGACCGAAAAGTTAAGAAAGGGAGGGGAAAGTAGATTAGGGAGTCTAAGCAATTATAAGTAGGAAAATCCCCCGGCAGTGATATGGTTTCCCCTACGGTCCGCTTCATAAACTAAAAATTAAGATGTTATATTTTGCTCTAAAATAACGATGAATTCGGAAACAACTGAAAAGAAAATATGTTTTACAAACTTTAATATATAATTACGGCAAAAATTTATATTACACAAATATCATAAAATTATACAAATGTCGATGATAGGTGGGTTCTTGTAGAATTTAGTAATAAATAGGGACAGTTACAGAGCTACAAAATGATGTTTTTTTGTAATGCTCTTCCTGTATTAAAGACAATGTGACTTCTGCTACTTCTTCTTTAATAACCTCTATCTCCAGTTTAATTAAGAATATATTTTTGACCGACATCCAAAAAATAAGGTTATTTTTTTTTTTTATTTAAATGTAAGGTAAAAAATGAGGATTTTTTATTACTTTAAAAAAAATAGCTGATACCTCTTTATTTTTTTTTTTCTATGTATGGCCCTGCCAATGTGATTCTACTCTGCTTGATGGAAAGCATAAGCAAAATCCTAGGGTCGTGATCACTGTACTCATTGCGAATGTAAACCATGCAATAATGCTTGGTGACTCACACCATGGCGGCCTGGTGATGCCTCTGCATCATCGGGTATCCGGTCTTGCACTCACCAACAAAACACGTCAGCACGAAAGCTCAATATTGTTGTTCGTGACTTTTCCATGCGACAGTACATACGTTTGAATGTAAAAAACTCAAAATGCCACCAACATCGCAGTGCTGTTACGGTGATACGTCTGTGTAATTTTTTTATCTCTCTCGATATAATTTAGCTTTGCCGTTACTCTTAAAGGAACTGTATCAGGAGCTTTCTTTAATTTGGCAAGAATGTGGTGGAGTGCTATTGGTACTTCTTAATATAAAACTGGTGTTATGGAATATCAAACGAAATAATAATGGATTACGGGTCCGTTTGAATTCGAAACTAATGGGTGTCAATTAAATAAAACAAATCTATATCTATACTAATATTATAAACGCTAAAGTTTGTAAGTATGGATGGGTGGATGGATGGATGTTTGTTACTCTTTCACGCAAAAACTACTAAACGGATTTGGATGAAACTTTACAGTAATATAGCTTATACATCACAACCAGAATAACACATAGGCTACTACACACATCAAAAGTGTCTAGGGATCAAGCATTTTTATGCGGATTTCTTGAGATTGAGATGTGGCTTTGGCCCTGGCCTGCTCAGTCGCCAGACTTGAACCCGATTGAGCATGCATGGGATATGCTACAGAGAAGAGCTCTGCCGAATATGGAGGGTATCCAGTCGCAAGAAGACCTTTTTTTGTTGTTGCAACGAACATGGGCGGCCATTCCACAGCGTGATTTGGATGAACTCATTTTGAGTATGCCAAACCGATGTTCTTGTGTTAGTGTTCGCGGTAGAAACACGGATTATTAATTGTTTAAGTTACCTAATAAAATTTTAAAGAAAACTGTTATTTCAGTCTTTTTTTCGAACTTTAATGTTAGTGGTTCAAATGTGAAAAATTCTTTTATTAGGAAAATGGCAAATTTCTTTATTAATGCAAAGGTGACTTGGTTTATCGTTACTGTGACAAACGAAAACACTTTATTTGATGAATCCTTGAAGAAAATTTTAATTAATATCAATCAGGAGAAAAGTTATTGCAAAAATATATGTTGATCCCTAGACACATATGTTGATCCCTAGACACTTTTGATGTGTGTATTTGCCGCGATAACCGACATATAGCGGGCGGAACCGCGGGCTACAGCTAGTTATAAATAATTATGATGATAATAATAGGTAGTAGAGCCACGCTGATTTCAGCACGAACAGGCCGGCTCGACTGGGGCGGTACTACCATTGATCTATTAGGTATATCTTAATGGGTACTACCCTCTCACAGAAAACTAACCTTAAATGACAGCATTCGTTGGTGGTTGCGCGACCGGAGGCCCAATGATGCAGAAGCATCTCAATAGGCCACCATAGTATGGGTCACCATGCTGCATTCTCTTGGGTTCTAATTCTGCTCATGCTTTCCTCTGTCAAAGTAGAGTCACTTTGGCTGTCTTGACAGGTCCATATGTTTATATTAATTCATTTGTTAAATACTGAGACTATCTAACACCCTGTCACTAAATAGAAAATTCTGTTTGGGCAGGACAACGACTGTTCGGCTATACTACTTATAGCCGAACAGTCGTTGTCCTGCCCAAACAGAATTTTCTATTTAGTATAATATTATTTATATAGCCAGGCTCAATGTGCAGCAATAATTCAAACAAAAGGACATCAAGCGCCGTGTTTAATGGCGACAATGAGCCTGGCGTCTCGCCAGCGATGGAAGGTTGATGTTCGCATTATGAATATTACGATTATCATGATAGTGGAAGCTTATTACTTGACTAGCTGATCCGAACGACTTTGTCTGTATCTCTTGAAAGTTTTTGCCTCCTAATGGTGGTGCGTGATTTTAATAAACCTACAGCTTTCCTCAATAAATTGGCTATTTAATATTAAATTTACGTTTCAATTCAAACCAGTAATTTTTAAGATACGTTATGTCGAACACAACAAACACACTCTTTAATTTTATAGTGTACTAGTCGAACCCCGCGGTGTTACCCGCGGTTATTATAGTACCGCGGGTAACGCCGCGGGACAAAGTCTAAAAAAAGTAGCCTAAGTTACTCCTTAGATCATCAGCAATCTGCCAGTGAAATACCCGTCAAAATTGGTCCAGTCGTTCCAGAGATTACCTGGAACAAACAGACAGACAGACAGACAAAAATTAAAAAAAAAATATTTTGGTAGTACATACATGTATCGTGTATACGTTCATCATTATGTATTTATTAAAAAGCGGTTATTTATTTGTATTGATAAGTATAGATGCTAGTGTTGTATTAGTATTGTGCTAGAGAACCTGGCAGTCAAATATTGAACATCCAATTCGAAAGTAACTGCCTGTCTGTCTATTACGCTATTAAACAGCTGCACCGATTTGGATGAAGTTTGTAATGGAGATCCCTTGATTGAAGGCGACAGGCTACTATTTATTGCGATAATCAACTTACACGGAGACGGGGCCGCGGAAAAGCCGTAGGTAATCTATATTTTGTATCCACTATATCTTGGAATGTCATTGCATAGATTGAAGTAGCATCATCGACTGCACGGTTGGCCTAGTTGTTTCAGCGGTCGCCACGCCTCTTGCTACTGCGCCAAGTGTCGTGGGTTCAAATCCCACGCTGTAGAAAAACTTTGTGTGATCCACAAATTGTTGTCCCGAGTCTGGGTGTTCTTAATGTCCGTTTCTTGTATGTTTGTAAAGTCCCCCGCGACACAGGATGTTTATTCCTAATGCGGGAATTGTCTTTAAAAAAAAAAATACACTTACTCTCAATTTCACAAGCTTTTTATTAACTTGCAATGTATGTATGCTTGTATGTTCGGGTGAAATCTTGCAACTCAATTTTGAAGCTGATATATTCATCCGAATTTGCTGAAATTTTGCAAGCATATGTATACAGAGTGACAATGCAATATTATGATGACATGGAGCTGATCTGATGCTGGAACTGGAAGGTGGGCATAGGAACTCTGTAAAGAAACGTCGCAACACCACCAAGTTTGGACTTATTTGATTCGGCTCGACGAGTGCTTTATGAGGGCATTCCAATAAAAGCTTGTTTTTAAAAGGATTTTTAATTGAATTTATTCCCATCAAATTCCTTAACCCGTTGATAGCGATACCTATATTTAACGGCCTCAGTGGCGTAGTGGTAGCGTATGCGACTGCTGTGCTTGAGGTCACATTTGGTCTCACCCGAGACCAAATGTTTGTATGATCTACAAATATTTGTTTCGGAGTTTGGATGTTTTCTATGCAATGTATAATATGTATGTATTTACAAAAAAAAAGTATACATGTATTTATATCAGTTGTCTAGTACCCATAACATAAGCTCTGCTTAGCTTGGGACTAGATGGCGTTGTGTGTTAGATGTCCAAAATATTTATTTATTTATAATTTTTTTTTTGTCACTGTTATGCAGAGTTGATAAAAATCATGATGACATAAAAATCGTATTAAATTGAGTTAAATCGTTTTTTTATTTAAATCAGATTTTTTTGATTTTTTCACTTTCTTGTCTTTTTTATTGCTTTAATGTTCAGTTATTTATTAAATGAAAACAACGTATTTCTTCAATTGAATTAATAAATCTATTTAAAGGTAATTTATCAAGTTCTACTAAAATCAACAATTTAAAAAACAGTAGTGTTAAAAATTACAAGGAGAGTAAAAACTTTGCAACTCATTAAATTTCATATTCTAAATATTTCCAGATGAGTACCTACACTATCTGAAATAGGATATTTATCGCTTTGCATTGAATTTGAATAGCATGTGCGAAATGATTTTTGAAATATTATTATTATTATTTGATAACTTTTAGAACATGTCCCGTATAGCCCGATTTCCGGTATTGGAATCCCAGAACGGTAATCGCTCGCTGGCACGACATTGTGCACGTGTGCGCGCCGTAGTCTATGTCGGGGGAAGTCCCTAGACAATTTTTGGCCGATTTGGTGGCAGTAAGAATTTTATGATTTAAATTATAGATTTTTATAAAAAAAAATCATTTGATTAAAATCACGATTAAGTCACTGATTTAAATCATATCAACCCTGCTGTTATGTAAGTGGCAGTGTAATAAAAGTCAGCAAAAATAGCCTATAAATACGTTTCTTCCCTTGTACAAATAGGTGTATTTACAATCCAGGTCCCAAAACAAAAGTACATACCTACATAAACTAATAAACATCACGAAAAGATACGATACAAAAACCCGATGACACAATCCGAGTATTACCTAAGTGTGATATGTCCCCTACAGGTTTGTACTTCCCACCGCGCAATCATTACCCCGTGTCTCCTCTCAGTTAATAAATAAATAAACATACAAGTGATTACCGACGACCGCCGGGGAGTTGCAAAAAGTACAAAATGTAAGACAAAAAACTCCGCGAAAGCCGTACAACTCAATTTTGGAGGCACAACGCGGTGGAAATAAAGTAAAAAAAATATTGTAAGGATCTTTGTTAGTGTGCAGTGAAACGGGATTAGGTAAATTAAGTTTTATTTTACACAACCATTACCATTTGCATTATCAGCCATTCTTCGTTGTGGGACGTAATTAACATAGTTAAAAAATATAGATAAATAAATAAATATTTCGGACATCGAACACACAACGCCATCTAGTCGCAAGCTAAGCAGAGCCTAAGTTATGGGTACTAGACAACTCATATAATTACATATATACTTTTTTTTTGTAAATACATACATATTATATTTAGAAAACACCCAAACTCCGAAACAAATATTTGCAGATTATACAAACATTTGGTTCGACCGAAACCTTTGAATCGAACCCGAGACCTCAAGAACAGCAGTCGCTTACGCTACCACTGCGCCACCGAGGCAGTCAAGGATGAACCCATAGTGTCAAAAATTTAGACTTTTTGATCTTTTCAAATATACCAACTTAATATTATTATACATTTAAGTTTAATGTCCCTAATGGTTTAGCGATTAGTTTCCGTAAAGTTTTTTTAACCGACTTTCAAAAGGAGGAGGTTCTCAACTTGATTTTTATTTCAAAAATCATTTCGCACATGCTATTCAAATTCAATGCAAAGCGACAAATATCCTACTTCAGATAGTGTAGGTACTCATCTGGAAATATTTAGAATATGAAATTTAATGAGTTGCAAAGTTTTTACTCTCCTTGTAATTTTTAACACTACTGTTTTTTAAATTGTTGATTTTAGTAGAACTTGATAAATTACCTTTAAATAGATTTATTAATTTAATTGAAGAAATACGTTGTTTTCATTTAATAAATAACTGAACATTAAAGCAATAAAAAAGACAAGAAAGTGAAAAAATCAAAAAAATCTGATTTAAATAAAAAAACGATTTAACTCAATTTAATACGATTTTTATGTCATCATGATTTTTATCAACTCTGCATAACAGTGACAAATAAATTATAAATAAATAAATATTTTGGACATCGAACACACAACGCCATCTAGTCGCAAGCTAAGCAGAGCCTAAGTTATGGGTACTAGACAACTCATATAATTACATATATACTTTTTTTTTGTAAATACATACATATTATATTTAGAAAACACCCAAACTCCGAAACAAATATTTGCAGATTATACAAACATTTGGTTCGACCGAAACCTTTGAATCGAACCCGAGACCTCAAGAACAGCAGTCGCTTACGCTACCACTGCGCCACCGAGGCAGTCAAGGATGAACCTATAGTGTCAAAAATTTAGACTTTTTGATCTTTTCAAATATACCAACTTAATATTATTATACATTTAAGTTTAATGTCCCTAATGGTTTAGCGATTAGTTTCCGTAAAGTTTTTTTAACCGACTTCCAAAAGGAGGAGGTTCTCAACTTGATTTTTATTTTTTTATTTTTTACAAAGTTAGTAAGATTCTAAAGAACTAAAACAAGAATACCAACATTCAATATGGCATGCAAGTTTGCGTAAGGAACAATAATAATAAGACAGAGAGTGAATATTCCTATATTATAATATATTAAATTCCAGTGTTTTTAAATAGATTAACATCAATTATTATCAGGAGATTTTCTAAAATGTACATTTAAATTTTGTCGTTAATAATGTTTCATTTTTCCTGTAGGTTTTTCTTGAAACGTAACAAAGCCAATTAGAACCTTCTTATTAAAATTTGATCTACGAACTGCCTACGGATTTTTATTAACAAATATCCTTTATGACTTATTTTTATTACAGCAAAGTGTGGGGCAGCACCAACAGCATCCTAAAATAATCTCATGTAAGACTGGCTTGCTAGATCGAGAATCGAAAGTTTGATTAAATTTAATAAAATAGAAGTTCATCATCAGCTGCAGCCTGCAGCAGCAATCATTTATGTAGTATGCTAGTAAACTAAATTAACTACATGTATGTAGGTAATTTAGTTTACTAGCATGAATAAAACTCAAATTGTTACTAACAGTTTGAGTTTTAGTACTCGAGTAAATAAATAAATAATAATTATATAGTTTATTTATATTTTTGTTACAAAAATAATATATTTAATATATTTTACAACTCTATTCAATTATGTATTATACTCAAAAACCGTAGTATTTTAACTAAACTAAGACCCAAAATATCAACAATCACCTGGCTGCTAACAAATCGCACAGCAACAAAATCCCTCTCACAAAAGCTACGGACACTCATATTACAGAGCGGCGCAGGCGGTGGTCCGGCACCCCACCCTCCGCCCCTCGCACTTAACGAGCCCTACTACGCGAACTGCTATTAATTTGTAAAACTAACGTATTGGTACTTTCTTTATATCAACGAGGTGGAAAAGAAGCATAAGTAACGTTAGAGGAAAATCCTCCATTCATTAGTTAATAACTAATATTACTCGTAGAATGAAATGGCAGTTTGTTTTTAATACATTGTCATTCAGGGAAATACATTTTTTCCATTCTTTGTGATGAAATTTTAATTAATTATAAAAAAATAATATTTCAATTAAAGATTTATATTTACTAAACAAAGATTATTATTATAAAAACAAACAACCCGACTCGTTAAAAGTAATGAACCACTCCTCCTTATTTCCCAGTTGCGGGCGCCATTTTGAAAATGTATATAGCCACGATCCTGATGAATTAAACGATACGTCATGTAAGTCAAAAACTGTCCAGCCGTTTGGGCTGTAGCCTACAGCCTGTAGGCGTAGGGCCGGCAAAAGAAATGGCCTCCTTTTAACGCAGTCGGGTCAAAATTATGTTAGTAAACCTATTTAATTCGAAGCTTTAGTAAGCTCGAACTATTCAGATTCAGAAAACAGATACGATGTCAGTAATAAATTTTTTTTCAAGTTCAAAATCATTTATTCATTCAAGACACCAAGTGACACCCATGAACGTCAAATCGAAGCTATAGTTAAAAATCATCGATTGACACAAACAGACGCCACAGCATGTGCTGTATTGTCGAGGTAAATTAGGCGAAAACATAAAATTCTACTGCCTGCTTGTGTCGATCCATAACTTCCAGTTTCCAAATTGCGTAGAGCCTCATGAGAAGAATACTGGCAAAGAAACTCATGGCCACTCTTTTTCTGATTCTGAAGTCTGATTTTCAGGTACAATAGTGTTAGTAAGGTAAAGGCTCGTTGCTCTCGCAGTTGGCGTGTGCGACTGCTGATCATGAGGTCTCGGGTTCGATTCCCGGGTCGGACCAAATGTTTGTATGATCTACAAATACTTGTTTCAGAGTTTGGGTGTTTTCTATGTATAATATGTATGTATTTACATAAAAAAAGTATGTGTGTATTGGTATCAGTTGTCTAGTACCCATAACACAAGCTCTGCTTAGCTTGGGACTAGATGGCGTTGTGTGTTAGATGTCCGAAATATTTATTTATTATTTAAAAAAAAAAAACAGTATGCAAGCTGTTGCCACTACTCACAGATAGGTACGTCTAACTTATAACACTTTTTTGTGTCAAGGGTTAAAAATATTTGCACTTGGCACGTCTGTCTAGACTCTTTGACAAACAAAACAAAAAACATTCGTATTAATATCCGCCTTTTTTTTGTAAGTCGGTTAAAAACAAAACTTTCGCTTCCCACATTACGATCCCAAATCGTGACTGCCGACAAACGACAACTTAGAAAAAAAAAACATCATCAATGACATTATACAGGGAAGTTTTTTTTTATTTGAATGCTATTATTAAAGTGTCGGGGTAGTTCCCGGTAGTAGGGTAGTACAATTTTATATTTTAATCCGCAAAAAGCGAGTGAAGACACGTTTCAGTTTGTCGGCGCTCGCACGTCCGTTGTGTCTGTACACACCTTAATTATTTCCGAAGGACCATTGTGTGAGAATGGAATGAGAATTTGAGTTTTGTTAAATTTTGAATTTATCTTTAAATAGACTTTTATGCGATACGAATATATTAAATAGCTGATTGTAAGGATGTGGAATCCTTTATGAGACAATTAGTTTTGTGTAGTCTTTTTTTTTATAAATCTGCCACCACATCAATACTTAGGTTGGTATCGTATAGTAGTATAGTAATTCAAAGAGGTTGGTATCGAGCGCCATCATTATCTAGAGCCATCTTGTCAGGGAGTGCACTCTAAACCACGACAACAATCCGTGAACAACAGAAATACTTATCACATGACAGAATCGAACCTAAACCAATACCTACAGTACATAAGACGTTCACGTATATAGTAAACAATTTCCCTTGAACTTTAACTATCATAGACATCTATACTAATATTATAAAGCTGAAGAGTTTGTTTTTTTGTTTGAACACGCAAATCTCAGGACTCAGGAACTACTAGTCCGATTTGAAAAAATATTTCAGTGTTGGATAGTACATTTATCGAGGAAGGCTATAGGCTATTTATCATCACGCTAAGACCAATAGGAGCGGAGCACCAATAAAGAATGTTACAAAAACGAGGGAAAATTATTACGCTACGGGCAATAGGAGACGTAAACGAGGTTGCGTGGGTCAGCTAGTTTATAGATATAAAAAAACTTAATTCATTTCTTCAACTAATGCAGAACATGAACATTATTCTCACGTTATACACACATGTATAGATAGTGCGTAAGTGGACAAAAACTTATAGTACGTTTAATCGTAAGTATAGGGACACACAATACATACGAACTGTGTCCCAGAGGCTGCGTCCCAACTCCATTCGATGCAAATTCTCACATCGGCCGTTTTAAGGTGTGCCTCAAATGAAAGCTGAAGCGATAATTATTATTTACTTTTGTCTTCTAAGGTCTCTTGACTAACTTGATGTTATTCAGTGACACGCCAGTATATACGACGCTTTATCCCTTGATATAGTCCCTCTGTCAGGTTCACATCTACAGGGTATCCCTTAAGAAAAAACGTATATCTTTCGAGCGTGGAAATGCCATAATTACCTTATTAAAATACAGTAATACAAGAGATAATGGGACAAGTTAATTATTGAAAAAAAAACTCGACTACGTAAGAATGTCTGCCTACTTAAAATTTACAATAATTGAAACATACCTGTAGGTATGTTTCTTAATTTATTTTTACATACACTCGAAAAACATAACTCTTCTTGCGCAGTTGGTTAAAAATGGATTATTAAATTAGTAACCTCATTTTAAGTAAAATAATAATATAAAATAATATTAAATTATTTCACGAACAAAAGCTCGTAACTTGCACCAAATCAACAGGTATGCAAAGAATGCAATATTCGCTTCTACGGTGTAAGGGCCGACTTTAAATAGCTTTGAGACGAGTGAAGGATTATGGGACCGCTCTGTGGCACACTCCTTGTGTGAACATTGCAACGGTAATTACTCTGATAAATGTTATTTAACCGTCAATTACTAGACATATACTAGAAAGAATAGGCATTCTTTATCTGAAGAGTCAGTTGTGCAATTTCTGTTTTTTTAAACATACCTGCCAAAGTGACTCTACTCTGCCTGATATGATATGAAAGCATTAGCAGAATCCAAGATTCTGTAGTGATCACCACACTCATTGCGAATGCAGACAATGCAACCTTGCAGCATGGTGATCCACACTATGGCGGCCTATTTGTTGTTCGAAAACTCTCTAAGAACTAAAAATAGTATTGGTTTGTCAAACTACGTTCTAAATGTCAAAGATTGACTAAAATTAGATATATTGCTTTAAAAATAGATGTTATCTAAATTAATCTACACAAAAATATAATTTTAGAATATGCTTCACTAAAATAAGAGAATAGAAGATAATTTCAGAGAAATTATAGTGTAGTGGGGCAACAACAGAATTAGCACCAATATGTTTTTTTAAAATTATGAATTTAAAAATGAGTCAATAACTTAAAACATTTAATTTCAGACATTTACATTTTTAATTAAATAAAATGGGAATAGTTATACCGATAAAAGTAATTACTTTAAATGCACACACATACATTACTGTCACACACAACAATAAGACTGCCTCGTGGTGGCGCAATGGTAGCGTGTGCGACTGCTGTGCTTGAGGTCTCCTGGTCGATTTCCGGGTCGTATCAAATGTTCTTAAGATCTGCAAATATTTGTTTCGGAGTTTGTTATATACAAGAACTGCTCTTTTAAAGGTATTAGATATGGAGGAAAACAAAAAAAATACGAATTTCGACCGCTGGACGACCATTACTAAATCCTTAAACTCTACATAAACAGTTGACCTTTACACCCGTAGAGAAAACCGAATAAGGACTATGAACTTACGTATACATAGTACAAAAAATGGATACATAAATATGCAACGCAAAGTGCGGGAAGCATCGACCAACGGATTTATCTCGCGGAATCTGCGGGTTCCCACGATCCCAGGTACTTGTCGAGTGTTCCGAGTTTCGCGAATATGTTGGAGGTGACAAATATTTTTATTCATTTGTACTTTATTTACAAGTAGCTGAAGCATTATCTTAAATGTACCTAATTCAGTCGATGGCTTTTACTCCGCCTAAATGTATCTACTTAATTTGTACTTGAAAATTGAGGTTTGAACTTGAAAATAATAACATTATTTATGTCTATGACATCTATCTAATCGCAGGATATTTTCTTTAATGGCGTTCTCTAAAGTAACAATTTCTAGAGTTTTTCGTAAACTTTCGTAGCTAACTAAGACAACTACGTAAGAAAGACGAATTTAAATTTTAATTAATCCTATCCAATTTCTACCAACGACGTATCGATATTAGCGATATCTATTTACAACGAAATGGATACAATAATTTTCGTCATATGCACCCGCTAGCCCTCCAATAAATATAGGTACTCACACAAGTGTAAATTGGCTTGGTCGAACGACATTGGACAATGGCAGTGGGTGGTCGGCCAGTCGTTTCTGACGATGCCCAATTTCGGTATTTCACTGGTACGTAAAATTATATTATGTGTACTTCTCAGACCTAATTTTCAATATTATGAGGAAAGAGCTAGTGCTAGGAGAGCCAAGCTTTAACAAGTATGGGTGATTTTTTCTTTTTTTTATGAAAAAAACAAAGAATTATGTACCTGTGTCGAGGAGGACTTTATAAATAAACATAGAAAAGGTAGTAGAGCCACGCTGATTTCAGCATGAACGGGCCGGCTCGACCGGGGCGGTACTACCCTCGCACAGAAAATCAACGTAAAATGACAGCGTTCGTGCTGTCGTGTTTCGTTGGTGAGTGCGAGACCGGAGGCCCAAGTAGTCTAGTCAACAAGTTCCATACTTGTTGACTAGACTAAAAGGTGCAGCAGCATCACTAGGCCGCCATGGTGTGGGTTGCCATACTGCATTGCCTGCATTCGCAGTGAGTATGGTGACCGCCACTCTTGGATTCTGCTTGTGCTTTCCATCAGGCAGAGTAGAATCATTTTGGCGGGCATACATAAAAAAAAAAAAAAAAAAATGAAACGGACACAAAGAACACCCAAACTCAAAACAATAATCCCACCAAAAACATTTTCATGTAAAATGTTGCCAAGACGACTGCATATGGCTTACCCTGTGAAAAAGATATCAGATCTTATGTAAAGCCAAGGTTCTGAATCTACACGCCCTAACTCTACCAACCCTAACTTCATAACCTCTACATCTCAGTAAAAATGTATGGCTTCGCCGTTTCGCTACCACACCGTCACGAAGGGGAAACGAACGCCTTTTGTGTTTGCAAATATCTAGTTTTTGAACTAATGTGCTATACGAATATTTAGTTTCTGAAGTGACGAAACAGCCAAGCCATACATTTTTACTGAGATGTGGAGTTTATGAAGTTAGGGTTGGTAGAGTTAGGGCGTGTAGATTCAGAACCTTGGCTTTACATAAGATCTGATATCTTTTTCACAGGGTAAGCCATATGCAGTCGTCTTGGCAACATTTTACAGGAAAATGTTTTTGGTGGGATTTCATTTCTTTTTGTAAGTTGCTAAAGGCAGTTTCTCTTTCTTTTTTGGGGCTCAATTTCTTGTACATCTTCTTTCTTCTTTTGAAAAAGTCCGTGTACCAAAAATCAAATCTCTGGCATAAACATTTGTGAAAGTCTCATACAAACTTCCACACCCCAAATTTGGGGTTTGAGGGGCAAAAGTAATATGTTTATGATTTTTTTGTTGTTTGTATACTTAACTTAGTTTACATACCGAATTTCAGCTTTCTAGCACTTCAGGCAGTAAGTACCCTAACAGTTTTGATGATCATCAGTGTGTCAGTGACGAAATCGGTGTTTTTTAGGGTATCAATAAAATCTAAAGTATCAAAGCCATGCAATTGAAACTTTGTATTTTTTATTAGTCTATTGGTCGCATCATATCCTGAGAATTTGAACAATCTGGTATATCAAGAACCAAAGTTATGAGGGTTCAAAAAAACGTAGAAACACTTCGAGAAAAGGTAGGTAGTGCCCTTGCGCTTCGCTTGGCTCGTCTTGGCGGGGGCACGACCGTGCCCCCAGATTTGTGGATTGAAATTGAAAAATTAATTGAAATCTTCAAACCCTACATGAGATAATGGGACAACACTTTGTGCCTTTGTAACACCACAGAATAACCAATAGTACTAACGTAGTAACACACAAAGGCACAAAGTGTTTAGATTTTAGCCTACCATAACACGCTAGCCAGACGGGTTTGAATTTTTTTTTATAGAGTAGGCGGGCAAACGAGCAGACGTATCGCCTGATGGTAAGCGATTACCGCTGCCCATGGTCACCTGCAACACTAGAAACGTCACAAGTGCGTTGCCGGCCTTTTGGGGATGGGTGGGAGGTAGGGTATTGGGCTATGGGCCTCCGGTATCCTCACTCGCTCGGTGAAACACAGTTCAAACACTATTTCACACCGGTTTTCTGTGAGGCCGTGGTATCACTCCGGTCGAGCCGGCCCATTATAGGGTATAGGTATAGGGTTCTTGTCAAGTTTTCCTATAAAATATCTTTGTTTTATTCGCAGTAGGTATCTTATTTATATTACTCGGTTTTAGAAGCACTTAAAAACGTCCAATACTTTTTTTTGCTGTTAACGCGTAGGAAAATCCATTTAGATCTCCGGCTCCTCCGGCGATACCACCTAATTCTGACTATTCATTCAAAAATCCTCTTATACTGAAAAACCTAGGCAATACTAAACAGTGATTAAAATTACGTTATTGATTTGTCAAATTTAATTTAATTAAACATATTAACGATTGCATCGTTAAGTTTATCGACGATCGCAAACGTAACCGTTATATTTGCGATCGTAAAATGACGAGCCATGTTATGGAGCGTTACATTCGGGTATAAAACCGCTGTTTAAATGACTAATAATCTCTGTGTAAGGGTGATACACCACATAGCGTCAATAGAAGGGATATTGATCAACAAATTTTTGCAATAAAAGCAAAATGTCGATAAGATGGTACATAAATGTATTGGAATTTTGGTTTCGTATTCTTTGTCGCTAAATTTATTGCGTCAATCTATACTAATATTATAAACGCGACAGTTTGTAAGTATGGATGGATGGATGGATGGATGTTTGTTACTCATTCACGCAACAACTACTGCACGGATTTGGATGAAACCTTACAATAATATAGCTTATACATCAGAATAACACATAGGCTACAATTTGCCACGATAACCGACATATACGCGGGCGGAGCCGCGGTCTACAACTAGTTTAGTATAAACCAAAAGCATTACGTAAATTTTAAAAAAATAATAAAAAAAATCGGACTCCTCCTTTTTTGAAGTCGGTTAAAAAGTAGCCTAAGCTACTCCTTATATCATCAGCTATCAGCCCGTGAAAGTCCTGTCAAAATCGGTCCAGCTGTTCCAGAGATTAGACAGAACAAATAGACAGACAGACAGATACAAACAGACACTCCAATTTTATTTATTTTTATAGATGCAGAAGCTACTGTTTGAAAAAAAATTATCTTGACCAATATATACCCACAAAAAGCGCATGTAGTTCCTTTATTTGAAGTCGGTTAAGAGGAATTATCACTTTGTAACGGCGATAATCCATAATGTTACGAAGTTACGATACAGGAGTTATTTCGATGTGTTTAGTTAATATACAGATACAAGATGACCTTCGCATTGTATGCAAATGAGTACAAAGCAGAGCCCATTATTAATTGGTTCTTAGAAAACGTATACCGTTTAATCCTTTCTCGCGTTTGTATGTTTTGTGCTATACACGCATAATTGCGTTATAAACCAATAATATACCGTGGGAGAGACATGTTTCTACACTAATAAGCCAGTTCGACCGCAGTCTCTGAAATCGCAAAGAGATGTCGCCTCTATGGCAGTCCTCTGTCGCCTTTATCATGGAGAATGTTCTGACGAGCTCTTCCAACTGCTTCTCCCTTCCTCTACACGACAATACGTGCTGGCCTTGGAAGTCACCGGCTTAGAGTAATTGATATTATTCTCTGTAACTTAATGGTTCGGCTCTTTTTTCCTGTGCCGGGCAGTTAAAACCTGGATTGTTTCCCTCCCACTATGATCCCGAGTCCTGCTTTCCATCAGGCAGAGTAGAGTCATTTTGGCATCCATCTATAAAAAAATGTTACCATGGTCTTACAGAAAATCGGTGTTAAGTAGTTATTTACTAGATTTGACTGAGTAAGCAACGTTGACGGAACCCAAACCTCGCTCCCTTCCCTCTGATTCTCGGGAAATATTAAAAACCCGACAACGTACTTCTGTTAAATTGCAGCTTATTAGCTGCATATTGTATAATAATATAGTAATAATATATAACAATAGTAATATTTCAATAGTCGCTCTGCTATTGCAGAGCGACTATTGAAATACTCATACATAGCATATGAAATCTAACATGCATGAGAAGCTGAGTTTTGAATAAGCAGATGAAACTGAAAATGCATTGTATATACTTATGTACATAAAGAACTGTATAAACTGTTTCCTCAGATTCAAGCTGACTGAAGAACGGCATTAAAATATGTGATATAAAGCATATTTAAAAAGTACGCCGAGAATGCCATAATAAGCGTGTTTAAAAATTTGCTTTTTATGGCATAGAAAAAATAAATAAATAAAATATGACACTTCTAGTAATTAGTGTGATCTTGTTACCCATAAGCCAGTAAACCAGACGCGTCTATTCGGCGCCTCATTGCTGGGCAATAGACGGCGCCACAGAGGCTGTCAGACCAACCGCAATTATTACACCATCACATTCACATTCGAAGGGTGATATTCTAACTCAATTTAATATTCCACTTGAAAACAAATTACGTTTATTACAAACTGAAATCAGCATTGACTGTTGGTTTATTGTTAAGCTGAATGCTGAGGCCCAGTGATGTAGAAGCATCACTAGGCCGAGATGGTGTGGGTCACTAAGTCACCATGCTGCATATTGTCTGCATTCGCAATGAGTATGGTGACCACCATGATTCTGCTTATGCTTTCCATCAGGCAGAGTAGAGTCATTTTACCAGGGCCATATAGCTGAACACAGATTTTTTGATCTGATTTTATAAAAATAGTAAGTATTCATGTGTCGGTATGTATTTACTACTTCGTGTCAATGTTTCACGGTATACCGCCTTAACCAACATAGTAATTATAGAACGATTACTCCGATCGCTGTTGCCAACTGATACCGAGAATCGGTCTGGTGGTTTCGCGAGGGGTAGATCTGCAATAAAGATATCTCCACAATGGAACAATAGGGGTGGTTGATTTCACTTTACAATTTAAGTCAGGAGAAATTACGAACGAAAAGTTGAAAGTCTCCAGCGTCAGAATCCAAAATAAACTGTGCTCGGAAATCTTGATTTCACGAGTATTCGTGTCAATTAATGTGGCTTTGAACACAATAATTTAAATCAAAGTTTAAATTAATAATCCTACTAATATTATAAACGCGAAAGTTTGTAAGTATGGATGGATGTTTGTTACTCTTTCACGCAAAAACTACTGAACGGATTTGGATGAAACTTTACAGTAATATCAGAATAACACATAGGATACTATTTGCCGCGACAACCGACATATACGCGGACGGAGCCGCGGGCAACAACTAGTAAAACAATAAAGTTATGGAATGAAAAGTTTATGGGTCGACCTTGTAAAGCTAACGTGCTTTAATTCCTTATGTTATCATCTCAGGCCTTCCTTAAGTTTCATTAAACTATATTTCTCATGTTTTTGTTGAGGGTACAGAAAGTGATAAATGCAAGATAATAAAGTAAACGGGTATCACCTTCTATTAGCAGTATTGTAGTATTTATACACCTTGCGTACATTCCAGCAAAGATAAGACGTAATGCATTTATAGAAAGCAAGATTTTTTTCAGATTTTCAGAACTGCATAGTTAATTTCAAGGTCCCTCAAATCCTCCATAATCTATTCCCGAGATGGTTGAACTATCTAATTTAATACAATTTCGTAAGGAACTTTCTGTGCTCCAGTCAGACTGATATTCTTGGTTATATAAAACTTATCATATTTTATCACTTAAATAAAAAAATACTGTATGAAAACGGCCTAAATGTGAGTGTGACCACAACTCATATTATTGATTCAGCAAGGTACAGTTTCCTAAAAGATGATTACTCTTATTAATGAATAAGTAATATTAAATTAAACGAACATAGACATAAAACGCTTCAATCACACTTTCTCATGTTCGATCAAGATGACCGTCACGGTGTCTGCGTCTACTGGATGTTATCGTGGACGTAATTAGTGCGTCTGAGGCTCCGGGGGCGAGCTCCCTGGTGCGTGGCGAGGTCGCGACGATGCCGTGACCGGAGGCCGGAGTACATCTCTCAATTGTTCCTGTTAGCGTAGTACTTCGAGAACTACGGTATCAAATCACTGCTAATATGAATGCATGTGTATTCGTTTTATTTCTCTGAGAACAGCAAAATAGATCTGAATGACATTCGTAATGGATGTGGAATAAAACTTAATCTGGAAAAAATCGACGTAAAAGTAACCAAGCTACATGCGTGGGTCACCATGCTACATTGTCCGCATATGCAATGAGGATGGTGATCACCTTGGATACTTTCCATCAGGCAGAGTAGCGTCATTTTGGTACCCACCGAGGGTTTTGGGTTTGCACCATGGGTTATGTACAAACCTGTAGGTATATAAGTAAAATGTATGCTTTTCGGGATTTTTCCTTTAACTGTGCTATAAAACGTTGCTTCGCAATAAGTTTCAAGATTCTGAGTTCACGGGAAGTACCCTGTAGGTTTTGATTGCCTCGCGATTGGCAAAAATTTGCAGTATAAACGGCTGTATCTTTTGATTGCGTTGGCTTAAAAGTTTAATTTTTTCACAGCTTCAAGGGACAGTAGACCTGATTATTTGATATAAATTTCAGCTTGATACCTCAACGCATTCCTGAGAAAAAGGGTCTTGATAGACAGACAGACAGACAGACATCAAAGTGATCCTATATTTATATGAATAGAAAAAAAATATTAGGGAAAAGGTATTAAAACAGAAATCCGCGGGATTGCTACCATGTACATTTTTGTTAGTGAGTATCCGATATTTCGGCGCTGTTGCAGTGGGCAAGTGGGGAAAAGGTAACCTAATATATAATTTACACACGTCACGGTGTTTGTGGTCGTACCCCTCCAAAACGGCTCATCCAATATTAATGATTTCATTCGTTTATTTACTAAGTTTGAGAATAGGTCGTAATGTATTTAGTATCTTCCTATCTCCTCTAATTTTTTAACTTAAGCTCGATTACTTTGATAATATAAATAGTACCCGGATGACAGCTTTTCCCGATATTTTTTTGGAAATTTTGCTATAGATAAATCCTAGCTAGATTTTTTTATGGTATAGGTGGCAAACGAGCAGACGTATCACCTGATGGTAAGCGATTACCGCTGCCCATGGACACCAGAGACGTCACAAGTGCGTTGCCGACCATTGTGGGATGAGGAGGGGGATAGGGGGAGGGGTTGGGGGCCTCCGGTATCCTCACTCACTCGGTGAAACAGAGCGCAAGCGTTATTTTACACCGGTTTTCTGTGAGGCCATGGTATCACTTCGGTCGAGCCGGCCCATGCATGCGGAAACGTGGCTCTCCCACGCATCGATTTATCGCTCCCGTAACCCCCATTATAACTCCTAAATGTCATGAAAATCATTGGAGCCGTTTCCGAGATTAATTATTTTATATTTACTTACAAGAATTGCTCAATTAAAGGTATTAGATTAGACTAGCTGAACCCCGCGGTGATACCCGCGGTTATTGTCGTACCGCGGGTAGCACTGCGGGGCGAAGCTGAAGTTCGGGGCGAGTCAGTTTGTGAAGTTAGGGTTGGTAGAGTTAGGGCGTGTAGATTCAGAACCTTGGCTCTACATGAGATCTGATATCTTTTTCACAGGGTAAGCCATATGCAGTCGTCTTGGCAACATTTTACATGAAAATGTATTGGATGGGATATATTTATTTGTATAGACTAGCTCGCCCAAGCAACTTCGTTTACGTCCAAACTACCATCCCCCGTTTTAACCACAAAGGTGGGTTGATTTCGAAAGATACATTATTAGTACACCTCCACACCTAGTATAGAGTATACATTTTAAATTTCAAGTCTCTTACTTCAAAAACATAGGACTTTCATACAAACGTCCAACCCCCGTTTTACCCCCTTAGGGGTGGAGTTTCGTAAAATCCGTTCTTAGCGGATGTCTACATACTATAAGGAACCTACCTGCTAAATTTCAAGTTTGTAGGTGTTATAGTTTCTGAGATTTCGTGATTAATAAGTGAGTGGTATTTCGCTTTTATATATATAGATAAGGCAGAACATTGTTTGCCGGGTCCGATAGTATTCTATTAAGTTTTTAAACTAAAACATTGCTATCTCAAATAAATAAAGGAATATATTTTACAAAGGAGACTCCGCACATCGGTTCAGCTCCCACGCATTCTCCTGACATTTCGGCAACATTTATTTTAATTCATTTTGTATGCATTTTATTCTTCGGTAGAGCTTCTTGAGGCATTTTTAAGGCGACGTTGATCGAACTATTAAAAAACTTTTATTTGTTTATAAAAATTTTAAATTAAGCTTTTTAGTTTTTAAATTTTTGAGACATTTTTTATAAATATGAATATGAAACTAGTATTTATTTGGATTATATATTTTACATTTTGTTTTACTTATTTTCACGGACACGTGAATTGCCTCTACATTATTTGATATGCTCAATTACTATTACAATTAATTTGAAGTAAGTTCAGATATATGTGTATTTTAACATAATATCCTTGTTACTTAAATGTATTAATTATTATACGTATACAATATAAATATTAAACAAGTAGTAACTAACAAACAAACAATGTAAAAACAACTTCAAATTATTTTTAGCCTACTTTTAGAAATTTAAATACTAGACAATAAATAAACAATATAAATATTAAATACAAGCGTATTTCAAATATGAAATAAAGTTTAATCGCAGCTTTGGTTGGGCTTAAACGGAACTCTCCTGTAACTTTTTTATATGCCTGTATATTTCTATAATAAATGCAGGTATTGACATAAAAAGTTGCAAAGAATGGACAAGAAAACATGGAGTTCCACTTATTAAAAGAAGCACATAACAAGCAAGCTTATTTTCAATGTCCGAGACTTTTTTTCGCTCCCTGTGTTTGTAAATCTAAAAAATATGCTTGGATGATAACTCCCTCTTAACAGCTACTTGTATGCAAGCTTGCAAAAATGAAAAAAGTGAAGATTTATTGCTCAATACGAGACCTAGTTTAGGTTTTAATTTAACCTTGAGGGTCAAGAATGGACTGAATCCTTATGAGTGGCAATATTTTTCTTATGAACGCTTTGTTATTATTTGTAATATTAATTATTCATTAATTAGCTGGTCTAAATAATGATTTTAATTCATCAGTCACTGAGAGAGACAGTAGTGACAGATGTGACAATGGTATTGGCGGGACGGGATATAAGTGAATCGATAGTGAGGTGGACTGCTGTGCTCCTGACTGTCTTTGTCAGGAGCACAGGGAAGATTATGTTCACGGAAGATTACGTTTTCTTACGATATAGTAGTATCGATTAATCAATCGATTAGACATGAGACCAATCGGCAATCGGGACAAATTGATGAGTCGCAATCCCACCACATCCCATAATCATATAAAGGGGGTTAGTTTAAGCTCCGGAAACCTCACTCACTGTGTTTGTCAGTCTGAGGCCGTGGGATCACTCTGGACGAGCCAGTCTCCTCTGACTTCCTCTACTCAGAAATAGGGTCTCATCACTTGGTAAAAGGTAATGAACAGATTGCTTTACACTGGTTTTCTATAAAGCTATGGTATCACTCCGATCGAGAAGGCCCAAGTGTACCGAAGCATGGCTCTCGCACGTACCTAACTTTGTATGCTGAAAGTAAGATAGTGTTTACGACATTGTTCGCAAGAAGTATATCTAACGATGAAGATTAAGATTGTACTATCTTTCTGGCTTGTTCCAATAGATATGCAATCTGCAAATAAAACAAGACTCAGACAGATTGACCATTTTGAGGTGTAAATAATGGATTTAGAGTTGCGAATAGCAGTGCAGCACTAACTTCATTATGCGCGCATTCCACCTCACGCATTCTCTGACGATGCCTGTATTTGGTGCATATGTGTATAGAAGGTAGGCGTCTAAAACATATCTAACAGTATGTCTAAGCGCATTATTAGAAAACCACTGGATAGTTTTCTGTGTTCCTGTCAATTTGAGATGGATCTTTATTAATTTAAAAATTAAATTGCAATAAACTATAATGCTGATATGTCTGTTATAGGCATTTTTAACTGAAATATCATCGAATATAATACCTATTTGTTTCTTTAGATGTTAAGCTAAATAGTCCGACATACCTACCTGTTTAAACTTAACCCGAATCTGAAATTTAAAGTCTAATATCGGCATCTTTTTTAAACACCAATATACTTTGTTAATTGATCCCATTTTCCAAAGAATCTTAACTTTTTCTTTTGTCAAAAGGTAAATTAAAAAATATTGCCACCTAAGTTGTGAATCGTATCTATTTTTTGGGATGCCACACTTAAAATGTTCGAGTTCTTAGCAACAAAGAAGTATTTTAATGAATGCCTAGTGTCAAACTGATGTGGGTTTTTAACTTTAACTAATAAATATTTTTATTGTTAGTGTTTTTTATGCAAATGTCTGACTAAGCCTGAGCATGTAGGTTGATAGATTTAGTTGGTAAAAAAACTTAGAGATCAGATTTTGAACAAGATTTATTGATTAATTAGAATTGCAGCTATTTGACTGTGTAACTTTCAAGGTAGGAGAGAACCCAGGCGTGTCTTAACCCATAGTGCAGGGTGTGCAGTGCCCACGGGCGCAGCAGTGTTAGGGGCGCATATTAGTACTTTTAATGAATAATGAAATGAATACTGACGGGCGTTACGCTTAATAAAGGGCGCTCGAGTAATGATTGCTCACGGGCGCCTTACGGGCTTGAGATGCCTCTGGGAGAACCATGCACCGACATGCAGTCGCTTATCCCTTATTTTACACTCTTAAGGGGAAATTTCCAAAATCCTTACTTAGTAAATAATTTTTATAAGCAACATTAAAAACATCGACTGACATCTGATGACACTTAAAGTTTATAACCAAAGCAGCTTAGGCTCAGTAATCCAGCATTGAATAATCAGTCATGGCCATTGAGGAATATTTAGTTCAATGGTCAGGGCAAGTAATCCATGCTTTCATATCCTTACTACACACATCAAAAGTGTCTAGGGATCAACATATATTTTTGCAATAACTTTTCTCCTGATTGATATTAATTAAAATTTTCTTTAAGGATTCATCAAATAAAGTGGTTTCGTTTGTCACAGTAACGATAAACCAAGTCACCTTTGCATTAATAAAGAAATTTGCCATTTTCCTAATAAAAGGATTTTTGACATTTGAACCACTAACATTAAAGTTCGAAAAAAAGACTGAAATAACAGTTTTCTTTAAAATTTTATTAGGTAACTTAAACAATTAATAATCCGTGTTTCTACCGCGAACACTAACACAAGAACATCGGTTTGGCATACTCAAAATGAGTTCATCCAAATCACGCTGTGGAATGGCCGCCCATGTTCGTTGCAACAACAAAAAAAGGTCTTCTTGCGACTGGATACCCTCCATATTCGGCAGAGCTCTTCTCTGTAGCATATCCCATGCATGCTCAATCGGGTTCAAGTCTGGCGACTGAGCAGGCCAGGGCCAAAGCCACATCTCAATCTCAAGAAATCCGCATAAAAATGCTTGATCCCTAGACACTTTTGATGTGTGTAATATTGTAAATTCGAAAGTAACAATGTCTGTTACGCTTTCCCTACTAAACCGCTGCACTGATTTCAATAACATCATTGTTTCAAGGTAATTTGGCATAGCGGTACTTTGATTCTTGGGGTAGGGAATAGAACCGCGGGCATTAGTTAGTTTTAATGTTGAATATATGGATTACTAGCTGACCCAAGCAACCTCGTTTGCGTCCAAACTACCAACACCCGTTTTACCCCCTTAGGGGTGGAGTTTCGTAAAATCCGTTCTTAGCGTATATCTAAACCCTATAAGGAACCTACCTGCTAAATTTCAAGTTTGTAGGTGTTATAGTTTCTGAGATTTCGTGATTAATAAGTGTGTGGTATTTCGCTTTTATATATATAGACTAGTTGTCGACCGCGGCTCCGCCCGCGTGTATGTCGGTTATCGCGGCAAACAGTAGCCCATGTGTTATTCTGATGTATAAGCTATGTTACTGTAAAGTTTCGTCCAAATCCGTTGAGTAGTTTTTGCGTAAAAGAGTAACAAACATCCATCCATACTTACAAACTTTCGCGTTTATTATATTAGCAGGATTATCGTTTTAGATGTTCGATAATAATATAAACAAAGCTTAGTCATACGTCACACATAAGCCAAGATAGATAGACTGCGATCTTGACCTAGAATCAAAACAAAAATACTATTCCGTAAGTTATTGCGAACATGTTGAAACATGTCTTGGCATGTTCTCACCTTACAAGTGACACACATAATTGTTCTCTTATCAAGTAGGTAGGTATATTATACTACTTCCGTATAACTTAAAGTTTCTGACTCTGACCATGACGTCGCTTTTGAAATATCACAAACTTATTTTTTATCTAATATGTTTTATATCAACAATCAGGAGTAACACAGGGCACAACTAGTTTAACTTAAAAAAAATAGCAAAGTTAATTCCGATAACTGCCAGTTGCCAGAAAGTCTCGTCAAAATTGATCCAGTCGTTCCAAAGATTCACTGCAACAAACAAGTAGACCGACAGACAGACAAAAAATTAAAAATTTGATGTAAATACCTACCGAAAATACTTTCATATGTATTAAGTGAAAAACTGTTAATTTGAAATTTCAAACAGACACTTATATTGTATTAATTTGTATAGATTTTGGTAACAATACATAGTACATTTTTGAACATAGTTCCTACTTGGACAGAGTTTTAAAATAAATAAGCACTAATTAACAAACTATGTAAATTAACTATACAGCTACTTAATTGATCATCATCAGTATATTATAGTCCACTGCTGGATATAAAAAAAGTGTGAAAAACGACGTGGTGACCGCTTAAACCACTAGGCCAGTGCCATGCAGTCAAAAGAATACCCTGAATAACATGCCGTAATATTGATACAAGAACATTCTGCGACTGAGAACGTCATCAGTCACTATTCAGGTGCGCGGCGAGTGCGGCGACCATTTGAAGGCGAAGACGTCTGTGGAGACGACAATTTTAATTTTAATTTATTTATAGGAAAAATACTGATTTATCGCTGCTATTGAGAAGCTTACAATTGAGTAAGAATACAATATTGACATAATTATTTACATTTGCTTTTGACAGAACACTTTAAAGAATTTTTATTTATTAATACTTCCTGCATTACATTTGCATGAGGCGGACTTAATGCCAAATGACATTTTCTAGCAGTCAACCTTTATTCCACTAAAATTTCTGACGAATTATTTTGGACGCAATATAGTTACTGTTATCCTGTTAGGTCGTCAGTTCACATCTTGAATGTGCCTACTAATTGCACAACAGCGTTTAGAGGTAGTTTTAAGTATGTACGCGGCCACAAAATGTTGCAATGACTTGCCTCCACTTATGCGGAAATTTAAAACAAGCATTTAAGACACATTAAAAATGATTTTTACTAAATCAACAGATATAATCCTAATTTGAAATACATATTTATTTATTAAGTGGAGCAGCATATGTTTTAAATGCACACTGCGACGCAACTTTGCAGCAAGTGTTTGTATTGTATTTCTAAAATGTGTAATGAGAATGTATAGAGTTTTATATAAATTATTAAAATATTAACTTTATATTATAACTACACGTATTACCTACTATTATGTTTAATACTTAACTGTGCTTTATGTTAATGTTTCAATACTGTTTTATGTACCAATTCCTTTTATAATATGTTGTGTTGCAATGTTGTTAAAATAAAATGTTTTCTTTTCTTCTTTCCTTTTAAATTATAAGTGATTGACAGTTTTCATTAATTTAATAATTTGCGGAACAGTGCAAAAACTGTTTTCAGTTTAAACTAGAACTACTTTTTGTTCTGTTTCAAAAATATATTCATAACATATCGGATGTTTGATAGGAGTAATACCGGTCTTGTTAATTAAATCTTCTAAACAGGCATATCTTTTCTCATTTTTTTTTATATTGTTCTTCTTTTATTTTGTAGTTTAACTGCAACTTTTTGAAATAAACATCATCTTGCAACGTTGAGGAATATAGTTAATAGATTTGCCATTCCATTTGCCATCTTCGACTGTATGTTACTTTTACAAGACAAACAATTCCCCAATAATAATATCATTTTCAAATGAATAACAAAACTCATTAATAAACTCAAGAATTCCAAAATGAAGTCGTCTCCACATCGTTCGTATAACGTCTAATTAAGTCGGCGCGGCCGGTGTGGAGCGACACGCGACTAACCACAGATGTATCGTCTGTCTCCAGACGCCCTTATCGTTTATTTTGTAATAAAACGTGTGATCTTCCACTATTATACTCAGTAATGACAGAATTGAGACTACCTTGGAAATAAAATTGAATAATTAGAATATTAATTGTTTATTTCTATATTTATTTGTAGAAATGCTTAAAGACTGATTACAATTAATGATTACATTCTAGAGATAACATGGCAGTCGAATTTCGGACTACTGGACATAAGCCTCTCTTTGGGAAGTTGTTTTTGGCTTAATACTCCTCGCTGGCCAGACGGGTTGCTACGTTTTTCTTCTTTTTGCAGTGCTGTTGTTGTCTTGCGTATTTTGCTCTATTGCCATCTACACACACAGGACGAGTACCTAGGGATGCTGACAAAATTTATTCTTGATCCATCACCACTACCACAGTTTTTTTATGAAATTGGCGGGCACGAGCAGTTTTTTTTTTTTTAATTCGCCTAATGGTAAGCGATTACCGCCGCCCATGGACACCTGCAACACCAGAAGCGTCACAAGTGCGTTGCCGGCCTTTTGGGGATGGGGGGAGGTAGGGGATTGGGGTATGGGTCTCCGGTATCCTCACTCACTCGGTGAAACACAGCGCAAGCACTATTTCACACCGGTTTTCTGTGAGGCCGTCATATCACTCCGGTCGAGCCGGCCCCATTCATGCCGAAGCGTGGCTCTCCCACAAGAGAATCCCAGAATCACTCTGTTTTAAATGCTTAGTTTTATTTTATCGAACAGTGGTACTAACTGCTACTAGACTTAACTTTATTCAGTTTTTATATAATCTATAACTAGGTAACACAAACTGAATCCTAGTTTTTCACATGACAATTATAATAACACTCATACATTATTTAACTTACTAATTACCAAGATATTGTAATGATTTTTTATTAAACACAACTATGTATATATTTTTAAAAGAGTTTTAAAAGACAGCTTTAATTATACTGTCTGACTTAATAATTTGTAATGTTAGAGGCTGTTGATGATAATGATGATTATGAATTTGTAATCAAAGTTCTCTCTCCAGACAGCTTCCTAACGCTTAAATATCCAGATATGGCTTACGAATGTAATGTAGAAATAGACGTCACTACGTCACGCGGTAAAGGTGAGAGCACGCACACCAACATTGGTTCGTAACTCGAATGATAATCACCCTACAACTCGAAGAGTTCTCACTTACAAGTTACAGCGAAATATATACATATTAATTTTATGTTTAGAATATTTATTAGCTGAAAGTACTAGTACCGCTATTACATAGAAATTTTTAATAGCAACTGCTAGCTATCACCTATGTCACTATCGGTGAATGAATAAGAGGATAATATTGCCTTGAAAGCACTAAATAAATTACCCAGTAGTAAAATTAAATTACAAATTTACACGAACCTATCTGCAATATGTACATATTAATGAAATGGGACATATACCTTTCAAAAAATTTGAAAAGTATGATGACAACCACATGACATGACCGGATATTGCAATTATCCTTGGGGAAGACCTATATCCAGAAGCAGAAGAATGACAATCATTTATACATTGCCATTGGCCCAATACAGTATATTGTATATTAGATATACAAATCAATAATTAATCACTCAGTCTTATCGAGTTAAGAGTATATAACAGCTCGACAATTTTCTCATTTTTAATTCGTAAAGTGCACGGTAGTCGACAATAAACTTAAACTCTACTTATGTCTAATCAAAGCCATCATCTTCTTTTTTCAAATTTACTTGGGGTCAGTGGATTTGTTCTCTTTCTTCTTTCATTATCTTCTATCACTTGTTAACGTACTACATAGTACTGTACTACCTTAGTCTCCTTCAAAACATTTCATCTTTAACACAGCCTTTTTTATGGTCGGCCGGTTCGGAGTGATGCCAAAGCCTCACCACGTCTTTATTATAGAAATAAAATCCAGACTTTTATCAATTTTAATAAATTTCTTGCAATCGAGAAATATTCGAGTTCCAATAGTAAACGAACACGCGTAACATGTGAGTTATATTTACTCCGGGGCGCGAAAGAAATAAACCAAACACGACCTATCGGATGGATACTTTGGCGGCCAGTATGTAGGTGGGGAACTTACACTCCTACTGTTTCCACGGCTTAGGGCCAGCGCAGACCGAGAAGAGTGATTTTTTAAGACACTCAAAAATAAACTTTAAGTTTTATTGCTCTAAAGCACAAAACCGTTATCTTTAATGCCGGGGATAAGATATTATCTACGATGCTCCGAGGTTGGTCTTAGAGTAATGAAATTTATACCTTATTTTATATAGAAATAGTAGAAAATATCCATCGATTTTAATATCCCTTACGGTCTCGTCTGCCAGTTTGCGCAGGCCTTTACTCTCTGAGCTGACGCGGAGGCGCCAGTTTGACGGATAATGTTTGTTCTACATGCCTATATTTTTAACACATCTGACTGATTAGTCGAAAATCTCTGTCGTCTGGTGATTGGGCTGCTAGAACCTTTTATAAGCTTTTTTTTTAAATAAAAGAGCACCTACGGCATACGGTCGTCTGATCTGACAGAACTGATAACTGTTTTATAAAATATATATTTCTTAGTATATACAGAACAAATAATCGTGTTCATAACACAATTATTTGTCACCGATGGAATAGAATCCACTATTTCAATCAGAATTACCACTACCTAACCAACAGTAAATTGTCCAAAAACTGTTATTAAATTGCACCGATTGATAAAAAGCATTAGTTTTTTTTGCAGTTTTACCGCAAATATTTTATACTACATATTCCAAATGTGATAAATATACTTTGGTACTTCATTTTTATTTGAAAAAGGATACGTAGTATTTTTTTCACGTATCAGTATATTGAAGAAAATGATTAGCTTTTACATAAAATAAAGGTTCTTCACATAAGGGAAAGTCATAAAAAACAACTTACAATTTATCATTACCGCTTTAAATTCCCGTTTCAACCTATAATCTAATGAGATAAAACATTATCTAAATCCATCATGAATCTGACCATAGGATCTTTTGAGAATGAACCAATAAAAGCTCCAAAAATCCAGTCCTAAATCAACCGAGGTTCGGTGGTCACCGGCAATTATCGTTATCAGTTGTTCGCCGATAAATAAATATTTATGTCGCGGCATTATGCGGGCAAAATTATGACAATTTAAACAATTACATAGTTAACGAGAAACGACGGCATCACTGAGGGTGGCCATCATACAAACGACGCGAATGTAGCTCTACTTTTTCATTTAAATGGCAATATTTATGCTGATAGGAATGCTTAAAACTGTGACGGATAGAGGATGCTTCAAGTTTTTAGGATGATGTAGAAAAATGACATAAGTTAGTTTAACATAAAATAGTCGCAGGCCTAGAAAATCCACTGCTGGCCATTGCCTTTAAGGATTTCCAAGAAACGTTACTATACATATACGCTGAATATCGTTCGTCTAGAGATTTTATTATAGAGGTAGTAGTAAGATAGTAGAGCCACGCTGATTTCAGCACGAACGGGCCGGCTCGACCGGTACTACCCTCGCACAGAAGATTAACGTAAAATGACAGCGTTCGTGCTGTCGTGTTTCGTTGGTGAGTGCGAGACCGGAGTCTAGTCAACAAGTTCCATACTTGTTGACTGGACTAAAATATGTAGAAGCATCACTAGGCTGCCATGGTGTGGGTCGCCATGCTGCATTGTCTGCATTCGCAGTGAGAATGGTGACCACCACTTTTGGATTTTGCTTATGCTTTTCATCAGGCGGAGTAGAGTAATTTTGGCAGGCCATACATAAAAAAATACGCTTTTTGTCTATACTTAAAAAATAAGCATTCACTAGGCAACCGTAAATAGGCAGTCATTCTTACAAAGTTTTCCTTCTAAAGTCTTTCCTTTTTTCACGGCGTCAATAAAAACTAGCTTAGCGTGTGAATATCACGAAATTCCAAAGAAACTAATTCCTGACTCTATAAGCATCAAGTATTTCATAATTAACGTAATTAAAACTGAGCTATCTCTAGGTCAAATAACTTAAATTTCCTTAACGAAATTCCACAAATGTTGCTAACAAAAATTTCATAACAGGTCTTACATTTAAATTAAGTAGCATAAAATTATGATCATAATTAAATTCTACATTTAATCTTGTGGTTTTAACACTTTATAACTTACAACGTGTAGGCGTGTTTTATGGAAATCATTTTAAAATATGTACATAATATATTTTGTTCCTGTCTAGTTAATCTTAGATATTTCGCACGTAAAAAATCTTTATTCTGGTAACTTAGTTATTATGCCACACTGATTACTATAAATCTTACTGAAAGAATTTACAGAGATCACACAAATGAAATTTCCAAAATATTTTTAATGGCTTGAAGATAAAATCACATAAACTTTAACTTTTAATTCAATTTAATCCAAACGTAATAAAATGAAATTATAAAATTCATTAGAGTAGACCCAATTTATAACATTTCTCGTATTCATTCTTTGAGCTATCGAATAATTTATTACATCATCATACGTATTTAAAACTAATAGTTTTTAATTTTTTAATTACCAATTCCCTGATTTAAATGATGAAAAATTATAAATTCAATAAAGTAGAGCCACCTCCCAAGCGGACCACTCGCCAAATGTTGGAGTTTAGCGCGCACGGCTACATTATAATTTATTTTGTCATTTTTGCATTATCATGACTTGCTACCGCGGGCACTCAGTAATGAAGACATCACGAAATTAAACCATCTGCTCAAAATTCTTAATGCTTCAGATACAAGGTCCCATTTAGAAAAAAAAAGACAAATAAAAGAAAGTGACATATATATTAAGAGCAAACTGAATAACAGATTATTTTTTATAACACATTGCACAGGCGGACTTAATGATATTCTCTTCGAATTGTCCCTGAGGACTCTCACTCGGGGACTGTCGCGGTAAAGCTATTGCATAGCATTTTTTATCAACTTATGCAATTATATTTATTTATTTATTTTTTATTTATGCAATATGTAGGTATAATATTGTGAATGAAAATATTAAACTATTAAATTAGTACCAACATCGTCTCAAAGCCCGCGATAAAAGCTATGCAATAGCTTAAAAATTTATAACTCAACCTAGCTTCCAAAATACAAGCTCTGGAAACTAAATGACGTTGTGAGTCAAATATTTGAAAACATTACTAAACAAACCCAATATCATAGCGTCAAAATTGTATAGATAACATTAAAGAGTTACTAGTCTACTTCCTAACAATAAAATTTTCTTTGCCTATGCACCACCTCCTTCATTAATTCGATCGGAGTAAACTCATGCAATTTCACGAGGGCTGTGTAAACACCCAATCAGATTTTCATGGTAAGATAGCACTATTAGCGCAATTCTTTCTTTGATGACTCCGTGTCAAAGCGACCAAAAATGTCAAGACATACAGGTTGAACTTCGAATATTTCGCCTCCAAATCTCATTGTTAACTCGTAATGAGATCAATCCCGGTTGAGCTACCAAAGTCTCCATATAGGACAACTTGCCTTCGTGTTTGGTTGAATGCCAATTGTCGCTCCCTGCCCCATCTCTGCCTCAATTCTCACGTGGAGGCCTATAAATACTGAAAACTTTCGTTCAAAATTCATATTCAAACATGACTACAATAAATAAATAAATATTAAAATAAAGGTAAACCCAATATAACAATACTATGTGCATTCCATTAGACAGTGTCACACCCAAAAATTAAGTACAACAAAAATATTTTTTGTCACACAAATTGTTCTTGCCTTTCCCACGGCGGCAATTGCAAACACGTGTTGTCAAACAATAACCGTCGATAACACCTTACGGGGTTTGTTTATTGTTTTGTTCTTTTAATTTCTGTGTTTTGTTTTCTTCTTTATGTTTAAATATTCACAACTGTTTGTAATTAGTAAAGGTTTCAAATCGAATGTTTGTTTAAAAAGATTTTGCGCTTTTGTTGTGGGGATTTGTAAGGGAGTCACACCTGAGTCGGATCAACCTTTCTTGGGGTCAGTGGATTTGTTCTCTTTCTTCTTTCATTATCTTCTATCACTTGTTAACGTACTACATAGTACTGTACTACCTTAGTCTCCTTCAAAACATTTCATCTTTAACACAGCCTTTTTTATGGTCGGCCGGTTCGGAGTGATGCCAAAGCCTCACCACGTCTTTATTATAGAAATAAAATCCAGACTTTTATCAATTTTAATAAATTTCTTGCAATCGAGAAATATTCGAGTTCCAATAGTAAACGAACACGCGTAACATGTGAGTTATATTTACTCCGGGGCGCGAAAGAAATAAACCAAACACGACCTATCGGATGGATACTTTGGCGGCCAGTATGTAGGTGGGGAACTTACACTCCTACTGTTTCCACGGCTTAGGGCCAGCGCAGACCGAGAAGAGTGATTTTTTAAGACACTCAAAAATAAACTTTAAGTTTTATTGCTCTAAAGCACAAAACCGTTATCTTTAATGCCGGGGATAAGATATTATCTACGATGCTCCGAGGTTGGTCTTAGAGTAATGAAATTTATACCTTATTTTATATAGAAATAGTAGAAAATATCCATCGATTTTAATATCCCTTACGGTCTCGTCTGCCAGTTTGCGCAGGCCTTTACTCTCTGAGCTGACGCGGAGGCGCCAGTTTGACGGATAATGTTTGTTCTACATGCCTATATTTTTAACACATCTGACTGATTAGTCGAAAATCTCTGTCGTCTGGTGATTGGGCTGCTAGAACCTTTTATAAGCTTTTTTTTTAAATAAAAGAGCACCTACGGCATACGGTCGTCTGATCTGACAGAACTGATAACTGTTTTATAAAATATATATTTCTTAGTATATACAGAACAAATAATCGTGTTCATAACACAATTATTTGTCACCGATGGAATAGAATCCACTATTTCAATCAGAATTACCACTACCTAACCAACAGTAAATTGTCCAAAAACTGTTATTAAATTGCACCGATTGATAAAAAGCATTAGTTTTTTTTGCAGTTTTACCGCAAATATTTTATACTACATATTCCAAATGTGATAAATATACTTTGGTACTTCATTTTTATTTGAAAAAGGATACGTAGTATTTTTTTCACGTATCAGTATATTGAAGAAAATGATTAGCTTTTACATAAAATAAAGGTTCTTCACATAAGGGAAAGTCATAAAAAACAACTTACAATTTATCATTACCGCTTTAAATTCCCGTTTCAACCTATAATCTAATGAGATAAAACATTATCTAAATCCATCATGAATCTGACCATAGGATCTTTTGAGAATGAACCAATAAAAGCTCCAAAAATCCAGTCCTAAATCAACCGAGGTTCGGTGGTCACCGGCAATTATCGTTATCAGTTGTTCGCCGATAAATAAATATTTATGTCGCGGCATTATGCGGGCAAAATTATGACAATTTAAACAATTACATAGTTAACGAGAAACGACGGCATCACTGAGGGTGGCCATCATACAAACGACGCGAATGTAGCTCTACTTTTTCATTTAAATGGCAATATTTATGCTGATAGGAATGCTTAAAACTGTGACGGATAGAGGATGCTTCAAGTTTTTAGGATGATGTAGAAAAATGACATAAGTTAGTTTAACATAAAATAGTCGCAGGCCTAGAAAATCCACTGCTGGCCATTGCCTTTAAGGATTTCCAAGAAACGTTACTATACATATACGCTGAATATCGTTCGTCTAGAGATTTTATTATAGAGGTAGTAGTAAGATAGTAGAGCCACGCTGATTTCAGCACGAACGGGCCGGCTCGACCGGTACTACCCTCGCACAGAAGATTAACGTAAAATGACAGCGTTCGTGCTGTCGTGTTTCGTTGGTGAGTGCGAGACCGGAGTCTAGTCAACAAGTTCCATACTTGTTGACTGGACTAAAATATGTAGAAGCATCACTAGGCTGCCATGGTGTGGGTCGCCATGCTGCATTGTCTGCATTCGCAGTGAGAATGGTGACCACCACTTTTGGATTTTGCTTATGCTTTTCATCAGGCGGAGTAGAGTAATTTTGGCAGGCCATACATAAAAAAATACGCTTTTTGTCTATACTTAAAAAATAAGCATTCACTAGGCAACCGTAAATAGGCAGTCATTCTTACAAAGTTTTCCTTCTAAAGTCTTTCCTTTTTTCACGGCGTCAATAAAAACTAGCTTAGCGTGTGAATATCACGAAATTCCAAAGAAACTAATTCCTGACTCTATAAGCATCAAGTATTTCATAATTAACGTAATTAAAACTGAGCTATCTCTAGGTCAAATAACTTAAATTTCCTTAACGAAATTCCACAAATGTTGCTAACAAAAATTTCATAACAGGTCTTACATTTAAATTAAGTAGCATAAAATTATGATCATAATTAAATTCTACATTTAATCTTGTGGTTTTAACACTTTATAACTTACAACGTGTAGGCGTGTTTTATGGAAATCATTTTAAAATATGTACATAATATATTTTGTTCCTGTCTAGTTAATCTTAGATATTTCGCACGTAAAAAATCTTTATTCTGGTAACTTAGTTATTATGCCACACTGATTACTATAAATCTTACTGAAAGAATTTACAGAGATCACACAAATGAAATTTCCAAAATATTTTTAATGGCTTGAAGATAAAATCACATAAACTTTAACTTTTAATTCAATTTAATCCAAACGTAATAAAATGAAATTATAAAATTCATTAGAGTAGACCCAATTTATAACATTTCTCGTATTCATTCTTTGAGCTATCGAATAATTTATTACATCATCATACGTATTTAAAACTAATAGTTTTTAATTTTTTAATTACCAATTCCCTGATTTAAATGATGAAAAATTATAAATTCAATAAAGTAGAGCCACCTCCCAAGCGGACCACTCGCCAAATGTTGGAGTTTAGCGCGCACGGCTACATTATAATTTATTTTGTCATTTTTGCATTATCATGACTTGCTACCGCGGGCACTCAGTAATGAAGACATCACGAAATTAAACCATCTGCTCAAAATTCTTAATGCTTCAGATACAAGGTCCCATTTAGAAAAAAAAAGACAAATAAAAGAAAGTGACATATATATTAAGAGCAAACTGAATAACAGATTATTTTTTATAACACATTGCACAGGCGGACTTAATGATATTCTCTTCGAATTGTCCCTGAGGACTCTCACTCGGGGACTGTCGCGGTAAAGCTATTGCATAGCATTTTTTATCAACTTATGCAATTATATTTATTTATTTATTTTTTATTTATGCAATATGTAGGTATAATATTGTGAATGAAAATATTAAACTATTAAATTAGTACCAACATCGTCTCAAAGCCCGCGATAAAAGCTATGCAATAGCTTAAAAATTTATAACTCAACCTAGCTTCCAAAATACAAGCTCTGGAAACTAAATGACGTTGTGAGTCAAATATTTGAAAACATTACTAAACAAACCCAATATCATAGCGTCAAAATTGTATAGATAACATTAAAGAGTTACTAGTCTACTTCCTAACAATAAAATTTTCTTTGCCTATGCACCACCTCCTTCATTAATTCGATCGGAGTAAACTCATGCAATTTCACGAGGGCTGTGTAAACACCCAATCAGATTTTCATGGTAAGATAGCACTATTAGCGCAATTCTTTCTTTGATGACTCCGTGTCAAAGCGACCAAAAATGTCAAGACATACAGGTTGAACTTCGAATATTTCGCCTCCAAATCTCATTGTTAACTCGTAATGAGATCAATCCCGGTTGAGCTACCAAAGTCTCCATATAGGACAACTTGCCTTCGTGTTTGGTTGAATGCCAATTGTCGCTCCCTGCCCCATCTCTGCCTCAATTCTCACGTGGAGGCCTATAAATACTGAAAACTTTCGTTCAAAATTCATATTCAAACATGACTACAATAAATAAATAAATATTAAAATAAAGGTAAACCCAATATAACAATACTATGTGCATTCCATTAGACAGTGTCACACCCAAAAATTAAGTACAACAAAAATATTTTTTGTCACACAAATTGTTCTTGCCTTTCCCACGGCGGCAATTGCAAACACGTGTTGTCAAACAATAACCGTCGATAACACCTTACGGGGTTTGTTTATTGTTTTGTTCTTTTAATTTCTGTGTTTTGTTTTCTTCTTTATGTTTAAATATTCACAACTGTTTGTAATTAGTAAAGGTTTCAAATCGAATGTTTGTTTAAAAAGATTTTGCGCTTTTGTTGTGGGGATTTGTAAGGGAGTCACACCTGAGTCGGATCAACCTTTCTGTAAATATTTTAAGTCGATGATAAGCAGGTAATATTGTATGGTTATTATCGGACTTAGTTTTTATAAACATCGCCTACATTATTGGAACATTATGTTATATAAACATACCTATTTTTTTTTCTACATGGATGTGAAAATTTTGATACAGAAAAAATCTTGGTTCCTCAGCTGACAATCACATAACGTTACCGGAATCTGAAAATCAAACATTAATTATTTTAATCCCTTTTGAAAGTTATAACTCAGAGTATACAAGAGGAATCATCTTCTGAGTAAGCTTAAAGATAGGAAAGGAGAACACACGGTCCTACTCTTCTCAAAAAAAAGAAAAATGTGTACATTTTTTCAAATTACCAAGTACGCTACAAAAAGTATCTATTAGCGTCTAATTTCTACAAACGACAGGTACGGCCTCGTTCACGCTAAACACGCACGTGCTTCGATCAATGGCTGTAGTGTACGACAAAAGATAGGTTCCGGCCACCGGGTCCGAAGGTTTTTGTGTCGAGGAAAAAAAATGTTCAAGCTGTCGTGTGATATTGGTTCCGTATAGATTTTAATTTTATTTAAAAATGAAACAAGATAACTACTGAAAAAATGTGTGTCAAAATGTGTACAAACTGGAAATCACATTTTTTTGTAATTTTGATATCTGCAGTGTTACTGTCTTAATTAAAAAATGTACCCAATACAAATGTCAAAATCCATTAAGTTAAGGTGGGCCACAGTCTAAAAACATAATCGTCTTTCAGGTGCAGTTGGAAAATAAAATCTAAAATGAAAACATTAAAATTTTGCTTGTGTGAAACTTTCGATTGAATATTTTGATTACTTGCAACGAATAAAAGTTTAAAAGAAATGTAATAAAATTGAGAAATTAACAAAGTTCAAAAGAAGTTTCAATGATTTATGTTAAATTCTTTCTTCTTCTATTATTCATTTATTTACATTTTATTCTATATATATATAAATAATCAACGACACAAGATTATTAATAGGTTATATGAATAATCTTATTCATATTCAAGAATAGCTGGCCCGGCGCACTTCGTACCGCCATATTTTTTACATATCTGTCTCAGCTTCCCACAGGCAGTGTACAGTCGCGGACAAAAAAAAAACATTTTCCCGTTACATTTTAATTTTTTTCTTTCTAGCAAAAAAATAATTAATGAAATCGGACTATGTGTTATTGAATTACAACAAAGTACAGATTTCGAATTTCATCCCCTCTCTCCAGGAAACCGTGCGAATTTCGGGATAAAAACTATCCTATGTGCTACCTCGTAATATGAACTTAAATCATGCCAAGTTTCATTTGAATCCGTTCAGTAGTTTCGGCGTGATGCGCGGCCAAGATACAGACAGACAGACAGACAGACGGACAGACAGACAGACAGACAGACAAAAATGAAAAAAAATACAGTTATGGCTTCAGTATCGATTATAGAGAGCCCCCCAAAAAAAAATTTCTAAATATCTTTAATGTACAGAATTGGACCTGTTACATTTTTATTATAAGTATAGATATAACACGCGGTATTTCTGAGAGAAACTAATAACAGGTGTTTGCTATAATTTTTCGTAATGATATACATAATCTATTCTGAGTTTTAATGAACGCAATATAATGCTAAAAATATCTATTAGAAAAGATAAACACTACCGCATCGTTCTTCTATTATCTCACGGACCCCAAAAGGGATGGGTCATTCATAACTATTATGAATGAACGATCTACCTGAGTGTAAGGGTGCCGTATAGTGACTGTTTACCTTTTTTTGGCCGGATATGAGGCAATTGGTCTCAGGGACCGTTAGGTCTCAATCATTCATTCCTGTGGGAAAGACTGCTTGGGAACCAGGTACCTATAAGATAATTTAATATGTTAGAATTTTTATACCAATTTAATAAAAAAAAAAATTTTTCGTGAAACGGGTAGAAGATATTCATAGATGTCCTTCGCCCATGTGGGGAAAGACGAAGGTGTCTGTTGGACTCTTATATCTTTAAAGCACTTCGGTGTTCCTGTACTTGCCAAGCCTCGATGGTACAGTGGTAGCGTGTGCGACTGTATGAATTTTCGGGATCGATTTCCGGGCTGACCAAATTTGATGATGCAATTATTTGTTTTGGGCTTAGGATATTTTCAATGTGTAATATGTATGTATTAACAAAAACGAGTAAATTTGTATTTATATCAGTTTATACCCATCGTCTAAGCTGTGAATAGTTTAGGACTAGACACTAGATGTGTGAATGTGGAAGATTGATACAAAAAATATTTAAATAAGTTTATACATATGTATATACTATGATATAGTCTTATTTTAATGAACGGAATTATTTTCTTAATTAACTTTCAAGAGTGGGCAGCAAGTAGATAAATTATCTGTTATTCATAAATTAATATGTACTATAATAAACGTATAATAGCGGAAATCAACGGAAAATGACAGCGTTCGTGCCGTCGTGTTTCGTTGGTAAATGCGAGACCGAAGGCCCAATGATGCAGACGCATCACCAGGCCGCCATGGTGTGGGTCACCATTCGCAATAAATATGATGGCCACCACTCTTGGATTCTGCTTATGCTTTCTATCAGGCAGAGTAGAGTCATTTCGGAAGGGTCTTACATAAAAAAAACTGAACTAAGTTTTAGCTAAATTACAATTACTAGTGGTCGCCCAGTGGTCGAAATTCGAGCATGATTTATTCAGTATTTTTTTAGGGTTTCTGCACTCCTCTTCCATATAAACATTAACTGTGCGAAATTTCATTTTCCTCCGTTCCCATAATTTTGATAAAAAAGGGTAGAAAATTTTAAAAAAAATTAAAAAGAAAATATATAGATATTTACCAGCTAAATAGAGTCAATTGACAAGTATCAAGTCATGACAGTTTCCAAGAAAAGACCCCTGTACTCATGAATCACTATTCAGAAGTGTACTGGATCATCAAACTAGCCTTCAAAATTATCTAAATTTCATAAGAAGTTCTAAAGGCACCTGAAACAGTAGGTAACTGTAGAGTAACCCTCGATAGCATACGCAGGTCATTGATACTTAGTTAATGGACCTGCACTCGGTATACTCTTTTAAATATTTTGGTCAAATACCTGTGACTACCGTAACTTCTTACTTAACGTAAAAGTAAACCTGTAAAACCGTATTTCAAAAGAAATTCACATTAAAATTCTAAGTCATTGCTTGTTGGCATCATTTCATACTATGAGGTGTTGTAGGCATACTATTGGCATCAATTAAGAGAGCGGTGGCATATGGCTTTTTAAGATTCTGCGATGCTTTAAAAATATCACTTTTTCAAACGAATACAAGGTCGTGGGCCTACGGCTGAGGTCAAAGCTACGGTACGTCTACGCGCTACAGTCATTCGTAGGCATCGCTACGCAGCGAAAGTCTTTGGTTGAAAATCTCTGCTACAGTAGGTACAGCTTTTTAATAGATAACTTGTTCTAGGGTCACTTAATCCTTTTTCCCTAACCAAACATCGCTATATGTAGCTCATCCCCTTAGGAAACTATTGAAACTTCAAGAGGTAAAACACTCCATAAAGAAGACTGAAAATAGGAAAGTTGTTTTATTAATATTAATTATATATAATTAGCTTTTAATATCAGAAACATTTTAAAAGTTTGCAGTCGGTGAAGTGGTGTGCGTGGAAAGCGCACCCTCAAACGCAAAGCTAATCAAACAATCGACATGGTACCCACTAATTACATATAACAAGCGCAAATTAATCATCGAACGAGATAAATGAGCGACGCGTGCTCGGTCCGCGCCGCGACTATTTCGGTGTGGGCGGCGGAATGATTCAGTGCAGTGGGGCCAGTCGCGCGCCGACCGCTCTCGGGGAAACATAGCGCGCGAACAGGAGCGACCGACCGGCGACCGAGCGAGCGAGCGCTGTTGCGATGGCGCGATGAGGACCCGCGGGCGCGCGGCGTTGTGCTGGGCCCTGCTGTGCCTGTGCTGCGCGGGCGGGCTGGCGGCGCCGCGCCGCCTGTACTGCGAGCGAGCCGACGTCGCCTGGCGCGCCTACCGCGCGCCGGCTGCCTTCGAGGCGCGCGTGCAGTCGCTGGCCAGCGACGCCGCCACCGTGCAGGTGCGCCGGGTGCTGCACCGCCAGGGCCACTGGCCGCGCGAGGACGCCGTCATCAGGCTCAAGCTGCCCACGGACACCCTAGACTGCTCCTCGCGTTTCGAAGTGCCCTTGAAAAATAGACGGAACTATATCGTGTTCGCGGAAAGACGAGGCCACTCGGCGGTCGCGCTAGGCCCGCCCCTCAAGAGAACTGGAAAGTTGATTAAGAGGATACGGGCGGTCTACAAGCAGGGTTACAGTGAGTGTTCAGTGTTTTATTACGAGTTGGCGACGGCCGAGCCGGTCACATGGAACTTGAGGACGCGTAAGGTACAAGAGATCTCATTTATCGATAAACACGCCGGTGTGAGTACGGTCAGTCAGATTCCATGTGGCCACCGTGCATGCTGGATAGTATCAAACAAAATGGAGTTTCAAACTCGACGTTGCCGTGCGAAGCGTACGAATAGAATTTAATACACAAATAAATACCGGTAACAAATATGCGATGGTAGCAGGTGTATCGTAGGAACAAGTAGCCATTATGAGTCCATTTTAGGCTCAATAGTGAATAGTGGTCGGCAGTACCGTGGCCGTACTAAACGCGCGGCACTTACGAGCCAACCTCATTTATGCACCCCTCATAAACGGTCAGGTGGCTGGGAAATAGACACTGTGCCTTTATACCGCCACAAATTATGCTCGTCTCATATTTAATATTTGTTACGTTTTGCATCACAATTTAAAGATCCATAAAAACTTGTTCTCACAACAAATCCTTGACACATTTTGTTTATAAAACGATACACGAAAAATGAGTCCAGTTTCGAAAAGAAAAAAAAAAGAAAATTGCAATTAATATTTAAAAGTGGGACACTAACAAAACAGAAAGATAGGCCGATATAATAAATAAGGGAAAATACACCTTATGGATATGTATTTAAAACTAGAAAACAAGACGTTTCGATGTGATGGCTTGACATAATGTTTTTAATGTGCTATTTTCATTATTTCTCATGTAGATAGTGATCTAGATAGACGACAATGGCATCAGCTGCTTGCGATTCTGCGTGTTAACTAAAAACAAGTTCTTTTACTTGCATATTTATACCATAGACCTGTCATCCTTATCTGGTGATCCCATACAATACATATACTTTTAACCACTTCTAGACTTCTAAACTGCAGTATTACAATTTACTTTATTGTAAATCTCAATTTTTTTGAGTATCCTACTATTGAGCTTATTAGTAACACTAACATAGGTGAAAATGAATAAGAATTAAGCTATTCTCAACTTAAGGAACCGCAAACCAAAATATTTATAACTCAAAGTAAAAAAAATACCCGTGTAACATCAAAAGATATTTTGTTTAAAAGGGATTTGTAACGAAATTTGAGTTTAATTTAAAAAAAAAAACAAGATTAAACACACATAATCAAACTCAATTATTATTCTAATAAATCAAATAATAATTTTATAACCTTTTTAGATCTGATAACAAAAGCTATGAGAGCTGGACTACTGCTTACACCACTATTTCAAACGGTCGTGAACATCCAAATTCAATTAAATGATAAACGCAGATGATCCGATGGTTCACCATCAATAGGTGACGTCATTTCACGCTCTAGTTGAGACTTGTCGCTGCCTGTCAATAATGTATAACGTATACTTGCAGATGTTTTATAGCACCGCAAAATTTATGGCAATGCAAAAAATAGTCTTTTTTTACAAATTTTGAAGCAATTTTGCTAAAATTCTTACTCCGTTTTACTAAAAAACAACTATAAAAAATTACTGTTTATTTTCCTACACTTGGTACAACGGATAAATGCGAGCAGAAATTATATTTTAAACAAACCACGTTTACCTTCATTTTGCTGTCAAATTTAATTTTAATTACAGTATAATTTCTATTTAAAATGTATAAATCGGGAATGATAAAAAAAAACTTACGATGACAGTAGTTTGCAAAATCAATAACGTTATAGATAAGTTTCATGTGTATCAACAGTTAATTTTGGTTTCTCTTGAACTAAATAAAAAATAATTAATCCATTTCTAATTTACTCAACATATTTCAATTCTAACTGCTACTGTAGATGTGATTCAAATGACAAAATGAGATGATATTAGGTATAATTTTTCATCTTGGAGTTGATGATCAAAATATCCCTGAACCCATGAATGGAAGTCTTTTCTTTGGCTTTCGAATTCGGTTTCATATGCTTATATGAAAGGATTTTACGAGACCAAAAGATTTGGCTAAGTACCTGCATCTCAGTAGGCCGACAAAGTGTGGGTCACCATACTGCATTGTCTGCATTCGCAATGAGTATGGTGACCACCATCTAGGGCTCATGCTTTCCATCAGGCAGAGTAGAGTACTGTGTCTAATGAAAAGCATGATAGAGTCCAAGATTAGTGGGCACCATACTCACTGCGAATGCAGACAATGCAAGAATGTAGCATGGTGACCCACAATATGGCGGCTTATTTCAGTACTTCTGCATCATTGAGCCTCTGGTCTCGCACTCATCAACAAAACACGATAGCACGAATGCTATAATTTTAAGTTGGTCTTCTGTGAGAGGTCTTATTCATTTATGTGTCGTCCTATGGTATTTTGGTTGTCTTTTTCTGTTAGAGAAATTAAACTGGATATATTTTGATCTTTTTCTAGCTATATATTGACGTTTCATACGCATGGCCAAATTATAGTCTCATTATAGCTACATTTCTCTAATAAATTTTCTAAAAAGTTTAATTAGATTATAATATATTATATTATTTGTTGAATGCAATACTAAGCTCGACATTCCTGTCCTGTGGGTGAAATAAAAAACATACAATTAACGGTTACAAAACACACCCGGACTCAAAAGTCCCATTAGGGGCCAACCCACCGCACTCGACCGGCACTTACAACAGTTTCAGCTATGATCTTTAGTCAAATATTTTATTTAGTTGAGAATACATTTAATCAAATCAAATCTAAATTTTAGAACAACTTAAATTAAAAAAAACTTTCACTAGAATAAATTGACTCAAAAGATTTTAAAAAATACAAATAAATGGAATTTAAAAAGAACAACACAATTTTAGTCTTTCAAGTTTTTTGATTACTTATGTAATAATTCATTATTATTAAAACAGGAAATTCATGAGATCATACATTTGTATTGTATAAATTTTCGACTAAGTTGCCCTAAGTTCACAGTTAATATCCTCCACTAATCACATGCAGACTTAATTCATTGTTCGAAATGAAAGGTAAATCCTGCTTCCTAGAAATAATTACATTTCATACAACAGCAAAGTTTTAAAGTTTTTTTTTACCCTTGATGTACATCTTATATCCTTTAAATACGAATTAGCCACATACCAATATGAATGTGGATAAAAATAGCCTAATTTCAAGTTTCAATAAATTATTTGACGTAAAACATTTTTAGTCAACATAAATTTTTGTTTCGATGCGAAAATCTAAGTCGTGACTCTTACGTTTGAGGACATTTATGCTGTCGAAGATCGAGAGACGCATGTAAATCGAATTATTTACTTACAAATGTATATTTCTTTAGCTCAACTGTGGTAATCACTTTGAACAGTTGTAAACGATTAATTTGCTTATAAATGATTGTTTTTCCTACAAGTGTTTAGTGTTTGATAACGGTGGGTGACCTCTGCTCTTAGATTTCAGATAATATACACATAAACACTTAAAAATTATTTACAAATATGCATTAATTTGAAGCAGAAAATAAAAAATGCTAAATGAATAACGGCTACAGCTTAGGGGACCCATGCATTTTGATCTGTCATGATGCAAAGTTATATTTAACGTGATAGTTAACGTTTTACTGGTCGATGAAGTAAAACTAAATACGGTGTAATGTCAACTGGAAAATCTTAATAACGTAATATTTTTCACATCATTCCTTAAAAAATAAATTACAGATGAAGAAACATCTTCCTTTTGGTATCTTGTTTCTTTTCTGAACGAATACACAGTTCTACGGTTCAAAAACATGAAGAAAATAAAGATGATTCTAGAAAGTATTCTTCTACAAAAGCTTTATTGTCAGAAGGCATGCATACACATACTTTCTGACAATAAAGCTTCTATCTTTAAACGAGCATCAAAAGAAACACCGTCAAAACACGAAACATAAAATCCGAATGTTGAAAAAATTAGCTAGCTCTGTCTTTTATTCTCTTAAACACACTAAATGAGCAAGAGATAAAATAATGTAATTTTTTCGATGTTAGTATATCTAACAGCACTCTCGACACACCGTTCCGCCCTGCCACACGTCCATTACGCCAGTCTCGCTCCGATGCCTTTACTGTCCTATTATATATTAACATACGTAAAATTATTACGTTCTACGATCAACTCCATCTTTGTAAGATAGTTCATTAGTGTGCTCGTTAGAATCATTGCACGTTTTATAAAACAGAAGTAATTAGACAAGACATTAATGCTCTATTTCTATGCGGCTGTAGAGCGAAAAAAGTGCATTACTAACAAAGGATCTCCCTGTTTTTAAGAAAATTAAACAAAATAATGATATCCCACCAAAAACATTTTCATGTAAAATGTTGCCAAGACGACTGCATACGGCCTGTGAAAAAGATATCAGATCTCATGTAGAGCCAAGGTTCTGAATCTACACGCCCTAACTTCACAAACTCTACATCTCAGTAAAAATGTATGGCTTCGCCGTTTCGCTACCATACCGTCACGAAGGGGAAACGAACGCCTTTTGTGTTTGCAAATATCTAGTTTCTGAAGTAATATGTTATACGAATATTTAGTTTCTGACGAAACAGCCAAGCCATACATTTTTACTGAAATATAGAGTTTATGAAGTTAGGGTTGGTAGACATAGGGCGTGTAGATTCAGAACCTTGGCTCTACATGAGATCTGATATCTTTTTCACAGGTTAAGCCATATGCAGTCGTCTTGGCAACATTTTACATGAAAATGTTTTTGTTGGGATTTCATTTCTTTTTGTAAGTTGCTGAAGGCAGTTTTTTTTGGGCTGTATTTCTTGTAATCTTCTTTCTTCTTTCAAAAAAGTCCGTGTACAAAAAATAAAGCCTCTAGCATAAACATTTGTGAAAGTCTCATACAAACTTCCACTTCCCAAATTTGGGGGTTGGAGGGCAAAAGTAGTAGGTTAATGAATTTTTATGTTGCTTGTATACTAAACTTAGTTTACATACCAAATTTCAGCTTTCTAGCACTTCAGGAAGTACCCTAACAGTTTTGATGATCATCAGTGTGTCAGTGACGAAATCGGTGTTTTTTAGGTATCAATAAAATCTAAAGTATCAAAGCCATGCAATTAAAACTTTGTACGTTTGATTAGTCTATTGGTGACATCATATCCTGAGAATTTGAAAGATCTGGTATATCGGGAACCAAAGTTATGAGGGTTCAAAAAAACGACGAAACAATTCGAGAAAAGGTAGGTAGTGCCCTTGCGTATCGCTTGGCTCGTCTTGGCTCGTCTTGGCGGGGGCACGACCGTGCCCCCAGATAAATACATAACTACACGCAATAAAACTAGCATGTTTATGAAAAAAAAGACAATAATCAGTTGCATTAGTGAAATTAAATATATTTGCGCGTTTTTCGCGAGATTCAGGCGTAACGGAATCCCCTTTCAAGGAGTAAAGCTTCCTGTCGTGACGTTTTAAAAATACATTTAATAAATAACAATCTAATGTAGACTTAATACATGATTATAATTAATAGTTATCTGCTAACTAAAAGCTAGTATGAATGCATTATGTAATACAAATCTTCGAAAAATACTAATTGACATCTAAGTAGTTTAACATTAGACCACTTGTCTATTACTATTAAAAAAAGAACAGTCTAATACATGTAGCTGATTCCCACCGTTATTATTACCGCGCCGTTTAAACTAAAAAAGTAAGCAATTTGAGCAATTAATTTTGTTCATTTGTAAAGTAGTTTTATTGAGATGTTCAAAACGTGAAAAAAACACTGCGAACAAGATACACCATCATTTCATATATATTCTTGATAAAGAAATTAGACGCGAATTGAAAAATGTACAGCTTCGTTTACTTCTGTCCTGAACAGGGTCCTTCATCGAGAGATAAATCATCTTATCGTATCAGATGCCAAAATTTAATTTATGCAAACCTGTTTAAAAAAAGAAGAGATTGTTAGCATTTTTTATCAATTTTAATATAAAAAATCTTTTTTTAGCTCATAGGAAATATTTAACGTTTGGTCCCATTTAATTTTGAGGAATAAAATACTCCCAAATAGGCTGTAAGCTGCTGTTATTCTTCAAAATTGAGTAATGACCAAACGCGAAATTAATCCTACAAAACCTATTTAAAAATGATCAAAGATTAATTGACAGACAAAAGCCCTTAATATGGTTATATGAAGAATTATGGGAAACTTTTTACTACACGCTAAAATTATTTACAATATAATAAGTAATTTGAAAATAAAACCTGACTCACAGCAAAACCGTGAGTAATTGTTTAAAGTGTCTGAAATAAAACTAACTAAGAATAAAATTACTTGTATTAATAGCCGCTTTGTAAACGGTTCAAAATAAAAGGTATATTCACATCTTAATACATACATATTCAAATAATCTGATTCTAGATATATTATGTGAGATTAGAACTTAGTGTAAACATAAATTTGGATACTTATTTAAATATTTCTCTGTAGTTTTTTAAAGTCTTTATCTAAGGCAATCGAGTAGACGTCACGACCTAATTTATATACTGTGCGAAAACATTGAAGTAATGGTTAATTCTGCTTCCTAGTAGTGTAAGGGTTATCAGAATATGAATGACAGTTTTATAGATTACTTTTGTGCAAACTTACAAAACAAGAAAAAAACGAGCTATATGTAGATAAGATCATAAAATTAATGATATTCGCCAATTATGATAGCCGCATCTGGAGGTTCCAAAATAAAGCAAATTATATTTAAGTATTTTTAATTATTAAGTAATTTTACAAAATATTAAAACTACAGCTTATTAGAAGTCATTCCTGAATATATTTATGCATAATCCTAAAACTTTCTACCTTTCGTTTTCTACCACGGTTTTCTACCCCTGATAACATGTATACTAAAATCACGATGATTGGGAAAGCAATTCGCGAGTTCAATCATAACAAACTAACAAACAGATTCACATTAATGATATTACTACAAATATAACAGCTGCATCGTATCAGATAATCGTTTTGATTAAAATTGTACATCCCACAGAAGATCAGAGCGATCATCGAATATTATATCAATCGATACAGTGTTAATCGAAACAGATTGACACAGTAACAGTTGGTTAGCGTTCCGTGGGTCGATGGTCTTCGACAATGGTGCCTGTCGAGGCATGGGCACGGTGGCCTCGCAATTAACGCGTAGATCCGCACCCACCCTACTGTTACCAACACCGAGCTGTTTCTGCTCTCAGACAGTAGTCGATTAAATATTGATTACAGATGTTATCATACGATTATCGATTGTCATCGATCATAAAACTGTACAATATCGGTGTTATAATCGGTACTGTAATGTTTGATGTCAAAGTTTGTTTGTTTAAACCGGTTTTCTTTTATCTTAGAAATCTTTTAAATGTTTGGACGAGTAAATTATGTTTTAATGTAAAAGTATGTATTTGTTTTTTTATTCATTTATTACTACCTGAACCCCGCGGCTTTACCCGCGGTTATTGTCGTACCGCGGGTAACGCCACCGGACAAAGCTAGTCTAAAAAAAGTAGCTTAAGTTACTCCTTAGATCATCAGCTATCTGCTAGTGAAAGTCCCGTCAAAATCGGTTGAGCTGTTCTGACAGACAGACAGACAAAAATTGTAAAAAATGTTATTTTGGTACATGTATCGTGTATACATATGCATTGATTAAAAAGCGGTTTTTATTATATTACAAACAGACACTCCGATTTTATTTATTTCACGTTTTAACTACAGAAATGACCAATAAACATGAGTATGGTTAATGAAAAGATAGATTTCATCAAAAATATAGAGAATTTTACACGAACAGAGCCGGAGATACAAGCTAGTTGACATAAAACTTAATTATTTACATAGAAAATATAAAATGTGTGTTTCTAAAATATAATAATTTAAAGAATTTTCAATAAAATCTATGTCAAGAATACTAATCTATCTCAATAGTGCATGAATTCAACCTGTCCGATCTATTGACTGATATCGTTAATTGTATGAATTTGTATGTCATCGGTTTCTTGCTCTTTAATGAACAGATGTAATGGAAATGTATCGTACAAATAAATGGTGCAACTGCACAGCTCAAAAATTATTCGATAGATCAATTTCTAGTTAACAACTGCCATTAGAATTTTTGATTTATAGCCTTTGTTAATAAGGTTTGAATTTGTGTTGTGTGCTTTAAATCTTAATTATGTGACGTCAATTTTAACACTTCCAAGATAACGAAACGAAAAATAATACTTTCCAATTGGCATTCCTTTTCTACTCAGTTGTACAGTTATCGATAGAATTCTTAAACTATTTCATATTAGTATTTATATTCTTTAAATTAAAAAGACAATCCTTAAGGTAGTGATAATATCCGGTTGTAAATAAAATGCTTTTCTGCCACTCATTTCCTCTCATAGTAGAACTAAGTCTTGTAATCCCATTATGACATAGTTCTTTAAATAAAAAATAAAAACCATCATTTTAAAAATCCATTCAAGTTTTACATTCCAGATGAAAGAACGGAACATTTTAATTTGGTGAAGTATTACTAAACTGGACACTAACTGTTGATCGGGACACATCTATTCAGCTTGTGGCATTTTTATATGTCACGTAATGTCGTCTAGATATTTTCGTAGTTCCAATTAGACGGTGCGACGTCTGAGTTGTTTCTAACACGTTTTACGTTAGTTTACATAGTTTTTTTCATCATATCACGTGTATTATCTTTGTGTGTATTTTATAAGATCTCAACAGAAACGATTGAATTCAATCCAGATGTAAAAATTGAAGTAACTGGCCTATTTTCAACCGTGGCCAGCTCAATTCGGTAAGGTCATAAGACAATAACAACATCCATCGCTTTTTGACTTACTTCTATGGACATAAACCAAGAATTGAAGCGTCGTTTCTACTGAAAGGATTAAGTTTCCACGCTGGTCAAGTAAAACTTCTAAGAACACAAACGTATGTAAAATTTAAATAAACGTTTTAATGTCCCCACGGTGGCAATTAGAGGATTTACTACCGGCATGCATAATATATGGTTGGTTATATTTATTTGCTGTTTAGTCTCGGCTGTGAATAACATCATCACGTTTACGTCATTTTGGATTTGACTAAGAAAACTATCGAAAATTTAAACGTCAGCAGACAGATTTTTTTTCAAAAGAATAGGGTTGCTGTTAATAAAATTTAGCTATAGGATCCTTAAGTAAGTAAATCCGTCTTGTTCAGATTCATTTTTAGAAAATTTACCAAAAAAAGAACTGAGTAAAGCTCGTTCAGGCAGGTACTGTATTTTTACAGTATAAAATTTTTAACAAAAACAAAAACCGACTTCAAGGTTCGACTCGATTTCTCTTGGATGCCATCATCGGATCTAAGTGACCTTATCATGGTACCGCCATTGGGATATCTACTTTCCATTAAAAAAAAAAAATCATCAAAATCGGTTCATAAACGACGAAGTTATCCGCGAACACAAATAAAATAAAACATATACGGGTCGAATTGAGAATCTCCTCCTTTTTTGAAGTCGGTTAAAAATGAAGTGACTTCCGCTGTTTAATCACATATATCTTTTAAAATGCTCAATAGATTTTTATGCAATTTTCAGCAATTCAAATGTGTAATACATATTATAATGTCAAAGACTTCTGTGCGAACCTGGGCCGTCTTGTTTGTATTGAATAAAATGCCCTGAGTTCAAATGGTGATTATAGGTACGCTTACATATACAATACATGCGCCGTCAACTGGATAATTGTCCTGGGAGATAAATTGACAGGTTTAACAGTGCTATTGAAGTGAAGACTTCTTTAGCCGCGTTGAGCACTTTTTGGCAGGAGAAAATCTTATGAGTTCGCGTCACCGAAATGCTGACGTCAGAAAACTTCTTTGGCCGCGTTGAGCAGTTTTTGGTAGGGGAAAATCTTATGGGTTCGCGTCACCGACATGCTAATGTTTGGTGTTGATATTTTAAGTTTTCCCTTCTATCGGCAGTCCTTATGCCTGCCAATTTTTTTATATATGTCTTAATTTTGAACACTAACATGGTTGATAACAATTCTTTCATTTTTACCGTTCATCATAGAGTTCATATTAAGGGAGCTCATGTTGCGATCTTTCGTCAATCCAAATCAAAAATCATTCTAGTTAGATTCTGTCAGACTTTGTCGAAGTCACATATATTTCCTATTTAGGTTAAACTCTAGAAAGAGTTCTAAGACTAACCTGCCTATGAAATTCTACATGAGTGATTAGTATTTATAAGAGAGGATACATTATCAGAACACAGAAAAAGACTTTAATAATCTAATAAAATTTAATAATCGCTTTTATCCTTCTGCGATTTGTACACATAAAATTTTAAAATAAAAATTAATCGCAATAGTATTTATGATAATTTAAACATGTACATTGAAGTTAAATAAATTTTCCAGTATTACAACAACCCAATTACATCAATCAAGGCCACGTTTAGATCTCATTTCTCACCTAAATATTCTTAACTATCAATTATTTAATACTTTGATCAACTTTATATACGTTTAATTTATATAATAATACGTGAAGCAAAAACGAGTATGAAATTTAACACAGTTAAAATTTATATGGAGGCGGAGTGTAGAAAGCTAAATAGAAAAAAAATATGATAGAATTTCGACTCCTGGGAGATCACTAGCCATTTAAAAAGTGTGTATTTATACATCTAACACAACATCCTTATAACAAATCAAACTCGAACACACACACGATCATTTGATAAGCTCGGTACGGTCGCATAATAATCGTTATCACGAATATGGCAACATTGGCAGAGCAGCTTTTTGCCCGTGCCTCTGCCATACATACTGGCGCGGTCGTGGGCCCGTTACTTGCCATCGCTGACTGTTTTACAAAAGGATATATTTGTTAGTGGCTTATCATCTTCCTTGAAATTCGTTTAGGAATTATATTCTGCTAATATATTGAAACTCAAGAATTTCAGCTTGTTAAATCTTTTAAAGTATTAGTTAGCTTTTTAACTGACTTAAAAAAAAGGAGGAGGTTCTCAATTCGACTGTATTTTTTTATTATGTTTGTTACCTCATAACTTTCGACTGGGTGAACCGATTTTGATGATTCTTTTTTTATTTGAAAGCTGGTGCTTCCCATGTGGTCCCATTTTAATTTGGTCCAGTTCGGACATGTCATTCATGAGAAAATCATATAAATCTTCAATTTGCATTATGTATGTGCGCGACAAATTGACGAATAACTCAATTCAATTTGGTCGTTCTTGAAGTCGGTTTTTTTTTGTTAAAATTTTGTATTATGTGTTGTATAGACTATTTAAGGAAAAATCATTTTGTCTGCATGGTTGGCCTAGTGGTTTAAGCGGTCGCCATGCCGCTTTCTACTGCGCCAAGTGTAGTGGGTTCAAATTCCACACGGGACAACACTGTGATCCCACAAATTGTCTGTCTGGCTGGTCTTTGTGTCCCGTGTGTTTCATCTATGTTTGTAAAGTCCTCCGTGACACAGTATGTATATTGCTATTGTGGGAGTTGTCTTTTTAAATGAAAAAATAATTTAGACTATAAAATCATGCTGTAACCCTTAAAAGTGTAATAATCGGAGGAACCGTTTCCGAGATACAGATTATCCTACCAATATTATAATCGCGAAAGTTTGTAAGTATGGATGTTTGTTACTCTTTCACGCAAAAACTACAGAACGGATTTGGATGAACCTTTACAGTTATATAGCTTATACATCAGAATAACACAAAGGCTACTATTTACCGCGATAACCGACATACACGCGGCCAGAGCCGCGAGCAAAAACTAGTATATATATATGTATACAGGAATTGCTCGTTCTAAGGTAGGTACTAGATGGATAGAAAACACAATTCTTTACTAATTATCAAAAGAAAATTTCATAATATTCTTAACTCTTCGTATAGTACAAACAGAACCACAAAAAAACCATCAACTGTTAACGATTTCACATTTAAAATAGAACTTTCTTAAATAAATACTTTCGATTATCGAGGTCAATAGGATTCTGTGTAGCAACTACATTTTGCTATTTACATTATACCTATATTGTTACCGGCGTGAAGAAATTAGCTCCATTGCCTTAGTGATAGAAAAAATTACCTTGGACCGAGTCGAAACACAATTTAGTTGCTATCTAGTTCAGATACCTACTGGAAGTCGGTATGTTAGTCAGTTGGATACATGTACTGGTTTCTTCGTTTGAACTTAATGCTAACACTCTGAATACCTCAGTAGCGCAGTGGTAGTGTATTCGACTGTTGTGCTTGAGGTCTCAGGTTCGATATCCGGGTCGGACCAAATGTTTGTATTATCTAGAAGTATTTGTTTTGGAGTTTAGGTGTTTTCTATGTCGCAAACATAGAAAACACCATTTACCAAAAGTATATATGTATGTATTTATATCAGCTCTCTAGTATCCACAGTACAAGCTCTGCTTAGTTTGAGACTAGATGGCGTTGTGTGTCAGATATCCGAAACACGAATATAATTACTATTTTTTTATATGAAATGAACTAAATCTTTAAAAAAATGCAATTTCAATGAATTTGTTTAGTAACGAAATCGGATAAAACATATACAAAATAATAAGTTTAATCAATTAGTTACAATTAGTACAAGTTTATTTCATGAATAAATAAAATAATTAATACAAGTTACAATTCTTTACACTTCGTCATTAACATTATTGATTTGTCATCGTCATCCAGTATGCTTGACCAAAATGCATTTGACTTTATTATCGCTAGGTATAACGCGAAGCAAAAACTTTAGAATCCTTTTACTAAAATAAGATGAACGGAGCAGTACCTATGAAACTCGCCATAGTTAAAGATTATAGCTAATAATCACAAATTTAACAAAAAAAGAAACAACTTCAATAACTAGACCAAATTGAAATGGGACCACACGGGAAGCACCAGCTTTCAAATAAAAAAGAATCATCAAAATCGGTTCACACAGTCGAAAGTTATGAGGTAACAAACATAAAAAACAGTCGAATTGATAACCTCCTCCTTTTTGAAAGTCGGTTAAAAAAACAATAATTAAATGAATTATAGTTGAGTTTCGACCACTGGGTGACCATTATCATTCCGAATTTGCAGTTCCCTCACAATTTTTACCGCTATCCGCTTATCTTATGAAAAGTACAGGTGAACACTAATTTTCAAAATCTTCCCGTCATCTGGGACAACCATTATCTTCATGAAATTAAATTAGGTCCTTTATCGTGTCACGTGTATGTTTCTTACTCTATTCTATGAAGAATTAATTACTCTATTCACAAGCAAAAAAAGACAAAACTTCTTCAATAAGAAGTACCAACAATCTTAATACCATTCGAAGATGATACCTGACTTACTTGCGGGACACAAATCCGCAATACTTACCGCAAAAATAGTTATGTATTGATAATATAGTTAATACTTAATACCGTTTCTAAAGACGAGTGAACTAGGTCACGTGATAATATTCATTAAAAAGTATCCAATATATTGGACACTGTGTATCAATAATAAATGATAATCATTACCTATGTTGAAGTTATCTAAGATGTACAATTTATCAAGTTTTTTTTTTTAATTTACTGCTTTATTGAAATCATAAACGTAAAAAAGACTAACATTCTTTGGTGTAACTTGTTAAAAACACAGTGTTTACACTAACACAAACTTTATTATAGAATACTAGCTGACTCACGCACTGCTCTACAAACCCGTAATACATTATTTTGTTCTATTGTCAATAGTCTTTGCAGCGTCTTTGGTTACAAAATAGCAATTTTCTTACGGATCTCTAATTTTTTGAAAATGAAATATAGCCTATAGCCCTCCTCGATAAATGGACTTCCAACACTGAAAGAACTTAGTTCCTGAGATTAGCGCGTTCAAACAAACAAACAAACTCTGCAGCTTTATAATATTATAGCATAGATAATAAATCTATATATATAAAAGCGAAATACCACTCACTTATTAATCACGAAATCTCAGAAGCCATAACACCTACAAACTTGAAATTTAGCAGGTAGTTTCCTTATAGGGTGTAGACATCCGCTAAGAACGAATTTTACGAAACTCCACCCCTAAGGGGGTAAAACGGGGGTTGGAAGTTTGTATGAAAGTCCTATGTTTTTGAAGTAAGAGACTTGAAATTTAAAATGTATGCTCTATAGATGATCTGGAGGTGTACAAATAATGTATCTTTAGAAATCAACCCCCTTGTGGGGTTAAAACGGGGAATGGTAGTGTGTATGAAAGTCCAATGTTATTGAAGTAAAAGTAATTATGGCAGAAGGATTTTAAATGGTATTGAAGTATAAAAAAAAAAGTGCAAATAACTAACTCCACGCGTACGAAGTCGCAAGCGGCCGCTAGTATAGTATAAAAACTAGTCCATCATATCAAATTTCTGCCTCTATCTATTAACTTTAATTTTATAGAAACAGTTTCAATCTGAGCATCCTAACTTTTTTCTTTATAATTGTCGAAAAGGAAGCGCGCCGTTGAGTGATATGCGACATGTGACGGTACAGCAATACTAGAAGGACACAACTACTTCACACCTACCCATTAAAAATAAACTTTAAAACCAAAGGAACAAGGTCGGTAGTCGTATTGCAGATAGAGCGAGAGCATGATGTCTGAACTCCTAAAATAATATTCACTTCCAACCACTTCAGATGTTACGCAACTTGTGTTATAAAAGCTACGACGAACTTTAAAAGTTAACGCGAATCGGTTATTTGATCATCTGACTGAGGTGTTTTCATTTAATTATATAATTAAATCACTCACACATATGCATTCTGAGTTATTTTTTTTAATTAATGTAGATGCTAGCAGTAACAACACTAGAGTACTCTTTAAGAATAAACATTCCTAGGCAACTGATATGTAGATGTTGTAGTTCTTTTAATAACATTGCTACTGTGCGTTTTCTATATTTCTGAAATACATATTATCGTCACTTTCTTTATTTATGTATTGCATAGGTTTTTGACTGATTTCTTTAAGATTCGGCTGCTTGTCCGCACCAGTTTTTGAACAAGGAAAAAGAAGAAAATATTTTGGGCTAATCAAAACGAATATGCCAAGCAAGTTAGATTGTGATTTGTGAAATATCTAACGAATGGAGAACTATCTAACGAAAACGAGCTATAAAGTACATATTTACTAATCCTGTATCGCGCAATAAAAGTTCTACAACTTCTACAGGTCAATCGTAAGGCCGCCATCTGTCAGTTATGATCACTTCACTTGGTCAGAAAATCCTTCCTTTGTGTTAGAAACCGCTTCTATGCAGTGAGGCTACTAAGACAGGAGTATTAACTGATAAAGTACATAATAATTTCATAATGATGAGTTGAGTAATCAAGGTGTCAAAACTTACCAAACAGATAAATAAATTTACATTGAAATTAAAATATCAAGTGTAACAAAGAAAGAACAATCAAACAATTCGTCTAAAGCAGCATGTTAATGAAATGCAGTCAGTTTCCGTAAATATCCATATTGAATATAAATAAATAAACATCTCACGTACAGACTGATCGTAACACGAAGGCGCCACGCCATAACAGGGCAGGGTTTTTCTAACCAAACTTAAATTATGTCTTAACCTTAGATGTACGATCTAACATTGGTATAAACTTGATTATCTGTGCACTGCATATTTGGTGTCGGGCGAACTAATGACATAAATGTACACTTGTTTCTAGGCATTAAGTAACAATAATATTTAGTTTAGTATATAAAAAAATGTTGTAAATAGAAATTGGTTATAAAGTTCAAGACAAATTTTTAAGGAATGATATTTTGGTGCTTAAAGGCTAGTGGTAAATTACTAAGTGATGAAACTATTTATCTTAACCAAGCAGATCTTTGCATAATCTAATCTAATACAAAATTGGATCTACCTATATCTAATACAAAATTAGATCTACCTAACTTAAGCTTAGGGATTTTTTTTTCAACACGTATTTATGTACATACACATAAGAAAATGTAAGAAAAGTGTGAAAGATTACGTGAGAAAATTGTAGTAAAAAGGTTGAGTGGAAGAGATTGCTTTTGGCAATGAGGCCGCCCTTTGAACATCTTAATATATATTAGTCATCTTATGTACTGTCTTGAAGAAGACTGCCTCGGTGGCGCAAGTGGGAATGTAAGCGACTGCTGTGCTTGAGGCACACATAACCCCCAGGAGGTGATCTGTGGCTTGAGGTCTCGGGTTCGATTCTCGGGTAGCACAAATTGTTTGTATGATCTGCAAATATTTGTTTCGGAGTTTGGTCGTTTCTATGTATAATATGTTTTTTTTTTTTTTTTTTTATGTTTGGCCCGCCAAAATGACTCCGCTCTGCCTGATGGAAAACATAAGCAGAATCCAAGAGTGGTGGTCACCATACTCACTGCGAATGCAGACAGTGCAGTATGGCGACCCACACCATGGCGGCCTAGTGATGCTACTGCATCTTTTAGTCCAGTCAACAAGTATGAAACTTGTTGACTAGACTAATTGGGCCCCCGGTCTCGCACTCACCAACGAAACACGACAGCACGAACGTGGTCATTTTACGTTGATTTTCTGTGCGAGGGTAGTACCGCCCCGGTCGAGCCGGCCCATTCGTGCTGAAATCAGCGTGGCTCTACTACCTCTATGTATTTACTACTACTATACTATATGTATTTACAAAAAAGTATATGTATGTATTTATATCAGTTGTCTAGTACCCATAACACAAGCTCTGCTTAGCTTGGGACTGGATGGCGTAGTGTGTTAGATGTCCGAAATATTTATTTATTTAAAATATGTATGTGAAACGGTGTTCAAATAAAGAATTTTCCATCTATCTATCTAAAAATAACATTATCCCACCAAAAACATTTTCATGTAAATTGTTGCCAAGACGACTGCATATGGCTTACCCTGTGAAAAAGATATCAGATCTCATGTAGAGCCAAGGTTCTGAATCTACACGTCCTAAACCTACCAACCCTAACTTCACAAACTCCACATCTCAGTAAAAATGTATGGCTTCGCCGTTTCGCTACCATACCATCATGAAGGGGAAACGAACGCATTTTGTGTTTGCAAATATCTAGTTTCTGAAGTAATGTGTTATACGAATATTTAGTTTCTGAAGTAACGAAACAGCCAAGCCATACATTTTTACTGAGATGTAGAGTTTATGAAGTTAGGGTTGGTAGAGTTAGGGCGTGTAGATTCGGAACCTCGGCTCTACATGAGATCTGATATCTTTTTCACAGGGTAAGCCATATGCAGTCGTCTTGGCAACAATTTAGATGAAAATGTTTTTGGTGGGATTTCATTTCTTTTTGTAAGTTTCTTGAGGCAGTTTTTTTTTCTTTTTTGGGCTGTTTTTCTTGTACATCTTCTTTCTTCTTTCGAAAAATTTAGTGTACCAAAAATAAAACCTCTAGCATAAACATTTGTGAATGTCTCATACAAACTTCCACCCCCAAAATTTGGGGGTTGGGGGGCAAAAGTAATAGGTTTATGAATTTTTCTGTTGTTTGTATACTAAACTTAGTTTACATGCCAAATTTCAGCTTTCTAGCACTTCAGGAAGTACCCTAAAAGTTTTGATGATCATCAGTGTGTCAGTTACGAAATCGGTGTTCTTTAGATATCAATAAAATCTAAAGTATCAGAGCTATGCAATTGAAACTTTGAATGTTTCATTAGTCTATCGGTAACATCATATCTTGAGAATTTGAACTATCTGGTATATCGGGAACCAAAGTTATGAGGGTCCAAAAAAAACGACGAAACACTTCGAGAAAAGGTAGGTAGTGCCCTTCCGCTTCACTTAGCTCGTCTTGGCGGGGGCACGACCGTGCCCCCAGAAATAGGAAATAATAGAAGAAAGCATCTGTTCCACACAGTTAGAAAAGAACAAGAGATTGTTGAATTTAGGAGTTAAGAGATGTATTATCACAAACAAAACATGAAAAGGAAACCAACATGAGTCTAATCTATATTCAGTTGAAGAATATTAAGTTACGATTATTACCAAGGTGCTAAATGAGAGCTATAATTCTGATAATAACTCCACAAGTTCATGACTTCATTTGAGAGAGCACTAACGAGCCGAATTAGAGGTTAAAAGTATTCGCTTACATGACATCTATGGTTCATAAGCACAGCTAATTGATTCAACTAACATCTCCATTGAAATTAAAAGTTCCTGGATGACTGAGCTTTGCTCGGTATTTATTTTTGGTAAATTTTCTAAAAACAGTTCTATCTAGATCAATTTAGGGCCTCGAAACCCTTGCTAACTAAATTTCATGAAAATCGTTGGAGCCGTTTCCGAGATTCGGATTATAAATTTACAAGAATCGCTTATTTAAAGGTATTAGATATCCACTCTTTTTAACATTGCTTCTGAAACCAATTAATTACAAGGTGATCTACAAGAAATCATAGTTTTATTGCAAAGGTTTTATCAGAGTCTGAGCTCAAAACCTCTTAACCATTTTCCCAAACTAGGTTGTTTTTTTAACGAGGAGCGAAGGCCATTAGACCCCCTCAACCCAAGTATAGGGCGATACCGAAGTTCTCTGTGGGAAAACTGTTGTCGGTCTTTTTATTTCTCCAACTACCCGTTTGTCTGAGCTCAGAACATCTGTTGGCAAAATTACATATAATCCAGTAATGTCAATGATACTTAAGTTTAGTTAAAAACTTGTACCACAACTTGTTGGTGCTGGTATGCGGTATAAAATTTCCTTTTACTCCAGACAGTTAAATTCAAGGGGCGGGAGGTAATACGTAGGACATTAGCGGCCACCCGCGAACAATAATGAGGCGCGCGCGCACCTGTACGAATGCGTAATCGGCAATCATCGGGTAGCTTCGGGTACCGTCGACTTTAGTTATTATGTAATTTATGATAACGTTCCCAAGCTTTTTCTTTTATTTTATATTGATGTAAACAGTGCAAGTTATAATAAGGTGGTTTCAAGGTAAACGCAGCGCATGACAACTGCATTTACATGTACAACATTAATGTCGGAGAGTTAAGATATTTTGTTTTTTTTTCCAATCAGTGTCAAGTTCAAAGAGTTTTCTCTAAATCGACTTTACAAGGGCTGAGAGATATATTCAGAAAACCTAAAGAAATCACTTCTATTAACAAAATTATTAAAAAGTAATAATTTTACTATCCACCGATTGATTACAGTCAAAACGAGTTGTAATAGAGTATTGTTTAAAAGTCAGTGATAAAAAAATATTACTTAGTCATGAACTAACATAACTAAATACTAGAAAAAAAAACTATTTACATAGAGTAATTCACAAAAAAATATGACATAAGAGAGAAAAAAAAACTTTTTTTTTTCAATAATTTCGTTTAGTCTTACATCATAATATTACATTGTAATCTCGTATCAAACCAGAGCCAATAATACCAAAATTTTCAAGTTAATAGTTGAGTTTGTCAATTAATTTTAAAATAGTAACTTAAATTGTGCTGTGTGTGAAATAGTGCTTGCGCTGTGTTTCACCGAGTGAGTGAGGATACCTGAGGCCCATACCCCAACCCCTCCCCTATCTCCCCCCCCCCATCCCCCAAAGGCCAGTAACGCACTTGTGACGCCTCTGGTGTTGCGGGTGTCCATGAGCGGCGGTAATCGCTTACCATCAGGCGATACGTCTGCTCGTTTGCCTGTCTATTCCATAAAAAAAAAAATTTTTTACATCAGTGTGACTTTAGAATTTTTTTTTTTAAAGTTCACATGAACGAATAGTGACTAAAAGTTTCTGTTAGAAAGTTAGCATTTTACAATTAGTAGCTTTGCATGTAACGTAGATACAAAAAGAAGGTAATATTTTCGACAAATCTCCAACTAGGGGATCTGTAAATCTTTTGTTTTTGATCTATCATGAATGACTTATGAAGTTGTATATAGATATTATTTGGTAATACTTGTCATTTATCCAGCAATTAAAGTTGAAACACAAGTAGTCTATCGAGTGTAATATTAAGTTTGTTAGTCAGGGAAAGTGTTCATCACCATCATCATTATCAGTATAGTCCACTGCTTGATATAGGCCCAAAACACACGACAGGAGTCTGGAGTCTCTCTAAAGGACAACATTCCGAACGAGATAGGATTACAAGCGTATAACATAAAAATAAGTTGCTCATAATTATGTCACGATAACCATCAGTGCTCATTACACCTGCCAATAAAACGTTAAAAAGAAAATGAACGGTGTCAATAAATCGGGTGCATTTTTCCGTTCGAATGCAAACGATCCTCTTGGACGACATATTGCGCAACTGGTGACCCAGTCGGCTCGTTTCGGTAAAATTTACCACGTGCAAATGTCGAGGACAATCGCTTGGAGTACGAGGATAAAGCGGCAAGCGTTAAATGAAAATGCAGATATTATGAACTAAGGCAAAATAAATTATAGTAAGAAAGCCTATAACGAGTAATAAGAGATCTTTAATGAAAGTTAAGTTATTGACATTTACATATTGGAACTCTAACAGTATATTATATAGATCGCACTCGATTAAAATTGGAATACATGCTAATATTTTACTAAGAGTGATTGAAAATAATCGCAAATTTGAACAAAAAAGAACCGACTTCAAAAACTGGACCAAATTGAAATGGGACCACACGGGAAGCACCAGCTTTCAAATAAAAAAGAATCATCAAAATCGGTTCACTCAGTAGAAAGGTATGAGGTGACAAACATAAAAAAAAACAGTCGAATTGACAACCTCCTCCTTTTTTGAAGTCGGTTAAAAAGAAAAACAAAGACTGCACAAAAACCCGTCCCTACGTGATGACACACAAATATATGTAGATATGAGCAAAACTAACTCACTTTTGCAACTCCGAAGATAATATCACACCAGTGCAAAGCTATAGGTATATATAAGAATATGTCGTTACCAATAAAAAGAGGGAGATAAAATGATAGTTTTCGTGTAGAATAGAATATATTCAGCCAAATCCATCGCAACCAGTAGACGACCTTAAAAACTTGATATTAATAAGACAAAGCAAGAAATGCTTCGATCACAAAGAAAAAATGAGATGAATTAACAATGATGATACTATAAAGGAAAATTAATAGTTGAACACAATATACATATGTAGTTTGTACTAGAATCTCAAAAAAAAACCTAACTTTACATAGCGTATTTTTACTGTACTAGTTTAAACAAAATTTCTAAAGTCTCCTTATGAAATGAGTCATTCATTTAATACCAGTTGATCTACTCTGAATTAAAAAACGCCAGAGTGAATAACTTAAATTATAAATAAAGTGGGCGAATCATATGACATTTAGAATTAATTGCAGGGAGCGGCGAACGAGTGAAAATGTCGGCCGAAATAATAAAATGTCGACGAAAGTGCAATCTCTTTATAATTAGAGGCTTCGATACGCAAATAGACCTGTCATTTGGGGCGATGCAAATACTCCAAGCTTATATAATGTTTCCTCGCCTTATTAATTTGACTTACAATGTACACAACATTAATTATAATGTTTCTATTCTACACTCAGTCACATACTGTATGGAATGATACAAGATCATTTATTTGTGTCTGGACTTTTAAATGTTCGTAGTTTTTCTTCTTTATCTTTTACTATATTCTTAGGATTCAATTTTTTCATAAAACGTAACCAATAATTATTTTGTTCAAGCGTTCAATGTTTTATTTAGTTAATAGTTATTTGTTATACAAGAGTGCAAAGTTGCTTTTTAACCACGTGCTCAATTTTGATGACCGAGCAAGTGGAGGATTCTAAAATTGAATCACGAGCGCAGCGAGTGATTTAAAAATTAGAATCCTGAGCGTCAGCGAGGAAATCAAAAGAGCACGAGGTGTAAAATATTTGCACTCGAGTGTAACATGTAACTTTTCATCCCACCTCAGCGAGGAAATTACTTAATGCAAAAAAGAAAATAGCGCGGGCAAAGCAAATAAAAAGAAGTTCACCAAGAAGGTTCCGAGTCTAAGTAGTAAACAAATTAAAAAAGGTTGCTTGATAAATTCGGCACCATGGACATAGAAGTAAATAGGTTTAATGATGTTTTGAATTCACAAACTTAGTGCACACGATGTTCTAAATTCAATTTAATTTATCCTCTACCTGATAAAAACGGCTTTTGCACTCAGATATCAAAGGGCAAAAATATTCTTTCCGAGATGGGGGGATAAATAAATAATAAATAAATATTTCGGACATCTAACACACAACGCCATCTAGTCCCAAGCTAAGCAGAGCTTGTGTTATGGGTACTAGACAACTGAAACAAATACATATATACTTTTTTTTTGTAAATACATACATATTATACATAGAAAACACCCAAACTCCGAAACAAATATTTGTAGATCATACAAACATTTGGTCCGACCCGGGAATCGTACCCAAGACCTCATGATCAGCAGTCGCACACGCCAACCGCGAGACCAATGAGGCAGTTGAAATGGAAAATGGATGAAAAAAATTGCACTTATTTGAAGTAAAACTGTATTTCTCAGTTCAAAATATTAAAATTGATTTTACCCATGATGTTTAAAGCAAGAATATTATGTTTAAAATTTTCGTAGAGAAAATGACTAACAAAAGTAAATTGTCTTGGTTTAGTTTGTTAGTTACTTCCATTTAATCTCTTTCATTTTCTTATTTATTATTTATTTATTAATCTATTCTATTCACCAAGTTAGACCTCGAAGATCAGAATCGATATTCCGATTCTAATAAAGATAAAATAACATCTAGACTAAAGTATGTATGTGATTCACATTCAAAAGGTAATATAAAATTGCAATCGATCAAAATAAATTAATAAAAAAGAATATGAAACATCTTATAATTCTGTCTCACTTTAAACTAACCTTACACTAGATTGCTAGAAAAACATCCTTCTGTTTTACTGAAGAAGTTCATTACCGATATCTGAATGGGAATCGAATTCACGATCTCTTACTCAGTATATTAAAGACAAGTAAAAGATATTGGGAAATAATTAATTTATTGAATGTACAAGAAAAATAAACTGACCTAAAAAGTATTGAAAAGTGAAATAGAGCAAACACATATTTTATTTCAAATACACCTACTAACTATTAATAAACTTGTCATGATCAGAGTTACTTCAAGAAAAGTATTCACATTAGTACCTCCACACGAATGAGTTAAAGCTAGCTAAAGTATATCAAGCATTTGTTGATCTAGTAAACACGCCTACCGGTTGTGCTCGTAGTAGCTCATTGGTGACGCGCGTCACATAGTCTGTCGCCTAATATGTACGGTCGACCTCGGCTTACTAACTGCAGTGGTACTCGAAGAGGGAAAAGGCGATTCTCAGATCTTAAACTGATTAAATAACTAGGGACCTAGTGGATGTCCCTGAAGAACCCCTATACATAACTGTGTATTTTTTTACTTTTAAAACTTTGATACTTTGAATTTATTGATGTATTGTTATTTAATAATGATTTAATATTACTTAGAAATAAAGGAGTCTGATTTTAAAACGTCTTTGTTTTATGACTCAAAGTAAATTAGTCAATCAAATGTTTATGCGGTTTCCATAATTTTCATCAAACTTGACTTATCAGAACCATACGCAAGATTTATACTGAAGTTGTTACAATGATATTTTTTTTAGTAAAACCTCAGATAAAATAAAAAAAGGTAGATAACGCACGGCCTTGGTTTTGTTGAAGGAAAAAAAGTAGCGTAAATCCAAATAAACACAGGCGTTAGAGTAAAGGATCCATCCTATTGCTCATGCATTACACCACAAAACTCTGTCCTAATCAATCTAACGTTTATAGAGACACTTGTTGACATTAACACATTAATCTTTTATGTACAAGCACCGTTTATTTGTTATTGCTTATTGATCTCACCGACAAAGCATTGGCTAGTTTACACCCATGAGACAGTTCTACTTAGGTGTTGCAGACAGACTTACAAATAGTTTCAAATATACAATGTAGGAGTTAACGTAAATAAATAAACAATATGAGGTCAAGTACTGTGTTTAGTACTTTAAAATTATTGTCTCTGGTATGTTAAAATTATTTGGTTTATTACAAGTCTTTTGCTGTGAGAATAAATTCGTACTTGGACTTTGCGAATCTTTTTACTCATGCACGCTTCGCAACTTATTTATGTTAACCACTTTTGCATCTATTGTTTTGTCATCTTGTTGGTCTTTCTCTTTAATGCTTTCAGTTTTCCTTTATTAAACTCCCAAAGTAATAGGGTAAGCTGTCTCTAATGGAGTAAGACCACATTCATAATGCAAATAAATAAAATTGAAATGTCTGTTTGAATTTTCAAATTAACAGCTATTCACTAAATGCATATAACATAAGGTACCTACATCAAACAAGCAATTTTTCAAATTTTTGTCTGGCTCTTTGTCTGCTTATCTCTGGAACGGCTGGACCGATTTTAACGGGACTGGTGGTGATGTAAGAAGTAACTTAGGCTACTTTTTTAAAACTTGCTTTGCCCCGCGGCCTTATCCGCGTTTGTTGTTGCACCGCGGATACAACAGCAGACTCAGCTAGTTATACGTAATTAGCAAAATGTGAATGTGACTTATGCTATACTTTTTATATAAATATTAAATAGGAAATTATTAAAATCATAACATTTCTATATTAATGGTGACAATGCTAATGTATTTTAAAATATGATAATGGACGTCCAAGGGTCGTCCAAAACTAATATAAGATAAAATATTGTCCATTATAGTAGTGTCACGACAATAAATTTTCAATGCGGATTTTTTTTACTTCCCAACTGTTTAGCATTACATATTTCAAAGCATTTATATAATGCAAACTTTTATGAATCGGAATTGATTGTACTACGCACGTATCTCTCCCATACTTAGTTGAAGTGGGATAAAAGCGGAAAAGTTATTTTTGTCTGTTCGATTTGCAATAAACAATTTGTTCATTTTCCTCTCGAATCCCGTTTACGTGTAAATTAAGTTTGGTACGACTGTAACAGTTCTTGGTACCGTGGGTTGTGCTATTATATTTTGGCATATATTTCGTCGATGTATCATAGTTTATGATTCATTTATTTGGTACAAACACTTCTAAGAAGTTTATAGTATCGAAGTTATAATGCCTTATTATTATTATATTTCATGACTGCCTCGGTGGCGCAGTGGTAGCGTATGCGACTGCTGTGCTTGAGGTCTCGGGTTCGATTCTCGGGTCGGATCAAATGTTTGTATGACCTGCAAATATTTGTTTCGGAGTTTGGGTGTTTTCTATGTATAATATGTATGTATTTACAAAAAAAAGTTTATATGTATTTATATCAGTTGTCTAGTTCCCATAACACAAGCTCTGCTTAGCTTGGGACTAGACGGCTTTGTGTGTTAGATGTCCGAAAATATCTATATTTATATTATATATATATATATTAGTGAGGCAAGTTACGTCTCTAGATACTCATCCTTGTGGTGACGGATTAAGTATATTTAGTGTCACTACCGCTATTTATCCCGTGGGTGTCGTAAGGACACACTAAAAGAGAGATCATAAACAGGACAACAGCACTGCAAAAAGGAAAACTTCACACTGTCCCGTGGGAGAGCCACGCTTCGGCATGAATGAGCCGGCTCGACCGGAGTGATACCACGGCCTCACAGAAAACCGGTGTGAAATAGTGCTTGCGCTGTGTTTCACCGAGTGAGTGAGTATACCGGAGGCCCATACCCCAATCCCCTACTTCCCCCCCATCACCAAAAGGCCGGCAACGTACTTGTGACGATTCTGGTGTTGCAGGTGTCCATGGGCGGCGGTAATCGCTTACCATCAGGCGACACATCTGCTCGTTTGCCCGCCTATTCCGTAAAAAAAAAACACAACCCCTCTACCAACCCATCTGGCCAGCGTGGTATAATAGCTGAAAACCTCCTTTAAATGGAAGGCCTATACTCAGCAGTGGAATTATATAGGCTGACTTGTAAACCAAAGATTTTAGGTACGATCTCACCCAGGAAAAATGAGAACGGTTATTTATTCTATGTCTGTTAGAATGGCCCGTTAGTCTACCAATAGGCCAGTTAGTATACTCGTACTCAATGTAATGTGTATACATTACATTGATCAGGTTTATGGATTCAGGCACTTCCATCACCCAACATAGGTACCTTATTGGACAATACTACTTTTCGCTGTGCCACTTGCCCTCGTTTAGGAGCGCCTTGTGTTTCTCCGCATTTTTGTCACTGTGGAGAAGCTGTTGACAGTTTCGGACATCATGGCCTTTCTTGTAGCAGAAGCGCTGGCCGAATATCTCGACATGCCAATATTAACGACATTATCCGTCGTGCTCTTGTTACCGCCGGCGTTCCAGCAGTACGCGAACCAAATGGTCTGGTACGGCACGATGGCAAGCGACCAGATGGTATGTCGTTACTGCCATGGAAGATGGGTAAGCCTTTGGTGTGGGATGCAACTTGCGTTGACACCCTCGCGCCATCTCATCTTCCAAGTACAGCTGGTTTTGCCGGCGCTGCTGCTGCTTCTGCGGAAAGCCTCAAACGGCGTAAGTACCAAAATTTAATAGGTAATTACATTTTTGAACCGTTTGGGGTAGAGACGCTAGGTTCATGGGGTCCGAGTGCTCGCGCTATGTTTAAACAACTAACCAAGCAACTGATTGACGCTTCTCGCGACCAGAAGGCCGGCCTTTTTCTAGCACAGAGAATCAGCATTGCCATTCAACGTGGTAATGCTGCCAGTCTTTTGGGAACGCTACCAATAGCCGAAGATGTGGAGTTTTTTGACGCTTGTATGTAAATATTGTTATTTTTTTTATAAACTATGGTTATGTACATAGGTTTCTGTGTTACATTGAGTATTAACTATATTAATTTATTTACGAACGGACATTACAACGAATAACATGTTTCACAAATACCTATGAACTATCTGACATTTCAAACAAGCCTATGCCCACGTCCAATACAACTATTAATTTAGTTTATTCTGGTTCACTGTAGACCTATCATATATATATATGATGAAAACCCTAAACTACAAATAATTATATGGCACCAATATCCAATAGTAGACTATCAAAGATGATAATCAATTTAAGATTTTGAGAGCAAACGAACTTACACTCTGTATCCTAGGGGTTATGTCACGGAATGCGATCGGATTTTCAATGTGCAAGTCATAGTATATTTGCGAGTGTGTATCATGCTCATAGAGATGTAGAACAAAATAATAGATTACCCATAGTATATACAAGAATACTGGATAACATTCAAGTCTAAACTAATATTCGGGCCTAATTTATCACCATACAAATATTTCACATCGCGCCAATTTGTGAAAAGATTATGTACCAGAGACGCATTTGCGTTGAGCATTATTTACGTTACTGAAATCCGTACTTTTACATACATACTTACTACGTAAACATAATAATTCATTTCTTTTCACAATGATGCTGTTAATAGGCCACTGACTCAATATATTTTTAAAGAAAGTACATACATACATTGTGTGCACAGAGTGAGAATACAGAGAGTTACCATTTCTATTTATTTAGATATATATATATATATATACTAGCTGACCCGGCGAACTTCGTACCGCCATATTTATATACAATAATTAGCAATAAATTAAAATTGCGACTATAATTTGAGATTTAAACTATCCTATCTCTCAATTTGGATCGAATTGCACATGGTGTGCAAATTTTATTATAATCGGTTAAGTGGTTTAGGAGTCCATTGAGGACAAACATTGTGACACGAGATTTATATATATTAAGATTATTTAGAGAAGGAAAACTTGAAATACACCATATGCCAGCTTGTCTTGCCAACACGTGGCGAAGAGGCCAAAATCCAGTTAATTGCTTAACGCTGTTGGTGAAGATATATAATTCAAAAGCAATATTATCACAGAAATGTCTCAAACAGTGACCGGTGATTTCTGACATCTAGACTTTACGAAACACTAGACTAAACACACCGTCCTGCGTCTGCGCACACCTAAACAAACGAAGGGAATTTCTTCGCATCATTGGTATGCGAGCAAATTTCTCCTAAGGCTGGAACCAAACCAAGAATTTGAGTGTATCGCAATTTAACTAACGAACACACTTACCTAGGACCAGGACGAAAGCATCACCTATTGAAATATTTTTTATTGTCTTTTTCTTGGCCATTGCTTCGCATACGACAATATCGATCGATCGTAGAGCTATTCAGTAGTTCTGACGTGATTGAGGAACAAACGTTGAAATATCGATAATGTTTGTTACATACAGTGAGAATTTGGTTTAAGAACGTACCTAATTCATTTTCTTCTGATCTAAATCATGTTATACACACACTAATTCAATTCATCAATGCAGTAATATGCTAGTGTTGGTAGATACTTCGAAATAGAGTCAGGACTTGGATAAAATCTAAACATAATGCATGAAAATTAAGCAATTTCGCAGGTACTGTATACCTTACCTTTCCCTCAATCACAACAGAGACTTAGTACTTTTATGTCATTCTGAATATTTGTCTTCAGACGTTACCAAATAACCTTCTACTAGACAATTGAGACTTTTTGTATTGTAGGTATCATAACAAAAATTCTCGGGATTACTAATTACCAGGCCTGTCAATCAACACTTTTTAACCGACTTCAAAAAAGGAGGAAGTTCTCAATTCGATTGTATATTTTTTATGTTTGTTACGTCAGGACTTTCGACTCGGTAAACCGATTTTGATGATTCTTTTTTTTATTTGAAAGCTGGTGCTTCCTGTGTCCTATTCCTATTTGGTTCAGGTCTTGAAGTCGGCTTTTTTTGTTAATCTACAGTAATACCCTTCCTGGTCATTTTAAATTTAAATTGTCTGCTATAATAAATTTTATTATCAGGGCTTTTACTTTAAGAAACATAAATGCGGAACTAGTTTTAACTTCGCTATTTCATAAATCATTCTAAATCTCAGTATATACAACAAGTTCAGTTCAGTTCGTACTACAATAAATTTGTGAGCATTTACAATATGTAGTGAAACCGCGTTAGTTATGGCACACTGACTTCAGCTGTCGGTACTCTTCGTATAAATTGTTAAATGGTTTAAGTCTTTATGTAAATATGTTATGGAAATAGGTAAATGATTCACTCGGCTCTCATTTAGAAGAACCATTGTTGTAAAAATAGACAGATACGATGTGAATTTTACTAGTTGCTTCTTTACTTTTCACCGCGTTAGAGAGCTTCTGAGGGGTGAGGGAGATGCAAGTCAATAATATTTAAAACTAGCTGACCCGGCGAACTTCGTACTGCCATATTTACATATCTGTCTCAGCTTCCCACAGGCAGTGTACAGTCGCGGACAAAAAAAAAAGACTTTTCCCGTTATCTTTTATTTTTTTTCTTTCCAGCAAAAAAAGAATGAATGAAATCGGACCATGTGTTATTGAATTACAACTATGTACATATTTTGACTTTCAACCCCTCCCCCCAGGAAACCGTGCTGAATATCGGGATAAAAAGTATCCTATGTCCTACCTCGTAGTATGAACTCAAATCATGCTAAGTTTCATTTGAATCCATTCAGTAGTTTCGGCGTGATGCGCGGCCAAGATACAGACAGACAGACAGACAGACAGACAGACAGACAGACAGACGGACAGACAGACAGACAAAAATGAAAAAAATTACAGTTTTGGCTTCAGTATCGATTATAGAGAGCCCTCCAAAAAAAAATTTCAAAATATCTTTAATGTACAGAATTGGACCTGTTACATTTTTATTATAAGTATAGATATATATTTAAAATCAGTTTTTACGTATATGTAGAGTTTTCTACACGTAATATCAAAAATCTACTTTATTCATTATTAGGTTTTGCCCGCAGCTCCGCCCGCGTGGTAGTCGATTATCGCGGTAAAGAGTAGCCTATGTCCGTCCTCAAGAATTAAAGTATATCCATGCCAAATTTAATTGAAATCGGTGCAGCCGTAAAAGAGTACAGATGCACAAATAGAAACTAATAATTAAATATTTCGGACATCACACTACGCTATCTAGTATCTAGTTTGGTACTAAGCAGAGCTTGTATTATGATAGCTAGATTGACTGATAGAATACTTATATTATTTTTTTGTTGTTTAGATAGACATGATTACTTTCGAATTTATAGATAACCAGCTAACAGCTAGATAAGTACTAGCTATTAAGCTACTTACATTATAAATGCGAAGGTTTGCATGGATGGATGTTTGTTACTCTTTCACGTAAAATCTACTGAACGGATTTGGATGAAACTTTACAGTAATATAGCTTATACATCAGAATAACACATAGACTACAATTTGCAGCGATAACCGACATATACGCAGGCGGAGCCGCGGGCAACCACTAGTACTATATAAAAAGTCACAATCCTATAGAAAATTTTACTGTAATATAATGTAATAAACTGTGTACAATGAACCATTTTAGAGTGTTTAACGATTGAGTGCGTCTCATAGATTTAGATTAATTTTCTTGAGCCGTATCACTAAACACGGCTGTTCTAAAAGAATCGCCTACAACGTATCATCCGCGTCGAATCTTTGGCCTACACGGTTTGTTTATTTCACGTATACAATGTTGGCGCCGATGAACTAAACTTCCCAGAACATCATACCCTATATCAATGACACAATATACTATAGACCGTCCCTCCCTTGGCCAATACTGTACGCCGTAAAAAGCTAGAAAAGTTCAACTAAATCTAGATGGCGCTCAAAATAAGCTCTAAAAAGCAGTTAAACAAAGTTTAACAGTATTTTATTGATGTGCTTCAATTCTAGTAACTATATTATTATTTTTCAAATATAAAACTTGCTTTGTATTGCTTGCTTTAAAAAAATGATTTTCAATTGCATAACTAAAAGTTAACACCTATGTTTAGGAGATGTCGTTGCAATCGATTTAAATAAACCTGAAAATAATGACCTATTTACTACGCTAGATGTCACATTTATAAGTTATTTGGTTGAATCAGAGAAACAATGCACTCATGAATGGCAACATTGCAAAAATCGTTCACCAGTAGTTAATACGGAACGGCAACATCGCTTGAGCCGCGTACTCAGTTCAAAAATATTAATTAATATGAATGTTTATTTTCAACCGACTTCAAAAAAGAAGGTAGTTATCAATTCGACTGTATTTTTATTTTTAACCGACTTCCAAAAAGGAGGAGGTTCTATGTTCCACTGTGTGTTTTTTTTAAATGTATGTTCACCGATTACTGCGTCAATTGTGGACTGATTTTGAAAATTCTTTTTGTATTCGAAAGGGTATGCTCCCGAGGTGGTCTCATTGTCACCATATCAGGATCTGATGATGGGATCCTAGGGAAATCGAGGGAAACCCTCATTTTTTTAGGCACATATTATGTTTTCGTATATTTTCTGAAGTACCGAAGTACTGAACCCGGTATTTTCGTCTGGTAGTCATCATTTTATGATGATGAGCTGATGGTGTAAGGTACAACTCCTTAACGGTTAATAGGAGTTGTGGATAAATTTTTAAATATCATATGTATGTATGTTACATTTAGTCGTATTCTTTCAAATTATTTAGGCAAGCTGATGATCGTAGGTACAACTCCTCAACGGTTAGGAGTTGGAGGATAATTCTTTCAATTTCATACGTATCTATAGACCTTTAGTCGTATACTTTCAAGTTATTTAGGTGAGCTGATGATAGAAGGTTAAACTCTTCAACAGTTAGGGATAAGAGGATGATTTTAATATTACACGTACGTATAGACCTTAATTTGTATTATTTCAGTTATTCATATGGATCGTTTTATTGAGTAGACATCCACTAAGGAAGGTATTTTGGAATTTCTACCCCTAAGGGGGTGAAATACGGGTTGAAAGTGTGGACGAAAGTCCGTCATTTTTAAGTTAGAAACATGAAACTTTAACTTTGGGCTACTCTTTAAAAATGAGTAGATACGTATTTAACCGTTTCTGGATATTATTTAACTTGGTTACGCGAGACGCGACGTAATATGACCCCTGCCCCTGGTAATACCACGGCCTCACAGAAAACCGATGTGAAAAAGTGCTTGCGCTGTGTTTCACCGAGTGAGTGAGGATACCGGAGGCTCATACCCCAACCTCTCCCCCACTCCACTATGCCCCAAAGACCGGTAACGCATTTGTCAAATTATTTTAGAAATAATCAAACTTTACAAAATATACTATAAAACAATATATTTTCTGTAAATAAATGCAAAAAGCCAACAACACGTGGTATTCCCAGGCGGTCACCCATCCAAGTACTAACCACGCCCGATGTGGCTTAACTTCGGTGATCGGACGAAAATCGGTGTATTCAACATGGTATGGACGTTGGCAATCAGCTGGTTATATTTAACGTTGAGTATCCAGCACTATGACGTCAACTCAATGTTAAAAGTGTCGCTACAACTTTTAGCGAGAAGCGCGATATGGAACTTCGTTCCAAAACATTTCTTATGATTGTTTTATTAATAACTAGGTTTCGCCCGCGACTTCGTTCGCATTTAATAAAAAGTATCCTATGTTACTTCTAATACCTCTACAAGAATATGTGTTTCATGATGATCAGATTAATCAGATAAGTAGTTTTCGCCGGGAAGCGTAACAAACGAACTTACGTTCGCATTTTTAACATTAGGATTATTTATAAGACACAAACCGAAAGAAAATCCTTAATTACACCTTTTTGTCATCTACAGTTGATAAATTAATATGTGCAAGCAATTCTCGACATTATCAACTCGTAATTATCAATTTTTTTATTTGCATACATTCACGATCAACAACATTTATAAACGCCAAAAACTGTTTTTAGATATGTGTCTTAAGGACGGGAATTGCAACTGCAACATGCAACTGTATTTTATTAATTCATCAATTTTTATTTTGTTTTTTGAATCCATTAAAAAAATAAAATGTCAGTCCTTAGTTCCTTACTTATGTCAATTGAGAAACATACATACATACAAAGTGTAAAGTGAATCCATTGAAAATAAAAAAGTTTCAAACAATTAATAAAAAAAAAAGATTTTAAAAGCGAAAAGCGGTTATTTAAAAATTAAAAACAGACATTTCAATTTTATTTAGTTGTGTAGATCTCTCTGACGATAAAATAAAATATTACATAAATTATGTAGGTACTAATATAATTAATTATTTAAAAAACGACATCTAGTGGTACATTTCGCAATAATACAATGACAATAATCTTGACAGTTGACTGTTGGGTTCGTATTGGTGTTGGGGGTCAGAAAATATCGTTGTAATTCACGATTTGATGCACTTAGTGACATCTAGGGAACATTAAGCTTACTATAAATCCGCGTACAGGTCTCGCCTAGTAGAGTGTTGGTCTAGTATATATTTCGTCAGTGGTCTGTATCTTGGCCGTACATCACGCCGAAACTACTGAATGGATTCAAATGAAACTTGGCATGATTTGAGTTCATACTACGAGGTAGGACATAGGATACTTATTATCCTGAAATTCATCACGGTTTCCTGGAGAGAGGGGCTGAAAGTCAAAATATTTACTTAGTTGTAATTCAATAACATATAGTCCGATTTCATTCATTCTTTCCTTGCTAGAAATAAAAAAATAAAAGACTACGGGAAAAGTCAATATTTTTTGTCCGCGACTGTACACTGCCTGAGGGAAGCTGAGACAGATATGTAAATATGGCGGTACGAAGTTCGCCGGTCGAGCCGGCCCATTCGTGCTGAAATCAGCGTGGCTCTACTACCTGTTAAATAGTAGTATATACAGGAATTGCTCGTTTAAAAGTATTAGATAGGTTATAGTTTCATATCGATATGATTACAGAAGTAGGTCAAAATCATCGAGATATTACGTACTACGTACTAGAGGAGCCACTCAAAACCAATTATATGTTCCGTTTATATTTGAATTAAAACTAAAAAGCGCTGCAGCGCAGCCAAACAATAATTAGTAGTCTAATCCAACAGTATTAACAAGCAGCGCTCTATCGCATTCGAGCTGTAATTTCCTCGCGAGCGAAATGTCATAAGCGCCGTGATTTTCATGGCGCTTACGCGTTTTGGCCAACGAACTGTTGCAAAGATTCGCTTTTATAGAGTAAGCGCCAAACAAGAAAGCAGAACGGATAAATAGCTTTATACCTACGAAGCTTTATTAGGAAATTCACTTTGAGTAAATAGTACTTCAATAGCTTTACCAGTTTCAGTTTTTTTGTAGAATTCATCGAGGTATAAAATATAAAAGCCGAATATTCAATTTTTAAATTATACTTTAATGATAATTTAAATATAATTATTGCAAAAAAAATGTTATGGGTTATTTACGAAGCTATTTTTAACAACATATTATTTTTCCTTATCCAATTAAATACGTTAAATACGTTGTGCATTTAACGTCAGTTAATTCTACCTAAATATCACTTCTGTATGTTTTACTCTAAGTACTCTATGTCGAATGAGGCAACAATGGCGTCTTAAAATATTTTGTTCGTATTTAATTTTAAAACAATTATATCTAGTTAATTACTGGTGAAAAGTTATTCCTTTGTTTTTCTCCGTATTCCTTGTATTATTAGTGCAATATCTCAAGACACAAAATGGCATAATTCACGAGTTTTAGAACGTTTTTAAATGTAAACAATCACACGCTTAAGCCACCGCTTCATCAGAGTGTAGCTAGCAAGCGACTGAAGGAAGTGCGGCGCATGCGCCGCAATTGCATGGAACACCGCACTAATGAGTGGCGTCTTCTCTATACATTATATCTCGATGGTCAAAATAGACTTCCAATATTTTGCTTACATTCTTAATTACGAGTTTATCTAATGAAAATACACTTACTTCTTAACTAAAGGATTTCAGGTAGTAGAGTCACGCTGATTTCAGCACTAACGGGCCAGCTCGACCGGAGCGGTACTACCCTTGCCCAGCAGATCAACGTAAAATGACAGCGTTCATGCTGTCGTGTTTCGTTGGTGAGTGCGAGACCGGAGGCCCAATGATGCAGAAGCAGCACTAGGCCGCTATAGTGTGGGTCGCCATACTGCATTGTCTACATACACACAATGGTGACCACCCCTCTTGGATTCTGCTTATGCTTTCCATCAGGCAGAGTAGAGTCATTTTGGCAGGCCCATTCATAAAAAAATCGGTGGCATTTAAAATTTAATAAAATTAATTTTCATATAGAGGAAAATTATTCATCTTTAAATAAAAACACTGTGTTAACAAACGTGAAAGTTCCAAGTTTTGCCAGAAATGGGTCTGTTTGACCAGAGTGTTACCATGGCCTCCCAGAAAACCGATGCTACCGGCTTTTAACCAAGTGAATATGGTTATCGGAGAACCAACCCCTTCTAATTCAGGAAGGAATAATCTAAGGATCTCAACGCACTTTTGTTGTAAGTATCTCTCCGCGGTCATAGCCACTTATCATTAGATAACTCGTCTACTCGTTTACATTTTCAGGATGTCCAAGAAACCCACGGTCTATGATTGACAATCAGGTTAGATCTAGACATTATCGAATTATGATCTAGTTTATCCAAAAACATGGTCTAGACTCAATTTGATATAAAACAGTAGATATAATATAAAGTATGTTATAAGAAAATGGGTCTGGCGAAGTAAGCAGTCGGGTCAACGTTTTGTTAGAGGTTAGATTCCGCGAAAGTTTACGTTCATGCTTGTATTAACCATGATTTGTGTGTTTTAGCCGACGTAACAAAAGAAAAGATTCTCAATTTGTCTTTAGATCTTCTTTTATGTATACATATTTAGAAATAACTTTTTTATTAAGTAGTCCAATCTATTCTAACATTACAAAGCTGTTTATTTGGTTGAATCTCAAGATATACTAGTCGGCTTTTTAAAATATATTTAAAATAAATAAATAAATAAATATTTCGGACAACAACAACACTTTATGTATTTCACAAATTGTTGTTCTATGTGTCCATTTAATCCATGTTTGGAAAGTCTCCCGCGACAGAATGTATTAATACGGGAGTTGCCGTTTAAAAAAAAGGAGTTAGCATCAATAAAACATTTTGCGAAAATGAGGTAAATGTAGTCCTTTTGAGATATACAGACAAGTTGCGCTATATATATATTTATTAAGCTAGGTAATCGTTACCCTAGAGCAGTCTAGAACATAGGTCTATCTTTACACGGTCAGTAATGGTCTACACAACGCTGGCCAGGTTTCTTATGTAAACTTACACGTTTTATTTTAGAATTACTGCTTTATGTAAAAGGTACTAAATATCTTTGAAATGCCTTAAAAATGATGATGATTAAAGAGAATCAATGTGAAACACTTGCATCCTGACTTAAGTTGATAAAGATAATCTTATCATCAAATCGGAAATAAATTTTATTTTTTATTTCTGTTCATCATATTTCACACGTTTCAAAACAAAACAAAAAGAGAAAAAAATCGAAGTTAATGGAAGTTTACTTATAATAAACCGTAATTATTTAATTGATAAATTAATTAGTAATGAGGTCAACCTGCTAATGCTTATTGGTTATATAAGCGTCAACCGCAATCTGCGGCTTGACTTTAATAATAATTGTTTTAATAATAAAGCGGTGTCTTTGTCACAATTAATTGAACACATTTTTAGATTACAAAGTAGGTAAAATACATCTTTAACCGACTTCAAAGAAGGAGGAGGTTCTCAATTCGACTGTTATTTTTTTATGTTTGTTACCTCGGAACTTTTGACTGGGTGAACTGATTTTGATGATTCTTTTTTTATTTAAAAGCTGGTGCTTCCCGTGTGGTCCCATTTTAATTTGGTCCAGTTCTTGAAGTCGTTTTTTAATATTTCATTTTATTATTATTTGTTTGTATGTTTGTTACACTTACACGAGTAATTTTTTTTTTTGTTTTTTAATAGACAACTCCCGCACTAGGAATAAATCCTGTGTCGCAGGGGACTTTACAAACATACATGAAACGGACACAAAGAACACCCAGACTCAGAACAACAATTTGTGGACCACACAAAGAGTTGTCCTACGTGCGATTTGAACCCACGACACTTGGCGAAGTAGGAAACGGCGTGGTGACCGGTAAACCACCAGGCCAAACGTGCAGTCAAGTAACGACTATTACGACTATTGCAAATTACGACTAGCCTGTAGGTTAAGTGGCTAGTGAACCTGATTGTTAAGCCAGAAGTTGTAGTTCGATTCCCATCCAGGACATATAATTGTGTGATGAGTAAAAGCATTTCTTTCATGTCTAGCTATATGTAATTATCTATAACTAATGATCGCCCAGAGGTCGAAAGTCGACCATAATTTTATTTCTTTTGTCTAAGGCTGTCTGTTTTATTTCTTTTGTCTAATCAAAGATTTCATCATGGCTAATTTAGACGTTTACTATGACAGTATAGACATTACAAGTGTGGCGACTTCCACATACAGCGCAACAGAAATATACTACAGCGCCATCTACCGAAGTTACACTGAACTACGGAGCAACGTACAATATGAGAATATAAGATACAATATAAGAAACTACCAATCCTGAATCAGTTCTCGCGCCAGTTAACATGTATACAACATCCCAACATCAACCGTTGGGCAGTTGGCCCGCCAGGCATGATCACCTCGCCTGGTCGGAGGATCCTCCCTTTGTGTTGGTGGGACATGACACACCTGTCCCCCACACAAGTTTTAACAAAAAAAAACCGACTTCAATCTGGACCAAATTTAAATGGAACCATTCGGGAAGCACCAGCTTTCAAATAAAAAAAGAATCATCAAAATCGGTTCACCCAGTCCAAAGTTATGAGGTAACAAACATAAAAAAAATAAAAAAAATACAGTCGAATTGAGAACCTCCTTTTTGAAGTCGGTTGAAAAAATAACCATCGTTTAAGTGTGTTCTTATGTTTGTTTTATATTACTTCTAATACCTCCAAGAATATATATGTGTAGGTACAAAGTTCCATGATGATCGGTTAAGTAGTTTTCCCGTGAAAGCGTAAAGGCGCATCTCCACCGAAATTATTGGCAATATCATATTTCGAACTGTTTGCAACTCCTCAGAAAATCGCCAACTTTTGTTTCTATTGTGTCTACACCGAGTCGCTAACTATTTGAAAAATATTCCAACTAAGCGTCTCCACACTCTCCACAGAGCCAATTAATATCTGCAACAAGCTTATTCTTTTGATGTTTACTGTAAAAACAGAAACATGGCTCCCAACAATTGTTGACAATGTTTGTTGCCTACTCAAGGAAATTACAGAAACTTTTGTCACCAACACGTGTTGACAACACAAAAGTTGGCGACTTCTGTTCGGTGGAGACTCGGCTTAACAAACTTACTATCACCTTTATAATATTAGTGTGATTATGATTTGTATTTAAAATTATATAAGTAGGTATGTTTATCAATTTTAATTTAATTTATCAATATTACCGTGGGAAAGCCACGCTTCGGCATGAATGGGCCGGTTCGACCGGAGTGATACCACGGCCTCACAGAAAACCGGTGTGAAATAGTACTTGCGCTGTGTTTCACCGAGTGAGTGAGGATACCGGAGGCCCATACCCCAATCCCATACCCCTACCTCCCCCCCCATCCCCAAAAGGCCGGCAACGCACTTATGACGCTTCTGGTGTTGCATGTGTCCATGGGCGGCGGTAATCGCTTACCATCAGGCAATACTTCTGATCGTTTGCCCGCCTATTCCATAAAAAAAAAACTATAGTGTAAGTCTATCTTGCTACCACAACACAGGTTGCAACAAGTTTAGTGTGTCAAAGTGTGTAAGTTTACCTTAGTAGTGGATTGAGTACGTACTCAATCACAAAATATTATCAGAGGATGAAAAAGGACATATGATCCCACATTACATTTAAATGAAATAGTTCTCGATGGATAGTTGAATCGATTCAATTTTAATACAGGAGTGAATCAGTAGTATCAGCTAGTAGTACAAATTTTTCCCTAGTGACTTCACCGTGGGAATTAACCAAAACGAGTGCATATAGAAAATATGACAATCTAATACCAAGCATTCGAGTAATGCTGTTTAATACTCATGTCCATTTATCTATATTTAGTCAACAGCTGCATTCGCATTGTGTCAGTCGCTTATAAGGTCGTTATTTTTAATAGAAACAAAGGAAATAAATCATTGCGTAGATTGTGGGCTTATTATAAAGACGTTTGCATATTATCTGATTGGCTGATGTAATTTTTGATGCAATGACAACCCTGAGACAGACCATACCTTCAAAAAGTAGGTATCATTCATTTATTTTTCATCCCCCCATCACGGAAAGAGTATTTTTGCCCTTCGATATCTGGGTGCAAAAACCGTTTTTATTCGCTAGAGGATAAAGTAAATTAAATTTAGAACATCGTGTGCACTAAGTTTGTGAAATCAAAACATCATTAAACCTATTAACTTCTACCTCCATGGTGTCGAATTTATAATACAACCTTTTTTAATTTGTTAAAAACTCAGACTCGGAACCTTCTTGGTGTCCTTTTTTTTTAATTTGCTTTGCCCGCGCCCTTTTCTTTTTTGCATTTAGTCATTCCCTCGCTGAGGTGGGATGAAAAGCTCGTATTGCACTCGAGTGCAAGGATTTTTCACCTCGTGCTCTTTTGATTCCCTCGTTAACGCTTGGGAATCTTAGGATTCTTGTTTTTTGATTCCTTCGCTTGCTCGGTCCTCAAAATTGAGCACGCGGTTAAAAAGCAACTTTGCACTCTTGTATAACAAATAACTATTGTTCATTTAAACTCTTACCCTTGTGCTGACGGTATAAGATGAGTGGAGACAGAATGTCAATACCTCTCTTCATCCCATGCCGACTAAGAGCGAACTACACAGGTCAACAGTACTGCAAAAAGAAGGAAAATTTTAAACAAACCTTGACACAGCTCGTCTGATCAGCGTGGTATAACAGGCTATCAGGCCATACCTCCTAAAGAGAGGGAGGCATATCTACAGTAGTGGATTATTAAGGGCTGTTGAGATAACATTTAAACTTTATAAGATATCGATTTGAGCTTTTGACATTCTTCACAGTAGCCGTTATGTATTTTGCTCGTGTTTATGGTTACTGTTTTACCTCCGAGTGGTTAAGCATGATGTTATATTGAATGTTAATTATGTTGAATCTTGGTTAAATCACAACTTATTAGTGTATCATTATGTTTTTTTTTAATTTCATTTTATTTCACTTCGTTTCATCTCATTTCATTTTCTTTCACATCACTTCTTCTATATATACATAATCCATATTCAGTTCGGGATTTTTTTCTGTAAATACGCAGGTACACAGAATTGTCTTCGCTTTATTAATAATTATATAGATTGAATACGATAGGTCTTTTATTGTTTATCAGAAATAAACAACTTACCAATCACGTCATCCGAGAGAAATAACTATGATACAACTGTCACCGTTATCAATATCATTTATAATACTAGCTTTTGCTCGCAGCTTTGCTTATGCACGTAATTTTACTTACTGTTTTTAAATGATTATCGCTTGAGTAATCACAAGTATAATTTTAACAAAATAAAAACCGACTTCAAGATTCGACTCGATTTCTCTTGGATGTCATCATCAGATCTTAATGTCCTTATCATGGTACCACCGTTGGTATATCTCCTTTCCATTAAAAAAATAATCATTAAAATCGGTTTCTAAACGACGAAGTTATCGCTGAACACACATAAAAAAACATATATGCGGTCGAATTGATAACCTCCTCCTTTTTTGAAGTCGGTTAAAAAGTAAAACAGTTATTTTGTAATTACTTCGGTAACAGTAAAATATATTTATTATATTAGACATGATCTTCTGTGTGTGTAAAATTTTGTTAGGTATAGATGTGTATCTATGTAGTTTATTTAAATAGTCTACTCACGAAAATAGGTATTATAATTATGATTTTGCAAAATATTAGCATTCAATACGCCTCTTTCCGCCAGTTTGGCAATAAAAAACGTGAGTGTATATAACATTTGTTATGAGATTTAAAATTTCATCCGTAAAAAGGACGTAAAACCGTAAGAATTAAACGATGTCACACTTGCGTTTATAATATAGGTTTTCGAACTAAAACCCGTAGAATATATCATACAACCCAATCATACACAAATTACAGACAGACAAACAATCCAGCATCAAGATAATAAGATAATATGGGATAATTTTGATGAGCCATGAAGTACTTGCTTCACGATAACTAGGTGAAGGTTAAACAGCGTGTACAAGATCACTCAGTTCGCTAAAGGTGTTTTCGCATGGTGCTATAACTAGTTTTAAATTAATCCGGTTTTTGGTATTTTTAATTAACCAACTGCTGGCGACTAATATCAATTGTAAAAACTCTCTAAGGTCTTCAATTAATTGAGATCTACCCATGTTATAATGCGTTACTTCAGCGAATGTCATATTTTGAAATAAGACTGATTCTCTATCTCTGGTCAGTTGTGATCTGAGTAATGATTCCTTTTTTTCAATGGGTTATCCTTAAGGCTTGCTAATAGAGAGCTTTGCCTCATCATTCGAAAATACGGGAAAACTGCAATTGGCTATTGAAAGTTTAATACCAAATATTGAAAAATAGTTCTAGCAATAAGTCCATTTTTTTATGGAATTGGCGGGCAACGAGCAGACGTATCGCCTGATGGTAAGCGATTACCGCCGCCCATGGACACATGCAAAACCAGAGCGTCACAAGTGCATTGCTGACCTTTGGTGGATGGGGATGAGGGGAGGGGTTGGGGGTGTGGGCTTCTGGTATCCTCACTCACTCGATGAAACACAGCGCAAACACTATTTCACACCGGTTTTCTGTGAGGCCGTGGTATCACTCCGGTCGAGCCGGCCCATTCGTGCCGAAGCGTGGTTCCCCACGGTTAGATGTTATTAACGTAACAAATTATTCATGTGGTGACGAATTAAGCATACAGAGTGTCGTCACCTGTATAGCACATACCTTGGATATACGCAGAACTATACCAATCCATCTTGCCAACGTGTTATAGTAGGCCTAGGGAGAAGTCTATGTTCAAGGATTAATGAACAATTAAATCATCTTCACCACTGTTTGTTAAAATTCGAAATAATTTGAGTAAAAGTTATTTTATAATCTACATGGTACTTTACATACTTTTTATGATCGGTAAACGTCGTTTACAATTTTTGAAGGCACTCAATACTATTAGTAACAACAGTCAATACATTTCAATGCTCCCTAAACATTCGAAGTACTGTCGCGGGTTTATGATTCTTCAATGTCAAAAGTTAGATAATTAATGGTAAACTAGCTTTTGCTCGCGACTCCTCCCGTTTGTTTGTAAGGTATCGAAGTAGAGACTAGCCAATATCCTTCCTCAAGAATCAAAGTATCTACATGCTAAATTTCATTGAAATCAGTGCAATGGTTTAGCCGACAGATAGATAGAGTTACTTTCGAATCAATAATTCTCGTACCTGTGGATCATAGATTAAAAACTATTTGAAATTCGAATCGAATCTTCCTTAAGAAAAAAAAAACTTAACCAAAGAGTATTTAAGGACTAGAATAATATTATCTTTGGTCTTTTTATCTCCGACTCTCATTTCGGGAACGGCTGCTTACATCGTAAGGGTATCGGTAAAGCGAACGAACGTCTAAACTAACATTCCCAGCTAAAAATATACGAACGCATCCAAAGCTACTACCCAATCTAATAATAAGTTCAACAAGTCATTGGTGTGAGTAATTCATCTATTGTTGAATTTGCACTTGCCAATGCTACATTAGTATTACTTGTAATATCACTATGACTATTGGCTTAAAAACCGTTATAGTTAATAGCAACGTTTAGATGATTAATTTCATGAGCTTGACAGCCGTACATATAAGTCGTAAAGTGAACGCAAATATTTGAAACTAACACGCAAATTGAATTAACAAGACTGGATTATTAAATCAGTACCCTAATAAACTTTACGTCATTATCCCCTATGGGACATGGCTAATTACTAGACCAGTTACCGTGGGAGCGCCACGCTTCGGCATGAATGGGCCTGCTCAACCGGAGTGATACCATGGCCTCACTGAAAACCGATGTGAAATAGTGCTTGCGTTGTGTTTCACCGACTGAGTTACCGAGTGAGGATACCGGAGGCTCATACCACAACTCCCTACCCCTATCTCCCCCCCACTTGTGACGCGTCTGGTGTTGCAGGTGTCCATGGATGGCGGTAATCGCTTACCATGAAGCGATACGTCTGCTTGTTTACCCGCCTATTCCATAAAAACAAACCATCATCATCAACAACAGTCCACTGCTGGACATAAAGCCTCTCCTTCGAAAGCAGGTTTTGGTACCACTACTAAATCACGCTGGCCGGGAGACGGGTTGTTATAAGATCTGGTCTAAGTTTTTCTTCTCGTTGCAGAGAATATTGACTTGCGTAGTTTGTTCTCTTAGTCGCGTCTTTCGACGCCCATGGGATGAATTGGGGTGGTGAAACTCTGTGTTCTTAGTCCGTTAGCACAAAGAGAAGTAGGCCCGTCAAATAACCAGTAAAACAATTAAACATTACCGGCCTTAGAATTGCCTGCAGTTTCAAACAGGTTGCACTGACCACTAATCAGTACTTAATACACGATTGTCTCAGTATCTATACATATACCATTGATATACAATGAGATATACATACATATCTATATACTTTATCAGTACATTTAAAGATTTCAAGAATATTTCATTACATTTATATGTAAGCAAATAAAATTCTTCAACTCGAACAAAATCTCAATTATCAGGCTAATACATTTCCCAGGTACTAAAAGATAGATCATTAAACAACAAGATATATTAAAACAAAATATTTTCACACTTACTATATAAATATAAACACATTTACCATCAAAGCCCCCAACAAGAGGCCTCCATCATTTTTTCTAGCCAACACATACACTCTGACGTTTATTTAGTCTGACACCTACTCAAGTGCTCCTAGAATTTTAGTATTTAGTATTTCCACGGAAATAACTATCTAAGAATGTTTTATTGAACGTAATAAAGTCATTGACTTGTAAATAAATTCTTTAATATTTATTAAATTTAAGCTCCCCGATGAATTAATGTGAATCCCACAAGTTTATTTGTTAAAATATTTAAAAGATAAATTCCTTCTGTTCACAGCTATTTGTAAACAGTTTACAGTAATTATAAATACTAAAATAAGCTTATTAAATTAAGTATTTTATAAGGGGAAAACACATATATAAGGTAAAAAAAAAGAACTTCTTGCCTCCTAAAACGAAACTCTCACTCACACAGTCCCTCATTATCCCCTTAATCGACTATGGTGATGTGTGTTATTTCGACCTGAATGCAGACCTCCTTAAACTCGACCGTCTTCTTAATAACTGCATTCGATTCATATTCAATCTCCGCAAGTATGACCACGTGTCTACTTTCCGTTCTCAATTGCAATGGTTACCTATTCGCCAGCGCCGCAGTCAGCGAGCGTTGACCTATCTCTTTTCATTCCTCAACTCCCCATCTTCACCTAATTACCTTAAACCCTACCTCCGTTTCTTATCCTCGAATCACGATAGAAATCTTCGCTCATCTAAAAATTTGCTTCTCTCGTGTCCCTCCCACAATTCCGACTTCGTGAACTCCTCGTTCTTTGTGCAAGCTGTACTGCTGTGGAACACGCTCCCACTCGAACTCAGGATGTCAACAAGTCGTGTCTCATTCAAAAAGAACGTCAAAAACTACCTCATGACAAAATGGCAGGAAAACCTTAATTAAGATACAATTTAGTACCTATTCACAGTGTACGTATGTAAAGTTTATGTATTGGTGTGTATGTATTCATATGTGTATTATGTATATTTTAAAGTATATGTGTAGTCGTATTATATTAGTTTAAGTAAGTTCCATATATTGATGGCAATTATAACCTCTGACTTCCACCACAATGCACCTACCTCACAAAATTTCTACATCACCCAAAGGTTGGCTGGTAGAGAATGCCTTGGGCATTAAGCCCGCCATTGTACATGTGTGCATAAAGTTTTAAATAAATAAATAAATAAAAAGCTGTCACTGTTACTGACATTAAGTTAGAAAGAGTGATGACTTCAGAGTTTCAATTTTGCTTACCAATTAATACATAAATATCAGTCAAATAAATGATCCAATCCCGGTTATAATAATTAATTAGTAATAGAAAGAATCAGTAAGTAACTCAAAGACAAGAAACAATCCTGTGTCATGAAGGACTTTACAAATATACACGAAACGGACACAAAGAACACCCAGACTCAGAACAACAATTCATGGATCACACAAAGTGTTGTACGATGTGGTATTTGAACCCATAATACTTGATGCAGTAGTAAGGGGCGTGGCAACCGCTTAAACCACTAAGCTAATCTTGAAGTCTGTGCAATTAGGTTTATAAGTTGTGAAATCGATTACGCAATCTATTGTAATAGATTTGAGAACATGCCTTAACAAATGATATGGTTTCCCCATTAGAAAGAAACCAGAATATAGAACTTCTCTCCGCATCTGTATTGGAACCTCAATGGTCCGTTTGTTTTTAAAAAAACGACAAAACTATACGGTCTACAGACATCTGTAAATAATGACGTTACACTTTACCTGGAATTTTAAAAAGTTGTAAACATATGCGAATTTAGTATTTAACGCCATCTGTTAAACACTTCATTTTAGCCAGGCAATTTCCCTATTGAAGACACTTACTATATTCTCATTATCTGCCTGCCCTTATCCCTATTTTATTTGGGGTCGGCGCGGTATGTTTTATTCTTCTATTCTACTCTATCACTTTTAACTCTCTTCCTTGTCATATCCGCTTTCAATCTATCCATTCACCTTTTCCTTGGTCTTCCATTCTCTTGTACCCTTCAACTCCCACATCTAACACATCTCTTCTCATAATATGTCCAGATATCCTATTACTTCTTAGCCTTGCATCCAGGGACGCTACTTTCAGGCTGCCTCGTATATACTCATATCTGAGGGCTTTCTTTGCCCATCCGAATAACACTACATATCCATCTAAGCATTCGCATTTCAGCTCCATTCAGGCGTCTCTCATCCGTTCTCTTAAATATACGGGATATACTTTCATAAATATACGGGACGATATTTTCTATACTATATGGTCAATAATATGTCAGATGGCTTCACAAGTCATCTGTCATGAGACATCTAATCGCACAGTAATCGCAAACAAATAACGGCCTACACTTCTGATGACATGCACATGACATAAAATCCATTACTAGATCTTAGATCATTGAAATGTCTTCATAGACGGTTAGAGCTTTGAAAACTTCTACATAAATTATAACACTTCGAGATGAATTATTATAAACTGAATCCTTAATTCGATATCCTAGAGGCTGTTATCTTTTCGGTTTTACAGTGACAGAGATCTGAAGTAACAAACAACTGAGAAGTTACTTTTTTATGTTGGTTAAAATACCGTCACCCTTGGCACCCTGAGTGGACCCCACTCTCACAAATAATTGTGTGTTAAGCATTATATTTTGTTCTATGTATTGTGTAATTTGTCCACAACATGTACTATATATTTAAAAACTAGCTGACCCGGCGAACTTCGTACCGCCATATTTACATATCTATCTCAGCTTCCCACAGGCAGTGTACAGTCACGGACAAAAACAGGACTTTTCCTGTGTTATTGAATTACAACTAAGTACATATTTTGACTTTCATCCCCTCTCTCCAGGAAACCGTGCTGAATTTCGGGATAAAAAGTATCCTATGTTAGGACATACATCACACACATCACAATGAAACTTGCCATGATTTGAGTTCATACTACGAGGTAGGCCTCGTAGTATGAACTCAAATCATGGCAAGTTTCATTTAAATCCATTCAGTAGTTTCGGCGTGATGTGCGGCCAAGATACAGACAGACAGACGGACAAAAATTTAAAAAATTACAGTTTTGGCTTCAGTTACAGAGAGAACTCCAAAAAAAAATTTCAAAATATCTTTAATGTACAGAATTGGACCTGTTACATTTTTATTATAAGTATAGATATTCAAGGAAGCTAATCATGCATGCATGCTTAGCATTTAGCATCATCCATTTTATTACTATTTTTTGCGCCCTGTTGGGCATTCCCATGGAGGCATTACAGTGACATATCTAAAATTATTATTATTCAAATAACAATTTATGATAATAAAATCCACAAGTCAATTGATTACCCAAATTTGAATCAAAAACTTGATAAAACTTAATCACTGAGGATATATCCTCAGTGATTAAGTTTTATCAAGTTTAAGCTATTAAGCTATAGCAGAAGCGGTGAAGTGGAAACTCAAGTAGGTAGATTAGAAGTGGAACGATTTTGGAAGCGGTCGCCGCCCCCACACCCGGTTTAGAGCTAAGAGTTATGTGCTGACGATGGATCAAAGCGCGTGCGTAATTCGCGTAACTTCGCATTCCTAATCTTCTCAAAACCACGTGCTAATAACATTTTTTGCATTGTATCTAAGTGACTTTTTTTTTTTTTTTTTTTTTTTTATGTTTGGCCCGCCAAAATGACTCTACTCTGCCTGATGGAAAGCATAAGCAGAATCCAAGAGTGGTGGTCACCATACTCACTGCGAATGCAGACAATGCAGTATGGAGACCCACACTATGGCGGCCTAGTGATGCTGCTGCATCTTTTAGTCTAGTCAACAAGTATGGTACTTGATGACTAGACTAATTGGGCCTCCGGTCTCGCACTCACCAACGAAACACGACAGCACGAACGCTGTCATTTTACGTTGATCTTCTGTGCGAGGGTAGTACCGCCCCGGTCAAGCCGGCCCATTCGTGCTGAAATCAGCGTGGCTCTACTACCTTTACTTGATTTATTTTCAGATTTTTACTTTACTTTTTTCATTTGATCAAAATATTGTTATTGTATAATTTCTGACTGGCCAGCTAAGCCGGAGGTTCGATTTTCACCGAGAGTAAATAATTCTGTAATGATAACGATCATTTTTTGTTATGTGTCTGTGTGTATATGTATGCATTGAGCAATATATAAGTATGTATGTTCCCATAGTTAAGTCTGCTTAGTAGTTATATGAGATGTGTAAGATTATTATTTTCTTTATCTTCTTCTATATATATAAAAGAAAGTCGTGTTCGTTACACTATTTATAACTCAATAACGGCTGAACCGATTTGGCTGAAATTGGTGGGGAGGTAGCTTAGAACAAGGAGACGGACATAGGATACTTTTTTTTTCTTTTACTTTTTTAAGGGACTTTTACCCTATTAGGGTATGCCAGTCCCATAAGGCATTAGCTTAAACAAGTATAAATTTAAATATTATATGCTAGACCGTACAATTTAATAGCTTTTTATGATGTCGGTATAGCCGTATAGGTAGAGATACTTTTTACATAGTTTTTTTTTTACTTCGTCCCGTGGCGTTAACCGCGGGTAACACCGCGGGGCTCTGCTAGTTATCTATATTTTAAAACGTGAAACAAAACCTTTGTATCCCTTTTTACGAAAATTATGCCAACGAAAGACTTAAATTAACACACTTAAATTCTATATGGAGGAGAAGTGCAGAAAACTAATAGAAAAGAATGATAGTCGAATTTCGACCACTGGGCGACCCCTAGTTCTACAAAATATGACTTAATTAATTTTTTTTAATATAATTCAACCTATACTATATTTCGTTTACTGATACCTACCTAAACTGTGAAAAAAAAATCGACAAATTTAAGTCCAACTGTGCAATAAGGCAGGGTTTCCGTCAATTGTTTAAATAATTCCGACACAAAAAGAAAACTAAAAAAAACTGCCAGTTTTTGACACTAATTGGTACTGCGATATTGGTATGGCGTAATTTAGGTAAAACGGCGGATTTAAACTCAGGAAAGGCAAGAAGTAAATGGGGAATATTTCTATGCTGGTTATTGTGAAAAATAATGTATTATATCAAACAGGCTCAAAGGTAGTAGAGCCACGCTGATTTCAGCACGAACGGGCCGGCTCAACCGGGGCGTTACTAACCTCGCACAGAAGATCAACTTAAAATGACAGCATTCGTGCTGTCGTATTTCGTTGGTGAGTGCGAGACCGGAGGCCCAATGATGCAGAAGCATCACTAACGCCGTGGTGTGGGTCACCACGCATGCATTGTTGCATTGTCTGCATTCACAATGAGTATGGTGACCACTACTTTTGGATTCTGCTTATGCTTTACACTGTAACAGCCTTTCATAGTCTAATGACAGACATTATATTGCTTAGAAAGGAGGTTTTAGGCTACTGTACCGCACTGGCCATACGGGTTGATATTCCCTTAGAGCGTTTTCATATTATCTGATTCGATATCGGTGTCGGGCGCCGATACGATATCGAAGATAGTTAAATGTATGAAATATCGAATATCGGAGCTGAAATATACATACACTTTACTTTCTCCGAGATCGGATAATGTGAAAACGCTCTTAGTCGGGTCTTACGACACCCACGGGATGGATAAGGATGGTAACGCTCCATATTCTGTCACCACGCAGACTACCAAATACTTTTAACCAAAGCTAAGGCCAATGTTATCATATTTCAAAACAATATTTTAGATGTTACTAGCTTTTGCCCGCCGCTCCTTTCAGTCGGTATTTAAATTTAAAAATTCTCTATAAATTCTAACTTATTATGTTATCCCGATGTCTAAGCTATAACTGCAAAGTCTCATGAAAATCCGTTCAGTAGTTTTTGCGTGAAAGAGCAACAAACACACATCCTTACAAACTTTCGCATTTATAATATTAGTAGGAATGATGGCATACATCTACCTATAATTTATACCTACTGAATAATGACTTCAGTGTTTTAAGTAAATGTCAATACCTTTAACACAACGTGAGCGTGGGTTAATTGTAAAGGTATGTTCAGATAAAACGCATTGATCGCGTGTTTTGTTAATATGTACCTATTTTTTTAAGTACGGGAATTAATACTATCACTTCATAATTATTACATACCTTTGACATGTCTTATGTTTTGATCAGATTGCACTGCTCAGTTTGAAAGTTAGAACAAGAATTTCGTTCAAGTCGTTTGTAAGATAATAGGTTTAAATCGCGGGTTTAAAGCTGACACACACACACCTGACAGTTGACATATGAACGTACCCAAAAGCGGGAGTAGTACCTGGTAGTAGTAAATAGTAGTAATTGTTGCCTTTGATGGAGGATACACTGTTATTATTGTAAAAAAAAGAGTGGCTGAATCCTGCATGCGCGACGCCTCGTTGACTAGAATTTATTATAACCGGTAAGCAAGCTACTTGCATCCTTATATCCATAACGGAGGCTATAATTTAAAACAAAAATAAGCCCACATTATACATTCTTCCTCTTTGGACCCAAGATTATATTACGCGTTTATAATCATCAGTTATAAGCACGTCGCTTGCACCAACGCCAACAAATCTGAAAAAAAACTAAACCGCCATGGTCTGTCGCATTTACTATCGATTTCGTTCACACAAATAATTACCACAGCAAAAACAGATCCGACTGCTGAAATAATAGACTATTGGTATTCCATGTTTGTTTTATTTCGTTAAACAATATAAATAAAATTTATGGTTTCTAGTAATGCGTCATTTATGTCATACAAGGTTGTAGTAGTTATAATTATGATCTAAGTGCACTATATCTGTGAAAGAACTGAATCTTAAGGAAGTATTTGAAGAACTATGTTCAAATAATTAAGCTTAAGTACTGAACTAATATTATAACGTATGTATTATTATTCCTCAATGAGCTGAAGAGTTATTTTGTCGATATGTTGAAGAGCTTTTAACACGCTATTCTCTTGAACTAGCACCCTGATTTGTATGAAATGCAAAATGTTATGTATGCACTACTACTGGTCCTACTTTACACAAGCATCTCCTTTAAAAGGAGGTTTTCGGCATACTATATTACGATGACCAGACCGATTAGTATAGAATTCGTTTCAATTTTTCCTTCACTTTGCAGAGTTATTGTCTTGCGGAGCTTTTCAACTTCAACTTTTACTACACTTTTAATCTGAGTGTCTGATACATTATGCAACAGGCACCAAACGGTAACATTGTAGTTAATTAATCTAAGTACAATCTAACAACATTCTCGTTATAAAGTATCAAGTCTAACTCTCAATTAAAACACTACAAGTAAGCGCCACAGTACGTCATTAGAGGCGAACGCCTGCTCAGCCAGCGTCACGCTCCCTTCCGGTGCAAAAAACATCAATCACAACACGGCTAGACTAAACTCTATACATTTTTTAGCCCTTTATTTATTTATATGTTGAATGTTTTATGTTTTAAAACAACACGTTTCTTAGATAGGTTTAAACTTTCACGTTTCATAATATGCGGGTAACAACCTGATTATCTCATTGATAGGTATTACATAGTTTTGAATTGCTTTGTCATTCGGCCAAGTTGTATTAACTATGGTTGGCTTAATCTCTTTTTAACCCCCGATGCAAAAAGAGGGGTGATATAAGTTTGACGTGTCTGTCTGTCTGATGTCTGTCTGTCTGTCTGTGGCACCGTAGCTCGCGAACGGATGAAGCGATTTCAATTCAGTTTTTTTTGTATGAAAGGTGAGTTACGTGCGAGTGTTCGTAGATATGTTTCATGAAAATCGGTGGAGTCGTTTACAAGTTATTTACTTTTTAAAGGGAACTCAGGTTATTATGTCGGGGGTTTTTTATCCTTAGATTATCATAAGTATAGTATGTAATACCTATTACACATTAGATACTAATTAATAATTGTTTTTCTCGTATTTACGTCCAATTACATGTTTCTAATATTTTCAGAAGTTTTCTGTATGATAAAGGGGTAGAAAATCCTCATGGATGTCCTTCACCCATTATGAGGAGCAAAGGGGTCTGTCTGACTCTTACCGACTAAAAACCGTCCCCGCCATTTCCCTGTTTGACAACGGAGGAGTGAGAAGCCAAGGTATAAGTTGTCGATACTTGTACGATATTGACGAAAAGTAGCGTAGTTTAGAGCATAGTTAGTGCGTATCGCGTGTGTTTACTTGAAACTAAGCGCCTTTTTTCTGCTTCAACAAGAACAAGCCGGTGTGTTATTTACGTTTTTTTATTTGATCTGAGATTGAATATGAAATAAAATCGATATCGTGATATCTGATTCATTTAATCATCGTCATCTTATTTTTTAACTCTCAAACTAATCATTAACACTAATCTAGTTTAGTAATACTCATCAAAATCTTGAGAACTTCAAGAGCGCAGCGGTGCTAACCCAACGTATTATCGACAAGCACTTGAAACAGTGAGTGGCTTTCTGAAGTAGGATGTGTTGAGAACAATTTAGATACTACACTTAGTACTTTATGGTTATAGATTATGATAGTAATACGGAAAGAATAATGAAACTTGTTTAAATAGCATTTTGAAAAATACAAGTTACTCTTTATAATTGTTTATTTAGAATCTTCTACAGTTTTGTAGGATATCTGAGTAAGGTGACTTATATTCTAAGAGCGAAATATAATTACAAGCTGACCTACGCAACTTCGACTTCGTCTCTTTTCTCTAAACGTAATGTTAACTATCCTATCTGTTATTAAAGCACACGTTTAAAAAACGTCCAAATAGGTTACATTTAAGTTGAGTAAAAATGAAGTTAAAAAAAAATTGCACGCCTACTGCTTGACACTCCTCTCAAATTGGAGTCTACGTGTAAATATTTGTGATAACTAAAATTTAATTCAATTATATCAAAACTTAACATAACATTCATTCATGACTTGGCAACAGACCGAAAATTCATGGTCGATGTTAACCCTGAACAAGGGAATTAACCTGTAAGTTTGTTTTTCCAAACGATACATATGCTGACATTAAACGCCGTATAATAAGAGCACATTGCAACTATTGTGAGCTTCGAGAAACGGAACCAAAACACATTGTTACGTGTACACAGAATATATCTTAAATAACACACGTTGATTCCGTGAGAGAACCACACTTCGGAACATATGGGCCGGTTCGAACGCAGTAATAGCGTGAGCCAGAAAACCGATATTAAAAAACTCATTCTGTAGTAAGACGAATTAAGAACACAGACAGTCACCTTCCCTATTCATCCCATCGATATCGTAAGAGGCGACAAAGGAACCGTTTTACTGTGAGAGAGGTATCACTACGGCTCGACCGTAGTGATACCACGGCCTCACAGAAAATCGGTGTGAAACAGCGCTTATGCTGTGTTTCACCGAGTGAGTGAGGATACTGGAGGCCCATACCTCCCATCCCCCAAAGGCCGTCAACGCATTTGTGATGCTTCTGGTGTTGCGGGTGTCCATGAGCTGCGGTAATTACTTACTATCAGGCGATACATCTGCTCGTTTGCTCCCTATTCCATAACAAGTCAAATTTTAACAAAAACAAAAACCGACTTCAAGGTTCGACTCGATTTCTCTTGTATGCCATCATCAGATCTTAATGTCCTTATCAAGGTACCACCGTTGGAACTTCTCCTTTCAATTAAAAAAAGAACAATCAAAATCGGTTCATAAACGACGAAGTTATCTGCGAACACACATAAAAAAACATATACGGTCGAATTGAGAACCTCCTCCTTTTTTAAAGTCGGTTAAAAAAGGGAACAAACTACGCTGAAAAGAGACAGAGACAACATCACTGCAAAGGGAAGGAAAACTGGAAACAAACCCTATACTAACTTGTCTGGCCAGCGTCGTATAGTAAGACAAAACTATTAAAGGCTGTAGATGACTGATGATGTTGATGAATTTTTTTGATGATTTTCAACGAGTGAGTAAAGTCACCGTAGAACCAACACTGCCCTCTCTCTAATTTTGTTCAAAGACTTTCAAATCACCTGTGTGTTATAAATTGCAAATTGCACTTAGAGACAGCAGTAATAACTTACTACCAAACAGATGACTCATCTGTTTATTTGCCTCATATATTTAAAATTCGTGAGAAACAAAATATGTACAACGTTAAATTCTAGATTTAACGACTCATTCAAGACTTTCAGGTTTATCGTGACATCTACAAGGTTGTACTGATGTTTTGGTTCAGTTACCACGTTTTATTTTTCATCAGTTGGTAAATTAGCCGCGAATCCGCCTGTAACTCGGCTACTCCGTCATTCCGGAAATAATGTAGATAGTCGTAAATCTTCTCTGAAATGTGGTGAACTGAATATACTTTGGTACATGCATGGAATCTTTCTGCCTTATAGTGGAAAATAGGTCACTGCTCATCGAAGAAAATTGTTATGTTATTCTGTGACATATCTTTATTGCTTTAGTGACTGCCTCGTTGGTCTAGCGATTAACGTAAGCGACTGTCGATCAAGAGGTCACGGGTTGGATTCACGGGTCGGCGTGCTGTTGGGTTTTTCTTACAAGAAATTCTTAATAGCAGTACGGAGTATGGAAGATGACGGTGTTTCCGGCCCGTGCCCTGGAAAGCGCGTTAAGCCGCCTGTCCCGTTTGTCATGAACACCGATGACAATCGTTATTTGGAAAGTCATTGCCCTCAAATATACTGACAACCAGTTCACCTTAGATTTCAGTTCACCCTCAGGGTTGCAGAGGTCCGTGAAAAATCTGATATTCGGGTAAAAACGGTTGTACTAGTGGCCGACACCAATTAATCTTGGGAATAGATAATAAAGGATAGAAAGATGATGAGATGATATCTTTATTGCTTTAGTTATTAGTAATCCTGACTGCTATGCTTAAGGACATAAGTTTGACTATCACCCAGGACATTTTTTTGTAATAAACACGAACTAATCTAGATCTGAGGGTAATTTTATCTGTTATATGTATGCATGTATCTAAGAAATATATAACTATGTTTATCAGAAGTCCAATTACTCTAGGGTAGACTCTACCTAGTTAGTTCGGGATCAAACGACCGTGTATGAAATTTGTGACTTTATTACTAATACTCGTTAGGGTTACTTTTGTTATCAGCAGTCTAGTCACCATGGCATACCATATTCCAGTAACAATGGCATGGTTCTAATGTGTCAGATCCCATTCTGCCTTTTTTATTACTTAGACTTCTTCTTCTTCTTCGGCCTAGCGTTTTCCCTGCTTAGTGCTGGGGTCCGCTTTCCTACTTAATCTTCTTCACTTTGCCCGATCTTCGGCATCCTCAGGTGTGAGATCGTCCTCTTCCATGTCCGCTTTGACGACGTCCAGCCAGCGCTTTTTGGGCCTGCCGCGTGATCTAGGTCCTTGGAAAGTGAGAAGTCGAGGCATTTATTTCCTGCATAGTCTGACGGCCTGCGTCTTACATTGCCATACCATCGGAGTCGACTTTCCTGCAGTTTTATTACTTTGATTAAACCTTAAAAAAATATTTTGTTCTAAGTGACGGATTTTACAAAAGACTAACACACTACGATTGTTAAGGTTCTCCTTACATGGATTTACTTTTACTAATAAATGGCAACATTACGTGAGATATATAAACCACTAGATATTTTGTACGTATATTATTTTATGCTTTATATAATAGATCTTCAACTTGCACAGCGTCAGTACCATTTCATCATCTATCACTTGGGACACTAGTTCTATCACCCTAACCGTTAACCACCCTAAACAATAGATGACATTAAAGAATCCAAGTGCTACTATCTATTCGTTTGCCGTTCTATTAATTCTTCTGAAAGAGATTCTTTCTGCTCTTTTGAGAACACGTAATGTTAATCAGAGAACTTCATTCATCTCATTGCCAAGAAATTACAGCCAGTTCATAGTATTTAGACATTAAAACATGTTTACAAATACAGACATCACTTATGCTATCGGAATCCATCGTTTCACAAAACACAACCAAAGATTAATCATCACAGAACTGTAAATTGCACACTATAAACTGTTTATGAAATATATTTGATTGAATACGACATAAAATTATTATGAGCTATCAAACACCTCAAGTATGTAGTTAAATAAAACATATCAAAATATTATAAAACAGCTCATCATTCAGGTAATAACAGATTTATATAGTAGTCTTTAAAGAGCAAATATAAAGACATAATGGATTCACCATATACGACGGCGGTGAAGTAAAATATGGGTGTTTTGATTGACTTTGATTAATATGTAAAAGCGCCATTATAGAACTTGATAAATATTTTAATGCGTTTAGAAATGAGTTTTATGTGTTTGGTGTTAAAATCAGTCGCGAAGGCAACTGGTCTTTTCTTGCACAGTCAGCGCGGCTCATCTTTCTAGCAAGTGTCATTAGGACGGCTGAATAATTACTCGTATTTGCTAGAGGTATAAAAATGGTTAATTAATTTCTAAAAACGAATTTGTGGTTGGAATTTAATCTGATATTCACCGAGCCCTATTATGCTTTATTTTAAAACACAACTTTACAAAAAACGACAAAAACATTGGAAAATAACTTAAGTAGAATAACTTTTTGTAGCGCAGCTTGATTAATGCTGCTGCTGCAATTTTTCTTCGCTTTTCTTTACGAGTCATGTAAGATCTTTTATGAACTACAGGTAAGAGAGCTTTTACCAAAGCAAGTGTAGTGTAAAATAATTAATAAACTGTAAAAAGATAGGCAGCTTACCTCGTCTAGATACTTTTGTAATAGTGATTACAGTCTGACAGAACTCTGCGTGTAGTGGGTTTTAACGAGCGATGGCCCATTCCAACTTAAATGAAATAGTTGATGCCATGCTATGATGATCACCCGATCCATGAATGCGGCACAATTTAGTTTCGTATACTCCTTAAAATGTGTCTATCACGTACATAAATACTAATTTAAATATAATAATTTATATCAAGAACGTTGCACATTATCTAATATTTTGCTCGTAATTTATTGCCATTCACCTCCTAATCGGGTAGATTAGGAGGTGAATGTCAAATAAGTATTACTAAACACAAAGAACTCATCAATACATTAACCACATCCAAATTTAAAGCATCAAAGACAACCGTTAATCCCAGTCGTTACTTTTAAGATTTACACAATTGGTAGAAAACAAACAAAAATGTTGTCTCTCCGTGGGTGTAAACGTGTAATCAGCTCAGTGAGCTCTGTTTATTGTAGGCATTAAAGTCACGTTGTAGTTTACACAACTTTGATGTGATGATGGATTTGGACAAGGGAATTGACTGATATTTCATTACTAGCTGACCCGGCGATCTTCGCACCGCCATACTTTTTTTCGTGAATATTTTCTAAATTTTTGGAAAAAAACGTTTTGATATTTATACCCGCCTTAGTTTCCCACGGGTGGTGTATAGTGGCAGATTTCGAAAATACGAAACTGCTAGTTTCCTTTTAATTTTCTTCTAAACAAACCTTATCCTGACAATAACAAACACATAGAAAAAATAATTATCCAATTTGGTACAGTCGATCGGAAGTTAAGCGCGTACATACATTTCGGTGATGCATTTTTATTTATATAGATTTACCTATTTATAATTAATTTAGAAACATTTTTACAAAAACAATGGTATTGTTATCTGTAGACTAATTTTAATATTTTTAACAATATTGGAAACCTTCTTTCTAAGTAAAGCTCAGTTGTGATCTATTAAAAACTATTGGTAATGATGGTAAAAGGCTAGGGCACCTTATTTCGTAAAAAGAGGCAGTATCGTCTATCAAACTCTGCCCCCTATTTCCGACTCTACACCTCTATTTCGGATTAAACTGAAAATGTATGACTATAATTTTAATAAGTTTTTTTTTTCTAATACAGCCTGTATTCTAATGCGTATATATGACGCATTTGTATCAATGAATTATGTTCGAGTTTCTGCCTATGTTACGCCCATCTAATAAATTATCCACTCAACAATATGTAAGATTGAGTGTTCAAATATTCCTTCTCCATATTGTAGAGACTGAATCTGTACGGAACAATCCTCCCCTTCAAAAGTCTTCGTCTTAGAACTTTTCTCTCAAAATGCTCGAATCTCACTGATATCCCTAATAGGATAGATTTATTTGGGCGTACTTCAAAGCCCATATCAAGCTTATATGTATAATGAGTTAAAAGAGGTCCAAGAAAATAGACATTACTTACTTCCTTTTTGTACTAAAACCATATCTTTTTAGGAGAAGGCACTAAAATCATACCCAAAAATATGCATATGATTATACGAGTTGGTTCCGTTGGTACCTGACACATGAGCTGACGATTAAATTAAGTAGATTCTCCAACAATGCATTCAGAACACGATAAAGTCTGTAAACAAACTCGAAGAATGCGTATCAAGTGTCCTGTAATGATGTTACAGTATAGAGTAATGCAGTAGGTTAAATTAAAAATTCGTTTGCTTTTAAAGGGTATGGAATCCTCCATCAACTTAAGAGTATGTATAATACATGTGCGTTGCCACTATTATATCTCTCTCCCCAGAATCAAGGAAAGTGGAAGATTTGGGCTCCAGTAATCTCACAGACTCGGTAAAAAGTAATGAAATGATTGCACACAGTTACGGCACAGCAAAAAAGTAGACTACTGCTTTTTTTGTAATGTGCCTCGCTATCATATTTACAAAATAAGTGGTTGGTATGACATACCGCCATTTCCTGTCTGTCGGTAGTCTAGACTGTTAACATAAACGTACTAGGTAATCTCAGGAAAGTGTGAATGATATGAAAAAGATCCTCAATGAATGTGTATGAGTTATGAATTAACTGATCAACAACACTTGTATAATTTAATGCTTTTATTTTTAAATACTGCCAAAGAAATATTCTGACATTCATTTAACAATGTTAGATATTTTTGTAACTAAATTTTTTACTGATAAGAGGATTCTAATTTTGCGTAATATTCTCTATACGCTACAATTAAAAGAAAAGGTTAAATGATAAGAATTCAAAACTAAAACTAACTTATGATCATTGAAATAATAATCTTATAATGTGTTTTTTTTGTTTATCTATTTCATTTTCGATATATCCTTTTTGGTGTTCAAAAAAGAAAAAAAAGTTTGTAAATGACACGCAACTTTGAAACCAATGACGCAGTTATCTTAAAAGAAAAAGGAAATTTGTTTTTGATTTGTAATGCCACAGAAAGACACACTTTAGACCTATTTTCGAGGATATGATTTGAAGATAAAAATAAGTAATGTATCAATACAATTTGTTAAAAGTTATCAAGTGTCAATACCGGAGCGGTGGCAATTTGCCAACGCATTGGCTATTCACTAGTACGATAATAGCTCTCGTGTTCTGTTAGTTTTACGACTTGTATGACACAATACTTGTATCAATGAACGATATTTGAACACACATTTCTTCTTTTTTGCAATCTGCAAAATTTGCAGCCGTATTGTCTGTAGGGATTATACGGCTTGCTTCGGGGTCAAGAATAGACTTTATTCAAGGGGGGATACGACCTATCTAGAAAGATCTTTTATTATTACTCAATTAGCATTACAGGAGTTCTGCTTTTTCTACCTTTTTTTTCACCTTACGTTCAATGTTACCTTCTTACAAAAACAAAACTTACATTAAGAACACTGCACATATAGCCAGAAGAAATTCAAAATACTATAATTGTAAACAACATTTGTTTTAAATATTAAAACTTTTTCAAAAACTGCCCACAAATCTTAAACTTTTTGTTGTATAATGTACCATCAAAAGCATGAGAAAAAACAAAAAACCCTCAAAATTAATTTACAGTAGTAAGTAAAAAATAAAACCACTATACTAAAACAAACACATTAGTTGGCAATACCTACGCTTTGACCTTGACCTATCTAACAGCTAATTACTATTGGCAAACTTGTCCAATTTCACTCTGGTAACATTCAATGAAATACGTGGAAGTCATTTGTTTGTGCACTGTATAGTGTTTCGCGTTACACTTTCTTTTATTGACGTATATTTAACAAGGACAAAGATATTTAAGTGCTAACGCTAAATGTGTAATTCTGTAAGTGCTTCCGTTTAATCTAGAAAACAAAAAAATACAGGGCTGTATTTAGACACATACTTTTTTTTTATTTCGCCTTCAAATAACTTTTGACGTATTGAAATGAAGTTTGTATGTATTTACTAAGTTGTTATTATATGTGTGTTGATAGTATTTCAGTTGACATCTTGCAACTAATCTTATTTTGAAGTATAAAAAAAAAAAAAAAAATACTTATAAATTCATAATGTAAAGCCTATTTGTGAACCACACGAGTTTAACTTCAATGCACCTGCAGCATGCATGATAAAGTTGAAATAAACTTTACTTTTGTTAATTTTTAACTGTATGGTGTACCAACAGCACACATACAACACACTCTTTACAATACTTCCACAAAAAATATCTTGTATGCATGCCCATAACAAGTAAACACAACATTGACCATCAAAATGTTAACAAAAAAAACCGACTTCTTCCTGGACCCAATTTAAATAGGACCACACGGGAAGCTTTCAAATACACCAGCTTTCAAATAAAAAAAGAATCATCAAAATCGGTTCACCCAGTCCAAAGTTGAGGCAACAAACATTAAAAAAAATACAGTCGAATTGAGAACCTCCTTCTTTTTTTTGAAGTCGGTTAAAAAGAAAACTTAAATCTAGATTATACTCGTTTCTGGTCTAATATCTTAATTCCTTAATGATGATCCATTCACCTTTAAGGATGGTATTTATACACCAAACGTAGTCACAAGAAAGAAATAATTCTCCAAATCACTGAGTTTCTAAATTTTTTGAGTTCATTTTAAAAAATAATAAGAACTTGCACTAGACATCAAGAATCAAGTTCAAGGTAACAAAGTTCATGAGATAACTAAAAATCACCTGAATAATAAAAAACGGCAACTGCTAATAAAAATATATATAATACATACACATGTGTGTATGTAAGCGTTGTGGGTCGTGGGAAGATGGCGGTACAATGAGTGTAAAAACTGCTTTGCACCGGTTAGCATTAATTAAGTCAGTTTGTACTTGATGCTACGGGACTGATTTATACTGCGTTACTATTACTTAAGTAAAGCAGGCCTTTAGTGTTGCAACATTGTGTTAAAAACAAAGTAAGGTGTAATATCATAAACATAGATGAGCTCCATCATCGCGGAATTTCAGAGTAAAACTTTTTCGTTTTGTTTAAGGTTTCTCGTTTTTTTTAAAATATGCATGTATAGTTAAATGTTTGCCCCTAAGTTCATTCCAACTCAGTTATTTTAAATTGGTAAGCGAAACGACGTACCCTAGACCTTATAAAACCCGGAGATTACGTACTGAAAGAAATTTTTGAGTATATGAAGGGCCTCTTAAGTTTGCCTATGATAGTGGTTTGTGACTAACTGCTAAGCTGGAGGTCTGGATTGGATTCCCATCCGGAAAAAACAATAGTGTCAGGTTCCTAATTTTGTTCTGTATTTGTGTATAATTTATCTATATAAATGTATGTATTAAGAAATGAATAAGTATATTCATCAGCAGTCTGGGAAACCAATGCGGTCCCTACCTAGTTTGAGATCAGGCTACCGTATGTGACATTTGTATTAAAAGAAGTAATTATTATCATTAAAGAAAAACTGCAAGAAAATCGCGTTTGAGTATACTTGAAAAAGTGTGAAAATAGAATTAAATGATTACACACAAACTTTTAGCTTTCAGTAGTCATAGGAAAGTATTAGAAGCATTGATCAACTACGTCATTCTTAATTTGGGCGCTCTAGTGTATAAAGCCTAATCAGCAGGAGGATAAAGTCTAGTATTCTATGCCTTGTTCTTAAAATTTCAATAACTTTAGCCAATAACCGCGGTATAAGGAGAGCGAGTATTCAATACAAGTAAGATACAAAAGTTCTTACAAACTACGCACCTAAATATTTTATAACACAGTTCAGTAAAGTGCACATAAATAAATAAACAAGCCCGAACGTTGCCAACCCGTTGGATTTGTACAAGTAGGGCGCCGCCAGGTGGCGCAGGTGGGGCCACGCCCCCTGCGTCTGCGCATCTCTAACTATGTAATAATTTTATGTTTTTCGTTACACTGTTAGAATACGGACAGTGCATGAAACAGCACGTGTTCTAATAATACATACATAATTTATATCATACAAATTGCTGTAATAGTAGTCTGTGCTAGCAACTTATTATAATTAGTGTAACGACTTGAGTTTTAATTAAAATAATTTAAGATTTTTTGTTATAAATTGTTTAATTAATTGTAACAAATTATTACATAACATGCTCAAGTATAATATATATATATATATATCTTACAACGCTTGTTTTATGAATAACTCTACAAGAAGGCAACGGTTTCGTCTTGATTTGATAGACATCGATGTCTACTACATTCTAGTACAAACCATTTGAAGATGTTGGGAGGATGTGATAAAATGTTAAAAGTTGAAGACTTTGGAATTATGAAGCCACTGGTATTATAGACCACTTAGTTCAGCTATGATTTAACTTAGCAAGTAAGTTTTAATGACTACATTGTATTTAAGCCTAGCTACATACATTGTGTTTACATTAATGAGAAATGAGAAACAGAAATGACGTAAAAAATAATAAAACAAAATGTTCGAAGCAGTGCAGGACTTTTTGAGTTTTTGAAGCGTACGCAAACCAAATATGTATTTTTTAATTTACAAATGTATATGGATTGACGACTGACTGTATCATATTATAATTTAACAAGCAAAGTGTAAGTTTGAGTGATTAGACGCTGCACTTCATTGTATCTCAAGTGATTATATTAACGTCGTTGCTTGCTGTGATGCAGTGGTTACTAATGATGTTAATTGCACTATTATAAATGCCTTGAAAAGAGCTTTTTAACCTACTTTAATAACCCGGCTTATTAAAAGCAGTAAATATATTTGTATAATAGGTATATAGGCATTCATGTATATTATTATGTATCTACGAGTATATGTATCATTTTAGTTTTCATATAACATATAATTTTAATGTATCTGTTTCACTGATTTCTACATCATTCAAATTAAAAACTAATTGAGAATGATTTTAATGTTAAGTCCGCCTCTGTACACATAGTACAAAGTACGGAGAGTAAGAAACGCTAATACCTACTACCTTACCACCGTGCTTATAATTGAAATGTTGTTATACCTTTTAAATCTTTTTCAATAAAGCTTGAAAAATTCTTAAAAAAAAAAAAATTTTTTTGACAGCCAAATTTCATTACTCCGCTTGTAACATTGTAATAAAAATCGTTGAATCATTAACTAGTGGCTACTTCGGCTTGTGAACAGACGTTCTATCAGACGTGGAGCGTAGTCGCGTGCGCACGGCAGATGGTACCAGCTTACAGCAGCTGCGCACGCGCATCGATCGCTAAATTTTACCGCGTTAATGCACGATCAGTTCCGACGTCATAATTATGTTATAACTGCGCTTTGATATTATTAAAACAACTCCATAATATTGCCGAGTTAATTGTTTGAAGTTATTTTGAGCGTTAATTATATTTAAGTAGACGACAAACGATTGTTGTGAAAAGTAACCGAATAAGGTTTTAAGTGAAACAATTAGAAGTAAGTTTTGGTAGGATTATATTTCAGGAAATAGACACAGAGATTGAACAATAAAACTGATCATTAAATTGAAGTTTAGTTAAAAAGAACACAAAAGTAACAATGAAAATACACTTTAATAAAAATTATGAGCATTAAGTTTCAAATTTACCACTAAGAGACCTACTTTATCTCTTCCACCAACATGTATTTTAGTTATCATAATAAATGTCAAACTTCATAAAAATAGGTTCAGCGATTTTGCAGCGAAACCGTAACAGACAGACATTCGTATTCATAATTTTAGTAGCAATGATATGTTTTAATACTTTACCAAATGAAATGACGATAGGAGCGATAATAGAGTCTATAGAGTCGATAGATATCTCTCGACTCTGTAGAGTAATTAGAGAAAACATAACATCACCGTAGTCACTGTGTCCACAGAGTACGAATAAAGAAAATGTTGAATGTACTCTGTGGACATTTACATTTTCAGTTTCATTCATTGTTTTGACTACTGATATTAGTTGACAAACAAACACTGCTACTACCACTTTGTAATTTGAATTTAATGTTGTCTGCATAGGGCCTATTTTGAAAAAAAAAAGCAGGTTTGCCGCAGAATACTACTTCCATTCATGTTATTTTAGCAAGACATATAGGAACAGTTTTGTTTTTAAGTTAAACTAATACAGACAGTGGCGGCATTGTCTCGCTCCAAACTCTAAACGACCAGTAAGCTAGCTAACAAACCATCGAAGAGTAAGGTTTAGTTGTTTCAAGTAGCTCCTGACTGTCGTACAATTTCAGCCACTCACTTGAGCACTGTGGGCAGCGACACGTGACGAAGCACTTCGGCCTGTGAGGTATTGGCAGTAAAATCCGGGTGCAGTATAGTGAGCGGTAAGTCGTGTCAATAAACTTGGCTGGGCGGGCGCAGCCAGAAATAGCGCGGTCGAGACGGCGCGTCGGCGTCGCTCCTGTAGCGTCCGCAAGGAAAATGTTCGCTGAGGAAATATGGAAATGCATGGGGCGGTGTCTGACGATTACAACCCTATTTGTCTCCTCGATCATTTTGAATAAAAAGCTTGGATACTGTAAATATTTAGAGCGTTAGTCCTTTTGCGTCAGTTTATGACTCGTTAATTTAAAAGTAATTTTCTTAATTATAACTTCATAAATTCGGTTCAATTAGTAACTAATTCTTGTTACATAAAATCATTTCATTTATATAGTTTCAATAAGTCTTAAGCGAAGAAGTCCATTTATTCAACCAATTTGAAAACCATCTTCCTTTTTCATCATAAGACCCCTGGCCTGAGTTAACACCCACAGAATATTTAATTTTTTATTTTAAATATCATTTACAGTCCTTATCAACACTAGTCAGTTATAGACAATTAAAAAATGAAAGCTTCTTCTGAAATATCACATTAACTGCGGTTTTTTTTAAATAATTACAAAAATAAATAGGTGAAAAGTAAATAAATACTCATAACAATTTAAAAATAAAACTCCAATTGCAAGTTTATCTAGACCTTTTCTGCTGACTCTATCAGCGTTTCTTTTCCCCATAGTGCATATTCGAATTGAGACATTACGTGCTTTCAAAAAACATTAGGAGAGCGGGTGTCCACTTACTCTGAGAGTTTGAATAAATATCATTTAGGTATTACGTATTAAAGAATATATTATGTCCAGGAAATCGCAATTGCTGCAGGTATATTGAAATATTTAAATGGGAAAGAGGAGATTACAGGATCGATGTAATAGTATTCTCTAAGCTAAAATATATTCCTTCACGGAAAAAAAACACTAACAGTGTGGCGACTCATACCGTGATGACACGACGCCACGCCGTCAGCCAATCTAGCCCTCTAGATTAACAGTTTCGCATCAAAATCTAGTTGTTTTAATTCTATTTTTTTTAATAATGTTGTTTATATCGCAGACTTTATAGCAGTGGATAATAAGCATGATTATATATAACCTGTCATGACATGTTTAATGTGACTAAAATCTCTGAGTCAGTCATTTAAATCTTTCATTATATAGAGGGTTCTGATTCTCTAGACTTGCTTAAGCTATAGTTTATGTAATGTTGGTTGATTTAAATAAAAAGAATAAATTGTTAAATTCCACTTGTATTTCTTATATTACAAATAGCGTGCGTACCTCTGGTGAGCTAAGTAGAAAGAGAGGGGGTGGAGCGCCACACATATAAACTTCAGTTTCAATTGACAGTTGTCAATTGACTGATAGTTGCGTTCCATTACAGTTTATACTCCCCAAAACATTCGTATAACCAAAATACCCTAACTTCAGTTGCCTTCTCTCATTATCTGCCTCGTTTTTTCAAAACACTCGCAATTATCTCACCTTTCCCCTTGCCGCTTCATTTGCGAGTGGAATCAGAAATTATAGATGGCAAAATGGGAATGCTTATACGTGTCTACCTTTCCATTCCGAGATACAAAGGTACGTTAAACGAATCAGTAGAGAATGTCATCAAAGTTAGAAAAACTCGAATGGCCATGTCGAGTTAACAAACATAAGGAGTTGTTTTATTATGGACTAGGTCACAACTTTTTAGTAATCTGTACCCCTATACCTACTATCTACTATCTATAAGTCTAACATCATCAGTATCTCTGATAATAATTATATTTGTAATAGCAGATTTATAGGAAATACAGATTTAAGACGAGTATAATATACGAAACATACACACGAAACACAAATTTCTTACTTGAATTAAGAAACTCTCTACATAGAAACACATAGGTACATACATAGAAAAACCTAATACTTACTTAATAAGTAGATATTTTCACTTAACGGCAATCTGAACTGGGACCTTTACCTAACTATTGACATTGTTTTAAAACAAGTAAACGAACATCTCAAAAAATATAAATTTAATATAGCTTGGCAGTTAAATTTAGTTAATAGTTTCAATGTTACAAGTGACATCAAGTTTACCAAGTTTATCAAGTTACCTTTAAGTTTATTTTTTGTTTCCAATTTAACATGAACCCTTATGATATAGGTAAATTTTCGTCCCACGAAAAGTAAATTTATAAATCTTCTTTTTATTGGTTAAGTTCCACCTTTCTGCACTTATATTCATATACTTATTATAAATTACACAATATTTTATATTATTCCAAGAGCGAAATTTTCTGGAAAATGTGTACGAAAAACGTGTCATGTAATATTTTGAAGATGATCGTGTATAAACAAAATGTCTGGTTGAGATTTGTATAGTAAATGACGGTTTTAAAGCTAACACGTAAAGCTTTCATATTATATAAACACGTCTGATTTACAAATTTGCAATGAGATCACACCTTTAGGCCTCTTAAATATGTGTCCGAGTGATTTAGTTGACAAAATTAATAACCCGACGAGTAACTCACTAATTTCCCGCAAGTCGACAATTCTTTCTGGATTTATCTGAAAAATCCGGGTCACAAATACCGAAGGGAAATAATTTTGTTTAAAAAAAAAACCGACTTCCAAAAACATCCAACGAAAACTCTCTGTCAAAAAACACTTAAAAGCGTAAAATAAACTGGTTCTTCATAAATTGCCTATGTCGGTGCCAAGTGACTATCGCTTAGACTTTTGTAATTGTTCGTTTGTATTCTTTTTGGCTTAGCACCGATTTCAAACAGATTTTAGGTACCTAGCACCCATTATAATACTACTATTTAAATGAATAAAGAATTAGGTATAGGCAATTTATGAAGAACCAGTTTATTTTACGCTTTTAAGTGTTTTTTGACAGAGAGTTTTCCTTGGATGTTTTTTTTTTTTATAAAAAGTTTTTATTTTACAGTTTTTAGTGCAAACAATCGTAGGTAAGTAGTAAGTTGAATTATTTCATCAAATTTCATCATCAAGAATAATACAAATTAAGGTACGTGTAATATTAAAATCATCCTCTAATCCCTAACTGTTGAAGAGTTTAATCTTCTATCATCAGCTCACCTAAATAGCTTGAAAGTATACGACTGAAGGTCTTTAGATACGTATGAAATTGAAAGAATTCTTCTCCAACTCCTAACCGTTGAGGAGTTGTACCTTCCACCTTCCATCATCAGCTTACCTAAATAATTTGTAAGAATACGACTAAAGGTAACTTATATACATATGATATTTAAAGATTTATCCTCCAACTCCTAACCGTTAAGGAGTGGTACCTTACATCATCAGCTCATCATCATAAAATGATGACTACCAGACTCAAATACCGGTGTAACTTCAGAAATTATACGAAAAACATAGTATGTGCCTATAAAAAATGAGGGTTTTCCTCGATTTCCCTGGGATCCCATCATCAGATCCTGATATGCTGGCAATGTGACCACCACGGAAGCATACCCTGTCGAATACAAAAAAAAATTCAAAATCGGTCCACAACTGACGGAGTAATCAGGTAACATACATAAAAAAAAAAATAAAAAAAAAAATACATACAGTGGAACATAGAACCTCCTCCTTTTTGGAAGTCGGTTAAAAAAGACACGCGATTGATTGTATTAAACAGCGGCGAAAATTTTGATCCCAATAATTTTCCCAAACAACTTTACAATAATAATAACGATTCGATTCGAAAAATTGAAGTTTTAAAATAAATTTATTGTTAGTACTAAATTATTAACGTCGTAAAAAAATATAAAATACTTAAACATAATATATTCAAAAATACACACGCATATCTTTCCGTATTTCATTTATTTCTATTACACATTAATTTAGGAGCATAATATGACAGCATAAATTATCCAGTTGGCATTCTCACTTTGAGTTGAAACGGTATTTTGCAACCAAAATACTCGAGGCGACGAAAAAAGTCACTCGGTCTAAATATACACGTCTGGTCTGACCAAGCGGTAACGGAATGAACTGCAGCTTGAATAGATGTTTATGAATGAAAAGTTATCGTTGTTATGTAATTTTTTCCTGCCAATTTTATCGTGAACTCAACTTTTGTATAACTGTTCTTTCGAAGTGTGACCACGTAATCGCAAAGCCGTGAGATTTCAAACACTGTTTCAGTTTGTATGCTCCTTACATTGTCGATGTCAAAGCTTAGTATTAGTAAACAAATAACACAACCTTAGCTTAGAATGAGTAGGTAATAAGTTTAAGTATGACTATTTCTTCAAACTTTTGCTTCAATCTTTAGCAAAAACATCTAAAGGTGCTATCGGCGTCAAAAATTAAATATATTTATTGAGCCTAGCAAGTCTCTTATTAGAGTTGCTATTTTTTAATTCTTTATCCATGAGGTGAATGATATGTGATGGTTGGCTACACTTTCAAGAATTCAGAAGGACCGTTTTATTTTACAAGCTATTTTTTTTTAATCTAGAGAATCACTCACTTTTCTAAATAGACACCTGCCTTAATGGTCATTTCACTGTCTCAAATCACTCTTCCAATGTAATTTTATACTTCTCTATTAATGTTCTTTAGATAGATTTGCCAGTCACACACAATAACATGAGATTGACATTGAGTCAGAATTCTACGGAAACTGCTTACCAATGATTACTCACAGATGAAGCTGTGATTTATTCTATACGCTTGATCTTTATTTTATTTTAATCTTTTCTTAGTTATTGATTATAATGATCTGTTTGCTTTCACCCATTGTTTGGTCGTAAAAAAATGAGTTAAAATTATTTTTGTCCTTTGCATTTGAAAAGATTGTCTGGAATTGAAAGATACGATCATCCCTGAGTTTGTTTCGTCCTTTCTTTTCAGGGCTAGTTCAGTTAGGAAAGACTACACTACAGACTACAGTATACCAGATTCTGAGGGCTTTTTGTTCTTCACTAGTTTAGTATAAAAGGCACCATCATGATGCTAATAATACTAGTTTTGTCTGATCATTAACGTTGAGAAAATCTCAGTAATTGTAGATATAAAACAGACGAAATGCCCCGTACACATAGATGTATTATTTCAGTCGACACAAGACATGACTAATCCTTAGTATGATATAATTTTATATCTTTCTGCACTTTTTTATGCCATCAGATATACGCTCGCCTCGCGACGCGTGAGTTGAAAGTAAACATAACAATTTTACATTTTTACGTGTACATTTAATTATAAATACTGGTCAGTCGTTTTAATAAATTACAAAACATCACTTATTACTAAGGGACAGAAATAGTTTGGAACCTGTACAGCCAATCAGACAGCAATATAGAAATTTTAATACCACATTATGGGACAGCTATGCCGCTTCTAATTTAATTTTCAAGAACATTTGAACTGGCAATAAATAATAGTAAACGATTTAAAAAGTATCAATCTTTTCTTTTTAAATCAAGAACGCATCTATGTTGTGGTTAGACAGTGTTTGAATATTATTATCATCTATTTTAACAGAAATCTTTAGTTTTCGATTTGGCTATTAATTAATACCTGAATAAATATACCAATTACTTTTCAATCCTCTCTCGTATATTTTATACTTCATTCTGCCCGCGGTCCTGCCCGTCTGTATGTCGGATATTGCGATAATTATTTTTCAGGTTAATATATAGCCTATGACACTCTCAAAAAATTAGGTGTTCGTTTGGTAAAAGTAATTTCAGAATCGGTTCCAGGTTCGGTAGATCCTGAGATTACAACCTCACAAACTTTACACTTTTTATAATACCTATAGATTTAAATAAACTGTAAAATAAAATAATAAAGAATTTTAGTTTGAAAAAAATGACTATTAGTACTACTTCTTATTTTAGAATTTCTAACTCGTAAAATTGTAAGCAGAAAAGAGCTAACGGAATTATATTTTAGACTCACCGTTTATCAGATTTTCTATACTGTTATCATGTTGAGGAAAGTATAAATAGCGAGGTATAACTTCATTCGAAATATTCGTAAATTAATACTCAGTAAAGTTTCATCCCTTAAGGGCTGAGCAACACCTGTTAAACATGTTATAAGACATGTGCTACCTATAATGTCATAGTGAGCATAGGCGCATGCGCACGGCAGGTGTACACTTCTTGTAATCTTATTCATTAGCACAGGCGATTTTATCTTGATACTTGTTTTTCATTATAGCTTTATTATATATTATCTGAAGGTAGTAGAGCCACGCTGATTTCAGCACGAACGGGCCGGCTCGACCGGGGCGGTACTACCCTCGCACAGAAAATCAACGTAAAATGACAGCGTGCTGTCGTGTTTCGTTGGTGAGTGCGAGACCGGAGGCCCAATTAGTCTAGTCAATAAGTTCCATACTTGTTGACTAGACTAAAAGATGCAGCAGCATCACTAGGCCGCCATGGTGTGGGTCGCCATGCTGCATTGTCTGCATTTGCAGTGAGCATGGTGACCACCACTCTTGGATTCTACTTATGCTTTCCATCAGGCAGAGTAGAGTCATTTTGGCGGGCCAAACATAAAAAAAAAAAAAAAAAAAAAAAAAAAAAAAAAAAATATCCAATACTTATAAAAAATGACATTAATGGTAGCCATAATTGAAAATTATATGCTCGTGTTAATTTAAAAAAATATAGGATAAGTGAGATACCGACTTGCGCACTAAGGGTTCCGTATAAACTTATACTCCTGCATACATTTTTTTTTCATTTTAGGAATCAATTCTCAATATTATAGCGCGTAGATATTTGCCACAAGAAAAGTTTTAAAAAACTAAAAACCGCCTACGTAAAAACTTTTGATAATTGACACCACTGATTCCTTATTCATTAAAATCGGTTCAGTAGTTTAGACGCTACCGTGCAACATACAAGCGAACAAAGACAGCCAAAACTATTACCTTTACTTTTGACTTCGCGTCGGGTAAAAAGATTAACACGTCAGTGCCTCTCTAAAATACATAAATCCGTGTACTATATACATACACATAAATTTCCTAAATAACAATAAATACCTATTTCCTTCGATGTTTTCAGTACAGTATGTGAAATCATAAAAGCCCGAGCTCCCTACATTGCATTGTCTCTTGAAATGCACGTGTCTAAGGACGACGCTAGTAACTAACAAAAATAATTTAGATATCGAATAGACAAGACCTAGACACGTGTCTCGAAGAAACCACCGACGACTATCATAGACCACCCAACAAAACTATAACAAATACCATACAAATAAATAAAATATAAACTATAGATACCATAACTAATTAGGTTGCAGATCATCCGCGTTATGCAAATCCACCGTAATCGACCATCAGGCTAGACGGAAGCCGATCCCAAGATAGATAACCCACTTATTGCAAAAGGGCAAAAAAGTGTGAATACAACAATAAAATTGGAGGCTAAAAACAGAACGTGCCAAAGTTAAAAATCGTAAATTTTCGTATTGTAATATTTTATTTATAACACGTTGGTTCTGGCGCCGACTCTTTGACAGTCGGTCTCTTTGGCGAATTCAAACTGTCAGAATCTAATTACCAAACTCTAAATTTTTATTTGCAGTAATCGTCAACCGTATTCTTTACAACATAACGACGAATTTTATTTTTTTAACTGCGTTGAGGTTTGCAAGGAGTATTATGCTTTTTGCTGCCCATTCTTTATAGTAGCGTCAGTTGATTTTTTTTATACCAAAATAGGGTGTTGGGGTCAGTGAAAAGACGGCGCCATGGCGTTTAAGATTGATGGCCTGTTTCGGTTCGACTCCTGGGTTGAATATATTGAAAACTAATTAGAATTTTAATTGTTATGTCTCAACTTTATGGTTCACTACTTCAAATACTTTTATTTAATACGTTAATATAAATATTGATAACTGGAAAAAATTATAAGTTATAAATACTTACTTCTTATAAAACGATTGGTTTAAAATATTTTATTCGATTCTACATTAGAATGTGATTGATTAATAATTTAATTCCACGTGGGAGAGCCACGCTACGGCATGAATGGGCCGGCTCGACCGGAGTGATACCACGGCCTCACAGAAAACCGGTGTGAAGTAGTGCTTGCGCTGTGTTTCACTGAGTGAGTGAGGATACCGGAGGCCCATACCTCCTCCTATCTCCCCTCCTCATCCCCCAAAGGCCGGCAAGGCACTTGTGACGCCTCTGGTTTTGCGGGTGTCCATGTGCGACGGTAATCACTTACCATCAGGCGATACATCTGCTCTACTTCATTAAAAAAAATACTTGAGTTTTTCTAAAAGATAAATAAATACTCCCAAATGCAACTGATATTATTGACGACAAATTAGAAGACAAGCACAGACATTAAAAAGTCTAAATATATCCGGAAAAAAGCATAAATTAATATTATGAAATACCGCCTAATCAAAGGTTTTTTCAACAATACAACAAAAAAATTCAATTAAAAGCAAACTTTATTGACACCTTTGGATACAAACATCAGTCAATTTTTTTTAGGCGGATGAGGCATTTTGTTGTTAAGAAGCTGTAATGACTACTCGGCGGCGCTGTGGTAGCGTAAGCGACTACTATGTTTAAGGTCACGGGTTTGATTCCCGGGTCAGACCAAATGTTTTAAATATTTGTTTCGGAGTGTTTTCTATGTATTATCTGTATGTATTCACAAAAGAAAAGTAAATATAGGTTATATATCTATCCAAAGTACAAACTCTGCTTTGGGACTAGATGGCGTTGTGTGTCAGAAGTCCGAAATATTTATAAATATTATGGCACACTTAAAGAGACACAGATACACATATAAGTGGATAGATATGCAGGTCCATTATCTCTACTGGGTGTTGAAACCTTAAAATAGTATCCCCATGTTATCATCAAGAGCAAACAATTTTTTTATTTTTTTTAAAGACAACTCCCGCACTAGGAATAAATCCTGTGTCGCGGGGGACTTTACAAACATACATGAAACGGACTCAAAGAACACCGAGACTCAAAACAACAATTTGTGGATCACACAATGTGTTGTCCTACGTGGGATTTGAACCCACGACACTTGGCGAAGTAGGAAACGGCGTGGTGACCGTTAAACTACTAGGCCAAACGTGCAGTCGTTATATATAAAAATTGTTGTAATTTTTGTAACTGGCAGGAACAGAAAACAAACAGAACGTAAGCCATACGCAACAACTCGTTCCCTTAGCGGCGCCTTAGCGGCTCAACAAAGACTCCACGGCATTTATGTAAATGGCTGAATTCCGAAAATGCCACAACCAACCAAAAACAAAAGCTCGCAAAAAAAATGTGGGCGGCGAAAGTTTTATTTTTCGTGTTGTAACACTTTCGTGTGTGATGTCACCAGGGTAACTCGTGAGAAGCAAATGGTAACTAAACCTGTAAGCAACTAAATTTTTTTAGTTAGTGAACCTTCCCCTCTGCGTGAATGTAGAATTCAAGCTCAACAAAACTAACTGCACTGTTAAAATGAATTGTGATGCTTTCAAGGTTAGGATAAGCAAATCATAATTAATATGTGTGGAGAAAAGAAAATAGGCACCTTCATCCACGCAAAAGTAGCCCCAGACACATACCTGAATAAATGTATATAAAATCTACTTTAACAGTAATAAATACGGGGTGAAATAGACTTAACAATGTGCAAAACCAACCAAAAAGTAAGTGATCAATTTGAAATTTAAGACGCATACATCTTTTTAAAGACATGTCTACGCTGACTGCCAAACGCGCATGAGAACATTGGTGCATTATAACTTATAAGCCCTTCATGCTAAGAATCACTACCAACTTTTAGTTTTGCGAATCGACTCAGGCGCCGCCGGCAAGGACTAACGGAATACTTTTTGCTCAACTAACAGTATCTCAATTTTATTGTCCAATACATCGATGTTTTATTTTGTCTGATGTTCAAAAGATCCCGATCTCTGATTTAGGGATTCAACGATAAAGATAAAAGGGGTTTTATCGTGTCCATTTTATTATTGTTTGACGCATTCAGTGTCGCAGTTAGTATTGGATAAAAATGTCATTAAGATAAGGTTCTATAGCCATCAATGTAATTAATTTGTTTAACGTGAGGTTATAAATCTGGTAAAAATATTAATTTACCTATGTATTTCATTTCTATATTTCGTTTTTGATGAATTTAGTTCAAGAAACCAAATGACTTTTTAAACTTCCCCATAAAGACAGATTTTGTGACGTTAGTTATGTCACTGTCGTTTCCTCTCAATTCCATACCTACATTTCAGAACAATAACGCCTAAAATTTAAATATGACAACAGAGCACGCAATTAAAACAACTGAACTATTCCAATTAAAATTAATAAGCCTCAAACGGCGTAAGTACCAAAATTTAATAGGTAATTACATTTTTCAACCGTTTGGGGTAGAGACGCTAGGGTCATGGGGTCCGAGTGCTCGCGCTATGTTTAAACAACTAGCCAAGCAACTGATTGACGCTTCTCGCGACCAGAAGGCCGGCCTTTTTCTAGCACAGAGAATCAGCATTGCCATTCAACGTGGTAATGCTACCAGTCTTTTGGGAACGCTACCAGTAGGCGAAGATGTGGAGTTTTTTGACGCTTGAATGTAAATATTGTTATTTTTTTTTTATAAATTATGGTTATGTACATAGGTTTCTATATTATGTAATTAGAATTGTAATTAAAATTAATATAATGTCATCATTAGATTGACAATCATAAAAGGAATTTTTACATCTATTTACATACCTAGATGAAGTGCAACGCAAAGTTGTATACTTTTTTTTAAATTTCACAATTACAGATTTCGATTCTTGGAAAGACATTTTTTTCATGAGGTCAGGCCTCAATGCAGCGTGTGTCAAGGTTGTAGCCACTTCGCCATCGTCCACAGTATTCAGGCCACACTATTTTGAATGAGATATATTTATCGTGTCAGTGTTTTCACCACTTTCAGCTGTTTCACAATACAGAACGACTTAAATATGTTTATTGAAAGTGACGTTATTTCTTTGAATCTGAAGTTGTTAGTACAGCTTTAGGAGTGCGTTTTATTTTATTATGGAAGAAATGGATTTTTAACAGACTTTGGAGGTTCTAAATTTGGTTGAATCGCTTCATCTTCACTCGGTCCATACTACTGGCAAAATATACAGCGCAGCACATGCTCTGTAACGATATGGTATTGATATAGAGATATGGAAAATTATTTTACAAAATTATATTTGTTTGGTCCATTTAAGTTTGAAAACTAAAAATATAGACCGAGCCAAAGCGTATTGAAATCTTTACTATATTAAAGTATAAAATATAATCTTACTTTTTTATATTATTTGTCAATCGCAACTCTGTGCGAAATATTTCTCAAATTTCTCATAATCTTGTAGTAACAAGTTCTCATCTGTTTTCGATTTAAGGTGTACAACTAAGATCTACCTATTGTAAAATTAATCCATAGCAACAAAGTTACTTCACTCAAAATTACTAAAATAGAGTAATTCAATTTTTGCACTTTTAGGTAGATAAACACAGACTAGCTACTAGCACTAAAACACTTATTAAAACACATAAATAACGATTCTAAAACGTGCACAACTAAGTAAACATTAAAACATTTGACAATTAATTTAACAATCCAGTTTTTAAATAATAATAATAATTTATTTATATGACCAATATATATGTTACAGTGTAGATACATTTTATAAAAATAGATCTTAGACAGTAGGTTCGTCAACCCTTACATATCACTAATGCTAAACTAGGGTACCTAATTATATTTATTTGTACGAATGTCTCTACACATGAAAGTATAAAATAAAACTTAGTTCAAAAGCTTTATTCGCTGCCTGCCTGAACTAGGGTTAACCTGTATCTCAGGCAATCGCTTGATTAAGTTTTAAACAAATCCCATTTAATAATTATTATTTTTACGGGAATTAACGCGATCACTATTTCAAGGTACTGCATACCTCTGTTTTGCCTGACGTTTCGACCAGGTTGCACTGGCCGTGGTCACAGGCTGACTGGCTCAGCGGCGCACGCCCTCCGTCGTCGAATCCGTGAAGTCGAAAGTTCTTCATCCACCCGCACATTTTCGATATTATTGATAAAATTGTTTCGCCATGTACCGTCACATACCACACTAACAGGGTCCCTATTCTGTAAGCAAACCGATGTGTTCCTATTCTGGTGTTTATCCGACTGCGCAGAAAAGCGAGGTGGTATGTTTTTTAACACTGGATTCCACGCTGTAGATAATCTAAAGTCCCATTTAGATATAAATTTTAAATAATAGGAGATTTATAGAAAAACATACTAATATTTCATTGTGTACGAGTGCAAGCCTAATTAAAAGCAATATCATTAAACAGTTACTTCCGTCTTGTTTAATAATTTCTAACATATTTTCTACTTTAGCTTAATTAATTTAACTAAATAATAATTGTTGTTAATACTGTAGTTGTACTCGTGTTAGTAAAATGTTCATAGTTATTCATTCATATATAATAATATTAGGTGCTAACGTTATCAAATCACTGGCTTCCTAGGCGCCCTCATAGTCTACAGAGTTAATATAATTGTCCTCAGCATATTTCCGTGCCGGACAAGTTGCATCACCAGTTTGGTGATCACTTTTCCGTTTGAATCTCTTATATGTTGCACAAATGGGTGGCGCAGATTTGTTGCTACATTCCTTACCAGAGTGCCCGTACACTCCACAGTAATTACAGGTTGGACTGGTTTCACGACAATATTTAGCAGCATGTCCGAACTGCTAGCAGTTATAGCACTTAGTCACCAGAGTGAAGTCTCTAACTGGACAAGATGTCCAGTTTATGTAAATTCTCCCTTGATTGATGAGCGCCTTTCTAATATTAGCCGGAACCTCAAATACATAGTTGCAGGTAGGAAGACTTTTTTTACCTGATTTGTGGCTGAATTTGATGGTATTAAGACAGGACTCGCGAGAAGCGCTAGGAAACTTGTCTGCCAAGTTTTGTTCATATATACATTGAAGGATCTCTTTTTCAGTCAGGGCTACGGGTACACCGACGACAGTGATTCGTGGATTGCGTTTGGCAGGTTCCTCAACTTTGAGACCTGATGAAGCCAATTTCTCCGAGTGTCTTAATTTTGCAATATCACCTGTTGTTTCGGCGCTAATTAGAATGCCCCCGTTCCTCACTTTCCTAAGGCTTCTTACATGAAGTTTAAGTTCTTCGGGTGAAATATTTTTTTGGACCAGAGACTTTGTTTCTTCACTAGTTATGGTCTTATCGCTAGGATAAATAGCTAGAGGACTTATATTGCTAAAAAACCTATCCGCACTTTTCTTAACTATATCGGCAAAAGAGCTGCATTCCTGTGACTTCAACTTTCCCTTGACAACAGTTTCAAAATGATTGAGAGAGGTCGCCACGTCTTGATTTTCCTGTAGATGCTGTATAGTGCTACGCGCAAGAATGGACTTCTGCTTCAATGATTGATATAGCACGGCCATCTGAGACGTTCCAGATCCGATCTTACGGCAAATATTAGTGACACGCATTTTCTGATCTGTATTCATTTTGCCCTCCGCCACTATAGAGCAGACCTCACCTAAAAGGGCATCAATGTTAGACATCCATTTCTGGATCTCCGGCGTCGGTATTACCTCACAAGGTAGATCATTATTCTTGGGCGGGGATGGTTTTTCATTAATCGACGGAAATTGCTCTATTGGTGTAGGTGGAGGACTTCTTCGTATTAACTGGCTATGGCCAAACGGGCTTGATCCAGGGTTCGACATCTTTTTTTTTTACTGACACGCAGTAAACGCACTCTTTATAAGTTTTTATAGTTCATACTAAATACAATTTATAAACAATATAAATCACGCTCATTCGTGACACACTTTGTTAAAACTACTTACGCAGCAAAATAATTATTTATTAGAAATATTAAAAGATTTCTATCTTATACATTTTGTCGGAAACAAAAAACACGTCTGCTTAGTCAAACGGATGACGTATATGTATCAAATAAGTGTAACATTAAACTGTATCACATTGTAATATTATACACCCACTTACTTTTGGCACTTCCTTCATTAAACCCCATATCACCATATTGCCAAGGTGTCAAATTGTGTCTGGTGCAGTTATAAATAACTTTTATGTCATTGTCCGATTCCTAATTCCGGGTGATTTTGTTGCCAAACCAATATGTCTAGAACTAGATTTAAATACACCTATAACGAAAGATAGAAAGATACACAAACGTGAATCCTCAGTAATGTACAATGTCCTGTTAAAACTACTGTTCTGGTTAACTACGTCTAAAACTGCTAGCTGCTACTAAATTGACAAAAAAAAGAATGACGAATTGTGCAGAAAAATAATTATTTTCAATTATTTATAACCATAACTTTTACTTAATCTGTTTTTTTTATGTCTTTATTTATTTTGAGGCTTTTATTATAAAATAATATGTTAGCCCCATCGTGGCTTATACTTATATCTTAATCTTACTTTTCTTAATCTTTAATTTAAACTTTAAAAAAAAATACTTAATCTGTATTTACACATTTAAATTTTAGTAAACGTTTAAAAACATCAATCTACAAAGAAAACGCTGGTGACTACTTAAAAAAACATACATGTCGAAATTAAATTTCTATAAGACTTTCTAAAGTGAAAATTCATGTGACCATTTACTGTACTTAAACAAAAAATAAAAATTCCAAACTCACTATGTGTCCGCCATTTGCTAATTCAAAGTCATGGAAATTTCAAAAAATCGCCCGCACAGAACGTACAATCGTGTTGGCATCTTTCGCAACGGATTCGATAGTAATCGCTTTAATTATCAGCCGATTTAAGGCCGATTATGGTGTCCAAGGTAAAAACATCAGCATACTGTTTAATTAGACCTTTACAATGTTCAAATGCATCTGAACAAGAACCTTCGTTAGAAGCGAAATACCCATAATTCCATGACGGGTTTTTTTTAATGCAAGTTTGGGGCAAAAGGTGGTTCACAAAATTAGGTTAATTGAACTTTGAATATACTAACGTCTAAGCTTTTGCGATCCATGATATACTTAAATATAATTATTGCTGAAGCCTTTATATCTCGTGTCGTGTCTAAAACTTAATCGGCAAATTCATTTATTTAAAAGAAAATAACTCTACCGTGCTTATGTAGGCACGGTAATTTTAATTTTTATACCAATATTTTATTAATGTGTTGATACATCATGAACAATTTTAACTTCTTAAAACTCTTGTTTCGGATTAAATTTTGTGAAATTTACTTTATTTAGAGCCTTTCTTTGCCACTAAAACATTTATAAAATTAAACAATTGTATTGCAAATGTACAAAATAAGTTAGTCACGAACTGTTATTACAATTACAGGCCAGCTTGAACCTAACTCCATAAAACCACATTTGCATCGCTATGCCAACATACCTCTAATTACAGTAATAGCTGTCATGTTCACCTTTTAACCTACTTGTTGCCCGTCTCTGGATTCCAATGTATTGTCACCAGCTCTCATTTGTATTCCAACCAGTCTTTCATCGCAGACCGCTGTAGTCTCAAGTGTTTCGTCTCTTCCTCTCACTTCATCTTCACCAATATCTATACTTTCATCTCTATCTTTGTAATATGCCCAATTCATGTGGAAAACAAATACAGCAGTTTAAGTATTGTGATCAAATTTTGTTCAAATAACGCCACATGAAGAATTTTTGTGACAATAGTGGGTATTTACATTGGGAATGTTTCAACTAATACCGACTTCTTCTAATGTTCGCCGGTGCGGTGGTTGCGTTTCTTTTAAATGCATATTATTTATTTGTTCAATTGGTAGCTGAAACATTCCAATAACTCGATGACATCTGTATTAATACTTAGATTATGAATATTTCTTAGACATTCAGTATTGATCTTTCCAAATTCGTAGTTAACTTTGGATTCTATCCATAAATATACATTTTCTTTCGGTGATTCAAATACTCATAAAGAGTTTGCTGTTTAGGATGTTTTACAATGAATAGTTAGTGACAGCCCTATTGACCATTTTAGGAAGTTGTATTATTGTAATCAGTCTGAAATCTTTCATTGTACCTTAGATGACTTGTGTTTAAAGTGAATATGGCCTTTGTGCCTTTCCCACAGTATGAGATTTTAGTAAATAAATTATCCCAAAATATACGGTATAATTAAATGCAATCATATTGCACAATAAGTACGGTTGTCCGCGGTGAATCTAATGCACTCAAATTAGGACACGTTAAAACAAGTTTAAATGTTATTTATATATGTGTTATGTAATCTACTGTAGAGTTTCCTATTGGTAACACTGTGTTTCTGCAACTCCATTGATTGATGGTGATGCACTTTATAATTAGATGCAGTAAGATATAAAAGGATTGTTTTCCTATATAGTGCGGCACCCGTACTTCCTCAAGTACGAGCCCTGGGGGTTATGTGTAGTCAGTGGACTAATGTACCTGAATTTTGGAAAATAACACAACTAAACGTTTTATACGTTTTTAATGCAAGATAAGAATTTTACAATATAGAAATACAATTATTTATATTTCACTGCTTGGAGGTCTTGACTCCGCGACCAGGTGTCCAGGTCCAGTGTATCCTGTGTATCTTTTCTTCCGCATTCCAAAAAATCAAAAAAATTCAAATTATATTAATCAATTTTAGAACATTCGCTTCAAACAGGAGTTTGGAGGCTGTATAGTTCACCACCGCGAAGGACTCAATCGCCACAATAGCAAGTAAAGAAGAAAGTAGAGGTGGCTTATTAATAGGTCAAACAGATCGCAAAAAATAGAGAGGAGTGGCGATTGCTCCACCGACAAAGGACTAGCCCTTAAATTGAGAGAGATTGAAATCAGGGCTTAAGCCCAAACGACAGCTCTTAATACAAAATGACATTAGTTCTTAAATCCAAACTAATATTATAAATTTGAAAGTCTAACTCTATCTGTTGGTCTGTCTGTTACGCTATCATGGCTAAGCCCCTGCACCGATTGTAATGAAATTTTACATGGAGATACTTTGATACTTGAGGACGGATGTAGGTTACATTTTACAGCGATAACCGAGCAGGCTGAGGCGGGCAAAAACTAGTAGCTTAATAAAGAGACGGAGAGAGAGACAAAGAAAAGATAAATATTAATCTTTTAATAAATAAAATATTTCGGACATCTAACACACAAGACTATCTAGTCATAAGCTAAGCAGAGCTTGTGTTAGGGGTACTAGACAACTGGTATAAATACATATATAAAAATGAAATTATATAACGTGTATAGATACAAAATAAGAACCTTTAAGAAAGCAACTAATAATAATATACATATGACTCCACACTAGGTAGGTTCACATTCTCATTTTTAACATTCACTACATAAAAAAAGATAAATCAGATAAAAATTATTCAGGAATCGAAAAACTAGAAAGAATCATCTTACAGTTGAAAACAATATTTTTCTTCATACACGTTTGAGTCCCATCAGTTCGACGTAAGAATGCTATATTTTTTTGTTGTCTATACCTGTTACCTACCTTTAAGAACAACATAGGGAATAGTTTTATACAAAACCTATGTTTGAAAATAATATCTATATGTACATACTCGTAGGTTAAATATAAAATTCCCTTGCCCTTTATCATTTTTTCGTATTGAATAATAATCCTTTTCAACAACCAAAATTTAAATAGCAACAACCTTAAAATCGCTTTCTCTATAAGCATATTCCGAATTACCAATTCATATTTCGACATTAAATGCGATACTATCACTATTCAGAAGATATGAGTGATTAGTAAAAAGAAAGGCAGGTGTCTCCTGGTATTCTTGACTAAATTGCTTGTATCCTGTTGCTGCCTGGCAACTTGTAATGACCTCTAAGCAAAAGTCATCGAACTTTTGAATATTTCCTAAATCGGTTAACGTACCCAGTGGGGTTGCCAAGAATTGGGGTAACATTTGGAATTTCTACGAAAAGTGAAAGTAAAGTAACCGTCGTAAACATGGATATTTTGAAATAAAATAAAAGATTATGTAGTTAGTCATCTGATGCAAAATATGTAGCTATTTATCGTTTTTTGATTTAGTGATTCTGACGGCTGTGTCAGAATTGAACCTTTCAATTCACTTTTAGGCGATGAGAGGCACAAATATTTGCCTATCCATGTGTGTAGTCATTTATAGGTATGTTTATCAGCAGTCTACTAATCATAGTACAGTAAAATGTGTCATGAACACTGATTATATTATTGACTAGCTGACCCAGCGAACTTCGTACCGCCATATTCACATATCTGTGTCAGCTTCCCTTAGAGAGTGGGAAATAAATGTACTTTTCCCGTTATCTTTAAATTTTTCTTGCATACAAACCTTGTCCTAACAATAATGAACACACTAAAAAAATTCGGCGATTCATTTATATATATACTAATTGTTGCCTGCGGCTCCGCCCGCGTATATGCCGGTTATCGCGGCAAATAGTAGCCTATGTGTTATTCTGATGTGTAAGCTATATTACTGTAAAGTTTCATCCAAATCCGTTCAGTAGTTTTTGCGTGAAAGAGTAACAAACATCCATCTATCTATCCATCCATCCATACTTACAAACTTTGCGTTTATAATATTAGTATAGATATAAGAATCCTAAAGTTTTGGCACCTTCCAAATTCTGGTCTCCCTACGCCCAAATATCACGCGATCACAATCTAGACACAGTGAAATTGCTGGAATTCACACAAATTATACGAGAACCCCGCTACCACGCATGCCCTATAAATATTTAATTTTAAATGGTACACTGCCTGAAGCGCACTATTGTTTGTGAATTCAAAGTATTCGGATGACCAATCGGATGATTTCGTTCAAAATGTTGTATGCTTTATAGTGGTGAAAAATTAAATACTAAATCCATTTTTTGAGTAGAATGTTTCTGTATCTAAAGAGTTTTTTGGACTCAAATCTTGAACTTCAATCCGATGAACTAAAATCAAGATGATTGAACTAAGCCTGGATTAGGCATAAACAAAGCTCACGGAGCAAGTTTATTAGCGAAGTAAACAGAACTGTCTGTGATCTTATACCTACTAAATATATAATGTATAATTGGTGTGAAACAGTCAGTGTCATCATCATCACAAAATAAGAAAACAGAGAGGAAAAATAAAAGGAAAACAACAGTAAATGGATACTTTTACCGTCCTCGGACGGGATGGGATATGGACTCGCTTATCGTAACTCCGAACCATGTGGGGATGAACAAAAGATTGTATTTATTTGCCGACTACAGTTCGTTCGTTCAAAGAGGATGCGCGTTTCGGAATTGATACCTTTGAATTACACAAGAAGAGTTTTATTTTAAGCAAACTAAAGAAGGAGAATCCTAATCTTCCTAATCCTTAAGTTTGACCAAAACTCTTTTTTTTGTATTCGTTTCTCTTTTTCTAATATTTTTGTAGTCGCAAAAAGCAATAAGATTGATTGTTTGGTTTGGTTTAACCGACTTCAAAAAAGGAGGAGGTTATCAATTCGACTGTATCTTTTTATTTGAAAGCTGGTGCTACCCGCGTGGTCCCATTTCAATTTGGTCCAGTTCTTAAAATCTTGTTCTTAAAGTGTTAAAATTTGTGATTATTTTTTAAGAAATTATTTAACCTAAGGGTCGCTAAAACTCATTTTGCGAATTGTCATTGGGCACTGCCATTCTCAAATAAATAAATTTTTGATCTGCATTTGACGAAATTTACTTTTTCGAACTTTGCAACTATGACAATTTATCATAGCTCCATTCACTTAGATATTTCATCATAACATCGAAATTGCAATTAAGAAAATTTAATCAATAAGTGAATTTTTATTTGCCTAATAAGGGTATTGATCACGTGTGTGTGTTTTAAGCTTTAATCAGAATTAGAAACCGCACGCGACTGGCTGTGAACTGCAGAGATCCTTAACACACAACAATATTGTAAGGCATCTAATTCTACTTTAACTACAACAAGCGGTTGGCCTGTATAATCACTAGCCAGTCTAGCAATAAGTAAACAACAAAAAGGACATACGGGTAAAGAAAAATATATCCTAAACAATGCACCATAATGCAACGCGCGTCGTCTCGTCTGATCGCAGCAGTCGTCATTTAAAACAATTCTGCGGGGTTGCCTCTCGAGTGTAACTGTATATGGAGTTGCTACGCCAAACTCGGCGCTAACGAAAAAACTCGACGCCCGAGTTAAAAGGAAACCCGAATGTGGTAAAAAACGAAGTCACCACCGCCGTAGCGTAGTAGAATGCCTCCTCTCCCCGCGCACGCCGCGCATGCGTACTACGTGCTTTTTTCGCAGACTCCGGCGCAGCGTAAACAAAACGAACGCAAGTTTATAAAAATTTTGAAGAAGAAAAATTATTGTGACTTTATTTTTAGTTTGTATTATTTGCACATAATTTTATTCGGGAATTATTCGATCAATAATTATTACACATATTTGATCATGATTTTTCATAATTAGTTTACCCTAGAGCCTCATCGTGGTCACAGACTGGACTAATTAAATATCCTAAAATATGTGGGTGAGATAACTCGATAACGGCCGACGTGCACCAATAAACAAGTTAGCCTGTGACCACGGCTAATACTAGATACGAAGAAACTACTACTACTACTAGAGAAAGTTTAACTTTAATGGTACGAATATGCAATGTGGAGACATGAGCAAAATAAAATGAACAAAGTTTTGTACTACTACAATAACATAACGGGGAAAAACCCATAGGAACTTTAAGAGTATAAGACGACCAAACAAAAAATGGCATGGACTCCGTAAAAGAGGACATGGCTAGAAAGGGGTAACCAGCTGATGAATGACAGAAGAGAATGGATAATGACATGACAAATATCATCTTAATAATATCTTCTTCAACGACAGCGTTTAAAACTCTACTGATGGACATAGGCCTCTGCTTAAAAAGAGGTTTTGTCTATTTTTTTTTATTATAATTCACAATTTTTTTATTTTTTATTGATTATACCACGATAGTCTTTATATTTTATTCTCTGAGCCGGTTATTTAGTCACCCATGTTATGGATAGGGGTGGTGACACTTCGTATTTCAAATACGTCACCGGGCCATATACATATTTATATTATTACCGGAGACCGGAGGCCCAATGATACAGAAGCATCACTAGGCCGCCATAGTATGGGTTACTTACCATGCTACATTGTCTGCATTCTCAATGAGTATGTTGACCACCACTCTTGGACTCTGCTTATGCTTCCCATCAGGCAGAGTAGAGTCATTTCGGTAGAGCCAAATATAAATAAATATATATATGTATATATTATTCTTAAATGAGACAAATACTGGCCAAAATTAATGTAATGCATTATTTGACGTCTGGTCCCAATTTATCTGGTCTTTTAACAATTAATGCCAAATTGTAAACACAAAGGTGATCCTGAAAATTAATAGGGGTGTAGTATTGCCAACTTTTAAATATTTTAAAAGACATTTATTTTTTACATAGCGTGGGTGCGAAAGTGCAGTGACCTTAAAAAACAATCCTTAATCCCGTACAACACGTAGTGACAAATACCTATTACAAAATATGTTTTATTATAAACGCTGGCAATATTTTGTAATAGGATTGTAAAATATTTACATCTTAGCCAAAACAAACATCGAGATGATGAAATAGTCGTGTGTTGATGAAAACTCAAAATATTATTCATTTTACTTCATTTCTTTACAATTTGACGTTCAAGCAAAAGTGTTGCAAATGAGTTATTGTAATATAAGTAACTTTGCTTAATTAGTATTAAAATTCTAAAAATTATCCACCAAGAATATTTTTGCGTTGCCGAGAAAATCCAAAGGAAAATTTGGCTCATTCATGAGAATTGAAGAAAAATTATAGCCTGCAAGAAAGATTTTCAGAAACGAAGTGACTCACTGAAAGTATTTTATTTATTGTTGAGATCATTACGTTTAAAATTTACGCTCGCTACAGTACGTTGTCGTGACATTTCTACTACCGACAGTGGGTAAACTATTTTGAAATGTAAAAATTAGGCCAACACTTCGCAAGCAATCGGTCAACGATTACCAGAATTCAGAAAATGATAAAGTTTTATCATCACAGAGAAATATAACAAACTAAAGATAGCTTATTTAGCTTCAGTTTAAGAAAGTTACGCAAATGTTTGTCGTTGTGTGTTTTTTAATTATTATTAAAAACAAATACTTGTCTGAAGCCACATCTACCTACAGTCTGTCTAGAAATTTAAAACTAATACACCAATTTCGAACTCGATTGTGTTCACAGTATAAAGAATTACCTGGCAGTGATTTGAGAATTGTCGTACCAAAAACTAGAGAATATTATTAAAATAATGCTTGAACTTCGACCTCTGGGAAACAACCATCGATTACATTTAAATGTTATGTTTTATATACAGAGCAATTTTGTTTTGATAGTAATAGCGTTTGTTTCTGTCAAAACTTTTGGCAAGAAGTTGCTTCTAAATTCAAATACTCATATTTTTTAATTTAATGACACTATTCGTTTTCTTTTTAAATAAACACGAACAATCATGTATAAACCTTTTTGAAAACAGTATAATAAAATTTGTTGTGCATATCCGCCTGCATTTTAATATCCACAGTTTATTTAAAACTAATAATAAGTAAGGAGGTATGATGAAAACGAAGCCGCTGTTGGTCCATGATTGAATGATGTTTTTTATTATGGAATTATTACCAAAGCACTTAAAATTTTATGGCAAGTCCTCTGGATCGACCACCGAGGTTCAGACGCATTTTATATAAAGATGATGCGTCTGGCCATAGACGTGTGGAGGTTATAGACCATCACTGTTTTTTTATGGTAGCAGTTTATGTTTAAACAGATGCAACGTCATATAATCATATTTATTACACTTATTAGCAAGTGACTATTCATAACACTAAATAAATACAATGTATTTCTAAAAATGAAATCACTTAAATCGAATTTCTTATATTTGTGATTTGCGGTTCTTTTTAAAAAACAATCAAATAAGGATTTACAACGGATACATTTATATTGAAAAATACTCATAAAAATATACTCCTAAAAATGGGAATTAGCGATAAAGTGAGCTACACCCGGGATGAAGATATAAACACATGTTTTTATGGGCATTGTAACGCGATTTCTTGTAGGAACACACACGAAGCCATCACGACTAAGATTGGTTCGATTCACAAGTAAAATGAACAGCTATTAATTTTATATTACCTACTAAGTGAAAAAATAACGTGATTGCTTTGGACTCACAACACAATTAAACTCATGTGATAGCATACTCGCATTTAGCATTAGCAACTCATTTTTATTTTTATTTAATGTTTTATTTTACATTTTTTTTAAATCATTGCATTTATAGACTTTATGATGATTTAACTTCTGTTTTAAAATTATATTTGATTAAATAAGGAGATACCAGCTACTTGAGTGTGCCTACCACAGATGTATTAAATACCTACCTGATTATAAGTTTTGCTCCACTTACGAAATATAGGGAAAGTCTATTGCCACCAATCGGGCTATTAATTTCGGAAAGGAAGAAAGGAAGGAAAATCACAGAATTAATTATTTGGAAATTAGGAATAGGCGCTCATAGCCCAGTTACACTCAGTGATTAGAAACAATCGCTGAGGGTAAGCAACGCCGTCTCGGTCAGTTTCTGGATGGGTGACCACTGGTGGCACGATACCATGAGCGTCTCCGTGATTCGGACGGTCCGTTAAGCAGTCGGTCCCGGTTCTTGTCATATGATAACAGTCGTGAAGCTTAGTTGGAGGCCTTTGGGCGGCCTAAAAACATCCAACGGCATGATTACATAGCCACAACGTTGTCTTGCCAGTCCCCAACCCGCACTCGGCCAGCGTGGGGACGTATGACCGTAACCCTCTCCTGAGAGGAGACCCGAGTCCAGCAGTGGGGTGGGTTGTTATGGGTTGTTGGTATATATCTGAAACTTAAATTTTAATAGGTAAATTGAGCTCTTTCATTTTCATATTACAGGTCATTTTAGAATGACATAAACTTGCTTAAGAAATTAAAAGTTAGAAATTTAATAATTTTTTTTGTAAACAAAATGATGTTACGTACATTGTCAGGTTTTATACTCAAGTAGCGACCCGCCCCGGCTTTGCACGGGTGGAGTTTAGATGCCCCCGCCGCGTCGACGACACGATTCGTGCATTTTAAATCTGTAATATCTTCGAATATATTCATTTAAATTAGATACAGTTAAGAGCCATTTTCATCTATATTAAATCCACAATGTATTTAATTTACTTAATTGTATAAGGATTCATTCTGTATTGCTTAATATCGCTTTGTAAATAAGCCATTATTTCTCGTAAAAAGAAATGAATAAAAAATGTTTATTGTGGGTTATCCCTAAGAGATAGACATATACCGTCCCGGACTTTTTTGTAGACCTTTTTAAGGTGTACAATACTGTAGTACATTATTATGATCTATCTCGTAAGGTGCAATGTTCGCAATGTAAGCGCAAAAATTGTGTTTATTTGCTACATCACATTAAAAACCTCGAAAATTAACAGTGTTTCCATACTATATTATGCATTAAGTATAAATAAACCTTCCTCTTGAAGCACTCCATCTATTAAAAAAACCGCATCAAAATCCGTTGCGTAGTTTTAATGATTTAAGCAAACATCGGGATATAGGGACAGAGAAAGCGACTTTGTTTAATACTATGTAGTGATGATGATGATGAAGTGATGATGCGCACATTCATCTCGTTTTTTATGTGTGCCTGTCATACATTTCCAAATGAATTCTACTGACACGGACTTTCTACAATAATGATATTATAGGATATTAAAAAAAAAACGCTACTATTGCTATCCGATTCTACATTCTGTTCTACAAATCAGTCATTAAAGTTCAGTACAAAAGAACTATGTCGTATCTATTAGTTACCATTTACGGTATAACACTTAGATTATCTTATAATAACTATAAATTCTCAAAATTAAAAAAAAACCCCGATATAATAACCTGAGTTCCCTTTAAAAAGTAAAAAAAAAACACGTTATGCGCTTTCATTTGAGACCCCACTCGATGATATTTTTGCAGACATTCGGTTACTCTTCCCCACTTTCACCCCCATAACTTTTAAACGGCTCAACCGATTTTCATGAAACATATCTAAGAACACTCGCACGTAACTCACCTTTCATACAAAAAAAAACTAAATTGAAATCGCTTCATCCATTCGGGAGCTACGGTGCCACAGACAGACTTATAACAACTTATAACACCCCTCTTTTTGGTCGGGGGTTAAAAAGGCTAATGATGCGAAAGAAGTTCTTGCAACTAGGCCGAAATATTAAAACCTGCATGAGGAAAATCCAATGGCAGTTTATCTATGAGTAGATTTCGAACTGGCATTCAATTTTCAATCAGATTTTTTTAAAATTCATCTTTCTCCCAAGTCTGATATAATATTAATATACAATGGAATAGAATAGGTAGCTATGGGTTGAGGAATCAATAATCAAATATGGAACATACCTATTGTTTAAAACTTTCATGAGTCAAGAAAAAGTTATTTGACCTGATTAACTGGCGTGTCTTTCAATTTACTAATTACTGACACAGTAGGTACAGTAGGTTATTAGTAGTAGTTTCAAAGAAAAGGTACATCGAAATTTCGATCGAGTTCTTAATACTGTACGTAATCTTCAATATTATTATACATTTCATCCAACAAATAAACTGCAGTGAAACTACAAGGAATCGATAACAAACAACAATAACCATCAAGCAAAAAAGACGTACAAACACTCGAGCTAAGCTGCATCTATTGTGGCGCAGAGTTAAAAATATAAAAGTAGTTTATTTTGAGTCGGTCGGCGCGTCTGCGTGTCTTTAATTACTGTTGGATATTTATAACAGGCGTTAAGCACACTAACGCCCCTTATTTTCATTACTGGATAAACAAATTGTTTTATAGTCGCCTCTTATTTAGATAACGAATCAATCAATCATAACTCTGTTTCAATGCTTTTCAGACGCTCATCTTTCGAGACCACTCTTTAGTGGTTACGTGTTTTATTTTATATTACCTTTCATCTTTATCGCAACCAAACAGAATTAGCTTTACAAATACATTTAATGTTTCTTTTAACAGAAGCATATTTCGAATAGATATTCAATAACAAATAAATAATAGAACTTAACTTTTCTTTTTCATTTTTCAAGCAGTTTGGATGCGAAAATAAAACGCTTTTTCCAAAGTAAGGCGAGTATTTCGCTCAACGAATGCAATACAATAAAACAAAATGTTTAATTTGAGACAGTCGTGAATGATTCAGCTGATTACATCAATATATCTCAATAAACTTATTATGGAGACTCACAGAAGTAATCCAATAGCTGCTCAGATAGTGCCAAATGTCTTCATTGCGACTATATCAATTAACAGGGTACAAAGACACTTCAGGTAATGAATCGGTGACCTCGAGCCTCTTCACATCATTGGACAATTGTTCGTCACTCAAGCGTCGCCAACGGCACCGTGGTGTGAGTCAGTTGGCTCTTGTCCAGTTCACCTCACCTGTGATGTTCCAATTCAGTTTCCGTTCAGGATGTGGTCCCAAGCTCTTAGACTATTTATATAAGGTGACGATGTATTTGATTAGCCACGGTCTTCGCTCGTAGACTAATTTTTTTGATGTCTTAATTGTTAGCGGATGATGTAAGCGTCGTAAGATTATAGGAAAATCTCTTTGGGTCATGGAAATTTGAAACTTGCTGTAGTATGACACTTCAAAGTTTATGAGATTACATCAAATAGCAAGTGTTGCTCCATGTGTGAGTAAATAAAAAATATATCTCTCTCTCTGCCTGATGGAAAGCATAAGCAGAATCCAAGAGTGGTTGTCACCATATTCATTGCGATGCAGACAATGCAACAATGCAGCATGGTGACCCACACTATGGCGGACTAGTGATGCGTCTGCATCATTGGGCCACCGGTCTCGCACTCGCCATCGAAACACAACAGCACAAATGCTGTCATTTTAGGTTGATCTTCTGTGCGAGGGTAGTACCGCCGGAGTCGAGCCGGCCCGTTCGTGCTGAAATCAGCGTGGCTCTAATACCTTTGATTCTAATTTTCCCTTTAACTTAAATTATGTTTTTTTGACTATCGAAATGTGAATACATCAGTACCCAGTTAGTAACCTTGACTGGCAAGTTAGAGAAAAAGTTTGTTCGATTTCCATGTATATACATATATTATAAATAATATGTATACATATAGAACTATATGTGCATGATTGACGGCAATAGGTTAAGTCCCTATTACGTAAAAGGGATTAAATAGTAAGTGTCTTCGGAAAAACGTGGGCGTTCAATATGCGTATGTCTACACTCTACCCCTTTGAGCATAAAGACGTGACTGTATGACGTACAGATATATTAATTCCCAGAACATTTCTAGTAAGAGATCATCTACAAAGTGACATCATGCATTTAGGGGTGGGAAGAAGGCCATTAGCATCATGACGTCACATGTCACAAGATATGTCTAGTGAAAAGAATCCACGCACTTTCATTCATTAGTCCAAAGCTGTTACACTTTAACGTCATCTTGAAATATGGATAGTTGAATTGGCATGTTTTAACTCCATTCATTCAGCTCGGGTCACGTGCGTGAACTTCAATGGATTCTACCACCTACATTGTTTATGACTGGACTAAACCTAAACTCAAAAATATCTTTATTTATCGGATCAGTACTTTCAGAGTCTATTTATTTCAAACAAATAAATAATTTCTCTTTTTACAAGCTTTTTATTAACTTGCAATGTATGTATGTATGTATGCTTGTATGTTCGGGTGGAATCTTGCAACTCAATTTTGAAGCAGATATCTTCAACCGATTTTGCTGAAATTTCATAAGCATATGAATATAGCGTGACAATACAGTATTATAATGACATGGAGCTGATCTGATGCTGGAGCTGGAAGGTGGCCATAGGAACTCTGTAAAGAAACGTCGCAACATCATCGAGTTTGGACTCGTTTGAGTCGTCTCGAGGCATCTCAGTAAAAGCTTTTTAATTTTATTTATTAATTTTAATTAATGTAAAAAAGTGTTTTTTCAAATCGTGTTTTATATAGACACAAGTTACCTACATATAAACACATTATAGCATCAGTCTGTTAGTCAAACATTTAGCAAAATTAAATCAATTCAGTATATGGTTGTGACGGTCTACAACCGCTTGTTTCACAAAGATTGAGGCTTATGACAAGAAAGGGCAAACAAACTCACGACGGCTTTTTAAACTTGACAGACAAAAAAATATTTTCTGAAAAATAATGAAATTGGCAAGCCTGGTTGACAAATTGAGTTTTGCAAAACTGTATTTACTAAAGACACAAGTGTTTTTAAATAATGGGCACATGTGGTAATATTCTGATGTAACGTGGACAAAAATTATACTACCTACAAGTATAAACACATACATTTTTTTTTTTTTTCTTTTTTTTTTTTTTACAACTCCCGCACTAGGAATAAATCCTGTGTCGCGGGGGACTTTACAAACATACATGAAACGGACACAAAGAACACCCAGACTCAGAACAACAATTTGTGGATCACACAAAGTGTTGTCCTACGTAGGATTTGAACCCACGACACTTGGCGAAGTAGGAAACGGCGTGGTGACTATTAAACCACTAGGCCAAACGTGCAGTTTGGCCAAACATTGAAGTTAATATCCTCAAAGTAGGAACTTATTGAACCTAACCTAACCCACCTTTTGCTAAATATAATATTTTTAGTCCCATTTACAAATAAATCAACCTGTCGCTGTCTTTTGCTGAACAGAGGTATGCACCAAGAAACGCTAACTATCCCGGTCTAGGGACAGTCCGCATCCATGCGCTTCTTCTTTCTTCAAATCGTCGCAGCGTCGGTCCATGACTTTCCCGTTTACATGATGAGAGATTGAAAAAAAATATGAGGAAATTCGGAGCAAACTGAGTTAAACGGTAGATATGAAGGAAAGGCAATGACTGGAAACAGTATTTGCTTAAACGTATCATTTGAGGAATTTACATGAACTCTAGATATGCCCAATAGCTAGCACACATGTAACTCTCACTCCTTCAAATAAAATAAATCATTACAGTCATATTAAGACTCAAATTATTTTCTACGATATGCATAACAGTAAAACATTTTTCTTAATGTTTGCCGTTTTGCGTTGCGTTATTTTTTTTTACATTGGTCATAACACTCATAACCTAGACATTTGCACGAAAGAAGTTATGCTTCTGACACGTACACTAACGAACCCAAACGTAACCTAGTGATTAAAAAATAAATTCAAGTTACACGAACGAAAATTCGAATCATTAAAAACCATTTTTAGGTGTTTCATTTTTAAAAATCCACGGCTGCATCTGTTACAAAACACCACGTAATGCGGCTCTCTGCCAAATTATGTTAAGGTTTGGTCAAAATTTATAATATCGCATCATATAAAGTTTTCATCGTTTGCCTGGAAGTCGTATTAACATAAAAATAAATACTGAACACAACATATATTATACACCTTTCGCAAGCCGACCTATCTCTAGCCAGACATTAAACGTGACACATCCTTAAGTCATAGTTAATGATTTACAACCGATGCTTTTTTTCACTTTACACACTGAAGCACAGCCAATTTTTTTCCGTCGCCCGTGGATGGGATGTTGTCCAAACGAGTGACTCCCGTTTAGATAATACCGAGTTTATTTCTGTTCTTACATATGTTACTCGTCACACAAAATAATAAGGCCATTGGCCTAATGACAGCGGCTTATTTTTAGTCCGGGACATTTGAAGGCGACATATTAAAGTGTTCCTTGTGCGGTATCAAAAACTGATGGCTTTCTGATCTTCACCGTTTTCTATTCAACTTTGCAAAATGGCGTTCCAGCAAATTTTAATGAGACATAATCTAGGATACTAGAACACTGGAAGTCGTACGAACGAGTCGAAAAGATAATTCTGGACTTGTTGTCTCTGATTTTTCTTGTTATGAGCCATTTGGTTTCTTAGAAGCAGTAAATTTTATGATTATATTGAAGTAAACTCAGAAAATATCTGCTTGCTGAGCTTCACTCATCGCAGTTGGATTCGCAAGTCGCAAATAGATTGTTAAAAGATGATGACGATAATTTCCATTTTTTCCTTCTTTTCTGGTCTGTATGTTTAACCAATTTCAATGATCCCCAGGTAGCCCAGCGCGCGTCGAACCAATGCAGTCGGTGCGGACGACACGCGGCAACAGGGTGCGTCTAGAATGCAAGGCGAGCGCCCGGCCGCCACCACGCATATCGTGGTACAAGGACGGGAACCCCGTCGCTGATATCGCATTAAGGAGATTCCGGGTGCAAAATTTTAGGTAAGATCTCTTCGATAAACATCGAAAAATCTATTAATACGATAACATTGGGATTAGAAAAGAAAAATAAAGTTTTGTAGACTTTTTTTAACAGAACAGTACCTACCTATTTCTTGACTCGGAATTTTATATAATACCATTGCTCGGCAAATACAAAATAAATAAAAAAGCGCACCATTCCCTAGAATCATATTAAAGAATTCCGTTTCTTTTTACTACACCACCGAGAAAGCTAAAGAGAATACAGGTACATATTACACTTAAAAAGATTCAAGTCTCAAGTTATAAAAACTTCAATCGACCTTCGTTTCAATATGTACGCCTTGGAATGAAAACGAACGCAATAACTACAAAATGTGGATAATTTAATAAATTACCGAACATTACCACGAATCTAATACAAATATGAATCATTAGCAGATGTTTAATGAAGCACATTAATATTAAATAATTATTAAGCGCTTGTGCAAGGTATCTTCCAATCGTAATGACCTAGTTGACTTGTACTTGCAGTGTTGATCTTGATCCAAAACTAGATCATGTTTGTGTTCAATAGTTGCAATCTTGTTTGCAATCAAATGGAGCATGCCATGTAGCTTATGGCCCTTACATTAATTGTCAGAACAAAACGATCGCTGCACTAATCTCAATTGCAGGCGACAGTCATTGACCGACCGACTTCATCATCAAAATACTTCAAAACTAATTCAAGCTGAATTAAACCGTAAACTTGGTGCATTAGAATTGTAAATAACCCCTTAAAAGTTTAACTGCAATTGTATGAAATAATTATTGCTTTGATTGAGCACTGCTAGCAATTTCACGGGTCGTTGGATATTGATGATGATTTCAATATTTTGCACGAGTTGAGAAGACCTTTTGCCAAATGAATCAGACATCTTGAAATAGAACGAGAATTGTTCTTAAAGCGTTATGCGAGATTTGCGTACTTTAAATGATTTGTGAGAGTTTTAGCACGGTACTATCAATTTTATTTAGGTACTTGGTACAATTTATTGGACTTGGTTGGTATAAAGATTAAAGTTTGTTTCGCAGAAGTTCCTTCGACCGCGTCATCGCCTGCTGATTCGTAATAACCTTGACCGATGTTTAGTTACATTAGTATTTTATTAGTGATTCTTTTGTCAATACCCGGATCCACAGAAAAATAAAAATTGAGATTTTTCATGGTATTGGAAGGTAAAGTAGGAGATAAGTAACTACGACTTAAATAATCACAGATGCGTTGCTATCTTGAGGATTCTCAAGAAAATCAGGAACGAAAAACAATTAAAGAATGGCTTGATACCGATTTTACGTGACGACATTATCTCACCCTGGTCGAGACGAAAGGGGAACCATTAGTGGCTTCGTGTCTTGTTCCGTAATATATATGTAATTTATTGCCACTATATTTCAGGAGGCGCTCGGTATTAGTGATAAGGCATGCTCGCAGCGAAGACTCGGCGTCGTACGAATGCAGAGCGCAAGGTGCCATTGGACCGCCGGCGATAGCCACCGCCAATGTCACCGTTCTACCAGCAGCCCCTGATGATACGGGTAAACATGATTAAATTAATTGCCAACCTCCTAAAAAAAAATAACGAAATAGTAACACTACCAGGTGTATGAAGCAAGAATACCTAGCGCATTTTGAGCATAATGTCAACATTTAATATTTGGATTTCACGTTAGTTTTGAATATTATTATTTATGTTTTTACAAGTTTAGGTGTTTTTATGTAAAGTATGTTAATGTTTACAAAAACCGTTCGGTTTCGAGAACCTATTTCAAACTTTGCTTAGTTCAGACCTTTGCTGAGCTTTGTTTACCATTCTATACAGGATGACTTGAATCGAGCTTGTTACTCCTAAGATAATAGCAGTAGTAGTTATAGTAGATAAGCTTGTTTTTAGGTATGGCATAAGATTATAAAGTTATCATTATTTTGAAGGAAATTGACAATATACATACCAAAATTGTACCATGACAATCGACTAAGCTATACAGTTGCTTTCTAAATGTAAACAAAAAGACAAACCATGTCGTGTTTACCGTCACAACCGTACGGTAACTCGGGAAACTAATACAGATTGTTCCGTGGAAATGTTAACAATGTAACTAAACAGGCCAATGGGGTGATATGATCTACTCATTGTTTATAAGCTGTTGAATATTCACTGTTTTATAATCACATTGGCACCATAATATACATCTCAGACACGAATTGAATCACAGATAATGGGACATTCAGAGCATTTCTAGAAGATACCCAAAATAGGTTTAATATATTATAGCAGATGACAGTGGTGGCCAGAATTTGTTTCAGAATTTCGTGAAATCATTAATGAGTAAAAGGTAATCTTACCTTTAATAATATTTTTGATATAAAACGTAATTATTTTAATTTCCAGCGTCATTGGGTTCGCCTTGTCCCATGCCAGACCCTTCGTCGTACTGCCTCAATGGAGGCACCTGTTTGTTCTTCGAAATCGTTCAGGAACAAGCTTGCAAGTAAGTAAAAAATAATCAAGTGAATATTAAAGGAATCTAGCCTTTTATTTTGGTCTCGATGGCCACAAAATATTTTGTAAATGCTTCCTAAACGTCAGTGTGGTCCTCATAAAGTTTTTACTGTGGAAATAACTTTCGCATATTTATTTTTTATGGATATAAATTTCCTCTGGATTAACAGTCTTTGCAATTTTTCGTGTGTGACTGTTGTTAAATTTCTTCAAAAACCACATCAATGAAAAAACGGTACGCTACATTCCACCTACGTTTCGCGTTTGTAGTGTAAATTTGTGCAAACTGCAAGAACTTCCCCTAGTGTGGTGGAAACCCGTTCGGCGGTTTCGGATTCCTCGAATTCCCCAAATTCATAAATACTTTATTTATTTTGAACCGACTTCAAAAAAAGGAGGAGGTTCTAAATTCGACTGTATTTTTTTATTATGTTTGTTACCTCATAACTTTCGACTGGGTAAACCGATTTTGATGATTCTTTTTTTATTTGAAAGCTAGTGCTTATCGTGTGGACCCATTTCAATTTGGTCCAGTTCTTGAAGTCGATTTTTTCTTTTTGTTGAAATTTGTGATTGTGATAAAAATACTCCTATCCTATGTATTGTTTCTAACTACCTGTGTTTGTTTTTTCTCAGATGTCCGGAGGGCTTCAACGGACAGCGATGCGAGAATAAGGATATTTCAAATCGAAGCAGTATGTCCCATTCCTACACGTGTAAATTGGGCCTCTCGATAACGTACTACTGCTAGCCAGAGATGCGCCGGCGCTTAACCCACCTCGTTTCAATTATAAATTTAATTTTTTTAGCTCGCGACTACGACGCACTGGCTCTACACTGTGAAAACTTTTTTAATATGCATCTATTTGTAGATACTATACTTTTAGACTTTATCAGCCTCATTTTTTTTAGTAAAAACGCATTTGTGTAATGCCATACTTTTTGTTACTCTCCGATTTATTTCACATGCCTTTGACAGGTCACAGTTGACAGTTTAACAGTTTTCACAGGTAAAGTGAGCAGTGATTACGTCGAGTATGCTTGTAGTAAAAATTCGAGAATATTTTTAAAATACGAACTATTGCAAATGTTGCAATAATAAAATACTGAATATTTAGGATTTTAGTTGCCAACTGCGTGTAGTGCATGGCATTTGTATATAAACAATGATTTTTTTATATTAATGATAATGAGTCTCGAACCTGAAAAATTATACAGAGATTCCGTCTTATTTTACTATTATTGCCCCTATATATATATATCGCTTTTATATAGATATATCATTGGCATCGGTTATATTTTACTCCACGGAGCTTTAAATTATACATAACATTAGCCCAGTGATATACCCGTTTAAGTATTTCCATTAACAGTTCCAACAATTATATTAATTATAATTTTATTTGAACTGATTTTTCCTATTTCACAAATTTTATCGAAATTTGATAGTTGATAGCCGAATTATGATGAATTCCGTATATATTAGTACCTACATCACTCTAACTTATTAAACTTATAATTTGTATTTGCAAATTTATTTTCTTCTGTTATTGAAGATGTAAATATTTTAAACACATTTGTAATATTTTCAATTTATTAATGTTATTATTATTAACTGTAAGGTTTGATAACTAGTAATATGTAATGTTATGATAAAGAGACTTGCAACTTGTGTACATATCTTTTAGGGTAAGGGTTTTATCACAATTCACAACTACAAGGCACAGCTTGCTTGCTGGGCGTCTGTTCTATTTTCAAAAACGAAAGTCATAAAGAATAGACATTTTTTTTTTCTATAAAACTTTTTAGTAGGACTGATGTTTGACGCGTAGCAAGTACAGCCAAAAATATACCTATTTAAAAAAGTAATTTCCATACTTTAACCGGTCCGTTACACCACCTAGTCAGATACCAGTTTTAACTATAGCTAGGTAGAAATAAATAAATTAATTTATATATAATTTACGAGAGCGGCTAATCGGACGAATGGTTGTGGATATAGCGATAACTTTTTTTTACTTAATTTCTGTCTATTTCTCTTCTAACTCGCTATATGGGACCGAAATTTACACAATAGTTTAACTGTTCTTGTTGTTTTTTCATTTTGTATAAAGTTGTTAAGAATTTAAGTTCACTATTTATATTATGTAATTAAAGTAGAAAACTGACTATTTATTTTTAATAAAAATTGAGGATTTTAGGGCATTTATACGTCTAAGGTGAAATGACGTCGTTCGCGAAAATTCCTATACGCACACAACATTACCAAGTTAACTCAAGTACCTAAAAGTTTGTTTATTAAGTAAATACCATTTGAAAGTGCATTTGTACAATGAACAGCCTCAGTATTTTCTTTGAATGACGTCATGGCATTTTTACTTGAGTTTTTTATTCTCACAACAAATATTAAGGCGCGAAAATCATGTTAAGTCAATGTAATGGAAAATACCAAAATCACAATAAAAGAATGAGTGTTGGAATTAACAGAAAGGCGACAACGTTCTGTTTTTATTTTCATTTCATTTGCATTTTCCTTAAATCCTTTAAAACTCGACCGCACGAACGTGGAAATTCGAAATCAAAAATGGTATGTATATTCGAAATTTATTTTATGTCGTGCACTCGTTTAACAATCCGCACTCATTTTCGAAAAATGAATAAATGTAACCTTCGTAGTATTTTTTTATTTGTCCCTATGTATTGGTTACATTTTTTCGTTCCAAATCCTCAGTCTTACTAATGCTTTGTACGTGGGTACTAATACAAAAGGGTAGCATGCTGGACGCATGTAACTAAACAATACTTCTTCCATAAATACTTACTATTTGTTGTGAGATAACAATGTCTTAGGCACCTAACTGCATGCGAAATCATTTTATTTTCTTGGTGAAAATATTATTTTTCTGTCGACAGGTAAAGGCGAACGCTTGTGGTAGCAAATCTCAAGTATTACGAAGTTCTGCAGCGTTTCTGATAATAACCATTCCTACATTTTAAACGGAGATTACTGTGCTTAGTATTGAAAAAAAAAACAATGCTTCGCTTGTAGTCATGATCGAAGAAAATATATTTATCTATGGTCGAATCTCGTACCAAAGCAATCAAAACAGCTTGTCAATTTTTTTTGGAAGCGGAAACAAAAGATAACATAAACATAATAAATAATAATAAATAAAAACCATTAAGTATCTACTTTAAAATACGAGTTTATTAACGTTAATATTCGACTGTCACCATATTTATCGATACATGGCAGATAATAATTATGATAGACATTTGAACAATTTGGAAGTAAAATACGCGATGTTTAGTACTTTTACATTTAAGGACCATCCTCGCTTGCTATGTTTCGTTTTTTAACTGTATTAAAGAAAAAACCCTTACATAACGCCTTACTTTTGTACTACATTTACATTGTATAGTATTTAGAATAAGAATTTTGTGGTGCTTAAGAAAATTGTAACTTATTTACGAAATTATTCCATTCTATGTTCCTAATTTTTGAATGGTATGCTTAGCTATGTAAGGAGTAACTTCATTTCATGATTGTCTAACATCATTCGCCATAGTGAAACTAGGTAGGTACTTATTTTCAAAGTAGCCGATGACCGCTAGACGGTAAAAGAAGGTGTTATAAACGGTAGACAAAATTGTAAAATTAAAAACGTTATTTATAGAAAGCTAACTTGAAAACAGAATGTTAACAAAAATGCTTTTTGTTAACATTCGATAAAAGCCCAGATCGACGAATAGGGCTTTTTATGAGATCTCACTAATTTATCTCACAGTAGGTGTCAGATTACATTTTAGTTTTAAAATTATGAAGATATTTTTTAATGTAATAAAAAAATATTCAGGAATAGTACCCACACTTTTGTGACCAAATTATTTTATAAGTTACTGGCCTGGATAGTTTGAGCGAATGGTGTTAAACAACATGAAATAAAGACTGAAAACAGATATTTTTTAAGATTTTGTAGATACAAAAAAAAAATTAAAAGCCCAATATCCACTTCATTGACGTTTATAATACATTCAAATTTTCCTTTTCCCTCGATTAAAAATACAGGTTTAGAAAGTTTCCACTCTGTAGAAGATTAGATATAATCTGACACTGTCTGTCTGTTTTACTTAATTTTCCCGCTTTTTATAGGGTAGGATTTCCTATAACTCTACAATTCTTGTCCAGTGTTTAGCCGATTAGCAAGTTGTCTGAAGAAGGATTCCTGCTTTCTAATATTTTGACACTCGTTTGTATTAGACGTTTGTATATAAATTTAAATTAAACTTCAGCTTTCTTTAGACACCTCAAGACAAGATTTTTCATCCCACCGGTTCTTAGACTTAGTAACTAAGATTTTATCGATGTTCCCACTCTCTTATGGTAACGAGTACTCGTATATGGGTTTTAAAAGAAATAGATGGTAAACCAATTATCATTTTCTTTTTATTTCATTCTTGTACTTTGAACATTTATCTAAAACAGTATTAAACTACCTATTAAAACTATGAATAAAAGTATAGTCTGGAAACTTTCTGGATTATCTATTGGTAGAGTCCATTTTTAAACTGTTGAATTCTGACCACACGTTTTAGATATATCAAGATAAGAATGTTAAGTTATATTAACAGTCATGTACAGTATTATTTGCTGATTAGGTGTTATTTATTGTAGCTCATAATTGCTATTTTGTAAGTGCTTTGTTACATTATAAACGAAATGTGAATATTGTGTACGAATTTTATTTACATCAATACAATGTAGGTAATCCTTTTCTTCTACCTAATTAGAAAGGAAATCCTGCTAACAAGCAGCTTTCAGGCCAAGTTTGAAAAAAGAGCTTTGATAGTTAGGTACGTTTTCAGAATCACTTCAGTACCTAACAATTTTTCGAACATCTGACGTGCGCCGCCATCTAGTGCGAAATCTTAACTAGAAAATATTAGGTACTACGAATTTCGTGAAAAGTTTAAAATACACAAACATGCGGTAAAAATGAAAGCATACATTAACAAAAACAAAAACCGACTTCAAGGTTCAACTCGATTTCTCTTGGATGCCATCATGAGATCTTAGTGTTCTTATCATGGTACCACCGTTGGGATATCTCCTTTCCATTGAAAAAAGAATCATCAAAATCGGTTCATAAACGACGAAGTTATCCGCGAACAAACATAAAAAAAATAGATAAGGTCGAATTGAGAACCTCCTCCTTTTTTGAAATCGGCTAAAAATAGAGTTGCCTATGAAGAAATGTGGTTTCCAACTACTAAGTTAGTCTGTCAACACAATTTAGTCTTTCAAGGAACGTAAAGGATTAAAAGTTAATTAATCTAAAGTGTGTTAATGATTGATTTTGAACTTCATTTGGGTGACGATGAAGATCAATTACTTGACGATGTTTTTTTTTTCTTTTTTTTTTAATGTATTTTGGCGGGCCGCCAAAATGATTCTACTCTGCCTGATGGAAAGCATAAGCAGAATCCAAGAGTGGCGGTCACCATACTCACTGCGAATGCAGGCAATGCAGTATGGCGACCCACACCATGGCGGCCTAGTGATGCTACTGCATCTTTTAGTCTAGTCATCAAGTATGGAACTTGTTGACTAGACTATTTGGGCCTCCGGTCTCGCACTCACCAACGAAACACGACAGCACGAACGCTGTCATTTTACGTTGATTTTCTGTGCGAGGGTAGTACCGCCCCGGTCGAACCGGCCCATTCATGCTGAAATCAGCGTGGCTCTACTACCTATTAACTATTATGTTTAAGCTAGGGAGACAATATAAGCAATAAGTTATATGCCGTACCAAGTGCAGCCACTGTTATTGGTTTAGCCGTGAAAGCGTAATAGAGAAACAGACTAAGCCACTTTCAAATTTATAATATTAATATAGATCGCGATAGGTACTATCGCGGACTTTTTGTAAACATTTTACAAAATCCAGTGTTTTTAAATGTTCAATTTTATGTGTTAATAGAACGTATGAAACTGAGCTGTATAAATAATACCACTATGTTCCCATAATGGTTTGTAAAATACTGGGGTATTATAAGTACATAAAGCTTCCTTGAAACATAGCCTAAATGGTGATAAGCGTCTAAAAGCTACTTTAATTCATGCTTTGTAAAGATACGTAATGTAACATAACACTAAATCAACCGTACAACCTTGGGTTTCGACTATTACAATAAAAATTATATTGGTAGTCTACATTTTGTTTCATAGTGTGGTCACACTACTCGTATATCTGTTCATAAGATCACTGTAATGCTATAATCTCATTTTAGAGGTAAGATACACAATTTTAGATACCTATTATTTGTAGAAACTTTTTACAAAAAGTTTAATACACTACACTTTAATACTTTAGTCGTCTAGCAGCTAGACATGCAAGTATGTTTGAGGACGTGAGGATTGAGGGACCAGTTTTAATTATAAATATCTTCAAAGTGCGTTGATATATTTTTTAAATTTATTTTTTACAAATTGCTATAAGACTTTTTCTATAACATTGTGTAAGAAAATAAAGATTTTATTCCGTTGATGTGGTAATATTCAGTATAACAAAATCTTTCGTGTGTGGACTGAGGGACTACAGTATAGTCGTTGTATTTTTTTAATCGTTGATGATTTGTGCTCAGTTATTTAGTATATATCTTTACAAATTCTCTACTAAATGTCTGCAGTCACAATACTTTATTTTTTTACATACTTGCCGAGATCCGACTGATGGTATGTGAGGATTGAGGGACCACACTTAAAGGGCTGTAGTTTTTAACATATATTTTTACATATTCTCATATTTGTTCTACAATTGTTTTGAGCCTACTACTAAATCTTATAAAAATTTCAAACAAAAATATCACTATGGTCCCTCAGTTCACACGCACACCAGAAAATCAACGTAAAATTACAGTGTTTGTGCTGTCGTGTTTCGTTGGGTGAGTGCGAGACCGGAAGCCCAATGATGCAGAAGCATCACTAGGCCGCCATGGTGTGGGTCACCATGTTGCATTGTCTGCATTCGCAATGAGTATGGTGACCACCACTCTTGGATTCTACTTATGCTTTCCATCAGGCAGAGTAAAGTCATTTTGGTAGGTACATATAAAAAAAAATATGCCGGTGGATGTTCAGTTAGTGCTTATGAAAAAAGCATACAATGTGATGAAAAAGGTTGCATCTGTAATAGTTTTTTTGTGGTACCCACGATCTGCCATTATGAGGCAAGGACCTTCATGAAGGTCTGTTTGTAGACCTAATCGAACTTAAATTTGAGCCTGGCTATAAATCATTAAAGGAGCACTCAGAATCTCCACAAATGAAATTTGGTCGTTCATGATTGAAATCAAATCCTCGCAATACGTAATACACTCGGCACAATAAAGGAAATCATAAAATTCTTTCGTGAATCTGCTCAACGTCGTAATCACGTGCGAGCCCATCGAGATACGTAGTACGTAATATCTCGATGTGCGAGCCTAACATACCATGCTATGCGAAAGGCGTTGCTTTGCTATTTTCAAAGTAGGTACATTACATACAAATGGCCACGCCTCTATTGACATTTTCGAAACAAAGCAACAATGCTACAAGAAAAGCGGCTTTTCAGCTATAGGTACTGCGCTGCTATAAATTTATAATTTATTGTCTCTGTAAATGTGTTACAGTGAAAAAGCATTGACTTGCTCCAGTGTGCGAGTCACATTAAAATAATCATCGACACATTAAAAAAAACATCGTGAAAATGTGGACGATCACAGCGGCAGTTTCATAGCTGAAGCTCTAGAAGTTAGCAGTAGAAAAAGATTTTACAATGCCACGCATCGCGAAAAGAAAGACGCACTGTGCAAATCCCCCGGCAGAGTCCTACCTAGTTTTGGAAACGATCGTTGATTGTTCCTTACCTAGACTCGTTAATTATGTCATTGGAAGAGCGTTTCTCGGAGACCAACTTACCGGTATATTCTTTGATCTCATTGCACCCATATAACATGTTGCAAATTACATTCGATGAATTTTTGAAATAAATAGAGTCCTTTCGTGAATTTTATAACCTAAGTAGTAGTTTCCACAGCGAAAATGAACTGTGGTACCATTTATGGGAAGAAAAAATATGACATGGAATGTTCTGAAAGACATGGAAGTGGCAGAACTGATAAAGGATTCAGAAATGTTTTATCCGAGCATAAAAACTGCGCTTGCTATGTTGCTGATCCCACCGTGTACGATCCTTAGGTACTATAGAGAGGTCTTTCAGTACGTTACGATGTGTCAAGACGTAGTTTCGCTCCACCATGAGTGAAATTCGTCTGAGCGGTCTCTGTATGCCGAGTGTTCACAGGTGAGGATCGCCGAAGCGAAAAATAAATTGGAAGCCGAAGTGTTAAGGAGGTTCTGCCAGAACCCACGCCGGCTTCTCTTAAAGTAATAATATAAAGTTAGTTAATACCTAAATAAATAAACAACCTATTCTACCTATGTGTATATAATTGTTTAGTTACTGAACCTGAAAATACTATCTATAGATAGATTTCAATTTACTGATTAACAAATTGGCATACGCCCAGAGCCCAAACGGCTGAAATTAGACACATTTTTGGATAGATTTCATGTAAGTAGGTGAGCAATACGAAAGTGTTTGGATAATTAGAATTATATACACAGATACAGGGTGCTATAGGGTGTAACCTTTTTGTATGAAAAAATGGTATAATTTGCGAGTTATATATTATTTCAGACTGCTGCCCACCTTGAGCTCATGGCTGGCTATGCCCATGTAGGGAGTGGGTAGGTATGTATACCTACGCCTTTTTATAAGGACTGTTGTCAAGGCTTTTCAATAAAAATAGTGAAAGTCTTAAATAGTTCTTACCTTCACAAAGTGGATAAAAACTTACGCAGTCATTAATGCTTATAGTAAAAAAAAACTTACAAATATTATACTTACTTGCAAATTAGCGCGATAATGCAAATCAAAGAGAACAGATGCAAATGCCGCCAATAAGGTTAGATGGCACCTTAGTCAAACTATTTAGTTTTTATCATCTGTCAAAACGACAACTTTGTGAAAAATCGTTCTTTTTTGCAAATTGGCGCGATAATGCAAATCAAAGAGAACAGATGCAAATGCCGCCAATAAGGGTAGATGACACCATAATCAAATTAGTTACTTTTTATCATCTGTGAAAACGACAACTTTGTGAAAAATCGTTCTTTTTGCAAATTGGCGCGATAATGCAAATCAAAGGGAACAGATGCAAATGCCGCCAATAAATAACGGTAGATGACACCTTGGTCAAATTAGTTAGGTACTTTTTATCATCTGTCAAAACGATAACTTTGTATGAAAAAGGTACTATTTAAAATAGAAACTTGTGACGTCACTGTTTTAGACTACTCAATTGAACAATTTCATTCAATGTTTATTTGATTAAAATCTTTAGTAGAAATGCAAAGCTGTATGTAACAATTATATTTTCCGAGATGTTTTGTAATATTCCTTATAATCAAATAGTCATCGGTATTTATTTACGATACAGTCATCTACTCTATTTAGCTACACAAATTTTAAATAAAACAGATTATAAAGGGAAGTTCTCAAATATGAACCCAAGATACCATTTACAAAAACATTGAAATTTTGACACATTTATTTTATTCAAAAATTTTTATACACTCACTGAAGACTCTCACTCACAATTAATAACGTGATTGTGAAAATAATGAAATGTTTACAGTATGTAGCTGCTATGTGATTTACTTATCAATATTTGAATGGACTAGTATCAAAGTTGGCTATCTGAATTTTAACAAATGTTAGTAAATTAAAACAATAACATTTTTTTTTACAAAATGTATAGAATTCCAAATTTGTAAGTAGTCAACACATTACATAATTAGAGCTTTCTTGAAAATTATATCTTTATCAAACTTAAAAGAGTAATTACCACCAAAATGGTGAATATCCTAAAATTGTGTTAAATTACATAAATCTCTTTCTTTATGAATAAGGAAAGAAGTCCTAATAAGATTGGAAACTGCAAGTTGCAAGTGACAACACAGATTTTTATGAATATTTTTTTCAAACAATTCAACAATACAGCATGCAGCTGCAGTACTTGACCGCATCACTTACACATATACTATTTACAAAACAACACCATTCTACTTTACATCTGTGCTTTTTTTTATTTATTTTATGTATGTAATCTGTTACTCTAAGATAAAAAATATACCATGTTATTACACGATTTTATGGAGGATAATATCTATCTACTCTCTTTATTATCTAAATTTCATGACTCAATTTTAATCAATTTTAACCAAAATATTTTTGAAGAAGGTATCTAATTTTATAGAGAAATTAAATGAACTAAATTCATAATGAAGTGTAAATATCAAGACCAGGTGTTTTATTTTGATAAGATTCCAAACAAATGTATATATATACTAGCTGACCCGGCGAACTTCATACCGCCATATTTACATATCTGTCTCAGCTTCCCACAGGCAGTGTACAGTCGCGGACAAAAAAAAAAGACTTTTTCCGTTATCTTTTATGTTTTTCTTTCTAGCAAAAAAAGAATGAAAGAAATCGGACCATGTGTTATTGAATTACAACTACGTACATATTTTGACTTTCATCCCCTCCCCCCAGGAAACCGTGCTGAATATCGGGATAAAAAGTATCCTATGTCCTACCTCATAGTATGTACTCAAATCATGCCAAGTTTCATTTGAATCCATTCAGTAGTTTCGGCGTGATGCGCGGCCAAGATACAGACAGACAGACGGACAGACAGACAAAAATGAAAAAAATTACAGTTTTGGCTTCAGTATTGATTATAGATATGTACAGAATTAGACCTGCTACATTTTTATTATAAGTATAGATAAGTTCAAAATCTTTAATATACTCAATACTAATACAGCTTAAGTACAATTATTATTACTTTTAGGCTATTAATTTCTTAACTTGAAATGTTATCAGATAAACATTAAAGATAGTGAACAATATTGAAACAGAACAGCTATTGCCATTTTAAAACCTAACTAAAGTATTAAAATGTTGTTTTTTTTTAGAATTTAGTCTTTTAACTCTAATAAAACTAAAACCAAAAAGTAACGATTTTCAGAGTTTGATTGTTAATTGGGCAGAGGTGTGATATCTAAAGTGATAGTGTTAACATAGATACTTTACAATATATTTCATAAAATATTTAGATTCAAATCCACATTAGGTTTTAAAATGGCAAGCTGAAATGACACTTAAAAGGAGAAATTTGCTTCAAAATACTAAGCCTCATTATAAAATTATTTCTTTCTACTTTCACCGAGTTATATGTATATCTTTAGATGTTTTTCCATGACCGAGTATAGCAGATCAAGGTCTTTTTGTTAATTCATTTTAGGTATCATAAACTTAACAATAATACTGTAGACTTTCTGGCTTATGTAATATTTAAGCTAAGTACTATAACACATATGAAGATGAAATATTGTAACAAACCTTATTTCTTTTTTCATTGTATTAATTAAAACCACTAAGGGTTTTTTAAATCTTATTATTCTACAAGCTTATAGCTGACGACGGTATCCATTTTATGTAGATTAGTAGAGAATGACTTCAGTTTTACGTTTTGTGCATTTGCTATGGATATAGGTTCAGCCTCTGCCCATTTTTCAGGGACATCGCAGTCTGTTTTTGCATGTACTAATACATCAAATGAACATCGACAATCTAGAAACGGTAGATATGATATAGTAGCGGCTACCTGCAGCATGACATCCCTGATTTCTAATTGGATTTTTTTCAGATCTTTACTGCTCACTGTTTCCTTTTTATCTTTGGATAATGCAACATCTCCGTCTTCATACTGTACATTAAAATCCCAGCATTCAAGTACTTCTTTATTGGCTACATTGAGGATTACTAGAGATAATTTGCTTACTTTTTTGTTGACGATCCATTCTGAAATGTATAATTTAAAAAATATTAACTTGGCACACTCTCTCTAGCTATGGTAACATAACTGCTGCTACTTATATATTTCTAAATACTTATTTAGGTAAAATACACAATGAGTTCTTGACATCTAAGTGTTTTAAAGTATGTATTGTAAACTACAAACCTGTAAAGAAAACTACATTCAGCATTTTCATACTGCAGGTAAGGTTTCTGCAAGTGGTAACTAATGTAATCACATAATATCATGAAAGAATTTATCAAAAGTGACAAATTTCCTAATAAATTTCATTTGAAATAAATTTTGTTGTGTAATTAAGATTCCGGAAATTGGTTTTCTACAAAACAAAATGCAAAAGATCACTCAAAACTTTAGAATAACCAATAAACTATTACTTATTGGTTAATCCTAATCTTTAATATTTTAAATGTGAATGTAATTTTGTATACTATATAATTATGAACACTTTCATGCGAAAACTACTTAACCGATCATCATGTAACTTTGTACACATATTCTTAGAAGTATTATAAGTAACATAGGATACTTTAATTGAATGCAAGCGAAGCCGCGGGCGAAACCTAGTAAATAATAATTTAATATCAATTATGAAAATAATGAAGTACGTACATAGGAAATTAGTGTAGACACTGATAACATTTTTTTATTTTTCTGAAGCACATTCGAAATACAAAACAAATGTCTAATTGGAAACAAAAGAAAATAGAAGACTATTTTAGAAAAATAAATGTTGTTTTCAAATTACCTTCACTCTGACTAAGAAGATTAGATAAAAAGCTCTTAATTTGTGGATCTTCTGACATTAATAATGTAATGCCGTATTGTTGCTCTGCTTTAAAGTTTTCAGGTGGATATAAACCTCTTTGGAACAATACCGAGTTTATGGCGAACTCTGAAAAAGTGGACAGTGATTTATGAAATAACTTTCGTAACTCAGAGAAAAACAAAAGGTAAAATGAACTTGAACTAGCTTGTGTGTAAACTAGTTTTAAATGCAGTAACAAAACCTACTTAAGTATTCACAGATGATTTGAGCAGATCCACGAAGCGTTATACAGTTTTTGGTTTGTTGTTGAGACATCTTTTATGAGTAATAGTTTAGGCCGGTTAAAAGGTAGGTTTATCGAGCAGCTGGTAAAAGTTTTTGTCGGTTTCGGCACTGGTTTTCGGTTTCGAAAACAGCCGTTTGAATACACCAATCAGTGTTGCCAAATTTAAATTGTTTCTATTCTAACTCAACAGATAATCAGTAGAACCGACTTTTTTAGATCCCAGATAGATTTTCTTTGGACGATCGCTTTGACGGAACGGCTTTTAGACGGAATTGTCACCAATAAGGAGATATGGACTATGAAAAATATAAAGTCAAGAGTCCAATGCATATTTGGAAACAGTGGCGGATTTACATATTTGCCGCCAGTAGGCTATGAAATTTTTGCCGCCCATTCGCTCCTTTTTTACATGTGGAAACCATTTTAAGCCGTCATTCTACAGGGATTGGCGAGTAGTGTGTCGAAATCGAACGGAGTTAAGCAATAAGGTGTTTGGAAAGAGAAGGGGGGGACTTTGTCTCCATTCTGGCTCAGTCATCGTTATGGCTCTAATTGCACGGATTTACAATTATCGTCATCACCGCTCATTTGGGAACCCGAAGCCATTTTATTTACGTGTGGAAAACCCCACGGGCCGTCACCTCATCGGGGTTTGCGGCGAGGTGGTGTTTCGGAATTGGACCGACTAAAACCACACGGTGTGCCACTCTGCGCCAGAGATGTGAGAGATCCGGGAGCTACTGTTATTACGACATCCGGACCCCTCCCAGCGCCTACCCGTATTGACGCAGGCACTGTCTGCTGATAGACTCTCTAATACGGTCACACTCAGGGCGGCATGAGGCGCTGGTAAGCGCACCTCCGCCGCCTGGTTCGCCGGCATCGAATTGGGTCTTCGTGAAAATTGTCCTCCTGGGCCCTTTCCATTACCTCCTTCTGGGAGATTACGTCTTCGCAGAATGTTGCGACCGTGGGAAAGCAACTGTTGCTACCGGCCATGGAACGTATGACTCTGGCTGGTAGCGAGAGATCTCCTCAGAGGACTGCAGTGAGGGCACGATACAGACGTGTCAAACCGCCAGCATATGCTGGGCTGATTCATCACTGCAGTAGCGGTCGTGGCAGGCGGGACTCAGTTCCCTCCTATCGACCTAGTGCAGGTATTACCCGAAGCAACCGTGCCCGGTTCCAACCTGTATCAGTCGGAAGGAAAGAGTCCCGTGCTGCCGCCCTGTCCACTCGAGGATTACCGGCTGGAAAGCCTCCACGGTGGCAAAGCCAGCACGTGGAGAGTCTAGCCGGGACGACCAGTGAGCCATCGTGTCTCGCCAAGCGGCTTCACGCCACCATGCCACCTGGAAGTCGGCCGCCCGCCGCTAAACTTCGATGAGCATTTGCACCTCCAAATCCCACGGGGTAGTACCGACCGTGGCAACGTGCGTCTTGGTCGGTACCGACCAAGGCGCACGTTGCCACGGTCGACACAGTGCAGTAACCGCGTATGGCTCTGACCGCCAATATACTCTGGAGAGGCCAGAGGCGCGCCCTATTCTGGAACTCTAAGCCTTAAATCAACCTTCAACCAGTTTCTGTAGGAGCAGAAAGTAGTTGAAGACGTTTCCGTATAATAGAGGTGGAGCACACGTCGCCGTTTATGGGCTCCTTGGCCAAAATCGATGAGAAGAACGTGGATGATGTTCCACCCGTCACGAATGCGGCGGTAGGAGACCACACATAGACCAAACGGCCCGTGTGTGGTCCTAAGCTGCAGGCACCAGGCTTGCCAAAAGTTGCTTGAGCGTCCACGTGCAATGCCAACTGTTGTTGAATTGAAATATATTCAGATACTCATTACCGGACCACCGGTGATATAGTTATGTCAAACTGAGACTGATCAAAGCCACGCTCTGTCTCAGGTACTAGTAGCCTAAGAACTAGATGTAACCTAGAAAAAAAAAACTGGTACCCTGATCTCGAGCTATCTACGGTTTACAAATGGCCCCTCGTACATGGTGACCAAAATCTCTCATTCCTGGCTCGATTTAACCCTGAGCTGCTTCATTGCGACTAATGGCATGACCTGTAACTCCCCAAACCGAGTCGCCTACCACCACTTGCAGAGCCTGGCCTGTTTTCGGCATCCTCCTATGGAATATAGGGTACTGGTGCTCAGCAGGGGCCTTCACCTTATGGCGCCTCAATCGTGTTCAATTTGGTACTGGATGAAACAATGTATCTAGCCCTGTTCTTTAACGGTATGTGACTTTTTGACGAGCACTTCCGACAGCTTGCTCAAAAGCTGGTGTGTGGTCTGCTCTTCGGCGACTTATGCCCAACTTGGGTGAACCGAGCGTCGCAACAAGACTGTACTAATATTACTATTCGGTCGATAACAATATACAGTACTCCGTTGAGGACCGTAGCTCTGACCGTCCAGAGTAGTGCGCGCCTCTGGCACCGTTAGCGAGTATTGTTGGTTAGAGCGATACACGGTTATAAAACGTGTCTAAGGACGCGGCGTGCGCGTTGGCCGGAATATCCATTTAGGATTCGTTCCTAGTAAAACAGGTTCTTTACGGGCACGGATGCTTTAGGAGTTATCAGCACGTGGTTACCAGGAGCGAGTCGAATCCCGCCTGTCCGGTGTGCGAAGCCGATTCGCTGTGCCAGTGCTAGGACATCTCAGCGTTGGATACTCATTGCAGTTATCGGTGAACATCTCTCACTGCCAACCGTGTTACGCCCATGGTAGTAGATGTTTAACCTCCTTGAGTTTCCGCCACCTCTTTTTGCGCGATGATGACATCGCGCAGAAAGAAGCGGCGGAAAGGACCAGGGATGAAAATTTCTACTTGAACCTAATTCGCCGCCACCCGGTAAAACGGGCAGCGCAGCGCACTCTCGTTTTAAAAAGCCATGTTTACAAAGATATATTTTACCAAGCCTTAACTAATTTTTCAAGTACCTAATATTAAAGTTGAGAGTATTTGGTACACTGCATAATATGTACAATGTACAGTGTTTTTTTTTTTCAATTGTCGAGAAAATATCGTCAAAATTTTGCCGCCCCCTAAAATTCGCCGCCCTAGGCTCCAGCCTACTCAGCCTAGTGGTAAATCCACCACTGTTTGGAAAGTAATCTTCAACTTTTCATACAAAATTGACAATCCTCCGACCAGTGTTTGAATGATTGCAAAGTCGGATAAGTTTAAAACAAATTAATTTTTTTAGGTGCAATACTTTAACAATCTAATGTAGGATTATTGCTTTTCAAAATTATATTTATACATTTGTACCATTTTTGAACGAATGTGTTTATTGATTTTGCGTTTCGTTACAGCATGAAGCTTTTTTGCAGAATAACATTGAAATGCATTTTATTATATGAAAAAGTTTTAAATAAAATATTTGATTAATGTAATGAGTTATTTTTATTATTTTCTTGTCTATTGAATACTTAAAAATATTACAAAAGTAAAAATCTTATTTAGACTGGAAAGAACTTGTTATCAAAACGCATTTTATTTAAATTTGAAATGAATTTTACATGTATGTCAACAAACAGTTCTGTTCTGCCTTAAAAAAATAATATTTTAAAACAAACAAAAGATATCATTGAATTATTTACAGAAATTTAACTACAGATTTTTGAGAAATTATTTCTGAGTTTATAAATATAAAAAATGGGCCGCTACCGGCGTAAGAGGAGCCTAAAGAAAGCGCGCAATTTTTGCGCATGTGATGCTAAAGAAGAAATAGTTTTGTTAAATACATGGTTGGCAGAAAATAATATGCGACGGAACGAAAAGCTAGTCCTAGCAATGTTTGATGATACTGGTCGGGGCGTGTTGACTAAAAGGAAAATACAAAAGGGAGAAGAACTTATAAATTTACCCTTAAACTTAACTATTAATGTTACCACAATTTTGATGGACAATTTGTTTTGTAGTATTTTTATAGAAAATTCTAAGCCATGTTTACTAGAATGTAAGCGATCTGTCTCATTTCAGTCGTTAATGGCATTTTATCTGACATTTTTAAGTCATGAAAAGGGAAATACAAAATGGAGCATTTATTTAGAAAGTTTACCTAAGGAGTATACAGTTCCTTATTTTTTGCCAAATGAATTAAAACAAAATATTGATAATGATATATTGTCTGTGATTACTAAACAGAAAGATATTATTAATTCCTCATATAGCATTTTTGAAAATATTTTATTAAGCAATGTTAGTATAGATGAAACTATTGTAGAATTTAAAAAGAGTTTTTCATTGTCTGATTATGAGTGGGCCTATTTTACTGTAAATACTAGGTGTGTGTTCATGGACTTATCTAAAGTGATTGATTTAAAAAGTATAGAGAACTCAATTATTAGTCTTATATGTGATAATACAAAAATAGCATTATGCCCTTATTTAGACATGATTAACCACAGCCCGAGTGCCAGGAATGAGACTAAGTTATTGGTTAGCAGAAATATAAAGAATATAAATTTAAATAAATTGGAAAAACATTTGTTTTCCGATGTACAATTTTCGATTTATACCAAAAATAATTTTGATCCATATACACAGGTATTTATATGTTATGGGGATAGTCACAATCTTAAATTAATTACCGAATATGGTTTTTTCATACCGGATAATGAATTAGATTATGTATCGTTTACTTTTGAAGATGTTAAAACATATTTAGAATCAAAGTCGTTAAAATTATCACAAGACCAGGTTTCCTTTATAAACAGTCACGGGTTAAACAAAGATCTGTACATAGACTGCAAAGGCCTAAGTTTCAATTTATATGGGTTATTAATGGTTGTAAAATACTACTATGATAATAACACTGATGTGAGTAGGTTAATATATTCAGCGGCAATATGTTCTAATGATAAGAACCTTAACGATGTAATAACACCAATGATTAGAGATAAGTTAGCCAGTATTAAGGACTCATTGAGTAGAATAAATAATGAAAATGAATGTGTAATTTTGAAGAATTGTGTAGCACTCATGTGTCAATATGTTAGAATATTAGAAAAGTTTATTAAATGTTAGATGTATATGTTTTTTCAATTTCTTTCTTTTCTGCCTTAATCAATATTAGGTACTTAACTAGTAATGTTATAAATTCGAAAGGAACTCTGTCTGTCTGTAACGCTATCTCGGATATAGGCGCAATATTATTATGTCAATTAAATTTTGATTCTTGAGATAGGACATAAGCTACTCTTTAACGTGATTACCGATATACACGCGGGCGGATTCGCGATAAAAAGCTTTAAGCTAGGTAGTAGGTAGTTCTATAATTTTAAGGGATAATTTTAGTAGGAAAGTAAGTAGGTAATTCTGTTGAAGTTATAGGTGAAAATTAGGAAAGGTTTACTTTAAAGATTGTATTTAAGTATAATGGTAAATTGTACATTTACACCAATATATACAGCTGAAGAGTTTGTTTGTTTGCTTGAACGCGCTAATCTCAGGAATTACTTACTGGCCCGATTTCAAAAATTATTTCAATGTTGAATAGCCCATTTATCGAGGAAGGCTATATGTCATCACGCTAAGACCAGTAGGAGTGGAACACCAATGAAAAATGTTTCAAAAACGGGGGAAAATTATCGGAGACGTAAACGAGGTTGCGTGGGTCAGCTAGTCTAACATACAAATATAATATAGCATGACAATGCCTCAGCTAATAGATAAAAGACCTTGAAAATGATATAGGGCATTGTTATTCTTTTAAGTATGACACTTAAATTATTACAAATATAAATTGGTGTAATAATTTAGTAGCTCAAATTTTACTTCTACAGTTTACGAAGCGAAGGAGGGAAAACAATTTCAGTAATGTTTATAATAGCGCCATCTATATTGAAAGTGATTTAATACACCGATTTGCTTTACTTTTTAATTAGTTTAAAAGGTGTTCGTAGATGGAAGCACAGGCTAGTTTACAGTTTATTGAATTCAACAACAGAGCGCGTTAGTAGGTAGTTCAACTTTAACTTTTCCTAACTTTGGTCTTCACAGTTGCGAACTACCAAATCCAGCTATGAAATAAGTTGAAATAACTAAGAAAAGTCTCAATGTAATTATTTGCAGTCTATACAAGCTAAATACACCAGAAAACACATACAATATTCTGCAGCATTGAAATTGGCAATATTTAAATTTAAAAATTGTCCGTAATGTCCGCGTGGTGATGGATTAAGAATACGAAGTGTCAAGCAGGATCAGTTGTAAGAGCTCTTCAGAACAGTCTCCACGTCCGGTAAATGCGATAAAGGACTACCATGGAGGCGACATCTCTTCGCAACTGCAGGCGCTCAAGGGATTCGACTCGTTCATTTATCAGCAATATAAACGTAGACATAGTCATTGACCTTAGTTTATAGAGACATAAGGATGTAAATATCTAACAAACTTTAGACAAAAAAGCTAATGCAAACAAAAATTTGTACTAAATATTACCTACTCCAATAGCCTTATTACTACTATAACATAATATTTAAAACCTTTAAAAGCTGAGGGTACGTAAAATGATTGAAAGTATAAGACTCAACAATCCAGACACACAAATCATATCACACAACAGGAACTTTTACATCCCTTTTATACCTTTCCAAAGTTGTTTATCTACAGCGGTGATATAATCGTTTACTTATAATAAAAAAAGCGTCTCAATGACAGTACTCTATCGCTTGTATCACGGAGAGTGTTCTGAGGAGCTCTTCCAACTGGTCCCCCCTCCCCCCTTCCTCTACAGGACAACATGCCTTGGAAGTCACCGCTTCAGAGTGATAGACATACGATCTCGTACTCATCGCTTCGGTTCGTCCTTTCTGTGCCGAGCGGTCAAAACCTGGAACTCACTTCCAGCGCACGTGTTTCCCTCCCACTATGATCCTGGGTCCTTTAAGCGAGGCGTAAAAAAGCATCTCACTAGGCGGCCATAGTATGGGTCACCAATAGTCACCATGCTGCAATGTCCTTATTCGCATTGAGGATGGTGATCACCACTTTTGGAATCTGCTCACGCTTTCCATCAGGTAGAGCAGAGTCTTTTTGGCGCAGCTATAACATAAATAATAATAATAGGAATAACAACAGTTTCTGCGCCAATAAGTTGTCAAACAAAGCACATAGGTTGTTCTGAATATTCACACCCGTGGAGAATTTTGGTGTAAGGTTCTTTAGAGTCGAACGGAACGACGACGTATGGACGACGGAGTTATTTTAGACTTTGTGAAGTTGTAAAATGTGATCCTAAGCCTGTGCGAGAGTTCTGTTTTGACAGGTATCGTTCGGCTCGACCGGATCTATACCACGATTATAGAAAATCGGTCGTAAGCAATCTGTTGGTCTAGTGGTTAGTGATCCCGACTGCTAAGCCAGAGGTCATAGGTTCGATTCCCACTCAGGACAAATCTTTGTGTGATGAAAGCGATCATTTGTTCTGTGTCTGGATGTAATTTATCTATAATATGTATGTATTTAAAAATATATAAGTATGTATATCAACAGTCTGGTCATCATAGTTTAGGCGATGCCTAGTTTGGGATCAGGCGCCCGTGTGTAAGATGTTATTTAGCAGTGATGCATAGTCTTCACGAGGATATTTCTCGTTGACAAGACTACTAAGAATACCGCTGGAATCTATCTATATATATGTCGAAAACGAGTACCTAGGTATTATGCTGGGCAGAAAATGAAGTAGGTACAAACAAATAATCTTCATTAGCAAGTAGGTAACTTAAAGTGAAAACAACGAGCCGTAAGGTTCGGCCGTAGTTCCTAGACTTGTTGTCCGGGCGCGGCGATGGCCGATCAGTAAGTAAACTCTGCCCGGCTCGCACGAAAACTTATCTAAGCAATGATGAAGTCCTAAGCAATGACGTATCATCGCTTGCGTCTCGCTGTCAAATCAGCTCCCGTACAGTTCCCACATATTATCATATATAAAAGCGAAATATCACTACCTAACTGGTTAATCACGAAATATCAGAAACTATAACACCTACAAACTAGAAATGTAGCAGGTAGGTTCCTTATAAGGCGTAGACATAAACTAAGAACGGATTTTACGAAACTTCACCACTAAGGGGGTAAAACGGGGGTTGGAAGTTTGTATGAATGTCCTATGTTTATGAAGTAAGAGACTTGAAATGGGATTTAAGTATAAGAATTATCATAAATATATACTGGCTGAGCCCCGTGGTGTTACTCACGGTACAACAACAACCGCAAGTAACGCTGCGAGGCAAAGCCAGTTACTAATATATTGCGCCAAGTGTTGTGGGCTCAAATCTCACACGGGACAACACTTTGTGTGATCCACAAATTGTTGTTCTGAGTGTGGATGTTCTTTGTGTCCCCCGCGACACAGGATGTGTATTGCTAAAGAGGGAGTTGTCCTTTTAAAAAAAATAAATAAAAAAAAGTAGTTAGTTACATAGTGATGGTAACCGCTTACCACTGTCATACCGGGTGGTAGAAAACAGCGATAAAATAGCAGAGAGAATTAATAGCAGTGCAGACGCGGCAAGTATCGTGAGCTGTAAATAGCAAAAATTTTAAACTCCCTGTTCTATTCAAGCTGCGAATAGTGGTGCGCTAGGTATCGATGTTTTTATTAAAAATAGTTGTAAATAGGCACTAATTATTAGAGAAACTAAATTAAAATAATACGAAATCCAAAAAAAAAATAACAATTTAACATACCAGCCTCACAATCGCCTACTGATAGCTTTCCCAAAAGGTTGGCAGCATTGCCACATTGAATGGCAATGCTTATTCTCTGTGCTAGAAAAAGGCCGGCCACGAGAAGCGTCAATCAGTTGCTTAGCTAGTTGTTTAAGTATAAGGGAGCACTCAGACCCCATGAACCTAGCGTCTCGACCCTAATACTAAATTGTTTCTATTAAGGACAGTAGTAGATAGAGCAGCTATATTATTAAGTCGCACCTTTAAAGTAAAACCGATACTAAAGGAAATTTCAAAATTTTACAGGAGAGCCAAAATTAGAAAAAAATCACTGTTTTTTCTCAATAAAATCTGAGTTCAGGATTCTTTAAGATAGGTAATGAGTTTCTATGATAGATCTCTGTAAACATTATGAGATGTGATTTAAAAATGTAATATTTTTTAAATACAGCTTTACTTATTTTGATTTATATTATTATAGTAACACTTTACCATTAATTTTGATTGTTCATTTTGGCATATTACTAAGAAATTACAGTGCAACTAATGTTACTAAATAGAAAACTATTGAAATTTATTAATTCAATAATACTATTATCATTAAAGTTAAAAATCTTAAAGTTGGCCTTGTTGAGGTGCCTTTTAAGAGTGAGTTGGGCTTTTTTTGAAGGTTTGAAGGTCGTATTGGTCCGGGAATACCGCAGGCGACAGTTCATTCCACAGTTTTGTTGTGCGAGGCAGAAAGTTTCAGGAGAAGCGCACAGTTGTGGACTGCCAACCATCTAGATGACGGGGATAAAACTCCTGTCTCGTAGGTCGATGGCGGAAAGAGGCGGCAGGGATCAGTCCAAAAAATTCCTCGGAGCACTCCCAAGATTAGATGCGGTAGAAGATGCATAGCGAGGCCACAACACTACGCAGCGCCAGAACATCCAGCCGATTAGAAACATCTTGGCAATCGACAATTCGAGTTGCTCACCGTTGGATGCGGTCTAGAGGGAGGAGCTGGTACTAGGATGCCCCTGCACAAAGATGAGAACAGTATTCTACATGTGGCCGATCCTGCGCCTTAAAAAGTGGAAGGCGGTAAACCGGAGTGAAATACCGTCTCGATCTATTGAACACGCCAAGCTTCTTCGAGGCCACCTTGGCCTTACCCTCTAAATGGCTACGAAACTGGACTTCACTCGATATGTCGACACCAAACTGGCTGAGACAGGTAGGGGAGTGTCTTCAAAACGAGGAAATGCATCTTCAAACGAGCAAATTTGTGTCTCTGTGGGGTAAAATTGGACTTAATGAAGTCTACCCCAATCTGATACCTTTTTCAAACTGGTCTCAATTTCAGACACAAGTTTGTTTCGACTCTCAATGACGTTCTCCTGAGAAATATTATTGGTGCTGGCGTAGAGAGCAACGCCCGTACTGTGTACTGTATCCGCATAGCAATGAATGCTGTTAATTTGCAACATGTCATTGATATGGAGGAGGAACAAAGTAGGCGCACACAGCCTTGCGGGACCCCAGCACAGATAAGGAGTTAGAGCACTCACCGTCGACTACGACCTTTATGCTTCTTTCTGCTAAAAAGCTAGTGACCCATTCGCATAATTTCTCAGGACCATAGGAAGGGAGCTTCGAAAGAAGCACTTTGTGCCAGACCCGGTCGAAGGCCTTCGCAATGTCCAAACTAACTGCCAAGGCTGAGACGTACTGCTGGTCACTAAGCAGATGATGACCCTCCAGGTACCGCAGGAGTTGATAGTTAATGATGGATTTTCTCCATTATTTTCGAGAAGAGGGAAGTTATGGTTATCGGCCTGTTGTTGGACGGATTTGAGCAATTGCCTTTTTTAGGGATCGGGTGGACCAATGTTGTATTCGATGGTGTGGGGATCACGCCAGAGGAATAGGGGAGCCGGAAAAGATGCGTTAAAATCGGTGCTAACTTTAGAGTGCACATCTTCAACACATTAGAAGGGATTCCATCAGGGCCACTCGACTTATGGATAACAAGGTATAGAAGTGCTAAACGCACTGAGCGTTGGTGGCACTGGATATCCAGCATATGGCTCTCGCACCGCAATATGGTAGGCGGCTCCTGTTCCCCGTCGTCCAAGGTCGAGTTAGACGCAAAATGCTTGGCCAAAAGATCGGCTTTCTCCTTTACGTCGTAGGCCAACGAATTTTTCTTTTCTTTTAAAAACACAACTCCTGCCTTAGAAATTTACATCCTGTGTCGCGGGGACTTTACAAACATACATGAAACGGGCAAAGAGAACACCCAGACTTAAAACAATTATTGTGGATCACACAAAGTGATGTCCCACGTGGGATTTGAACCCTCAACACTTGGTGTAGTGGAATGTGCGGGGCGACCGCTTAAACCACCAGGCCAACCATGCAATTATTTTCTATAAGTAGAGGTGGATTTCTGTACCTCTATTCATAGGATCATAGGATCATACACATGCAGAAATTCCCTTCGATGGCCTTGGCGAGAGACCAGAACGCCCGAATTAACTTTTACTTCTAAAATTTTAATGCAAAATGTACGTTGCCTAAAAAAATAAACTGTGACTAACATAAATGTTCCACTATTGTAATTAAGCACATGATTTAATTTACTCTTTACTTATCGAAAAACTGTAACTAAAGGAATGGTTACTCTTTAGAGATAAACGTCATAGGATTAATCTCTAAAAAAATAAAGGTAAACTGTGACTATACAAACTGTAACATTTTATCAATAAAATTGAATTATGAATTGCGTAATTTCTTAACACGAAAACTGTGTCTATACAAATTGAAACACTATACCTATTGAAAAAAATCAAAAACTTGCTTTATTTGTGACTTGCAGCCGTGTTTATCCAAATAATAACATTGTTGTTTTAAGCTTCCGTCATCACTCTTCTACGATCATGTTCTTATTGGTATAGACACTATATTGTATTAAGTGAGCCAATCATAACTCGGTTTAGTAACGCTTTAATTTACCGCTAAATGGCGTTATATACGACATTTGACAAAAAGGACCTGTTTATTTTACAGTTTACGTGTATTTTAGATAGATGGCATTGATAACTCAATTCGTGAAATTTTTCGTTTAGTAACGGTTTTACTTTAAAGGTGCGAAGTGTATGGATCTTAATTGATAAGTTAACAACTCGTTGTGGTTTTTATTAGGAACAAGTAATGTTACGAACAATTTGCAGAATCTTTTAGGCGAAGAATCTGATCTCCCTTTCTTTCTTACGTACAAAAATTCCCTCGGATAACGGTAATCCGTTATCGTTCCTGGTGGGGTAATTGTCGGTATGGGTATGGGTATTGGTATGGGGGGTATTCCGTATGGGGTACCCATAGCTGGGGGCACCCAGGTGTAAACAAGAAAAGAAATCCCTGGTACCTCGGCAGTCTGGTCTAACCCTGGCTTGTACGGAAGAAGTTAATTCAATTTCTGTTAGGACTGCGGTATAAAAAAACATCTCCTCTCCGCCGCCAATAGTATAACCATTGTCACTAATTCTAAACTTAAACGATTTAAATAAGAAATTAATTTTAACAACACATTTATCGACAAAATTCAAACGTTATTAAATTAATCGATATGTTTACTTTAAATCCCTAGAACTGTGAGGATCGGTTTACGACGATCCCAATCAAGAGGCGACGCCGCGACTAACTGCCGACTGCCGCTCTCTTGGGAGCTTTAACACGGTCGGTGATACCGAACAGGATTTAATTTTAAATCTTAGATTAAGTGACGACCAGACGACTTGATCGGTACAATATAAAATTGACAATCAACCGACCAAGAACTCTGTTTCCTACTATGAAACACGCGATCTTAAAGTAATTTGGTTTGGTTTTACACAGTTACAGTTATGAATTCTATTTCGGAAAATTCCTTCCTAGGATATACCTGAGACCCTTTTTTTGGTGACGGGATGGAAAATCCTTTCGTATCTCCGGCTCCTCGGGGACTGAAGAGCTAGGTATAATTATGGTGATTCCACTAAAAACCACCCCAGCGGCCAGTCTCGAAGTCTTAGGCACTTTGCTCTAAGGAGGAGGACAAGGATCACGTTATTTCAGGTCCCCCCCAAAATTTACCTCGCACCTAATCAGACTCTATCCTCAGGAAAGAGCGGCCCAATCATTATATGTTTAACGGTCAACGGAATATGGCGGCCTGGTCGGCAAACTGCTGTCACACCGCCCACTACCGCAAACCACATCAATGAATCTGCCACCAGAGGCCCCCTCTCTCTGCCAGCTTTCGACCCTGTCGACGGCTGGTATCGCTGCTGTTGTCTTCTTAGCTCGGAATCGGTCCTTTCCCGATCCCGTTCAGAGGACTCTTTCTGGAGCATTACAGTCAACAAGACCCAGCAATAGACTTACATGTGATGGAAAACTATGTGGTTTTAGTTGGTTTGTTTCCAACGTACATTGTATATGCTATATCTGCCGATACATGGCTGTGGAATTTACATAGTTTTGGTAAAAACTCTGATTAGAATATTCTGGTAATTTATTAAATACTAGCTGTTGCCCGCGGCATCGCCCGCGTGTATGTCGGAATTCGCGGCAAATAGGTAGCCAAATCCGTAGGTAGTTCATCCAAATCCGTTCAGTAGTTTTTGCGTGAAGAAGTAACAAACATACACACTCACAAACTTTCACCTTTATATATTAGTGTGATAATATTAAGTAGGAAGTAGGATTATTAATCTATTATTAATACGCGAAGCGCACACTCATAGTTTATAGGAGACCCGGCGAACTTCGTACCGCCATATTTACATATCTGTCTCTTCCCACAGGCAGTGTACAGTGGTGGCCAAAAAAAAGACTTGTCCCGTTAACTTTTGTTTTTTTTTCTTTCTAACAAAAAAAGAATGAAAGAAATCAGACTATGTGTCATTGAATTACAACTAAGTACATATTTTGACTTTCACCCTGAATTTCGGGATCAATTATCCCATGTCCTACCTCGTAGTATGAACTCAAATCATGCCAAGTTTCATTTGAATCCATTCAGTAGTTTCAGCGTGATTCGCGGCCAAGATACAGACAGACAGACAAAGTTTTGGCTTCAGTATCGATAAATAGAGAGCCCTCCAAATTTTTTTTTCTAAATATTTTTAATGTACAGAATTGGACCAGTTACATTTTTATTATAAGTATAGATATAGATGTACGGTCAGACCGCAGTTAAGCCTGAAGGCATGGTGCAACCACCCCTTTCAAAATTTCGTCAACCAATATTGGTTAATAAAACCATGATCATCAAAACTTGGCGCCGATTCCAACACCATAATGTAAACGTTTCCTATGAACACACACTACAGAATTACAACACAGTGTCTCTCCCTCCACAATATTTCTACACAAATATTGCGCAGTGTAAAACACAAAGGTCCTTTTGGAAAACGGAGTCGCGGGTAAATAATAAGGAATGGAAATGAGTATACTGTTGTTATGTAGTTAATTTTTGTTGGCTTTTATTGTTCAGACTTATTGTATCGTTTGCTTTAACTAGTTTTTGTTTGTAGACGAAAATAAATTTTAGTATGGACGGAAAAAACATGGAGTGTTGGATTTGGCGTTATGGTGTCTATAAACTTAATTCTGTTAGTGATTTGTTCTGTTATAATTTAAGAAGTTTGTTATTACATTTGATTCGGTGATAAAATTGGAAAAACTAATACCTACCTAGTAATATTAGCTTTACAATTCTCACATATGACCGTCTGATTCCAAACCAGACAAAGTTCGAACTAAGACAACCAGGCTGCTGACAGACATACCTGCATGCATGGTATATCAATATACTTCGCCAGGTATGGCATTCCGAGACACAGTGACGAGACATGACGTCATCAGAGCTATCGCTGGTTCTGTTTGGTGCTATAAAGTGGTAACTGATTCTGATGATGATGATTTCAAATCCCACATGGGACAGCACTTTGTGTGATCCACAAATTGTTGTTCTGAGTCTGGATATTCTTTGTGTCCGTTTCATGTATGTTTGTAAAAGTCCCCCGCGACACCGGATGTATATTCCTAATGCGGGAGTTGTCTAAAAACAAAATTATGGATTCTGCTCATGCTTTCCATCAGGCAGGGTAGAGTCATTTTGGCAGGCACATACTAAAAAAAACTTTCTATCAGCTAATATGTCTGCTGATTAGGCCTTATACAATAGAAAACCTTAATTGATCCCTTGGTTCAATATTTACAAGATAACCAGATATATTTTACGATTGTTTTTATGTACATCCATAAATCGGTAGTTAATATAATCATATATATTTTCCACATAAAAATAAACTACAGACATATAATCATTTGTCGAACTTTACCAAAAACAAAGTTGAGTTAATATATTCACTAGGATAGTAATATTAATAAAGAAAATATGATATAAGGCTTATTTTGCGGTCGTATTCGGCAATAATTCATAGTGTGTTTTCGTCGCATACTCAATAAGGCATAACGTAAGCTTTGCTCGCAGAATAGCGTTCATAACTTACAATAATCATGCGTAATGTCTTATTGGCTTTACAATGGCTGAAATTATGTTTATTGCTGAAAAAGACTAGTAATGGTAGTAGAAGTACCTGACTTCGAAATGCAAGTTTATTTTTAACCGACATCAAAAATGAGGAGGTTTTCAATTCGACTGTTTTTTAATACATTCTAAAATCAAACTCACTTGTACTTATTCCACTCTTGTACTGAGTTTGATTCTAGAATGTATTGCAACAAGTTCCATCAAGTGCCGACAATCGAGAGTGTAAATTATATGTTTTTTTTATGTTTGTCACCTCAGTAATTTCGACTAGGTGAACCGATTTTTATGGTTATTTTTTAATTGGAAGCTGGTGCTTCCCGTTTGGTCTCATTTATTTATATTTATTTCAATTTGGTCCAGTTCTTGAAGTCGTTTTTTTTGTTAAAATTTGTATTTAAATTGTATATATATTAAAATTATGGGATAGAATAATTAAAGGCGTAAATATTATTGTCCTTTTCTAATGCACCAGGCACTACCCTACACTTTCATCCCAGGCTTTTCTTTTCATTCCAGGATTGCCTGTAAGAGATTGCCTCCGAGTAATAAGGCACACAGGCATGTGCACTTGCACTTCCCTAGTTTTAAGTAAACCTTCTAATTAATCTGATGTACAATAAAACGATTTATTATTATTATTTGTATAAGTATATCTTTGTGTATATTCCCAATAAAACAGAGTTAAAATGAGTCTCGTAATTAAATTAATAAAAAGTAATTTATCTAAAGAAATTAGTAGAACAATAATTAACAATACACTCAACTTAAATCAGATACAAAGGCAGTTTTTATTTTCCCTCGTCCTAGTCGTTCGAAATAGAAAGAGGATTCTTCTCTTCTCCCAGATAGGAAAATGAGTTGCATGTTTTTAACCGACTTCATACACTGAGTTTCTACGTTCCACTGTATATTTGTTTTTTAAATTACAATCCTCGTCTTTATTGATATAACACTACTATTTATTAGTGTTTAATAAAAATTCATGTACAATTTTTTTGCTTGCTTGTCCGATCTTAATATTTTAGAAATTTGATTTTTGGTTTAACGCTATAGCTGGTCATAATTCTGTCAACTAGGCACGCTTGTCTGGACGTTAGTTAATAAAGAATAGTTTTTTATCAAAACACCATCAATCATAATAGGACTGTTCTTATTATACCATCGACTTTCCTCCAAGAACTGCGACCCCATAGATTCTATCTGTCAATAGGAAAAACACTGTATCTACTGATTGACCATATAAAAAAGCGGATGATTTATCATTTTTATTGCGAGAAAAACATGTTTATGAGCATCTTAAGAGGGGTGGGTGAAATGATGGGGTGCTTATTCTGAAATTATTGTAACGAAATTAAAGTCGTTCGACTTTTTTTAATACAGTAAAAGTGGGATAGAATTGTACATAATAAGTCTGAAAAGCATAGATGTAAATAGGTTTCGTAGTCTAAATTAATATTTACCTTTGTTATTAACTATGTTATTTTTCTAAATAACATAGTTTTAAATAAAATATATCTTAAATGCTATGAAATATATTTAGCTTTAATTCCGCGAGACAAATATTCAGGTCTGAAAGCAGGGCACATATCCCGCCGTCATGCATACTCACATGCACATATGGGTATCATGCATATGCACACATACAAAACAAGTGAGAAATAATTAGCATGCCATGCAACCAAACCTATACTCGACACGTGTTTCGCACCTCCACGGGGCATCCTCAGGAGATGTTGACCCGTCGAGCGTTTGAGCTCGTATGAGCTAGCCGCACCGCTGTCGGCCCTTTATATACCGTTTCGATGACGCTATAATAACGGTCGATACAATGTCACAAAAACATCTGTGGCGAACTACCTGCAATCATACTTAGAAGTGGTGATGGAATTAAGTTTGTTTGGTCATTCAACAGTGTATATGCATTATTATTGTTATTGTTGCGCCTTCGAGAAAAATAGTCTAGAACAATCTACCAGTCGCGAGAATTGAATTGAAGGCGCCATCTAGTGTCAAGTAGCGCGCAACTGTGGAGTAACTCTGATATTCGACGCTAGATGGCGCTAGATTACTCACTCTGGTAATTTCTGTTTAGTGTAGAATGTTCTATCGAATATTATAGATCTTTCTAGGGATTTCAAAGCCATATATAAGCAGATTGGGTTACCCGTACGAGTCAGTATTGTTTCACGATACAGCGGAGTTAACATCGAAGCGATCTTCTAGTGCGATTAACAAGTGACATAGCGAATTATTATAGTAAAAGGGTTGTAAATAAACAGTGTGTTATTTTTTGATAATTAACCGACTATTTTTCATTATTTAATACCCGGCTCGTAACAATTTGGTGTCAGCAGTGGGATTAAAGTATGCCGGTTTTACCAAAGGAAGACACGGAAGGTATCCGAACTAGGAGTCAGCGTCAGCAAGAGGCCGACCTGAGGCGATTTGGAGGTGCACAACTGCCCACACCGGAAGGTCAGCAGCCAGTGATGGAAGCCACGCCGTCCACATCGTCAGCAGCTCCAGATATCACGGCCCTAATGGTGATGCTCCAGGAGCAGGCCCGCCGTCAAGAAGAGCAGGCCCGCCGATTGGAGGAACAGCTGCAGCGGGACAAGGAGGAGCAGGCCCGCCGTCAAGAGGAGCAGGCCCGCCGATTGGAGGAACAGCTGCAGCGGGACAAGGAGGAGCAGGCCCGCCATCAGGAGGAGCAGGCCCGCCGCCAGGAGGAACAAATGCTCTTGTTAAAAGGCATTCACGAGACCTTCGGCAAAGAACTCAAGGTAGTGAAGGATCAGGTTCTTCAACACGAGAACCGTATCACTGAGGCCGAAACTCAGATTGCCGACGTGAAGAAGGCATTAGGGAACCTCAAAGTTGGAGATGGAGCGGCGACTTCAGTAACTGCTGTTCCTTCGGTGCGGGGGTTTAAAGTACCGCCGTTTGATGGGACATCTTCGTGGTCAGCCTACAAGATCCAGTTTGAGGCTGTTATGACGGCGAACGGCTGGACTAAGGAATAGGCTATGACCGCGCTCACCTTGGGTCTTCGAGACCAGGCTCTAACCGTCCTCGAAGCCCTCGGTAAGAAGGTAACCTATGAGCAACTGCTGGAGACATTGGAGGCAAGATATGGTGACGCTCACCTGGAGCACGTTTTTCGTGCACAGCTGAAGGATCGTGCCCAACGCATCGGTGAGAACTTGCAACAATGGGCTCTGGAAGTTGAGAAACTGGTCCGTAAGGCATACCAGTCTGCACCTGCGCTCGTGGACGGGAATCTGGTGCAAGCTTTCATCGATGGCATTCGTGACCTCAAAGTTAGAGCTGCTGTGCGACTTGGGCACCATGAAACTCTCAAGGATGCTCTGGCCCATGCTTTGGAGGTGGAAGCTGTGAGACAAGATCATCGGTCTCATCGGGTCCGGGAGGTTGTGGCGTCACCTGTGCGGGACCGGTTTAAGGGGTACAGCCCTAGGTGTTACGCCTGTGGTGAAAAAGGTCACCTTCGGTCCAGCTGCCCTAAGCGAAGCATAGGAAATGAATACGAGCGGCCTCAGGAGATTAGGGCGACTGATAGTACTGCCCAACAATAGCAGAGAAACGAGTAAACGCCAGGACTGCGGGGCGGGTGCTGGCTGGTGTTCAAAGAGCCCCAAGGATTTCGATCTCGCAAAGTCATGATGGGAACAGCCTGGTCATCAGAGGCGAAATCAACGGAACAACATGTAAGCTGACGATTGATACGGGAGCTTCTCGCACAGTTGTCAGTTCCCAACTTGCAAATCGGTTTCTGAGGGACATCACTTGTAACCGTGAGCAAATAAACCTAGTAACAGCCACTGGTCAGCGCATACCCGTCCGAGGCGAACAGAAGGTGGAGTTGAAGTTGGGCAACCAAGTTTACCTGCATAACGTCATCGTGGCTGATATAGTTGACGACTGCATCCTTGGCCTAGACTTCATGAAGAACAATTGTTGTGAGATCGACATCAATCAAGGTGTATTGAGATGTAGTCAAGAAGAACTGTTCATGGAAGGAGCGTCACCAGGAAAAGTGTACAGCTTAAAGAAAGTTGTTCTTCCTCCCAGATCAGAAACAATCATGCCAGTTAGTCTTCCTTATAACTCCGGACGAATGCAACGGTGTGTACTTATTGAAAGGATAGATAATGACCTTCCATGGAAAATCGCACGGACTCTAGTAAGTACCACTAACATCCCTGCAGTACGTGTGCTAAATCTAAGTGACAAGCAACATGTGATTCATAAGGGCACACTGATTGGCACTTGCGAAGATGTGGATTGGATGCATCGATGCCAAGACTTGACTACTTCAAATGTTAGCAAGGATGCACGAGTCAACGTGTCAACACTTTTGGAAGACTGTCAAGATGTTTTGTCTAGGGAAGAGATTGGCAAGGCTAAGAGAATGTTACTTAAGTACGCTGATATTTTCTCTACTAATGAAGCTGATATTGGAAAGACTGGTTTAGTTCAACACAAAATAAACACTGGGAATGAGTTGCCTATTCGTCAGCGACCAAGAAGACTGCCAGTAGCACGAGAAAAGGAAGTGCAAACCATGATTGATGGAATGGTCAGGGACGGTGTTATAGAGCCTTCATTAAAGCCCATGGTGTTCACCTGTAGTGCTTGTAAAGAAAAAGGATGGCAGCATGCGTTTTTGTGTTGACTACCGCCGCTTAAACGACATTACGAAGAAGGACAGCTATCCACTTCCTAGAATAGATGACACACTGGACATGCTAACAGGGGTAAAATGGTTTAGCACCTTAGATTTGAAAAGTGGATACTGGCAGGTAGAAATTGATCCCAAGGACAAAGAGAAGACTGCATCCTCTACAGGGAGAGGACTGTGGCAGTTTAAAGTTATGCCCTTTGGATTATGTAACGCGCCAGCAACTTTTGAAAGACTGATGGAGTCAGTACTGACCGGATTAACTGGAGACGCTTGCCTGGTCTACTTGGATGACATTGTCATTGTAGGCCGTACGTTTGAAGAACATATTCGAAACCTGGAGCGCGTATTATCGAAAATCCGAAGTGCCAACCTAAAGTTAAGTCCTAAGAAGTGTTCATTTTTCAAACGGCAGGTTAGCTTTTTAGGATATGTGGTTTCGGAAGAGGGTGTCCAAACAGATACGCAAAAGATCGCTGCTGTCAAGGATTGGCCAGTTCCAAGAGATAAGACCCAAGTAAGAGCATTTTTGGGCTTATGCTCTTACTATCGGCGATTCGTGAAAAACTTTGCGGATATTGCCAAACCCCTTCATAAACTTACTGAAGAGAAAAGACAATTCTGCTGGGATGAAAGTTGTGACATTGCATTTCAAGAGCTAAAAAGACGTCTATGCAACACACCTATCTTAGGGTGTCCAGATACCGAAAATGAATTCATAGTTGACACAGACGCGAGTGATACTGGGCTTGGCGGTGTGTTATCCCAGCGGAAAGGTGATCAAGAGGTCGTTATTGCATATTTCAGTAAATCTTTGTCAAAACCGGAAAGAAATTACTGTGTCACAAGAAGGGAGCTACTGGCATTAGTGAAGACACTGCAACATTTTAACAAATATCTGCTCGGGCGTACATTCCACCTCCGAACTCACCACGCTGCACTAAAGTGGCTCTTACAATTTAAAAATCCTGAAGGACAAGTCGCGAGATGGATTGAGCTACTACAGGAATATGACTTCATGATTGAACATCGCAGTGGAAAATCACACCGTAACCCAGACGCATTATCAAGAAGACCTTGCCCTGAAGACTGCGAACACTGTGCCAAGCAAGAAGTAAGGGAAGCTGTTCCTATAAGGACAATAAAGACGGACCTTAGCATCAAATGGAAGGAAAGCCTACAGCAAGCACAGCAAGAGGATGCAGATATCAAACCAATTCTCGAGTGGATTAAAGCTGAGACTCCTAAGCCTCACTGGAGCGATGTTGCATCGCTGAGTTCAACCACAAAGAGTTATTGGGCTCAATGGGATAGCCTAATCATCCAGGATGGAGTCTTGTGCCGTAAATGGGAAAACGCTCGAGGAGACAGCTGTCATCTGCAAATGGTTGTCCCTAAAGCTAAGATACCAGTGGTTCTGTAGCTCTACCATAACGGATGTTCAGGAGGTCATATGGGAGTTAAGAAGACATTGTTAAAGATAAGGGAGAGATTCTACTGGATTCATTGTCGTGATGATGTTGAGGACTGGTGTCGCAAGTATACTAATTGTGCGGCCGTGAAGGGACCTCACACATGTAGCAGAGGTCCATTGAAATTGTACAATGTTGGGGCACCCTGGGAAAGAATTGCAATAGACGTAGCGGGACAATTTCCTGAAAGTGAAACTGGAAACAAGTACTTCATGGTTGTAATGGACTACTTCACTAAGTGGCCAGAAGTTTTCAGAGGCATCAACAGTTGCAGACAAATTAGTGCACGAAGTCTTCTGTCGTTTTGGAGTGCCTTTAGAAATTCACAGTGACCAAGGAAGAAATTTTGAGTCTCAAATATTTCAAGAGATGTGTCGAGTAATGGGTGCTCACAAAACCAGAACCACCTCTTATCACCCACAATCTGACGGAATGGTGGAACGATTTAACCAAACACTAGAGAGGTATCTCGCAAAAGTTGTTGAAAGTAGGCAAAAAGATTGGGACAAACACATCCAACCGTTTCTTCTGTCATACCGAAGTGCAGTCCACGAAAGCACTTCAGTAACACCAGCTTTTGCAAACTTCGGAAGAGAACTACGATTGCCTGCAGACTTGATCACTGGAATACCCCCTGACACCCCGCGAAGTATAACGGAGTACGCTAATGACTTGCGGAACAAGATGAATGACATTTATGAGCATGTCAGACAATCGGGCCAGCAAATGTCTGAGAAGATGAAAACCCGATATGACCGGAAAGTGAACAATAAGGGCTTCGAAGAGTGTTCTCTAGTATGGCTCCATAATCCAGTTCGCAGTAAAGGGAGATTTCCAAAGCTACAAGCCAAGTGGGAAGGGCCATACCGGGTAGTGACAAAAATCAATGATGTTACCTACCGGATACAGAAGTGTCCAAGAGGCGCCCCAAAGATAGTTCACGTAGATCGATTGGCGCGATACTATGGAACTGATTATGCTCGGGACGAGCATGTCTTAGGAGGGGGCAGTGTTGCGCCTTCGAGAAAAATAGTCTAGAACAATCTACCAGTCGCGAGAATTGAATTGAAGGCGCCATCTAATGTCAAGTAGCGCGCAACTGTGGAGTAACTCTGATATTCGACGCTAGATGGCGCTAGATTACTCACTCTGGTAATTTCTGTTTAGTGTAGAATGTTCTATCGAATATTATAGATCTTTCTAGGGATTTCAAAGCCATATATAAGCAGATTGGGTTACCCATACGAGTCAGTATTGTTTCACGATACAGCGGAGTTAACATCGAAGCGATCTTCTAGTGCGATTAACAAGTGACATAGCGAATTATTATAGTAAAAGGGTTGTAAATAAACAGTGTGTTATTTTTTGGTAATTAACCGACTATTTTTCATTATTTAATACCCGGCTCGTAACATTATGTTTTGATATTTCTAACTGTTCCAACACACTCAGCCGGAAACCCTTATCGCAAACATGCAGAATGTTATAGGTATTGTTGCCGCTCAAGGAGTGGCCGGTGTCGATTAAATGTTTTGCGAAATGTGATTTATCTGGATGGCCACTCCTGTGAGCGGCAACATGTTCCCTGTACCTAATTTCAAAACTACGGCCTGTCTGACCCACATAGACCCCGGTGCAATCATTGCATACTAATTTGTAAACTCCGGATTTTTTTGAATTCTCTAATTTATCTTTACCGTTACATAGTTTACGCAAGTTATGATCCGATCGAAAAGCTACGTGGATATTTGTCTCGTAGAGTTAAAGCTAAATATACTTCATAGCATTTAATGTCATGGATTTCCGCAAAGTAACGCCTGATTGATAGACTGCACGGTTGGCCTAGTGGTTTAGGCGGTCGCCACGCCGCTTGCCAATTCGCCAAGTGTTATGGGTTCAAATCCTACACGGGACAACACTTTGTGTGATCCACAAATTGTTGTTCTGAGTTTGGGTGTTAATTGTGTCCGTTTCATGTATGTCTGTAAAGTCCCCCGCGACACAGGATGTTTATTCCTAATGCGGGAGTTGTCTTTTAAAAACACATAAACACATAAACACAACACATTCCATAACTTAAAATATATCTCTTGTGCTTCTGCACAAGAGACATATTTTTCTTGCTTAGTGGTAAATTTCTCCGGATGTGTCGCAAGGAATGTCATCAGGGCGATATAGGAGTATACCACATCGACCGACAGGCTCTTTTTTCTACTGTAGGGTCTTTTCTCGAAATTCATATAGAAAATTTCTGCTGCATTACAAATATCTAAAGTGACACTGAATTCACTATGAATTCGACCGCGGCGGTACTAATCTCGCACAGAAGATCAACGTAAAATGACAGCATTTGTGATTCGTTGTTCGAGTTTCGTTGGTGAGTGCGAGACCGATCATTCATTTTTCATGTTATTTAAAATGCTCTTCAAATATTTCATACTAGCTTTTACACGTGGCTTCGCTCACGCAGATTTTCATCCCCTGATTTACGCCCTTAGGGGTGGAATTTCAAAACATCCTTTTTTAGTGCTCACTTACGTTATGTAAAGAACCTACATGCAAAATTTCAGGATTCTAGCTTCAGCGGTTTGGGCTGTGCGTTGATCTCTGGGTATTTCAATCAGTCAGTCTGTCAGTCAGTCAGTCAGTCACCTTACTCTTTTATATATATAGATTAAATCATCATGATCAGCCTATTGCAGTCCACTGCTGGACATAGGCCTCTCCAATTGCACGCCACTTAGTTCAATCCTCAGCTTCAAAATATAAAAACAAAAATGACATGTAATAGACATTTGTCTCTTGACATTTCGGTCACCGAAATAGCCCCCTTATGTCGAAACAAAATCATCATTGGCTAGTTATAATGTCCCTAGGGGACTGTTCGGTAACTATGAACGCGATATCGCCCGTAGGGTACTCTCACAAAAGTTTTATAGCTCTCTGCTTATTATTTTTTCTTTCTATTCACTTTTTGTTTTAGGATTTCATTTTATACTTTTAAGTGTTATTGCTTTGGATGAAAATACTAACATTTTACTTTGTCTGCGTGGTGACGGATAACAATATGGTCACCAACCGTATTTATCTCGTGGGTGTAAGCCGTTAATACCAGCAAAATATGCAGGACGACAGCAATGTAAAGAGAAGAAAAACTGACACAGACCCTTTACTAACCCGTCTGGCCAGCGTGGTATCAGTAGGCAAATGTCTATCGTTAGCCTCCTAAAAGCTGCTAATGTTACATTTTATTTATAAACGAATGTAAACATTATTAATAGTTTAATTTCCGATTGGTCGATGATATGATAAATAGATGTAGATGTATCAAGAAGCTTTTTAAAAACAAGCATTCCAGATGCCTCCAGACGAATCAAACGAGTCCAAACTCGATGATGTTGCGATGTTTCTTTACAGAGTTCCTATAGCCACCTTCCAGTTAAATTAGAAACCTTTTAAAACCAAGCTTTTACTGGAATGCCTCGAGACGAATCAAACGAGTCCAAACTCGATGATGTTGCGATGTTTCTTTACAGAGTTCCTATGGCCGCCTTCCAGTTAAATTAGAAACCTTTTAAAACCAAGCTTTTACTGGAATGCCTCGAGACGAATCAAACGAGTCCAAACTCGATGATGTTGCGATGTTTCTTTACAGAGTTCCTATGGCCACCTTCCAGTTAAATTAGAAACCTTTTAAAACCAAGCTTTTACTGGAATGCCTCGAGACGAATCAAACGAGTCCAAACTCGATGATGTTGCGATGTTTCTTTACAGAGTTCCTATGGCCGCCTTCCAGTTAAATTAGAAACCTTTTAAAACCAAGCTTTTGCTGGAATTCCTCGAGACGAATCAAACGAGTCCAAACTCGATGATGTTGCGATGTTTCTTTACAGAGTTCCTATGGCCACCTTCCAGTTAAATTAGAAACCTTTTAAAACCAAGCTTTTACTGGAATGCCTCGAGACGAATCAAACGAGTCCAAACTCGATGATGTTGCGATGTTTCTTTACAGAGTTCCTATGGCCGCCTTCCAGTTAAATTAGAAACCTTTTAAAACCAAGCTTTTACTGGAATGCCTCGAGACGAATCAAACGAGTCCAAACTCGATGATGTTGTGACGTTTCTTTACAGAGTTCCTATGGCCACCTTCCAGCTCCAGCATCAGATCAGCTCCATGTCATTATAATATTGTATTGTCACGCTGTATACATTTGCTTGCAAAATTTCAGCAAAATCGGTTGAAGATATCTGCTTCAAAATTGAGTTGCAAGATTCCACCCGAACATACAAGCATACATACATACATTGCAAGTTAATAAAAAGCTTGTAAAAAGTATTCAAAAGCTGTGGTTACAAGTTCTTTTGTTATCGTGTCAAAATTAATATTCATGTGTAAGTTTAAGATAATTATAGCAAAATACATGCATTGATAAAGTACAAATTTAGATAGTGATAGTGTCATGAATTCGGTACTAATTCAATAAATATCAAGCAAAAACAGGCAAAAAAATCAAATTTATTGTGAGTCCCCTGAAATATGTATGTATTGTGTTTTTAGTATTTGTTGTTATAGCGGCAATAGAAATACATCATATGTGAAAATTTCAACTATCTAGCTACCACGGTTCATGACATACAGCCTGGTGACAGATAGACGGACGGACAGACAGCAGAGTCTTAGTAATAGGGTCCAGTTTTTACCCTTTGAATACGGAACGCTAACAAAACAGAACTAAAAAGATACTCTGCTTCATGACTGAAAATAAGCTACTGGTGCTCCCGTCCGTTGTGAAGTTTTTTTTTTTTTTTTAATTTAAGGTTAATAAAAGGTAGTAGAGCCACGCTGATTTCAGCATGAACGGGCCGGCTCGACCGGGGCGGTACTACCCTCGCACAGAAAACCAACGTATAATGACAGCGTTCGTGCTGTCGTGTTTCGTTGGTGAGTGCGAGACCGGAGGCCCAAGTAGTCTAGTCAACAAGTTCCATACTTGTTGACTAGACTAAAAGGTGCAGAAGCATCACTAGGCCGCCATGGTGTGGGTCGCCATACTGCATTGCCTGCATTCGCAGTGAGTATGGTGACCGCCACTCTTGGATTCTGCTTGTGCTTTCCATCAGGCAGAGTAGAATCATTTTGGCGGGCATACATAAAAAAAAAAAAAAAAAAAAATATCACAAAGTTTACATTTTCTAATGTAAACTAATTAGTGTAACAAAAACCAGAAAGGTTTGTTCGTACCCTAACATTCGTCAATGTACTCAATCGACACAATTACAATATTCAAAAACAAAAATTTTACACAATACGAAATAGTAAATTACACAAGTAAGTGGGTATGCTTAAACTAGGACTAGTAATTCATACGACTAGTAATTCATTCATTTTAGAACAAATATTTCAAATGAAAAAAAAAACGACTTCAAGAACTGGACCAAATTAAAATGGGACCACACGGGAAGCACCAGCTTTCGAATAAAAAAAAGAATCATCAAAATCAGTTCACCCAGTCGAAAGTTATGAGGTAACAAACATAAAAAAAACAGTCGAATTAATAACCGCCTCCTTTTTTGAAGTCGGTTAAAAAGGACGAAAGTCGAATGTTTAATCATATTTCTGGTGCTGAAGGGGTGTACATAGTTATATTTTTATAAGGACATAAAAACTTTATGTAAAAGATGTTCATTGCGATGTTCCATTGAAATGAAAGCGAAATTATTTCAATTAACCAACAAGCTAGATAACTGAAGAATAGCGGAAGGCTAGAAAATCAGCGGTTATTGTCTATGTACTTAACGACTGAGTTGTATCACAAGAAGAGATAAGAAATAAATAATAATAAAAAAGAGAAACTCCTAATTTTACACTATCAAGTATCATCAGCTATCACTATTGGCCTTAGAAAGGAGATTTGTATATCATTTGTTAAGTTTTCCTTCTCTTTAAAGTAGTTTAAAGTAATGTTGTCCTGAGTACCTACAGTTTTGAGATAACCGCGATGTAAGTGGTGATACTCTGTATTAATTTAATTCCATTAAAAATGAAACAAATGAGATGCATTTTATACACACAATTAAACAAAGGTGTACAATGGTACACCTTTGTTCAGCGAATAAATGAATTATTATTATTATTAAAAAAAAAAGTTGAGTTGTGAACCTCTTCCTTTTTTTGAAGTCGGTTAAAAATATAGGATATGACGCTTTTACGAGTTTTATTACGATAATTTGTTTGTCTATATTTCTTAAACTTTAGATGATATTTAAGAAGTTTCTAGAAAGCTTCTTGCATTACAAGCTTTTTATTAACTTGCAATGTATGTAACTATGTATCTATGTTAGGATGGAATCTTGCAACTCAATTTTGAATCTGATATCTTCATCCGATTTTGCTGAAATTTTGCAAGCATATGTATACAGCGTGACAATGCAATATTATGATGACTTGGAGCTTGTCTGATGCTAGAGTTGGATGGTGGGCATAGGAAATCTGTAAAGAAACGTCTCAACACCATCAACTTTGGACTCCTTGGATTTGTCTCGACGAATACTTTAAGAGGGTATTCCAATAAAAGCCTATTTTTATAAAGATTTTTAAATTAATTTATTTTCTAATAATGTCAATGAGTGTAAATCGCTCTCTTCAAGGCCTCGCGACTGCGCAATTACAACCAAAATCTCTGTTCCTTGCAATTAATTTATATAAAACGATAAGGTTTAAAAGCGAGGAATATGCAAGGCGCGAGCCCGATCCGCGTTACGTGATCTAGATAACGCCATAGCGGAGTCTTGACAAACAGGGTTGGCACAAAAACTTACGATACCTTTAAACGATTACTTTTAAAAAGAAAGCATAGGCATAAGAAAATACCTCAACATCTTTGTTCAAACTGAGATGTAAGCGAAATGCAAGACATACGTTGCGACAATCATATATATGTATACTTACCAATCATTGGGTCAGTCAGACGGGTCGTCTGTTCGTTTGCCCCTGTATTTTAGAATATACATGTATGTTACTTCGTACGAATGCTAACAAATAACAATAAAATTATTATAATACCACGAGAAAGAGATCTTTATCCCGCAGTATTGATTATAGTTACACAGTTTCAAAATTGTTTGATCTTATGAAAAGCGCCAGCCCTAAAGAACAACGCGTTCTCCGCGAATCTTGCTCTAGTAAAATATTAAACGTTCACTTAAACATCTATATTGTCGCGAGTAATGACTGGCAACACCTTCTGAATACGAAACGGGTGAAGTACTGTAAGCCAATGAGAATTAATTTCAAGATAACGTCTAATGAGTAGCTAGTTGCAAATTTATTGGTCCTGCGCTTCTCCAAATTTTTTTATGACAGGAATAGAGGATCGTCAGCGTAGTAGAACTGTTTCGTCTGGCAAAAGACAGGTTCTTTTTGAAATGGATAGAGTATTGCACTGAGTAACATAATGTTATTCAGTGCAGCTTCATTGTGCAATCAGCTTAACCTTTTAGAAGCGGAGTTGTGTTCATAAGGACTTCGGCGAACAGATAGCATGTAGAAAATACTTTTTCGTTGTTCAATTATATTACTCGTATATTGACGCTAACGAAACCAGACCCAGAACCCAATGTACCTAAATCTGAGCATGCCTCGAGCAAAACTGATTTATTCATATTACGTTAGAAAACATTTTTTTTGTTTCTCCCAATTTTATTTACCAAATACTTTTTTCCCAAAAATATTGCCGAATAAATTTATTTATTGCAAAGCGCCGCCTTCAAAATCTGATACACGCCAATACCTATTGTTTATCTCTGTTAGAGAACAACGTTCAATAACATTATTTCACTCAATAAATCTGGTTGATAGTACAAACGGAATCAGATTCGCGGTGTCGCTGTTATCTGGTGAAGTTTTGTGATAAATACATGAAGAATCTACATAACTCCCGATGTGAGTGGCGGCGGTGGGGCGCTGATCGTCATGTGCGAAGAAATCTTGGAGCTGGATGCGGTATGATGTGACAAATTTTTTTCCTTACTTGACATTTTATACTATACTAGCTATTTATTTTTTTATACCGCATGTAAGACGGTTAGTGCGGTATAAAGTAGCGTATGTCCTTCCTCAAGAATCAAAGTATATCCACTCCAAATATTATTGGAATTGTTGCAGCAGTTTGACCATGAAAGAGTACCAGACAGACAGAGTTACTTCCGAATGTATAATACTAGTATAGATAATCAGAGGAATTTAGAATAAAATATAATACACTTGAGAACTTTCATCCAAACTTTAGAGATTCGAATTTATCAGCTTAGAATTGATTTAGTTACAGACTTTAAATGATTTCTGTGCCAACATTTTCTTCCTAGCTGACATAAGCCCTATCGGTACACTAATTCTAACGTGCTTACCAAATTTAGCGCATGGAAGCATATCATAATATGTAGAATCTTTACGTATGTTAAAAAAGTGCAGAAAGCTATATTTTTTAACCAATTTAGTCCAGTATATATTTTGGACCTGCCAAGGAACCAAGCTTATACACCAACAGTTCAATATATACTTTTCAATGAAATAAAACACGTTAAATACTGAAATTTCGACTTCCAAGTAACTTGGTTTAAGCATTAATATATTACCTTATCCATATATTTTCGTAGCTCTTGTTGAATCCACTCGGTTGAACATAAGACATTGTGTACGGTAGCACACTTCCTGCGTTATTCTCGCTAGAACAACTGTTTGTTTGTCTGTACGTACGGACCTCATATAACATATATTATTATGCATATTCACCACGATATACTGTTGCTAGAATTTATGGAGGGGTTATTTATACGCTTGTATTTGTGATTATGTATTACACTCGAAATACGACGAGCATTCGATTTCAAGATCGTTGCCACAGGTTCGACTTGCTTTCAGAACCACGACAAGATTAAACCATTGTTATACCTTCTTTCAGTGCTATTTACTGAGTAAGCTTACCAGAGCTCTTAAAACCAATAAATGGGGAAAGGCCTGAAAACTAGTAGTTGTGGAAATCACCGAGATTCTACTATCTTTAAAATATAAATATAGAGTTTATTATACAACATTGATACTATTTACGTAAATGTAATAAATGTCGGTTTTAAGCAATTTCAAAAAAGGAGGAGGTTTTCAATTCGTCTGTATTTATCTGTTATGTTTGTTACCTCAGAACTTTCGACTGGGAGAACCGATTTTGGTAATTCTTTTTTTATTTGAAATCTGGCGCTTCCCATGAGGTTCCATTTCAATTTAGTCAATTTAGTAGTAGTTTTAGTATTTAGTGTTTTGAAGTCAGTATTTTTTTGTTAAATTAACTTTCATTATAACGATCCGAGATGGAAACTTCATACTAAGGTTCTAAAAATACCACGTTTTAAACATCCTAACTGTAATATGTATTTCGTTTTACAAAAACTCAATATTGCAAGGAAGGTAAGATTGTGTGCAAATTGGATCCAGCCGAGACCCCTCACGGCTGACCGCTGGGGCTGTTTTGTTTATAATATATTATTAGATGTTCTTCATATTGACATGTTTTCATTTTATAGTCATTTTCATGAATAGCTGTTTCCTCTACCGTTTAACGCTTCGGGTTCGATTTCCAAGTCGGGCCAAAAGTGTAGTTGGGTTATTTTACAAGAAATCCCGGACATCGGTCCTGGTTGTCATGAATATCTATGACAATCATTACTGGGAAGTCAGTGCCTTCAAGCACACTGACAACTAGTTCAACCTTCAAATCCCTCTGGGTAACGGAGGTCTGATGCCAGTCTCTCCGTAGAGTAACTGATATTCAGGTAAATCAGATTGAACTATTACTGATCCTAAAATAATCTTGGAAATAATAAAGCCTAGGAAGAAGGGTATGTCTGTTAATATGTATTAAAACTACAAATTTGAGAAGATTCCTTTAAAAGATTCATTCATCATCATCAAGTTATCTGACATGAAGTGGTTACTGCTCATGGTCACCAGCAACACAGGAGCTACAAACGCATTTCCGATCTTAGAGAGCCTCTCTTCATCATCATCACTACATAATATAAAACAAAGTCGCTTTCTCTGTCCCTATATCCCTATGTATGCTTAAATCTTTAAAACTACGCAACGCATTTTGATGCGGGTTTCTTTATTAGATAGAGTGATTCAAGAGGAAGGTTTTTATGTATAATAAATGCATAATATAGTATGAAAACACTGTTAATTTTCGAGGTGATGTAGCAAATAAACACATTTTTTTACGCTTCCATTGCAAACGCTGGTTGCACCCTACGAGATAGATCAAAATAATGTACTACAGTATTGTACACCTTAAAAAGTACTACAAAAAAGTCCGCGACGGTATATGTCTATCTCTTAGGAATAAACCACAACAACCATTTTCTATTCCTTTCTTTTTACGAGAAATAATGACTTATTTACGAAGTGATTTTAAGCAATACAGAATGAATCCTTAATTCATTAGTATTAGTATTTAATTTACTTAATTGTTAAGTAAATTAAATACATTGTGCATTTATTATAGATCAAAATGGCCCTTAACAGTATCTAATTTAAATAAATATATTCGAAGATATTACAGATTTAAAATGCACAAATCGTGTCGTCGGCGGGGGCATCTGAAATTCACCCGTCGGTCGCTAGTATAATTATAAAGCGGAGTTTAGTTAGGTTTCGGCATCCTCAGTCTGTCAAGAAAAGCAACGAAACAGTGCTTCACTACACATTATCAAATAAAACACTATTCATATTAACACTGATATATAACCTTAAATATGCCACTCGATCGTAACATTTCTCAAAGTTATTTCTTGGCTGGGTCATCAACAAGCAGCCTATTCAATATGGCGGCCTGGACTCAATATGTAACTTACATATTTTACCACAGACCTTTGCCTGTTTTTTATCTTCCTCAATATTTTGTTCTTAGAATTAGAAAACTGGATATGATTAGATATTAAATTTGTTTGTTTAAGTTATCCTGTTGTGTTGTAAGAAATGTTTTTAACCTTCGACGCAAAAACGACGTTATGTTGTAAGTTTGACGTGTCTCTATGCGTATCTGTATGTGACATCGTAGCTCCCGATCGGATGAATCGATTTTGAATTTTTTGTTTAAGTGATGAAATAGTCAGGAATGTTTACAGAACAATGGTTCAGCCGTTCAAAACATATAGGTGGTAGAAATGGCAATAAGAAACGAATGATCATAAATATCCTCAAGTAGGATTTCAAATAAAAGGGCGTAATGTGTACATCACAAAAGTGCAAGTTTCATTAAAGTCGGTCCAATTATTTTAAAGATACAGTATTAAAGCTAACGTTTGCAAATAGACTAGATAGAATACACCTGAATGAGGTGTTTTTGGTTTTATGCGTTCATGCTTTTTGTCCGGATTTTTCAAATAGTTTCATTTATGCTGCTATTAGCAAACCTGTATGGTTCTGTTGAATAATATAAATAAAATATAACTAAGCAGTTAAATATTTGTATCACTTGTAAAGTATTGGGCGCCATTCCAAAAATTAGTGAATCCGTGAAACGTTTCAAAGTTACCGTTGCGCCTGAAGCGGCAAGGTAATAGGAAGGCGGAGCCGGGCGTAAAACTGTATACCGACATCTCATTCCAGCTAAGATATGGTAATAACATATTTTAGGCTTGGTAAATCAACCTTGGAAGTTGAGAAGCGGATACTTCTTAGGTAAAATAACTAAATTAGATGTTATTCAAAAATGTTTAATGATATCTGAGGTAGAATTTCCATCAAAGCTTGTCTTTCGAGTACCTTTCTAGCTAATTGGGCTAGCGTTGTGTAGATTACTGAGGACATACCGTCTCAATACCAACGGCCATTCGTTTCCAGGAGCAGTATGATATCATCATCAACAGCTTTCAATAGTCAATTGCTCGACAAAAGCCTATCCTTTTTCCTTGTTTTTGAATAGATATGGTATGCCATAAGTAAAACACACTTTTATAACTTGTACTTTAAAAACTTTACTTCACCACTGTGCGGTTATCCAGAAGCTTTTTGCCTCTCAACCAATCAGTCCGTCAACGTATCACCTGCGGTATTATCGGACCGATAAGACCTTCATGATCATGGGGTGCCATCTTCAAAATGAAGTTTGGAGGTCAGCATACGGTATACCTCGCGATCATGAGCGACCTGTTTCAATTGGTGATATTTTTCTAGACCAGTCTAGGCCCTGATTTCATCTATCCACTTCCTTCTTGGTCGACCTGGTGTCGTCCTGCCAGGTAATTTTCCTTCTAAAAGAAGCCTCAGGAATTCATATTGAGTGCCCCTTTGTCCCTTTGTATGTGTCCAAAGAAGGCCACTTTCCTCTTCACTACATAAGACATCAGTTCCCTCTTGCACTAAGCTCGCTCCAGCTTTCACATTTTTTTTATGGGATAGTGGGCAAACGAGCAGACGTATCACCTGATGGTAATCGAGTGCGTTGGCGACCTTTGGGGATAGGGGGGGGGGGGTGGGGAAAGGGCCTCCGGTCTCCTCACTCACTCGGTGAAACACAGAGCAAGCACTGTTTTACACCGGTTTTCTGTGAGGCCGTAGTATTACTCCGGTCGAGCCGGCCCATTCATGCCGAAGCGTGGCTCTCCCTTCTTTAAAAAATGTACTTCTTCTTTAAACGGCCGGCAACGTACTTGTGATTCCTGAGTTGCAGGCGTTCATTGCTGTTCCTGTATTAGTGTTCACTTTTCATCAGGTGACCCCATTTTACCCGACTACGGCAAAGCCAAAGGAGGGTTATGATTTTGACAGGCTATGTATGTATGTATGTATGTATGTTCATTCGTTCCTTCATAGCTCCTTAACTACTTATTAGAACTGGACAAATGAGGTATCGTTAGAAGCGTCTCGATCGTCTGCTGGTTATAGGCTATATGACGTGTCACTGAATCTAATGTAGCGCCCTCTAGCCGACATAAAGTACTGCATTAAAAAATAAATTTGATATAAATATGTCGTGTTTGGTATCATTGGAAAGGGCGTTACTTGTACATTTCAAATATTTATATATTATATATTAATACCGGCACCAATACATTTTAAATAAAAAAAAAGTTAAAACTAAAACCCAACTACCACAAAAAACGACGCTGAAAAAGTATTAAACAAGTTTGAAAATCCGTAGTCACACGTTACATAGAAACGCACCATAACACACTTTCACAACATGTGACTATGGCTTTTCAAACTTGTTTAATACTTTTTCAGCGTCGTTTTTTGTCGTAGTTGGGTTTTAGTTTTAACTTTTTTTTTTATGTACGTTTGTTGATGAATCATAAAACTTACTTAAATTAAAAAGTACTAAATATCATCTCTTATAATTACTACTACATCACATCAACGGCTTTTAATAATAGGCCACTGCTGGGTATAAATTTCTCCTTTTGGGCTACTGTACCTTGCTGGACAGACAGTTGGTATAAGGTTTGTTCAAGTTTTCCTTCTTTGTGCAGTGACGTTGTCCAGCGCAGTTTGTTCCCTAAGTCACCTCTTCCGACACCCATGGGTGGAATAGGGGTGGTGACACTCTGCATTCTACTTCATACTGTTCAATATTAATGTAATAACGTATGGTGCCGAGACGTGGACATTGATCCTAGGATTAATCCAGAAGCTCAAAGTCGCTCAGCGTGCCATGGAAAGATGGATGTTTGGAGTCTCTCTGAAGGACAAAATTCGCAACGAAGTAATCCGTCAGAGAACCAAAGTGACCGACATAGCTCTGAAAGTTGGTAGGATGAAGTGGCAATGGGTTGGTCACATATGTCGAAGGACAGACAATCGCTGGAGTAAGCGTGTTTTAGAGTGGAGACCGCGTCTTGGCAAACGTAGTGTGGGACGCCCTCTGGCCAGATGGCGGGATGACTTACGTAAGAGGGCTGGCAGCGACTGGATGCAGAAAGCAACAGACCGGGCTCTGTAGTGTTCCTTGGGAGAGGCCTATGTCAAGCAGTGGACTGCAACGGGCTGATGATGATGAAGTATTTGCGTTTCTAACAGTATTTGTATTTGAAATATAGGTTACATCAATATTCCTTAAGACAAAGTCAAATTCAAATTCGGACCCAAACTTGACTTAAATGTCACAACTATAACCTATAAAAGTATCGAGATATTCTCGTCAAGTCGCATTCATCACATAAACAAGTTGATATTCGTATATTTTACATACGGGACGCGGAACGGAAGAGGAGGCGCCCGGAAGCGGTTCGGCAAGCGCTTTATGAATGTGTACGGGGATATGGCTGTGTGGGGTAGAACCAGGTAGGTATTGAGGGTTGCTTTGAGTTATAGGAAGGCTAGATATACTTTGAGATCGGTATAGTTCGATGTTATTAAGTAGTAGTAGCAATGTTACTTTATTTGTACGATACGCTTTCAAGTTGCAACTACTCAATCGAGTTAAATGTATAATATGCACATGCGTAGTTTTTGTGTTGAGGTAATTTGATGGTAAATGAACACTGACGCCTTTGGGTACCTACACGAAAGAGATATTTAAGCTACAGGCATAATTATGTTTAGTACAGTAGTAATGTTAACATTCATTTTATAACACTTGTACCTAATTAGTATTTTCTTTAAAAAAACAAAGATAAATTACACTATTTCTTATAGTGTTTAATATTTACTAACGATATACTCTTTTTCTCATTTCGTTGAGTCGGAATAGTTTCGGTCACAGACCAGGCTCTTGCTGATCGTCATCATAGGAATCGTGGTAACTTGCAAACAGGCATTCTTTACTTTGAAAATTTTAGTTATACTAGTGATTGCCCAGTGGTCAAAATTCTATTTATTTCTCTTTAGCTTTCTGTACACCTCTTTCGTCACAAATTTTAATTGTGCCATTTTTATTACAAAGTTACAAAGTTTATGCATCGTGTATTAATATATACATAGATAAAACATTAAAGTCCCCTAGGGACAGTTTGCCTATTCTTACTGAGCGTAAGAGACATTCCCCACATTTTTCATAGTTAATTATTTTATTCCTTTACTTGGATACCCAAAAAGTTAACGAAAACTTACGTTGTTTTATGAATTCAAATTCAAGTAAACTTCTTGAAAGACATTCTTCTTCACATAGCAATGAATAACAAGTCGTATGAGGAACTTAATCATAATAAACTTTAGTAATTTAGCTACTATGTATCTACAGGGTGTCAAGTTTTTAATAACGCATATTATTCACTCCAATATTTTTTACATTTGGATGTTCAAATTCAAATGTCTTTTTCGTCCTCCTAGCCTTTATTATTTTCAATATTACTTAGGTTCGAAAACTAGTTCAACCGGTTTTATCGGTAAAACCGATTGAAGTAGTCATCATCAGACTATGTCCAGCAGTGGACTGCTATAGGCTGATGATGAGGAGTTCAAACGATTTTACCAAAATAACAGCTTTTTCACGGAGCGATTGGCATTGGATCTTCGTAACTCTGAGGTCGAACAGACATTCAAATGTAACAAATAACTTTACGCCTGTGTTATTTGTAGAATAACATCGCAGAATAATATAACAAGTGATGTCTGAATGTAATAAAAACATACTACATCGCCACCTAGCGACAGACTGGTGTACTAGTTGGTAACCATCTGATCTTGCATCTCACAGTGAACTTTAACGTACCAATTAGTGATGCACAATCAATTACACCAAGAGGTCTAGAGAAAAAAAACAGTTTTATAAAACAGTGGCGTCAGTAGCAAAGCTACGAGGTGGCATCGATGAAATTCAGAAAGAGCACACATATAAATCTATAAAAACATCAACGAACTCGCGGAAAACTTTCTATATAACAATGCCAAATAACTGTACCACTACTATACCATATAAAAATCTGGAATCCAAACAATGAATGAATTTAACCAGCTCATAAACACATTACAAACAAATATTATCTACGAGCAATATTTCTCCACTGTTCGTGATCCAATCACTTAGGTGTGCGAAGTGCGTCGTTAAGTTTCGGACAGGCCGTTCTTATGTATTCATATCTGTTAGCATACGGGCAGGCCTTCGCGAACGAATGTACTCCCATATTGTTGCCAAACTGTACCACGACGTAAGAAACTACATTTTTCATAAAAATGTAACATTAAAATCTTTATTTTAAAGTTAGACTGAAGAATTTGGTGATTAACAGGATTGGTATAATTGTAACACTAACACTTGGTTGACATCATGATAATTCTATTGTGTTTTTTAATGCATACAGTGCATTCCATGCTGCATTGTATGCATTCGCAATGAGTATGGTGACCACCGCTCTTGGCTTCTGCTTATGCTTTCCATCACGCGGCAGGGCCATACATTAAAAAAAGTAACAGAAATACGTGGTAAATACTTGGTGTTCTTGTCTGTGTAGGTACTTAGATTTTCAAACTACCTAATCTTCCTTTGATACTAGCTAGAACACTTTTAATGTGAGGACGTTATTTCTTATTGAACTACAGAAATAACGAGTTTTTACTGTTAAAGCATTTGAATTAATAGTCACTGGTGTATTAATCTAAACTAGAAATTGCAAAAAGAACCCATGTATAGAAATATCATAGCTCTAAAATAGAAAAAAGTAAATATGTTTCCAGACAATCCTGTGTCAATTATTCAGGAGTGCAGAATAAAACATGTTACTTGGTTCGTGTCATTCATAAGAATGCTTTTAATGCTTTTATAGAACAATTACAATACTAAGGTTAACTACGCAGTTCTTATAATAAAAAGCAACCGTAGCATTTCTTAGTACGGTGTCTTAATATTACATTACACCTGCATCAAAGTAAACAAGCTAAAATTCAAAATTTAAAACACTCCCTACTCAAGCACTTAATCGAGTAATCATACGCCAATGATATTTTTGCATACATTTAGTTATTCTTCCCCACTCTCACCCCCATAACTTTTAAACGACTTAACCGATTTTCATGAAACATGTCGAAGAACACTCGCACGTAACTCACCTTTCATACAAAAAAAAACTAAATTGAAATCGCTTCATCCGTTCGCGAGCTACGGTGCCACAGACAGACAGACAGACAAACTGAGACACGTCAAACTTATAACACCCCTGCAAAAAGAGGATAAAAAGAGGCTTAACTATTTTAACAGTATTGATACATAAATATTTAGACGGAAATAAAGGCAACTAATACCATTTAACCTTTCAAACATCTATTTTTTGCATTTGTGCGTAGTGTCTATACGTAGAACAAGACGTTTAGCTATCTTTTAACAGATAACTATTCAGCTAAATCTCTGGTGTTAGTTATTTGATCGCTACAATAGTACTTAATAAAAACAATATCTATTTACTTACAAACCAAAATTAAATAACGTTTAAAAATAAATACAGCCATAAAAATACAAATAATACGATTGTCACCTCAACTTCAACCTAAATCGTTGGAACAAATCGTCGCCTATTTTATAGCGAAAACTCTTAAAGTTATTGCTCATGTTTCAGTAAGATGGCGGAAAACTGTTCCGCATTATATACTGGCAACTGTTGTATTATTTACATGTTTATTCTGTGGTGTAAATGTGATCAGACAAGATTGTTGGGATATAAGTTTTTTATAGTGTGTATGTCGTTTTTAAGACCGTTGGGTAAACAACAGTTGTCAAAAATGTAGAACATTTTATTTCCTACGCGAAATATTTATGAGTACTTTTTGTTTATTGTATTTATGTTAGATTTTTAAATTCGGAAGACAATTTTGTAAAATTGAGATGAGGTTAACGAATGGTTAGTATGGGTCGCATGAAGTTTGGGAGGGATCTGGATGTGTTAATAACAGCAGTTCCCGGGTCCCTCCCGTCTCAGGCGCAGAGTGGCACACCGTGTGGTTTTAGTCGGTTCGAGTCCGACACACCGCCCCGCCGCAAGCCCCGGCGGGGTGACGGTCCGAGGGTTGACCAAGACGTTGGTTTTGAGTAATAACGGTTGAGCAGGACTCGTACGCCGTCTGTGTGGACAGGTCGATAAAACTAGATAGGTTCTGGGTAGTAGAGCCACGCTGATTTCAACACGAACGGACTGGCTCGACGAGGGCGGTAACCTCGCACAGAAGATCAACGTAAAATGACAGCATTAGTGTTATCGTGTTTCGTTGGTGAGTGCGAGACCGGAGGCCCAACGATGCTGCAGAAGCATCACTAGGCTGCCATAGTGTGAGTTACCATGCTGCACTGTTGTATTCACAATGAGTATGGTGACCACCACTCTTGGATTCTGCTTATGCTTTCCATCAGGCAGAGTAGAGTCATTTTTGCAGGTCGATACATAAAAAAAACTCTGGTACTTTCTTCAAAAGGCCAACCCGGATCTTATACTGTGCTCGCAGACTCTCATTTAACATTATTCTCGGACTTAGAAAAAAACCTCTGTGGTTTGTTTCGGCGTTTCTTCCCAGAGCGAGTCTTACAAAATGCCGATGCCTTCTGGCTGTAAAGTCCGAATTGTAAATATGTTTGTATATAGACTTACGCATGCTTTCTTGTGTGGTATTTCAAGATTTAGACCGTGGTATCACTCTGGTTGAGTCGGATTATTTGTGACGATGCTGTGCTCTCCCTTGGTAGGCATTTCGATGCAATCTCAACTAAACCTGATTTTTGAACTATGATGATTAAGCTAACTCTTTATTTGTATACCGGGTTACTGAGTTACAATACAGTGTACTGTATAGGAACATAGTATGTATACTATGTTCGAAATATAATGCACAAAAGGCTTAAAAAGTAATTTCCTCCAGGCAACCATAGGATGGATCAAAATGTTTCGGAGAAGCAGTTGTAGTTGACATTGCAATGGGTTTTAAATCAAATTTAATTACAAATATTCATTAGGATATAATTATAATTATTCACGCCGCTTCCTACTGCGCCAAGTGTTGTGGGTTCAAATCTCACATGGGAAAACACTTTGTATGATCCATAAATTGTTGCTCTGAGTCTGGATTTTCTTTGTGTCCGTTTCATGTATGTTTGTAAAAGTCCCCCGCGACACAGGATGTATATTCCTAATGCGGGTGTTCATTCCTCTCGCCAATGCAGCGATCACCTTGTGACGTTTGAAATACCTATAGGCCCATGTTATAAGCATACAATCACTAAACAAGTTCACTAGCGAGAGCAATGAACGACGGCGTTTCACCGTGTTCTTAATCTAAACTAAAATCATCAAACACTTACTGGAGTTGTGTGGCTTCCTTGTTCTCGGCGCCGCTGATGGGGTACCCCACCGCCTGGTCTGTCCTGGTACGTTCACACATACATGCTCCAGAATGCTGTACAATCTTCAAGGAATTCGAATTACAATACACTCGATTCAGCTATCACGGATCGCGCCTATGACGTGACTACAACAACTCGCGAGTCCAAATCAGACCTATCATAACGGTAAACCACTAAAGGGACCGGGTTGAATTGACAATTAGCTAAATTACAATTAAAACGGTTCTTTTTTAACGAAGCTCCAGCTCGACCGATCCAAGCGTCTCAAAGTACTACTTTCAACGTCAAACAAGAAAAAAATGACAATCAAAGATGTTGCCATTACTATGACGTTAAATTTCTAACAGCGGGAGTTGTCTTTTTTAAAAGAAATGAAAATGAAACTACTACTATGTCTCGTATACATATACAAATATTCCTAGATTCCTAATCTGAGCCTGAGTTCTAAGTTCTATGAGTATTACTAAACTGTAAATGTCAAGTCCTACTCTATATATCGAAATGTTTACCAAAAACAATATTTCCGTCAACTAAGCAGATAATCCGGTTCACTTCGCAGCATTATAGACGATGTTAATATTTTAAAGTGTCGTGTCGTGTTGTCTCTGGTCGACACAGGCCACATATTTCATCTAGTCGACGCGTCGCCACTATGCAGGACTATTCTGAGGTTTTATGTCGCGTGTAATGTGAATAACTTTGAAGCTTTATCAACTCTACTTAACAACAATTTTTTACTATAATTTTTAAAACTACATGTATAAATTATATTTTGTGTATAAAACTTGTGTATTACTAGACTTGGTGAATGGAATTAATTAAGTGTGGTTTTACAAACGACGGATATATGATGTAACAATTTTATTTACAGTTACGCCTAATAATCTGTACTAATAAGCAAACCCGTAATTCAAACTGGATTGATTCAAAAGACTATTCCTTTATCGCAAGAGTTTTATTTTCAGAATTTACTTATTAAATTAAGAGGAATTTTCTATGAATAAGCGACTAAAGTTTTGTAGAAAATTTGATGTATTAATTTCATAATAAAAATAACAGATTACATTTACTTCATTTATCATTTAATGGATATCGAAACGAGATTACTAAACTATTCCAGAATAGATATGTTCATCCGTCCGGCAGTTACCATCATTTTGATTGAAATTTACGGCATCATTGTGGAGCAGAGGGTGTCGCAATAACGTTACTGCAATAAGCTACTTTGGTGATTAAATGGATTGTATTGTATACAACGTATTGTTTTATCCTTAGGTATTCATATTTGAATTATAAATATTAGACATTCTTGCCGTGGGAGTGTGAGCATGACTCCATGGCATTATAGAAAAGCTATGTTGAGCCGAAAGAACGAGAGAGTGAGGTTACCGAAACTCCAAAATCCGTCTTTATTCCCGGAATAAAAAAGGCGAAAGGTAAGTAACGCACTTGACATTCTTGAGCTGCAGGGGTCCATAGCGGGTAGTAGTCCAGGATCCATCGTCCATATTTGCACTTGATTGCTATCAAGCCGAATCTTCGTGAATAGCTCCGTTTCGATGAGACGCCGAACAATTTCCCGTGCGAAAATTCTCGATTGTGGTAGCTAACAGAGATAGCATAGATAAAATGTGTTGATTTTGAAAATTATAATTCTCAAAAAATTATTACTAAATGGTTTTTTTTTCGTTAAAACTCAAGATAATTATCTGAAAAAAAAATTATTTGAAAAATATTTGTCCTACAAAGAGTCCCCTCCTTCCAACATGTATCGATAACGAAGTCATCAAAAATAATTTCCAACCAGCTGATTATTTTTTACTTATTATAGTTAATATTTCTATAATTCAACAGTCATATTGTCCTACAAATTGCGTGGTACGTTATCTCGGTCCTACGCTCAAAAGTAGTGGTACAGATCCTTGATGTGAAAATAATTACTATCAAGCTGAATCTTCGTGAATACCTTCGTTTCGATGAGACGCCCAACAATTTCCTGTGCGAAAATTCTCGAGTAGTAGTAGTTACTAGCTATCAGATCATCTGCTGCCTTCTCTATCTTCCTATACTATTAAAAATCTTTAAAATTAAAGTACGTACACTAGTTATAAGTCTGACGGCAAAATCGACTTTGACTGTGAAGGAGGTTTTATTGTTTGTTTCAGATAAATGATATTTTTTTAACTGTATTGACCCAAGTAGGTAACAAAATCTTCTTCCTTGTCTAACCCTCTTCCTAATTTCGCATTAGAAATTGCCAGAAAGATGGACACAGACAGACTATTACTCTGTTCTGGATTGAACAGGTAACAGAGTAAACATACATAAATCAAGAAAATAAATCTGAGCAGATACGTACCAATGCAATTTTGGCAAGCACCCACAATACGTGTACGTCAAGTGAGGAAATATTAAAAAGTGCGGGCGACACGACAAATATAATTAAATTGAACAACGGTACGTAGTGGACCTGTCAGCTACGATAGTGGCACCGAACTATGAAAGCTTTGGATTTGGCAAGGTTCTTAAAACTTTTTTTCTTAAAAATATTTGAACGTTGAAGCCATTAGAAGAAATTCAACTTTACTTCGAGTACCACTGACTATTAGAAAAAAAACGACCTAAAGATGTGGTGCGGTGGTGCGAAATTTGGGTTATTTGGCAAAGCGATTGACTACATTCCATTTGGTTGAAGAGGCAGTCAAAAACAAAAATTTACATTCTTAAATTGAGGTCATCTCTTTGTTCCCTCGACTGGGTTCGAATGTAATGCATTCAGTTTTTTTAAGTATGGCCCTACCAAAATGACCCTACATAAGCATAAGCATACAAACAAAAGCATAAGCAGAATCCAAGAGTGGTATTCACCATAATCACTGCGAATGCAGACAATGCAACAATGCAGCATGGTGATTCATACTATGGCGGCCTAGTGATGCTTCTGCATGATTGGGCCTCCGGTCTCGCACTCACCAACAAAACACGACCGCAGAAACGCTGTCATTTTAGGTTGATCTTCTGTGCGAGGGTAGTAAGGCCCGCTCTAGTCGGCCAGTTCGTGCTGAAATCAGCTTGGCTCTACTAACTGTTAATCTGTTATATATTTAAGTTTATCCAAAAACTATTTGATGATATATAGTAAGTTATATTCTAAATATACTTTCGTCACTCAATGTAACCATTTAGTAGATTGCGTTGCGACATCACATATGCGAGGAGCGACACAAAGTTGTCGTCACAATATGAACGTCACTGATATTGTCGCGGATACATGACGGATCATGTTTGGTCAGAAATATTGGCAACGTCTTGTGGGCACTGGTTTACTGATAACTTTGCATGATAGTGATTTATGACAGCCTGTCTTTTTTTATTCATTTGTTCTATATATAATGCTGATATTAGTACGAGGCATGCCTTTTATGTTTTGTCGTTTGAAGAAAAAAACACAGCTAGAACCTTATAGTACTTTTTATTGTTTTTCAAAGTATTCACCACGTAGCTTAATACACTTTTCCATTCACTCAAACCAGTTATTATAACATTTATTCCACTCTAAAGTGGAGGTGTTAAGAATTAGTTGTCTCACAGCAATGATGTTATCTTCAGTGAAGGCAGATTTTTGGCGTCCTTCGCGAGACTTGTCACTAACCCTAGTATGTCCACGCTGGAATTCTAAACACCAGACTAAACAGAGACTAAACAATAGCATAGTAATACTTTCAATTGTTTTGAGATTCAAAATATAAACACATTCGAATATAGAACAGTTCCAAATTCAAAATTGCCGGGCAATATGGAAACAACAGAACTTAAAAGGCACGCCTAGCATTAGAAATGCGACTATGAGATTTTAAATAAGCTTTCACGCCTGAGTTTTAATATGGGATAGGTCATGTCATGCCATGCCAGGCCAACTTGATAGGAGTAATATTACGGCTTTACAGATATCCACTGTCAACTTACACTTTCTTTGTGTGTTACCCAAGTTTTAATGTATATACTTACAAATAACTCACATGCTTACATTATTTTTACAGGATGGATGCTTATACTATTACTATGACATGAAAATTAAATAAAATCTAATGAAAAAATTAAGTAGTAGAAAGTTCAAACACTAATAATTCTAGTCTCAGACTTTTAAAACAAATATTACAAGAAAAGAAAAACATTTGATAAAATTTGTCTAGCCTGTGTAACCCTATATAGATTCATAACGATGCCCAACTATAAAATAAAAATAAATTAGAACAGACATACCTACATAGACTGTCAAATCATTACGCTTCCTTTTAGCTTCACCGTAATTGGGTAAAATAGAGAATAGGATAACACAAATAACTATGATTTACAGGTTAACTGTCAAAATGTTAAAGACCTTCCAAAAATGAATGAATGAAACGGTCACTATGGTCCAAAGTAGGAATGGTTCCGGGCAATCTGCGCTAGTGGAGTAATGAATTGGCCGTGTTATGATTGATGCATGCTCGCGCCATTCGCTAATGGCTGGTGTTCGCACTGAGATAAACTACGCTGCGTTTATTTAGTACGTTATTTCGATATATTTGATTACTAAAGAAACATAGTTGTAGTAAAATATTTGTAAAAACTTAAATAATACAGACTTTATAAACCTAGTACTAGCTATGCTTCGTGTTGCTTACGCAAAAAACGAGGTTCCTTTTCAATATGAAAGAAGTACAATATGAAGTAAGTAATATTAAATTGGTTATCTCATTCTGAAGATCAGCCTGATTAAGTAGCCAACGAAGCTACGCCAAAACAACAATAATTTAATGTAGCCAAACAATTTGTAAAATACCTGAATAAAGGTTAAAACAATTTTTGGGGTACGGGGAGTTTTAGTCAGTTCGATTTCACTATCTAATGTAGTACAGACTACATCACTACCTAAAATAGCTTATTTAACAAGCTAACAATATTACTATAGGCATTTCAGCTTCGTTCTATTAATATTGATAAATTTTGTGCGTTCCCGACTGAGGAAGAAACCGACACAGGACAACAGCTCCCTGTCGACATTCTAAAACCGTAAAAGTTAATAGAAAACTTACAAATGCATGGTATGACGTCATCTCAACGCTAAATCACGTGTTCAAAATAAAATATTATCCAATAATACAAGATAAAGTAAAATTTAAACAAAAAAAGTCGTTTGGTGTCGTGGGACACCAGATACAAACAAAGTTCCTTATCATAAAAATATTTATTTCAAGTTATATTCAAGTTATAAAGAAAATAATTATTCGGGTATATTTTTTATCATGTTTTTTTTTATTGATAAAAATAAAAAAGGTGGCGATTACCGTAGCAGAGAATTGAAGTGAAAGATAGATAGAATAAAATTTTAAATGCACTGTTATAACAGAATTTTAAATACACGAAATAATTTTGAATCGTTTCGCCTATATTTCAGAAAAAAAATTAGAAATTTTACCATAGTCATCATCATAATAAACTTCATCATCATAAACTGTTTAATGTAATGATAGTGGTCTTACTTGTGGGTTACTAATCTTTTCCTTCAGCTACATTAAAATTAATAATAATAGAAATACTTTATGTCAATGACTAAATTTATACAATATTTTGTAATGTTTCTACTATTTAAATAAACATACACTGTAATAATAAAGCCGTTTAATAATTGTTTTAACATCTGACTATATTAACAAATAGAAATCTATTTAAAATATAATTATACATGCAACTTACAGATGGCGCTATACTAAATTTTTCGTTCAGGCTCTTTAAGAACCACAAAATTGTCTTAACACCTTTATTTTATTTAAAATAATTTATAAAAATATATAAAAGTTCTATGCGAGGTGTAAATTAAATAACTATTCAGGTGTCGATTTCTATTATGATCTTTTAACGATAAAAATAAAACTTATAACTAAACTTGTGCTGCCACCTAGTAATCTCTACTGAAACAAGTTCTGTCTAGAGTTACTCTGTACTTGTTACATGCAACTTACAGATTATATAAATTTTTCGTTCACGAAATAAATAAATATTTGGGTCATTTTTTGTAAATACATATATATTATATATACAAAACATCCAAACTTCCAAAAAATAAATATTTGCAGATCAAAAAACTTTTGATCCTACACGGAATTCAAACCCGAGACCTCACATCATTCTCATACGCTACCATTTTGACACCGAGGCATCAATCTTACGTTATGGACATTTTCGCCAGCTAGGGTATCCCTCCGCAACGCCCCATAAGGAACTTCGTTCCAAAAAACAAGGGAAGCACCAGCTTTCAAATAAAAAAAGAATAATCAAAATCGGTTCACCCCGTCGAAAGTTCTGAGGCAACATACAGAAAAAAAAAACTGTTGAATTGAGTGCCACTCGTTTTTGAAGTTGGTTAAAAATTATCTACGCGAAGCACTTGCATCTTGGGTTAGGAGGTAAGACAGCAAAGAGAAGACCCTACACCAATTGGTTTGGCTAGCGTGGTATACTTGGCAAACAATTTCGATCTTTAAGGGGAGTGCTATGCTCAGTAGTTAACTACTGAAGGCCGGTGACGAGGTTAGTGCGTAACTAAGAGGGGTATCAGACGCATTTCATTACATAACGATGCATGAGTCACTGCTGGCCACTGATACACAAAAGACGTTTAGCTATCACACACCTCGAACGAATTCTTCATGCTTATTATTTATTCATGAGTATTCATACCCGACTGCGATAAAAAGTAGTTTATGTTTTCGAATGTATGTTTGCGTGTATATTTTGGCATTAGATGAAAGTTTATCTATACAAATAAATAAAATTGAAGTGTCCTTTTGCAATTCCAAATTAACAGCTTTTCACTAAATGCAAATAAAAGTATTTACGATATGTACATCAAAAAACATTTCTAAATTATTTGTCTGTCTGTCTACCTGTCTGTCGGTTTGTTCCGTCTAATCACTGGAACGACTTGACCGATTTTGACGGGAATTTTACTGGTAGGTAGCTGATGATATAAGGAGTAACTTAGGCTACTCTTTTTAGACGCGGGTAACACCACGGGGTTCAGCTAGTAAATAATATAATTACAATTTTTTTTTATTTATAAGTAAGTATAGTTTATATGTTTCTTCAAAAATAATAAAGTTTCTCACTAATCGTTTTGTTTCACGTATTAATATAGATTAACAGTAATAATCCACACTTTAAACGAGTCTAATCGAGCGTTTTGCAACGATTACTCCTTTTAAGCAATAAAGTTTATTCTCATGCAAATTCCTGAACAGTAAAATTCAGCTAACGCCATGTAAAACTGTTTAATTGGCAAACCCTTCCGTTAATGGCTTGGAGAGTTATAGGGAGGCTTGCTCATGGTGTATATAGTAGACAGTTTACCAGCTTGCTTGAATTTAATATTTTTTTATAGAATGTGGTTTTAATTAAATATTTAAAAGAGATTAGTTAAAAACAACTACATCTCTAGGTTTGAGAAGAAGAAAGTACGTACATACAAATAGGCAGGTACACAAAGTTGCTAAATAGCAGCTTTAAAGTTTGCTGTCGAAATATTGTTATTGGTAATAGCAACAAATTTTAAAATGTGTTTTTTTTCTGTTGTTGTATAGCGACATGTACTTATCTGCCATAATATGCATATTTATGTGATACGATTACTTTTTTAATAACTCATCTAAAAGTATTAATAATGTCTAAGAAGTTACAAAAATAATTCGGAAATATAAAAAAAAAAATTACGATACCCGGTAGTTGATACACAACTTCTGTCGAAAAATTTTTTGCCGACCGTTGCTACGAATTGGTTCGTAGCAGGTTCGTAGCCGCGGGCTCTAAGAGATTGGAATATGCAAATAGCAGATCCGTTTTAACTTAGACAACTGTTGTGATGTTATTTAACCTGTTATACTGGATAATGGAAGAGCTACACAAATTTAGTGTGTTGTTGTTATTTTTTTTTAATGTAATAGGCGGGCAAACGAGCAGACGTATCGCCTGATGGTAAGCGATTACCGCCGCCCGTGGCGTTGCCGGCCTTTTGGGGATGGGGGGGGGGGGGAGGTTGGGGTACGGGATTGGGGTATGGGCCTCCAGTATCCTCACTCACTCGGTGAAACACAGCGCAAGCACTATTTCACACCGGTTTTCTGTGAGGCCGTGGTATCACTCCGGTCGAGCAGGCCCATTCATGGTGAAGCGTGGCTCTCCCACGGTACTTCTACTAATCGAACCTAAAATGTACTTTCTGATAAATTCTGTTGTTCTTTGTGTCTGTTACATGTATGTTTGTAAAGTCCCTCGCGACACAGGATGTATATTAATAATGAGTTGTCTTAAAAAAAAACTGTTGTGGTTACTGTATACCAAACTCCTTTACCCTTGGTTCTACTGAGGTCTAAATCGTCAGCGGTAGTCAGTTACTGTCAGCTGATCTGTCTGCTAGATTGTCCGGTCTATTTCTCCTGCCATACACCATTAGCATCAGATCAGCCGATTGCAATCCCCTCTTAAACTAAGGTCACCTCAACGTACAGACAGTTGGCGAAGTATCCCAATCTTGGACTGCTTGAATACATATATTTTATTTATTTATGTGAAGTCTCTAGAAATATAAGGAACATGGTAAATAGCTGTCTAATCTTGTGGAGGATACTTTAAAGTATTTGTGAAGAAAGTAATGATTGCTATCGATGTTCAGTAAATCAGTTAGTGAAGATTGTGTGGGAAGATGACACTGTAACGCGGTTTGCGCGGGTACGCTACCGTTTAGCGCCAAGCGGTACTTTCACTAGGGTTGACACTTTAATGTTTCTAAATATAAGCTAAATGTTATTTCTCAATTCATATAAAATTAAGGGCCACACAATTACTTCAGCAGATCAACTTTATAAGTTGAATCTTAATAAACACTTTTATTGGTACTGTAACTTTGAGTAAAATAATCTCTATATCCAAAAATATCACAGTCAATCAACTTATTAGCTGTCTTTTATACTAGTAATTTTTCAATATACAAATCATACGTTTTATAAAATAAATCATTTAATTGAAATTAAAACGTTTTTGAAATAGACACAAACACACATACTTAAAAAGTAAATATGCTATGTGCGAAGAATGACACTATTCTAATAATTGCAAATTTTAACAAAAAAAACCAACATCAATTAATTTAATTAAAATGGGACCACACGGGAAGCACCAGCTTTCAAATAAAAGAATCATCAAAATCGGTTCTTCCAGTCGAAAGTTATGAGGTAACAAACATAAAAAAAACAGTCAAATTGAGAACCTCCTCCTTTTTTTGAAGTCGGTTAAAAAGGTTAAAATATTTCGGAATGATATGAAAAGGGTTATAAGATACCCTTTCACTCACACGATTAATAAAGTAAATCTAAGTATTTTACAGGAGTATAATTTTTTGTTTGTACAACCTACAACCAATGATAAGCGTCAACCCTATTGCTCCCCAGTTATAGCCTAAAGGGTTTCTCTCCCCGTCAAATAGTCGTTTAAAAACAACGTTATTAAACAAACCGCACACTGATGCGTTTTGCGAAACTCATAAATATTAAACAGAGAACAACACCGTGGAACGCAAGTGGTTTTTGTCGCTAATTTATGACTTTTTTGAGATTATAGGATACCTAAATGCATTGGGGTTATTGGTGTTTCGGTTTAAAACATATCATTAATTTGATCTCCATTTAGTTAACATATTTAACGAGTTCATTACTCGATTTTTCATTAGTTTCGAAATAATAGTTACGTACCTTTTTAGGGTTCCGTGCCAAACACAAAAAACGAAAACCCTTATAGATTCGTCATATCTGTCTATATGTCTGTCCGTCCGTACGTCACAGCCACTTTTTTCCGAAACTATAAGAACTATAATGTTGAAACCTGGTAAGTAGATGTATTATGTGAATCGCATTAAGATTTTCAAACAAAAATAGAAACAAAACAATAAATTTTGGGGGTCCCTCACATAGAACTGAAACTCAAATATTTTTTTTCATCAAACCCATATGTGTCTATCTATGGATGAATCTATGGATAGGTCTTCAAAAATGATAATGAGGTTTCTAATATCATTTCTTTCTAAACTGAATAGTTTGCGCGGGAGACACTTCCAAAGTAGTAAAATGTGTGTCCGCCCCCTGTAACTTCTAAAATAAAAGAATGATAAAACTAAATAAATGATGTACATTGCCATGTAAACTTCCACCGAAAATTTGTTTGAACGAAATATGGTAAGTAGTTTTTTTAATACGTCCTAAATCGTAAACTGACATTTAACTTTCATTCAATCAACACAAATAAAATAAAATAAAAATGATATTATGTTACTTGTTGCTGCGGAACCCTTCATGGGCGAGTCCGACTAGCGCTTGGCCGATTTTTTTTAGGTATGAGCTGCCGAAGTAACTCTACTATGCCTGATGGAAAGCATTAGCAGAATCCACGAGTGGTGGTCACCATAGCTATTGGGAATGCAGACAATGCAACAATGCAGCAAGGTGACCTACAATGGCCACAGTATAAGGAAACATATTGGTTGATAAAGAACAGTGATTTGAAGAAATCACAATTAAAAGTTTCCTCATTCGTTCATAATAAGACGTTTTGCGCAAATTCGTCTATTCTTAGGAGAACTGCTGTAAATTCACGCTCTTATGGAATGTACTCCAATTTTTTTTGAAAAATTACCGTAAATCACTTCGTTTATTACTTAATCATAATAACTATAGAAATATTTCAGTAATTACAGACCAATATGGAATGTTTTCTCTACACAAAATACATAGGGTGGTTTAAAACCTACTCCTGCGCTTAGTGTATGTATTGTGACCTAATACCTAATTCTTTGGCCTATATTTTTGTTGGCTACTTTACACACAAAACTTGTCGGCATTAAAATATTTATTCTTCTGATTTATCACTTATATTTGTATATGATTTCGTACCTACCTCACACTGTGGGACTAGAACGTATCAGAACGTTAAAATAAAAACACGAATCGTTCCGTGCCATTTGTTTGGGCATCATTAGGATATCTGACATTAACGCGCCAACACACTCGTATGAGTGTTAGCCGAATGTTGCATGCCGGCGATTAGCAGGTGAGCTGTTAAGGCGATGCTGTCGTTACACAGTTTTCTAAAACTTAAAAACCTTCAGGCGATGTTTTTTTACTTATGAGAATTTGGAATGATATGGTCGTTTTACTTAAGCGTTATTGATATCATGTTGTGTGTGCTTGCATGTGTGCGGACAAGCGTGTATGCGTGCATCTGTGCGAGCTATGGGAGTGTGTCATTGCAAAGTGGATTGTGTTATAAGATTTGCAAAGTAAAGAGTATTATCACACCAAAAACATTTTGATGTAAAATGTTGCCAAGACGACTGCATATGGCTTACCCTGTGAAAAAGATATCAGATCTCATGTAGAGCCTAGCATCTGAATCTACACGCCCTAACCCTACCAACCCTAACTTCACAAACTCTACATATCAGTAAAAATGTATGGCTTCGTCGTTTCGCTACAGTCACGAAGGCGAAACGAATGCCTTTTGTGTTTGTAAATATCTAGTAGTATCTGAAGTAAAGTGTGTTATGTGAATATTTAATTTCTGAAGTAACTATTCGTAACTATACTAACTATTTATAGGTAGTAGAGCCACGCTGATTTCAGCACGAATGGGCCGGCTCGACCGGGGCGGTACTACCCTCGCACAGAATATCAACGTAAAATGCCAGCGGTTGTGCTGTCGTGTTTGCTGTGTCGCTGTTGTCGTCCCCGAGTGCCACATGTCTTTTTATTATAGTAGTAGCAAGCTGACAGATATGGCTAGAAAGTAACCTAAAACGTTTTGAGAAAAAAGCCTTCTTTATACAACACAGACAGAGGAGAGGTCAGTAATTACCTCCATGAAATATATTTTAAACGATACTTTATCAATTTCTATTGGTGAGATGGTACTGTAAATATTGCAGAGAGAGATGGTGTAGCCATATTCTTGATCACCTGATTGGCTGAAATGTACAAATATAATTTAGAAAAATACTTGTGGCGTCCGCTTAACATCAGTTTTTAGAATTCGAATTTTGAAACATTTCTCTCGACAAAGTTCGGGCGTGTTCGGCGGCAGTCGTAACTCGCGTGCTCACTGATTCGTCGCCCGTTCGATAAGATAATAGCCCGGCGAAGTGCCGCGACGCCTACCGCGATAGTTCATTCGCTAAGTACATAATGTTTTGTACATTTCCTTGGCAGGTTTGTTAGTATTATAAATTGAAAGTGTCATAAAGATTTATAAGACTACCTACTGTTTCAAAATAACATAGGTTTTAAATGGATTAGAAAACAAGAGAGGTTAGGGTATGACTCAAAAAAGTGACCTATAAATGTATAGGTCACTTTTTTACCTTTTTATTGTCACATTAGCAGTAACAAACACATACTTGTTTTCTTTAAGCAAAATGACAAAGTTAGAAATTAATATTCTGCTGATGCTTTCCATCAGGCAGAGTAGAGTCATTTTGGCAGGGCCATACATAAAAAAAACTATAATGAAGCAAATAAGAAATATGTAAGAAATACTAACGAACGAGATTTAAACAAGAAATTGTAATCAAAACTTGTTGATAAGAGAGTTAATACAGTTAAAAAATAATTTTAGTACGGTGCTTGTTTTGCAAAAAATAGATTTTTTGGTGATTTTCGCACTTTCAAAAGCCGTCGGTCTCGGTTGTCATGAACATCTATGGCAATCGTTATTGGGAAGTCAGTGCCCTCAAATATACTGACAACTAGTTCAACATTCGAATTCAGTTCACCCTCAGGGTTGTGGAGGTCCGATGCCAGTCGCTCCATGGAAAAACTGATATTTAGGTAAAACCGGTTGAACTAATAGCCGACCCCAATTAATCTTGGGAATAGTAAAGGCTCGGAAGATAAAGATATATTTTTTCACCCGGAATAAGGAGTGTAAATTTCAATACTAAGATATCTACTAAATCATATCCAAAAAAGCAATTCAAACTTTCGTTATTCTTGGTTGAAAAAAGCAATAGTTATACTTATTTAGCTCCCAGCCAAATATAATATGTGAACTGCGAGATGGGCTTCAATGCAATACGTATCCCCAATCGCATTTACGATTGCAATCACCAACTAAACTAATTTAAGGGGAGGCCACATTAAAAGGGTAACTTCACACTCCGAGGCATAAGTCATTAACTCAGCAGTTATTCGAGTCCAAAACTTTCCATTTTGTTCAATGATGTTTTTATCTAGTTTAGTGATTTGTGGGTAAGAGACTCTGTTTGAAAGTTTGCATTGAGTTCGAGTGATTAACCCCGGGTTTTAAGCCGCTCTAGTGGAAAGCTACCCTTGTCTTTATTCTCAGTTAATTTATCCCAAATATTATTATAAATGCGTAACTCGGTCTGTATGTTACGCTTTCATGGCTACGTGTCACTTACCTAATGAACTCAGCATGGACTTAATTTGATTACTAAGAAAGTACATACGATACTTTTTACCACGATAACCTACATACTTCTCATGTCAAGTTGTTGCTTAGGATGAACTCCAAAACTATCTAGCCGGTTTTCACGTTTTTAGGGTTCCGTACCTCAAAAGGCCAAAAAACGGTACCCTTATAGGATCACTTTGTTGTCCGTCTGTCTGTCCATCAAGATCATTTTTTTCAGGAACGCGTGGAGTTATCAAGGTAGAAATTTATATCAAATACTCAGATCTACTGTCCCTTGGAGCTGTGAAAAAATCAAACTTCTAAGCCAACGCAATCAAAAGATACTGCCGTTTATGCTGCAAATTTTCAACACTCGCAATTGAATCAAAACCTACAAGGTACTTCCCGTGAACTCAGGATCTTGAAATTTGGTACGAAGCAACATCTTAAAGCACAGATGAAGGAAAAATTGCGAAAAGCATAAATTTTTGTCACATCATATAATAAAATAATTTGATTTTTTAAAACTTACTACCCCTTTTATCATGAACGCGTAGAGATATTAAATTGAAATTCATGTCAAATACTCAGGTCTATAATACCTTTAAGCTGCAAGAAAATCAAACTTCTATGTGAGCGCCATAAAAAAACAGCAATTTAAGTCCCATCTTTTGAAACTCGCAATATTCGCAAGGAAATCAAAACCTACAAGGTACTTCCTGTGAAGTCAGGATTTTGAAATTTGGTACCAAGCAACATTTTATAGCACAGCTAAAGGGAAAATTGCGAAAAGCATACATATTTAGTTACACCATATAATAAAAATATTTCTAACATTTTAAACTTACTACCCCTTTTCTGATGAACTCGTAGATGTATTAAATTGAAATCTATTTACGAGTATATTAAAGAAAGTCGTGTTAGTTAGATTTGGCTGAAAATTGGTGGGGAGGTAGCTTAGAACCCAATGAAAATGGACAAGGAAATGGACATAGGATACTTGTTTTTCTCTTTGTTTATTTTTAAGGGACTTTTACCCTAGGGTATGCCAGTCCCATAAGGCCTTAGCTTAAACAAGTATCAATTTAAATATTATATGCTAGACTGTACAATTTAATAGCTTTTTTTGATGTCGGTATAGCCGTGTAGGTATAGATACTTTTTACATAGTCTTTTCTTAAATGCTATGAAATATTTAGCTTTAATTCCGCGAGACAAATATCCAGGTCTGAAAGCAGGGCACAAATCCCACCGTCATGCATACTCACATGCACATATGGGTATCATGCATATGCACACATACAAAACAAGTGAGAAATAATTAGCATGCCATGCAACCAAACCTATACTCGACACGTGTTTCGCCCCTCCACGGGGCATCTTCAGGAGATGTTGACTCGTCGAGCGTTTGAGCTCGAATGAGCTAGCGCACCGCTGTCGGCCCTTTATATACCGTTTCGATGACGCTATAATCACGATCGATACAATGTCACAACGACATCTGTGCCGAACTACCCGCAATCATACTTCCTACTACTACAATCCACCTCAAAGTTCTGTACTCAGAGTTAAGTTACAAACTGCATAGTGTGGAGTTTGATATTTTAGATAACAAAGCCCGGGACTTCGCCTCCCAAGTAGCGCATGAAAAATATTTAACACAGCGTAGGAAGTTGGAGCGATTAACTAGGGATAGCCAAAATAATAATAATAATAATATCACCAACTTAGAAAATAATCATTCAGATGCGGTTCATTCTTTCTACCCACGCGTTAAAAATTATACAAATACCCAATTTTCCAATTCAGAGATTTCTTTACTAGAGAAAGGCCTCAAATATAACATCAGGCCACGGTTATCCCAGAAATCGCTCGAAACTTTAATGGTAGATTCAGAAATGGCTTGTGTTAGAAGTAAAATGGATAGCGCCGTTAAACATCAGGTGGCATTTCAGATAAAGACAGCGTCCGCAACCACCATTACCCAAAATTATTCCGAAATACAAGTACATAGGTCATTACAAAACACAATTACTCAAGATGATTTAATAATTACTAAAGCCGACAAAGGCAATACAGTAGTCATTTTGGATAAAACTGCATACCACCAGAGGGTTAACGACGTTATCCAGGGGGAAGATTTTGAACGTCTTACTACCGACCCTATCAAAAAATTCACTCTAGAAATAAAGAATGCAATTAATAATACGTCGTACATTTATCCAGGCCAGTTAAAATATAAAATTCCAATGAACCCACGATCTCCTTTTTTGTATGGTTTACCAAAAACTCATAAAGACAACATCCCAATTCGCCCCGTTGTCTCTTACATTGGTGCCCCGACTTACGATTTAGCCAAATATCTAAACAATTTACTAAAGGCAAAGGCATCTTTTAAACCACAGTACAGTTTAAAAAATAGTTTATATTTAACTAAAAAAATACAAAATATTAACACCCCCCACAATTCGAAATTATTATCACTAGATGTAGATAGTTTATTTACAAATATTCCATTTGAAGAGTGCCTACGTATTTTGGGGTACCTTTTGGAGAGACAACGTTTACATCCAGGAGAAATAAATTACCTACTTAACCTCACACGTATTTGCATGGAACAAAATTACTTTCGATTCAATAACGAATACTACCGCCATAAAGAGGGTCTAGCAATGGGATCACCTTTAAGTCCATTAATGGCGGAAATATTTATGGACTACTTCGAATGTAAATATGTGGTGGGCGAGCCCAACATTCTGTTTTATTATAGATATGTGGATGACGTAATTATCTGTTGGACAGGTACTAATCGTCAATTGGATATTTTCGTAAATAGGCTCAACACTCACCACCTCAAAATTAAATTCAAATTAGAATTAGAATCAAATCAGTCCCTTAATTTTTTGGATCTAACAATCACAAGAGTCAATAACAAACTCGATTTCCAAATTTATCGAAAGCCCACACTCACGGACACAACGATTCCCGCTTCATCTTGTCACCCACTACAGCATAAACTAGCAGCCTTCCGCAGCTATGTCCACCGTTTAATGTCACTCCCACTGTCCACGGATAATTACGCAAAAGAACTCAAAATATTGTATCAAATCGCGACTTCAAACGGTTACACCAAACAAGTTATTGATAATATAATTAAGAAAAAGCAGAATGACCGGGCTCGCTCAGCACTTTATGCATGTACCCCCGAAAGAATTAACAAGAATGTCGGGAGTCTCACTTACATAGGCCCAATTTCAGATAGAATCGCGAAAATTCTAAGAAAACACAATGTTTACGTAGCTTTTCGAACGGATCATAACTTGCATAAACTATGTAACGGTAAAGATAAATTAGTGAATTCAAAAAATCCGGAGTTTACAAATTAGTATGCAATGATTGCACCGGGGCCTATGTGGGTCAGACAGGCCGTAGTTTCGAAATTAGGTACAGGGAACATGTTGCCGCTCACAGGAATGGCCATCCAGATAAATCACATTTCGCAAAACATTTAATCGACACCGGCCACTCCTTGAGCGGCAACAATACCTATAACATTCTGCATGTTTGCGATAAGGGTTTCCGGATGAGTGTGTTGGAACAGTTAGAAATATCAAAATATAACAATAATAATGCATATACACTGTTGAATGACCAAACAAACTTAATTCCATCACCACTTCTAAGTATGATTGCGGGTAGTTCGGCACAGATGTCGTTGTGACATTGTATCGATCGTGATTATAGCGTCATCGAAACGGTATATAAAGGGCCGACAGCGGTGCGCTAGCTCATTCGGAATTAAAGCTAAATATATTTCATAGCATTTAATGTCATGGATTTCCGCAAAGTAACGCCTGATTCCATAACTTAAATAGTCTTTTCTTTTACTTTGTCCCGTGGTGTTAACCGCGGTTGTTGTTGTACCGCGGGTAATACCGCGGGGCTCAGGTAGTTCATAATAATTACTCAGGTTTATAATACCTTTAAGCTATAACAAAATGAAACTTCTAAGTTAACGCAATCAAAAGTAACAGAAATTTAAGCCCCATATTTTGAAACTCGCTTGAAACTCGCAAGGGATACTTCCAGTCTACTTAGTATCTTGAAATTTGTCATGAAGCAACGTTTTATAGCACACATAAAGGAAAATTTCGAAAGCCTTAAATTTTTAGTTACATAACATATTTTTTTTATTAATCATCATAGCTACCACCATAACCATAACAATCATAATAAAAAATCACCAATTAGACCAATAGGAGCCGAGCATGATTGAAAATAATCGCAGACGAAGTTGCGTAGGTCAGTTAGTATTTATAGAGATTAATGTTCTACTAGTTCGTATGTTTATAAAAAGACTATTTGTTTTGGGAGACGACCCTCTCGATACTTAATTACATCTATATGGGAAGCACAGTCTGGTATAATTACACTAAGTAGTGTTTCATCACAATAATGCACAAGCATCTATATAAAACAAATTTACAAGCAAAAGACAATTTAGAAATAAACCAAGTTAAGAACCGCGTCGTCTGTCAGCCGTGTAGAGAGTCATGTCTCAGCAAAAATGGGCGAGCTGAAATGGAATGATACGACGGGCCTTACAGAAAATCTGTGTAAATGCATTTTTTCGATGTTATTCACTAACTGAGTGAAATTGCTGGACATCCACTTTATCCTAAACCTAGGCGAGAGGAAGAAATATCTGTATCTGTAGTTGCAGGTAACCATGGGCAGTTGCTACTCGATGAACTGTTTACTCCTTTTATGCCATACTATAAAACAGGCAGCCCACTATAAATCAAACAATTCAATATCAAAGCGCACCATTTGTGTCGTCACAAAATCTAATGTTCACCGAACAAAAGGCGAGGAACAATTATTCGACACACCGGCGGGCCGGAACACTTAATGATCGGAACGGCTCTCCATTCTAATTCCGATCGCCGGACGCGCCGAATGGTACAACATTAATGACGAGTTACCCTGTCATGTAGCTTCACTTACAAACGAACATTTGTTTTATATAGAAGTCTTTATTAATTTCCTATTAATTGGTGACGCTATGAGTTGCTTTTATTTCGAGTTGTGTTTTTAATGTTCATGGTGTGTTTCAACACTTTCAACTAATGTTCATGGTGCTGTGACTAAGAGTTTTATGAGCGTTGCGGCTCTTTGAATTTTCTCAAAGAATTTGTGATAACCCAACTCACTAAATTGTTGATCTTGATACTTGACTTGATTGATTACTTGACGTACTTGGCGCCTATTTTGCGTGGTGGGTCGGCATCATTCATGCCGACGACTTCTGGAAGCGACCTCCGCGATCTGAGGTGCCTCGCCCGGTATTCTGCCACCCCAGGACATGCCATGATGATATGGATGGCTGTTTCCTTCTTCTCCATGCATGCTCTGCATAGAAGGCTGTCTGTTACACCTAGAGTGAAAAGATGTTTGTTTAGTAGAACTCACTAAGTTACGTATTTTCACGTAAAATAAATTGAAGAGTCGACTTCTTTTCTTCTTATAACTTATTGTTTCCAAGACGACTGGGACTCCACGTGAACATTGACAAGATCAAAATCATGCGTATCTCTGAATCCCGTAGCCGTTAATGGCGTTATTATCGAGGTTGTGCAAGAATTCGTCTATCTAGGCCAAACATTTCTAATTCGGCCGGCACAACTTCGATCGGGAGGCCGGTAGAAAAATTCGTCTAGGCTGAGCAGCATATAGGAATCTTCGTCATATCTTCGAGTCGCCGTCCCGCAATTACGGAAAGCTGAGACTTTTAACCAGTGCATCATACCCGTAATGACATATGGAGCCGAGACGTGGACACTCACCGTTGAACTGGTCTACAAGTTTAAAGGCGCTCAGCGTGCGATGGAGCGTGCGATGCTGGGTGTTTCTCTAGTGGATAGAATTCATAATGATACAATTCGAAAGAGAACTGGAGTAACCGATATCGCAAGGAGGATCAGTACGCTGAAGTAGAAGTGGGCCGGTCATGTCTCCAGGCGGACGGCTGGAACCGACAAGTGCTAGAGTGAAGACCACGATTAGGCAAACGCAGTGTAGGGCGCCCTGCGGCACGATGGACCGACGACTTGAAGAAAATGGCTGACAGCGGATGGATGCGGACTGCCCAAGACCGGGACGGTTAGTACTCTTTGGAGGAGGCCTTCGTTCAGCAGTGGATGGCAGTAGGCTGAAGAAAAAGAAAAGGAAAATTTGTTTTTTCCAGTAACTGAATCTAGAACCTCCGTGTCGTATGAACAATTGAGTATCGTGGTCTGGTACTCCGATCGAGTCTGAATCTGTAATTTTGCGACTCAGAAGTTCCACAATTACCTGACCCTTATTACATTATCACAATGTTCATTATCATTTTTATACTAAAGCTAGTATAAGACAATCGCGTTAACCGTTGTAGAAAGAGATTCGTGCTTGAGAACTTGCATCTTGACTGTTTGTAATTGTAGTGCAGCTGCTGTTTATCGGGTACTTGCAGTACTAATGAAACTGCTATGTTACGCTGTATGCCCATTCCATGTAACGTCTCCTAACTATCAGTTAAACCTGTATTGTTCTAGGAATGTTTCTAAATTATTGTTGTAATATACTAACTCAGTGCAGTGAACATCGCTATTTGCCTAGCACGCTCAACACTCATTAAAACATTACAGTGTTACAAAATATAAAGTATGAAGCATATATATAAAAAGTTGAATTGAAATTGAAGAAGGACAAACAAAAATAAAGCAACATATTAGTCAATTTGGTAAATAACATGTCAACATCCGGATACTGAATAATCAAGAATTTGACCACTTAATTAGTTGGGGGTTTATATAAATATGGCTGGGAGACTATACTGTTCCTTTTTAGGTTCTGTTTTTTGAAAATAAATCTGGTAGGGCTACAATAAAGAAACAATATTTAACAGTAAAAATGAAATAATTAATTCAACGTCTGTGTTATCACAACATAAAACACCAGTGTTACAATACTGCATTCACGTACGCACCCCTGCTGTAGTCATTAATTCACAGAATCGAGTATTGTTTCCTGTAGGCATTGCCAACGATAGCTCTCTCAATTTGCGCTATAAAACTACCCCCTTCTCTTCGAAACGCGAACATCAGACAAGGATGGCGATACCTATCAATTGACTAACCTCGGGACATGGTTTCCGGGATTCAGTCCGGTCGAAACTGAAAAAAGCTTTCGGCTGATTCCACCTTTTTGCAAATGATTAATGATTGGGGTTTGTTATTTTACATACTTTATTGATTCCATTTCTAAAAGGCTTATATAAATCGCTTTTGCTGTAATCACACATATACACTACAGCGCTTGACTATCAATTCAGAAACAAAAATTTTATCACTGGATATATGACAAAGAAATCAAAATCTATTGAAAAGGGTTATGTCAAGTTAAATGCCATTCGAATATTGATTGAAATCGCTAAACAACATTTGTTTTATTGAAACTAAAAATTATTTGACACCGCTGTCAACTTGACAGTCACTGTCAGTGTCATTACTGTCAAAAAAATTATGGATAAAATTATTAAACACAACAGTAGTTATTTCGGCAGTACATATAGTACTACTCGTAATACACTATCCTTACTTCTTGAGAACAAAACAAAATACTTACCTTTATCAAAAGGTAATACTGAACAAGCACGATTGCTAAACTTCATATCGGTTCCAGCATATCGGAGACGCATTTTATTTTATATGTTGGCAATATTTGCATACTGTCAATATTTTATTTCGCTATCGTATGACGCTCTGCTGGTTTTACGACGATCAATACTTGAATATTATGACTAAACATACTGTTAAAGGTTGATTTTGTTTTTTTTTATTTGACTAAAAAATATAAAACATCTTTGAAAGCAGCCACCTTGCTGTTTTCTACTAAATTGACTGTTGTGGGTTCAAATCTCAAAATGTTTGTAAAGTCCCCCTCGATACAGAATTATTCCTAGTGAGGAAGTTGTTTTAAAACAAAAATGCCTGGAAAATATAATGAGGTAGTTTATTTTAATTTTTGGCAACTAGAACAAAAATAAGCAATGAAAAAATGTAATCGGAAAAATGATCAGCACCAATAGTAGAGTTATTTCACACAATTAAAAAAATCTGATCTTGAAAAGATGTTTATCTAGGGGTTTTAAAAAAAAAACTTTTTTAACAAACGCACGAAATATTTGTTTTTTGTCTCACGTTTTGCTAAGGATTGAAGTAGTTATATTTTATTGACTTTAACATTTAATCTCTTATCGCGTCGCGAAACTCTTGCGTGAGTTACTAGGTCTGATCTGAGTTTACGTTTATACTTTTGTTCGTTCAGTTACCTTAATTAAATAAGTGGCCTTTTACTATGCGTAGTGTGGGAGAGCCACGCATCGGCATGAATGGGCTGGCTCGACCGGAGTGATACCACAGCCTCACAGAAAACCGGTGTGAAATAGTGTTTGCTCTGTGTTTCACCGAGTGAGTGAGGATACTGGAGGCCCATACCCAAACCCCTACCCTATCCCCCCCCCTAAAACCCCTCTCCTATCTCCCCCCCCCAACCCCCAAACCCCACTTGTGACGCCTCTGGTGTTGCAGGTGTCCATGGGCGGTGGTAATCGCTTACCATCAGTTGATACGTATGCTCGTTGCCCGCCTATTACATAAAAAAACTATTAGAAACAAACTAAATCCATCATAAGTATTAGTATATTAATCATAGTATAGCAATTAGTAAAGTACACATACGAGACCATACTCAAAACGTTGATACCTTCTATATTGAATCATATGATACCATTTACACAAGTAGCAATTCTCACACTTTCATAGTTCAGAAGAACACTTAAAAAACTGCTAAATTATTTTCCAAGACGGTAATATATTAGTGTTGGTGAGTTCTCTATCAAACGCACAATCAACTTGAGCACATTCTCTCTAATCCATAAATCAGCCATCAGACGACGTTTGACAACTAGTAATCATATTTTTGGTTAAGGGATAGCTTTCTTATTTAACCGACTTCAAAAAAAGGAGGAGGTTCTCAATTCGACTGTATGTTTTTTAAACCGACTTCAATCTGGACCAAATTTAAATGGGACCATTCGGGTAGCACCAGCTTTCAAATAAAAAAAGAATCATCAAAATCGGTTCACCCAGTCGAAAGTTATGAGGTAAATAAAACTACTGACTTTATAACTCAGATTAATTATTTAAATAACAAAATAATTAATTTGAGATAGCGACAATCGTTGATAAAATGTTAAAAATGCAAATAGTTAATTTAATTGATACAGTCTCATTATTTACAAATCGTGATAAATTTTCATACACTTTAAAGTTTGTAGTCATATTTAATCGAGAAAGGAAGTTTTAGGTATCCCAAGATTAAGTGGCAGGAATAAAATCAGCATGTAAATTTTATTGCCCATTTATATTGGTTTAGTTTGACCAGGTATTTCCATAGCTTATTCGCACCCGCGGTTATTGTTGTACCTTTCTTGTCTGAAAAAAGTAGCCTTAGTTACTTCTTATTACATCAGCTATCTGCCAGTGAAAGACCCGTCAAAATCGGTCCAGCCGTTCCAGAGATTAGCCGGAACAGACAGACAGACAGACAAAAATTGTAAAAAAAAACTTTTGGTATATGTACCTTGTATACATTCATATGCATTTAGTAACAAGCGGTTATTTTAATATTACAAACAGACATTCCAATTTTATTTGTTTGAATTGATATTTTATCTATAATATGTATGTATTTAGGAATATTTGTGTATGTTTATCAGCAGTCTTATACCATAGGTTGTACCTGATCATAGATCAGACGACCGTATTTGAAAGGTGTTAGAATATTATTATTGTGAGTGGGCAATCAAAAGTTAACAACACACTTGTGACTTGTGTATAACATTAGCAGTTACTTGGTGGGAGAGCCACGCTTCGGCATGCATGGGCCGGCTCGACCAGAGTGATACCACGGCCTCACAGAAAACCGGTGTGAAACAGCGCTTGCGCTGTGTGTGCGAGTGAGTGACGATACCGGAGGCCTATACACCAAACCCTTCCCCCATCCCCCTCCCCATCCCCAAAGGCCGGCAACGTACTTGTGACGCCTCTGGTATTGCGGGTGTCCATGGGCGGCGGTAATCGCTTACCATCAGGTAATACGTCTGCTCGTTTGCCCCCTATTCCATAAAAAACGTCTCCTTGTTAGTCCTATATACTGTAAAAAGTAATCATTTGGGATTGGATTCTACAATTGTCAACGTTGCCTTAACACGACGCTATAAGTACACCGTGTCACATACATCAAGCTAATGTGATATCCGATTTACGATCCCAAATCGAACCTTAATGGATGACACTAAATTCAATTTTATACGCGACGCACGAATTTGTAACTGTCACATATACCGTGGTACCGGGGACCATTTTACAGATTATAAACTTCTTAGATTTTTAAAGGGAGTTGTAGAAATATTATAGTCAGTTTTATATGGTTAACAGCTGTTGGTTCTGCCCCGCAGCTTATCACATTAGGAAAAGCAAGCTTCGGAAAAGGTCTGTTTTGTTGGAGTGATACGATACTCAGAGTTAGCAGGCGATAACCAATTGTGCACCACCTCGCTGTTCAGAGTAGCGGCTGCTGCTTCAAAGTCAAAAAGATTTTATTTAAATAGGCACTTATTTTACAAGCACTTATGAATAGTCGCTATTTAAAAATCGAGTGATTCTAGTCGCCAGTTCCAAGGGCAACCTTCTCTTCATGGAGAAGAATCTGGCAAGAAACTCCATTGATGCTTCTAAAGTTAAAATTGCCCTGATGCTATTCAACCTCCGATAGAAGTGAGTGACTGTGAAGTAACCAGAGCTCGAAAACCCCTTCACTAATTTTCAAGACTCGAAAGGACTGCTCAGCTCAAAAAAGGTCCGCAAACAAAAAAGATCAAAAAAGGTGGTCAAACATCCTTTTTTGGATTGGAGATTAACAACCACCACAAATCAATTATCCAAATGTGTATGCATAAATTACTTACGCCAAGCCTATTATTAAAACAGTACTCTCAGTACAGAACTCAGATTTTTTTGTAGTAGAGAAACTAGGGAAACTTGCAACTTTTACACGATACTGCTTTAGTAATAAACACATAAATATTCAATACGTATATACTGAAGTGTTTATAGTTTCCAAAGTACAAAGAGATAACAGCAAGACCAAATATAATGTATTCCGTGAATATTGTCGTCGGAGGACGCTTATTATTTTCGACTTACTTTGTGATGCGTTCCTTTTGGGACTCCATATTCTCTTTTATTGCATGATGAAAGAAAACATAGAAGTTGATGCCAAATGCGGACGCTTGAGACATTTGTCAGTACAATAGAATTGATTAATTTTATTTATTGAGTGAGTTACAAGCAGATGTAATAACAAACAGTATTAGATAGCATAGAGTTTATTTTAGCCCTGTTTGTATTCATAAAGATTTGTAAGGTATTTGAACTTGGCTTCTAACTTGATGACTTAATGCCGAAGCTACTTTATTTAGAATTCCGAAGACTCAACTTCTACACGCTAGATTATCCTATAATCCATATTCTATATGTATAAAAGAGTAATATGACTAACTGACTGACGGACTGACATACCCAGCGATCAACGCACAGCCCAAACCGCTGAAGCTAGAATCCTGAAATTTTGCATTTAGGTTCTTTATATAACGTAAATGAGCACTAAGAAAGGAATTTTTGAAATTCCATCCCTAAGGCAGTAAATCAGGGGATGAAAGTCTGCGTGAGCGAAGTCGCGTGTAAAAGCTAGTTTTATCTAATAAGCAAGTAAGTCATAGTGTTAATCCAACGATAATGACGAGACTTGACTGACAACGTGTAGTTTTAAATGAGGTAGAAAAAGTTAGGATAGAATTACGAAAGAAGCTTCAGATATAGAGAGTCAAGCTGATAAGAAACAGCTTTGCAGCAATCGACCTAAGAAATCAAGAAATATTTTCCGCTTTAAATTTTTGCCACGATTACAGCGCAAAGCAGCACCCACCAGTTAGTACTTTACGCGACGGCATATATCCATATTAATTTTAACCATATTTCACTGTATTTAATTCATATGCTAAATAGATGCGGTGTTTTGTCAACCGTTCGGTTCACTGTAGCAAGTTTATTGTTCGGCTTTGGTAGCGATCGTTTATAAATTGCCGGCATAATTGGAGTTTCATTTTGCACCTATTACAATAAAAATATATATGACTTTGATTTTATATCTATGTATATCTTGAAGTGTTTCAGTCTTCTCAAACAGCTAGGTTTGATTAACAATTATCATTGGTTAAAATTCAAATCTTCAAGACCCTTTCTGTTCTTACAGAAAGGTAAATGGGTATGAATATAAACAATTTCTTGCTAGTTTTAAAATCCATGATATAATTTGTGCAACCTGTTGAAACTTATTTTTCATAAGTTGTATAAGATGTTTTTCAAGCAATAATACCTTGATCACGTCTCGGTAGCCTCAGAGTCTCAAACCTACAAAAAAGAGGTCTGTATCGTTACTGTATGGGCTTAACAATCTCTCTAAATGAATCTACCTACTTTAAAAAAAAACACTTTAAAGCGTAAAATAAACTGGTTCTTCATAAATTGCCTATTCCTAATTCTTTATTCATTTAAATAGTAGTATTATAATGTGTGCTAGGTACCTAGAATCTGTTTGAAGTCGGTGCCAAGTGACTATAGCTTGGACTTTTGTAATTGTTCGTTTGTATTCTTTTTGGCTTAGCTTTAGATATTCATATAGGTAGTAGAGCCACGCTGATTTCAGCATGAATAGGCCGGCTTGACCGGGGCGGTACTACCCTCGCACAGAAAATCAACGTAAAATGACAGCGTTCGTGCTGTCGTGTTTCGTTGGTGAGTGCGAGACCGGAGGCCCAAATAGTCTAGTCGACAAGTTCCACTTGTTGACTAGACTAAGAGATGCAGCAGCATCACTAGGCCGCCATAGTGTGGGTTGCCATACTGCATTGTCTGCATTCGCAGTGAGTATGGTGACCGCCACTCTTGGATTCTGCTTATGCTTACGCTTACGGTAGTTACGCTTCAGTCTATGATATAGAAATTTTGCCGTGACCTGGAACCAAAAGCATAGAAAAGAAAATAGTGAAAATTTCATGAAAGAAATTATACCTACTAAAGAATCGAAATAAACGTTTTCAAAAGTGGAGAGTACAGTGTACGACCTAATGGCATAGCTATATATTGTTTAGTATTTCCTAACGTGTATATTAAGTTACTTAAAAATTTTCTTCTCTTGAGTCCATTGAATATTATCAAAACAATTTGTAGTTCCAGGTCACATAAATCAGTCTTATTTTAAATTGTATCTGCTTAGAGCCAACCATCTGCTAATTCAGTGAAAATTGTAGCTCCTTTAGATTCTAATTTATGTCATTTTACAATCTGGAAACGGAGAGTGCAGAAATTGCCTTTAGAGATCATGATTAAATCATTTCCTCATATTTAGATTGCGTTTAAGCCCTGCCGTATATTTTTAACCGACTTCAAAAAAAGAAGGAGGTTCTCAATTCGACTGTATTTTTTTTAATGTTTGTTACCTCATAACTTTCGACTGGGATTTTGATGATTATTTTTTTATTTGTAAGCTGGTGCTTCCCATGTGGTCCCATTTTAATTTTGTCCAGTTCTGACACGTCGTCAATGAGAAAACCATATAAGTCTTCAATTTGCATTAAGTATGTGCGCGACAAATTGACGAATAACTCAATATCACGCTAACCGATTTCGATGATTCTTCTTTTATTTGAAAGCTGGTGCTTCCCGTGTGGTCCCATTTAAATTTGGTCCAGATTGAAGTTGTTTTTTTTTTTTGTTAAAATTTGTGATTTACGCAATAATTAATTGGTGAGTGTGCCATGCCATGATGCCATTATCATCAGCCTATCTCAATCCACTGCTGGACATAGGCCTCTCCAATTGCACGGCTGGCCTGTGAAAGAAGTGATACCACAGGCTCAAAGAATAACAATCTTTTCATTGCTTTTTAACAAGTGATTAAACAAGTTTCCTAGTTACAGAACCGGTTTTCTACAAGCGAGTCAGTTTTATTTAATAATAATTTCACACATCCTACAAAGCCGTCTGCTCCCAAACTTGGCAGAATCTTTACTATCAGGATCAAACTATTGATAAATATACTTATATTTTTCTAAATACACACATATTTTAGATAAATTATAACCAAACACAGAAAAATTATCGTACTCATAGCACAGTAATTTGTCCTGAACGGAAATCAAACTCCCAACCGCTGGTTTAGCAGTCAGGGCTAACCATCAGACCGATAGGAAATAATTATTTTATATTTGACTTCATTCTTATATCATGGATTTCTCTTACATACAGAAACTATGCAATAATAAACAAAATAAAGGCAAGAGCTCATGTACGATGAGGTACGACGGAAGGTCCCAAAATATTTTACGCCCTATTGTCTGTCGGTTCGTCACAGCGGATACGGATGTGCGTTAGTTCCCGTCTTATTTAAGATACCTTTTGTTGTTTCTGTGTCCCTGATAGTTTACGTTATGTAGGGTAAAGGGTTATATAAAACTAGGGTAAGTGTACCTGCGTGTTTTGGTTGTACGTTCCCGGATATACGGATAGATACTAAAGCTTGTAATATATAGGGTACTAGCATCCTGTCCCGGCTTTGCGCGGGTTCTTAACGGAAAATATAATACAGCCTATGTTACTCTGAGACGTGCGGCTTAATATTTCCGATGTCTTCAACAAATATCGTCATATTTTAGCCAATATATAAAATTAAAAATTCTCAAGTTATATACGAAAACCTTCCTGAAGAAACATTCTATCTATTGGTGAAAAACGCATAAAAATCCGTCCAGTAGCTTTTGAGTTTATCGAGAACTGACAGACGCGGCGGAGGACTTTGGTTTATAATATGTAGTGATGTAGGAATTTTCTTTATTTATACCTAATTCAGAGATGTTATGTCCCGCTGCGTAGGTATAAGGTTTTGTTGTGCACAGCATATTTATATGTAATGTTTTATATATGTGTTCGTATGTGTATTATTTTAATAAGAATATTAAGTACAGTGCGTCATGTGCAAGTCATAATTAGCCTGTGACTACGACCGAGGTTTTAAAAGTAGGAGTAGTCTCACAGCTTCACCTGATCAATGTAAAATGACAACGTTCGTGGTGTCGTGTTACGTTGGTGAGTGCGAGACCAGAGGCCCAATGATGCAGAAGCATCACTAGGCCGCCATGGTGTGGGTCACCCAAGGAAGTTGAACTAAAGCATGGAAGTAGCCTAAAAAACGATCATAATAAACCTATATTTGTCTCCGTAAACGAGATACGAATATTCAATAAGTTAGAATAGGAAAGAAAATAGTTTCGTTTTCGTACTAAGAGCTGCTGTACACATTACCGCTGTCACTTGGTCACCTTTGGTCATCTTTACCCAACCAAATTAAAATGCGTTCAAGAAAGTAATCTATAGTATAGAACGAACGTTGTTTTTTTATTAGTCGAGTGTATTGTCTTGAAGTAGTCAAGTGGTAGTCTCGAGTTCGTATTGTGTTTTCTTACATTGAACAGCAAATTTCAAGGCTTAACGGTATCTAAATGATATTTCCGACATCTTAAAATATGGCGTGTGTAGTGTGGGAATGCAGATCGCATTCGTCACGCAAGGAAAATGAAACGGAGTTAATAAGCTTCCACAAGTAAGAAGACATTTCGATTTTTTTCCAACTGTTGTCTTAAAATTACATTATAAAAGTATCGAAAATGTAGAATATCATAATGTGAAGTGAATTTGTGTTTAAATATCTTCGTAGCAAAGTATTCCATAAATATTCATAGTTTTCTACACACAACATCTCTAAATGCATAACAAAGTATCTATATGCAACAGTGTACAATCTATTATTTTAGTGCATATTGAGTTAATATAACTACACACATCAAAAGTGTCTAGGGATCAACATATGTGTCTAGGGATCAACATATATTTTTGCAATAACTTTTCTCCTGATTGATATTAATTAAAATTTTCTTTAAGGATTCATCAAATAAAGTGTTTTCGTTTGTCACAGTAACGATAAACCAAGTCACCTTTGCATTAATAAAGAAATTTGCCATTTTCCTAATAAAGGGATTTTTGACATTTGAACCACTAACATTAAAGTTCGAAAAAAAGACTGAAATAACAGTTTTCTTTAAAATTTTATTAGGTAACTTAAACAATTAATAATCCGTGTTTCTACCGCGAACACTAACAACACAAGAATCGGTTTGGCATACTCAAAATGAGTTCATCCAAATCACGCTGTGGAATGGCCGCCCATGTTCGTTGCAACAACAAAAAAAGGTCTTCTTGCGACTGGATACCCTCCATATTCGGCAGAGCTCTTCTCTGTAGCATATCCCATGCATGCTCAATCGGGTTCAAGTCTGGCGACTGAGCAGGCCAGGGCCAAAGCCACATCTCAATCTCAAGAAATCCGCATAAAAATGCTTGATTCCTAGACACTTTTGATGTGTGTATCTCTTTTTCGCGCGTTGAAATCGTAATAAGTTGATGGAGTACCGCTATTTGATTATGTCTTTTTATTTTATCGCTACTTCCATGCTTTAGTTCAACTTTCTTGAGGTCATCATGCTGCATTGTCTGCATTCGAAATGAGTATGGTGACCAACACTCTTGGATTCTGCTTATGCTTTCCATCAGATAGAGTAGAGTCATTTTGAAAGGGCCATAGATAAGAAAAGATAACCATGAATGAAGTCACGTGACAACATTAAGAAGTTTCTTCTCCATAAGAATGACATTTTGAAACCCCTCAACAGTCGTTAATGTAACGTTTCGAAAGTGCGTGAAAAGCATACTTGAAATTAAAGCTTTTTAATTTTGAGTCACGGTAGCGCATTATGTACATACTTTAATTCTAAGAAACTTTTACAAGTTACCACATGCATTGCTGACTATCAACTAAGGACCTTCGATCTTCTAAGCGGATAAGGATATACTTACGCACTCGCTTAAGATTAAGTTGACTTCAATATGCCGTATGCCGATAAACGAATTCACGTGACAACATTACGTTTCGTCACTCCCACTCATATTAAATGCATATGCAATGTAATTCATAGCGTACAGAAGAGTAAAAGTCACTACTTGCTTCAGATTGATAGCGTGTTCCTTCGAGAAAATTAAATGAATTTATCCCGAGTAACAAAGATCCCGTAACTTACTCTCCACGACAGAAATATCCTTTGTAGTATTAATGTTGTAGTATTTAATATTAAAGTGTGGTTATGCTAGCATGACTGCGAGGAACAATAGCTGAGTTAAATAGCTTCCTAACCAGACATAGGGCGAGCGGCGGAACAGACGGAAAACATTGGTCATGGCTACCGACCTCAAGATATTGTTGGCATTTGTTTAATCTATTATAACAACAACAATAATACGTGAAGGGTTTTCATTGTAAGTATTTATGAACAACATTTCTCGTACTTAGTAACGTAGGATTTGGGATTCTTAAAATATTGAAAGTTTGAAACTTGGTCTGAAAATTTAAAAAACTGTTTGTAGGCCGACAGAAAAGGCTGCAATGTTCACGTTGTATGGATGAGTTCCTGGGGTGAATTAACCTTGTTAGGAATTCTTCCTTCCGTAAGACACACATACCTACACTTTACCATTTTTAGCACTGCTCCTCACTTTTATATAAGAACAATTCTTCACATTTATATACAAAACAAATACAACTAAACGTGTATATAAATGAAAATTAACATTATTTCGATATTTTTCTATGTGAATACACAATGAAAAAACAAAACAAAAACGAAATGAAGACGGACATTTATCTCAACAATCACTAAACGCCAACACTTAATTCAATAACAGAGATCCCTATCAAGCACGCCCGGTTATCTCGTCACCCCACGCGCCAATTTACATACAAATACATACAAATCGGGTACGGAACCATAATCGGTTCCGGGTCACGTGTCTGCCGTGGTGAATCGGTTAAAGAGATCATTCGTTCACGGTTAATAAAGTCACAATCTTCTCACAATACAAAACAGGCTGTGTGGCTGTTTCCCTTGCCTCGGCAAAAAAATATTCGCGAGGGTAGAACAGATTCGAAATTAGAATTTGATTATCGAAGTGTGCCGACTATTTATCATTTGTAATGATGCCTCGGCTGTATGAGGACGTGCTCGCTAATATTGTAATCTTGTAAATGCGTTCAGCAAAATACATATTTATTATTTTTCGTATTCTGTGTAGCTATTTGAGTGGAAAATATTGCTTCTGCATTGATTATGCATGACTGTCTAATGTTTTGAACGATTCGTGTAGTTGTCTAACCATTTGTTATAATTTCTTAGTCGTTTCATTGGATTAAATCAAACAGTTACTTGTTGTGGAGTCACGTGTTTGAAATTCAACTATTCTCCAGTTAAACATATTCACCAGTTTGGATATTTCAACTAAATTCTGGATCTAAATCACTTCTACATACTAATTTTAAAAGTAATAAGATTATCTCTTGTCCACCACCTATTTCTTATGGAAGCCTTTCGAAGAAGCCTTTCGAAAACCTTCTAACATTTAAACCCAAATAGGTATTACTTACAGGAACAATAAATAAATGGTCTCAAAATACTTGTATTCGTTTGCCTCAGTATGCTGATCATAAGGAGAGTGTCAACTAAGCCCTATATCTTCGGAGAGGGCACCAACAGCCACCAATGTAGCGACACATCCGTCATTGGCGTCTGCCAACACGAATGTATACAGGCTGTTGGAAATTTCACACTTTGATATTTTTTGGTTTATATATTTTATAGAAGAATGAAGAATTTAATGAATTGTTACCTCGTTTCCTTGAAATTATAGTTAATTTATTGGATTTATAGAGTATTTTTAAAACGTGAAATTACAAAAAAAAAACTTATCAAACCAGGGGGCTAGTATAAAATTTTAGTTTGAAATTCACTGCAACACAATTATTAAAATTAGGATTCTAATTGATTTTTTTTATCATCATTGAAAGCTTTTAAGAGTATACTGCTTAACATATGCCTCTTCTTACAAAGTAGGTTTCGGCCTACTTTATAACGTTAGTTGAACGCTTTGGTATAGGGTTTGTTGTACGTTTTCCTTCTATATAACGGATATAACTAACATGAACAAATTGGGGACAGTAAAGTCGTAGAACTGTAACTTAAGTGACCACAAACATAATTGTAAAAGAAACACCCGCTATAAGCGCACCCATTCACCGTCAGGGGCGCCGCTCGTCCCCAATATGAATATTTTCTATTGAATTACTCACGGTTCGGCGGACGGACAAAAATATTGTTCTCTTCGCACTTACGCGGACACCCTGTGAAGTTTCTACATTTACGAGCTACTACTTACATACTGCTTGGTGTTTTAAGTTTTGGTTCTATATTTTTAGCCTTCCGTCTTGGGGACATTGGCCGATAGAAGAATTAAGTTAGGTGTTTCAATTTGTAGAATTTTTTCTTTTACCTACGGACTTGAAAGAAAAATACTAATATCTAATCAAAAAACTGAAATGTATGTTTGATTTCCAATTGTTAAAAATGCATTAAAAAAGTTGAAATAAAAGTGACAAAGTCATGTTTCATCACAAATAAGCCGACAATGGATACAGCTTCATAGAAAATCATATCTAAGCAATTATTTCGTTGAGTGAGTGAGTGAAGTTATCGGAGCCCTAAATTCTGAATTAGAAGTAGGGCCCTTCTATAAGAGGAGGAATCGTTTTTTTTTATGTAGAAGGCGGGCAAACGAGCAGACGTGTCGCCTGATGATAAGCGATTACCGCCGCCCATGGATACCTGCAACACCAGAGGCGTCACAAGTGCGTTGCCGGCCTTTGGGGGATGGGGGGGATGGAGGTGGTAGGGGGAGATAGGGGAAGGGGTTGTGGTATGGGCCTCCGGTATCCTCACTCACTTGGTGAAACACAGCGCAAGCACTATTTTACACCGGTTTTCAGTGAGTCCGTGGTATCACTCCGGTCGAGCCGGCGCATTCATACCGTAGCGTGGCTCTCCCACGTTCAAAGTTTTTTTTAAACCGGCCAAAGTGACTACTTTCTAACTGAACGAAAACATGAGTAGAATCCAAGAGTGGGAGCCATCATATTTAGTGCGAATGCAGACAATGCAGCATGGTCACCCACACTGTGGTGGCCTAGTGAGATGCTTTTTCACGTCCCACTTTAAGGACTCGGGTTCATAGTGGGAGGGAAATTCATGCGTTGGAAGTGAGTTCTACATTCAGACTGAGAAACATTGTGTTCTAACCATTCACCTAAAAATTCTTATTAAATAGTCATAAAGAGCTTAATAACCTAACCATCCAATTCGAGATTTAATTCCCTACTCTTATAAAGTCACCAAAATCTGGTGTCCATTTCCCATGACATGATTCGTCATAGCTGTATCACCATCGATGTAGAATAACCTACATCAGTGTTAACTGTCTCGGCACATGGGAACTGCACTGTTCGCAAAGAATTTAGACACGGTCTTTAGTGCCGCTCGCTCCCTTATGCAGGGTATATTAAGTTATTGATTATTCTATTATAGAGTTTGTTGGTGATGTGTTTTAATTATCAAATCAGCTGAGACATCAATCATCTGAATTTTGAGTAATCTTTCTTGGATTGTCTCTGAAAATTAATTATCATATAATTATAAGTGTAATACCACATCCTCCCAAAAAATAATCTCTGAGGGATTGACTGACTCGACTCTAAGGCCGGCCAAATTTTCTTGAAATGCAGGTGTCTAAGGGTAGCGGTAATTAGGTACTTACTGTAAAGATGGGATAACATGGCTATTAGCAGACCAGAGTTGGCGCCGATAGTCCGGACCTATGCCCATTTCTACTGAGTTTATTTACAAATGCATCATTTTCTAGCTTCTAAAATCTTAATAGACCTTTCCTATTTGTAAAACTAACCTGAAACGTTTTATGGAATGTATATAAATCAATAATTCTACTGCCACTTCGTAACCTCTCAATAGTTTTACCTGTACCTACTTAATGATATTCTTTATAGTAAGAGTATTTGATTTCTATCCCTAGTATACTAATTTTACGATTGCTTTTTCTTTGTTTTTAACAACTTCCACACGAGGAAAATGTTCTTGTATCGCGGAGGACTTTACAAACATACATGAAACGGACAAAAAGAAAACCCAGGTTCAGAACAATAACATAATTTGTGGCTCACACAGATTTTGGTGAGTAAAAGTCGCTTTCATTCTAAATTTAATAATGCATTCATTTTGTGTTATATTAGCATACGAACTCTATTAGAATTGACCTTGAATAAAATTAGGTAAAGGGAAAAAAGAAAAAGGAAATTTTAGTAAAGTAAGGAATAATAAATGATAATGATTCGATTCGTGTTCAAGTAATAATCGTGAATATAGGAACAAATGTAACTGAAGTGCAATTTACTTGAAAATAATAACGTTAAAATATTTAAAAAAACAGTGAGTAGAATTTGTCTACGTCCATATCTTTGAATCAACTGTTATTTGAACCAGGTGAATTAAATCAACAACAAGACAGACTTTTATATTTTTCTAAAAGCTGTTTAGATTTATATAAACAATATTTTAAAATAAATCAGATAAAACAAGGGTTCCCGGACGTCTCTATCGGTAACCCTCACGCATAAATTCGCCATGCTTCGCCTAGTTAGCGATTCGAAATAGCAAATTTATGTATTAGATATTGTCATATCGTGTGGGGTCTACAAGAGAAGTAATTGTTATAATTGTAGCTATAAAGTGGATTGCTTTTAGTAAAATATTGAGAATATATAGGAGTCAAAAGCTTGAGACGCTGTAAAAATCTCTGAGAAAAGAAAAGTGTGAATTAATGCTTGAGAATCTTTTGCAGACAAATAAATAATTATAGGAAATGAAATCACATTTGAATTTTAAATCTCTGTAATTAATGCTTCACTACCAATACTACTATTTACAAAATAAATACTTAACAATTAATATTGCACATAGATTAAGTAATAACAATAACAAATTTTATCGAAACAATGTAACTTGACACAGCTTTTAAACATTCAATTATCGTACTAATTTCATTACATTTGATCAAATATTAGGTACGCCAAAGTCACCTGACTTTGATTATCAAATAGGTTTATTTTAAAATGGACCTATTTTTACTAAATACTTTCCATAGAGAGAGACTTGTATCGATACTTGTTCAAAACATGAATTTATTTGTGTATAAGTGAACTACCATTATGCGGATAAAATTGTTTGTTTTTCTTATTATAATTTGATGCAACGGGAACTTCATCTAAATCACCTTCTTTGTCCTGATGCGCGGTCATGTGTCTAGTTAAATGGTGCCGTTCTCGAAAACTTTCGTTGCAAACTGGGCATTTTAACTTTTCTTCCCTTTTTCTTCTATGTGGATCGACAGCTGACTCACTTTTATGATGTGTTCGCATATGATACACCAAGTCAGAAGTCATACGAAAGCTGATGCTGCACTTTGCACAAACGTTCTGCGACGGTAAAGTAAATGCAGCCAGAGTAGGTGGTAATAAGGTGCTAAGAAAGGCTGCTGCTGGATTTGCGATCAAATGGTTTACTGGTGGCTCCCTTGAAGGCACAGGAAACTTCATAAAATCTGAATTTGGTGGTTGAAAATTCTGTACACTGAACGGATATGACGATCCAGCTTGAAGATACGGTATTTCTGGTCTGAATGGTAGGAAATTTATTTTGTTTGGCGATATATGTGTCGCCTTTGTATCTTGTTTATCTTGGTATTCCATACTTTTGTTGAAAGAAGCTGGTCGTTGCTGCATCGCTGAGTCTGGGTAATTTGGCGAAGACGATGGTACATTCTGACCTTTGAAAAAATTGCTGCTGTTCAAAATATGAGCTGGAGTAAGCAGGGAGTTGAAACCAGGAGACTTATTAAAAGAAGTTGTCGGTGGACTAGCAGCTGACAGCGGTGGGCTCACAGAGTTTTGATAAAGTAGATTATCTGGACTCATGGATGGATTTGGTGACCTTGTCGCAAAGTTGGATACTTTCGTAAAAGCACTTTTAGGTGACATATCAGACTTATCTGAATACCTTTCATAGCGGGCTCTGGACTGCATGCTAATCAGAGTCGGGTCGTCGAATATTTTATTCTTATATTCTGGTAAAAACTTCGGCTGTCGTACGGCACTTTCATTAGAGTTTGGTCGACTCCTAGATCGTTCAGAGTTTTCGGAATCGCTACAGTAGATAGTTTTGCTAGGATATTCATCTGTGCCAACATCTATATTAATATCAGATCCGAAAGTTGGCGATATGTTATTATTTACACATATGCGGTCATCATCCTGGTCTTTTAAGTCCATCGTGTTCTCATTAGAGTAATCACTATGCTTGTATATCTGTGGTATTCTTTTAGGTGGCACCTGTTCCCATTCTTCGTTGTGGAAAAGTTGTTTAGAGACCCTAAGTTGTCGTTCTGGTGGCTTTGAGCGTACTTTCTCATCAGGCATCATCAAGAAAGCTACATCAAAGGAACGTTTTGATGTCTTTGCTTGATTCAAAACAGTTGGCTGCATCTCTGTTTTTATATGTGAAGTTCTTGCACTTTCAATATTCAAATTAGTTTCTTTACAATCAGGAGAAGGTTCTTTATAATTTTGAAAGTTATTTTGAACGTCCATTGTCATCGTTTATACATTTAATTAACAGCACACGAACTTAAAAGTTTTCACACTTATATCGCGATGATATGGAGAAGACGCGTGCGTACAACCCGCCGGCCACAATACGAATGCGAGTAACATAAGGGTGAAAAATATATAAGTGGGGTTTCAAACTACCCAAAGCAGAGCGTTCCAAGTTGGGGAGGCGTGGCGTGATCCACCAATAAGCTCGAGCCGGAGGGCGTCAAAGGAATGAGGTGGCCAATGAGAGAATTTCACGACGATAGAGAGCAGGAGAGCTCAATCACCAGGTCAAGATAATAATAACTGCTGTGAATTGAGAGCGCATTGAGTTGTGGTAGGGTCAGCTTTACAATAGCGGTGTGATATTGAAAACTGTGGTTTATTTCACCATTCACTGGGTACGGTCGGCAAAATTAATGCCTTTATCATCTTACGATAGATTTTGTAAACAATGACCTTTGTTTTATTAAGGTAACAAACGAATGAATAGAAGTTCTTAACAATAGAATACACCAAACTACATTTTTACTAACAAATTTGGTGATAAAATATTTTTAAGACCAACCAAATTGAATGTTCTGATAATAACAACGTAAGTTGTAAAATAACTAAGTTAATCTATAAAAGAAGTTTGTTTCCGACTATTATCTACTATTTATCTCACTCAAACAAGGCACTAGAGAAACTGTAACGATTATGATTGCTATAAATATGTTTTATATGTCGCATAAAAAATGATACTTCATATACTCGGCCTAACCCCCGACTGTATAGATGAGATTGCGAATAATGCTATTAACACAGACGCTTCTCCTCAAATTGATATCATACTTGAAGACGTTACAAAGAAAAGTGAACTTAAACGTGACAGCAATATAATCTTTAATCCGATAGCTATGACCAAAGCTAATACAGGAAAAAGTGAACAAGTGAAATTGAACATAAGTGTTAAAGAATAGAGTATACTTTTGAGTGGCTTCAAATATGTAGACAAGTTATAAGAAGACTCAAATGAGTTCTGTTCGGTAGTGGGTAACGATAATAAGATGGGCGCAGACGTTAAAGGAAAACCATTTGTCAGATTTTAGCCATTTTTTGGCCATTTGTTCGCTCTCAATGAAAATCTGTTCCATTTATTTTGGTTGGCGCGTTAATGAGAAAATTTTAAGAAATGCTTCGATTAGTTTGGAATTGGTTTTAAATGTGGCTACAGATTTGTACAAAGGGAATGAAAATAGTAATAAGGTAGGTAGTTTGGTTATAATGAAACAAACATTTAGCAGTATCCATTAATTGAGTTACAAAATTAAGATTTGTTTCATTTCACTCATTTTGATTATTTTTATTTGGCTTAAAGCAAGTTTTAATTTATTTACCACTAGAAAGTATGGAATTAATTTGATAAATACAATTAATTGTTATTATAAAACTCTGATAAAAATATTCACTCCTTTAGTTATTGATATATTTATTAGATCACAGATTGTGTAGGTACTCGTAATAAATAAAAAATGTGTTTTCAAAGACCCGGTTCACTGTCAGATTGTTTGTCTTCTCTGCCATATGTGATTCTAATTAGCTAAAACTATGCATGTTTTTACGTTATTTCATCCATTCAGAGAGAGAGGGAAGGAAAAGATTTTTTTTTTTCAGTTTTGGCGCATTTATTTTTGTATTTGAAGGTTCTATATTAATAGTAGTTATAGGGATAACCTAGTCGGTAAAATAATGACATTAATGGAAACACTAACAATAAGTTACCTTTTTTATAATAAACTAGCGGCCGCCTGCGACTTCGTACGCGTGGAGCTAGTAATTTGCAAATCATTTTTAATTATATTCGGAAAAGCTAGATACATTATTAGTACACCTCCACACCATCTATAGGGCATACATTTTAAATTTCAAGTCTCTTACTTCAAGAACATAGGACTTTCATACAAACTTCCAACCCCCGTTTTACCCCCTTAGGGGTGGAGTTTTGTAAAATCCGTTCTTAGCGGATGTTATAGGGTGTATAATAAGGAACCTACCTGATAAATTTCAAGTTTGTCGGTTTTATAGTTTCTGAGATTTCGTGATTAATAAGTGAGTGGTATTTCGCTTTTATATGTATAGATTATATTATCTAACAATTTTTAAGTGCAAGTGAAGACTTAAAACATTGCTGCTTGTTCATCAAATCCTTGATAGACTAGATAATTGAAAATTATCTACCAGATAACTACAGATTTCAGTTACACAAGTCTCGGATAGAGACAAAAATGGCAGAGAACCATATTTATATCAGCCACTTTTATATGTGAATTAGTGTTTTATGATATGGCAAATATCTATCTGAAACTTTATCAGGAACCGATAAAACTGGCCCTGTGTCTCTTACCGGCGACGGTGAGCTCGTTTACCCCCTTGTACTGGATTAACACCTACATTACAAAAGGTGATTTCGATATCAAATAGGACAAGCGAAATGAATGAATCAATTAACTTCTTTTTTACCCACTTCAAAAAAGGAGGAGGTTATCAATCCGATTGTATTTAAAAAAAAAAAGTTGTTACCTCGTAAATTTCGGCTGGTTGAACCGATTTTAAAGATTCTTTTTTTATTTGAAAGCTGGTGTTTTCCCGCATGGTCCCATTTCAATTTGGTCCAGTTCTTGAAGTCGATTTTTTTTGTAAAAATTTGTGATTATGTATTAAACTTTTAATAATTAAAAAAAATTCTCTTTACAAAGATATATGATAGGTCAGCTGAAATGTTCCCAGGGACATTTGTCGGTGTTTACGCGTAATAAGATGTCAGTGACGGGTCGGCCTGCTGCGGAGATTGATGAATCGATGCTCCGGGCGATGGTGATTTGTTTCAAACGCACTGTCCGTGTAAAAGCCTTTTTGGAAAGATGTGAAAAGACTATAGTAACGCGGAGATATTCCATTGTTATACAGGAGTGGAGTAACTGTAGGTATTTATGGAGTTATTATAATCAAAGAAAGAACATTCTTTAACCCAGAAAGAAACTGTTGCTGATGGTGGTTCAGTTGATGTAATGTACCTATTTACTTTACAAGGTGTGTAGTTTTTCAGCCTTGCATTCTCAAGTCGATAGAGGAGGAGAATTATTTTGGTTTACATGTCTCTGTAGTACCTATGATACAATTTTCAGTTGTAATAACTGTTTATTTTGTCATATTCGCCAAATAAAGTTTCTTGTGACATTTATCTTTCTCCTAGTACCAAAATATGTAAATTTCATAAAAGTTCGTCTTTCATAGTCGTAGGTGACATTAAAGCAAATTGCTGAAAGAACCAAAAATTTCTAAGAAAAGAGCTAATACACACAGTGCAAAATATCTAATAGAAACTAGTTTGAATTTCAAATGAAAATTCCTGTTATATTACATTCCAACCAACCTCATACTCTTAAAGGTTGTTTATATTGTTATTTTGGAAATAGAAGAAAAAAATCATTGCACTGGCCCTAAATAGACTTAACGAGGGTTAAGGGTGAAAATATGATAAAATGCATCAAAGATAGTTCTACTATTGGCTGGTAATCGATTGTCAAAATCAACGTCTAAAATACTCCATCATCACAATGTCAAATACCAATAAATTGAGCTTAAATAGTTTATCAATCGACGTATTCTTAAAGACTGATAAGTAATTGAAGGCACGCGACGTAGATCAACTCGCACGTGTTCGAGGGACTTCGATAGGATCGTGACTGTAGTTTGCACCAACGTAATCCTATTTTGTGATAAATAAAAGATTAGCTGATTATTTATTTGAGTTATTGTGGGGCGAAAAGGGTGATATGGATTTTTTTCTATATTTCTATAGCTTTTTCGGAGTGTATGGGAGTAAATCAAATAAATAAGATTTTGTTTTGGATTTTGGTGGTAAGAGTTAAATGATAATGCTACATAAACGATCGTTCGTGCTCTGTGACACGACGTTTTTTGAATGATTTTTACACGTTTTAAGCCCTAATTATTAAATTATTTTTTGACAATCAGACAGACATAGTGTAACTTTAATTTGGAAAATACTCTGATTTATAGGCATGGCAATATCTGTAAGTTTTCTTGCACGATTTCTATCAAATAATTTATTACAAAAAAATGTTTTTTTTGTAACTCCTAATTCCTCCCACCTGTTTGTTGGTTATAAGAGTAGTCTATGTTCTTCCTCAAGAATCAAAGTATCTCCATGACAAATTTAATTGAAATCGGTGCAGTGGTTTGGCCGTGAAAGCGTGATAGACAGACAGAGTTACTTTCGCATTTATAATGTAAGTATGGATTAGTAGTTTCCTGTAAATCTTGATGGGTTGTTCGTCAAAGTTCTGTTTTTATATTTGTTTTTTACGTGAAGTTTTCAAATTTTTTATTGTTATTCTGCTATTCGGGACTGAAACTTATCGTGGGAGAGCCACGCTTCGGCATGAATGGGCCGGCTCGATCGGAGTGATACCACGGCTTCACAGAAAACCAGAATTAAATAGTGCTTGCGCTGTATTTCACCGAGTGAGTGAGGATACCGGAGGCCCATACCCCAATCCCCTACCCCTACCTCACCCCATCCCCAAAAGGCCGGCAACGCACTTGTGACGCTTCTGGTGTTGCAGGTGTCCATGGGCGGCGGTAATCGCTTACCATCAGGCGATACGTCTGCTCGTTTGACCGCCCATTCCATAAAAGAAAACGCATCTAATACATCAAAAATCGTAAGAATCAGTCCAGCCGTGTTCACAACACTAAGGGGCAACTTCACCACTGTCTGATAAAGTCCAAGACAGACTTACATCAGTATATCTCTAACTATAGAGTTTTGGTTTCACAGGTCTTGTATAGGGACATATATGTCAGATATTTATATATTTATCATCAACTTTTATCTGTTGAATAATAAATAAAAAAATAATATAAATATTTCGGACATCTAACACACAACGCCATCTAGTCCCAAGCTAAGCAGAGCTTGTGTTATGGGTACTAGACAACTGATACAAATATAATTTTTTTTTGTAAATACATACATATTATACATAGGAAACACCCAAACTCCGAAACAAATATTTGTAGATCATACAAACATTTGGTCCGACCCGGGAATCGTACCCGAGACCCCATGATCAGCAGTCGCACAGGCCAACCGCGAGACCAACGAGGCATTATAGTATTATGACGCAGAAAACTATCTTGAAATTGATCTAGAACTTTTGAAAACTGGATTTTATTTCCTTACATGTCAGTAACCGTACAAACAATCCCTCCTAAACCCGTTACGAAGTCCTCAGACGATCAATCCAAGAACTCGCGTGACTGATGATGTCCAGTCCAAAGTTCACATGTGCAAGTTTGATTGAGTCTCGTCCCGACAGATTACTTATATTGCTAATGCCGTTTCTTTGGAACAATTGTTCTTGTCCCATAGGAACAGACTCGATTGTATCGAGACAATGATCGAGTTGGTGTGATACTTGTTTATTGGTTTTCTATACTTATTTGAGAGTGAGAAAAGAAGTGTATATATACTAGTGTGTGTACAATGCCGAGAAATACGCTTCGTTTGAAACTCTTTTCTAACTCTGTTTTCTAACTTTTCTTTTTTTCTGTTTTCTAACACTTTTCTTTTTTTAAAGGAGGACTACGTCGAGTATTGGACTACTCAAGGCTATTGATCATGATTAAAATAGAGGCGTTAATGAAAACTATCAGGTTAAGTTTTAGAATGTCTTAGTAAAATTTGTACTCTCGTTCTTGTTTTATTTGTGATAGCAATATTACACTTTTTCTATCTATGGCAATCGTTATTGGGAAGTCATTACCCTCAAATATACTGACAACTAGTTCAATCTTCGAATTCAGTTCACCATCAGGGTAGCGGAGGTCCGATGTCAGACGCTTCGTAAAAAAACCGAAAATCAGGTAAAACCGATTAAACTAGTCGTTCCCAAGTGACCTTGGGAATAATAAAGGGTAAAAATATGATGAAGCAGTATTACACTTTTCGGATTCAATTCAAATTGAATTCAAATTCAAAATCATTTATTTAATTAAGACACTAAGTGACATTTATGAACGTTAAATTGAAGCTACAGTTAAAAATCATAGATCGAAACAAACGGGTCACACACACAAATCTACTGCCTGCTTGTGTCGATCTATAACTTCCAATTTCCAAAATGCGTAGAGTCTTACGAAAAGAATACTGGCAAAGAAACTCATGGCCACTCATTGAGTTCGTTATATTTATAATGTTAGTTGTTGTTCAAATACCAAACTGACCAAACAACATATCATTTAGAATTATAATCAGATTAACGTATCGATTAACAATAGTTACTAAGAATACATCGCTTGTTATCCACAAACAAACATAGAAGGTCACAAATCAAAACAACACCTGTACAGTACAATGAAATATGCTCAACTTAATCCCCATAATACGAAATACTTTAATACCAACATACCATATGGTGTCTTGATCACCAACAATATAACCCTGCTATACGTAATCATCCCTTTTGTACTCTCAATAGCCTTTGGATCACTCACCCTATTAATTATCCACATTCTTTTATTGAAAACCACATACAAAAAACTACTTTATGTTTACTGTCCTAGATCTTAATATTCTTTGATAGTGTTTTTTCTAATAAGTCCGTTTATGGTAGTTTTGTCGCGTTCAAATTTTACTTTCAATACTTTTGTATTTAGCAAAGAACCTGTCTTAGCTATTTTAGGCTCTGACATATTACAAATAAGATTAAAATTTCAACAAAATGTTGTGTCAATCAAATAGTTTTTCTTTCCGATTGAAACTTGAGCTCTACCTCATATAGTAATAGAGATTATTTTTCAAGTATATGGTGTTTTAAACTCATAGAAGTGATTGTGAACATTAAAGTAGGATCTGGTGAACACTTGTTTATAAATTTTTCGACCATATGGTGTAAAAGCCGATGTGGACAATACGCCCCCATGGCGGTACCCCATTACCATATGCGACGTGTTAAATAAGTATTTCAAGAGATTCGTATTACTCGCACTTTTGGTTTAAAATCGATCGATTAACTGCCTTTTAAGTAGACTATGTTATACATGACATGAGGAGATGATGAAATAAATTACTGTGATGATGTATCGTTTTTACTTCTAGAAGAAAATTTTCGTGTGTGTGGACAAACTTCTGCCTGAGGATTTCCTTTTTTAAACCGAATAACTTTCAGGTCGAAATAGGGAAGGCCTTTGCTATATATATTTTTGGATATAAATTACAAACAGACAGAACAAGTAAGTGACCATGCTCATCAATTTTTTTTTTCGTTATAATTACCTACTAACAGAGCTGTCATCAAACCATGTGGAAATTATATCTAACTTAATAAAAATGACAATGTGTATTAAAAGGTTTTTGAATAGTTTAAAGCATGTATCTATCTTTTTAATAATTTTCTATGACAGTTTAAGTTAAGTGAATATTCCACACAATCATTAATATTAATATTCACATGTTAATGCATACACTTGTTGTCACGTCAATGCGCGTGCGCAAATAAACATCGTTTTGCACAATGCACCGCCATAATGCATATTGTACTCTTTGACAGTGGTTATAGAGAGGGTAAGTGATTTTGATACTTTATTATTTATTATCCTTTCGGTTTCGCCCAATGGCATCATCAAATGTTACTTTATATAAGGCTTACTTACCAAAGGTTATTTATCATAGTCTTGTTCAGTTTTATTATCATCAACAGCTTTTAATAGATCACTGCTAGACATTATTGGACTGCTAGGACTTATTCAGTTTAACCACTGCCAAATTTATACCCTTATTTGGAAGTCTAACGACTGCTTTATTGCTTATTAATGATACATATTTATTATATTCATCAGCATATTAATGAAAAAAAAATTTAGAAATTTAATATAAATCCTATATCGTCCTATATTACTTAACGAGATTCCGTATTTTAAATATTAAAATATTTTAGAAATGCGACACTTTGTAATTTCTTTAATCCGTTAAGGACGAAGCATTCTAGTCGCACTCTGCTACAAGTGTATATATCCATTATTTACGGTAAAGCGTCAGTTATTGGAACTTCGGACACCCTCTTAAGTATACAAGTATCAAAACCGTTTGCCCCACATTAACATTACGATCAGTCAACATATGCGTTTGCCAGCGGCCATGTGATCACAATAAGTATAATGGTCCTTGTTCATCCCCTAGATAGTTATCATTGTAATCAGAGCTTTGCCGCTGTAGTTTCCATTTATTTGGATTTAGCGTATTTATTGATCTATACTAATAATAAAAACGCGAAAGTTTGTAAGTATAGATGAATGGATGTTTGTTACTCTTTCACGCAAAATCTACTGAACGGATTTGGATGAAACTTTACAGTAATATAGCATATACATCAGAATAACACATAGGCTACGATTTGCCACGATAACCGACATAAACGCGGGCGGAGCCGCGGGCAACCACTTGTGCTTAATAATAATAGCGTAAGATGAAACTTGAAACTGATGTATATTTTGAGTAGCTGTAGTAAAACTAAAATATGGAAGGCAATAAAAAAGAATTTGATTAAAATTCGTAAAAAAAAAAAACACATACAAAGTTTTTATTAAAGAGTTTATTGGTTCTTGAGATTATCTCAATCATTCATTCATGGATAATTTATTTTAAATTATGGAAGAATCTTATACATGCTACATTCAGTTTATGTGATTACACTATTGTTATAAATACTGACATTACTAAGGGTATCAAATAGCCATTCAAAGGGAAAGAAAAATCTCAAACGCAAAAAGATTTTATTCATATAGGCACTTATCTTACAGGCACTTATGAATAGTCAATATTTAATATTAAAAAATCGAGTGATTCTAGTCGCCAGTTCCAAGTGCAGCCTTCCCCTAATGGAGAAGAATCTGGCAAGAAACTCCATTGTTGCTCCTTTTAAAAAATAATAATAATGTTCATCAATACGGTTTCCGAGATATATTACAAAATAACCCGTTTGATAATGTGCTAAAGGACATACTAAAAATAGTCTAAATACAAGGACCCACAATAACATTCGTCAACAATTTGCAACCGCATCATTTTAAGGGCACTCCAGAAGGGCTGGTGCGCAATACGATCAGCATTTACACGCCATATGTACCTTTGGGCTTAAGTCGCACTCTAGGGACTTGCGCCCTACGCTAATGAAAACCGAGAGCTTTTAATACTGTCAAATAATACTGTGGATACGTTTGAAACAAATGAAATGGTAGTTTTTGATGATATTTTTGACCAAACTTACCTAATGTTACATTGAAATCTCACTACTACTAAGGCAAGATTTTGTTCATTCATGCGGTGCTCAATTATGCAAAAACACCTGAATAGATATGGATGAAATTTTAAACAGAGATAGATTATTAGTCTAGAGTAGTATACAGGCTACTTTTATCACGGAAGATGTGAATTACTATAAAAGAGAATAAAAAAACATATTTATTAAAGGTTTATGACCAATGGTCTTTAACGCCTTTATTTATTTTCTTATTTCTTAGTTCTGCAAATTTTGCAATGGAAATATGTAGGCAGACATAAAAGAGTATGAAAACCCACATTTATTGGTAAAAACAAAGAAACAATGGGTTTAACAACACAAATTACGAGTAAAACAACAATAAATAAACTAAAGATTTATAGATATCTGTATTTTTCAAAGATACAAATCAGGAAAAAAACGAATCAATATCAAATACCCATAAAATACGACTTCTCCATTTATATTCTTTTAAAAAGCCGCATGCCACCCCAACTCGCGCATCTAGCCATATGTCGCGAAAAATTCTACTGTAATTGCATTAAGTCACCCTAAGTCGAGTGCCCGGCTTTTAATTACAATCATCCACTTAGGCATATGTGGAATTTTGTATTTATAAGTTTGGAAGCCGCCTATAATATATGTGGAATAGTGGAATTATTAACTTATAGAATCTTGCACCATGGAATTTAAATTGGGGCATCGAATTCTGAATTTTAAAGTACACGGCACAATAATTAGCCTGTTTATCTAGTAGTTGGTGATCCTACTTGAGATAGAGGTCAGGGGTTTTTGATTTCCATTCCAGGAAGGGGGAATTATACGGGAATTGAAATAAATAAATAAAATAAATATTTAGGACACCTGTCACACAAAACAATCTAACCTCAAAATAAGCAAAGCTTGTACTACGAAAGCTAGAATGACTGATGTTTTATGTACACATTATATCTACAAAGAAATCACTAAAACAGAAACAAATATTTGCAGATCATACAAATATTTGGCCTTACTCGGGAATCGAACCCTAGACCTCAGCATAGCATCGCATACATTACCACTGCGCCACCGCGCAGTCCAAATTTATAATGGGTCTGTACTATATATATTTTATTTGGAATCAAATAGTCTGGTTACCATGGGAGAGGTTAGATGCCTAACCTTTGCTTTGGCTCAGACAGCTGTGTAGAAGATGTGTGAAGTTTTTTTTTTATATTTTTTTTTATGATGATGAAATTTTTTGATGAAATAGAAAACCATAAAGTATGGAAAGAATATGAGCATTTTGTCGAAGGCGAATTGGGAGCCACTTAAGCTGGTTGCGAAACTCAGATACATGATCATATTTGCCTAGTCCAAATATGAATCTAATACAAAAGTTTTGAAGGCGCTCAAGTTTGTCGAGTTGCTCCTCCGTGATATCGAGATAGCTGACATCAGCATAGTCGAGTATGGGAAGAAGAAGGGATTGTGCAAGTGCAATTTTTGTTGCCGTTGGGAGGAAATTGCACAATCTACGTAAAGATCCCTCCGACGCAAACAATTTTCGACTAACTTCACACAGTGGGGCCGTGGGGCCCCACGTTAAGGTTTTATCAATATTAATCCCTAGATTTTTAACACAGGAACTCATAGGTAATGGAGTACCGTTAAAAGTTATGTTAGGAAGTTGTGTCCAATCTATTCTGGCTGGGTAGGTCTGTGAATCGGCCAACATGTATTTTTCTTACCCTTAAATGATAAGGGTGACCAACCACAATTTTTTTTTTGGCAAAATAACGTTTGCCGAGTCAACTAGTTTATATTATAAAATCTTTTTTTATAAATAACCAACTACCTAAGAACATTCTAAAACAAAAGAAATCTCCGAAACAAAAAGCATCAAATAATACTTTGAAAAGTAAAGCAAACAAACTCAGTCTCTAGATGCAAATTGGGGACAATATGAACGTGAAATATGGGTTCAAGAAATCCTGAACTTGAAAAAAATAAAAGAAAACAAATGAAGAGAAAAAGTTGGCAGAGCAAAAAATACAATGCGAGCGAACACAGGGCAGGAAACGCCGCGTGAATAAGTGCCCACCATTCCACAGGAAAAGTAGATCCTCTCGGCTTCCCTTTGTTCGTAATATTATTATTGTAATGTTTACCTGCTTGCTACTGGCTTCACGAAAAATTGGGATATAGGTTGGAGTGGTCGAATTGTTTTTCTTATTACTTTACTAGCATTTGTCCGCAGGTCCACCCGCGTATATGTTGATTATCGCGGTAAAGAGTAGCCCATGTCCTATCTCAAGAATTAAAGTATCTCCATGGCATATTTCATTGAACTCGGTGCAGCGGCTTAGCAAAGCATAATAGACAGACAGTAAATTTAGAATTTATAATAGTACCCGGATCATCGAACTTTGCTCGCAATTTTTTTTTTGTAAATTTTTCTATAAATGAACCCTAGCTAGATCGAAACTCCCTGCATATTAAATTTCATGAAAATCGTTGGAGCCATTTCCGAAATTCAGATTATAAATATACAAGAATTGCATTTATGTCTAGCGTTTTTGGTATTATGTTAAGTCCAAATTGGTGGGCTGGTTTCTCACCCTTAACTAAATATTGAGATGATGACGACCTGTGTGTGTGACAATTATAGACTTGCACCTTTTCTGGCCTTTCTACAGCTTTTCAAGGATAAAAGATTTTGTGTAGGTATATAATAATGTATAAATGTATGGCTGTTCGTGCTTCCTAATCTCCTGACAACAAAATTTATAAAATTTTAGACATGAAAACAACATACCTACGAGTACTTTATTAAGTGAAGCACAAAAGACCTACTGCTAACACAAGCATTAACTTCTTGTATTCCTGTAAGATTGCCCTCATTATATTTTGCAATGCTATTGATATGGGCCTCTGCCTCTCAACAAAAAATAATATTCATCACAAATAAAGCGAGAAATAATTCGTATGAAACGATAAAAATGTTGCCGGTAACCCTCAAATGAATGCTGCCTCATTACATATACAGAATCTTTTGGTCCGCCCGTCTGGCCCGTGATGATTTATGGACTATTTTTTGTTGATTTTCTCCTTCGAAGCCAAGATTCTGTGCCAACTAATGTTGGAGCATATTGATAGAACCGAGTTAATTAATTCTGTAATTTCTAGCAAAAAGTATACGTTTGCCATACGATTTTAAATATTCATACATGATAGGATACTTAAAAGAACAGTTTTACTATTTTCCTTTTTATTACAATAAAGACTAAGATATAAGACACTGAACATAATAAATGCTTATTAACATTTGAAACCGTAATCAACGATTCAGAATGTTTTCTACTTAATCTAAAATAAATTCTACATACTTACATAGTTATTTTTTAGAATTAAATATGTATTAAAATAAATATAATATAAATTGTTACATATTCTATGAAAATACAAATAAATAATGTATCATCTTCAAGATTATTATACATAACCTAACTATAATAGAAGAAGCCAAAGCAGATTATTCAAAGACACACTTGATGGGCTGTGACATACTAATCATACTTTATTTGATCACCACTCAAATACTCGAAACCTTTGCTTCACACAAATCCCATCCATATCCTTTCGCCACAGTTCTGTTTATCAGGCACGGTGTCATCCGTGTTAACCATTAGCACAAAAGGCTCTCAATGTTAAATGTCTCAATTTAATGTAACAGCCGTGTCGCCCTCGCGGTCGTTACGACCCACAGTCGGTTTGGAAGGGTTAATTCGATGGAAAGATTTTGGTTTGCGGTACAGTTGTAAACGGGTTGTCTTTGTTTAGTAATATTAATGGTTGGACAAGACATATCGTCTGTGGTTTGATCAATGACAATAGAGTAAACAGTATTCACTTCACTTACAGATCATCGTGCCTTTTTAAAATGCAAAAAATATACTAGGTGTTATGAGTGGATTCCCTTGTGTTAATATTGATGTCATCAATAGGTTTCTGTGATAGATATAACTTATGTTCTGTTCCAGGTTATAATTTATCTCTTTCTATGATAAATTTCAATACTTTTATTAGCTATATACTAACGATGGCGCATATTATTAAAATTGATTGGAATCAACATGAGTAAAGACTGGACTCCATAATCATGTCGCCTGGAAGAAATTGGACCATGTGATAATTGGAGTCTACCTTCTATTAAATGAGGAATCTTCGACATCATATATATTTCTTTCGTCTTCTGTTGTTTTCAGTTCCAAATAAACATTTTTTTTACTCGAATCTAAATTTAAGAAGCCGCTTTATCGAGGAGTGAATCGGGTTCAAGGATTGAGTAAAAGTAAAGTCTGTCTTTAGCAGTCGGGTAACAAATAGCAGAATTGAAAATTCAGTTTAATGGGCAGCAGTATTCCCTTGCAGTCAAGTAACAGTCTGCACTCTATATCACAAAAAACAAACAATTTTGGACAATTTCAGATAATAACTATTATTTTATTTGAGTGTCGGTCGCTAATCATTCTAATTTAACTAGTAAACCACGTAAGCTTGAACCCTTGACACGTTTTAACGTCGCATCCGGCATAACTCAGCGGAATCCAGTTCTCCTGCTGTCCTCCACTACTAATTAAAGGAAATGGTCCAGAAACAAGATTGCGATATTGTTCTCCCTAAATCTTCGTCCATCTCTTTTCAACATGTATACTTAAGTATCTTGGCTTCTCGTTTCCTCTAAACTGTGAGTGGATGTCACTCATTATGCTAAGTATCTCCCCCTTTGTTCGTTGGGGATTGGCGATAAAGCTGTGGCTTTTTTTCTTTTTTTTCTTTCGCTTGACAGTTGGTATATGGAAGCAGATTAAGATAATTCGGTCGAGGTATTTTTATAATGCTTAATTTTATTGTTTCACTGATTCGGGTCTTTTATTTTTTTTGTTACGAAAAATGAGACTGGTTACAATTTTGCTGTTTTGAGCAATTAAAAGTCATAGCATATTTTTGATACAATATTTGCTAGGGGCATAGAATCTGAATGCTCGTTCTATTTATAAACTACTAGTTGTTGCCCGCGGCTCCGCCCTATATTACTGTAAAGTTTCATCCAAATCCGTTCAGTAGTTTTTGCGTGAAAGAGTAACAAACATCCATCCATACTTACAAACTTTCGCGTTTATAATATTAGTAAAGATAGATTTAAACAATTAATTGATATTCGTATGACCTGGTGTTAGAATTTCTTGCAGTACAGGGATGAAATTCAGCGTGGCAGTGCTGCCAGCCTTTTTAGAACGCTACGACATGTAGAGAGGAGCAAAATGTAACGAAGTGTAGTAATTTTATATAGATAGACATAAGAGTATGTAACGAGCAAGGAACAAATAGAGAAACTGTGTGATAGAGAATAGGACATGAAAGGGCGTAAGCAGTGAACTGCACTGTTTAAGAAACGGGTAAAAAGATTATTGACACATAATGTTTTACCCATTTTGTAACCTATCAACATTAGATACATGGTGTGGGTCACCATGCTGCATTGTTGCATTGTCTGCATTCGCAGCGAGTATGGTGACCACCACTCTTGGAACCGGCTTTCCATCAGGCAGAGTAGAGTCATTTTGGCAAGGCCAAATAAAAATGCCTACCAGTTTTGCAAGAAATAAGGTGTAACCTATCCTCAAATCTATAGTCAATTTTATGTTTTTATTCAGAATATCTTTTTGCCCCATTATTCTTTTTAAAATTTAATAAACGACCATTATCTACTTTACGTATGTATATATAAATAGATTTCAATGGCTTTCAATAAACCTCGTTTAAATTCAACATTATTTATAGAACAATCACAAATTACATACATTATGTACCCATTTACTTTAAAAACTTCACAATCATAAATGAGAAAGTTCGTTCGCAATTGTAATTGAGAACCAACCTACTATAAAAACAAAACAACAGTTTCATACGAATCGCATATTGAAAAACGAGGCATTTTTTAATAAATCGTCTCGAACATTCTCCATTACGAGCAGAAATACCTTATTTCATTACGGCAACCGTTCCATTAGTAAGATACGCCAAATTCTATTAGACTCTTTTTTTTAAAAACAGCGCTTGCAGCGGAATATCAGCTTTAAAGCGATTTGTATTTTTTATAACTGATGCAAGTCCATTTGGATTTTTTTGACTCTTGACATAACGTTTAAACACGATATTTGGTTTCCATTGATCATTTAGTAAATAGTTTCTTTTGTATGTGATTTCTGCTACAAATTCATCAATGAAAGTAATATTTGCTAAAATACCTACAATAACTTCTTTTTGAGATTCCAAATTCTGCCGTCGCTTTCGTCGCTTGATTTTTGTAACACAAAGGGTTTACACCCTACGTTTCTAAATTTAAATTTATGTATTGTTAGATTTGATCGCATTTAGCGGCATGCGCTGTTCCAAATGAAGCGATAGGTTCAAATATGATTTATTCGGCCAGTACTTTGTCATACCACTGTTGATTTGTTTCACAAAATTAAGGTTTTATTCCACTTCTTGACTAATTTATTGACTTAGTTTTTCTCTTTCCTTTTGAATTTAGATTTAAATCATTCTTTATTTAAATACTTATTTTTTCTTTATTAGTTTTTTTATTCAAAATGTTTTATTTTTGTGTTGCCAATAAATAAATGACTGAATTTTCTAAAATAAAGATTATGGTCTACTGCGAGCAGCTTTACAAACATTTTGATTTAATTATTTTCCTAGTTTTTGTTTTAGAACTCTCATACAATGTAATAATGAATGTTTGACAGATTTTATTTTCAACAGTCGGATAATATATTTGTTGAAGACTATTAAACTGATCTTTTTTCTTTGTAGTGATGATGATCCAAAAAATAGCTAGCTTTCGTCCGCGGCTTACTAACTACTAACTCTGTGAACAAATTCCTCCTGTCGAGATAATATCTACCAATTAATTTACTGCCATTTAACCAATCTCTCAGAAGATGCCATTGCGTTCACCACACTTTTACTTGCTATTATGTACGAACTTGGATCTTTAACTCTTTTATAAAAGGGTTTTTATTTTAAAAATAGTAACTAGGTATTGAACATTTTCTCACTTTCCAACAGTTGTTTAACACATTCGCATAATATAACCATCAACCTCGCTTCACTGAACGTACAGATATTCAATTCAATATCGATTTTAATTCGATTTCATATCGATATGAGAGCATTTGTGCGTCACTATTTTCGATTCGTAATGAATGGCTGTTTCAATCCGTTACGATGTTAAAGTGTAATGTGTTTTTGGGATTTAAATTTTTATTTTTATGAACACAATGACCATTTTTTAATAACTAAATGTGAAACCAGATAAATCTCCATTTGTTAGTATATTTTTTGGGCTGGTAGTACCGATTTTTTTTTATATTGGAGCGTGGTATAGCATGCTTTTATACCTCGCCTCGGCAAAAGTAGTGTAAGATATCCACAGGCCAGGTGGAGTGATGATCTGCGCAAGAGGGCTGACAAGAGCTGGATGCGAGAAGCCGAGGATCGAACCAAGTGGTGTGCAAGTGGAGAGTCCTATATCCAGTAGTGGACTGCGGTACGGTGATGATAGTGATGTTGATGATAGCAGGCTTAAACCTCCTTTCCAAGAAGATGCCTGTATAGTAGTGAGCTGTTAAAGACTGTTGATGATGAGGATGTTAAATGATGATGAAAATATAGGTAAATGTACTTATGAGTTTAAGTCGACATATTCGTTGGTAAACTCAACAGACAGTAAGTTTAAAACTGATAACTATTATAAGCTTTACGAGAAACAGATTAACAGTACATTTAATTAAAACAGAGATTATAGCGGGTGTGTCCGACCGTCAGGTGTGGCCCGACATGTGGCTCCCACCGTCTCAGTTTACATAAACCCGTGTAGGACTCTGTCTTGGTTATATAGGCTGATCTGTTTTATATCTAATACCTTTAAACGAGCATTTCTTGTATACTTATTATCTGAATCTCGGTAAAGGCTCCAAAGATTTTTAAAGGGGGTTTCGAGGTCAATAAATCGATCAAGCCAGGATTCATTTTTAGTAAATTTAGTACTGAGCAAAGGGCTGTCATCTAGGTATTCATATTTATCTACTTAAATGTTTCAAGGATATTAATTGTCGGCTAAGACAATCTTTAAGTATTCAAGAAAATAACGTTTTCAGTCTTTCTGATTACATAACGTAACCTTTTAGAAATACTGCAGTCTCAATTTATTTTTCAATCAGAGTCTGCGGTATCACTTATTCCACTACTCATTCACGACTTATCCTCGACCAAGTTAAATATCAATATTTTTTTATTTTATAATAGCAAACTAGCTTACGGGTGACGGCCGTGACGGGATTGTTGTTACTTGACTACCGACAGCCATGGACGCAGTATAAGGAGTATAGAAAGTTTGGGCTTTGATAACTCCTTTATTGAAGCAAGCAATGCTTTTTATAGCGATAACGGGGTAAGTAATTACGTAACATCAGTTTTCTGTGAAATCATGGTATTATTCCAAGCGAGCCGGCCATTTGTGCCGAAACATGGCTGCATCAGTCAATCATCATCATGCACGTTAGGTGGATTGGCGGACTTACTGCTTAAGGCATTCTCTACCAGTCAACCTTTGTGTGATGTAGAGAAAAAGCACTAAAAGAGTGTTTTGAGCCCTTTGTCAGTGATTTTTCTCTGAAAGAGTATTACAGTTGGGTATCAACTATCAAAATTATTAAGAAATGTATTTATATTAATAATAGTGCAAAAATAAAATTTGAATCAGCCTGTAGGAGTCCATACATATGCGAAGGAACGCCGTTCAGAATCTCCCCGTCTCCACACTACATGTCATTGTTATTCAATCTCAGATTAACTGTTGAATATTGAACTGTTTCGATTTAGATACCTATATGTTAATTAAATACCACATATTTCATAATAAATCTTATTTGCAATAGATTCATTGAAATTTTGAATTATATTTTAAATTGATTTCAAAGGCATTCAAAATTAAGTATATTTTGAAACGAAATGTGCGAAAGGTTATACAGAGTGGGTTTATTTAGTTTCAGGCAGGTGACGCGGTGGATCTCACTTATCTATGGAGTATTTATTTGCTTTTAAAATATTGTAGTTTATAATATAATATATAATATCTATAGGCGAGGGATAAACCTGATTTTTGGCGTGGCGAGAATTGGCGTGGCGACGCTCGCCGCTTGGCCTTACCGAAGTCACTGATGAAAATAATTGAGCTGTCGCGATATCAAATCAATTTTAAAATCTTGAATATTTGTATTTTATATTTAATAAAAATGAATATTAATGTAATTAACAGTAATTTTATTTTATGGAAAAAAAAACTCTGCCAGGCGTCCCGTGACGGCACACTTTTTTCAATAAAGTTTATTATCATTACCTATAATTCACTTTTTGCGCCCTTTCTTAGTGATTTTTAAAGTCGATTTAAAGCTTCTTTTCTACCTTCAGTACGGACGTGCTCAGTATTTTTGGTATTTCAAAAATATATATTGTAATGGAAATTGAGGTTGATATTTGTTGATTTATTTAAAGTAATCAAAACTCGTAAGAAAATAATTGAAGACTAAAATTATAACAAGTTTAAAAAGAATAAGCTGCCCCGTGTTTTTTTATCACACTTTCAATTGCACACCAAAAAATTAATAAGTGGAAAAAATCCGCACATGTCGGGAACCACAATAAATTATCCAGTGTTCGCTAATCCGAAGTTTTGTGAGCGGGCAACACTATCTGTTCGGCGCACACCGCAACCTTCCGCGCATCGCGCCGAATACGCACCACTCCGTACTTCGTACCATGATGTACCGACAGCAAAACAAGCAGAGGAATTTTCTTTTTTTTCTTTTCAAGAAGAAGATTACATAAAATATTATTTAAAATAAATAATGAACTGTTGAAGTAATTCATAATTATTAATTCGTAACGTATTTGATAGTAATTTGTAATAAGTAAATATTGACTTCTTATTTTGTAATATGATCAACATTATGCAAAAGAATGCATTGTATCATATCCATTGAAGAAATAATATCATTAGTATTTCTACTTGATTATTCCGTTGATATTTTTTTAGCTACAACCAATGACACAATATACTATAGACCGTCCCTCCCTTGGCCAATACTGTACGCCGTAAAAAGCTAGAAAAGTTCAACTAAATCTAGATGGCGCTCAAAATAAGCTCTAAAAAGCAGTTTAACAAAGTTTAACAGTATTTTATTGATGTGCTTCAATTCTAGTAACTATATTATTATTTTTCAAATATAAAACTTGCTTTGTATTGCTTGCTTTAAAAAAATGATTTTTAATTGCATAACTAAAAGTTATCACCTATGTTTAGGAGATGTCGTTGCAATCGATTTAAATAAACTTGAAAATAATGACCTATTTACTACGCTAGATGTCACATTTATAAGTTATTTGGTTGAATCAGAGAAACAATGCACTCATGAATGGCAACATTGCAAAAATCGTTCATATCTTCCAGTAGTTAATACGGAACGGCAACGTCGCTTGAGCCGCGTACTCAGTTCAAAAATTTAATTAATATGAATGTTTATTTTAACCGACTTCAAAAAAAGAAGGTAGTTATCAATTCGACTGTATTTTTATTTTTAACCGACTTCCAAAAAGGAGGAGGTTCTATGTTCCACTGTGTTTTTTTTATGTATGTTCACCGATTACTGCGTCAATTGTGGACCGATTTTGAAAATCCTTTTTGTATTTGAAAGGGTATGCTCCCGAGGTGGTCTCATTGTCACCATATCAGGATCTGATGATGGGATCCCAGGGAAATCGAGGGAAACCCTCATTTTTTTAGGCACATATTATGTTTTTGTATATTTTCTGAAGTTAACCCGGTATTTGCGTCTGGTAGTCATCATTTTATGATGATGAGCTGATGGTGTAAGGTACAACTCCTCAACGGTTAGGAGTTGGAGGATAAATCTTTAAATATTATATGTATGTATGTTACCTTTAGTCGTATTCTTTCAAATTATTTAGGTAAGCTGATGATCGAAGGTACAACTCCTCAACGGTTAGGAGTTGGAGGATAATTCTTTCAATTTCATACGTATCTATAGACCTTGATGATAGAAGGTTAAACTCTTCAACAGTTAGGGATAAGATGATGATTTTAATATTACACGTACGTATATACCTTAAGTTGTATTCTTTCAGTTATTCATATGGATCGTTTTATTGAGTAGACATCCACTAAGGAAGGTATTTTGGAATTCCTACCCCTAAGGGGGTGAAATACGGGTTGAAAGTGTGGACGAAAGTCCGTCATTTTTAAGTTAGAAACATGAAACTTGAACTTTGGGCTACTGATTAAAAATGAGTAGATACGTATTTAACCGTTTCTGGATATTATTCAACTTGGTTACGCGCGACGCGACGTAATATGACCCCTGCCCCTGGTAATACCACGGCCTCACAGAAAACCGATGTGAAAAAGTGCTTGCGCTGTGTTTCACCGAGTGAGTGAGGATACCGGAGGCTCATACCCCAACCTCTCCCCCCATCCCACTCCACTATGCCCCAAAGGCCGTTAACGCATTTGTCAAATTATTTTAGAAATAATCAAACTTTACAAAATATACTAGAAAACAATATATTATTTTCTGTAAATAAATGCAAAAAGTCAACAACACGCGTGGTATTCCCAGGCGGTCACCCATCCAATTACTAAACCACGCCCGATGTGGCTTAACTTCGGTGATCGGACGAGAACCGGTGCATTCAACACGGTATGGACGTTGGCAATCAGTTTGTTATATTTAACGTTGAGTATCCAGCACTATGACGTCAACTCAATGTTAAGTGTCGCTACAACTTTTGGCGCGAAAAGCGCGTTAGGGAACTTCGTTCCAAAAACATTTCTCGACATTATCAACTCGTAATTATCAATTTTTTTATTTGCATACATTCACGATCATTTATACATTTATACACAACATTTATAAACGCCAAAAACTGTTTTTAGACATGTGTCATCAAGGACGGGAATTGCAACTGCAACATGCAACTGTATTTTATTAATTCATCAATTTTTATTTTGTTTTTTTAATCCATTAAAAAAAAAAATATCAGTCCTTAGTTCCTTACCTATGTCAATTTAGAAACATACATACAAAGTTTAAAGTGAATCCATTGAAAATAAAAAAGTTTCAAACAATTAATAAAAAAAAAGATTGTAAAGAGATAAGCGGTTATTTTAAAATTAAAAACAGACATTTCAATTTTATTTATTTGTGTAGATCTCTCTGACGATAAAATATTACATAAATTATGTAGGTACTAAGATAATTAATTATTTAAAAAACGACATCTAGTGGTACATTTCGCAATAATACAATGACAATAAACTTGACAGTTGACTGTTGGGTTCGTATTGGTGTTGGGGGTCAGAAAATATCGTTGTAATTCACGATTTGATGCACTTAGTGACATCTAGGGAACATTAAGCTTACTATAAATCCGCGTACAGGTCTCGCCTAGTAGAGTGTTGGTCTAGTATATATTTCGTCAGTGGCTACAACTAAGACAACTCCGGTTACCTTACCTTAATGTTGCTCCTAAATAAATTTAGTGTTTAGCTCCTTTTAAGCTTATTATTACATTTACAAAATGAAAAGATCTGAATAAAACTGAAATTCAGTCAAAGAATTGTAAATCAAAAGTTTTTTTTATGTATGAGTATGCCAAAGTTACTCTACTGTGCCTCATGGAAAAATCAGCAGAATCTAAAAATGGTGGTCACCACACTCATGCGAATGTAGACCTTGCAACAATGCAGCATGGTGTGTGCATATTTTGTATTCTTTTGAATTTTAATATTTAGAGGCGAGCCTCTGTTTTGCGGACTGTACTTTCCGTCGGCACGACTATTAATCACGGTTTATCGAGTGCTAATCCAGGTTTAAACAGATAACTATTCAGTCGGGCCATTGTCACGACGAACGCACGGACAGGGCTGTCGGTTGTAAAAACTGGGTCTCCTGAAAGGTTTTATGATATAGGTAGGACGTGTTTGGAATAAATCTGATCTAGACTTTGTTATTACCCGACTGCGAAAGGAGGGTTATGTTTTTCTAGTGTATGTATGTATGTATATTTCTTTGGCACGCCCTAGAGCCTAAACGGCTTGTCGTATTTTTATGTGAGTGGTGGCAATAGATTCGTCTTAGTTTATACATCAAAATAAAAAATAAATAAAAAAAAGGATTTTTGACGCCAAAAAGTAATATAAAAAAAATAATGTTCTCAAAATACATCGAGTGTGGTATCAAAATAAAGATTTTTTTACGGTGATTACGAATATATACAAAACTTATATGTTTTAATTGTTAAATATTGACGCAGTCGGATTTTTTATTTTTAATAATTTGTACTTGTTTTGGGAATAAGTTTGATATTTAATTAATTAACCTTGGTATACGATTGTGGACCGAACTCAAGACTTTAATATTATGGCTTAGACATTGATTTAGATCTTGTATTTATTTATAGATTTCGAGAGTAGTTATCTTGTCATCTTTCTTTTGTTAGTAAATTTGAAATTGTTTCTATATGTAAATATTTCTCTTTATTCATGTTATGTAATGTTTTTCGTGCAATCTGTGAGAGAGATTTCATGACAAGGACTTTGGGATACGGATTACTTTATTGTTTTAAAAATACTATTTTCTGTGTCGCGGGGGATATCACAAATCTACATGAAACGGAGACAAAGAACACTTAGACTCAGAAGAACATACGTGGATCATATAGTTACGGTACGTTCAATGTGGGGTTTGAATCCACAACACTTAGCGCAGTAGGAAATGGCGTGGCACCGCTTAAACACTCCGCCAGTCGTGCAGTCAAAGTGGCATTCAGTCAGAGTTTCAATGTATTGAAAAAGTACCCTGGCATGATATTTTAGTAACGTAGAATAGTACTGTTACCTAATAAACAACTGAAGGTTATAAGAAATTATATGAATTTCATAAAAATATCCCTCTTCACATAAAACAGATATTTAAAAACGTCAAACAGAAAACCCAGCAATAAACATACCGAGCACATTTCCTCTAAGCCTCTTAGTGCGCGCCATCTTATTCGAGTGACGACGACAAAATGGCGGTGGTCTCGTTGCCGCGCTGTTCAATTTGAATATAGAACAGCGTATGTCGCCCGCGCTCTGCGACACTAACTCATCGGATTCGGTGAGATGGTGCGGCAATCGTAAAAATATATTCTTCTACTTGGAATAGGGATGTAATAGAGTCGGTTGTGAGAATAAATTCTGTAAAAGTACCTGCTTAGAGTATATTTACGGATTTACTACTACTACGGATATACTGTTACTTATAACATTTTAATAGATTTATCAGCTGGTCACATTAATATTTGAAATAATTTTTTTATTTGTTATTAACAAAATCATTTTTTATGAATGGGCTTACCAAAGTGATTCTACTCTGCCTAATAGAAAGCATAAGCAGAATTCAAGAGTGATGGTCACCATTACCAATGCAACAATGCAGCATAGTGACCCAAACTGTGGCGGCTTAGTGATGCTTCTGCATCATTGGGCCTCCGGCCCTCCACTCACCAACAAACAACACACGATAGCACGAATGCTGTCATTTAAGGCTGGTCTTTTGTGCGAGGGTAGTACCACCCCGGTCCAGCTAGCCCATTCGTGCTGAAAGGTAGTAGAGCCACGCTGACGTGGCTCTTCTACCTTTAGATGATTGATAGTTTCAGTATAGGTCTACCTGTCATGCCTTATACGTGAACCTTTCTGAGTCGCTGTAGTCCTTGAACTTTGAAATACCAGAGAAGTAACTAACTTGCTGACCCTGCAAAAACTATACTCCATCTATACAACCATCTCTATCTTAACTGATCTTTGGATTGCTGCGATGTCTTAAAATTAAAAGTTGACTTGTTGTTTTTTTTATGTATTATGTTTGCCCCCAAACGAGCAGAAGTATCGCCTGATGGTAAGCGATTACCGCTGCCCATAGACACCCGCAACAATAGAGGCGTCACGAGTGCGTTGCCGGCCTTTTGGGAAATGGGGAGAGGGAAGGGGGGGGGCTTGGGTTGTGGGCCTCTGGTATCCTCATTCACTCGGTGAAACACAGCGCAGGCGCTGTTTCACACCGGTTTTCTGTGAGGCCGTGGTATTACTCCGGTCGAGCCGGCCTATGTATGCCGAAGCGTAGCTCTCCCAGGTGATACGTCTGCTCGTTGGCCCCCTAAACCATAAAAAAACGAAAAATAGTGAGCATGTAAAAAAAAGAAATAAATTGATAACTCTATGCCTCTGTTCTAGAGTTCTTAGGGCAAGCGCTAAGAATATGTCGGTCAAACCACGGTCGGTGGAGATAGCGCACAAATCCGACGCTACCAAATGGACGGCCCATAAAATATATACCTTATTAATATCTCGCCTTTTTACCCGACAGTAGCGGAGGGTTTTGACAGCACAGAATAGATTACAAAAAGGTCTGCCTGGGAACAGACTTGGGAGGTTTTAGGGAAATACTGTCTAGATTATAGTACGAGGAAGATTGAGTTTGGTAGAAACGGTATTATTGAAATTGAGTTTTGTATTCTGTTAAATAAAATCGAAGTTTTAGCAGAAAATAAAGAATTTCCAGCGATGGTATAGTCAATATAATCTAATTTATTAGTCCCTTGTATTTAGATATATGACCTAAATATTATCGATGATCAACGTGAAATTTCGAATACTAATATTTTTATTTTTATATCAACGAACTTTATTTTTTATTTTTTATTGTATCTGCAATCAGTGCATTCACTTTTAGCAGATCTGCTGCATGATTCTCTCAATTTATAAACTGTAATTATGTAAGTTATGTATGTCATTATTATATTAGAAATAAGTATATGTAGTAAGTATATGTAGTAAAAAAAAGAAAAAGAAGTAACACGAAGAAGTAAGAGTAAACAAACATGAAGATTTTTGTTAGCGTTATAAAAAATCTAAAATACAACGTGAAAATTGTTCTCAACTATTAACTTTATTACAAGCCAGCGCCATTATTTTTCAAAAAAAAATAAAAATTATTCTTATTATCGCACAAATTTAATAAAATACAATTTGTCAAAAATCTTTAAAAAGTTAGTGAAAAAAATTTAAAACTCAAAATGTCCGCCAATATTATAACTCCACTTCAATAAACAATTCCCACAACACAATCTTAAACAATACCTCTTTGTACTAAATTAATACTGAAATCGTGTCGTCTTGCACAGGGAAGCTCTTTACCAATATTTTAAGAGTTCTTCAAAAGCCATTTTTCCAATAACCACTTACACGCCCCATACAAACTTAAACTTCACTTACAAAACATCATATTCATCCTTATATTAACGCGCATAAGGTTGATGTTGAGTTTTATCAACCGCAAAATACAAAGCCGTGGTTTTCAAACCGTGCAATGCGATAGGTACTTGACTTGAATTGATCAAAATAAATGAATAAAAATGTTCTATAATTGTTAGAGATAACGGCTCACTGGTTTTAGGAGAGTTTTGTATTGTTTTATTTATTAACTCGACCAACATTTGTCGTAGAAGTGGACATTGTAGTGGTTTCCTGTGAGAATATTGCATTAGAGTGGGTTTTGTGAGACCAGGTTCTCGCAGATTGCGGGAAACGAATTAAGTATATATAATTTTCAACAGCTTTTGAGATTTTACGGCATGAATGGGCCGGCTCGACCAGAGTGATACCACGGGCTCACAGAAAACCGGTGTGAATCAGCGCTTGCGCTGTGCTTCGCCGAGTGAGTGAGGATACCGGAGGCCCAAACCTGAACCCCTTCCCCATCCCCCAAAGGCCAGCTAAACAATTGCGACGCCTGTGGTGTTGCGGGTGTCCATGGGCGGCGGTAATCACTTACCATCAGGCGATACGACTTCTCGTTTGCCCCTATTCGAGATTTTTTTATTCATATATGACTTAGAATGAAAGGTTGATAAACAGGTCTATTTATCTGGTGGCTTGTAAACTTATCTTCTCAGTTAGATAGAAGTTGTAAGACCTTACCCAGCTTATTATTTCATTTATAAGACCACCAGCAACTACACTATTATGTATATTTACTATGGATCTTAGAGCTAAGCATCTTACCACTTAAAGATACTTTGAGGACGAACAAGCAGACAGTTCATCAATATTCTATACAAATAAATAAAATTGAACTGTCGTTTGTAATTTCATACTTACGGCTATTCACTAAATGCATATAGGTAAAGTATACACGGTATCTACTTAAAAAAGGCATTTTTAAAAATTTTGGTCTGTCTGTCCGTCTGTCTGTCTGTTTGTTCCGGCTAATCTCTAGAACAGCTGGGCTGATTCTGATTTATACTTGCAGAAAGTTGATGATATAAGGAGTAATTTGGGCTACTTTTTAATCGATTTCAAAAAAAGGAGGAGGGTCTCAATTCGCCTGTATTGCTTTTTTTATGTTTATATAACTTTCGACTGGATGAACCGATTTTGATGATTCTTTTTTTATTTGAAAGCTGGTGCTTCCAGTGTAGTCACTTAAGTTTGGTCCAGATTGAAGTCAGTTTTTTTTTTGTTAAAATTTGTGATTATTTAAACTAACTTTGCCCCACGGTATTACCTACGGATGTTGTTGTACCGCGGGGCTCAGTTAGTCTGTAATATCAGGCATCTCTTTATTTTGGTACATGTAGCATGTGTAGGTATAGGTTTCAAGATACTGCTAAAATACGTAAAAAGTACTTTAAGACGTTTTACTTAGGACCATAACTGTAACCATCTAAATAAACACCTATGCCTTATAGTTTTCCATATTGATTGAACAATTCTACAACTCACTTTTTCTTATTACAATGTAACGAGAATGAAAGAAGTCACACCTAAATAGAGCAGGATAGTAGTCCAATCAAAAAATCAATCTTCTCCCACATTCGCCAGTAAAAAGGTGCCGTACCCAATATTTTCTGTTATCGGCCGACAGTTGAGCCCTGCGAGCGCTAAAAACTCAATACAGTATTGCTTTCACAGCGAAGTAACTCGGTTAGACTAAACATGGATATGACATATAAATAACTTAGATTACACTTTATTATTATAAATTTTGTCATTGTATCTCTACATATAATGGAATATATGGAAGCACATACTAAAAAGATTTATGAATTTTTTCTTCTTTAAAGTAAAATAAGGTAAGAAAGGTTACTTAGTCTAGTAATCAATCGATTGAAGCCCTGGGCAAGGTAGTAGAGCCACGCTGATTTCAGCACGAACGGGCCGGCTCGACCGGGGCGGTACTACTCTCGCACAAAAAAACAACGTAAAATGACAGCGTTCGTGCTGTCGTGTGTCGTTGGTGATTGCGAGCCCGGAGGCCCAAAAAGTCTAGTCAACAAGTTCCATACTTGTTGACTAGACTAAAAGATGCAGAAGCATCACTAGGCCACCATGGTGTGGGTCGCCATGCTGCATTGTCTGCATTCGCAATGAGTATGGTGACCACCACTCTTGGATTCTGCTTATGCTTTCCATCAGGAAGAGTAGAGTCATTTAGGCAGGCCATACATTAAAAAAAAGCTAGTAACATAGAATTATCCGACTTTATGCTCAACTATTCGCTTCTATACATAATATGAATTAAAAAAACAATAATGAAATATAAGTTCTGCTTAGGTTGGGTTGGATATTATAAAGATAGCGAAGTTCATATTCAAAATGATATACGAAGCTCTCCTCATTTGAATTGGATATTTAGCTGTTTCAATATCTATCTACATTAGATTAAATTTGTTTCTTAATATGTTTGTTACTGAATTACTAAAATTCAATACCAAAAATTGTATTGCAGTTGTCTTATCCATAATATTCCATGGTTTGCTAGGTCAGCGCGACAAGGCGAGTCGTGGACACATAACGAGTTTAACAGAATATGATTTTCCCACTCGGCGCGAATGAGAGACGTTTTAGCGTCACTTTTTTACAACCCCCTGGGACTTGGACGCAGACTGTGGCGAATATGCACCTTTTATAAGATGTAGAGTGGAGATAAAAATGTTTTTTTGATTGAAGTTATATTTGAACAAAAAACTATCATTTTGAATTGTGATAGCTGAGAACTTTTTTAAATTAATGATCTAGTGATTTTGTTATTACAAGCTTTTTATTAACGTGCAATGTATGTATGTATGTATGCTTGTATGTTCGGGTGGAATCTTGTAACTCAATTTTGAAGCAGATATCTTCAACCGATTTTGCTGAAATATTTCAAGCGAAATACAGCGTGACAATACAATATTATAATGACATGAAGCTGATCTGATGCTGGAGCTGGAAGGTGGCCATAGGAACTCTGAAAAGAAACGTCGCAACAGCATCGAGTTTGGACTCATTTAATTCGTCTCGAGGCATTCCAGTAAAAGCTTGTTTTTAAAAAGCTTTTTAATTTAATTTATTGATTTAAATTAATGATCTAGTGATTTTGTTATTTTTGAATAAGATTACACTATGTAGGAACTAACTGTATATTATCTCTCTCTTCAGTATAAATAGATTCTAAGTGGCCTAAAATTGTAACTTGAAAATTTATACATAAGAACAAATATACTATTATGTTTTAATCTTCAATGTGGTATACAGACGACTACTAATCACCCATATTTTTTCGATAGTTAAGTTAGATAACTCGCTTTTCAAGTGGTGGTAGGAAAGGTATATTAATATTACGTATAGATTAAAATTTGTAGTCGCAAATCTGTTTAGGTACTTGAACTGGATGTTACCAAAAAGAGTTAAGTTAACTTGGAATCTACATATTATGTTACTATTAGGTTTTTACCTATGAAATTGCCTTTCTTCAGTTCTGGTCATTTCAAATAAAGAAAAAGTTTGTAATGGCTCTGTATTCTAAATTCAAATTAATTTTGTTTTAAAACTATGACATTCTATTTACAAAATCAGTCTTTTGTTTTTTGATTAGCGTTGTATTTTCATTACATTTGAACATTTTTCGTCATAATGGATACTTTAAAAATTCGTGTAGGTAATTATGGAACATAAGTTCCGTCGTGGCGCCAACGCGACACAAACGGCACGTAACATCAAAAACGTTTACGGAGAGAACTGTACAAACGAACGCACAACCCGTTATTGGTTATCCCGGTTCCGTTCTGGAAATTTTGACTTGAAAAACATGCAACGAAAACTCTCTGCCAAAAAAACACTTAAAAGCGTAAAATAAACTGGTTCTTCATAAATTTCCTATACCTAATTCTTTATTCATTTAAATAGTAGTATTATAATGTGTGCTAGGTACCTAGAATCTGTTTGAAGTCGGTGCCAAGTGACTATTGCTTAGACTTTTGTAATTGTTCGTTTGTATTCTTTTTGGCTTAGCACCGACTTCAAACAGATTTTAGGTACCTAGCACACATTATAATACTACTATTTAAATGAATAAAGAATTAGGTATAGGCAATTTATGAAGAACCAGTTTATTTTACGCTTTTAAGTGTTTTTTTGGCAGAGAGTTTTCGTTGGATGTTTTTTGGAAGTCGGTTTTTTTTTTTATAAAAAGTTTTTATTTTTCAGTTTTTCGTGCAAACAATCGTAGGTAAGTAGTAAGTTGAACTATTTCATCAAATTTCATCATCAAGAATACAAATGAAGGTCTAAACGTACGTGTAATATTGAAATCATCCTCTAATTCCTAACTGTTGAAGAGTTTAACCTTCTATCATCAGTTCACCTAAATAACTTGAAAGTATACGACTGAAGGTCGTTAGATACGTATAGAATTGAAAGAATTATCCTCCAACTCCTAACCGTTGAGGAGTTGTACCTTCCACCTTCCATCATCAGCTTCCCAAAATAATTTGAAAGAATACGAGTAAAGGTAACACATGTAGGAGGTACAACTCCTAACCGTTAAGGAGTTGTACCTTACATCATCAGCTCATCATCATAAAATGATGGCTACCAGACGCAAATACCAGTGTTACTTCAGAAAATATACGAAAAACATAGTATGTGCCTATAAAAAGTGAGGGTTTCCCTCGATTTCTCCGGGATCCCATCACCAGATCCTGATATGCTGGCAATGGGACCACCTCGGAAGCATACCCTTTCGGATACTATAAAAAATTTCAAAATCGGTCCACAACTGACGGAGTAATCGCTGAACATACATAAAAAAAAAAAAAACATACAGTGGAACATAGAACCTCCTCCTTTTTGGAAGTCGGTTAAAAATGAAGCTCGTGGTCGTCCGGAGACTTTGGTTAACAATAATGAATTAAAGGCGATTGTGGAAGCTGACGATACTCAATCTACAGCTGAGCTAGCAGCAGCTTTTAATGTAAGCATCAAAACAATATTGATCCATTTGCGACAAATTAGCAAGGTAAAAAAGGTTGATAGATGGGTGCCCCACGACCTTAACGATCGCCAGCGCAACGTACGCGCCGAGACCTGCCTTGCGCTGCTCAACAGGCAAAGAAATGAAGGAATTTTGAAACGAATTGTAACGTGCGACGAAAAATGGATTCTGTTCGACAATCGAAAGCGCTCAGCAAGTTGGTTAGACCCTGGTTCAGCACCAAAGCAATGCCCTAAACCAAAAATGAACCCTAAGAAGGTGATGGTCACTGTTTGGTGGTCTAGTGCGGGTGTGATTCACCACAGCTTTTTACAACACGGCATGAGCATTAATGCAGATGTGTATTGTGAAGAACTGGAGAGAATGATGGAGAAGCTTGCACATCTGCAACCAGCTTTGGCCAATCGGTCGTCCTCACTGCTCCTTCACGACAACGCGCGACTCCATACTGCGCAACAGACAGTCTCCAAGCTGCAAGAGCTGGGGTTGGAAGCTCTCCCTCATCCGTCATACTCACCAGACCTTGCACCTACCGACTATTACTTTTTCCAAAATTTAGACAACTTTTTAGTGGGTAAAAAAATTCAATTCCCGAGAGGCAGTACAAAATGCCTTTGAAGAGTTTGTTGCCTCCCGTCCAGCTGATTTTACAAGAAGGGCATCAATAAACTGCTAATGCGTTGGCAAAGATGCGTCGATTACATGGGTGATTACTTCGAATAACAGAAATAAAAAAGTTTGAAAAAATAAGTACTTTCACTTGTTGCATACAAAACGGCAATTTCATAGGTAAAGACCTATTAAAATAGTTTTATTTTCAAATTTGAATGATGAGAAAACCAAAACTTCTTGATTTTAATTTGGACATTAGTTTTATATCGTAAATTCATATGTCGGTGAGAGATGCCCGTTTTGTGATGTCTTAAATTAAATTAGGGTATGATTATTATAGTTTTTTTATGCCAATAGAGTGCAAACGAGCAGAAGGGATCCTTGGAACTGGAAAGTGACTACTTCAGTCCATGAATGCCTGCAACATAATAAATACAAGGGTGTTCCCAAGTCAATTACGGTCTTTTTTAAGGCTTTAAGGTGAACATTTTGTTCCACAGATAGGTACCTACATATAATTTTGCGAGGGATAAAGTCACACACAGAGGTAAATGAAAATTATGTAAATGATGGGATAGAAAGTTTTTTTTTATGGAATAGGGGGCAAACGAGCAGACGTATCACCTGATGGTAAGCGATTACCGCCGCCCATGGACACCAACGACACCAGAGGCCTTTGGTTAGGGTATAGGCCTCCGGTATCCTCACTCACTCAGTGAAACGCAGCGCAAGCGCTGTTTCACACCCGTTTTCTGTGAGGCCGTGGTATCACTCTGGTTGAGCCGGCCCATTCATGCCGAAGCGTGGCTCTCCCACGGTAAAGTTTTAAAGTAATAGTAGCTTAGAAATGCTAATAGATCATTGTAAAGACTCTAAAAGAATAAATCTTGGAGGAGTTGTCCTTTAAAAATAAAAAAAAAAGGAAAAGAAAAATCACAAGTATATTGGTAAACCACCTTTCTAAGGAGAGGCCTATGTCCAGCAGTGGACTGGACTAAGTTGTGATGATATTGCTACGTTCAAATGACTTTATAGTGACTTGGGGTGAAACAATAGTAATGTAAAGTCAGGTGTGCGAGTTTGATTCAAATCAAAAAAAAGGTTACATGTTCTTTCACATTTGGATATTTATGTAGAAATTAACAAATGCAATATATAAGTTTCTTATTCGTATTTTAGAATATGTACTTTTTTTTTTTTTTTTTTTATGGAATAGACCGGCAAACGAGCAGACGTATCGCCTGATGGTAAGCGATTACCGCCGCCCATGGACACCCGCAACACCAGTGGCGTCACAAGTGCGTTACCGGCCTTTGGGAGATGGGGGGGGGAGATAGGGGGAGGGGAGATAGGGGGAGGGGAGATAGGGGGAGGGGTTGGGATATGGGCCTCCGGTATTCTCACTCACTCGGTGAAACACAGCGCAAGCACTATTTCACACCGGTTTTCTGTGAGGCCGTGGTATCACTCCGGTCGAGCCGGCCCATTCATGCTGAAGCTTGGCTCTCCCACTACTTACTAATATTAGGACATAAAAACAAACTACTTGGTAGCAATGTGAGTTTGACTCAGTTCTGTATCACCCAATCCTTGCCGTAAGTTCCGAATTTATATCTGTTATTGAAAGAAAATATTAAAAAGTACTTTTAGAAAATCCATTTAAAGCTTGCGACATACTTAAAGCGATGAGCGCGCGCCACAATATCATAACACGGAGATTTTCTCCTAAGCCGCGTTAATTTGCTCCCCGCGTCCGAGCGAACGTCAAATACAATTTTACGGTACGACGGACACTGAGCCGATTGTGAGAGACAGGCGACAAGCCTGCTGAGTTATGGATGTGGTTCAAACTTGATGTGGTATATGTCGATAAACTGCATTTTTAATTGTTAATTTATTCAAGACCAGCTTGAAGTAAATAGAGGGTCAATAGTGGTAATTTTGTTGTTGATTCATTAAAATAATTTTGTCTAAAAGTGTTTATCCTCCTATTTTAATGAAACGATTTCCAAAGTGCAATTTTTGTGTTTATTTATTTAGATAACGTTTATTTTTAGATTGACATGGCTGATTTTAGTCAATCTTTGACATTTAGAACATCGTTTGACAGGACAAAACTAATTTTTAGGGATTATATATATAAAAAAAATTGAGCCTACACGGGACGCCTGGCAGATGTGAAACTATTGCAGATATGAAAAAGAATTGAATTGAAAATTAATTTGCAGTGGCGAAACTCGCCGCTTCACGTCGCCACGCCAAACATCTCGCCACGCCAAAAATCAGGTTTACATATATATCCATTGAATTCAAAAATAATTCTTCTAGGCGAGGTGTAAACCTGATTTTTAGCGTAGCGAGAATTGCCCTAATTCAATTCAATTTTTTTTTTTCACATGTGCAATTGTTTCACATCTGCTGGGCGTCCCGTGGCGGCTCACTTTTTGTAGTGGATAATATTTGATATCCTAGCTAAAACTTAACTAATCTGTCTTGATATGAATGAATACTCAAGTATTTAAAACAAATGTACCAAATTAAAATTAACAATACCATATCCATCATGTATAACATCACTTCACATAATGCTTGTGGTCACGTATTGGTTAAAGGGTAGGGCTGGGTTATTCGCGGATTATATCTGCAGCTCACAGCTCAAAAGCAATGCTATATTAGAAAGCAACGCGTCCATTGGATTAGTCTCCTTACGGAGCTTTTGATTTAGGATTTACTAAATGTAGTTTATACCAAGACAGTTTTTTGCGATAAAGTACGTATTTTTTTTATGACAACTTAAAAGTTGTCATAAAAACTGTATACGTTTGTGTTTTTTGAGAATATAGTAAAGTTATAAAAATTGTTTTCAAGTGCCTTAATTACTAGTCAAAATGTCAATTTCAAATGTAGGTTTTAAAACTATAGTGACAATTTTTTGCATTGGAAACTTATTTTTTAATTAGGCACAGGAAATTTAAATTACGTCTTACGGAAGAAAAAAATGTCGGTCGAATATTAAAATTTAAAATAGATACATGAATAAATGATGTATTCTACTCTAATTTAAAAAATTACAAAACTTGTGTTTTTTTTTATCTTTTATAAAAAAAAAGACAACTCTCGTATTAGAAATATACCTACTGCCTGTGTCGCGGGGGACTTTACAAACATACATGATACGGACAGAAAGAACACCCAGACTCAGAAAAACACTTTGTGATTCTCACAAAATGTTGTCCCATGTGGGATTAGAACCAACAGCACTTGCTGCAGTAGAAAACGACGTGGTGACCGCTTAAACCACTAGACCAACCGTGCAGTCTATCTGTTCATCACATTGTATAATAAGAAAATTAATTTCTACTTAAATCTATCTCACGAAGTCGAGATTGATTAGCGTTGATAGGAAACTCAAACAAAACTTACTAAAATTATATTAATTAATGAAACTACATAATACCATACACCTGTGTCAACAAAGAGTTTATTAATATTTTATTAAAACGTATATGGACGCATCAAAAAGCGAATCTTCATACAAAACCATCGCACCGTGAAAACACATCAGCTTACTGAATGGCAACAATAAAATAAAATAATAATATTTATTACTGGCACGAAAAACCCATAAAAGATAATCAGATAAAGGTTTTAATTTGGTAAAAAAATAAATTAATAAAGTTCGCGTATACTCTGTGGGAATTTTGACAGTTGTGTGCGAGGGAGATGGAGAATAAAATAAGTTCTATGGGATGACACAAGTGTGCGGCATTAAAAGGGGCTTATGGCAGACTTTTTAATGTAATCTTGCAAAGAAATGGCCTCAGACATACCTACTCACCTTACAGGCTCACATTGGGCCTCCGGTCTCGCACTCACCAACGAAACACGATAGCACAAATGCTGTCATTTTAGGTTGAAATGACAGCATTCGCTATGGCAGGCTTTCCATTAATAAAAAGACTGATTACGATAAAGGCTAACAATTAGGTACATCTTTATTATAACTAATAACTCTTTTAAAATATAACATCGTTGCCACATAAAATACTTGACTGTCCAGTAATACTAAGCCTCTCCGCACTAAATTATCTATCTCCAATCAGCCGCAAAGCGGTTTATCACTCGGCAACTAAACCCTTGATCGAGTTAAGCTCCCAAGATTCGAACAATTGGAGACTCAGTACAGTTCGTTTGTAGCACGTGAGCTGGGTGCCGAGTGTATGGAACTATCGGCTTGACACTTGTGAGGGTACATTTAGTAATTACGACATGGACACGACACGGGACGGACACGACTTTATGTTTATTTTATATTTAGCCATGTCATTTGTTGGGTATGGTCGGTAGAGGCGTAATATGCTCTTTTTAACCGACTCCAAAAAAATAGGAGGTTCTCAATTCGACTGTATTTTTTTTTATGTTTGTTACCTCATAACTTTCGACTGGGTGAACCGATTTTGATGATTCTTTTTTTATTTGAAAAAAGGTGCTTCCCGTGTGGTTCCATTTAAATTCAGTCCAGATTGAAGTCGGTTTTTTTTTGTTAAAATGTGATTATTGTGGAGCTGTAATCTGCATTATTAATTTTTTTGTAAGGTTGTGGGGTAATCTCTGCATCTATTTTTTTATTTTATTATATATTTTTGAAACGATTTAGAAAATTATTTTACCACTAGAAAGCCACATTATTTGTGAGTGTCATAATCTATATAACTAGTGCTCTACAAAGAAACTGCTGAAAGGGATCGGGAGAAGGCCGAAGTCTTCTATGATCCCGAAGAAGTATGATGAAGTGTACTTGATAGTTAGCTGAGAGAGTGAGGTCACCGGAGCCTCCTTCTCCTTCCAAGCTCAATGAGTGGCAATGTATTTGTGATTCTTGTGTTAAAGGTGTGCATAGGCGTCGATATTCACTTACATCGGGTGACCCATTTCGTCGCTGGCCATATTTTTAACCCCCGACCAAAAAGAGGGGTGTTTCAAAGTTTTCAAAGTTTTTTTTTTTCAAAGTTTCACGTGTCTGTCTGTGGCACCGTAGCTCCCGAACGGATGAAGTGATTACAATTTAGTTTTTTTTTTTGTATGAAAGGAGAGTTACGTGTGAGTGTTCTTAGACATGTTTCATGAAAATCGGTTCAGCCGTTTAAAAGTTATGGGGGTGGAAGTGGGGAAGGGTAACCGAATGTCTGAAAAATTTCATTGAGTGGGGTCTCAAATGAAAGCGCATAACGTGTTTTTTTTACTTTTTATAGGGAACTCAGGTTATTATACCGGTAGTTTTTTTTTTAATTTTGGGAATTTATAGTTATATATTATTTTTTTCAAGATTAAATAGGTTTAGGGACGCGAAAAGAGAAACACTACCTATTGTTATTGCTCAAAATAAGGTGGAAAACCTTTTGCAAAATTCGTAACTTAATAACGTTTTTTTTTCATATATTCCTATGTCGTTTATTGTGAATGTCTTGCCCTCGTTCAGTTCTGTAGAAACTTGCTTCAAGTGGCTCTAACAACCGGCCGAGCCGCCCACAAATACGGATTTACTTAAGTTTGTTCATTTTATCCACTTTTCCAGCCAAACTATTATGACAATCGTTTCGAGTCTCAGATAGTATTCTCGTAATCTATCTATATTTACTTATAATAAAAATGTAACAGGTCCAATTCTGTACATTAAAGATATTTAGAAATTTTTTTTTGGAGGGCTTTCTATAATCGATACTGAAGCCGAAACTGTAATTTTTTTCATTTTTGTCTGTCTGTCTGTCCGTCTGTCTGTCTGTCTGTATCTTCGCCGCGCATCTTTTCGAAACTACTGAACGGATTCAAATGAAACTTGACATGATTTGAGTTCATACTACGAGGTAGGACATAAGATACTTTTTATCCCGAAATTCAGCACGGTTTCCTGGAGAGAGGTGATGAAAGTCAAAATATGTACTTAGTTGTAATTGAATAACACATAGTCCGATTTCATTCATTCTTTTTCTTGCTAGAAAGAAAAAAAAGCAAAGATAACGGGAAAAGTGTTTTTTTTTGTCCGCGACTGTACACTGCCTGTGGGAAGCTGAGACAGATATGTAAATATGGCGGTACGAAGTTCGCCGGGTCAGCTAGTTATATATATAAATATTATAATTTGTTCGTGTGTGCATTTCTGAATGCACGGTTGGCCTAGTGGTTTAAGTGGTCGCCAATTTGTGCGATCCACAAATTGTTGTTCTCAGTCTGGCTGTTCTTTGTGTCTGTTATGAAACAGACACAAAGGTACTTTACAAACATACATGAGTATGTTTGTAAAGTACCCCGCGACTCATAATGCCTTGGGCATTCTCAACCAGCTGTAACCTTTGGGTGTTAGAAATCTTGTGAGGAAGGTGCACAGATATCTGGTGGTAATATGTCAAAACTCTAAATAGGAATAAATTCTATAACTAACTGATATTTAGGTACTATAAAGAGCGTTGTTCAAGGTTATATTGATTGTTCAAATAAAAGAGAATGAATAAAAAATTACTGAAACAAATATTTTCTTATGGAAATGTGGGAATATTTGAACAAAGACAAAGATTTCACTAAAATAAGTGAACCTTTGATATTTTTATTGATTGCTCCACCTTTAGAGGTTCATTATACTTGAAAATTCAACGGAAAGGCGAGCCAACCCGTCAAATTTGAATTTCCGTACCTCAAATTAAAAGAGAGAAGGGAGATGTCCTTTGAACTAGCGTGAAAGATACGGAAAATTTTATTCAGAATAAAAATGTGACTGATGAAAATTCAGCTACTTACATATTTTTGCGCTATCAAAAGGAGTCGATGGTTCGCGAATAATTTTGAATCGAAAATACGCTTTAGCGCCAAACGCCTTTTGTACAATCAATATTCAATGTTGGCAACCCAGCAGTCCACGTTTGAATTTGAAATCAATCATTTGGAATTTCAAACGAACACGTTTTGTAAATAATGTAAAGTTAGTTAGTAAAAATAAAACGTAGCTGTAAATGTCTTGCAAGACTTGTGATGTTTTGTAAAGAGTTTAGTATAAATAGCTAAGAGTTAAGACCACTCGAGCTATTGTTTGTAATTGTTATGTAATAGAATTCAGAACTCATATAGTAATCACTAATCAAAAGTAGATCTTCACACAAAATTGCCAAGATGTCAAGATGTTTCCAATCGGCTGAACTCGGGTTCAATTCGCTCAGTAACCAGATAAAGACCTAATGCAAATGGTAGGCGTTCTCAATTTAGCACGTATTGTTTTGGATTTTGCAATTTTTTTGTGGAATTGCCGAATTCCCTTCGGACATCACCTATCGCTGGTTATTTTGGACTCGAACCAACTAAAAATCGCACGTGGGTCGCCTTGAGTACGAGCAGCACCCCTGGAAGTTCCAGGGATGCTGCTCTTCCAGGGGTTCCATGCTGGAACCCTGAAGTAACTCAGGTCATCCACGACTTACAAATGACAACCTTCTTTATGGGAATCCTATTGTACCCTGGCTCCCGCACCAAAAGTCTGCTAGACCTACAATAACATTTAACAATGACGTAAATGCAAGTACGTTTTACTCAAAATATACTATACATTCTCTTTAAAAAAATGATTACAAAACGGAGGAATTCGCCATTCTGTGCACTTTACGACTTAGGTAACAACGGTCTGGTTTTTATTTTATCTTTCTCTATGTCCAGAATAAGTCAGTCGGATATGCATGCAGACCCGCTGTATGGGTGTGTTGGTGGTTGTTTGGTGTCGGTGGTTTTTTTTACAGTATACGTGGCAAGCGAACAGATGGGTCATCTGATGTTAAGTGACTATGGGCAACTGGACCTCAATAGTCATAAGTTGCACATAACAAGTATCGTTTAACACCGGTTTTCAGCGAGGCCGTGGTATCACTTCTATTCGGTCGAGTCGATCCATTTGTGCCGAAACAGGTATTTCCTCGACATGATCCGTAGTGATTGATAAGAATACATAATCTCAAGACTTCTTTTCATCCTTTGAGTGTTTTAAGAGCCGGCTACGGGTGTAAAGTAAATCTGACTAAGATTAGAATAGTTGAACAACATTGTATTTCTATGACATGCTGTACAAATGAATGCGTATGTTCTACTGCTCGCGTTGCCTAAATAATCTTTTACAATATTAGACTACACAATCTTAATGAACAATGAAAGACCCGTTTAGTCACCTCTTTTATAGTACCTACCTTTTTACTGTGTGTTTCTTTTATAATTTTGTATAATTAATGAAGAGTTTTATTGGGCTTCCTCGGACCATTACGAAACCATAATCAACTGCCCTTAAGAGTGTTGGTGGAGAGAGCTGGGTATTTATAAGGCATCTTCTTAGATAAACAAAAAATACCTAAAAAAACGACTTCAAGAACTGGATCAAATTGAAATGGGAAGCACCAGCTTTCAAATAAAAAAAGAATCATCAAAATGGGTGAACCGCACCCAGTCGAAAGTTCTGAAGTAACAAACATAAAAAAAACAGTCGAATTGAGAGCCTCCTCCTTATTTCAGTCGGTTAAATGGAGGTTTTGGCTTTCTCTATGCCACGCTGGTCAGACAGGTTGACATATAATTTGTTTTAAGTTTTCCTACTCTTTGCAGTCCTGAATAAAACTGCTTAATTTGATAAGATCAAACTTTTATTTTTTTTTCTTAGTAGATGACCTATCAAGGTAGGAGTAAAGTATGTGGAGTAAGGATTTGCTATCATCAGGACAATACCGGTTTAATAGAGCCATCTATTGTCGTCATTAGTAGGTAAATTAAGTACTACTCTTGTCACCGCAGCTGCGCATGTAGTAACTATGACACCCCTCGTAGTAAATACAAAATAATGCACTCAACACTCGACAGATATCAGTACTGTATCTTTTAAGAAGCGACATCTATCTGTCCAAAAAAGAAATTAGAAATTATTTTTCATATAACGCCATCTATGTGAAAATTTTCAGACTACGCGAAACCGTGGTGCACTGAGCTTTTAAGCTTTGAAAATAGAACTGGAGAGCTTTTGCACTGACAGGGTGTAATGAAATTTTATGTTAATGTGCAAACATAGATGGCGTAAGGAGTTTCTTAAATATTAACGTGCACGGTTCTGCATGTATATTTTCATGACACTCTTGAAAAGTAAAAAGGTACTGACTTTATTTTCATGTTTTCTAAGTTACAATTAAAAGTTTCCTGATTGTAGCTTTTTATTTTTTTGCATTTTTATTCACACATTTAGCTTGCATTTGGTTTTGATATTATAGGTACTTAATAAAAAAAATTGAAAGAGTTTAAAAAACCAGATACTTATATAATACTATTAAGGCTAAGGACTATTCAAATATAATTTTATCAAAGAAACAAACAAATACATATAATATTTAAAAGCAATGTAAAGTAAATATCAATTTACAACTTTCGTAACCAATTATTTTCCCGCCTTCATGAATTAGTCTGTTTACCAACCAATTGTTCTAATTCTAGACACCATTTGGTATAAATTAAAAGAGGAAATGCAATTAATATTAATTGGAGTCTTCATGTGAACCAAAAACAGTGTATCGAAGATGTATGGGGACTTATGGGGTGCCTATAAACGTGAAGTGGGATCAGTTAGTTAGCCGTTGACGGCCGCGACGCGCGCACGTGTGTCGTTCATTCGTTCACTCAGTGAAAACATCGACGTTTTGAATGAAGTTTTTGTGATTCTCAGTGATGTTGTTGAAAAGGACGTATAGGATTTTATTTATTATCGTCACGTGTGTAAGGAACGTTATGAATGGAGGTAAATAATTTCGCTATTTGGCTTGTGATTATGAATTCATTTTGCTTTTCTTTGTTTTATATTTTTGTTAAAATTAATTAGGATTGTCATTTTGCATGTTGGTTTTAATTAGTAATTAATGTTATTTATTATGTTACTTTAGTGCTGTTTTGTTTATAGTGTAGTTATGTGAGTGATAATGAAGTGCTATAAATTATTCGAAATTTACTACTACATGTTTTAAATTTACGCATAGATGCTTTAACAGTTAAAATAATTAGAACAATATTTAATAACGTACATAAATACAAATGTCATCCTGAAGCTTATTTTTAAGGGTCAATAATAGTAGGTGCCTATATTCACCAACTTCGTTTTTTTGTCTGTCCGTCTGATTTCTGTTTAGCTTAGCTGTAATATGGCACGAATGTAAACACAATTGAGGCACCACAATGAAACAGGCTACATAGAATAGGGATGTTTTTTTAACGGTTATTCTATTGTGTTAGGTAGTTATCATTTGATAGATCTATAAGGGTGTTTACTTGTTTAAAGCGGGGAAAAGTGCATACATATACTCGAAAAACATATTCCTCTTTTGGGTTAAAATACGAAAGCCATTGTTTGTTACACATTGGCATCTTATCTACTAAACCATTACTGCCTCGGTGGCGCAAGTGGTATCGTAAGCGACTGCTGTGCTTGAGGTCTTGGATTCGATTTCCGGGTAGGACCAAATATTTGTATGATCTGCAAATGTTTGTTTCGGAGTTTGGGTGATTTCTTATAATATGTATGTATTTTCAAAAAAATAATAATTAAATAAACCTATGTATTTACATCAGTTATCTAGTACCCATAACACAAGCTCTGCTTAGCTCGGGACTTAGATGTCCGAAAATATTTATTTTATTATTTATTTATTACTAGTTGTTGCCCGCAGCTCCGCCCGCGTATATGTCGGTTATCGCGGCAAATATTAGCCTATGTGTTATTCTGATGTATTAGCTATATTACTGTAAAGTTTCATCCAAATCCGTTCAGTAGTTTTTGCGTGAAAGCGTAACAAACATCCATCCATCCATACTTACAAACTTTAGCGTTTATAATATTAGTATAGATATAGATTTACTGGCCCTTGTGTATGTTGGTTATTGCGGTAAAGATTTGCATATTTATGTCCTTCCTCAAAGATCAAAGTATTTCCATACCAAATGTCATTGAAATCGTTGCAGCGGTTTAACCGTGAAAGCATAACAGACAGACAGGACAATTTCACAGCAATATGTTTAGCAAGAGACTCTTTCTTAAGTTCTTATCTATACAAATAAATAAAATTGGAGTCTGTTTGTAATATACGGTAACATATATATACGGTCGAATTGAGAAACCTCCTCCTTTTTTTGAAGTCGGTTAAAAAACCCACATGCATATGTATGTATACACGGTACATACTCGTATACCAAAGTAACATTTCTAACAATTTTGTCTGTCTGTCTGTTTGTTCAGGCTAATCTCTGGAACGGCTGGACCGATTTTGACGGGACTTTCACTGATAGGTAGTTGACGATATGAGGAGGAACTTAGGCTACTTTTTAAGACTATAGCCGTTATTACAATAGCCGCGGGTAATACCACGGGGTTCAACTAGTTAACAATGTAATTAGTTTTCCTAAACTTTGAATGCTACGATAATTATTATTATTAGAAATAAAAAGGTAATTCTAAAATTCAACGACGAGCCAGCTATTAAACTGATTTAAGAATAAACATATATTCATTCATATCTCTCTCCTCAAAAGGGTTTTGAAGAGATATTTGTCCTGGATGGGAATCGAACCGATGACCTCTGGCTCCGCAGTCAGGATCACTAAATACTAGACAAACAGTCCCGCAAACTATAACGACAGTATAGTTTTTTAATCATCGCCATCATCAGCCTATCGCAGTCCACTGCTGGACAAAAGCATCTCCCAAATGGACCGATAGACAGGGTAATACCCCCAGGATAGAGTCTGATTAGGCGCGGCGTCGATCCTGGAGAGGACCTGAAATAACAAGGTCCGGGTCCTCCTCAGAGCAGGGACCTACCGCCGGGGGGTTATTTAGTGGAAACACCACATATCTGGCTCGCCAGTTCCCGAGGCGCCTGAGATCCGAAGGGATTTTCCACGCTGTTAACAAAAAAAATGGCCTCTCCCATTGCATGAGGCTTTAAACGATATAGTTGTTATACTGTTGTTATAATTGACGGACCTAAGGAGTTTGTATACCAACATGTTACGAGAACCAAAGGTTATCCTGAGTCGGATATTAAGTTGCAACATCAATCTTATATGCTGGCATGCTCATGCATATTCAAATTGTCCCATCGAACCTCACACAGGAAGTGACCGGTGGTCTATTGGTTAAATCTATGCGCGTATACGCATGGACAATAATTATTACAAGAAATGAATATAAACTCAAGTATCACTACTGTCGCATTTTAAATCAGAAGAAAAGGGAGCTTTTGGGCTTCGGTGAAAAGCAATGAAAGAGTTGTATATATACCTCCGGTTTTCTACGAGGTATCACTCCGATGAAGTTGGCTCATACGTACAAATGCATGGCTATCTTGCCCCTCCAATCAATACTGATATTATAATGCTGAAGAGTTGGTTTCTTGAACACGTTAATAAGCAGCATTCGACTGCACGTATGGCTTAGTGGCTTAAGCGGTCATCGCGCTGCTTCTTACTTCGCCAAGTGTTGTGGGTTCAAATCCCACATGGGCCTATGGGACAACACTTTGTGTGATCTACAAATTGTTGTTCTGAGTCTGGGTGTTCTTTGTGTCCGTTTCATGTATGTTTGTAAAGTCACCCACGACACTGGATGTATATTCCTAATGCGGAAGTTGTCTTTTTTAAAAAGAAAAATAGCAGGAACTACTGGTTCGAAATGAAAACTATATAACTCTTTTGCGAGCAATCTCCACCGAACAAAAGTTGGCAACTTTTGTGTTTTGTCAACAAATGTTGGGAACTGTGTTCCTGTTTTTGGCGCTAAACATCAAAAGAATACGCTTGTTACAGTTTTTTATTGGCTCTGTAGAGACGATTAGGTCCAATGTTTTTCAAATTATTGGCGACTCGGTGTAGACACAATGGAAACAAAAAGTTGGCGATTTTCTGAAGAGTTGCAAACAGTTGGAAACACTGAAATTGCCAACAATTTCGGTGACTTTAGACTATACAATAAGAGTTCAGCATCGATGAAATATAATTTAAAATATACCTAATAAGATGATTATACCTTGATAATACCTATGTAATTTGCACTTTCATAAATAATTTAATTAGGTACTTCACACATTTTCTAAAGCCACTTTATAACCGCAACATAAATAGTTTTGAATCATAAATTTAAGTAGTGTGTGAATTATTTTATAATAGATTTAATTTGTCTAACTCATCTAAATGTCTTCAAGGCTGTTATAAGCCATGTAACATTAAATTTAATGGTAAGCTTTTCTAACAGCTTGACACCGTTGTAATTGAAATTATATTTAATAGCCTTCGAGAATCCGATAATCATATAATTACGGTGTAACGGAATCCAAGTAGTTTATGTGTAAGACTTTCTGCGATCGGTTACTTATGGCAAATTAGTAGTTGGATACAAGCATCGATTATAATATTATGTGAGTGTAATACAATCGAGAGGACTGATCAAGGAGTCGGTTAATGAATAGTGAGTGAACTGGGATTGAAGTTTTCATTTAAAAGTACAATTGAATTATAAATAAATATAATCTTAATCTCTAAAACGCATACCTACACTACAGGCTCCAACGATTTTCATGAAATTTCGTATGCAGGGGGCGATATGAGAAAAGCTTGCAAACAGCAAAACTCGGTACTATTTACTTAGGTACACAATCTAATTACTGTATTTATTTATTGTAATTAGCTAAGAACACCGTTTATTCTCATTCAGATAAATGTAGATGATAATTCTTATGTAATTATTTTAACATGTTATGGGACCACCTTTAACGCTCAACATTAGGTCTGGCAGAACAAGATTTCTAGAGGCCTCAATGCAATAACAGCGGTTATCCTGACATCTTTCCTCTGATATTTATATGCAAATGTTTGTAAAATTATACTGAATACTCCAACAAAAAGCGCCCATATGTATTCAATAGATTTAAATTGCTATTTATTACGTGTTTAGTAAGTAAAATAGGACTAGAAGCTGCTAGAACCGAGTAGTTGCGAAGATTTTCTAACTTTTATTTGCCACCTTCTACATTTAATAAAATTACATTTAAATAACCGCTTTTTACTAAATGGATATGTATGTATACACGGTACATATACCAAAATGACATTTTTTACAGTGTCTGTCTGTCTGTTTGTTTCCTCCGCCTAATCTTTGGAACGGCTGGACTGATTATGATGCGACTTTCACTAGCAGATAGCGAAGAATATAACAAATAACTTAGGCTACTTTTTTTAGACTATCTCCGCCCTATGGCGTTACCCGCGGGTAAAACCGCGGGGCTCAGCTAGTTATATCTAAGTAAACTATTAAGTACAAATGTATGTTTTTACGATGAAAGTTTACGTTACACAGGGATCGTGGTTTCGTTTCCCGCCCAGAACTAGAAATTGGGAGATGAGTTCGATCGTTTGGTGGGTGTAATTTACACATTATATGTACATAGTATATTTTAATTTTTTAGGTACCTTTTAGATATTAGTAGCCTGGTTAGCATCGCACAGGTTCTACATAGTTTAGGATTAGAATCTCGTCACTCAAAAGAATTAAGTCGATTGTTAAACAATAAAAGAATTATTTCACGTTCAACCACTCGGGGTTCCCACATCTCTAGTTAAAAGTAACATGTGAGAAAAATTATGCATTTAATAGGGCTTGTGTACAGTCAACTATAGATAAATGAAGGGGCATGGAAGCAAGTCTTATTAAAGAATTCCATTTTATTCTTTGAATAGAATAATATTGTATCGAATGAATAACCAACTTACAGTAACCTCATACGGATCGATATTTTTTATACCCTATAGCACACCGTACACCGGTATGTTATTTCCAATTGTAATGTGATATACTTGCCTTCCATATAGATGCGAGTTAACAAAAGTTAATGCTATCTCAATAGAGTTTCAAGTCTATAACTACCCCTAAAATAACCTCATCTGCAATTATAACAAATTTATTTTTATTTTTTATTAAGACAACTCCCGCATTAGGAATATACATCCTGTGTCGCGAGGGACTTTACAAATATACATGTAACGGAACACAAAGAACACCCAGACTCAGAACAACAATTGGTGGATCACACAAATTGTTGTTTCATGTGGGATTTGAACCCACAACACTTGGTGCAGTAGAAAACGTAATGAAAAAGTAGTAGTGTGTAAACATTTCTAAGTGTGATACTTGTCCCCATCAGCCATTGTATTTTTACTGTGAGAGAACTATTTTGACACACACAGGTCAAATTCACCGGAGTGATGCAAACCAAATTATCACACAAAACCAGTGTTCAGCTATTATTTTCCTGCATTATAACTACCTCGGTGGCGCAAGTGGTAACATAAGCGATTGCTGTGCTTCAGGTCTCGGGTTCAATTCCCGGAGCGGACCAAATATTTGTATGATCGGCAAATGTTTGTTTCGGAGTTTGGGTGTTTTCTATGTATAATATGTATGTATTTACAAAAAATAATAATATTTATATCAGTTGTCTAGTACCTTGGCTTAGCTTGGGATTGGATGGCGTTGTGTGTTAGATGTCCGAAATATTAATAAAAAAAAAATATTAATTGAACTCAACGATCGGCAGCGCCTTTTTTACTCACGTCAAGGGGCCACGGTCAATTTTCTACGAGATGAACCACGAGAGAGAGGCATATCTACTCATAGGTGTAACCAGACCAATGATTGTAATTAGTACATTTTATACTCTTAACAAGAGAACGATCAATCTCATTGTTTAACCATTGAAGCAGTTGTAAAATAGAATAGTCATTGATAACTCTGTCAGAAAATTGTTAATAACAGTTTTGCTAAATATTCGTCGCGTCTACTGCGTCGTTAGTAAAAAGTGTGAGAACTGCAAAATATGATTATTACGCTTCGTCGGCTTTGAGGGGCACATTTTTTGTATGATTGACAGCGCACCTGTCAATCATACAAAAAACAAGGATCAGGTAGCTATCTACGACTGTTTCTTCGCTCACATGTTAACGGCTCGCATTACATTTTCAACAAAATATGATTTATACAAAATATAGAGTCCTGACTATACTTTATTAAGTTACTTTCTTATTTTGTAATCGTTCTTTTACTAACGAATTCGTGTATTAACAGTTCGACACATGTCACACACGGCTGTCTCTTGACAAACATGTCTGTGTGTGTTATTTCAGTAAGTATATTGTACGAATAACTCTTTCTTCACTCAACATTTTGAAAATATTTACTGTCTTAAAACCATTCTGCGTCATCAGTTTCAATTTCATCGTCGCCGATGTCATCTTATTGACCAGGTATCTCGTTTGCTGTGTGTACAAAAGCTAAGTTTTAATGCACTCGAACTTTTGTTGCCTGCTTCACTACGCTACATATTATCTTACCTTCCCCATATTATTTATGATACTTGTTATAAATTCGAGTGCGCCGACTACCTGCATTAATCTTAATTATCTACTGAACAAGACAGCTACTGATATAGACTAAATGCTCTCTTTGAAATACCGAAAATCCAAACAGACATTGATAATAAAGAATAAAATTAATTTTGACACTGATAGATGCAACTTACAGTTGTAATCAAAATTATCTGCTATTTAAATTCTAAAGGAATTTAATAAAATGTGTAAATTTTGAACCAAATAATAATTCTTAGTAGTGACGTAAATTTCATTGTGACTTTGCACATATATGTAGGGGTTATTGGAGTGGTATTCTTAGGATTTATGGTAGACCCTACTGAATATACAAAACCTTATTTTTTTAGGGATATTACAGTTCTGATCTGTGTTTAGATCTTTTTTCAAAATTCACAATAATAAATTGCTGTTTTTAACTGTGAAGCTAGCACCGTTCTTAAGTATGTTACGTGTGACTGATGTCTTTTTTTTATGGAAAAGGCGGGCAAACGAGTAGACGTATCGCCTGATGGTAAGCGATTACCGCCGACCATGGACACCTGCAACACCAGAGGCGTCACAAGAGCGTTGTCGGCCTTTGGGAGCATGCTCCCTCATGGGGAGGGAGAGATAGGTGGAGGGGGGTTGGGGTATGGGCCTCCGGTATCCTCACTCATTCGGTGAAACACAGCGCAAGCACTATTTCACACCGGTTTTCTGTGAAGCTATCTGTGTACTCACTCATTCGGTGAAACACAGCGCAAGCACTATTTCACACCGGTTTTCTGTGAAGCTATCTGTGTATCACTCCGGTCGAGCCGGCCCATTCATGCCTAAGCGTGGCTCTCCCATGGGCTTTTGCAGTATTGTCATGAATTTTCAGTAATTTTCTTCATTCTTAAAATTATGGAGTTGTCGGATATGAAATTTATTTCGAGATGTACTTTATATTAGTAAGTTTAGATACATTGAACGCAAAAGTTCTAATCTACTGCTCTTGTTACAGATCCCGAACATACAACAAAAGAGATAAGACCAGAATACATACACCCAGATGGTCTTCTCAACTTCGACCCGTATCTCTCCGACTTCAAAACAGAAACAGAAGAAGAAGATGACTACATACCTCTACCAGAAAACGATGAAACCATAGACGGCCTACCAATATTCCTTTTAGAACCTAAAAATTCTTATGTCTTAAGGAATAGACCAGCAAATCTGCTATGTAGAGCTGCAAATGCTTTGGAAGTATATTTTAAATGCAATGATGTGAAAACAGACAAAACTGTTCAGTTAGAGCATGTTGATCCTCACAATGGAGTGAGGGTTGTTGAAGCAGAACTAAATGTTACTAGAAATGAACTCGATGGGAGTACTAATAAGTATGGATGTGAATGCTACGCATGGAATAGCAAGGGCAAGATACGAAGTCAAAGTATTTTTATCGAATACGCATGTAAGTATTACTACAAATAATTATTGTTTTCCAATCAATGAATGGAAATTTCCATCATAATTATTCGTAATTTGTATTCGAATGTTCTTTATTATGCTTTCAATAATAATAGGTGAATCACGTGGAAATTTTTGTAATGTTTCCATTGTGAGTGATATTAAACTTGTCTTTGTACATTTTCTTTTGTAGCACTACGAGTACACACGATTAGTGATTGAATGATGTGTTTATTTCAATGTAATTTTTGAAACGCAAAAAAGTGCACAAAATTTTGCTTCAAATATATGCACAACGAGAAAATTAGACGCTATTTATGACGATGTTGTAAATTGAATACAATTGTCTAATTGTGTAAGCTTGCTTTTATTAACACCGTTTAAATTTTGTCTGACTCATCATTATCTGAACATATACTTTTCCCATTCTTATTGAGTTTTCTTTTTATAATCTCCTCTATCACTTGACATCCTCTTTTAAGCACTCTTTCACTATATTGCTAAAAATGATGTTGGTGTTGTTAGGTTTTTTCTTTTAAGGTCGGCCGTTAGTCGTCAACGCTCCTTGTGAATATAATCAATCTTCATTTATAGTATGAAGCGGAATTATTTTGGTTCATCAGTCCCTTTTTTAAATATGCCATTATTATTGAATTTTAAATGAGCTCCATATGAAGTCTTGACATCATATCCCCCGTGGTTCGAAGAACTACCGGAGCATGTCCTTTCTCATAAATATTCTCAACATAATAACGAGTGTAATTAAAATTTTTACGACTATTATAAGGAGGATTAAAAGCCTCTCTCTTAGTTTTGTTTTCATTAATATATTTAGTCCCAACATCTTAATAGTTTCCGCTCTTTAATGGAGTTCTCGTTTCAAAATGATTAACATTTAAATGTTTCTATTATTTTGGTATTGCTACGCTTTAAAACTCTATATATCGTATATGTCAATAAATTGATTGGTAATTTCTGAACTTGAGTTCTTTATGTAAAATATTATGACTTTTTGTTTACAATATAAATTTATGGAATAGGCGGGCTAACGAGCGGACGTATTGCCTGATGGTAAGCGATTACCGCCGCCCATGGACACCTGCAACACCAGAAGCGTCACAAGTGCGTTGCCGGCCTTTTGGGGATGGGGGGAGGTAGGGGTAGGGGATTGGGGTGTGGGCCTCCGGTATCCTCACTCACTCGGTGAAACACAGCGTAAGCACTATTTCACACCGGTTTTCTGTGAGGCCGTGGTATCACTCCGGTCAAGCCGGCCTATTCATGCCGAATATAAATTTAATATTTTAATCTAGCTGTGTCTCATAGTAGGCCTATTGGTTCAGTGGTTAGAGTTACTCACTGCTCAGCTTGAGCTGAAATTAAAATTAAAAGCATACATTTTATGCTAGCAATAACTATGCTGTACATGTAAACAATAATTGTAAAAAGTCAGAAATTAAAAAAAAAATACGACCCCATCAACAGACTTCGTCATTGCTTCCTCCCCTATTCTGTTCGAAAAATAAAATAAGATGCAACTGCCAATGGTAACACAAAACTTCCGAAAGTAGCGCATAAATTGTCACATTATGAGGACCAAAATAAAATGGAGTGCAGACAATTAACAGCCGCCATTGTCTAGAAATAAACACCCCACGCCGCGAGAAGACATGCCATGTTGAAACAAATAATCATCTGAGTGAAATTTGAAACAATAATTGTTGAAGACAACTTTTTAGTGGGAAATGAAACTCTAAAGTAAATGTATTTTAGGTTCTCATTCTATAAATGCGGATTTTATTATCACAAGCAAAAGGTGTTGATAATATATCATCTATCTTGATGTCTGTATATCAAGAAGGTATTGAAGAAAAGCTAATAAAGGGTTTTTTTATTAACGTAACAAAACTCATTTTAACAGTTTTTACAATGTTTATAGGTTTATTTGTATGTTTTTGCGCACTAATCTCACAATTGCTTAACCAATTTGGATGTGGTTTCCGATTATGTATTGTGGTAAACTTGACTTAGGGTTTGTTTTTTTTTTCAATCGGTTGACAAATAAAACAGTCATATACGTATAAAAAATCATCGCGATAATCGACATTTACGCGGCCAGGGCCGAAAGCATACATCATTCTACTTTTTTATTCATGTAGATGTTTTTGATCACGTTACGAGTAGATAATGAAACTTTAGTGTGTAAGTGAGTATGTGACATAATTCCATAAATGTACATAAATGTAAACCTGACTCTTAATTGGTCTATATTGGCGTCGGTAGTCACACCAGGCTCGTTTGCCCGTATAAAATAAAAACACTATATCAATAATGAAGTTAGTATTACGAAAAATATGAGCAGTTAACAATTTAATGGAATTATTAGAAAACCACAAAGGCTTTGTTCTCATAATACATTCGACACATGAAGCCCATCCTTTACAATACACACTATCGTTCTAGGAAGGTGAACGCATCATTCTACTTACACATTAATGATACATGACTAGCGAGGAATCTTGTTAAGTTTATAGGCGTTGTACACACTGGCGATTGTCTATTACCACAAACATTACGAGTATAGCTCGAATACCATGAAGTAAGTGTTCATAGATTCAGCGAACCTTAATAGATATATATACAGGCGTTTTCTTCATTCTATATCTTTTTAAATTCAAAGTTTTTCATGGAATTAAGACACTAAGTGACACTTTATGAGCGTTAAATTGAAGCTACAGTTAAAAATCATAGATCGCTCAAACAGACGCCACGGCATGTACTGGATTGTCAATGTAAATTAATAAAAATACCAAAATTACTGCCCGCTTGTGTCTATCTGTAACTTCCAGTTTCCAAAGTGCGTAAAGCCTTATGAGAAGAATACTGGCAAAGAAACTCACGGCCACTCTTTTTAAAAGTCTGAAAAGTTCCATTAAATTGGTGTTACGGAATCTAGATGTGATTTTAGGAGATCGCAACATTAAAAACTTTTTATAAAAAAAAAACCGACTTCCAAAAAACATCCAACGAAAACTCTCTGCCAAAAAAAGAATCTGTTTGAAGTGACTATCGCTTAGACTTTTGTAATTGTTCGTTTGTATTCTTTTTGGCTTAGCACCGACTTCAAACAGATTTTAGGTACCTAGCACACATTATAATACTACTATTTAAATGAATAAAGAATTAGGTATAGGCAATTTATGAAGAACCAGTTTATTTTACGCTTTTAAGTGTTTTTTTGGCAGAGAGTTTTCGTTGGATGTTTTTTTGGAAGTCGGTTTTTTTTTTTTCATAAAAAGTTTTTATTTTTCAGTTTTTAATGCAAACAATCGTAGGTAAGTAGTAAGTTGAACTATTTCATCAAATTTCATCATCAAGAATACAAATGAAGGTCTAAACGTACGTGTAATATTGAAATCATCCTCTAATTCCTAACTGTTGAAGAGTTTAACCTTCTATCATCAGTTCACCTAAATAACTTATAAAATAAAAGTATACGACTGAAGGTCTTTAGATACGTATGAAATTGAAAGAATTATCCTCCAACTCCTAACCGTTGAGGAGTTGTACCTTCCACCTTCCATCATCAGCTTACCTAAATAATTTGAAAGAATACGACTAAAGGTAACATATATACATCTGATATTTAAAGATTTATCCTCCAACTCCTAACCGTTAAGGAGTTGTACCTTACATCATCAGCTCATCATCATAAAATGATGACTACCAGACGCAAATACGGGTGTAACTTCAGAAAATATACGAAAAACATAGTATGTGCCTATAAAAAATGAGAGTTTCCCTCGATTTCCCTGGGATCCCATCATCAGATCCTGATATGCTGGCAATGGGACCACCTCGGAAGCATACCCTTTCGAATACAAAAAAAAAAAATTAAATCGGTCCACAACTGACGGAGTAATCGGGTAACATACATAAAAAAAAAAAAAATACATACAGTGGAACATAGGACCTCCTCCTTTTTGGAAGTCGGTTAAAAATACACGAACACTGTGGTCCTCAATTCAATACTATTAGAGATTATTAAATTTGCGCATTTTCCATTTTCATATCTTTTAATGAAATTTATTGTTATAGACATATGCCTTTTTAAAAAAAAATTATAAACTTGCTTGATGTTCTCAACATTTTGACTAATGGGATTTTTCGATAAAAGTGAAATAGATATCGAATTGTGTAAATTATATGATTTGTTAGAGCTTTCGGAATTCCCGGCGCTAGTCATTTTTTTTACAACTCCCGCACTAGGAATAAATCCTGTGTCGCGGGGGGCTTTACAAACATACACGAAACGGACACAAAGAAAACACCCAGACTCAGAACAATAATTTGTGGATCACACAAAGTGTTGTCCTACGTGGGATTTGAACCCACGACACTTGGCGAAGTAGGAAACGGCGTGGTGACCGTTAAACCACTAGGCCAGGCGTGCAGTCATTCATTCAACTACCTACGTATATGTGAAAATTCCTTCTCTATCTTTGCATTCCGTTCATAGCAACTTTCCCTTCTCAACATACTCTCAAATTTTCCATGAGGTAAAATGCCCCCGAATATAAATGGAACTAAAATCATACATGGTTAATATTGGCCAAATATTCTGGGGTAATTGTAAGTATGTATGTACATAGTCGATGTTTAAAACTATTACGATGTTTATCGCTATCGGAAATTTTCCTCAACTTTTAACGATACAAGTCTATCATCCAAAAAAAATTTTACGACTGTTTTTATTTTCATCCCTTTTTTAAGAGGGTGGAGTAACGGAACCATTATGTAGAGGAAACATTATTTCCGCTCGTTAAGTCAAGCACTTTGCACTTTGATGAATGCTCACTAGCTTTCTATTTGTGATATTAGGGTGGATCTCTATAGACGTATGATGTGAAAGTTGCTGCAAAGTGGCACATACGTCTATTTGCGCATTTAGTGATGAAATTCCACTTGACATAGTTAGGTTTATGAAACTGTTGGAACTGTTGACTTCTACGTGTTTCGTTCTACGAATTTGTTAGGTAACATTTGTGTTGCCGGTTCAGATTAGTTTTTAATTTAGGAAGAAAACGACTGTTGAATAAACACTACTTTAAAATATCGTAAAGAGATATTTGTCGTGGATTATTAAATTGAAACTAATTATCTTATTACAAATAATAAAAATATATCTAACTTAAAATCTTAAACTATATAATTATTTCCAATTACCTCCTTCCTATGTCTCGTCTGTAAAGATTGTAGCTCTCTTTATACCATAAAAATAAATTGACGTATTGCAATAGCACCGAAACTTACTGATGATGATGATGATTTATTTTATTTACATATTTATTTTATATAAAATCGTAACTTAGATCTTTTACAATGAATGCTCGCCAAACGAAATCGTTCAACGGCGAGATAAGGATTGCTGAAATATACTCGTAGATTGAGTCGCCGTTGAAATTGAAAGTAAAATTCATTGTCGCTGAATAATACCTACTATTCGGTATTCATATTAATAAAATTATCATTTATCAATAATACAAATTACAGTACTAACATTTAACGTAAAGCAATGATTTCATTGAAATTTACTTTTTCCTAATACTGTAAAATAAAGTCTGTATCAACAGATATAAAGAAGCAATTCATACACCAGCCATCATCAGCTACGGTGGAAGCTGGTAAATCGGTAACATTTAGGTGTGTACCTCCTCCAGCAGCGCCCCCACCTACCATCAAGTGGACAAGGAATGGCATCACCATTGAACCCACAGTGGAAACTCTTGTGTTGCCTAAAGTTAGCTTACAGGTAAGTGTTTTCTTCTCTTCTTTTATCTTCTTTGTACACGTGTAATTTCTACTACGAGTATTCCTATATTTTTTTTTACACACAACGCTATCTAGTCCCAAGCTAAGCAGAACTTGTGTTATGGGTACTAGACAACTGATATAAATACATATATACTTTTTTTTGTAAAAACATACATATTATACATAGAAAACACCCAAACTCCGAAACAAATATTTGCAGATCATACAAACATTTGGGTTCGACCCGGGAATCGAACAGCACAGCAGTCGTACACTCTACCACTGCGCTACAGAGGCAGTGATATACATAATAGAATGTCGATTCTAATACGAGTATTGGTTTTTATTTGATTGTTTAAAAGCTTTGGAAATATAAGTCAGATTAAAAAATAGTAATCATTTCTTTTTATGTTGAATAGAGTATTGAGGTAATTCATAGGCTGTAATCATTAGGCGCCTAGTAATGATGATTATGATTATAATCAGATGACAAAACAGCGGATTACGGATAGTCTTCTAATAAAATCCTTTTTATGAAAGGATGACAAAGGCGTTTTAGAGAAAAAATATTTAGTGTCTTTTAAGCTAAGCTATTTGACTGACTGAATAGTGATCCTCCATGCAATCGTTTTTAGTAGGTTATAATGTAAAAAATACTTTTAATAAGTAAGATTAAAAGTATACTGTGGAGGTGTAGATACCGCGTGATTATTTAGTAGCGCGTTGCAGAATTTTCCCTCTGTTGGATATAGGAAAGGAGGTTTTACACGGGATAAATAGGGGTGGTAGCACTATATTCTTAATCCATTACTACACCGCGGTATATACCTATACTAATATATAAAGCTGAAGAGTTTGTTTGTTTAAACGTGCTAATCTCAGGAAGTACTGGTCCGATTTGGAATTTTTTTTCAGTGTTAGATAGCCCATTTATCGAAAAAGGCTATATATCATCACGCTAAGACCAATTGGAGCGGCGCGTCAATGAAGAATGTTACAAAAGCGGGAGAAAATTATTACGTTACGGGCAATAGGAAACGTAAACGACGTTGCGTGGGTCACCTAGTTTATTATAACAGTTATGTTTTCGTATTTGTCCAGGATATGGCCAACTACACGTGTGTGGCTGAGAACTTCGCTGGCCGGAGAGAGTCCGACGTCGCTGTATTGTCTATCTACGGTATGTTATTGCTACTAATAAAAACTAACCATTGTTGTTGCACTCGGTGTATTAGAAACTTGACTACTACAAAGTTAAAATATATTTTAATAGTAGTAAATATTAAATAAGACAGAGTGAGTAGGTTACACAGTAATATTATCGTAGTATTTTTATGATATTCCGGACAGGCATGTCATCTGATTGTAAATTGCGGTAGTTCCATTCATTTATAGATTTTAGGCGCTTTACTCCCTGGTGAAAACTTACTAATGAATTGATTTAAATTAGTTTTTTTGTGAGGTCGTGGTATCACCCCAGTCGAGTGGATCTTTTATGTAGTAACATGATTCAACCACGGTAAATCCTCTTATTTAGTGTTAGTTACAAGAAATCAGTGACAGATGTCCATTTAAACAGCAGGGTAGAGTAACTCGGAACTGCTGTTGCAGTTGTGTTGCAGATACGTATTTAAAGAGTTTAGTGACTAAGAAATTGGTTAAGTATGTAAGAATACATGCAAATAAATTCTACCGTGGGAGAGCCACGCTTCGGCATGAATGGGCCGACTCGACCGAAGTGATACCACGGCCTTACAGAAAACCGGTGTGAAATAGTGCTTGCGCTGTGTTTCACCGAGTGAGTGAGGATACCGGAGGCCCATACCCCAACACCTCCCCCTATCTCCCTCCCTCCCCTTCCCATAAAGGCCGGTAACGCACTTGTGACGACTCTGGTGTTGCGGGTGTCAATGGGCGGCGGTAATCGCTTAACATCAGGCCGGCCTATTCCATAAAAAAAACGCGAAGAAAAGCGTGTGAATATGTATAAAATTATAATAATTTGTTAGTAAACGGGGGATGGTCGGAATGGTCACCGTGGGCGCCGTGCCGCTGCGGCGCGCAGTCGAGCGGGCGGCGGCGCGCGCGCAGCTGCTCGGAGCCGGCGCCCGCCAACGGCGGCGCGCCCTGCAGGGGCCAGGCCACTCAGGCTGATGACGAATGTGTGTCGTGTAAGTTTTAGTTTAATGGCTCTATTTATACTTCTGTCAATCTAGCGTATGTATATCAGTCTCTAAAATATAGTTTGATCTCGGTGACAGAGGCTATCTAAAGCAGGGCGCAAACGTGGACACTTGTGTCTTGTGTAAGATACAAGCTACCGATGAATATTTGATATCTATGGAACCAGTGTTTAGTCCAATCACCAGGGCTTCGTTCCTTGAAGTAAGGAAACCTTGTAGCCTATACGTCCCATAGATATAGACAAGACAATCGAAGACCGATCGCCTGATGAAAGGATTTCAACTTGGGCGCTAACACCAGTTTTAAATAATAATATATTGTTTTAAACTTTCATGGTCATTAACATTGAAATAGAAATCTACGAGATTGCTACCATGTACCTTTTTGTTTGTGAGTATCCGATATTTGGGCGCTGTTGCGAGCGCCCTGATAACTGTAAATATTTCTGAGCTTAAACCTCATCCACTGAACTAACTTACTTCTTACTTACCTCTGACGTGGCCATTTAGTTCAGCGCTAACAGTCCGGGATCCCCGGAACAATTTTTACTATCAAGTTAATTTTTCGTGAGTGGCTTCATTTTGATAAGGGGCCACCTTTCACCTTAAAAAAAAAATATTGTGGTAGCTAACAGAGCTAGTAGAGAAAAAAAACTTTTGAGCGTAGGACCTGCATAACCTACCACGCAATTTGTAGGACAATGTGTCTGTTAAATTATATCAATATTAATTAAGTAACTATAAAAAATCAGCTGGTTAGTATCATTTTAGTTGACCTCGTTATTGATATAAGTTCGAAGGATCAAACTATACATTTTGTAGGACAAATATTTGTTTCCATTATGTAATAATGTTAGTTAATATTTATATAATTTAACAGCCACATTGTCCTACAAATTGTGTGCTACGTTATCCCGGTCCTACGCTCAAAAGTTTTTTTCCCTGTTAGCCCTGTTAGCTACCACAATCGATTTTTTTTAAAGGTGAAAGTTGGGCTTATTTCAAAATGAACCCACTCACAAAAAATTAGCTTTATAGTAATCACTTGTAAAATTTGTTCCGGGGATCCCGGACTATACGGATAAACTAGAATAAACAAGCAAATTGACATAAACAACTTACTCCAGGTGGAACTTGGTCCCCGTGGAGTTCATGGTCTAGTTGTAGCGGAGACTGCGTCAGAGTCAGAAGACGCCAGTGCACTGGCAACTGTGCTGGGTCTACGCTTCAACACGCTGCTTGTGTGGATGGACTATGTACTAATGGAATGAGTAAGATTTTTGTTTTATAATGAACTTTTAATACCATTCATAATGCATATTTTCGAAATAGTACCCTAATAGTATGTTTTCAAACTCTTATTCGTAATTTTTTTTTAACCAGGACTCGAAGTTTAAAAAAAGAATTAAATATGAGTGCCTTCTTTCTGTCATTACTTATTAATATAGTTGTCTATGGACTCTATCTCGCGTGTAAGTTATTCTTAACCTTGTAATAGATTCTTTGGATTAGATCACTTCAAATAGCTTTAGTAGTCGAAAGCAAACTATTCTGTACGTATTCTTTATCAATTTATACTGAATACACGAAGCCATACATTAGCAACAATCTTGTGTTTTTCAGAACCGTTTGTGCCGATGTCTTATCGAGAAATTTTAATTTATTTTTTAAGGGAGATCCCATTTCAATCTGAATAAAATATTCCACCCGTAAGAGCGTTTTCACATTATCCGATCTGATATCGGTGTCGGTTAAATGTATGAAATATGTATCTGTCTTTCATATTGTCCGGCCCGATATCGGATATCGGAGTCGACACATACCTACATTTTACTTCCTCCGACACCGATATCGGATCGGATAATGTGAAAACGCTCTAAGGATTAAAAATTAAGGGATAAAGATTGTGTGAGCAAAATTAGGAGACTGATACTTTTTAAGTTAGTTCAGAAAATTGTTTCTATTCAGGATTCTACACAAACAACACCACTCTGTATGTCGGAATCGGGATCACGATTGCGATGTTGCTTGCGGGAGTTGCCATATTTTATGTCTGGTGTAAGTACAAGAACAGACCTGGATATGCAGCTGGCAGAATAGGTAAGAATTATTTTACCTTTGTACACTGTGACTTATTCTCGTTAACGTTTTAAGTACCAGATGTAGGTAGTTACTAAAACGGAATTAGTCCTTGTCCTCATCAGTGCATTTTAGATCACAATTAGTGGAATACGATTGAATTATCTTGTCAAAAATTACCGAGAGCACTTTTCTATTGACATAATTATTGATATATGTATATCTATTTGTGTATATGTGATGAGTTGTTGCATGTTTGTGAAGTTGAAGGATTTAAGGATAGAGGGCAGCCATTGAAAACATGAATGGTATGTATTCAAGATACAGTGAACAGGCGAGTGATAGAGGAGAATAGGAGAATGAAAGAAGAAAACATAATGGGCCAATCGTAGACAAACTTGAAATAGGGTTACAAGATGATTAAGCCTCTAATTAATTCATCGAAAATGGATGGGATATACGTCTATGTATTCTTTCGATAAGTGATTATAGTGTTGGATCTTTAAACATGTTTCTCAATATTCAGGCATACCAAAGACACATCCAGGTAGAGACAAAAATAATGCAGCTCCTGATCTGACAAGAACCTGTAACGAATACTGGATGCAGGGTCCAGACAACCACTATGATATGCCACATGTTCGAGACAGGTTGGTATTTGCCAGAACCGAAAACAATTAAATACATTTTTATTGCTTTGACTCATTTTTTGAAATATTAAAATCCTACCCTTGGCAAGTTTTTTCCTTCTCGTAACTAGTATTGGTTATAAAACAAAATATTGTGTTAATTTTCATAATGTTTTTATGAAACAATAATGCGAAAATATCTAAGATTAAAATATACATGTATTACACATATAAACCTACCCCTCGAATCACTTAATCTATTGCTAAAAACTGCATCAATATCCGTTAAATAATTTAAAAGATCTAAGTGAACAGACAGCGAAAGCGACTTCATTTTATACTATGGATAAGATAAATTCAGAGCCGGAATTATAACTCCAAATTATGTATACACTTATAATCTAATGGGTATTATAATATTTACAAAATATTTTTACAAAGAATAAAGAAAAAAGTCTCTCGTGAATATATTGTTGTCTACCAAGTAATAACTTTTCACATCCATTTCCTTCATGCGCCATTATTTTTCCACCCCTAGCTATTCATCCCCATTTGGGAACCGCAGTAGACAGCAGTCGTCAACCGGAAGTAACCATTACGAGATGAAGCCTTACAGCCCTTCCGGTGACTCCGCGTCCAGTTGCTACACACATTGTGAGTTGCATTGTTATGTTATTGTATGAATGGGAAAAATATTGTCATTACAACAAGGGGTGGAGGAAATAGGGGTTGAACTGTAGATAAGTTCAATTTTGTTATTAGAATATAACATAAGTAATGCGGTGATGTTATTGTTTTCCTTCTTTAGAAGCGACTTTTTTGTTTGAAAATGTTTTTTGATCATTCAGAACTGATTTTGCCATAAGCAGGTGTTCCTCTCTGTCAAATTATAAACCTAAATGGGCCTTGCTTGTGTATTACACCGTTATGACACAGCCTGAGTTTGTAAAAATTTTGCCGAGAATCGAATCAAGTGGCGTGCAATTGGAGAGGCCTATGTCCAACAGTGGACTGCGATAGGCTGATGATGAGTATGTGTGTGTGAAATTGCGAATGTATTATTTTAACTTCCTCGGTGACGCACTTGTAAGCGACTGCTGTGCTCGAGGTCTCGGGTTTGATTCTCGGGTCGGACCAAATCTTTGTATAGCCTGCAAAAATTTGTTTCGGAGTTTGGGTGTTTTCTATGTAAAAAAAATATTTACAAAAAAATATAAATTTATATCAGTTGTCTAGTACCCATAATACAAGCTCTACTTAGCTTAAAAATAGTCTTAAGCTAAGCAGAGCTTGTATTATGGGTACTAGGCCATATAGATGGCCTTGTGTGGTAGATGTCCGGAATATTTATTTATTATTATTTATAAAAAGGTCACAAACAACACAGCCTTATTATATTTTTATCTCCTCCAGTTTTCTTCTGATTAATTCCGTTGCGGGTTCCAAAGTAGTTTAATTTTTCCTGGGACTTCCCGAGTGTCATATCTCGGTGTGTTCGTGGGTCACTGCTGTTGATTGTAACACTGGGTGTACAGGAGTTACAGTAGTGAGCGGGATTAGGCATACAATGAATTCTCCCATGTCTTGATCGAACCTGCAACTGTCAGGGCAGTAGAAAGCGAGTTGACCGCTTAACCTCTGCGTCATCCGTGCAGTCAATTTTAATACCTTTTCAATTACAGCAAGAACAATGACATCAAGATCGAGTGAATGCTCATCACAGTTGGCGGAACTGACGTCATCACCTACATCTGTATCCAAGGTGGATGTAGCTGTAACATTACCTACAGGCCACATTGACACTAGTTATCGAGATAAAATATGTTTAACTATTGTTAAGTGAAATAGGATAAATGACACCTTAGTCAAATTAGTTACTTTTTATCATCTGTCAAAACGATAACTTTGTATGAAAAATGTACTAAATACACACTTGTGACGTCACTGTTTTAGACTACTCAATTGAGCAATATATTATGTCAATGTTTATTTGATTTAAATTTGTCCTCGAAATGAAAATCTGTAATAATTATGCTTTCTGAGATGTTTTGTAATATCAGTTTCAATGAATGAGAATTCGGTATTTATTTACCATACAGTCATCAGATTTACATACAGAGATACAGATTTGTTTGAAGGTACTAATAATTGTGGTGTTATTTAAACGGATTTATGTTAGTTACTGTTGATGATGATGGTTTGAGTGTAGTTGAAAATGATGAAATGTGATGATTTAAAGGTTTATGAAAAATTAATTTCTGCATTAAAAATGATGTTGCTTAAATTTTCAAAATCACTGAAGCGGTTTGGAACGGGTCGGGATGAAATTCCCCACAGAAAAATTGTGTCTGGAACAGCTATTTTCATTATGGATAACAAGATCGAGATTAACGCAAGCGAAACACGGGTGAAAATTAGTTAATATAAAAAATCTATACCCGACTACGGCATAGCCCAAAAAAAAGGGTAATCGTTTTTGCAATCTATGTATTTTAGTATGTTCAACCGTAGCGGCTAAAATACTGAACCTATTTTAATTTCAATAGATTAGAAAGGTGATATAATTTTTAGCAAAAGGTTTTACGTAGTCGAGATATGGTCTAAAATTTTATTTAAATGAGGAGGAAAAAGCACTCTCTTAACTTCTTATTAAGGCACTGCTTAAGTTTTAATATGTATGTTAAGTGAATCATTGAGAATATAAAAACAACATTGAATTTACGCCACGTCTCTGTTAAATCTAAATACAATTTCATTTTGATATTATTTGCAATATTTTGATAGTCGATATTTGTGTTACGATATTCCCATTTGTTAAATAGTGTCTAGCTGCAAATAGACAACGAATGATTGTATTCTTATTTTAGATTTTTTGTTTATTTATTACAACATTTTTGTATTGTAGCATCATTAGCGATTGTAGTTTGACAAGAAATTATTTTAACTTTATCTAATCTTATTTTCTTATTGATATTTGAATTATGATATTGATATTTGTATAATGATATTCAATAAATTATTAAATTTGATGTAAAGGTTGTTTTTGCACAAGTAAAATGCAGTTTTTTTTTCAAAAGACTGAGAAGTTCTAACGACAACTGCCATTTTTGAAGCATTTATGTGAAAATTGTTTTTATATGCCTTATATAATATTATATTAATGTCTTACGAAAATACGAATAAAAGTATCTACTTATATAAATATAAGACAGGATATTATAGACATCTTTAGATATTAATATACTAACTAAATGTAAATTTTTGTATTTAAATCTGTGATATTAAATAAACTAATTTGTAACTTGTATCTGTGTTTTTATTGACTAACATTGAAATTTCACACACATCCGTACCTACAGCTATCAAAGACTGGGCTTTAAAAAAAGGCAGACAGGTAAAGATGATTCTAAAAAAATCATGAATAAAAAGGTGATAAATAACTATGTGGTCCACTTTTTGCTATACACCTACAACTTAGGAGTTACAAGCTCGTTTCAGATGGGTATCCTCTCTAAAAGGTTTGGAGGTGGTGTCGGTTCTGAAATACCACAGGCGGCAGTTTTTTTTACAGTCTGCCAAGGTGACTCTACTCTCCTGATGGAAAGCATGAGAAGGATCACAGAAGGTCACCATATTCATTGTAAATGCAACAATGCAGCATGGTGCCACTTACTATGGCGGCCTATTGAGATGCTTCCGTAACATTGAATGAAACACGACAGTACGAAAAAGGTAGTGATAAACCATCATCATCAGCCCGATCCACTACAATGCTGTACCTAGGATTCTCCCAAGGAACACCACAGAGCCCGATCTTTTGCTTTCTACATCCAGTCACTGCTGGCACTCTTACGTAAGTTGTCCCGCCACCTGGACAGATGGCGTTCCACACTACGTTAGCCAAGACGCGGTCTCCACTCTAAACCATGCTTACCTCAGCATAATATCGTGAAGTAAAAAAAAAAAAAACTTCGTTTAAAAAACCGACTTCAAAAGCTAAAAAGTATAAAATAACTTAATTTGTATGTGCTACCTATTCATAGGTTTGAAGTCAGTGCCAAGCCAAATGTAATAGTAGGTACCACACTCGCTATATTTCGACGTCACCGACGCTTCGGTTGTTTTGTTCAACGCGAAGAGCAGCTATCTCGCTCAAGGTGACGCGCTGTGAGTGCGGTATCTACTATTACATTTTGGCTTGGCACCGACTTCAAACCTACACAACAAACTATGTGGTAGCACATACAAATTAAGTTATTTTATACTTTTTAGCTTTTGAACTCGGTTTTTTTAGACGAAGTTTTTTTTTAATTTCCCTTTTTAGTCTTTCTCAAGTCTCTCATCATCATTTCATTTAAAATTAAATGATGTCTACAGACTATGAAGGCATGCAGACAATTGCTCTTAACTTCATTGCAGGCGCTCACGTAAATTTGAGGGTTTCTTTTGATTTCCTTGGGATCCCATCATCAGATCCTGATATGGTGGCCATGGGACCACATGGGGAGCATACCCTTTCGAATACAAAAAGAATTTTCTAAATCGGTCCACAATTGACGGAGTAATCGATGTTCATACATAAAAAAAAAACTAAAAAAAACGATGAAATTGAGAACCTCCTCCTTTTGGAAGTTGGTTAAAAAGCAGGCAGCTAATATCTATAGAGGTACGTCTTAAAACTAGAGTCACAAGAGTCAGTACATGCATATGTATCATGGTATTTATACTTCGATACAAGTAGACCATAAATACTAGGCTATGAATAAATCTTCAATAATTGCTGCATAATCTTCGTACCGATAATTACATATTGCTTCAATCCATCAAGTCAAGATGGTAGCCTCTTGAGCCGGATCTATTCTTAGAAAAGTGTCAACGGATACATTAGATCTACTAATAAATTGATGATTACATTAGAACCTCATAGTAATTACGACGGGGAAATATTAAATGGCAAGACCTGATAGCCAGGACAGCATACAAATAGTTAAACATAAAAAAGAATTTATAACCTATGTTACAGCTATAAAAACCTGCAGTTTCCATTCATTAACCTGCAACAATAGCACATGTCAAACCAAAAAACCACCCTTTATGGAGCCTGCATGAGAACAGAAGTAATGGACGTCATCCGTCGACGACATCCTTCAGAAGTGAGTACGCCCGAAAGATGAGTATGAAACGACGACTTTATGAGAGCGCCACATTTAGCATCAAATAACTCTTTCAGAAGCCATCAATAAAATCGGTTTGTTATTTGAAGAGTCGAAATGACAATAGTTGCTAATAGGTATCACACTTCACACTAATATATAAAGGCGAAAGTTTGTGTGTATGTTTGTTACTTCTTCACGCAAAAACTATTGAACCTATTTGGATGAAACTTTACATTAAAATGGCTTATACTTCATAATAACACTTAGGCTACTATTTGCCGCGATAATCGACATACACGCGTGCGGAGCCGCGGGCACCAGCTAGTATTAGATAAGTGCGAATAGCATACCATAAATATAATACTAAGGATAGTCTATAGAATGATAACATTTAATGGAAATGAATAGGTAACAATTTTTGAAATATTACCGAATTTGTACCTTTTCCACCTTTCATAAGTGTGATGGCGGGGTGATGAGTCAGAATCGGTAGGAATAAGAAACTTTCTTAATACGTCTTAATTAACAGCATCAAGACATCAAGACCCCAGCAGATTCTAATAAATAAATCCTGATTTACATCATGTAACACGATTTTTTTAAATTATTTGGTGTAGGATTTCACTGGAAACAAAATCGAGAATATTATTGGACCTAACGTGAATCTGATTACTCAGTCGCATAAATCTAAAGTTGAAGGAGAAATATCTCTTCAGAAGAGAAAAGTTCCTTCCATTAAGTAGATTTTTACTAAACAACAAGTGCTAAGGCAAATAAATTTTAAAACTCGTTGTACACAACTTCATATATTTTGTCATAACAGCGCAACAGACTCATAACTATATTAATTTAATAACGACTTGTAATAACGAGTGGGTCTTAAATATCATATACAATTTAATAAACATAACTTATGCGTAGATGTGTCCAAAACCAAGGGGGGTCTGTTCAAAACACTGCAAGCTTAAGCTGAGTTGTCGAAACTACCTTTTAAAACTGCAACAACTTTTATGATCACTAAAATAGAACCCAGTAGGACTGCTTAATAACTAGTTATTAATACCAGCGTATCGGTTTTTAAAACATCCACAGCGGGAGGCTGTTTAATGTATACATTTGTGTGAGAGTACATTGATAACTCGACCCTTACCAGTGTTCGATCGTCCAATAAAACTGACCACTTAAATGTAATTTTTAAAACATTTTAAGAACTAAATAAGAGGTATTCATAAAGAATAGATGGCGTTTACATTGCACGATGTGGAATCCATGTAATAGATCGATAGATGAAACTTTTTACTGTACACGATACTAGGTTTGTATAAAAATCAAAATAAGTGAACATTTTAAATATACCCTGATAACATATTATATGTATGCATGCATAAATACGGATTGCTTTGTCCATATTCAAAATCAAAAGTCATTTATTCAAATAAGGCTGAGTGTCAGCACGTTTTGAACGTCAATATTTACATCTCAGATTACAAATTTCAAATTTCATAAATACAGTTTTCCCCCAAAAACGTCCATGTTCTTACCTTACTTAGGGTTTCTTCGCTTTTTCTTCCTAACTAAATTAGGAAGGAACAAAGGAACAAAATTTCAAGCAAAGTTATATTCTCATGGTTGCACAGACTTTATTATTATGTGATACCGAGCTAAGTAATTTTGCTAAAAGTGGTGAGAAGGTAAAATTAAACTACTATAACTTTGCCATTCAACGTGGTAATGCTGCCAGTCTTTTGCGAACGCTATCAGTAGGCGAAGATGTGGAGGAGTTTTTTGACGCTTGTATGGAAATATTGTTAGTTTAATTTAGATTAGTTTTATTCTATGTAAATATAATTTAAATGTCTATAACTTAATTTAATTAAACCCGATCGCACTCAACAAGAACGAATTGTATATTAAACAAAATAAAAATATATTTTAAATCGACGTCACAAAATGAGGAAGTTAAGTGCTTGGTGTTTAAAAGTCGAATCGTGCCCGTATCGTGCGGTTAAAGTAGCCTCTTCTGAAGCAACAAATCAAAAGCTATTTTGGTCCATCCCATTAGTCAAATTGTATGACTAAAACAAGTTCAAAGTTCCTTTAACGTCTCACATTTGTCACTTACGCCACTAATTGGGACTGTTTAAGTACTTTAGTGTTATAAAACTGTTTGTGGCTTCATTTTTTGGAACAAAATTTATTGACTATTTAAAGTATTTTAATTGTAAATTGTTCGAGGAATACTGTGGTAATGTATGTGTCTGGAGAATTTGGAAGTTAAAGAGATTTATTTAGTAATATTTTTAGTTTCATTGTTAACGATATGTTCAGCATAACATGTATGGTGTACCTACCTAGTCATAAATTGCAACTACTCAATTTCTTGTAAAATTATCATCGATGTTAGACAAGGTGAAAGACAAGGTAGTAGACCCACGCTGATTTCGGCACGAACGGGCTGGCTTGACCGGAGCGGCACTACCCTCCCACAGAAAATCAATGTAAAATTACAGAATTCGTGCTGTCGTGTTTCGTTGGTGAATACGAGGCCACAATGATGCAGAAGCATCACTAGGCCGCCATGGTGTGGGTCACCGTTACGTACTGCATTGTCTGCATTCGCAATGAGTATGGTGACCACCGCTCTTGGATTCAACTTATGCTTTCCATCAAGCAGAATAGAGTAATTTTGGCAGGGCCATATATATAAAAAAAAAACATTTATTTTGTTACACAAAGGAAATAATAACTTATGAAATATTATCGGTACGAACAATAAAATGAAATCATGGTACCTAGTTCGGAACCAGACGGCAGTGTGTGAAATGTCTCTAATAGTAGATAGTATTTTTTTTTTAATTAGTAGATAGATAATAAAACATATAATCTCAAAATTTTTAAACTTTGCACTTATGACTTTTTAAGCTGGCCTTGAGTTAACTCGTGACCGCAGCTGGTGTGGTATTGTAGGACGATTCAGGGGTGTATAGTATCTGTTGGAGACCGTTAATATACATAGTTTAATCAAATAAAACGTATTATGTTATCCTGTCTCTAGTCATTTGAAAGCTACTTACTATACGCTAAAAAATATTTAGTATATAAAGCGACTACACGCAATGCAACTACATATTTAGGGTTCCGTGCCAAAGGCAAAAAACGGAACCCTTATAGATTCGTCATGTCTGTCTATCCATCCGTCCGTATGTCACAGCCACTTTTTTCCGTAACTATATGAACTATACTGTTGAAACTTGGTAAGTAGATGTATTCTGTGAACCCCATTAAGATTTTCACAAAAAAAAACAATAAATTTTGGGGGTCCCAAAATTTATTAATACAAAAATACTTAGAACTGAAACTCTTTTTTTTTTTTGGACATGTCTTCGATAATGATATTGAGGTTTCTAATATCATTTTTTTCTAAACTGAATAGTTTGCACGAGAGACACTTCCAAAGTGGTAAAATGTGTCCCCCCCCCTGTAACTTCTAAAATATGAGAATGATAAAACTAAAAAAAATAAATATATGATGTATATTACCATGCAAACTTCCACCGAAAATTGGTTTAAACGAGATCTAGTAAGTAGTTTTCTTAATACCTACGTCATAAATCGTAAACCGCAAACAAATTACACTATTATGAAAACATTGATCAAAGTTACAACGAACTACAAAAACTTTTATATTATGTTACTTGCTGCTTCGGAACCCTCCATGGGCGAGTCCGACTCGCACTTGGCCGCTTTTTACACTATTCCGACATCTCTTCTCTAGTGAACGGAATCAAATACCATTTCATACTTGAAGAATGTTTGAAGTTTTTATATCATTGTCGGTATGATAGAACCGGGAGTACCGCTACGTACATCTGAGCATCTCTGTGAGCGGATTATAAATGTAACTGGCTTTTACCGCAACATCAGACACTCCTCCTGGGTAATCCAGTACGACTAAAAATAGTTTTAACTCAACACTCACTATTTAGAATTATGTAAACTGCTTTTTTAAAGACAACTCCTGCATTTACAAACATACATAAAATGGACACAAAAAGCATATGGACTCAGAAAAATAATAATTGTGGATCACAAAAAGTGTTGCCCCATGTGGAATTTGAACCCACAACATTTGGTGCAGTAGAAAGCCGCTTAAGCCACTAGGCCAACCGTGCAGTCAATTATCGACTGAATCATAAAAACATTTTTTTGTCTAGTCAAAGCAATTTTAGTATATCTGAATCACATCTCAATAGCCTTGTTATTGGTATGAGTAACTTGTTAAATACGAATAGGTACTATGATTCTGAGAAAGATGAGTAATAAGGCAAAAAATATCCCATATATACGACAATAAGTGGGATGATTCAGGAATTAGGTTAAAATAATATTCAGAAATTATACACTGTATGCTATAATAGATCTATGACTAGTCTGTTGGTCAGTTGTTCTGACGGCTTAAGTTGTCGTAGACTCAGAGCTTAGTGTCGGGATATGGATGGTACTTTTTAAATAAAATCTTTTTGCAAATAAGTCCCGCTATTCGGCAAAAACAATATGTAAAAGTCGCGATGTTAATCGTAGATTTGTTTATGTGGACGACATGGATGTCGTAAATGTACAAATTTTAGGTATAATATATGATTGTTTGGTTTTGACTGGATTTATTTTTGAGAAAGAAAAACATTATTGAGCAATTTATCTATGCCCTCAGATACATGTTCATAGCATATCATAAAAATCTCAAAATATCATGTTATTTTGTAACCGACTTCAAAAAAAGTAGGAGGTTCTCATTTCGACTGTTTTTTTTTATGTTGGTTACCTCATAACTTTCGACTGGGTTAACCGATTTTGATGATTCTTTTTTAATTTGAAAGCTGGAGCTTCCCGTGTAGTCCCATTTTAATGTAGTCCAGATTGAAGTCAGTATTTTTTTGTTAAAATTTGTATATTATTTAAGATGTAGAGCGTGAATGACCAGACTGGTAACCTGGCAATAATGGAGATTCAACGGTCATAAGTAGGTACATTACCGTCATTTGGCAAGTCGATATTCTCTTCTTAAAGGTTTGCGGTTGGTATCACTTGGGTAGGATAATACCTTTCTAGGATTGGTAGTAAAAGTATTGGACATGTGTGTCCGAAGTCCTAAAAGCAATCGTTTCAATTCTGTTTTGGGAGAACTCTATCTTGCTCAATGCACTTGACTCCTTATCAAACAGATACCAGTTATGAGGAACATAACTTGTGTATCTGTTTCATATCACAGTGAAAGATCAATCACTGTAAAATTTATGGGTATTACTTAATCGTTGTTCTGGTAAAATTTTACTGTAATGACTATTTTGAACGTTTTGTGGTTATTAAAAAACAATACTCGCACTGGAAATATATTCGATGTAACGCGTTTTCGAATTTTACTTTTTCTTTATTAAAAAACAATACCTGCACTAAAAATATATTCGGTGTCACGCGTTTTCGGATTTTCCTTTAGTAAAAGATAACTAAAGATATATTCTGTGTCACGAGGACGTCATCAATATACGTGAATAGGACACAAAGATCACCCAGACCAACAAAGCGTTGTGCCATGTGAGGACCGAACCTTCAACTGCTAGTGTTACATGACTCTATTAATTAAGTTAACCTAACGCTGCTAAGTAAGTTCTCTACCTTTACTAAGTGGCTATTTTGGCATTTTGGAGGCTTCTAAAATGCCAAAATATGCTGGATCTTCTTTCCAAATTTGTTCAGAGTTTTTTCATGTAGGTAGGATTTATTTAATTTGTGTTCACTAAATAGATTATCCGTATGTTTAAGATAAACGGGAATAAACTGGTCCCATGATCTAGTGAAGGTCGTGGGATGCGTTTGGGTACGGACAGCACAGGACCGGTCATTGTGGAGGATGTACCGGCCAAGGTATAGTAGACGTCTTTTGGATAAGGTAATGATGCTGATGTTACCTAGCATTGATTGTATTTTCCCAGTACTCTTCTACAGTCTTTATCATTACTACGAAATCTTTCCTCCGGACTAAGATTTGACTTCCAATCGCCACTACATGTTTACCGTAAAAACAACATACAAGTTACATCCCTTTAGAACTGGGTTTACCATAGAGTTTTACCACACAATTTATGGATTAAATCAATAGCGCACGTCTGTAACAGACTGCAATTACGCATTGTCCGTCTGTTCATAATTGTTTAATTGATTGATTAGTGGTTTCCATTAGATCTGCCCACCGCATGTAGATACGTATCCACTGTGGGATAGAGAGATTACAGATGCAATGTAAATTTGTGTCTGTTTGTTTGTTTTTGTGTATTTATTAGATATATACCGTGAAAGAAAACTATGAAATACTAATAATAATACTACCTTTATGTTATACTATTTTGTTATTCCTTCCTACTATTCTAGTGCATGAAATTTAAATTTACAAGTTGATTTTTTTATGTTATAAAAGGGCAAAAGATCTGACTCGTCTCGGTCGCCCAAGGTGTGTCCTTGGGCGACTGCCTTCAAGTCAAGAGTCAAAAGCACGTTGCCATCCTTTTTATTCCTCCCCCCAGAAGGTCCAGGAACCTCACTCACACGGTGATAAGCATTGAAAGAACTGCTGCATGCATTGATTTTCAAAATTACAATTGATTTAAAAACACCTTTAAATGCCTCGGTGGCGCAGTGGTAGCGTATGCGACTGCTGTGCTTGAGGTCTCGGGTTCGACTCCCGGGTCAGACCAAATATTTGTATGATCTGCAAATATTGTATTATATATAAAATGTATGTATTTACAAAAAATAAATAAAGTTTATATGGATTTGTATTAGTTATCTAGTACCCATAACACAAGCTCTACTTAGCTTGGGACTAGATGGCGTTTTGTGTTAGATGTCCTAAATATTTTTTTTTTACCTTTGTTACCCAAATAAGTATTTTTACCCCTAGGGCCGTGTTCAAGGGCCAAGGATCATCTGCATCGTTGAATGTTATTGAAGAAAATAATTAGGTTCGATTTACTAGTCAATATAGTACCCATAGCCAATGAACATAGTTTTCGCGTTTTTAATAGCGTTTTCAATTCTCACCTTTTTCCTAAATTATCCGCTAGCGTAGTCCAACCCCACCGGTATAATCATCTCACAATATATGGACAAATACCCGTCGAAGCAGACGGGCAGACCGCTTGTTTGCACAGAGCCTGCATATACATTAAATTAATTGTTCCACCAGGTTCCCTGGAAACTATTACCTTAATACCACTTTCTATGCAGCACTGGTAATAGTACACTTGATGTTTCTGTTTGTTTTGTAAGCTATGATTGCGGTGTGCTAATATTGCTAATATTAGCTCAATTTGAGTTGCATAGGAATTACTTTAATTGAAACCTGTACAATATTTACTGTTATTAAACTTTAACAAATCAATATGTAAAGAAAATTCATCATTAGAATACTTTATTGTTATTTAGAAGTGCAGAAAAATAAAGTCTTTAAACCATCTATTTTTACGCTTTATAAAATGAAGTCGCTTGCGCTGTCTGTTCGCTTAGACCTTTTAAACTACTCAACGGGGTTTAATGCAGTTTTGAGCAATAGATTGACTAGTTCAATAGAAAGGCTTATATGTGTAATATATGCATATTACAGAAACGGGAACCTACGAAATTCTAATGCTTCCGTAGGAAGACGGGCCAGGCTACAAACAATACTTACATTGGGAGTAGGTATGTTGGAAAAATAAAGGTTTATTTTCCCAACATACGCCATGCAATGTAAGATTTGCCCCCTATTGCATAAGAATTTAATAATTAAAGCTTTTGCTTATCCTTTCAAGGGTATAAGCGTGAACATTTATATTTACAAACACACAATTACAGTCATGACATTATGGAAATACAAGAACCTCTACAGATATGTAGAAATTATGCGCCATCCTAGTATGTTCCAGCACATTTCTGAAGCAAGCTTTCTGATGAATGTCTCCAAAGTTTACAATGCTATTTAAATCTTATGTTGTAGAGTATAAAGATGACTTTATAATGTAGGTATTGAAAGACAGTTATTCGCTATTCGGTAGTAACCTGCAGAATGTGCCGAGGATGTTCGATTGCAGCGGACTCGACGTGCCGACTGCGAGTTATGAACCATTCAGTCATAAAATGCTGCTCGTTAAGATTGCATTACTGTCTAGTATACAGAAATTTAAGTTTTACTTAGAGGTCTCTTATTATTATTATTATATATTATTGGTGATTTGATTTATGTGTATGGATAATGAGCGCAGCCTTTTAAACCTGCAATCGTCTCATGCCATTTCAAAGTATGCTTAGCATATTTTTGATAATAATAATTACATCTCAGAAAAAAATATAATTTGATCCTAAACTAGACAGCCTGCAATATGAAACTTACCCCTTTGATAATACCAAAGGGCGAAACCGGTCAGGATTGAAGTCAATAAAAATAGTACGAGTATAATAAGCACAAGTGAATTAAATTCTAGAATAATAATAAATAATAATAAATAAATAAATATTTCGGACATCTAACACACAACGCCGTCTAGTCCCAAGCTAAGCAGAGCTTGTGTTTGTATTTTAACAAGTTCCATCAAGTGCCGATCGAGAGTATAAATTAAATATGAATCTACTGATAAACACACTTATACATTTCCAAATACATTACGTATTATACATTCATTTAGAGATTTATTTTACACTAGTTGTTGCCCGCGGCTCCGCCCGCGTATATGTTGGTTATCGCTGCAAATAGTAGCCTATGTGTTATTCTGATGTATAAGCTATATTACTGTAAAGTTTCATCCAAATCCGTTCAGTAGTTTTTGCGTGAAAGAGTAACAAACATCCATCCATCCATACTTACAAACTTTCGCGTATATAATATTAGTAGGATTAATTTTGAGTTAAATCGTACCGTAGACCGTGCATTGTAGATAGTAGTTACTTTAAGACACATGACAAATTATCGTATTCACAATTATTTTCCCTGGCTTCATGTTACTTAGGTGCCCCACTACAACACCATAATAAAACATATGAAGATATTTTCCAAGTCGTGAGATTATTACTTCATAATAATGTTCAGAAATAATTGGTTTCATAAATTCAGCATCATTTTAGTTACCCGTATAGTGCGTCCAATGCTGAGACATCCGTCGGATATGTCTGCGAACGTCGCGAGGCACCGCGATACGCTCTGTGGTATGTTCGACATGTTTGAACGTCAATCTGCCTGTAACGTTCAGTTAATATTATTATATGAAGTACTATTTATTTTACATTATTGTAAAAAATCAAAAGTAAATTACGATAGTTCTCCTACGTAATAAGAAAATTCAATACAAAGGAAAACCTTTATTGAAATTGTGACTACATTTTCAGAACAAAAAATACATGATTAAGAAAATCATCATCATCACAATCTCAGCAAAAAAAAAACACGTCAACTGTTAGACAGAGGCTTCCCTCAACTTTCTCCACAACAACTGGTATTGCGCTAGCACATTCAGTGGCTTCCTGCGACCTTCACCATGTCGTCAGAACACCTTGTGAAATGATTCTGATTAATCTAAGAATACGAAGCTTAATACGAAATACAGAACCATTACATTCTGAATAAACCAAACTATATTTCTTGATTGTTTCTAAGAAGCATTGCTGAAACCTGCAGTAAAATAATATCCTGAAATGTTTCCTGTTAAAACAAAACTACTAATGAATGAGCCGAAAATAATGAATGACTCATGAATAAGCCACGAACAAAAACAAAGCACCACACTTAAGTAGATACATCTGTGCGCCATAGCCCCCATGATTCACAAAATAATAGCTCGCTATTAACCAAGGACGACCTCATAATAACCTATTTTCGTTCGTTTTGCCAAATCGACCGAAAAGATAAGCTATTAATACAAAGAGTTGCCATTGTTTGCTAGAGCTGGAAATGTTATTTGTATTTCTGGATATCAAAGCGACTCTAAGTTTGTGGAGAAGATTAATTGACGAAGAACAAATTAAACTTTAGTATTTTCATGAATTTTGAATATGACTGAAATTGCAGATTTCTTTTAGTAACATACGTCCCGATAGGCTACCTGATATTAAAGGAATTAAACTGACTTGTCTTTAAGAATCACAAGAATATTATTTTCTTCAAAATTTCATGTTGTTTCGGTTCGAAAATATCACAAGCGATAATTAAAGAGTTATCAAACCACTCGTTTTTGCCATCTATAAGCAAAAATTTAATGAAATCGGAAAAGCGTTCTAGTCGTAAAAGCGTGAGATTCAGATTTATAATATGAGTATGGATTGCTCTACAAGATTCATGAATCCTGAAGTATTGTCTGCCTCGTTGGTGTATTATAAACAGAGTTAATAATTGTGAATTAGTAGTATCAATATATATACATACTAGCAGTTGCCCGCGGCTCCGCCCGCGTGTATATCGGTTATCGCTGCAAATAGTAGCCTATGTGTTATTCTGATGTATAAGCTATATTACTGTAAAGTTTCATCCAAATCCGTTCAGTAGTTTTTGCGTGAAGAAGTTACAAACATGCACATAAACTTTCGCATTTATATATTAGTGTGATGTGATTATGTGCTAGCTGTTGTCATTAAAAACGATTTCGTCAATCAATTTAACCTGATTTAATATCAATATGTGCTGTCCCGAGCTGAAATCGACATTTGTGCAAATTGTGCAAAATTTGGTTCAAATATATTCAGCCGTTTCTGTGTGATTGAGTAATAAAATATCCCTTTAAACCTTAGCATTTATATTTACTGAAGCATACTTATAGTATCTTGAAGCAAGCGGCATGCACGAAACTTAAAAAAAGCGTCAAAAGTTCTTTTAATTCCAAACTGTAAATTTTTTCTTAAAGATACACATCACAGCTATTACAAGATTGTTTTCTTAGCTACACAGATAACAAAGATAAACTACTAACTGCTGCTGGCAAACATTTTATAAATTCGAAACTTATCTTAAATTCAGAGCATCTCAGGTCTTGGCAGTCCGAAACAATTTGATAATCGATTCGATATTCCCTGGAGTACGGAGAATCGATGCCAGCCACTGGCAGTATTCGATTCAATCGGAACGATTATAGATTCAATATTGGAGTCGCTCGAACGTTGCGTTACATGTAGCTATTGTTTTGTTAGGTACCAAAATTCGAAGGTGTTGTTACAGGTATAGTTAGAAATGAGGTGTATCATGGATCCTGTTTAGGTTATGAAATGTTTTATGTTATTTTAACTGAATGGTAATTATAAAATATTAAACAGAGATTTTGAATAAAGTCGCTGACTGTATTAATTGTAGCACTGATATAATTTCTTTATCGGACTTCAGTATGTTCTATTAAGCTTGCAATTACCGAAACAAAGGTTTTTTTGAATTGGATCTTTCCATGGCCCATTCATACAGGTTAATAGCTGATCAATGCAACTTTATCTCCGTCTCTTTGAGACAATCAGCAGGATAATATGCTACACTTAATAATAATGCTAATGCACATTTCTAGGTGTTTGATAAAAAGTAAATCAGCATGTACAAATAAAATTTGATTATGATAACAATATTGTTTTACTATGAATATTCTGATACTCAAAGAGAAATGCAATTTATCTCTGCATAGGAAAGATTCGTTAGTGGGTTGTATGCAAAATAATTGGATAAAATATTTCAGCTTAGTAGGGGATACTGTTTTTTGGAACTTTTATACTTTTGGCTTAACTATGTCTCTATGCGAGTAGCCCAAAATCGCGTGCAATGGGACAGGCCTATATCCAGCAGTGGACTGTATGCTGCTGCTGACCAGCAATAGGCTGATGATGTGTCTCTCTGTAAGTCCGTACTTACATTAAAGACTTTCGAATGAAGTAGATGTTAGTCACATTGATAAAATGGGGCTACAAATCTTGACGATTAAAATATTAAAGACTGTGTCCCTAATTTTTTTTATCCTCAAGACTTTATTGTACCACCCTTCTCTTCATCCACCCTTCCATCATTCTTCTTTTCCGTCTATACCATAGTTAGATATTATGTATTGGGTTGGAATGAAATACTGAATTAATGATTGTAGTTTCAAACTTATATAAAAAAAACTCTTGGCCTAAAAATCATTTGAGTCAAGTGCTTTTTTAAGAGTTGTATGCAATTGCAATTCTAAGTTCTAACGATCGAAATTTAAACTTGGGTGACAAACAAACACAAGTTCATCCAATTTCGTTGATAGAGCAAAATTACACTTCATAATTTGAATTCGTCCGTTAATACGTCATATCAATAGTAGTTGATGATCTGTGCACCGATAATTAGATGTCATTGGCTGTCAAATGTTGACGTTGTGGATGTACAGGTTAGGTTGAGTTTTAGAACGTGAATTTAAATAAATTTTGCTAATTTTTCAAGACTATGAATTCATCAACATCATCATCATTAGCCTATCACAGTCCGCTTCTGTATATAGGCCACTCCAATTAAACGCCACTTGGTTTGATTCTCGGCTTCTCGCATCCAGCTTCTGCCAGGCATCTTGCACAAGCTCTCACTTGCACTCATCCATGGTCTTCGTCGTTGAACATGGATTAAGTAACTTCAAACCTTCTACCCAAAGTAGTACCTTCTAAGGTAGTAGAGCCACGCTGTCAATGTAGTAAAGCCACGCTGATTTGAGCACGAACGAGCCGGGTCGACCGGGGAGGTACTACACTCGCACAGAAGATTACTCAGAAGATATAGAGTAAAATGAAAGCATACGTGCTGTGGTGTTTCGTTGGTGAGTGCGAGACCGGAGGCGCAATGATGCAGAAGCATCACTAGGCCGCCATGGCATGGGTCACCATGTTGCATTGTCTGCATTCTCAATGAATAGGTATGGTGACCACCACTCTTGGCTCCTACTTATGCTTTCCATCAAGCAGAGTAGAGTTATTTTGGCTTGCCCATACATAAAAAAAAACCTTTTGCGATATTACCCACTGCATCAAGCGCCCAAATAAAATTTAAAAAAAGGGCAGGAAAATAATTACGATGAACGACGACGATAATGTCTAAGAATATTTTTCTCCATCACACTGTCTAAGTTACACAGCAATCCAAGACATCCAATAGCATTATTAAGAAGGCCTGCTTGCAAGAAGCTTGTTTTTTCAGTATAGGCCTTAGTAACTTTCCAAAGGACCAAACATACAAAGTGTATTTACAACTAAGAGATTGGACTTTCGTATTTAATTCTAAATTTATAAAATTTGAAGTGGCTAAATATAATAATGAGCATTCCTATTTCCAATTGCTAGACAATATTTACTATTTGTTGGTTAATAACATCATGTTCAGGCGTTAACTAAGCTTTGGCGAGTAACTAAGCATAGGCTGCTATTGTTACTTTTATTGAATTATTATTATTCCAAATTCCAGCTAAAGATTTGAATGACATTTGATGTACTAACTACACTTAGTTACTTCATTAATGTTAGAGTTAAAAACGTTACCACCAAACCAGTTTGTACCAATTTGACAGCTGTCACGTGGTTCAATCGATTAATGACGCATTGGATCAAGTTGACCTTTGCAATTATTTATTCAAACCTGTTCATTAACAATCCTTTCCTTTTAATTTGATGGGACTAATCCCGCCCACACGCCCACCACTGTAACTCCTGTACACCAGGATCAACAGCGGTGACCCACGAAAACACCGAGTTATGACACTCGGGAAGTCCCAGGAAAAATTTAACTGTCTTGGAACCCGCAACGAAATTAATCAGAAGAAAACTGGAGGAGTTGGAAATATAATAAGTCCACTTCCCTCCTTAGCAAAGCGGGAGACAAAATGGAGTCAAAATAGGCAGACGCCTTTTTCAAACCGGGAAGCACCACGGATAAAAAATATTATGGGTCCTAAGTGAGCTATATTTGGTTTCTATAGTATGTATGGCAGAATCGCTTAAACGCACGGAAATTCACCGCAGTTGACACAAGATCCCCATAATATACTACCCCAGACGTCATTTGTAAGCTATTTAGCATCATGTTACATTCATTGTACGAAAGACTACATTCCCAGAGGATATGATGAGCCGACTGTTCACAGCTAGAATCAGGTGTTGAGCATTGACAAAATGGTGAATCGACTAATTTAAATGAGTATAGTTTGCTCTTAAAGTTACCGTGGCCTGTAAGAAATTGAGCGACACAGTGATCTACCTCGAGCCATGTCCTTGACAACCTTTCGCGAACAGATGGAAAGAACTGGTAGAGGTGGCGCCCCTTAGATGATTCGTCCCATCGTTTCTGCCATTCATCCAAGAGGTCGTTATAGACATTGGATTTTTGTTGAAACAATCTTATGATTTTACCGCGGTCTCGTATGCCCAAAAAATCGCATTCCATGTTTTGTAGTGTGGAATAGTACATGGCTGCACGTCTTTGCACCTCGAGATCGACCGGAAGAACACCTGCCAACACCGGTAAAGCCTCAGTGCTAACCGTCCTATATGCCTTGCACAAGAAAATCAATGCAGGTCGTTGGCCTTGTAACAGTTTGCGACGGACAGCACCTACAGTCGCCCTATCTGCCCATACAGGAGCACCATAGCAAATAGAACCCAAATAAGTAGCTCCATATATGATCTTTAGTGTATTATATGACAGACCCCATGTCGCAGTTGATATCCTCGTCAGTGCAAAGAAACTCTTTTTAGACTTTTCATTAACTGTTCTAATATGTTCAATAAATGAAAAATTTCTTTCTAAAACCAATCCCAAATAACAAACCGAGGTTTTATTTTTAATAGTAACATTTTCAAATTTAATACACGGCGGTGATTTGAGGTTACCTTTCAGAAGTAGCTGGAAGGTTTTGTTTGGTGCAAACGTCAACCGATTACGCCCACCCCACCGAGATATTAAGTCCAAACATTCACTGGCCAGCCAATTAGCCCTTTCCTTTTAATTATTGAAACAAAATAAAAAGTAGACTATATATTTTTCTGATGTATATAAACTATATCCCACCAAAAACATTTTAATGTTAAATGTTGCCAAGACGACTGCATATGGATAACCCTGTGGAAAAGACATCAGATCTCATGTAGAGCCAAGCTTCTGTATCTACACGCCCTAACTCTACCAATCCTAACTTCAAAGACTCTACATCTCAGTAAAAATCTAAAATATTAGAGCTATGCAATTGAAACTCTGTATGTTTAATTAGTCTATTATTGACGTCATATCCTAAGAATTTGAACGGTCTGGTATATAGGTTACCAAAGTTATGAGGTTTCAAAAAATTAATGAAACACTTAGAGAAAAGGTAGGTAGTGCCCTAGCGCTTCGCTTGGCTCGTCTTGGCGGGGGCACGACCGTGCCCCCCGATTACTGTAGTAGTTTTTTCTTGAAAGAGTAACAAACATCCATAGACCCATATATCTATCTTCACAAACTTTCGCATTTATAATATTAGTAGAAATATAATTCATTATTTACTTACAATTATAAATTACCTGACACGCGCAACTTCGTCTGCATCTTTCAAAAACGAATAAGTGAGTTCCTAGTAGGGAATTCAAACACCCCCGTTTCTACTAAATATTTTGAACATCTGCTATACATCGCACTCTAGCTTCAAACTATGAGATAGTAGAAGCTCTGCTCTGATAGACTGATAGAACACTTATATCTTTTTTTGTTTGTAAACACATACGTTTTATTCATAAACATAAAGATCATACGGTTAGCCCGACCCTGGAAACTGAATGTGATACCTCAAGCACAACAATCGCATACGCTATCGCAGCACAACAAAAAAAAAAGAGTCAAAGGCAATAAAAATATTAAGTTAAAAGATGACGTAGTCAATAGCATTTCTACATAATTTATTTGATACTAAAAGGATTTCAGTTCAATTATAATCTTGAAATCGATTAAGCAAACAAACAAAAAAAAACTCTTTAGAGTTTAGATATAAGTATAAATTTATGATCAGTACCAATACTCAATACTCCTTTATGAATTTATTTTATATTTTACATCTAAACTTGTCCAGCCGCCGCTATAAAAGGCCAAACACGGTAAACCGGGCGTGTTCCTTCCCAGTACTGTAATATCTGCAACAGATACATAAATTCTCCGACCACCAAAAGATGAAGACATTCGCGAAATGAGTTCATAAAATAGTCGTAAAGCGGTTAATTTATGTGTACCATTTAGTCGCGTGGTTGAAACGCGCCGCCGCGCGTTGAGCGACGTTTTACGTACCTATAAAATGGTTATGTTCACCTAGGATTGCGTCTGTCTGTTAGCGTGTTTGCTTTATTGCATATTGTTGACTCATTATGAAGGAAATGCGGCTTCCAGTTGACCATAACGCCGTTTTCAATGACCGCAGTAAGCAGAACTTCCCTATGTTAGTACATTTATACGAACATCTGTAGTTAAACTTAGCTCTCTGGATTCTCTTTCTACAGTCGCCAACGACTACATTCTCCTGTATTACTGGTTAATATTTAGTTTTTACCACGTGATATAGCGTTTAAATGACGTTATCCCTATGCATTTGTTAATTTTCTAAAAACGTTTGAAGAATATTATATCAACCTGGCTAGGGGGCAGATCCATTTAAACCAAATTGGTAGATAAATGTGTTTTAAACTCGCTTATTTTTCCTGCTTTAATTGAGTCCCTTTTATGTAATACGGGTATACTAGCACATATAGGTATTTTTATTTCTGAATATAAATTATTATAATATTCATACTATGGAAATTCAGGTCATCGCACAATATTTAGGTGGAAATTGAACTCACATCTTCAACCGTATCAGTCAGGATCGTAAACCATTCAAATCTTCTCGTAGACTTCCCATCACTTTTTTATAGGGGCCTGCCAAAGTGACTCTACTCTGCCTCATGATAAGCATGAGCAGAATCCAAGATTAGTGGTCACCATACTCATTGCGAATGCAGACAATGCAACAATGCAGCATGGTAACCCTCACGGCCTAGTGAGATGCTTCGGCGTCCGGTTTTGCACTCACCAACGAAACACTACAGCACGAATGCTGTCATTTTAGGTAGGCCTTCTGTGAAAGAGTAGTACCGCCCTGGTCCAGCCAGGCTGGTTCATGCTGAAATTGGCGTATATCAAAAGTTACTACTACTTTCCTACTTTAATTTGGAAGTTTTCAGAAAATAGACCCTGTTTATTTATCTCCATTGCTTCATTCACGAGATTTTTGATCATAACAATTAGTGTAACTGCTACCGTAATCAAAATATGCCATAATAACAACTTGATCACAAGTACTGGGTCTTTCCCTTCACCACAAATTCAATGCAGCCCTTATACCCTTTAATCAATGCCTTAATCCCTACGAGGGAGGGCTTTATCCCTTCAAAAACTTCAGAACTGCAATTATATTGCAACAGTGAACATTGAAAACGGTAATTTTGTCATTTCCCAAATTGAGGGGATGCGGTTTGATTACTTGTTTGTCCCTTAATCTTATGGTGGAAATGATTTTTGTTTTGTTAGAAATACAAACACATAAAAAAGTTCATTTTTTTACCGACTTCAAAAAAAGGAGGAGGTTCTCAATTCGACTGTATTATTTTTTATGTTTGTTACCTCATAACTTTCGACTGGGTAAACCGATTTTGATAATTATTTTTTTATTTGAAAGCTGGTGCTTTCCGTGTGGTCCCATTTGTTTTGGTCCAGATTGAAGTCGGTGTTTTTTTGTTAATTTTATTTTTAAAACTATTTTGTAGCTATTTAGGAGAAAATGCTGTCGATTTGTTTTTATATTTCATACATAATGACATAAAACGCAATCTATTCCCAAATTAAGAAGAGCTTGTACTATGGGTACTAGACAATTGATATAACTACTTTTTTTTTGTAAATTTATACCAATTATCTTTAGATAATACCCAAATTCCGAAACAAATATTTTTACATCATACAAACATTTGGTCTGTTGCTGAAATCGAACTCGACACTTCAAGTACAGCAGTCGCTTACGCTATCACTGCAGCGACCGAGAGGCAATCGTGCATTTATGTTTATTTGGTCGACATAGTAGACTATTTAAAAAAAAATTTTTTTTTTTTTTTTGTGAAGTGTTAGTTTAGCCACCATCTCTTTGTGGAATGGAGTTAAAGTAGGACCGAACTGCAGGAACTCGTATGTTAGAACCGAACCAACTAAATATCACACGGTGTTCCTTCACAAATAAGTTTCTTGTCAGTGACTCAGATATATATCTTACAAAAGATGTATTTTTTTACCTGACTACGAAATTCAAAAGGAAGGGTAAAGTTTTGTTAGTCTATGTATGTTTGTATGATCTACCGTAGTATAATAATAATAATAAAAATAATAATTCCATGGGAATTGTTTCATTTTTAACTATTTCTTTTAGAGACCAATACCGTTTCCAAGTGTTGCATATTCTTCTATCTATTTCTTTAGAATACTGGTCTTTTATTTAAATAAGTTGTCCTAAATATATTTATTCATCTACATATTCTATAGTTTCTTGTCCTATTACTATATTTTCTTTTACGGCATTCGTCATCACTTTAGTTTTCACTGGGTTCATTGATAAACCTGCTTTCCTGATTTCAACATCTAATTGTTGTAGCATAGTTTGTAGTATGCTTGGTTTCTCAGCGAATACTACTATGTCGTCGGCAAATCTTAAATGGTTTAGGTTCAATCCGTTAATATTGATTCCGAAATGTCCCCAGTCTAAGTTCCTGAATATATTTTCTAAGACTGCTGTGAAGAGTTTTGGGGAAAGTGGATCGCCTTGCCTAACGCCTTTTTGAACTCTAAATTCTTCGCCTTGTTGTTCTAGTTGGACTGTTGCAGTGGTGTTTTTGTAAATTTCTTTTACGATTTTTATGTACTTTCCTTCTACTCCTTGGTTTTCTAGCGTTTTCCAGATATAGGTATGACTCAGCGAATCAAAAGCCTTATTGTAATCAACGAATGCCATATAATACAGTTGTCCATATTCATTGAGCTTTTCAGTTACTAGCTTCACAACATGAATATGGTCGATGGTAGAATAATCGGCGCGAAATCCAGCTTGTTCCCTTGCTTGGTTTTCCTCCAGGTGCTTCGATATTCGTCCGAGTATTATTTTAGAAAACACTTTATATAAATTGGACATAAGGCTTATAGGTCTATAATTATTTATTTCATTTTTGTCACCTTTTTTGTGTAGTAGGATGATGGTTGATTTAGTCCATTGAATGGGTATTTGTTCAGTTGCTACTACTTCATTAAAAAGATGGGTCACATATTTGGATATCGCAGGTAAAGATTGTTTTAGTAGTTCGTTGGATATTTTATCGTCTCCAGGAGCTTTTCCACTTTTTTGTGATTTTATAGCCTTTGTGATCTCAGATTCTAGTATACATGGTATTTCTTCTTCTTCGTAAGCTTCCTTTTCTTTTTCTTCTGGCGTTGTTCTGTCTGTCTCCGTGTATAAGTTTTTGTAAAAATCTGTCGCTACTTTTGCTATTGATAGTCTCTTTGTCGTAATTTTCTCGTTTTTCTTCTTATTTTTAGTTCTCATGTTGGGTATCCATTGTGTATATTCTTTTAACTGTTTTATACCTCTCTTAATTCCGCCTGTTCTTTCTATTTGTTCTTTCAAAACATCCAGTCTTTCTGCTTTTTTATGTTTTCGTATTGTTTCTTGAATTTTCTTGCTAATACTTGCGATGTTTTGTTTGTTATCTTTTCGTTTGTCTAACATTTCATTTCTCTCTGCCATCAATTTTAATGCTTCTTCTCCTAACTTATTTTTCTTAATTTTTTTCGTACTCGATTTGTTTATATTTATAAGTTCCTTTTCCAAAAAATTATACTTCTCTTGCAATGTTTCAGTATCTTTCATTCGATTTAATGTTGTCCCTAGGTCATTCAATATACTTTGTGGTATCAGTGATGTTATTGTCTTGTTCATGGTTGAGTGTATAATATGTTTTCTTGATTTGTTGTTTCTGTCTTGTATAACTCCTCTTACCATTCTATGATCTGTGTTAAAATTTAACTTATTAAGTACTTCAATGTCATTAAATATATGTTTTTCTCTGCTAAGTATGAAATCAATTTCATTTCTGTTCATGCCATTCGGTGCCAACCATGTCCACTTTCTCGACTTTCGTTTTTTGAAGAAACTATTCATTATTTTAAAATTGTAAGCGAAACAAAAATCTATTAGTCTTTGTCCGTTGTCATTTCTGTCACCACTACTGTATTCTCCTAAGACAAATTCATCTTTGTTTGATTTCCTACCAACCTTAGCGTTAAAGTCTCCCATGATAATTATGTTCTTCTTTTGCATCAACTCTGTCATGTCTTCGTAGAATTTATCTTTCTCTAATTTTGTATCTTGTTCTGTGGGTGCATGTACTTGAATAATAGACCATGGTTGCTTAGATTCTGTTAATTGAATTTTAAGTACGGCGATTCTATCTGATATTCCGCGGAAGCTAATTATTTTATCTTTTAAATATTTTTGTACTAGGAATCCCATTCCATATGTACCTTTTTGTTTACCATAAGAATAAAAAATGTATTTATCATATTCTCTTATTTCTTCTTTCTTCTCTCTACCGTAGTATATTAATTACTGAACCGACTTTATTGATTGAGGTGTCAATAGATTCGTTTTAATGGCTCGGGTGACTTAGGCTATTAAAAAAATTCGAAAGGTGTTACCATTATTTTCTTGTTCCTATAACATAAACAAAACTGACAAGTATTTTATTTATATGTAACGAAATAATCAGCCAAGTGCGAATCGGACTCGCGCAGGAAGGGTTCCGTATCATTATCTATACATTTCAAGCGTCTGTACAATCTATCTGTTGCCGTTTTCACTATCGAGCAAAACGAGCAAAAAAATCACGTTTGTTGCATGCGAGTCCCCTTAATTTTTTTTTGTTTTTTAGTATTTGTTGTTAAGCGGCAACAGAAATACATAATTTCTGAAAATTTTAACTGTCTCACTATCACGATTCATAAGATACAGCCTGATGACAGACGTATGGACAGCGAAGTCTTAGTAATAGGGTCCCGTTTTACCCTTTGGGTACGGAACCCTAATAAAAATGAACCATAATCCCTTAGAAGAAAAATCGCTTCAAATTTTTATTTAGGTGTTTTCAAAACTTCAGAAAGTTAATCATTCTCTTGAAATAAACAACAGAGAAAGTGAAATTCAATCAAACGGAATAAAGAAAGCAAATTGGAATGTTTAGCTGCAGGAAATCTCGGTGCTCAACTTAAATCACATTAAGTCGACAAGGCTTTTTAACCTACCCTCGTCCTACGGGGGTAAATAGCACCGCGACAGCCAGTGGAACCGTGGTCACCAATAAAGCACTAATTTTTCCTTCTGTATCTAGCGATACACCTAAAGAGATGCTAAAGATATATTTAGCTTTAGCATTAGCTAATTTAATTTCTAAAACCACCAACGCACCAATAAAAACTACAGATGATACGATGGGAAAAAATATATTTACAAACTAGCTGAACCCCGCGGTGTTACCCGCGGTTAATGCCGCGGGGCAAAGCTAGTCTAAAAAAAGTAGCCTAAGTTACTCCTTATATCATCAGCTACCAGTGTCAGTGAAAGTTCCGTCAAAATCGGTCCGGCCGTTCCAAAGATTAGCCGGAACAAACAGACAGATAGACCGACAGACAAACAGACAAACATTGTAAAAAATGATATTTTGATATATGTACCGTGTATACATTTAGTAAAAAGTGGTTATTTTTTTATTACAAACAGACACTCCAATTTTATTTATTTGTATAGATGTTTGGGGGAACGGGTGTGATGACCCTCCAACACAAAGGGAGGATCCTCCGACCAGGCGAAGTGATCATGCCTGGCGAGCCAACTGCCCAACGGTTGATGTTGGGATGTTGTATGTATGTTTATCGACCCCAGAAATTTCACTGCGCAATTCAGGATTGGTAGTTTCTTAGTTTCCTTCGTTACTCCGTAGTTCAGTATAACTGCGGTTGATGGCGCTGTAGTATATTTCTGTTGCGCTGTATGTGGAAGTTGCCACATCACTCCCCTCTAAGACCGGAGGTTGATATGTTGAGTCAGCTGTCTGTGCTCTATTGCGGAGATTGCCAGTGCCAGGAGTGAGTAGTTCCAGTGAGTCGCAACTGAATGCCGCTAGTCCCAGTGAGTCGGGGCTGAAGTCCGCTGATCCCAGTGAGTCGGGATGGCAGGTGGTGCGCGGTGCTGCGGAGAGGTCCCCGGTAAGTCGGGGCGGTTGCTGCGTAGTGGCTGGCTGCTGCGTAGACGGGAGAGAAATACTCTGCTTACATGGACCGTAGGTGCAGTGTGCTGTGCCTAGACACTGATGAGGCCGTAGGGGTAACCAGGCTGGAGTGGTCGCTTCCTGTGTGTGGTGTGTATCCCTGTAGAGGCCGAGGTGGCTGTAAGACTTGCTGTGGGAGTGAACATGATGGTGGCGTGCTGATGCTGCATCGAAGGCTGCTTCCAATGACGTCGTCGTAGTAAAAAGTGGTTATTTTTTTATTACAAACAGATACTCCAATTTTATTTATTTGTATAGATGTGTGGAGGAACGGTGTGATGTCCCTCCAACACAAAGGGAGGATCCTCCGACCAGGCGAAGTGATCATGCGTAGCGGGCCAACTGCCCAACGGTTGATGTTGGGATGTTGTATGTATGTTTATCGACGCGAGAACTTTCACTGCGCGATTCAGGATTGGATGGCGCTGTAGTATATTTCTGTTGCGCTGTATGTGGAAGTCGCCACAGATGTATAGATTATAATATTTACAAAGTCAAATGTAATAGCTGTTTATCTCGAAGATAAAAGGATCGATAGTCTTTATTATATAATTATTTCATATTAGCACGTGTATATGTATATATAATGAATACTATCATTTATTCACTCATAATAATAGGTATCATTTTGTATTTTAAAAAGTAGTTTCTGTAAACTTTAATATGTAAAATTAATATTAATATGTCTTTGCTTAACTACTGAGGGCAGTATTGAGTTTCCAAAACGAGTTCTAGATTCCTTCGGATATTAACAGACTATTAAGTTTAAAATTTGCAATCATTATTTTAATAAAGATTAATAAAACCTCCGATGGTGATCATTATCTGAGCAGAAAGACGTCCACTGCTGGACATGGACCTCCTTCAAGGTTCGTTGGGCACAACAATATTCCAGTGTTGCCTTCACTTAACGGCTTCACGTCTTGTTTTTATGTTTAGGTTGAACACTTATTAAATACTAGTTGTTGTCCGCGGCTACGCCTGCGTGTATGTCCGTTAACGCTGCAAATAGTAGCCTATGTGTTGTTCTGATGTATAAGCTATATTACTGTAAAGTTTCATCCAAATCTGTTCAGTAGTTTTTGCGAAAACAGTAACAAACATCCATCCACAATTACAAACTTTCGCGTTTATAATATTAGTAGGATTTTGTGATGAACACGGTCAACCTTGGATAAATCATATCCTACGATTTCAGCCCCAGCTATACAACAAGATGTTTTACTCTAAATCGCTTTTACTGGACACCATCCTCTTCCTTGTAGATTGGACGAAACAGGAAATTAACTTTCGCCCTCTCGCGTGACAAGTTTATTAAGAACAATTTCTGTGTTTATTCTTTTTTATTTGTTTTTTGCTTAATTAAACATTGAGACGCCGGTTTGGCTAGTATTTGCATTTTTTAATTAACTGACCCTTTCAATACTATCCAGTATATTTATATTACAGACTACAAGATAATGGGAGAGCCACGCTTAGGCATGAATGGGCCGGCTCGACCGGAGTGATACCACGGCCACACAGAATACCTGCGCTGTGTTTCACCGAGTGAGTGGGGATACATATATATATTATTAAACAGCCACATCGACCTACAAATTGCTTGGTACGTTATCCCGGTCCTATGTTCAAAAGGGTTTTGTCCCTACTAACCCTGTTAGCTACCACAATCGATTTTTTTTTAAGGTGAAAAGATTCCCCTCATCAATATGAAGCCACTCCCGTATCTATATATATATATAAAAGCAAAATACCACTCACTTATTAATCACGAAATCTCAGAAACTATGATACCTACAGACTTGAAGTTTGGCACGTAGGTTCCTTAAAGGGTGTAGACATCCGCTAAGAACGGATTTTACGAAACTCCATCTCTAAGGGGGCAACACGGGGGTTGGAAGTTTGTATGAAAGTCCTATGTTTTTGAAAAAAGAGACTTAAAATTTAAAATGAATGCTCTATAGATGGTGTGGAGATGTACTAATAATGTATCTAGCTTTTCCGAATTTAATTAAAAAATATTTGCAAATAACTAGCTCCACGCGTACGAAGTCGCAAGCGGCCGCTAGTATATTATAAACCTCAAAAAATTCTGAGCCGATTACGTTAGTTTTTTTCCTCATTTACCGCTAACAATTTTTTTTTATATCTATATTTTGTATTTAGTCGATAATTATCAAAGTGCCTTGAAAAAACTTAGATAAGGGTGTCCACATATAAAGGCCTATATTTCGACTTGTGCCATAAACCTATATGGCACAAAGCAGACGCACCTATTGGCATATAAAACTGTAGACCAGTGACCTGGCCTTTCCCTGTAGGTCTTCGAAGGAGACGTTAAACTGATTTACGACACGGAAGCGGGCCAATTCTTACAATTCTGCTTACAGTCGAACTGTTCGTGTCAAAGATAATCGTGCAGAAAAACCATTTGAAAATGTTAGGTATATTATTTTTTAAATTGCTATACCTAATGCTTTATTAAAAAAAATAAGACTTCAAGGTTTAACTGGACTATGTCCTTATCATGGTACCACCGTTGGGATATCTCCTTTCCATTAAAAAAAGAATCATCAAAATCGGTTCGTAAATGACGAAGTTATATAACTTCGATAACTTCGTCGTTTTAACTTAACGAAAAAAGGTCGAATTGAGAACCTCCTCATTTTTTTGAAGTTGGTTAATAAATAATAAGTAAAGTAATTTATAGATTTATTTATTTAAAAACTTTATGCACAAATGCCACAGGCATTCTCTACCAGTCTATCGTCGGGTGGTGCGGAAATGAATGAGAAGGTGCACTACACTTTGGTTAGGAATTCTAAAATAGACATAACAAACTTAAAATTAAGAAACAAATGAAAAAAAGAGAAAAAGAAATACCAATGGAATACGATTCATCTAAACATACATACAGTTATACATAAAACACATACATACAAATACATATATAATAAATATGTCCCGCCCGCACCTTGCCCGCATCTTGACCCTGAATGAGTTACGAGTAGGTCCCATTCTGATTTCTTTGGGAAGGGCATTCCAGAGAAGGAGATTTGTCTTATAGAAGCTTTCCTACAGAAGTTACGCAGCTCGGTCGGGATTATGATGCTTGCAATAGTGCCGAAATATCGGAAACTAATTTTCAAAAGAAGCGTTTTTAAATATCTAACTTACAATAAAGTTTTTTAACCGACTTCCAAAAGGATGTGGTTCTCAATTTTATCGGTTTTTTTTAATCTATACTTATACTAGCTGACCCGGCGATCTTCGTATCGCCATATTTACATATCTGTCTCAGCTTCCCGTTGACTTATAAGTTGACTTTTCCCGTTATTTTTTAATTTTACTTGTACACAAACCTTGTCTTAACAATTACGAACACAGAAAAAAAAAGAAATATATTACTTGATGCAGCGGATCGGAAAGTACGCGCGTACAAACATTACCGCGGTTCGTTTTTATATATGGATTGTAAATTCGGACGTAAAGTCTGACTGTTAAGCTATCACGACTGAATATCTGCATCAATTTCAATGGAATTTAGTATGGTGATACTTTGATTATCGAGGTAGGACATAAGATACTCTTTACCGTAGGCAAAAGCTAGTGATTTTGTAAGTGATAGTCATTATTAATTTATATGCTTGGAAAAAAATGTTTTGTCTTCACAATAGAAGTCTACATCAATAGCCTTAGGACGTAAATACAGTGTTAATCAATTGGCTTGGTACGTCATATAATTCTGTTCAATATTATGACTTTTCTACCTACTTGACTATCTGCAAAATAATCTATACATAATGCATTTTGAATAGAAAGCTTCGGTAACGTTCAGAAGTTTGTCGAAATTGCACATTATGTTGTACATTGTTGCTTACAGAAGTGTTTTATGAGTAAAAGTATAGGTTTTGTAAACATATAACGTGCTACTTTGTAAAGTGTTAGCTTCGGGTGAGCGAACAATTCTTATATTTCAGTAAAAATGCTAACAGTGTTTGTCACACATTGCTATATTCTTGTTGATCCATCAGAATATATAGGCGGTAGTATACAGGGTGGTCTTCGAACTCAAAACCACAAGACCACGATGACTCAAGTTGTGTGGGGTTCAGCACAGAAGTGCCCTTAAGGAAGCGGTGTTAGTTCGTACCTGGATATCGTCTAAAGTAGATAGATTTGAGGTATGGTCCCAAATTGAAGTTAATATATAAGAACATATATTATTCGAAAATGCTATTCGATATTACGTGCGCCATACTAGATCGAAAAGAGATACGAGGAATTTTATTTTCTTCACTTATTAATGAAACGATTTTCCAAAGCAACGAACCCGGGTCGGATCAAATGTTTGTATAATCTGCAAAAATTGGTTTCGGTGTTTGAGTATTCTCTATGTATAATATTTAAGTATTTTCAAAAAAAAATTTAAATGTATTTTATCAGTCAATCTAGCTTTCATAATACGAGTACAAGCAGCAATCTAACTATCAATTCTAGAGGTAGTAGAGCCACACTAATTTCAGCACGAAAGGGCTGGTTCGACCGGGTGGTACTACCCTCGCACAGAAGATCAACTTAAAATGACAGCGTTTGTGCTGTCGTGTTTCGTTGGTGAGTGCGAGACCGGACCCCAATGATGCAGAAGCATCACTAGGCCGCCATAGTGTGGGTCACGGTGCTGCATTGTTGCATTGTCTGTATTCGCAATGAGTATGGTGACCACCACTTTTGGATTCTGCTTATGCTTTCTATCAGGCAGAGTAGAGTCACTTTGGCATACATAAAAAAAGATATCTTTTTTATGTATGTACGAAGAAAATTCATCGTATCTATGAAAGCAACGAACTAGATAAATTTGATGGCCCCAGTGTGGCGCACTGGTAGCGTATGCGACCGCTGTGCTTAAGGTGTCGGGTACGATTCCCGGGTCGGACCGAATGATTGTATGATCTGCAAGTATTTGTTTCGGCGTTTGAGTGTTTTCTACGTATTTCGAAAAAAAAGGAATGGTATATATGTATTCTATCAGTCAATCTAGCTGTCATAATACAAGTTCTGCTTAGTTTAAAGCTAGATGGCGTTGTGTGTGAAATGTCTGAAATATGTATATTTATCAAAGATTATTTTAGCGTTCCTCAGATAATCATCATCAATACATATAATAAAATCGTAAATGGTCACTGTCTGTACGTGGAAGATATATCAGACAAACTATTATAGATATATTCGGGTCACGTATAGGTAAACAATTAACAATTTCACAATTAACAGTTGCACCAAGATCAGCACAACGACGGCAGTTCGGTAGATTAAAGCAGTTTGTGGTTTAAGTTTGTAGCACGAAATGACAAAATGTCCATATACCGACAGCAATTAAATAAGGTACACGCAAATAGTGGTGTACCTACCAACTCGACTAATCAACTTGCGTACAATCGATTATTAATAAATGATACCGTCTAATATATATCTACCACGTTACAAGGGGTGCTTTATAAACGCAATATAACCCAAAACAATGTTTTTTTGAATTTTTGTCTGTTTGTCTGTGCGTTTGTACGCGCTAGTCTTAGGATCAACTTTACCGATTTGAATGCGGTTGTCACCAATCTGTTGCGATTTGCTTCACTTAACATTTAGTATTCGTTTCATCTAAACCGGTAGATAAATAAAAAAGTTATGTCATTTTGAAGAATCACCGCGATGACTGAACTTTACGCGGACGGAACCGCAGGCAAAAGCAAGTATAGTATACTAGTGGTTGCCCGCGGCACCGCCCGCGTAAATGTCGGTTATCGCGGCAAAAAGTAGCATATGTGTTATTCTGATGTTTATGCTATATTACTATAAAGTTTCATACAAAACCGTTCAGTAGTTTTTGCGTAAAAGAGTAACAAACATCCATCCATCCATTCATACTTACAAACTTTCGCATTAGGGACTGGCATACGGTAAAAGTCCCTTAACAATGAATAAAGAAAAAAAAAAAACTTTCGCGTTTATAATATTAGTATAAATATGTATCAATTTTGAAATAGCTAACTTATTTAAACTGTGATGTTACAAGCTGTCCGATGTTGTCCTATGAAAATGTTTCTAAAAATAAAATAAGATTTTTCCAACTGTCAGCTGTTTGTGAGCCAACAAAATGGTGTCATCTGTCCTTATTATGCCTTTACACCGTTATTAATTTCGGTATTACACAGACTTTGTTATATTGCTTTCATACGTCACTGGCGGCGTTTTGTGGTGTTTGTTGTGGAAATAAAATGATTGTAGAAGAAACGAACGAGTTGACAACACTATTTGATGACTATCTGATGATTTGTATATAATGTGTTTTAGAAAGGTTCAATAATCTCTTCGTCATCCTACTAATATTATAGACGCGAAAGTTTATAAGTATGGATGGATGGATGTTTGTTACTCTTTCAAGCAAAAACTACTGAACGGATTTAGATGAAACTTTACAGTAATATAGCTTATACATCAGAATAACACATGGGCTACTATTTGCCGCGATAACCGACATATACGTGGGCGGAGCCGCGAGCAACAACTAGTAAGCGATACATAACTTGAATAAATAACTAAATTTTATAATATTTTTTTATAAATGCAACTATCCCACTAGGCATATTATATTTATTGTGCATTTATTAATACAATATATGTCACGGTAAATTTATGTATATTATTTATATTAAATGTAGCTTTATTTCTTATTTAAAAAATAATCTCTTTGCACCTGCCAGATCTTATTTCTACATCACCTATCATTCTACTTCGACTGGGAGACATTGCCCCAAGGCATTATGTCCGCCTTTGTGCAATAAGTATTAAATAAATAAATAAAGAAAAATATTCCTGTGTAGTGGGTAACATTACAAACATACTTGAAACGGACTATATGATCTCCGAGACTCATAACAACATTTTGTGGATCACACCTGTGGTTTGAACCCACAACATTTAACGCAGCAGAGAGCGACGTGGCGACCACTTAAACCACTATGTCATCCGTGCAGTTAATTTTAATTGTGCTTTGGCGCATAAGTTTCGGAGCAATACCACAGCTTCATGGAAAACCAATGTAGATTAATTCTTTACTAGTCTGAGTCTCGAAGCTCTTTTTCTAGCTGCAGGTCTCCATGAGCGGCGATAATCACCCATCTGTTCGTTGACGTTCTAGGACATAAAATGATCACAAATTTTAACCTAATAAAACTTCAATCCGGACCCAACTTAAATGATACCACATGGAAAGCACCAGCTTTCAAATAAAAAAAGAATCATCTAAATCGGTTCACCCAGTAGAAAGTTATGAGGTAACAAACATAAAAAAAAAAAATAACAAAAAAACAACCGACTTCAAGAACGACCAAATTGAAATGGGCCCACACGAGAATATTGAGTTATTCGTTTAATTTGTCGCGCACATACTTAATGCAAATTGAAGACTTATATGGTTTTCTCATGGATGACATGTCAGAACTGGACCAAATTAAAATGGGATCACATGGGAAGCACCAGCTTTCAAATAAAAAAAGAATTATCAAAATCGGTTCACCCAGTCGAAAGTTATGAGGTAAACAAATCTAAAAAAAAAATACAGTCGAATTGAGAACCTCCTCCTTTTTTTGAAGTCGGTTAAAATACAGTCGAATTGAGAACCTCCTCCTTTTTTTTAAAGGTTAGTAAAAAATATGTTCTTCATGGCATCGTGACTCACGGACTCGTGTATAACCCATGTTATTTATGTAAAAAGAAATAAAAAAAAAATAGATCCGTAAAAAAATACATTAGAAAAAATATTAAAATTATTTTTTATTCGGTCTGGATTTTTATTCATACTTTAGAAAAAAACGATTTATTGTGTGAAATGAACTAGTTTCCTCAAATTTCTTAAAAAAACATTCTCATAACGAAAACAGCAATACAAATTGTTAAACTTTTTTATCTAGGAACGTCCATAAATCGCGTGACGATTACAATTTGAACAAATGACCTAACAATTTAACAAAGTATGATCAATATTCTAATCGGTAGTCAAATGTCCGCCATGATACGCAAGCATCAAAGTTGAATACCTTCAATCAATACTGTTTGAACTATAATGCAAGCTTGCTCAAAAAGGGCAAGGGGAACAATGCAAACAACGGGGCGGCCAACTGCGGGTAATTTACCAATTTACCCCAACTGGACTTACCTAGAGTGTACAACCACTAATACTACATTTTTAGGCAAATAACGTCGTCAAAGTATTTATTCGACTTTGGTTTAAACATCGAGATATAATGTATAGAGAAGACGCCACTCATTAGTGCGGTGTTCCATGCAATTGCGGCGCATGCGCCGCACTTCCTTCAGTCGCTTGCTAGCTACACTCTGATGAAGCGGTGGCTTAAGCGTGTGATTGTTTAAATTTAAAAACGTTCTAAAACTCGTGAATTATGCCATTTTGTGTCTTGAGATATTGCACTAATAATACAAGGAATACGGAGAAAAACAAAGGAATAACTTTTCACCAGTAATTAACTAGATATAATTGTTTTAAAATTAAATACGAACAAAATATTTTAAGACGCCATTGTTGCCTCATTCGACATAGAGTACTTAGAGTAAAACATACAGAAGTGATATTTAGGTAGAATTAACTGACGTTAAATGCACAACGTATTTAACGTATTTAATTGGATAAGGAAAAATAATATGTTGTTAAAAATAGCTTCGTAAATAACCCATAACATTTTTTTTGCAATAATTATATTTAAATTATCATTAAAGTATAATTTAAAAATTGAATATTCGGCTTTTATATTTTATACCTCGATGAATTCTACAAAAAAACTGAAACTGGTAAAGCTATTGAAGTACTATTTACTCAAAGTGAATTTCCTAATAAAGCTTCGTAGGTATAAAGCTATTTATCCGTTCTGCTTTCTTGTTTGGCGCTTACTCTATAAAAGCGAATCTTTGCAACAGTTCGTTGGCCAAAACGCGTAAGCGCCATGAAAATCACGGCGCTTATGACATTTCGCTCGCGAGGAAACTACAGCTCGAATGCGATAGAGCGCTGCTTGTTAATACTGTAGGATTAGACTACTAATTATTGTTTGGCTGCGCTGCAGCGCTTTTTAGTTTTAATTCAAATATAAACGGAACATATAATTGGTTTTGAGTGGCTCCTCTAGTACGTAGTACGTAATATCTCGATGGGTTTAAAGCTCTTTTTTGTTGGCCTAAGTTACTCTAAATATCATCAGCTATCTATCAGTGATAGTCCCGTCAAAATCGGTCCAACCGCTCTAGAGATTAGCTGGAACAAACAGACAGACAGACAAAATTTGGTATATAAATAAATAAATAAATATGCATATGCATATGCAAATACATATGCATTTAGTAAAAAGCGGTTATTTTAATATTACAAACAGACACTCCAATTTTATTTACTTGTATGTCTGAAGGTATAGATAAAGCACTACGGCTAACTAACTTCCCTTTGGACGTCCTGCTAGTTATCCACAAAAAGCGGGACATTATGACTTTATTTAAAAAAGCGGGACGTCCCCCCAAAATCGGGACGTCTGGCAACGCTGGTCACCAAACACTAGACCAACAGGCCCGTCGAAATTGAAATTGTATTAAGTTCATAGTGTCTGTATTATCAGCATACAAACTGAAGGATGTACAAACAGAAGTAAGTATACAGTTGATGTAAAACTGACGCAACCATAAATATGAAATTGTACTCATAGTTTATGCATATTCAGCGATGAAGCTAAATCTGAAAGATTTATAAGTGTTCAACATATAACTGTGATTTAGCTTGCAATATTTTATTTGTATAGTAATAGTTATACTCTGTCCATTACTTTATTTTCTTTTTGACAGTTCAAGAAATTTTGAAATTAGTGACGCCCTCACTCATTACCGATTCGATTTGAAACGAATAGCGATTTTATTTATGAAGAACTTTCAATCGTTTTGATTAAATATTTTTTGTTGAAATATTAATTATGCCTTCATTAGTTTTTTATATTATGTAAGAAATAAACATAAATATAAATAATAAATCAGTAAATTAGATGAATGAACAGAGTTATTGTTCTTTACTCTTGGTTTGATCCTAAATTCCAAGATTTCGACTTAATTCCTTGCAAAAATTTAATCTTGGAGTCATAGATACAATTTTTATTTCCTTTTTTTATTAAATTTACAGAAAAAATACTTACATGAAGTCAAATTATTTTTATCATATGATCGATTAATCGTATTTCAAGTACTGTTTTATAGTCTGTGGTTGTTTGTTATACACAGACCACTTCACTAAAGTACCGTCACCGTCAATAAAGTACGACATTACTGTAGTACATAATTCCGAAAAAAAATAAGGTAATTTATAGGCGTGAGCTGTCAAAAAGAAAATAAAGAAATGGACAGAGTATAGTAGCTAGTGTAGCTACAGTGCCCGTGCTACGTCTAAGCAACTGATCGACGCTTCTCGTGACCAGACTAATCCTGAAAAGACTGGCAGACTAATTCTCTGTGCGGGAAAGAAGAAGCCGGCTTCTTTCCCGCACAGAGAATTAGTCTGCCAGTCTTTTGGGAACGCTACCAGTAGGTGATGATGTCTAGGCATTTCTTGACGCTTGTATGTAAATATTTTCATTGGTGTTTTTTTATTTTCGTTGCATTTAAATTATAAATGATATATTAAAATATTTGTATGATCTACAAATATTTGCTTCGGAGTTTGGGTGTTTTCTATGTATAATATGTATGTATTTACAAAAAAAAAGTATATATGTATTTGTATCAGTTGTCTAGTACCCATAACACAAGCTCCGCTTAGCTTGGGACTAGATGGCGTTGTGTGTTAGATGTCCGAAATATTTATTTATTTTTATTTTATTTAATTAAACAAATTCGAGAACTCATAGAAATAATTTGATCGTGTTTCAGAACTATTTCTGAAGCTATTCTGGTCAATTCGACGTTTGATTTATTTAACGTTTACGTACCTTATTCATAGTTAATTTTCAAACCAAGTTTAATTACACTCACGGCTCTAGGGTTTGTATGTACAATCAACTATTCATACAAGAACCAACATGATAATTACTGAAGTTTGTACGAAGCCCCCAGGGCCCGAGTACCAGTCGCACATATTCAGGTTATAAAGACTAATGATTTAGTTTTTAAATCATACGTTTTCTCCTTCTTTTTCTATTGTATACGTTTTATTAACTCGCGTCAAAAAAGGGAAGAGCATTTCAATTTCATTGTATTTCTTTTAATTTTATTAAAGTCCAATTTGGAAAAATCTTACTTTTAATTTCGAAGGGTATTCTTCACACTTCATTCCATTTAAATATGAAGAAAAATGCTACCTGTAAGGTAAAGTATTTTAGAAAGAAGAAAACAGTTCGATTTATTATTATTCTCTTTATTTCATTTATATATACATATTAATTACAGTTTTAAATATAAATATAAAAACAAATACATTTAAAAATATAAAAAATAGTAGACCACCGACCTCGGGTACAGGGACCAAGAAACCGGTGGTTAGGGCTCCAGAGACAGGAACCTCCTCACAATACGAGCCGTGTCAAGGAGGACTGCCTTCTGCATCAGACCCTTGATCCAGCCCTCTAACGTGAGCCTCTTAAGATGTTGGTCGAGGCTCTTGGCTATCAATCCGTGAGCGGATACGACTATCGGAACAATGATTACCGAATCCACATTCCACATATCGACAATCTCGTGAGATAAATCCAAATATTTTATTTGTTTTTCTTTTTCAACTTTCACGAGATTCTCGTCATGAGGAACGGCGATATCGACAATCATTGCGCGGCGCTCTAATCGATCTATCACCACAATATCAGGCTTATTGGCAACAATAGTCCTGTACGTGATAATAGATCGATCCCAATATAACGTAGCACGACCATTCTCGAGAACTGGGTCGGGCACATACCTGTAGTATGGCACCTCTGAATTCACAAGTCTGTATTTAAGGGCAAGCTGTTGATGTACGATCCTGGCTACTTGGTTGTGCCTGTGCAAATATTCGCCGTTAGCAAGACGAGAACAACCAGAAATAATATGCCTGATAGATTCTCCAGGACGGTGACATGCCCGACAGATGTCGACCGTACCATCTCTCAGGATATACTTCCGATAGTTATTCGTCATGATAACTTCGTCCATAATCGCACAAACAAAACCTTCGGTTTCTCCGAAGAGATCACCATACCGTAGCCAGGAAGTTGAGGCCTTGAAGTCTATATCAGGCCCATTAAGAGCCCGATAAAACCGACCATGAAGTTCTTTGCCCTTCCATACCTCCCTGCGATCATCAGTACCAAGTACTACAGGTTTGCGCCAATTCTCTTTAGCCAAAGCGAGCGGAGTGAGTCCGGTATCCACTGCAACTACATTACGATGCACTCCCACATCAGTGTGAAGAAAATATTCTCTAAGATTGTATATCTCGCGATTGTGTAGGGTCTTGATATTTAATAGTCCACGACCCCCAAACTTTCGCGGGATATACAACCTCATAACTGATGACCGTGGGTGATGCATTCGGAATGCAGTCAGCAATGTACGGACTCTCCGGTCTAGGGCATCTAATTCGGTCTGAGTCCATCTAAGTATACCAAAGGAATACATGGATGAACCGGCATGACCCAACCATTGTAGGCTCGCACCTTGTTACCGCCTGATAAAAGACTTTTAAGTACTTTTTTCAGGCGGCCAAAGAAGCGTTCCCGCAACGACTGTTTCATATCAGATTCTGGTATTCCTAAGGACTGTGAAAAACCTAGGTACTTGTAGGTTTCGGTTGCAGACAGAGATCTGAGTCTTGTAGAATCTGAAAGTTCTATTCCTTCAGATTCCACAATCACACCTTTCTTTACATACATGACTGCACACTTGTCTACACCAAATTCCATCTTGATAGAATTACTAAAGTTTTCAGTGACCTTTAGTAACGCTGTCAATTGTAATTTAGTGGGGGCAAGTAGTTTCAAATCATCCATATAAAGAAGGTGAGATATAACTCGATCGTCCTTCCGCAACCTATAGCCTAACCCTGAACCCTCCAACAGAGTGCTTAGAGGGTTCAAGGCCAGACAAAACCACAAGGGACTCAGACTGTCACCTTGAAAGATGCCCCGCTCTATATTTATAAGTACGTCGCTTACCGCAGTCTGCCGACATCCAGGATAGCGAAGTACTGTTCTCCATTGTCCCATACACGACTTTAAGAAAGTGCACAGAGTTGTATCAATTTTATACAACTCCAGCACTCTCAAAAGCCATGTATGTGGAACCGAGTCATAAGCCTTCTTGTAATCTATCCAACATGTCGCCAGACTCTTACGGTTACGACGTACTTGTTGGCTAATGGTCATGTCTATGATAAGGAGCTCTTTAGTGCCACGGGAACCACTTCTACATCCATTCTGAGAAACGGAAATTATCAAATTATTATTAATATGTTTAGAAATTTTGAGTCTCAGAATAGATGTCAGAAGTTTATACATGGTTGGTAAACATGTAATGGGCCTAAAATTTTTGGGATCCATGGCACTACCAGATTTATGAAGTAAGTGAGTTATACCAGTGGTTAAAAACCGGGGTAAATAACCCGAATCTACTGCAGCTTGGAATTGAGATGCCAAACACGCATGTGAGCTTCGGAACCACTTAAGCCAGAAGTTGTGCAGTCCGTCTGGACCAGGTGATTTCCAGTTTGGTAATGGACGAACTGTACAACTTACATCATCTTCACTAATAGTTATGGGTTCCATAGATGTTATGGACTCACATGAGCGCTCGACATCCCGACACCAATCACCTTCTGTATGAGTGACAGGCACTGACCAGATGTTACGCCAAAATGTATTTGTGGCATTTTCATCTGGAAAGCGCCCATCACTCACACACGGACTCGGTTCCTCCCATTTCCGGTACACCCACTTCTCATTTCTTTGGAACATTCGATTCTGGATAAACCGATCTACTCGTTTTCTATACCGTCTTATCCTATTTGCCCATGCATAAACTTTTTGCTTGAAGAAGTCAATGCGCTCCGTGACACTCGACATGTACTGTTGAGGACTAACAGTAGTCCCCAAGAATGCATGTTTCACAAAGCGCATCACTCTCGGCCGCGTATTACCTGATTGAAACGAAATTAATTTGCCAATGAGTGTCCTGGTCTCAGCAATACGACGTTCTATTCTGTACTGCCAAGCTGGTACTTTATTTTTGGGTCGAGTAGTAGTGTTTTGTTCAACAAATTTAATACCAGCTACTCGACAAACTGCAATAGCCGCACAGTACAAAATAGAATGTGTATCACTAAGATCTCGGCTATGACCAAAATAATCTGGTAATAGCGAATTCAGGGCACTCACCAGTGCTAGATTGCGTTTATGAATGGGCAAACGGGGTAACCGAGGTCTGTTATTATAATTAACATGCCGGTACTCCTGAATCGCATGCTCCAAAGCGCTCCTTATCCTATCATTACATTGGGTACTCACGGTCATAACTTCACTCTCCACTTGTTCATCAACATACTCGCTGTGTGGTAATTGTGGTGTAGTAGCTACCAAATCCACAGAATGTGACGAAGAAGCTGGGACAGTCAAAGTACTCCGTACGTCAGAGCGTATCCTCTCAAGTACCGCATCATCCAGCAGGTGACAGCGCTGTATAGCTCGTACTTGATCCGACAATCGCTGTGCAGATACGTTGACGGCTGGTTCAAGCTCCTGAAACAGAGAGACTAGTCGAACACGGTACGCAGTAAGGTTTGTTCCCAACTCTGTAGCCCGAAAATATGCCCGCATGACATTCTCATTAATTGAATGTGTCCATTTCATGCGGCGCACATCACCACCGGTAGCGGGGACCCTGTTCGAGGTCTGTGGTCCTCGGGATCCCAAGCTGGTCGGTGGCCGGCCTCTCTCCTGCCGACGTACAGGTGTTGGCGACGTCGGCGGAGAGAAAAACTCGTCACTTGAAGACGAGCTCGACGCCTCTGCACCAGCCGGATCTTCTATTATTTCTTCCGGAGACGGCAAGGCGGAGCGGAGCAACGAGTCCGGGGATGTTAGAAGTGCTCTCCGTCTAGCTCTTGTTAGCATCGTTCTCTGAATTTCTCACATTATTGTTTTGACATGACGTTAACGTTTAAACGTCATGTCTTACAGAGATATATTTCTATGTTTCTTTTTTGGTTTATTCATTTTTCCTTTGCTTTTTATTTATTGTATAACAATATGTCGTTTTATCTCTATGCAAATTGTTATTTCTTGCTGTTCTAAACTGTATAAATAATTTATTCCAAAAATATTTGTGAGAAATCTGACTGACGGCTTTAAGTGTTGCTAGTTTATTTATTTATTATTATTATTATTATATATTGTTTGTTTATTATTATTATTATTAGCAAAAGAGGTGTGTCAGGACCGTAGTAAGTAAGTAACAATTGTCTGTGCCTACCTGTCTGAGAAATAGGCGTGAATATAATAATATGCATATATTTATAATTATTAGCGACAAATTTATGAATTTGGTTTTGAATAATGAGGATAATAAATAAATCCATGCAGCGGTTTGGAAGATATGAGATAATAAAGAATATGACATATACATACATATAATACAGTCGTTTGATTTTAATCATGAAAAGTTTTATACTGTTTATTATTTATCTGGTTTTTTTGCCTGTTGTATAAAATACTTGACTAATAGAGTTCGTACCTATTTTTATACTTTGATAGTGATTACAGATATAATTTACTGAAGCATCATATTTTAAACCCTCTCATTAGTATAATGTTTTTCATTTTTATCAATAATTCATTATGCATATCTTATTTAATTTTCTTCTTATCTTAGACATATAGCGTAAAAGGGTACATTCACAAATGTCAGTAAAACACCTAGGTACAGAAAGAATACTTTGCGAGTTAAGTATACATTGGCTTGTAGTCGTTGAAGACGTGTAAGTTGGAAATAATTATTCTGTTTGATGTAATAATCAAGAATCAGAGAAAAAGAAAGAGAACAGCAGCGTACTAAGGAATACAGACAGAAGTTCATAGAGGTATCTATATTTGAACGTGAATAGCAATGTTGATGTCCCTTGCCGTATAGAAGAGAAACTCATCATCCCAGCAGGGGTACATTTTTTAAAGCATTCCAGCTATATAATTATGTTGTCTATAAGACATGATCACAAATAAAGCAGACACAACTGCAGTATCTGAATCTGAAATTACGGATGAACAGACGGTTGGCTTCCAAATGTTGTTTATGATAATGATGCTTATTCCGGGAAATAAGCTACAAGAAAGCAACTTCAATTATATAATGAAAGGAAAAACTCTAAGTATGTACCTTAAAGTATTAATTATGCAATTATGAATATAAAAATTATTTCGATGCTAATACATTTATTCACGAACTAGCTGAGCCTCACCGTGTTACTCGCAGGGCGAAGCTAGTCTAACAAAGTAGCCTATGTTACTCTTTATATCATTAGCTTAAAGCCTTGTCAAAATCGGTGCAGCTGTTCCAGGGATCAGCTGGAACCTACATACAGACAACAATTTTAAAAATTGTTTTGTTGATGTAACTATCAAATATTATATACTTTTATATGAATTTATTGAAAGCTGTTTTTTATAATATATTTGTGTAGGTAGGTATACCCTAATAATAATACGAAGCCTTAGACATAGCATTGTAGGTAACTTGATGCAGATAAATAGTTAAAATATATCTCCCCTAACAAGGGGTCTCACAACAAACATTTAAAATCGAATCCATCACCTCATTGCAAATCTAAAACTTTCTCAAATACTCTACGTCACACCCTAGGAACTACTACTTAAAATAAAGATCATCGTAAAATCACACTTATAGCAAACCACATAAAGTTCAATTGAACTGTAAATATAATTGGCGATATTACAAATTTACTCCTTCAGATAATTCAAGCGATTTTGGATTCTAATATGTTTGGAGTAAAGAAATTTTGTACTTAAAAAGAAGTTGGTATGTCAGTGGACCCTCATTGTATTGTTTGGGAAGACGTTTAGGAAGAATGTCGCAGCGATTTCGGATATGTCAGTCGTGGGCTGTCACATCATGTGGTGGAGTGTTGGGGAGCATGGGGCCCTAAAGTTATCCTTGTCAAAAGTTTACGCATATTATTTGTGGCTCTGGATATTTCCGCTGGATATTATATCTGGTTAGGAAATACATGTTTCTTAAGAGTGGTTTAATATCTTGTTTGGGTTTACCATTCTTACCTACTTTTCCTTTAGATCTATACTAATATTATAAACGCGAAAGTTTGTAAGTATGGATGGATGGCTGGACCGATGGATGGATGGATGTTTGTTACTCTTTCACGCAAAAAATATTGAACGGATTTGGATGAAACTTTACAGTGATATAGCTTATACATCAGAATAACACATAGGCTGCTATTTGCCGTGATAACCAACATGTACGAGGGTGGAGCCGCGGGCAACCACTAGTACACTATATTTTGCTAAATGTTTTACAAAACAGATTGTTATCATTGTATGTTTGACGAATTCAAATAGGTTGTTCCGTCTTAATATGTAATAAGCTTTTGCCCGCGACTCCGCCTACGGTTACGTCGATTGTCGAGACGAAAAAGAACCTATGTTCTTCTCCAAGGTTCAAAGATTGGAGAAATCTTTCACTATCCCGCAATTTATCCAAATTGGTACCTCGATTTTGGGGTGAAAGTATAACAGACAGAGTTAATTTCGAATTTATAATATTAGTACTGATAAAGATATTTCAACCTTGACTGCCAATTATATATGACTGCCTCGGTGGCCCAGTGGTAGCGTATGCAACTGCTGTGCTTGAGGTCTCGGGTTCGATTCCCGGGTCGGATCAAATGTTTGTATGACCTGCAAATATTTGTTTCGGAGTTCGGGTGTTTTCTATGTATGTTTTCTTTTATATATATGTATGTATGTATGTATTTATTATAAAATGTATATATGTATTTATATCACTTGTCTAGTATCCATAACACAAGCTCTGCTTAGCTTGGGCTTGATGGCGTTGTGTGTTAAATGTCCGAAATATTTATTTATTTGTTTTCTAATCTAATCCCTGAATACTTCGTTTATTGACAATTCGTATGTAAGGCTAAAATTATAATTGGGAATATGGAGGCATTAAATCCCCACCTTACTTCTCAAGTCCAGTATGCACGAGTGTAAATATGTACGTATGTTAAATTGCATCTCCATCAACAGCCTCTGACAGTATACTTCTGGACATAGGCTTCTCTATAGATAAAAGGCTTTGGTCTACCGTACCACCCTGGCCAGACGGGCTGGTATCTGTGTTTCAAGTTTTCCTTCGCTATGCATAGAATTTTTCTTTCTTTTTTTTGTTGACTTGATAAAAATCCCTTCGGATCTCTTGCTCCTCGGGGCACAGGAGCTAAAAGTATGTGGTGTTTCCACTAAAAACACCCCAACGACCAACCTGGGAAAACATGGTCCGGATCCTCCCAGAGTAGGACGCCAGCGTCCTACTCTGGGAGGATCCGGACCATGTTTTTTTTTTGTTTTTTTTTGTTTTTTTTTTCCTCCCTAAATCGACGCTATGCCTTATCAGACCCTGTCCTGGGGGAAAATTGTTCTAGTATGATCCCTTAGATGTCATTTACGACATTCACGGAATGAATAAAACACACAGAGAAAATGTTTAATTACACTCTAAAAATAATCATCATCAAGCGTTTCAACCATCAATTCGCTTGTCTCATAGCCCCAGAGTCACCGTCTTCCCCACCAACAAGTGATTGCTTACAGTAGGAGGGTAGATTGAATAACGTTTTGTTTATTTTTGCTTCGTCCTAAGCGTAAACAATAGTCTCGGGTAGGTAGCGAAGATTATGTATAATCCGGTATCTATAGCCGCTGATTATATTTTCGTGTTCCAACTAAGTGCTCTTAAGTACTGCTAATAATCGCCTCTTTATTTTGCGAAGTCCGTTGCCTTTAGGGGAAGTTACAGTTCGAAGTTTGTTGTTTCGTAATTTAAATGGCTTATTTGTAATGTGGTTGTGGTGCTAGAAATGTTTCTTTAGTATTTTACTCCTGATGACCCGACGCTTACTTAAACATCATCATCATCAGCCTGTCCAGTTAGAGTCCACAGCTGAACATAGGCATCTCAAATTTGCACACCACTATTAATTATTAAATACTATAAATATTAATTAATAACGGACATAATGGGTCGTGGTCACAAACATAGAATTTGACTCAGGCGTAAGCATATAAAAATATATATGACTTACGCTTTTGTGTATGACTGTTAGATTTATTAGGCATTGTTAAAAATACACTGCTCTTAATTACTTGCACAGAGAGACAAATGTTTATTATATACATATTTGCTAAGAAAAGTGTATTTTATAATAATAATAATGATCTAAAGGTATGTGGTATTACAAATCAAAGTATTTGTAAGTACTGTAAGGAACGTTTTTAAATTCAATCGATATTTTTTATAAAATCCTCTATACCATGTGTCCCAAAATTCAACGATAAGCGGGCGCCAAAAGGTAAACCTGCTCATGAGTACATAAGGAAAAATATTAAAAAAATATACCTAGTTATTTTTTAGTTACAAGAAAAAATTAGAATTTCTTTGAAAATTTACACCCTTCATGATATTTTGAACGACCACGATGACAATTTTTGTGTAACGTTTTTTGTGTAAAAACTGCGGGCAATTTGGTGTTTTTAAGAGTTGTGGTGAATAGTAGCACTATACACAGGTACAAGATAAAAAAAAAATCTTAAGCATATTTGAGAAATTGTCATCGTGGTCGTTCAAAATATCACGAAAGGTATAAATTTTCAAAGGTATAAATTTTCAAAGAAATTCTAAATTTTTCTTGTAACTAAAAAAAAAACTAGGTATATTTTTTTCATTATTTTTCCTTATGTACTCATTAGCAGGTCTACCTTTAGGCGCCCGCTTATCGTTGAATTTTGGGACACCCTGTATACATAAAAGAGGAAAGTAACTGACTGACTGACTGACTGACATACCCAGAGATCAACGCATAGCCCAAACCGCTGAAGTTAGAATCCTGAAATTTTGCATGTAGGTTCTTTATGTAACGTAAGTGAGCACTAAGAAAGAAATTTTTGAAATTCTACCCCTAAGGGGGTAAATCAGGGGATGAAAGTCTGCGTGAGCGAAGCCGCGTGTAAAAGCTAGTAATGCATAAAAGCTTTAACTAAGTTCCTAAATACAACACTAACCACAGTTGCATGCAAATATGCAATATACATGTATGAACCATAAAATACGTGATCGTTAACATCGTCTGGTAAAGTTCCGGGAAGTTTACCAACATCGCCAAGTTGAATGACAATGCTAATTTTCTGTGTGAAGCTCACGTGAACCATTGGTCATTTGCTAAGCCAGTTCCGTACAACCGAGTGAGAAATCAAGCCACGGGATGCTGACATCGAAACTTTTTCTTAAATAACAATTAAAATTTGTGACGATGGTATCTACATTTTAATTAAACCATAGTATTACTCAGATGACGTGCAAGGTAAAAGACATAGCAACCCTGAAAGTAAGGGGCAGTGGTAAGTTGCAACTCTATCCATCAATAGTCTCACCCGCTTTGACAACAGTGTTCGATTAAAGGGTGATTTCCACTGAACAGCTTGAATCAGAATGGCCTTTAACTTTAAACGATACTAAATCGTGCACTCAGTTTAATGTCTAAACTACCAAATCGCGGACATAACTTGAACGCGCGGTCATATCGTTTAAAGATTATATTTTTTTTCCGATGTGAGCTATTTACTGGAAATTATCCTTAAGTAAATTTTAAACATAGACGTACCGCGTTTATCGTTTTGGTATTTAATAAAAATACCCATTTGGCTTGGCAGTCATCTGCTTATTTAGTTGAAATGATGATGACATGATGACACTTGATTGTGATTTTATAAGTATTTAAAATCATGAAAGCCTATCAGGCATTTATTTCACTTAAAAAACTGTCTATTGCATATGTTTGGTTAGTACAGGTTGAACTATTACTAATAGAACATCCTCGTTAATGTAACTATGGACATTTAGCACTTAACACGCAAGCTTGTTAGCTATTGAAAACAAAACGCTGTGAGAAAATTTATTCATAACGGGTACTATCTCACGCGAACCATATTACATTGTTACACTTTATTATATAAAGAATAACCTTCTATATATCGCTAACTTCCAAATGAGTCACAGTCGGTTCCAATTTTCCAGGTATAATAATAATAATTTATAGAAACAAAGTATGGATACAATTTCAGTGCAAGCCCTGATTCCCAAACTAGCGTGAGCTGTATGTTAGGAATCAGTACCTTCCCAAAAAAAATAATGATACAATAAACGTTTACAAGTGGAACATACACGAAACATACTTACATATTAATTGATTTGTTAATTTTGCGTGTGCTTGTGTTTGTGTGCGTGTTTTGTGTGTGTACCTACAGTGAGTGTGTGTGTGTGAGTGTGTCTATGCGTGCACAATAGTGAGAACATATGTTTAATGGTATGTTTTAGGACTTTGGGTATCAAATATACTGTATTTTTCTTAAACTAGTTACCTGTCAGACTTGGCAAGTTTTCAAATACGAAACATATTATAGCCTTCGCAAGTTCTGAAACTGTAAGTTATTATTATATTCTACCGAAACTTTGGCTTGCTGGTTTCTACTAGCCATCCAACAGGGCTCTTCCATGACCATGTTAGTAGGTACTTAATAATAATTCGTATATAAAACTGGCCAAGTCTGACTTTAGGCTTCAATATATTATCCTAAGTTTTAAGAAAAAATGATATTTTAAGTTGTTATAAAATCTTTTACGTTTTTATAAGTCAAATTCAGGACTGACCACTGAACTTGGAACCCATTTATATCTCACTTCTTTTGTCGTTGAAGTGAACAAGCAGGGTAATGGCTCTCATTTCACATTTATGTTTTTGATGGAATAGAAATATTGTCTGGCTTTAAAAGAGACTTATTCCGTCAGTTTTTTTTTTTATGAAATAGGGGCAAACGAGTAGACGTATCACCTAATGGTAAGTGATTACCGCCGCCCATGGACACCTACAACACCTTAGGCGTCACAAGTGCGTTGCCGGCCTTTGGGGGATGGGGAAAGGGATGTGGGGAGGGGTGGGGGGTATGGGCCTTAGGTATCCTCACTCACTCGGTGAAACACAGTGCAGGCGCTATTTAACACCGGTTTTCTGTGAGGCCGTGGTATCACTCCGGTCGAGCCGACCCATTCATGCCGAAGCGTGGCTCTCCCACTATGAAGATTATCGAAAGATTTTCGAGGAAATATCGGCTTCATCTAGCATGATTCTAAAGTCATGACTTGTAAAAATATTTGTTAAAACCTATTTACAGAAATAAATGACGTGGAATGTAATGCCCACTTTGTTATTCCTCTCCAGCTTATAAGAAGCATGTGTGCTAATTAATCCATATTTTAATCTATCTTTCTACCAAATTTCACCCAGATCTATTTAGCTTCTAAGGTTATTGTGTAACAAATATAGTACTAAGATAGAAATTATCTCGCATGTAGTTTGTATATTAGATTGCCTGACTTTAGTATCCACAAATCTTTTAATTTGCATCGGCTCGCTTGCATCAAATAATCGGAGGCCCAAATAAGTCAGTCGGAGTCAACAAGTTCCATACTTGTTGACTAGACTAACAGATGCAGCAGCATCACTAGGCCGCAATGGTGTGGGTCGCCATACTGCATCGTCTGCATTCGCAGTGAGTATGGCGACCGCCACTCTTGGATTCTGCTTATGCTTTCCATCAGGCAGAGTAGAGTCATTTGGGCGGGCCATACATAAAAAAAAAATAGATTTAAACTAAATCAAAACAAATAACTAACAAAAAAATAATTTGAAAAGTTACCAAACAAAATTACCAAAAAATCTAACGCACCACTTACTCGCAAATGGGGGAACATTTCTACGATTTGCTCGCATTCAATGCAACGAAATGCATACAAATACTCTGTTTACTGTCTAGCCGTAATAGATGGCACTGGAACTTTTTACGGACGAACGACTCTGAATTTTGAATTTCTATTTGCGTTTATGACCGACAAGTTTTTGCTTTTCGAATGGCATGCGAAGAGATATCTTCGGTTGACTCCAAGATGTCGTTGGGTTAAGCTCGCATTTTCTCGCAATTCGTTTTTATAAAACCTGAATCTTTCCACTGACCACTTAACTCATTAACGAGATAATGAAATTCACCTCTATAAACGAACAGAGCTCAGCTTGTATTAATTTGGTTTAGGTGTTTTATTTAGTTTTCATTATGTAAAATATTTTCATTAAAACATTTCATTCATTCATTTCGGGCATGTTAGTTTTGATTAGTTGTGATCCTGATTTATTAGCTAGAGGTCGTTTTGTGTGATAAACACGATCATTTAGTCTGTGTCTGATTGTAATTTATCTATAATTTGTACGTCTATAGAAATATATAACTGTGTATTTATCAGTTGTTTGGTTTCCAAAGCAAAGGATTTGCATAGTTTGGGATAAGATGGCCGTGTGTAAGATGTGTCAGGATATTATTATGTCAATACTAAACTATCACATTCAAAATGCTTTCGGTTCTTTTAATACAATTGCTATTATAGTTATTTACAATGCTCTCAAATTAATACTCCTTTCTAGTCAATGCATTTATATTACTTAGCAGGCACGGGGCAACACTCCTGGGCTGCAGCTGAAAACCTGCGCTAGCGCATTGCGCTAAGCATTATGCTGAGCTGTGGTCCTTATTGGTACAGATGTAATTTTGTTGTATTATATTTAACAATACTATGTAAAAGCGTTGTAAAATGTGCCAATTAAAGTATTTTTCTTTCTTTCTTTCAATTGTGTACAAAATTTGAACACAATTAGTGGAGAAGAACGGCTTTAAAGTCCGGTGAGGAGATAGAGTACAGAGTCCCTTGAACCTCTGCGGTAATGAAGACATGTCGCCTCTATGGCAGCAGCAGAGTCATTTTGGCAGCTCTGAATATATATATTATATAAAAATAGACACAAATAAACATATATGCAAAAATTGTAAATTAAAAAATGTTATAAAAATGAATCAATTTTAATATTAAAATTCATATGTAACTAAACTGTGACAATATTATGCGTTATAGTTATATCTGCACTCTCATTTACATCGAGTAGAAAATACATGTCGTAACTAGTTCTTAACAACCTGTCAAATAATAACATTGTAAATCATCTTTGAATGTAATTACATTTTGAGACAGTGTGAACGTCCTTTTCACAGTACTAAAGTGCTAGGTGGTTAACACAGGTATGTCAATAAGACAAAAACAAGCGCCTTTTAATAGCTTGTCAACTTGAAGAAAAGCTTAAGGCGGTACTTTTTCACGATAGTGTCAATTTTATGTAAATAGAGACAGGTCTGGCATATGATTACATCGTCAACATGCCTGTGCGAAATAACAGCTTGGGTACGAATGTCCCGGCAAGGCTGGAAACTATCAATTATTGTAACGCTGCGGTATATAGGGCTACGAAAATAGCGATTTAGAAAAGACATCACCACACTTCGACGCAATACAGGGCGATCTAAAAACTGTTTTTAAATTATTCTTTAGTAAAATGAAGCTACCAAAGGCCCAAATCAATTTCTCCTAATCTTGGGATTCGTTATCTTCACATTTTGTGTATCAATTTGAAGATAATTACCATGAAAGTAGTAAGAAAGATTTTTGTCAAAAATTTAAGAATTATCCATTTCCAACTCCTCAAGTTTTCTTCTGATTAATTTCCAGGTTCCAGAAATTTTGCAATTTCCGTGACACTTTAATTTTTCCTGGTACTTCCCGAGTGTCATAACTCGGTCAAACACAACACACTCGATGTATAAGAGTTACAGTGGTGGGCGTGTGGGGATTAGTCCCAACAAGTATCCATCTAAGTTGAAGTTATTGAATTTTTTTTTCAGGAATTGGGAAAAAACGAAGAGTCAGGAGACAGATACTAAGAAACTATCAACACCTTTAGGCATCTGTAACTTTAGAGTCGCAAGTTCGTAAAGGTTCTTTAAGCTCCTTCCCCAGAAATAGAAGGAGATGCTTAGGGCTTTTCTTCTTTCTGCTTTATCTATACTAATATATTATAAAGCTAAGGAGTTTGTTTGTTTGTTTGAACGCGCTAATCTCAGGAAACGCTGGTCCGATTTGAAATTATTTTAGTGTTGGATAGTACATTAATCGAGGAAGGCTATAGGCTATATATCATCACGCTAAGACGAATAGGAGCGGAGCACCAATGAAGAATGTTTAAAAAACGGGGGAAAATTGTTACGCTACGGGCAATAGGAGACGCAAACGAGGTTGCGTGGGTCAGCTAGTAATCTATATTATTGTATGTATATACGTATTTTACTCGGATAAATGTCTGCCACTAAATCGCTGTTTTCAGAGCCCTCTATCAACTGGTGCACAGTAAACGTTAATTAGTAAGAGGCAGCAATTTGCGGTCTTCAAATTGACTGAGTCAGTGTTTGAACGAGGAGGCCGGTTGTTTGAATGGTCTTGTCAATTACCTTGTTTATGCTTTTTCAGCATAATCGTAAAATTGTGATGTTTTGTATTTACAATATTATACAGATATATTTACAAAATATTATTTCTGCTGGGGATACAACCAAAAGTCACACGCGATTGTGATTTCATATATTTCAGACAATCAATTAACCTACAACCGTCCGGTTAACCTACAACCTACAACTACATCTAGGCGTTTCCGAATCAAACACTGCCTCGTTGGTCTCGCGGTTGGCGTGTGTGACTGCTGAACATGAGGTCTCGGGTTCGATTCCCGCGTCCGACCAAATGTTTGTATGATCTATAAATATTTGTTTCAGAGTTTGGGTGTTTTCTATGTATAATATGTATGTATTTACAAAAGAAAAAGTATATATGTGTTTGTATTAGTTGTCTAGTACCCATAACACAAGCTCTGCTTAACTCGGGACTAGATGGCTTGAAAAAAAAATACACGGTTTACGGCACCGTGGTCTCTGCTTTTTACATTCAATTCATACCAACTGGTTTGCTGGACTTGACCAGATGGACTGACAACCTACTCTTATTCTTTTGTTAGCCTATGATCATTAGTCAGGTGCGTTCTACTTTTCGTACTACGTTGCGTTGCGTGCGTTCTACTTAACAGTCATTTCTTTTCTTAGAATTCGAAAAAAAATAGTGTTAGTTATATAAATTTTATACCAATCCCTGTATTCATAAACGTGGATGAAAAAACGTAATTATGATTCTATCTATATATATATAGAAATTTTTCGTGCGTGTATATGTAACAAAACTCCTCGTATGGCTCAAACGATTTTAATAATTTTTCTGTGTCTATTCCTGAGGATTCCAGAACAGTTTAGATTCACAATTCGGTAAAAAAACATAAAAGTCTATTTGTGTAGCTAATTGATTTGACCCGCGGCATTACCTGCGGGTAAAGTTATACCGCGGGTAACACCGTGGGGCTCATCTAGTATTTATGTAATTTTTCAAATATTTTGTAAAGAAAAAAGTTTTATTAATCATAAATTATGGATAGCAGTCACAGGAAAAATACTACTGTACATTTTTATTCTGCTATAGATTCCAGAGATAGGACGTAAACAGTTTTTGATACAAACAACAATGTAAATCCGTTGATCGGATCACATCGGCAATGAGAGGCCGTTGCATCAATTAAGAGATTAACGAGAATAAGCTGAGCGCTGCTAAACCAAATTGTTTGCCATTGAAAGCAATAAATAAATCATTGAATTAAATAAATAAACAAGGAATCTATTATTAAATTGGAAAAGTTGGGAAGTTAGTATGTTTCAAACCCTTTAGAGATAAGATACAGGTAGTAGAGCCACGCTGATTTCAGCTCGAACGGGCCGGCTCGACCGGGGCGGTACAACCCTCGCACAAAAAATCAACGTAAAATGACAGCGTTCGTGCTGTCGTGTTTCTGTTGGTGAGTGCGAGACCGGAGGCCCAAATAGTCTAGTCAACAAGTTCCATACTTGTTGACTAGACTAAAAAATGCAGCAGCATCACTAGGCCGCCATGGTGTGGGTCGCCATGCTGCATTGTCTGCATTCGCAGTGAGTATGGTGACCACCACTCTTGGATTCTGCTTATGCTTTCCATCAGGCAGAGTAGAGTCATTCTAGCGAGCTATGTATAGAAAAAAAACATAAAAGACATTGAGGTGGCAGATTTGGTACGGCTTAATCAAGAAGCGGTGTTAAGCAAGTCTTTGATTATTTTTAATGAGTGCGTGAGGTACCTGGTTCCTAAACTTATCTTTCTCGAGAGGGAATAAATAAAAACAATAATCCAAAAGTATAAAGAACGAAGAATCATCCAGAAAGAAGCTTGCGAATTGTATTCCAAATAGTACATATTCATGCGAATATACACAACCATGTTAAATGTAATCTATTTGCGGTACGAGATTTTGTTTTTATTTGTTTACCCCACAATCATACTGAGCAGCGTGACATGGCCGTCTTGAAGTATTTATTGCTCACTATAAGATAACGGAGAACTCCAACAAAATATCAAGTATAAATATTTCATGTTTAAAGAGCTTGCAGACCGACCGAGATAGAGTTAAAGTTAATCAAACTGATTTACTGCACAAATATAATACAATTTATAACCTCTTTATATTTATCTGACACTCGTTCAATTTTATAATGATTAGAAGTTGTTACTGTGGTCTATTAATGAAGAATTTGTATAATTTATGATCGCTGAAGATTGTAAGAGATATTCTAACTTTTAAACTTTCGCGTTCCACGATATAATTATTATTATTTTTACGGGAATTAACGCGATCACTATTTCAAGGTACTACATACCTCTGTTTTGCCTGACGTTGTAGTACCTTGAAATAGTGATCGCGTTAATTCCCGTAAAAATAATAGTAAGAGATATTGTTAAATTTTCCTTAGAAAACAAGTAACTGACAATCCGACGTTCTTCAAAAAACAAAGTTCCAAAGTCCAAACCACTACTGTTATGGTTTTTAGACAAAGGAGATAATCTGGAGATAATCTGAGCACATGTATTAAAAATTCGGACATAGATAAAACTTAATCGAAATACAAAGTGTATAGTCCGGGATCCCCGGAATCAATTTTAGAAATTATTACTATCAATAAAATTTTTCGTGAGTGGCTTCATTTTGATGAGATCCCCCCTTTTCCTATTACAAAAATTCTCGATAGTGGTAGATAACAGTGGCAGCAGGGACAAAAAACTTTTGAGCGTAGGACTGGGATAACGTACCACGCAATTTTTAGGACAGTAGGGCTGTTAAATTATATAAATATGAACTAAGCAACTGCAAAAAAATCAGCTAGTTAGTATCATTTTTGATGACCTCGTTATCGATACATGTTGGAAGGATCAAACCATACATTTTGCAGGACAAATATTTTTTCCAATAAATAATAATGTTAGGTAATATTTGTTTAATTTAACAGCCAAATTGTCCTACAAATGGCGTGGTACGTTATCCCGGTCCAACCCTCAAAAGGTTTTTGTCCCTGCTACCCCTGTTAGCTACCACGATCGAAATTTTTTGTAAGGTGGTCTCATTAAAATGAAGCCCCTTACGAACAATTAGCTTGATAGTAATAACTTGTAAAATTGCTTCCGTGGATCCCGGACTAGTATTCAAAATAATCGAAATACGACAAAGTTAAGAAAAGAACCAATATTTACTATTTTCTGTGAATTATTGTTTATTAAATGCAATTTTGTAGTTTTCGATAGCATAGATTAATCAGCTATGTAGAGAACTAAATATAATTTAGTTTGGATTGTTTATGCAAATTCAGTTTTATTATAGGTAAATGTGACTTGAGTGCTTTAAGCCTGATCAATGTGTAGGGTCCCTAACATCTTGCGCTAACAGATGAGCACAGTTCAATGTGTTGTCTCGTCGTAGATTTATTCTCATAACAAGACGCACCGACGCAGAAATAGGCGACTCGTGAATTGTTTGGTACAGCAGTTGTATTCCAATTTTTACTTTATATATTTTCTCAAACAAGAAACTTTAATAAGAAAGTACCTAGGTTGTAAGCAATTGGTGTGGATAGGAATACGATCTTAGTGTTACTTGCATAGTCCAGGTCAACATTTCCTATCGTTACCTTTGATGATAATACAATGTACCTATACCTAGCAGCGATTTACTAGAATAGATCTCAAGTAACAATAGTAGTGAGAGCGTAGGAGAAGCAGCATGCCAGTACAGAAGTATCGCCAAAGCACAAGTGAGCTGTGGCGATACTATAATATCACGTTGTCACAAAATAACGGTATTCAGCAATTCTTGCGTTTCTTTTGGTTCCTGACCTCCTGAACTGACTGACTCTAGGGGGGAAGGGATGCAGTCGAAGGAAGTCACAGAAAAATGAGGATGTTCCATTTGTTCAGCAGCAAGTTTTTAAGCTATTGCATAGCTTTTTTCGCGGGCTTTGAGGCCTTCGAGCGCGGCGACCGAATCAAGAAATTCCGTAACACAAATAAAACTTGACACCCACAGAACTACTAGAAAAGCCTTTGACGTAATTTCGTTAGTAATCTTTTGTCGCCGGGACGCACACATAAACGATTAATAATATTATACACACATAACTAAGTCTATTCTAATTCGTCCAAGGGATTTAATTAATATAATATTAAACTACAACCTTATGCTCTTGGCATTAAGTAGAGTTTTACGTGCAATTTTGTGTTTAGAGGTGGATCTTCGTCTTTATGACCCACCTACCGATTATAATAATTAAATTTGCTTAATTTCTATAAGAAATAGTTCTTACTTTTAAATATCGCTATCCTATTTATTATATGAAAGTCACTGTCTTAGAAATGGATTGAGTGAAATTGTACTAGTTTCTTGTGTTAATATAAAAATAAGACATTTGTTTTGTCTAAACATAAGTACATATTGTACATCTAATTTTGGAGTTTGACGTTGACGTGACGTATTATTTTTTCTGTAGAACCCTGTAATCAACAGTAATTATGAGGTTATTTTTATATCCTCACAAGATGTACATTTTTTATATTTTATATCTAAATTTAAATGCAAAAAACAATGTATAGACGTCGGACGGCCCGAAAATGTTAATCTTCAAAATATATTTTAAGTTTTAAAAGAAATATTTCTATTATTCCTATTCCATTTCATCAAAAAGCTTTCCAAAAAAAATTCATATTAAAAATTATTTTGCAGTCGGTTAAAAATCATAATATAAAACAAATCAACTCTTTCTACTTAAGAAAAACACAAACCAATATCATCGACATCCACAATTTGGGGTATCGATTGCATTATAAATATTTGGGCACACCCCTATGCCTTATACTAAATCTTTTCGGGTGAAATAAATCGAAATATTCACGCAGGAAATGCAGTTCATTGCGTACTTTTATGGAAACAATGTAGTTAATAATCGAATTTAATACGCAATGTATGATTGTTTTATTGTTTTTTCCCGTTGAAAGTAAAATGCGAATGCGACCGTTCAGTTAATGCCAGCAGACAAAATAGAGGTATTTGGACTTATTTCGCGGCGCGCCTGCCCCGCCTACATAACATTTCTACCTTTATTTTTTGTTCTGTGTTGACACCCGAAGCTCGCACGGATCGAGACGAGCTGCTCCGAACGACGAATCAATGAATCTGGCTGTCCCCGAGTGCCACAAGTCTTTTTTTTGAATAGGTACATTTTGTACATATTTCTATCACTAATGGACCGACTTTTAAAAGACCAGAAGACAACTATTGCCCTTCTAAGATTTTTTTTTTCTTTTTTTAAAAGACAACTCCCGCACTAGGACTAAATCCTGTCTCGCGGGGGACTTTACAAACATACATGAAACGGACACAGACCTCTTATATTCACTGTTTCACAGCAGCTTGAGAATTACTTTTCCTTTTTAACGTCCCTTCTTATTATTTAGCAAAGGTACAAACAACGTTATTGTATTTCCACGAAATAAACTTAAAAAAAGTAAAATTATAACAAGTCCATATCATAACAGACGAGCTATGAGACCTACCAGTAATAATGTCATAGAATCTAACTAAACAAAAATTCAATTGCAGAAAAATATTCTTCGTTTAATAAATATATCTTACTACACTTAACAATTGGAAAACTATCTTCGATAAAAGGCATAGAGTCTAAATCAGAACGTAGAAATTTGGAAAAAATCATAGACTATACGGGTAACCATAGTAACGGCACGAACGCGTTAACAATTGCTGCTGCATCTATAGAAACTCTTACCCCTATGCCATAAAGGACATATTTCTTTATTTTTAAGTAACGATTAATTTTGTTGTGAAGTAACAATGTCGAGTGAAGTGGACAATGGAATAAAACTGTTTGCCTCACTCTTAAGGGCTATTAGAAATGTCTACGAGTTCCGTAAGAGGGCTACATGATTTTGTTCGCTGCCGGCTATTGTTGGACGGTAGCGAGATATTTGCGCAATGCTTTACGATTGCCTCGAAGTAAGTTTCGGTTTATCTTAAGTACAAATCTTATTGAAACAGATAAATTACTTGCGTCTTTTTCTAACTGTGGCTGAAGGCAAAAGGCTGTAGATCAGCGAAACTATATACAATGAAAAATAATAATACTTTTAAACATCTCATACATCCAAGCAGGCCGTCTTTTTAATTATTTATGAGCCTGCCAAAGTGAGTCTACTCTACCTGATGGAAAGTATGGGTGGAATTTAAGAGGTAGTCACCATACTCGTTGTGAATACAGAAAATGCAGCATGGTGACACGAACGATAACGGCCCACTCTCTTTGCGATGTAGCATGGTGCGTGGTGGTTTAAGTTGTTGCCCGCGGATCCGCCCGCGTTTATATCGGTTATCGCGGCAAAAAGTAGCCTATGTGTTATTCTGATGTATAAGCTATATTACTGTAAAGTTTCATCCAACTCCGTTCAGTACTTTTTGCGTGAAAGAGTAACAAACATCCATCCATCCATCCATACTTACAAACTTTCGCGTGTATACTATTAGTAGGATTTAATTTACTACAGTTATTAATGATTTCATATATTGCGAATGTGGTCGCGGCAACTTTCAAGAGTGAAACGAAATGTTACTGAACCATGCCACGCACCATGCTACAGCGCAAAGAGTATAGTGAGATGCTACTAGATCATTGGACTTCTGGTCTCGCACTCACCAATGAAATACGACAACATGAATGATGTTATTTTAGGGTGGTCTTCTGTGGGAGGGTCGTACTGCCCGATAAAGCCGACCCGTTCGTGCTGAAATCAGCGCTCCACTACAGTCAGTCTAGTCAGATCTTAAATTTTTATATAGAATTAATTAATACATCATGCATTTTTGATGTTTTTTTTATCGGGCTTAATATTTATTTATCTCATTATATGATATGATTTATCTACCAGTCAACCTAATATTTAAATTGAGCTTTTGGTGTCGTAACCAGAATACTGATATACATACTTTTAAATTACTAGATACATACTCATTAAGCCATGTCCAGCAGTGGACTGCGGTAGGCTGATGATGATGATGATACTCATTAAACATAGGTTACACTCATCGGTTCCTCATACAATTATTTGCCTTGGATGGGAACTGAATTCACGATTTCGAACTTAATATTCAAGATTACTATTGGAATAAGAGGCTGGTTAGTATGACTATGTAGTAAACGTCTACGAAATCCATAACCACTTTTTATCTTAATACACACATTTTCTTTAACTGTTTTACGGTTTTTTTTTACTTATTTCTATCTCTAAAATCTTGTAATTTCAAATGTCATTTCAGCATGTTGACCCACATAAAAATCTTCGGTTAAAACTTTCAGCTATATCTTTTTACAGTTTTTGGCGTCAATCGCGTCCAATTATTTTTTGGACTCCGGCAAACATTTTTTTGTATATTTTTTAATTAATTACGTTAATTAAATTCGTATTATTCAGTGCTGTCGGGGGAGTTTCCCCGAAAACTTTCTTCTGATTTCCTTTTGCTAATTAAAACGGACTTTTTAACATTTCTAATTCTTCGGTTGGATCGTTTTGGGCACAGATTATTTCATTTTATTTTCGTTTAAGTAAAATCTGAAGTGATTTATTTTAATGTAAATCTCTCCAACTTAAAGTAAAAGACACATGTCTCATTAGCTGACCCGGCGAACTTCGTACCGCCATATTTACGTATCTGCCTCAGCTTCACACAGGCAGTGTACAGTCGCGGACAAAAAAATTGGACTAACAATAACGAACACATAAAAAAAAAAAAAAAAAAAAATGTGAAGCCGATCGGAAGTTATGAGCGTACATACATTTCGCCGAAAAATTTATATATTATACTAGCTGATCCGGCAAACGTTGTTTTCCCATAAAAAAAAATTGGGTATAAAAAATAGATGTTGGTCGATTCTCGGACCTACCCGATATGCACACCAAATTTCATAAAAATAGGTCCAGCTGTTTCAGAGGAGTATGGTAACTAACATTGTGACACGAGAATTTCATATATAAGATATACATACACGCAAATAAATACAAAAGTATAATTTTCCAAAACGTTTATACTCTCACATTACATTAAATATAATGATTTATACGCATGATTTTTACTAAAAGTATTACAATATTGTAATACTTACTAAAAAAACCTTTGAATATTTAGACAGTTCGTCAGTCTGCATAATGATACACTACGAAGTTAAAACTGAACTCGTCTTGTGCTAATTTTCTAATAAATTACAGGGTCTTATAATGTTTAGTTGATCAGGTTCTTATGATTTTTTAATATTCTGATCAAGAAAGTAAGTGATTGATTAGTATTGGAGAAATTACATCGCATTGCATCGCAAAATCCATACTAATATTATAAATTCGAATGTAACGCTGTCTGTCTGTTACGCTTTAATTCTACCTCCCTTTTTATGCCTAATGGAGTCTACGATTATTATAGATATTAGTCCTCACGATGCCTTACAGGTGTTTACTGAACTGTTATCGATTAGAAAGTAGCCTAGCCCTTAAGAGGAGCTTCTCGAGGTCTTTATAGAGCTAAACTAGCAGAAGAGACACGTAATAGTAAGTGACTGCTGCCACCTGCCACCTTGAACTCAAGAGTCATGGATGTTCATAACCACCCTTTGGACCTTCCCTCCTTAATAAGACTCAATGAGGGGGTTTAGAATCTAGGAACCTTTCCCGCTCGGGTAAAACTACTCGGGTAAAGCTTCGCAACACCCCAAGGCTTGACTGGAAGAAAATGCCTGTGGCATTAAGTCCGCCTTGTGCAATATGTTTGCAGGAAGTTTTAATAAATAAAAATGAATAGGTATAATAAAAGTTACGAGAGACGAAGTTAGTGTTTTCGGTAAGAAATGTGATATCATTCCGGTCGAGCAGGTCTATCTGTTTTGAAGCCAGTTCTTCCATGATATTTTTCCGTTGCTAAATATGACTACACCACCATGAACCATAAATTATCATGGTAGAAATTTCCGCCTTATATTAACTACGCTGAGTTGTGCAATTAAATCTCACATGGGACAACACTTTGTATGATCCAATAATTATTGTTCTGAGTCTAGGCGTGCTTTGTGTCCGTTTCACGTACTCTTGGAAAGTCCCCCGCGATACAGGACAAATACCTAATGCGGGAATTGTCTTTAAACAAAAAGTATACAAACATTTCAAAAACGTAAATACTGCTAGTCATTAAGACATCCGTACTTGAGAAGTGTTAAATTAAATGTAAATGTCCCGTTAGTACAACAGAGTACAACATTAGTCAGATTAAACGTACCATAGTACACGCGAGCAGCGACTTTGAAGTTGTCAGCAGAGATGGATTTATAGTGTTATGTTTGTCCAGTTCTGATTTTCCTTGAATGTATTGTTGGTTTTTAAATGATTCATTGCTGAGTGAACTTATTGTAGTAAACTTTAAAAGATAAAATATGACAGGATAGTATAAATTACTCTCATTTTTAGGGTTCCGTGCCAAGCAAAAAACGGAACCCTTATAGATTCGTCATGTCTGTCTGTCTGTCTGTCCGTCTGACCGTCCGTATGTCACAGCCACTTTTTTCCAAAACTATGAGACCTATGATGTTGAAACTTGGTAGGTAGGTGTATTCTGTGAACCGCATTAAGATTTTCACACAAAAGTAGAAAAAAAACAATAATTTTTTGGGTCCCCATACTTAGAACTGAAACTCAAAAAAAATTTTTTCATCCAACCCTTACGTGTGGGGTATCTATAGATAGGTCTTCAAAAATGATATTGAGGTTTCTGACATAATTTTTTGCTTAACTGAATATTTTGCGCGAGAGACACTTCCAAAGTGGTAAAATGTGTGATAAAATATATGATGTATATTAGCATGCAAACTTCCACCGAAAATTGGTTTGAACGAAATCAAGTAAGTAGTTTTTTTTAATACGTCATAAGTCGTAAACTGCATTTTACCATTTATTCAGTCAACACACATAAAAATAAAATAAAAATTATATTATGTTACTTGCTGCTGCGGAACCCTTCGTGGGCGAGTCCGACTCGCACTTGGCCGCTTTTTTTTCTGAAACAACGAGGAATGATGATGCAGTCTTAGACCTAACTAACAGTAATAAATAAAATGCACTAGTGTAAGTTAGACTCGAAATCTATATTGCTCTGTATATAAACTACGCGAACTGATTCTTACAAAAAATTGACTAAAGAAATAAACTTGTGCCCGCACGCTTGGTCTAGTGGTTTAAGCGGTCGCCCTAAATAAGGCGCGCCTCTGGCGGCCTCAGAGGGTATTGGCGGTCAGAGCCATACGTGGATACCGCACGGTGTCGACCGAGGCGGCGTGCGCCCTGGCCGGGACACCCCCGTGGGATTTGGAGGCGGAAGTGCTCGCCGAAGTTTATCGACGGGTGGCTGAATATCGGGCGGAGTATGGCTATCGCCCTCCGCTCGAAGAGGTACGCGAGTGGCGTGAAGCCACCCGTCGAGCCACCATGGCTAGATGGTCGTCCCGGCTGGAGACTCCACGTGCTGGCTTTGCCGCCGTGGAGGCTCTCCAGCCGGTCATCCTCGAGTGGGCAGGGCGGCAGCACGGGACCCTTTCCTTCCGACTGACGCAGGTCCTTTCCGGGCACGGTTGCTTCGGAAAGTACCTGCACTCAGTCGCCAGGAGGGAATTGAGTCCCGCCTGCCACCACTGCGACTGCAGTGAGGACTCGGCCCAGCACACGCTGGCGGTTTGCCCCGCTTGGGCGCCGCAGCGTCGGGCCCTCACTGCAGTCATCGGAGGAGATCTCTCGCTACCGGCCGTCATACGCTCCATGGCCGGTGGCGATAGCAGTTTTATCGCGGTCGCAACCTTCTGCGAAGAAGTCATCTCGCAGAAGGAGGTGGCGGAGAAGGCCCGGGAGGATGACATCCACTCGGACCCAATCCGCCGCCGGCGAACCGGGCGGCGGAGGCGCGCCTATCAGCGCCTCATGCCGCCCTGAGTGTGGCCGCGGATGGTCGGGACGGGCTTTCCCTTCCATCCGCTCTAGTGGCCACCCGCGAGGAGGCGACGTTACGTGTGTAGTTTTAGTCGGTTCGAGTCCGACACACCGCCCCGCCGCAAGCCCCGGTGGGGTGACGGTCCGAGGGGATTTCCACACGTTAAAAAAAAAAAAAGAAAAAAAAAAAGTGGTTTAAGCGGTCGCCACGCCGCTTTAACCAGAGTGTTGTGGATTCTAACCCCACACTTCTTTACAAAATATTTATATCGTGGGAGAGCCACGCTTCGGCACGAATGGGCCGGCTCGACCGGAGAGATACCACGGCCTCACAGAAAACCGGTGTGAAATAGTGCTTGCGCTGTGTTTCACCGAGTGAGTGAGGATACCGGAGGCCCATACCCCAACCCCTCCCCCTATCTCTCCCCCCATCCCCCAAAGGCCGGTAACGCACTTGTGACGCCTATGGTGTTGCGGGTGTCCATGGGCGGCGGTAATCGCTTACCATCAGGCGATACGTCTGCTCGTTTGCCGGTCTATTCCATAAAAAAAAAATATCATTATTCAAGAAGCCAAGAAAGAAATGTGTAAATATGAAATTGTACAATTAAAGTTTTCGATACTTTTCCTGCCACCAGACGGCGCTTCGTATGCGTCAGGTCCAAACAGCTGTCAGGTTGCACAGATTCTAATAGAACGTATATTTAGTGAGTGAAATTCTACGTATTTACAAGTGTTATGAATTTTGATAAGGATTACGGCCAGAGAAAGGTTATCGAACCGAAGATTGAGCTCAAAAACAGAGCTGCAAAAGTCACTGTTACTGTAGTAGGGAACTAACATATTATGTACTCCTGTTTTATTTGCGCACAGGCATTGTACAACACTATGGCATTTTAGAAAACAATATTCCTTATTTAACCGACTTCCAAAAAGGAGGAGGTTCTATGTTCCACTGTATGTTTTTTTTTTTATTTTTTTTTTTTATGTATGTTACCCGATTACTCCGTCAGTTGTGAACCGATTTAAATTTTTTTTTTGTATTCGAAAGGGTATGCTTCCGAGGTGGTCCCATTGCCAGCATATCAGGATCTGATGATGGGATCCCAGGGAAATTGAGGAAAACTCTCATTTTTTATAGGCACATACTATATTTTTCGTATATTTTCTGAAGTTACACCCGTATTTGCGTCTGGTAGTCATCATTTTATGATGATGAGCTGATGATGTAAGGTACAACTCCTTAACGGTTAGGAGTTGGAGGATAAATCTTTAAATATCAGATGTATATATGTTACCTTTAGTCGTATTCTTTCAAATTATTTAGGTAAGCTGATGATGGAAGGTGGAAGGTACAACTCCTCAACAGTTAGGAGTTGGAGGATAATTCTTTCAATTTCATACGTATCTAGAGACCTTCAGTCGTATACTTTCAACTTATTTAGGTGAACTGATGATAGAAGGTTAAACTCTTCAACAGTTAGGAATTAGAGGATGATTTCAATATTACACGTACGTTTAGACCTTCATTTGTATTATTGATGATGAAATTTGATGAAATAGTTCAACTTACTACTTACCTACGATTGTTTGCACTAAAAACTGAAAAATAAAAACTTTTTATAAAAAAAAAACCGACTTCCAAAAAAACATCCAACGAAAACTCTCTGCCAAAAAAACACTTAAAAGCGTAAAATAAACTGGTTCTTCATAAATTGCCTATACCTAATTCTTTATTCATTTAAATAGTAGTATTATAATGTGTGCTAGGTACCTAAAATCTGTTTGAAGTCGGTGCTAAGCCAAAAAGAATACAAACGAACAATTACAAAAGTCTAACCGATAGTCACTTGGCACCGACTTCAAACAGATTCTAGGTACCTAGCACACATTATAATACTACTATTTAAATGAATAAAGAATTAGGTATAGGCAATTTATGAAGAACCAGTTTATTTTATGCTTTGGGGTTGGGGGGCAAAAGTAATAAGTTTATGAATTTTGTTGTTGTTTGTACACTAAACTTAGTTTACATACCAAATTTCAGCTTTCTAGCACTTCAGGAAGTACCCTAACAGTTTTGATGATCATCAGTGTGTCAGTGACGAAATCGGTGTTTTTTAGGTATCAATAAAATCGAAAGTATCAGAGCTATGCAATTGAAACTTTGTATGTTTCATTAGTCTATTAGTAACATCATATCCTGAGAATTTGAACGATCTGGTATATCGGGGACTAAAGTTATGAGGGTTCAAAAAAACGACGAAACACTTCGAGAAAAGATAGGGAGTGCTCTTGCGCTTCGCTTGGCTCGTCTTGGCGGGGGCACGACCGCGCCCCCAGATAAATTTTATATATTTCGTAATCACCGTAAAAAATCTTTATTTTGATACCACACTCGATGTATTCTGAAAACATTATTTTTTATATTACTTTTTGGCGCCAAAAATCCTTATTTTTATTTTTTTTTATTTTGATGTACCCAGTGTCACTCTCACGACTAAGACGATTCTATTGACACCACTCACATAAAAATACGACAAGCCGTTTAGGCTCTAGGGCGTGCCAAAGAAATATATATACATACATACATACATGCACTCGAAAAACATAACCCTCCTTCGTAGTCGGGTAAAAATCGATTCCTAAAAAGTCGTTTTAACTAAAACAACGATTCCTAAAAAAATAGTTTTTTTTTATGTTTGGCCCTGCCAAAATGACTCTACTCTGCCTGATGGAAAGCATGAGCAGAATCCAAGCGTGGTGGTCACCATACTCAATGGTCGTGCAGACAATGCAACAATGCAGCATGGTGACCCACACTATGGCGGGCTAGTGATGCTTCTGCATCATTGGGCCTCCATTTCAACTAAAACAACGATTCATAAAAAAACGATTCAACTGAAACATCGATTCCAATCTAAAGTAAACAAATATTTTTTTTTATAATTATCTAGTAAAAAATTATCGTATCTTTTAAAATTATCCGGGTTTCGTATATCAATAAATCTCGTTTTTCAAATGATGTTTATTATTAGTAGTTCCTTGCTTACGAAGCGTTAGTCACGTACATCCTTCTTGGTTCCTCGCGTGTCATTAGAGATAATAAGGACATAAAGGTTTATGTCATCAAGAACAGCTACACTATTGCTAACTGCATCCTGATTTTCAACTGATTAAGTCAATCTACGTACGCAATCAATTGGTTTGAATGATCATAATTTACATTACAAGGATTGTGTTTCATTCCAATCATTTGTAATTTGAAGTTGCAGTAGGCTATGTCCTGATATAATGTCTTTCAATTCAATTATTATTGTTTTTTTTATTAAATAAAAAATGTATTATAGGCATTAATATTTTTTGTGTCGTATACAACTTTTTTTTACATCTTATCAGCTCTGTTAATTGAATATCAATCAATCGCCGTCCACTTCCGAATTTAACTGATTACGAGTAGTGGTATTTTCCTAAATCTTCTTACAACATATTAAATAGTAGCTTTTACACGCAGCTTCACTTACGCAGACTTTCATCCCCTGATTTACCCTCTTAGGGGTGGAATTTCGAAAATGCCTTTCTTAGTGCACCCTTACGTTATATATAGAACCTGTATGCAAAATTTCAGGATTCTAGCTTCAGCGATTTGGGCTGTGCGTTGATCTCTGGGTATGTCAGTCAGTCAGTCTGTCAGTCAGTCAGTCACCTTACTCTTTTATATATATAGATTATTTCGTAGCTAATGTTATGTTTTAATTTGTATAAGTTTTTTGGTTAAAATAGTCAATCAAGGATTTTTTAAAGCGATCATGGAAATGCAAAAAGGGAGAATTTCAGTTCTAAATTCAATGGTTTGAGACTAAAATTTGTATTGTTTTTATCTTTCCTTAGTTTGCAAACAGCTGAACTTGACAAATATTTCTCTCTATCTACACAGAAGAGATAGAATAGCTCCAAATTTAAATCTTCATATTTAACAAAATGTGATTCATTCTTGAAATTGTGAATTTAAACAGATGTTGAACATATTCGCTAGCGCGGTACTAACACTCAATAATACAAAATGCATGATAATTTACAATTAAAGGAGGAGTCCACTATTGCCCAACAACTAGTTGAAATTGTTTGTTCGTTGGCTCACGAATGCTAACAATATTAAGTGAACTAGAAATCAATTAATGCCCATTACTAGAACAAAAAAGGGGCCACTGCAAGAAATTTGATACCTCTGAAATTTGAGAATTTGGTTTAGAACAAACGGACAATCACGCCCGCATAACTGAACAAGTACAATAACCTGTCATATTTAGCTGGTAATATAGTCGATTGTTGCTTGCATAAAGGTTTGATAGACTGAATAGTATGTTAGCCTTTCCCACGTTTCTTTATGACATCAAACATTCTGCCACGCGTATTATGGTAATAGAAAAAAAAAGAAGCTACTTTGCATAATCTGTGGATGACAGTCTGACATTAAGTTGTCTGTTTATTTCGCTAAGATTACAAGTTCTAAGCCATTGAAAATTGTACTTATCTACTCAGACTTAAGGTTTTGTTTTGTGAATGAGAATGTGTTTGTCAGTAACGGTCAGTGATGGTGATGTGACACGGGTGTGAAGCACACGATTCGGTTTGTTTTCTTTTTATTAATGTTATGAGTTGACTTTTGGTTGTGGCAACACTGTATTTATTGTGTTGTTTCATGACTGTCATGTTGCTTTATCATTT